>OU744258.1:11291440-12582880 GCA_916610215.1 Omphaloscelis lunosa
CGTAGATCACTTGCAATTTATAAAATAAAACTTCAACCTCAGACAGAAACAGGAGAACAGTTTATTTCAATTCATACTCAACACCCTCATGAAAATGCTTGCAAAAACATCAATTCACGAAACAGTATATTATTTAGCCATATTTTTCAACCGTACAGCGCGCTAAACAAAACCAGTGCCCTATTTTTTTACCGCTGACAGCTAATTTAACGTCAATATCGTGGTTTGAGGAAGCCAACGACGAGGCTTTTATCACTGGAGGAGCATAAAACACGTCGTGAGCGTAACGCCGAGCATGTGGGTCGACCGCAATCGATGCTATAACAACTTACATCCATTGATTTAATATTCCATCTTCGTAAGAATAAGGCAACCGACCATAAATATCCGGACGGTGTCTCTATTATATTGCTCTCACAATTGAATTGTCGGCTTCAATTTTGTTATAAAGTACTTTATATAACCTTCTCAAAATAAACTGTTACCCTAATTACCCTAAATCTCTAAATACCACATTTTTCAGAACGTTACTGATTACCCTAAATTGATAAAATGCCGATAGAAATAATGTTCCCATTACACCGCTTGGATTACATAAAACCCTTCGGAACAACAAAGCGCGTGCCATAATGTTCCAACCTGATACATAAACATGAATATTGATAATATAACGTGATTGTATATTATTTTGACCTTGTCAGCGCTATCTAGCGGTTCAGCGCAATACCACAAGCTCGGATACGTAACTGATATGCACCGGTTTTTCAGTATTTCGCTGGTACAGCTGAAAGTAGCGCTTTTCCGACAGTCTTGTTTAAGAAAACTGAATCATATCTGTATCTTATATAAACCTTTACCTCATAATAAACTTTATTTTGTCTTAAAAAGGAGTAAATAATAAATTTCGAGCACTGTGTGTTACCGGAGCGCAGCATTTTGTTCCGTTACCTGCCGCTAGATGCTCCACTGTGCGCTGATGTAGCGAGATTCAATATGGCGGCGCCATTCGCCTCTGGAACAGGGCGGGGAGAACAGTCGCCGAATCGACACTACAATATCTACGCGTATTTTTGTCGAAACCGTCGGCTTCGTGACTCGAACGCGGGTGATATTGCAAAATAATCCAGTGTTTCTGTGTTCATTTATGCTGTTTGTGTTATCATAAGTGTTGTATGGTGGTTTTGTGGTGAAAAACGTGAAAGGACTTTAGGGTAACAATGTCTAGCAGTTGACATGTTTATCTGTGTCGTGTGTGAAGATTTTCCCTTCGCGTGAGGAGGTGCGGTGCGCGAGTGTGCGCTCTGGCGCCTGTGTGCGTGCCGCGGCCGTGGATACTCGAGGATCCAATGATGGATTGCATTTCCATGGATGTATAGGTAAAAATCACCCGTAAATTTTTGGTCACGTATACTTGCGCGTTGTCCCACTGTGCAGTGTACAATGAACTAATAATTCATTGTTGGTTAGTTGCTTTGTTTAAAATCTTAATCCTTTTTAAATCTTAGCTCTGTATTTCGGTGTAAAATCCTTGAATCGATGGGGATAACATTGGATTAGAGCGCGAATTTAACTATGAGCTTTCCCGTTTTTAGTTTCGTTATCTGAATGAATGAGGACCTTGAGTAACACTCGATCTGACGAATGTTTTCCTTCATGGTTCATTGTGTAACGTGCAGTTTAGATTTAAGATCCTGATAGACTGATACTAAAATGATAATAACTCAAAAAGATAAAAAAAAACCTAAATAAATACTGACGTCTTATAAGTTCTAATTGGTTTCCGATTGAATTGACTAAACCCGCCATTTTACAAAGAATGTAAAATCACACACACATTACAAATACGATAAAGCTTTATGTTAAAAGAGATTCACACTCACGCACAAAGTCTTGCTTGTATTCCATTGAATTTTAATTCATTACATTCATGCAGAGTCGCGCGAGAATATGGTTCCCCTCGCTCTGTTCGCTGCCTCTGGTTATCAGCTTACAAAATGTCTGATGCTGTCTTACTCTGACGAACAGCTAATACGTATAGTTCCGTCTCTTTTCGGCGCATATTGCGCGTTTTTCTTCTTTTGCCGCGTCATATGCCAGTGTCGAAGCATAAGCGTAGTTTGGATTGTTTCAAAAGTGTATTCGACGAACGAATGCATTTCGTATGCGACGGTTTGATTCGGCCCTAATTGTAAGGCTGCCGGTTTGACCCTAATTGATTTGAGTTCCTTTGTTTAGGAGGTCGGGTAGGTTATTAATAAGAGGGTACCTACGTTAAGGGTAACCGCGCAGCCAGAGTGCGCAGTTAGACGTTGGGAACCCGACCGCGCCGCACGTGGTTTCGTGAGGACAATTTGCCGCGAATCTTTTGTCCTGTTCAGTGCTTAATGCCGTGGAAAATGGGATTTTATCATTTATGGACCACCTGGTAATAACTTCCTCTGAACCCTGTTTGAGTTCAATTGCCGAAAATTTCGTTTGTAACGTATATTTGCCGCCGCGATCCTTTAATTTGCTCCCGATGAATGAGAAAATTTAAATCAGGGCCTTTTACGGAGTGTGAAAATAAAACAATTTATTTTTGCATAAATCTGTAATTTGTACCCTATGTAAATCTGTATACTGTATCGTATAATTAAGTAGGTATGATATTTTTAGTGAAGTGAGGGTGAGTGCGCCAGTGCGAATGTAGACTACGTTATTCATGGATCTGGACTCGTTATGCAAAGCGAAATGCCGAATTATGCAAATAATAACAATAATGCTCGCTTAAGTTTTATTACGTCTTAAAGTAATGTCCCTTCTATACGTTAGTACAAGTTCTTTATGAATTCGCTAAGAGAAATTGAATAAGAGAAGAATTTAAAATTCGAAAAACCAAAAACGAATTCAAGGAAAAGTCTATTTTAAGACAATGATAATAAATCTGAAAAAGACTTAAAATGCGAACAAATAAAATTGGAAAATTTTACTTTCCCAAATAATGCGAACCCCAGAAATAAAACCCACAAAATTGAATCCCTAAACCGAATCCAAAGTTAAGTGTTCTTAATTTTCATAGAGATCAACGTATTTGACCTTTTGGAGAGCGCTAAACAAACAAGATTCCTTCGCAAATACTTTGAAAGGAAGGGATTTATTTACTCTCGGATATTTGAACAGATACTGTCAGTAATAAATCTCAAATATAAACACCTTTGCGTATACTTTCAAGAAAGACAAAGGTTTTTACTCTATCGGCATTCATCTTCTACTCATATTACTTTTCGTCGTCTATTTGCAGGCTGTAAATATATATGTAGTGAGCTGTGGGATAGTACAGAATCTTTAAATCAATTGAACATATATACGTGAAATCAGATATCCAATTTATATCCGCGCCTGTTCGACATACTCCCGAACAATTAGTATGAATTTCCAATCTCTTACTTTCATAGAAATATTTTTCTCTCCACTCTCAAAGGGCTTACTCAACATTTTAAAATATTAACAACACATTTCATAGACGCAGCTTCGCTCCCTAGTCTAGTACATTACTTTATAGACGCTTCAACGGTTTCAATTGTCTTGTTTTCCAAGAAATGTTTCGTCTTACTAATCTTCTTAATATTGCGATCATTCTCTAGTATTCTCGGTATTTGGAAAACTTGAGTAACTTTGTTTTTAGTTAAAATTCCGCTACTGAGAAGACCTTTGAGATAATAATTACTTTATTCAGGTCCGAAGTCCGCATATTCAAACACAGAAACAGAGGAAATGACATATTTTTTAAACAAATAATTAATTTATCGGACTCAGGGAAATTAAATCTACCAATTAATAAATTACATTTCTCCGAAATTTTTATTAAAATTTACCAGCGAACTGATTTCTGGTGCAAGTATTTTAACGATTGCTTCAACGGAAAAATATTTTACGCCTTTAACTTTCTCAGAAATCGTGAGTTGGGCTGAATATTGGTTGTTTTTTTTTTTTGTTTTAAAGGCTTTATTTCATTGAACTGTTACATTCCTACCTACATTTTCTGTTCATTTACAATATTTTAAAGACTTTTCATTGATAAAATTAGCAAGGTGTTATTAATTAAGCTTATCTATTTATACTAACTCTATTAACCTTTAGCTTTATTAGTCTCTCTATCTAACATCATTAATGTAATGATATTTATATATGATGATTTGCATAGGTAATCCTTCGTATAGGGAAGTCAGTAGTCACATGTCTGTAACGGCTCCGCCGATTAATGCAGAAAGCACTTTTCCCTCCATCTCAAACTTATTCGAAAGTAACGCTATTTAAAGTACTTGACTGCTTATTAAGTTAATCTGTCAATATAAACGCAGGTACTTAAACTCATGCTCTTTTTCTCTTAACGGGAGAGGGGGCAAGAAAGAGAGGGAAGGTAAATGTTTGGGCACGACAGTAGGTTCACGCTCAAACTTAAAACTCCAGATATAGAGACAAAATTATTTTACTACCTTATTTGTTGTCTGTTAGATTAAATATTTTGCAAATAGATGTTCCAGAAATTATAGTGAATTAAATCGTTTTTGAATTTGTGTTCGAAATAACACAATATCAAAATTCAACTCGATATGGCAATCAAAATGCTGATACAGAACGTTCCTGTTTCATGAACGAAAAGTAATTTACATCAGCAGTCAATTTGAGCTGAGATAAAATAAGTCGTTTCCAGGTATTTCCTATTAGCAAACAAAATCTTAGCAAAATGATGCGAAAGATCAACAAAAAATTATTGAAGAGTGTAGACTTGTATTGCGAGCTATCTTCAATATTACAAGAGACTAGCTGCGCCCCCAGTTTCACCCGCATAGGTCTTGATCCCGAAGAAATATCGAGATAAAAAGTATTTTATGTCCTAACCCAGGTCACGGTCTACTCATGTGCCAAATTTCATCCAAATTCGTTCAGTCGTTTTAGCCTGTAGGCATAACAAAAAAACATACAAAAAATGAAATCTTTTATCATTATATAATATTAGTTTAGACTAGCTGACCCGACAGACGTGTTCTTGTCCTAATTTATACAAAAACTCCAAAGAAAGAAGAACGTTCAGTTTTTTCCGAATTTGAAAATTTTCTGGGAAACCTTTTCATTTTGTTTTTCCATAATAACCTTATACAGACTATTATGAACATTTTTTAAACAAAAAATAGCCAATGCGGGCAATCCGTTCCAGTGATGCGTTTACCAACGAACAGCATTTCATTTTTATTTATGTAGATTGTATTTGAAGTGGATTAAAATGGGACGGATTTTACTTACTTAAAGCCAATAAAACCAGCTCTAGGACAAAAATCTTTACTATAAAAACTTCGTTAAGTTTTTGCAAAACCGAAATTATTCTAGAGCATATTGCAATAAACATTGAAATTCTACTAAATACTGAATTGAAACTCTTTTGTAATAATTGTTACACCATTTTTGACGGCCATTTGATATTTTGTTCCGGATGATTGACTCAATGGCTTTTGTGTTCGCTTTATTAATCACCTTTTTATTATATCGTATCAATAGCAGGTTTTTATTCGTTTGCTTCATCTTCATGCTTTTTGTTAGGATTCGTTCTCTTTAGTGCAATGGATTTAATGAGGGCATTGCGATTCCAAGGTATCACCAGACGTATGAATGTAAACGAAGCCAAGAAACAAAAGGAGTACCGTAGCAGCACGCGTACTATGACAACCATAGAAACGGGTTTTCTACGGGTTTTGTCGACGGAAGAATATACAAAATGACAGATTGTAATAATAATAATAACCCCACCGCCGTATCTCTACGTTGACGTCGTGGTGGGGCTTGCGCACTCCAAACTCTAGGTCTGTGCCGGTAGAGTTTACTTTGGCGGAACGGGTCTGGGATGAGGAGCCAGACCAAGAGAGATACAAAAACCCGCAGGGCAGCATGTGGCGAGCTGTTGGGCAGTAGCGACCCCACGGACCCTATCTCCCGGGAGAAGTCTTGTTCCTCATCTCTGGCTTGCCTTTATTGGCCGGCTGGAGTGAACACTGACGAGGAACGGAGCTCCCACCTCATTCTTGCCTTAATTGGCTGGCTTGAGAGGAGATTCGCAAGAGCAAACGTGCTCGGAGGAAGGAAGTATTCCAATAAGATGCTGGTAGGGATCTTGACCGTACTTCCGGGATTGTCCTGATAGCCGTGGAATACCTCTCCACTCCTCATAAGCACCTCAGGACATGTTGCCCCCTTGTCGCTTCGACACTTTGTGCTAGCGACCGTTTTCGGGGGCCCATTATTGAGTGTGCAAGTCACCCCCTGCCATTTTACCTGTGTATTTTATATAAAATATTGGTCAGGCAGGGGCCATAGTCTTTCCATAGCTCGAGATAACCAGTTCACTTAGCCACCCAAACCCATAAACCAATATCGTTGTTTCCATATCCTACAATAGTCTTGCACCAACCGGGGGTTGTCCTTGGGTGCACTTGCATAGCGCGAACGGGGATAATCGTCGGTTGGTGCCTCATTTAATTCAAAACGTATAACGGGCCTCTGCGAGTTGGCTTCGGCCCCTCGTACGCCTTCCAAAGGTCCGGGACCCCAGGGTCCCGAGATGTGTCAAAGACAAATAATAATAATAATAATATTTATTCAAAAATTACAAGGCATAAAAATTACAGTACAGCTTTGCTTAAATGTAAATTATATTACTAAGACTTACGTGCCTAACTACTAGGTAATCCTGTATTTCAGGCGAGAAGAGCTTATTATAGACTTATAAAATAAATAAATCTGTAGGTTGACAATAGATCACTAATAATATGTTGAGTACCTTAACTCTTAGTATCTAAATTCGATAAATACTTAACTTAGGTGAAATTTGTACATGTATTCACTTTAATAAAGTTAGTAAATTCTCTGTATCTTCATAAGACATACTTTGGAGAGCATCCTTGAGAATTCTCTTACAATTTGTGTAGTTCAGGGAATAAATGTTTGCTTTCGAGTTTAGTCTACTATAGAGAAGAGGGCCGAGGTACAAGTAAAATTTGGATACAAAAGCATGTTTTGATGTATTTTGTGATTAGTTATCTGTCATTTTGTCTTTTCTTCCGTCGATAAAACCCGTTACTATTATGATCATGCTAAGCGTGCTGGTGGCGTTCTGGAAAGAAGGCGTGAGTTTATGTATGTATGTATGACTGAAAATTTATAAGAAAAAGGTTGTCTGTGCTAGGTTTTGTTTTGGTAAGGAACTTCTTGATTTATTTATTTAATTTCTCAAGCACATAAACGTACTGAGGCGGACCTAACGCCAGAGGCATTGGTTCTGTTTACAACATTTAACTTAATACCAAGTGGAAACATTATAGTATAAAATAGTTCATGTAAATTGGCAACACTGCCTCACACCGTCTTAAAAAAAACTTTTTTTTATTATTATTTTTAATCAAAAGCTGATTATGTCATCGGTACAAACAATTATTCCTTATAATCTTAATCCTATTTTTGCTAACTTATACAAGTATCTTACGTCCGTCGACAATGGGGACGCAAGCATGCTATTACACCTTCCAACATCCAGTGACTTCGATAACAGTGTGATTCTTTCGGACTCGTTCCGGACGCATTAAATTAAAAAAAAAAAAAAAAAACTTCACCTTTGTAAAAACAGTAATGTTCCGTGTATAACTCTGTAAAACTATAAAACCATCTAATTATACTGTGAATTATTCAAACTTTTGTTTTATTTAAACAGTTTCTTTTGATAGTGCAGCATATCATCAAATATCATTTTCTGATATGGACACGGACTTAAGAAAAGTTAGATATTAGGGATCGCAGGTCGTGGTATTTTGTAAGTTCTACCTACCCCAAAAGGAAAGCGTGGGTTGATGTCTGTATGAATAAAACAATTCGCCTTTGTTTTTATTAATCCCTTTGATATTATTAAACACGAAGGGTGGAAGATCAAATAACGCAACAGACAGATACTTATATTGGACGGACGGAGTAGTCGTTTACTTACTTAAAATTAAGTCGCTAGTCTACCCTACTTATTTATTTATCACTAGCAACTGCCTGCGATGTCTTCCGCCTTAAATTTCTTGTTTTAACATAAAATATATTCTAAGACACTCGGCAATACTGTAGCTTCCCATAACTGAAAGAATTTTCGAAAGCGGATCAGTAATTCCGAAGACTACCCAGGGACATACAAACTCACATACATCTTTATAATATTAAGTATAGATAAATAAGTAGGTGTCCACATAACTGAGACCTTGATTAAAACAATTAATTAAAACAATCGTTAAAATTAGAATCTAAAAACATTGATCGTTGATTGTATTTGCACTTTTGCAGTTGCTTCATTCGTTTGTAATTGCAAAGTGGTTTTACCAATCAATCGCACTAATCGAGCTGTAAAAGCTTTTACATACCGAGCTTTTCGATTACATTCTAGCATAAGCTTTTGTATACGTCGGGCGATTTTTTACAATATTGGATACATGCTTTTGCTCGCAGCTTCGCCCACGTGGAGGTCGGAAAACATCCCAGGGAAACGTACTACTGGTATAAAATATATCTTATGTCTTAACCCGGGTCATGGTCTACCCATGTGTCAAATTTCATCCAAATCCGTTCAGCCGTTTCAGCGTGAAAGCGTAACAAATAAACAAACTCACTTTCACATTTATAATAGTTTACTTTAGTTAGGATTATGTAAGAGTAGCCAAAATGAAATATTTTCACTTTTAGGCGCTCAGTAAGTAGGCATCTCTATCTATAACTTCTATCATATCCTGACTTAATAAAAAAAGCCGTCCGATCCGTGAGGGTGTTATAAGTATCATACTGAGATTCTATTTATGAGGCAATTTTCAAAAAAAAAAGAAAAAAAAAAGTTTTTTTTTTTTTTTTTCAATTTGTTATTTTACATCGGGCGTGGGCGGCCGTCGCTAAGCGGGCGTCTAGTCATAAGTTAACCCGCTTTTGAAAATTTACAAATTTTTTATGGATTTGTAATTTTGGTAATAACTTTTTATTTTCAAAAATAAAATAAAAAATAAACTTTTTGATAATGTTATTGCAGTACTACCTATGTGCCCCTTTCGTATCGGACAAGATTTTTATTACATATTGTAAAGTGAAAGTGAGTTTGTTTGTCCGTCCAGAACGAATGTTCAAGGGAGGTTCCAGCGACGGACGACCGTCACTGGAGCTTGCCGGACGATGTGCGTGCATTACTGACTGAGAAGAACGCGGCCGTCCGTGCCTACAGCAGCTTCCCCTGCCCCGCAAACAAAGCCCATATGCGCTATTTACAGAGATCTGTAAAGACACGCATACAGGAGCTGCGTGACGCGGGCTGGGACAAGATGCTCGGCGAACTAGAGCCCAACCATCTGGCATTTTGGGAACTTCAGAGGAAACTCAAATCCCCTCAAACTTCCTCTATGCCCCCCCCTGACCCGTCCCGATAAGACCATAGCCTTCGAGGACGTTGAAAAGGCAGAATGCCTGGCCGACACCCTCGAGGCCCAATGCTCACCCAGCTCCCTGCCAGTAGACCAAGCTCACCTCCTAAATGTCGACGCTGAAGTCGAACGTAGAGCCTCTCTCCCTCCCGTCGACGACCCTGATTGTCCACTGCCTCCCGTCGCTCCAGACGAAGTGCATGACATTATCAAAGGTTTTAAAGTTCGTAAAGCTCCCGGTTCAGATGGACTCACCAATAGGGTGATCCAATTATTCCCTGCCCACCTGATAATGCTTTTGACTACCATCTTCAATGGTGCCTTAAGCAACAACTTCTTTCCCCAGTCGTGGAAAGAAGCCACCGTCATAGGTATCAGAAAGCCCGGTAAACCCAGTACCGACCCCTCTAGCTACCGTCCCATCAGTTTGCTCAAGGTTCTCGGAAAAATCTATGAGAGGCTTATTTACAAGCGTCTCAGAGACTTCGCCGAGACCAAGGGCCTCATCCCCAACGAACAGTTCGGCTTTCGAACTGAGCACTCTAGCGTGCATCAGGCCCACCGCATCATTGAGTTCATAAGCGATGGTTTCCAACGCGGCTCTCTGACGGGTGCAGTATTCTTCGACATTGCGAAAGCATTCGATAAAGTCTGGCACAATGGCTTATTATACAAGCTGTACCAACTCGGTGTACCGGATCGTCTCGTACTCATCTTACGGGACTATCTATCGAACCGCGTATTCCGCTATCGCATTGAAGGAGCACTTTCCTCTCCCCGCCCCATTCGTGCAGGAGTCCCTCAGGGCTCCGTGCTAGCTCCCCTCATGTTCACGCTATTCACTAGCGATATTCCAAACCCAGGTAGAAGGACGCATTTCGCTCTGTTCGCAGACGATACGGCCATCTACTTTAGGTCTAGATACCCCGACAATATCGCCCACACTCTCCAAGGCGCAGTCAATCGACTCGCTGCCTGGTTTCGAAAGTGGCGCATAGAAGTCAATCCCGAAAAAAGCCAAGCGGTTCTCTTCTCGAAACCGCGCACAAGGCTTAGAGATCCCCTCCCCCGACCTCTCACTATGTTCGGTAAGCAGATCCCTTGGGAGAAGCGAGCCAAATACCTAGGTGTTTTCCTCGACCACCATCTCACTTTCGCTGAGCACATAAAGAAGGTTCGTTCGCGAGCCGCTTTCGCTCTCGGTAGGCTCCATTCCGCCCTAAACGCACGCAGCAAGATGTCACTTAAGTGCAAATTGCGAATCTACACAGCGTGTATTCGTCCCATCATGACTTATGCGGGTGCCGTCTTTGCTCATGCAAAACCCCATCATATCCATAGGTTGCAAACGCTCCAAAACCGATTCCTCCGCAGGGCCACAGGCTCCCTCTGGTATGTTAGGAACGAGAGTCTCCATCTCGACCTTAGAATTCCCACGATCCACCAATTTCTAAAACGCCTTGCAAAGCGTTACTTCGATTCCGCGGTCAAACATCGCAACCCTCTGGTTGTCGAGGCCGCCAGTTATGTCCCAAGTAGGATTAGCCGTACCCGCCGACCTAGGCACATTCTTACCGACCCTGATGACCCCATAACCCTCCTCCAGGAGAGCAATAGGGCCACTAGTACTATACACAGACACAGACGCCTCCCGTCATTCCGACCTCGCAGTCGAGGTCCTTTGCGATCGCGACCGCGCCCCCGAGTAAATGATACTCCTCCCCGACCCTTGCTCGATAACGAGGTGCCAGCAGTGGTTTCAGCTGTGCACGTAGCTTTAAATTCCCCGATTAATAATAATGATCAAAACTTTGATCCAGCCCGTCCCGTCTTTGATGTCCTCCCTCCGGTGACGCCCTAAGCCGAGGCTCGTACCCCACAGGGGGTGCCCTTAGCGAGCGTTCACCTAGCTTTTTAGCTTAGTTTTGTATGCCCCTGGCTGGAGGCTTTGAGTGTAGCAGCTTAAGGCAACCACAGGATTGACCGGTTAAGTAGTCATGACCTCAGAGGTCAGCTAAGAGATGCCCTACAGAAAAAAAAAAAAAAAAAAATGAGTTTGTTTGTAAGATAGATAAAAAAAAATATTCAGTGCACACATAAACTCAATTAAATGATAACAAATTACATGAATATATATAAAAACAAGATGCAAATATAAAAAATAGCAAAAACATACGTATAAAAATGGAGTAACATTATGACATACTTACGATTCCGCTTTCACGCTAAAACGGTTGAACGAATTTTGATGCAATTTGGCACATGGGTAGACCATGACCTGGGTTAGGACATAAGATACCTTTTATCTCAATATTCCCACAGGATCGAGACTTATGCGAGTGAAACCGCGGGGCGCAGCTAGTTATAAAATAAAGTCGCTTTTCGTGTCTGTGTGTGACCGTGTTGATTTTCTAAACTACGCAACAGATATTGATGTGGTTTTCAAAGTCGTTTAGAGCATTTATTCCGGAAGGTTTATGTGTACAAACATATATACTACCGTCATACGGTGAGTCTGTTAATAACATTTTTATTTCAAAAAGGAGTTAAATATAGAGTCGGATACAGCATTAAACTCTCTATCTTTCTGCATTTCTAGGTGATAAAGCTGTATTTAATTCGTAGCGCAAATACATACTCTAAGTTAAAGTTAAGACTGAGCTTGAAACTTCACTTGGGAAAAACTGTAATTTACTCAAAATTTACTTTGAAGTAGTTACGACTTTTTACCGAATGATGGAATATTAAACTTACATAAAATAAAGAAAGTTTGATGTTTTTTCAAGTCGCAAAATACTAGCGAAAACCCCCTGCCCTGGCCCTGCTTCGCAAGGTTTTGATAGTATTACATACATAAACTCACGCCTTCTTCCCATGGGGGTAGGCAGAAACTACAAAACGCCACCTGTTACGATCCTTACATACTCGTTTTGCCTCGCCTACATTCATACATCTGGTCATACACGCACGCCGGTTGCGAGATCTACGCACCTACCCTTTGGCCTTTCTGAAGAACACTAGCACTAGTATTATTATAAATAGTATATATGTACGTTGGCTTATTTAATTCTAAAACTTTAAGTAGGTAGGTACTTAAAACAATAACTACAGCAACTTAAGTAATACTCATTATCAAACAAAGCAGAACAAAATTAATTCGTAAACATTTAAATACAGTTCTGACATTAAAATACAAAGAAACCTTTTTTTTTCATTTACAAAATAAATATCGTTTACGAATAATAGAGTTTTAATGCTACTAAATACTATGTGCTTAATTAGCAGTTCATTAAGAGTTGAGAACTAATTAGATATCGTTAACAAGATCATAGCCTTGGTAACAGAAATTACTTCCTCTTTATGCAAAAACAACAATTTTTTTGTCGTTTCATATATAATTTATGTTAAAATTTTGGTAATGCTCACGTAGGTGTTGGGCTGTAAAATTAAATAGCTTTATAAAAATACAAAAATCAAGTTGACTAGCACATGAGGTTATCGACGTGAGGGACGTGGACTCTGCAATCATTGTACCAATAATCGTTATGGTTAATGGGCTCATAGCGGAGAGCCTCGAACAGCACCTCAGGAGGCTCTCATTGCGCGGCTGAGTCAAGGGCTTAATTCAGAAAGCAGTACTTCTGGATATGGCACGCATAGTGAGGAGGTTCCTCTCTCTAGAGCCCTGGCTACCGGTAGCTTGGACCTGTTGCTGATGCCGATGGGCTACATTTAAAAAATATATATTTTTATAATGTAAATTAAATAAAAAATTAGAAATGTAAACAATATGTATGTAAATGTAATAAAGGAAATAGCTTTCTGAAATGTTTTTTTTTTAAGTTTAACCACACTATTCTTTAAATCTCTTTTCTGAATCTCACTGTCGATCAGCAAACCTTAGTCTTCACTTCACCACAGTAAGTTTTACAAAAT
This sequence comes from Omphaloscelis lunosa, assembly GCA_916610215.1. NCBI lineage: Eukaryota > Metazoa > Arthropoda > Insecta > Lepidoptera > Noctuidae > Omphaloscelis > Omphaloscelis lunosa. Next base: position 11,304,838 of record OU744258.1, read on the forward strand.
ATCACTGCTGCTACTACCTTTTGAAATAGCTTGTGTTTTTCTCGAGATAAAATAAATGAAGCTCCCGCTGTAAACTTTGTTTGAAATCTGTATGTGAAACTTTCCTTGAAAACACCTAATAGTTTCAGAGATTAGTCCGACCACACGAGTAGACACGATAATAAACTTTTTAATATGAAGAGCTTCTACAATGTTTGTAAATAATATATTCTGTTTGAAAAATGGCCGGTTCCTTCACGTTTATTGGCATTTAACCGTGGGTCATAGTTTAAACATGGGTTTAGCCATAAAATTTCAATGTATCCTTTGTCCTTTTTTTACGATCCTCGAACACTCGAGGTTTTTTAAGTCAGGTCCAAGATAATATTGCTTGCGTCCTTAAAAAAAACAGCTTTTTTTCTATAACTATACGTTACTGTCAGTCTTTGTAGTAAGCTTGCCGCAATCATCGACAAATTATATGTAAATCTTTTATGTAAAAAAAAAAATTAAAAGCTTTGAAGTGAAAATTTAAGCACTTTCGTAGGTAAAAAACCTCTGACTGCTACTAAAATTAAGCCCATATAAGATCGAATTAATAATATTCGTTTGGTGTCCTAACGACATACTATACAATAATTCTTAAATTACAACACTTGACAAATGGATCAGGGACCGCAAGTCACAGTTTTGCAAAAAAAGCGTACCTAACCACGGTAAGAGGAGTATGGTTTTCAGCTAGAATCATCACCCAAGCGCCAAAGTTATTACAAAATTAATTATCCAAACAAATCAATTTAATCCCAAGTTGACGTAATTTACCAAATTAAGGAATAAATTATGAATATTACTGACTGTCATTAATTAAAACATAGCTTCGGTCAATTAATGTATTACTATGTAAATTCATTCATACATACAACATGAATAGGCCAATTTAGGCAAAACTGTATCTATATTTGTGTAGTTTCTGTGCCGAAACGTGGACTTTCGTCAATATTTATTCTGTTATTGCATGTGCATTCAACCCTCGCATTGCTCGCATAAATATTTGTGGTTTACCCAATACGCGGAATTGTAGAGCTCTTTCCACAAATCCCTAATATTTTTCCAGGTTTAAATATTCGAGGTTATTCAAACCGCTACGAAAAATTACATTTGTAACTCCATAACTATCGATTATAGTTGAGGAATGGTATTGACAGGGCCATTGTTGATCTGATTACTTCTTTCGAGTAGCTTTTTATAAAACCCGCGGGAAATGCCAGAGGTCGATTCTTGGAAGAGATCAGAGTTAATATAAAAATTTATTGCCGCTAATAAATCTTACCTGTCATCGGCATTTTGTTAGTAATAAACCGATAGCAGAAGAGTATTACTACTAGTAATATTAGAAGTTTATGAATATAGAATCAGGCTTATTTAACATAGATAAGATTATTTATCAATGTTAAGATTCATTGACTACAAAAAGTAAGTTCAAAAACTAAAACCCGACTACTGAAAAATCACGCTCTAAAAAGTATGAAACAAGAAAATATTTCAGACAGAAATCAAGACATAGGTACAAAAATGGTCAAGGTAAAGCCGTGGTCGTATGCCTGTACACCTACAAAACTATAATGACATGCGACCGTCAAGTCCCTTAATTTGATACCCAACATGGCACATATTTTTTTTAGTTCATTACTTTATGTCCTCTAAAGGGCGCCATATTGCATTTAATGTGACGTCACATAGCCTATAACCAGCGGATAATCAAGACGCTTCCAATGATACTTCATTTGTCAAATTATGATCGGTAGTTTAGTAGCTATTAACATACATACATACAAACATACCGGTCAAAATCATAACCCTCCTTTTTGCTTCGCCGTAGTCGGGTAAAAAAGGTAATATCGTGCGAACTTACTAATAATAAACCAGAACCAGATGTTAAAAAAGATGATATTGTGAAAGCTAATAAACCGTCTTTTGAACATGCAAAAGACTGGCAAGGAGAAACAAAATTATCTTGAAGACGGAAGTTAGCAAAGAGTGTAATTAATTTAGCTAGACGTAGTAGAATTCCACATAATAACGTTAAAATCCACACTGAACATATTAATGGAGAAACATTTCGGCTTGGCACAGTGTACGAGCGAGCAAACTTTTTAGTTCTTTGTTCGTGCGTCGGTGCTGTTACAGAAACGGCAATTTCATTGTTGTTAAAATCTTTTGGCTTTTAGAAGTTATTCTAGTGTCCTATTGTTGGATAAGTCAGATTTGAAGTCTTGGGTGATGTAACAAATTAAAGAATATCAAAGAACTTTTAAGAAGCTCTCGAAACTTATATTCATAAGAAATTCAAAATTCGATTACGCAAGGTCGAGCTAATAAGCCTATTCAATAGGATAGACTGCGTAGATCACAAATCTTAATACCCATTCAGATTTAGTGAACTAAACGACCTAGTGTCTACAGATAATGTCATTATTTGCTATTCAAATGAGTTAGAAGTAATAAAGATTTCCATGGAATGGGTCCTTTAATCTGCTCGGGAGCACTAAATCTCCTTTATCCTTTGACGTATAGGGTTCTGTCGCAACGCTGATTACAACAATTATTTAGAACCATTCTGTATGAAGATCGACATGACACTGCGTACCTACGTGATGAGATTACACAAATTGTTTATCCAAAGTGTACGTAATTACTCCCGTGTAGACACTAAAGCGGTGCCCAGTGCCCTAAAGTAATCGTTTTAATTCATTTCAGCCCGACGAAGAATTTCTGTTTATTACGAACAATACTGAAAGTAATGATTCAACTGTACTCGCGTTAAATACATAACAAAATGAAACTGCGGGAAGCGATAAACTTGGAATTAAAAATGTACAGTCGGTACAGTCGGCGGTTTATGTACAACACTGATATTATAAGAGGTTGTCCAAATCCGCTGAGATCCACTGCAATGCGGCTGCATAATCAGGTCAACCTGTTACCTAGGTACGTACCAAATGAATTTAGACCGACATGGCTTCTTACATAAACGACAAACAAGATTTAAGCCGAACATAAAACTGGTGCATTGAGAAAATAACTCAACGATCCAATTTACTCGGAGCAGTCCATCTGGCAGTTTCAATTTTCGCAATTTTTTAATACAAGAAAGTTTTATGATTATAGCATTAGAGCCAATTCAATGAATTTGAATAGATTTCAGTTCAGTGCAAACTGAAAATTGTTAAAACATTTGAGGGACACAACCACAATTAGGTTTCAGAATAACTTTTAAATGTAACACTTTCTGGCTTGAAATTCTAATTAAATGAGACTAAAGCGATCGCTTAAGTAATTAATATTCATAGTGGAGTCTTTCTAGGACGTATTTTCCACAATTTCAACTCGGTAATGCGAGTTGAAAAGTGTTATTTTTAAATTCGCTTATCTGAGATCTCCCGCATCTCCCTCGGGCTTTCATTTATTATATGAAGCGAGCAAATAATCATGGCTCGTGTTTCTTTCATTGGAAGGATTAAGTCTGAATTATATTTTAATAAACTTGAAGAACATTTTAATGTATTAATGAAACGGATCTCTTTTGCCTACTGGCTTTACCATATCTTTTAAAGTTTGACTTTAAAAGAATTCTGTAATACCAAAGATGGCTCGTAAAAGCGTTAATCATTTCACTTTACCTTGATATCCTCGCCGTATCCGCTCCCGTGTTTAAAAAGTAATTAAATTCGCTTACATACTCATGTTTAATTTAATGGAAGTGAAGCACACTGATTCGATCGTTCTAATTGATATAACTGTGATTAAAGTTAATTTTTTACCAGTTACGAAGACATCAACTGGGAAAGATTTAAATACTTGTTAAGATGCAGATAAATGCCAGTGACCTTGAGTGGTTAGATTACGTTTTCTGTACTGAGCTCACGCAACGCGTCGTACGTCCAGCCAGTAATAGAATTCGTCCATCAAGGAGCGCTGTGCCAAATTAGACGCATTATTAATTTATTATACATAAAACAAAAGGTATTTTAATAAAACACGTATACTAACAGATCAATAATTTAATTATCTTTAAAATGATGAAAGTTTCAGAAAAATACGTTTGATAGATTTTGCGTGATCCTCAGTTTTATCCGCATGTTATGTCTAATGCGGATAAAAACTCAGAATCACGCAAAATCTATCAAGCGTATTTTTTAATAATCAAGCGTATTATTACGGTCAACTGTCGCTTATAGACGTACAGACAAGTAGTACCTAGTCTCAGTTATAGAGGTCTACGAGTTAAAAACGACTTTTTATTATAAAGGTTTTTGTTCTCACGTATAGAGGTTTTAGAGGGTTAAAATGACGGGACTTGGCAATTACTCCCATTTATAGAGTTTTCATGCTTACCCAGTTTTCACTTACCCAGGTTAGACTGTAATTTCACTATGTTATATAAACATAATCTAAAATATTCCTATATGAAATTATTAAGAAAATGCTCTAATTAAACATATTTTTTTTTCCAAATCATTAACACTACTCGTTTAATTAAGCGTGATCTTCAGTATAAAATTATTAAAAAGTCGGTTATCGTCGCCTTAAGGTGACGACTAACGGGCGTACGTAACGTATTACAATGTTGCGGTTATCTTGACAACTAATATTATAGAGTCATGGCATCTGTTTGCTTTGTCTAGAACTCGACGGCGCAGATAACTTTGTATAATGTTGTTCTACTCAACTTAATAAAATATAACTGTTAAAGTTTGCGTTTACGTTTCTTTACTTCCAATAATTAATTCCCGAGTCTTTATTTACGTTACTTGAGTCAGAAAATCCACTTTTTTTTAAGTGAGGTACGTTTTTCATTAAAAACGGAAGGGTCCGTCAGTATCTTAAACCTGAAATCGGATTTCCATGAGGTTTTCGGTCGTTTATTAAGGAAGGTTCCGTGCTGCTTTACTTTATATATTAAGGGGTGACGAGCAACGAACGGATCCGAGCAAACGGTGTTAACCTTATTTTAAACGTTTCATTTCCCCTAGTTCTGTCAATGGACTAAACTTGTACCTACGTATTATTTCGGCAACCTCTGTATAATTATTTGATTATTAATTAGAAATTGACTACGTTAATATAAACATGATTAACGCATTGATTAATAGGCCATTTTTTTTGTTCGGAAGGTAGGTAAATAAAAAATATTGGATACGTATTTTTTCTTCTTTGACGTAATCAAAAGATTACGGCGATACATTGAGTTAAAATATGGCGTGACGTCACGCCTTGTTACATTTTATACTGAGTTGTAACTTAGCGAGTCCCCACTCCCCAACTTTAAAGCTTGTTTTCTAAGTTATTTCTGATTAATATAATAAAGCAAAAAATACGTGTCTAATATCTTTTTATTATCTGAAATACGGACTTAATAGAATTTCTTTTTTTTTATCTAGGCAACGACCGTATAAAGGCTCGTGCTAACTGGCGCGATATCGAGGGCGCTACAAGGGTCGCTCTGCTTGTAGCGCCCGCGATATCGCGCCAGTTTGCGCTGGTCTGCACAAGCCTTTAAGCATATTGCTATTAGTTGGTAATGGATATCATTGTCTACTTATTATACTAGGTACGCATTATGTACTTCTAAAATAGATTTTATTATTAACATTGGATTTAATTAATTACTCAGATTGATTTAATCTAATGACTCATAATATTTAAATTGTATTTTTTAACAGTATGTTCGGTATTAAAAACTTCAACGTTATAGTATGGATTGATGATATTTTCAATTTAGAAATTGCAACAAAATGCTCTAGGAATATTTTATTTTCGGAACTGGGTCAGTCACGATAAGTAGAAAACTAACTATTTAATGTAATATCTACATACAAAAATATACCATAAAAGTTATTGTTGTCATTACCTATATGACATGTATTTAGAATTCTGATGAATTAGAAGTGGTAATATCGCGCCATGTTGAGTATTTGCGGGATAATTATTTCTTCTAAATATTTATTTTCCTGTGTTCGTTTATTGATTTATTAAGTAAGGTTTTCCCTCAGCTTGTGTTTACAGAAACTCGTAACTTAAAGTTAAATGTAAAAATATATTTGTTTGCTTTGTTCTATGTAGGTGCCTTCTTAACAACTTTAGGAAGCCCCCACCAAAATTAAATATTTAGAGCTTGCCTTTTTACACCAAGCCGTAATTTTATTTAAAGCTTAAAATAATACTGAGGTAAGTTGAGTAGGTACCCGAGCGTTAGTAGCTAGGATTAGAATGAGACTGAAGCGCAGCCTACACTGGGAACGAAGCTAAGTTTGTTTAGCTTCACTCATGTAGTTACCGCGTTTGCATGCTTCGGTTCACAACGCGAACTATGAACCGAAGTATGAGAAGACGCTGTAGCTACATGAGCGAAGCTAAACGAACTTAGCTTCGTTCCCAGTGTGACCTGCGCTTAATAATGAGTACAGTATGATTGACAGAGACAACGCTCTTCAAAGCCGAACTTTTCCTGAAGCTAGAAGTGCCATTATCAGCCGTGTCGGTACACTACCTACCTAGTTGTAGTGTGTATTTCCACATCTCCTTCCATCCGTGCAACGTTGTTTATTTCGCGGCTCGCCGTGTTTGTTAGCACTTAATAATCAGCCACTTCCAGCTGTCTTCCGACTTTCTGACTATCTCTATGTGTCTACAACTTAATATTCCACTGCAAATATTCCCGCGAAGTACAAGGAAACATTTGACTAATATTTGCCTTTATTGACTTGGAAATTTATTCGTATTTGTAAATGTAATATTCATAAGTATTGTAATTATGTTATAAAATAATTGTAATTCATTTGCATGCTGCGTTTGTCTTCTTAATGATTTATTAAATAGATAAAACGTTATTTTATAGTGGTTAAGTAATATAGTGCGATTCAAATGTTTCTTTTTTATGTTGTTATCTAACTCTTTATATCGGGAAGGGTTTAGGAAAACTACGCAAAAAATTGGATATTGAATATCCATTTCCTTTATTAAGGCTCTTTCAAACAGTCGCGACACGCGACGCGACACAAAGACACCGCTCGTCGCGCGACGAGCGGTGTCTTTGTGTCGCCTTTATACCTATAGATTTGTGTTCGATAAACGTTATACTAAGTATGTTTTATCCGACATTATTTTATTAAAGCTGAGAAACACTATCGCTAACAACGTTTATGGACCAGTAAGAATTGAAATATTATATAGAAACATATCTTACAATATCTTACTAAGTACAACACTCCAAGTTTAGAAAATAGACAAAGCGCGCACGTGTTCGAAACAAAAGGCAATAAGGAATAGGGTTGGCGAACATTTCATAATTAAATGTATACTATCTATACTAATGGGTATTAATAATATTATAAAGAGGTACGATTTTCTACTAGTTATCAATAAATCTTCATTATATTCTAACCAGTCTGCCGAGAAAACTAGAGTTAACGAGTTAAGGCTCTTTCAAACAGGCGCGACACGCGACGCGACACAAAGACACCGATCGTCGCGCGACGAGCGGTGTCTTTGTGTCGCGTCGCGTGTCGCGCCTGTTTGTAAGAGCCTTTACTATTTGATAAACTTATTTCTATTCATTTAGTTTAGGGGGTCATGGGTAAATAAACGCCACACGGGTCGACTGAAGGTTAAACTTAGCTTGCCACGATCGATTCGTAGCCCATCCACGAACCGACCGTGGCAAGCGTAACCATCCATTACGTATCGAGACTCCTCCGTGCCTCGAAAAGCACGTTAAGCCGTTGGTCCCGGCTGTCACTCGTAGATCTTTGACAGTCGTTACCGGTAGTCAGACGCACAAAAGTCTGACAACCAGTTTTACCAAGGGCTATCGTGTTACCCAATAACTGGGTTGTGGAGGTCAGATAAGCAGTCGCTCCATGTAAAATACTGGTATTCAGCTGCACCCGGTTAGACTGGAAGCCGAGCCTAATATAATTGGGAAAAGACTAAGCATCTGCTGCGATTTCTATTCATTTTGTTAAGGTTTATTATGTATCTAATAATATTATGATGTTGATGTTTCTACGTTTTATAGAACACAAAGACTTCGGTCTGCTTCAGATTAAACTTTTTATTCCGATCTAGCCGGAACTTTGGGAAAAAACTGGCTTAAAACTGCAAACGCGAAATAGACCCGGGTCCCTTTCAATTAATGTGTACGTACGATTCGGAAAGTTTGAAAATGCTTACTACGTTTTATATCCATCTGTAGTTGGTACCTATGGATAAAATATTCACATAGGAATGAGGAAGTGACAGTACCATATCATAAAGATGAAAATTTTAGCAGGACGTTTAGTTTTTCCCGAATTTGAAAACAATCCGGAAAGCATTTCTAAATTTTGTTTCCATAAAAACCTAAAGGCTCCTACAAACAGGCGCGACACGCGACGCGACACAAAGGTACGTCGCGTCGCGCGACGAGCGGTGTCTTTGTGTCGCGTCGCGTGTCGCGCCTGTTTGTAGGAGCCTTAATTCGGACTATTACGAACATTTTATAACAAAAAAAATTCAAATCGATGCAAGCGTTATCAAGTGATGTGCTAACCAACGAACAGCATTTCATTTTTCTTTATATAGAAGATAGTGTCGGCCGCATTCGTTTTGCTACAGATTATTCTGAAAATAATGAATACCCGAGGATTCTAAATGTCAATGTAAAATGACAGCCCTGCACATTCGCGGTGGGAAATATACCATAATGAGTTAACTGTCTATTAATAAGTATTCTTCCCTTCTCCTTATGCTAAAAGCTGACATAACAATACACACATGTGTTCGTAAATATGTATTTCAATGCAAGTTGAAGTAATGAACATATTTTTACCGGGGATGCAGAATGTAAACTACCTACCAACCCTGTATTTCGCGGCGCGAATCTTGCTATTTATGTTCACAGACCACTATTGAGTGCTGTATCTTTATGCTAATATGTAGCAAGCACTACAATAGACACCAGTAATTGTTTACTTTAATGTGAACCTGGGATAAAATAATAATAACACCGGGGATGCGAAAAGCCAGACTATTGTATGCATCTATGTTCGTAGCAGCCGTGGTCGTAAAATGCGGGAGCGAGATGCCATGAGACTCGGAAAAGAGAATTTTGAAATTCCGCATGTTTCATGACCGCGACTGCCACAAAATTTGGCGTTTATCGAACACGCGGCAACCCTGTATTTCGCGGCGTGAATCTTGTTATTTATTCTCACTGACCACTATTGAATGCTGTTCCCGACTCTTTATGCTAATACCTGACAATACAACGTACAAGTGTAATTATTTATTTTTATGTTACCGAACACTGCATGAACCACAATTTTAATATTAGAGAGAAGGTAATCTCTGTTTACGTGGCTGTTACTTTGGCAGAGAAAGCAGTAAAAGAAATAAGCGCACGCGATGTGTGGAGCTTCCTATTGTTTCGCGTAATCGAGGTATGTAGGTACAGGCTTCTTGAACACAAAGGTATGGACTAGACACCATTTACCTCTTTATAGGAGCCTAGTAACTTGTCGCTATTTCGTGATAATTTTTACAATCTTAACGACAGCCTTGCATTGATCCTCTCTGGGTTCAATGGCGTAGGTTTTTCATATCTTGATATCTCAATATTAATTAACTACATTCTTGAAAATGCATTAAAATACATTTAACATTAAAAATGCTGCTACGCGCTGCTCTTTTATTGACGAACTTTGATTCAACATAAACCACGTTTTATATCCTAACGATTTTTTCAAACCCAAAAAAAAAACAGAAAAATTCAAAAACGTCACCTTTGTTCTCAAATAATTCTGTTTGCTCGTGAGAAATATAAAACGCCAGCTGAGAATTTAAAACATTGTCAAAATGTTTAACATTTTCTTGTAATCTTATCACAATTCAAAAGTTCCCAAATTTTCTCACTTCATTTGCTTCCATTTTGCTAAAAGTTAACGTGTTTTAGATAAAATCTTTTTGAAGTAAATCTACATTAAAATCATCTTCAAAACTTCAACACTTTTAAGCTTTTAGATGTCGGCTTCGTAAAACGATTACTTTATATTATAGCAACTTAGAATAGTAGATTTTTTGCCTAGGGAGCAAACAAATATTTTACAGGCGTGTTTCTTTGAATCCAGAGGGGAGCGAAGGATTCTAGAATAGAATCATGAGCGTAGCGAGGGATTCTAAAGTAGAATCCTAAGCGTAGCGAGGGATTCACAGTACGTTACTCGACCATAAAATAAGTATTACCATTGAGGTGGACACTACTTTTTATCACCCTCTATGAGAAAATAAGCAAGTGCAACTTATGAATAAGAAAAGTACCTAGGTTTATTTATTTCATTCTCACTACTTGAGGAAGACACACTATTTTCGATATAATCCGAACTTGGGTAAACAATTACGAACGAAGGCGGAATGCACCAATTTTTTAAATTTTTTCTTATTTTTTTTTTACTTTATCATTCAGACTGTAACTTGTTCATACAATGATCATGATTGATCTCTTTGGTGATTGGAACTTTTACTATCAATATCCACATTCCAAATTTAAAATAATTTTTGTTCCCTAGGGATTAAAGAGCTATTTAATATATTTATTTTACTTATCACGTCTGCGGAGTTTCGCTAGCAAATTAAATTGACCCTATATATTCTGTATCGCATGCAGGTTCTTCGTTTTCCTATGGTGATAAATGTTCAAGTACCTCATGGTGTGTTTCGTTCCGGAATAAGAAAAGGTCCGAATGTATCCAATAATGTGTAGCCGCTCACAACACAGTTTTGGATTTAAATCTTTATTAATCAAACACCAAAACTTATACATTCAAGTATCAGTTAAAAATAAAATAGGCCAGTAAATGACTGCAATTATTACAAAGCCTGTTTAATGATATCCATTCACAGGGCATATTTGGCGACTACAAGGCACTACGAGGCCATTCATCTCCTAGTTCGCACGCAGAATACGCAACAAATATTAATTTAGTTACCCATGCATGTTGAAAATGAAATACGGCCAACATAGATCATTCTGTACGAGACCAACAAAGTTTTACACCACAAACCGTGTCGGGTTGGCGACCCGCTTGAAGCAATAAAACAATCCACTTCTCTAAATGACAAAGAACTTTGAAAGATAAGCGACGAACGAAACACTTTTATTTCGTTCCCCCAAATACTTGAAGTGTTGGTAAATGTACTGGCACGTTTGTATTTTAAAGAAGTGTTATCGTTCAGGCGGTTCGAGTCACGCGACGGCCATTTCACTCGCAGTACTTGTACACCTCCCTACAGAGCATCCACGATGTCTGGGAAAACCGTAATGGCACCCACGACATCTATAGTAACTAGATCAAATGCTGAAATCAGACCGTTTTCGGTGTAGTTGGAAATAAAACAAGTACTTTTGCCGTCAGCGGAATTAACTGGTATAAAATTCGTACAATTGTGGGTTGTAACATATCTAGGGTTTAATCTCTCGGATTCAAATTAAACCTTTTCAGTTAGTTTTTTATTACCAATTCGTCAAACATGTTCTAAATCCTTTTCAATCTTAATATTATAGGATAATTGAAGGCATCTTTCTAACAATGCTAGATGAAACCAGTCTCCAACGGCAGTTTAATGAACTTGAGACTCGTGCCTTTAATATTCCGTTCCCCATTCCGTTGGTAGTTACACCGATAGTGGCTTCACCGCACAAATAGTTTGGTTAGCAAGTCAGCGGGCGTTACGCGGCTATCACAGCTACAACTTGAATTGACAGGCAGAAATCCGACCATTTCAGTTTAAATATTATCTGCGAGGGTCGAGTTGATCGATTCGCCCCGTCAGTATCTGACAGATAGTCGGAATGTCCCTCGATCTATTTGTTTTCTATTTGTTTGTTGTGTAAAACGAAGAGTGCTGGTAAATTTGCGGAGTCAGCGATTGATGTATGCGAGTTAAAACTTTATTGTCAAGTCTCGATTTCGGATTCCGTTCCAAACGGAGTATTAGAAAAGTTGAGAGCGCTTACTGAGTACATTCACGCGCCAAACAATAAAGCAAGACTGCTATTTTATAGTTTTGATACTTTAACTTTCTATTTGATATTGGCTGGTACACTCGCTACGCGTATTGCGTACTTATGTTTGTGAAGAAACACTATTTAAAGAAGTCTTCAAATCCTAATGGGTTTATCTTGAGTTTCTTTTTGAAATAGTTTGAGTAGTTTATTTTCAGATAAACGTTTTTCTTCATCTTTAGCTCGTTAAGGTCAACAAACAGTCCATAAACAGGTTCGGTGTATACCATAAACTAAAAAACCTTTTACTAAATCCCGACAAAGTATAGAAATTATTATTGTCGTTCTTTTAGCCCGCGCTATGTACGTATAAGTATGTCAAGTAACTATCGTAGCCTTTTGGCTTACGTTGCTTTTGATTTAAGGATGAGTGTGTTAAACTTCAAGAATAATGCTCATTGAATTACTCTAATTGGCTTTATCCGCTTTAAATGTGTATCTCCATAGTTTAAGCTTCTCGTACTAAACTTAGGAGGTTTGGTACGAGTAGCTTAAACTGAACCAATTCACAGAGATAATTAAGTTGAAGAAGATATACCTAAGTAGCTAGGCTACTGAAATGATTAGTTTTATAAGTTTTTCCGATAAGCTTCGGCTTTGTAATTAACTAATTAGTCTCTAAATCTGACGACAACTACCTCAAGTTCTATCTCTGGGTAATTACAAGAAATGAACATGAAGTACTTCATCATCAGGGTTTTTAAACCGACAAAGTGACTACCTACTAGAAAATATTGAAGGATTAAATTATGAAGAGCGCTGCATATAAAATTCACGCGAACCCATGCATAATGAGAAGTTAACCGGAAAACTTAATAGTACCCTCGACACGTTTTATTCATGACCATAAAGCCTTTTAACTTTAATTCACAAGGTACCCTCGGTTCGGAAATTTATGAGGTGTCATTGGGAAAGTTAAGTCGTTGATCAAACTTGCGCCGCCTTGTTTCAAGATTATCTCACTAGATATTAATCAGTAACCGCTTAATTTGCGTAAGTAGATACAGTGTATTGTTTGACGAACAAACTAGGCAACTACCTACACAACTTAGATAATGATAAATGGACCCCTTTCTATGTACACGACAAAGATTGCGTCTTGTTTCGAAACTGTGTTTTGTTTTCAAACAACTAAACGGTGAAACGGTACTTAAAAGCTTTCGGAAGACCTGTAGAAAAAGATTGTCAATTAACACGACTATTTTGAATGTTTAAGCAAACGTTAAATTACAAAAGAAACAGTAAGTTAACAAACGCACCGACTATAACAAGCTCCGTTAAAGTTTTATGGTAATTACAGAACAAGTAAGTGTGGAGGCAAGAATATTGTTCGAAAAACTCAGTTCAAGTTTGACAGACGCAAAGTTAATAAATTAATAATTTATATCTGACTGAGTTTCCAAGTCAAGTTCCAGTAAGCTCAGAGAGAACTAGTAGAAACTAATCTTCTAAAGCTAGTGTAGTAAACCGCCGGCAAATCTCTCGTTTGTCACTTCGGGACCACTGGCTGGACTCGTTACTCCGAGTAAATTTATCGCTACTTTATACACCGCTGAGTCAGTTCCAGTCAATTCATGGGCTCTGTTGAGATCGATTAGCTGACGACGGGCACGTTTTATTGTTTAGAAAACGGTACAAGCGTCCAATGGCACATACATCGTTAATATCATTCTCTCCCGCCACGTTGAAATGTCAACCGAGCGTAATAAATGTCTCAATAACTCAACACGCTGACAGATCGCTCGGGCTATCATTAAGGCATAAGTAAATTATTTCGTTCGTTAAACAGTCGACAAATAGGCGAGTTTCCTCGTCGACGAATTCCGGCGAGTGTCCCGAGAGTCCCAATCAAAAGTCTGCGACAGTACTTAGGGACTTTACATTAGGAATGAGAGTGTTACGCCGCGAATTTCGTCTGCGGAGCGGAGATTCTAACTTGTTATTAATTAACTGTCACCGTGACGCGGGCGAGGGAAACTGTCTACGTGGGAACACCGCCACATGACGAAAGCGATGTTTTTACAATGAATGTGCCGAGCGATTCATCGCAAATTGAGTGGATAATATTTACATCGAACATTTTTCATGAGAACGGAGATATTTTTGGAGTGTATACAGAAAACGAAAGTTTATTATCGAGCTTGTATTTCTTGCGGGATAAACTTAGATACTTAACCGCGTTTCAATCATCGTAATAAATAGTTGGCACGCGCTGCGTCTGTGGACCAGGGACATAAATCAAGAAATAAAAAGTTAATGACTCTCACATTCGCATATACAGGCCGGTGTATAAACATTAAGCGCAGTTGGATACTTTACAGTACATTATTATGCCTGTGTCTGTGTCTGTGTCCCTCAATGTCCTAAAAGTTTTTTTCATTTGTTTTTTCGTTGCGCTCGCCTGCACTTTTGATAATTGCTGTGTTTTATGGCTACTTCACCGGCCACACAAAACGTTCATTCGTACTGCATGACGACATGAGAGGGTAAAATGCCAACAAAAAACAAAGACAAATATAATGATGACTGTTCGGGATGAGCCTGCGTTCTCGTTATGTCAGTTTTTGTTATATTTTTTATTGAATTCAGAATGTCTTGCAAAGATATGCCTTTATCTACATGCGAGTTTAAATAAACCAGCAATGCTTTCAGAACCATTACCCTTACTGCGTAACTTATTTTCGTAAACGATTATGACTAATTTGTTTCATTTTGACAGTTCAACAACATTCATTGCGTTGTTTATATTGTTGAGCAGATTTTTTTTCCAACTTATGAAGCAATGGATTAGCAATCTGTTTCAAATCGAAACAAATTGTGATTGATCGTGCATTACGCAATTAGGGTACTGATACACATATGAAACATACCAAGATAATGTTCGTTTAAGGTAATATTGCAATAATAATGACACCAAGTCTTTACTCATCCCTTTATGATCTCTATTCCATTGTAGATAATTAACTGAATCCATTTTGATGAACCATTTTCTAAATAATAGAAAGTACATAATATATTTAACGTAATAATATAATGTCGTTTTAAAGATCAAAATTCATCAGTATAACAGTAAATCTGTTTATATGATCGTTACGCTGCAACTGCAAAACATGTTTCACGCATACAGACATGATTATTTATATTAGGAATACATATTACAAATTGTCGGTGTACATTATAATTAAATGTCAGATAAGTAAAGTTATATTTCGATTCGTATCTACAAATATGTACATCATATTTAATAGGAAACAATTTTAATTGACATTTAAGCGTCAATTTATCAATTTAATTAATAGTGTTATATAGTCGTGTGTTTTTAGTTTCTCTTTTTGCAACCTATACTTGGGAAATACATTTTGGTCTTAACATAGGTTTTTATGTATCTTTTTTTATATTAACATTAAAGAAGTTTGTGGCTAGAAGGAGCTCGTGGCTAAGTAATAACAGCCGCACGTATCGATCCATCAGGTTAAGCTACGCTTGCCGGGATTGGTCCGTGGATGGGTGATCATTTTTACATAATAAGATTTCTCCGTGCTTCGGAAAGCACGTTAAGCCATTGGTCCCGGCTGTCATTCTTGGATCTTTGATAGTCGTTACGGGTAGTCAGAAGCCTGAAAGTCTGAGAACTAGTCTTACCAAAGGGTATCATATTAACCAGTGGGTTGTGGAAGTCAGATAGGCAGTCGCTCCATGTAAAATACTGGTATTCAGCTGCATTCGGGTAGACTGAAAGCCGACCACAACGTAGTTGGGAAAAGGCTAGGCAGATTGGTTAAAGAACTTAATTTATATATTTTTGAAGTGAAAACTTCTTTAGGCGTGTTGGGCATTTTTGAGATGGGACTTTTTTTTTTGGGTGGGAAATCATCAAATAACTTCTCCCGCTCTGGGCGGAGCGGGAGGGCGTGTCAGACTCTTACTGACTAAAACCCACCCGTGTTCCTTCGATTGCCCTGTTGCCGGGGGCCACGATCTCCCTTTCGGTTTTCTTCGCAACCCCGGCAGGCATCGGCCTTAGTGGACCCCTTCAATTCTGCTGACATCTCTTTGAGGCGCGCGTGGAACACAACGCGCCGTCGACCCGGGCCTGGTCCTTATCGGACGGTGAGCCACCCATTGCTCACCGTCCGCAAGCCCGCGCCTACGGTGGCCGGAAATCGCCTCGCGATTCCCGACGCCCTGGGCGTCTCCTCATGCGGTGGTTAGGGGCGTGAGGGCGCGAAGTTTGCCTCTCCCTCACACGTTCCGCCTCCTCCTTCGCGAGCATTACCGCTTCGCAGAAGGAGGTGACGGCCTCCCATTTCCTCTCGCTCCCTACCATGGCCTGTATCAGGGACGGACGCGAGAGGTCATCGCCGCCGATCGCCTCCACGAGGACACGGCGATGCTCCGCCCAAGCTGGGCAGACCTCCACCGTATGCTCCACCGTGTCCTCCGGGCGATCCACACAATGTTGACACCCGGGCGTATCCTCCCGCCTTATCCTGTGCAGGAACCTCCCGAAACAGCCGTGTCCGGTGAGGACCTGCGTCAGGCGGAACGTGATGACGCCGTGGCGCCTCTCCAGCCACTCCTCAAAGAGGGGTCTTATCGCCGCAATTGTGGCGTGCCCATTGAGATGGGACTAAACCATTAATTTCGCGAAACTGTGACGACACCAGCTTTTTACCATTATAAAGACATCAACGCGTTGATTACCGCAGTCGCGATATTTTTCAAGTTTTAACTTCTCTCGGCACTCCGGGAGTGCCACTGCTTTTTTTTTACTCCTAGATAATACTGGATACGATAAAGATATTATAAAGTTAGTTCATATGGCTAGAGAATTGGAGAATACCGAGATGACGACTAATGGAGAAAGTATGGATGAAGAAGAAATGAAGACATGTTGCGAGGACCCCAATTAAATTGGAATAAGGGCGGGAGTAATGATAATTAAGGCGGGAATAATGATAATTATGATTATGTTGAAAGTTTGTTCTTAAAGCGTTAATTAAATCAATTTAGTTGTAAATCCTATTACTAATTTAAATATCCTATTAACATCTATCAATCAAACACTGTATCATACACAAAAAAACACATCCATATCGTAAACACAGATACAGCAATCTATTTATATCCAAAGATTAACCCGGTGTTGAATAGTGTTGATACGTCTCTTTCGTGACCAAGACCGATCCGTCGGTTATCGTTGACTCGAGATATTTTTAGTGGAGCCACGCGGTGTTCTCGAGACATCCCTAGTCCCGACACTCCCGACTAGAGATGAACATTAACCTTTTTTTTTTTTTACTTCATACGTTTTTTTATAAATACCAAGATATTCTTTAAAGGTTCTTAGTAATAACAATATGATGTAAAGAATTGTGAGTTTTATTGCCGTACAAATAGCTTTTATTTTGTAACTAAACTTTTAAAATAACATTTTGTTTTGATGAAAGGTAAACTTTAACTGTTATACTGTAATAAAGTTTCATCCAACTGTTTAACTTTTAATTAAACATGTATTGGTAAACCTTTTATAATTTAACTTAACAGACAAGTAAAAATAATAAGCCAAAGATTTAAGTTAAAATCTTATCCGTACTATTTTTATTTTAAATTTACATTTTAAAAAAATAACTTGGACGTTTTAACCACATCTCTATTCCCGACACATCACAACACGTGTAGATATCGCCCTATTTGAGACATTTGTACATACCGCCCTATTTGTGGATCAAAATAATCTCCTGTCTGCACTAATGAAAGGTTTTTATGTTCTCGTTAGTTAATGGCGTCTGACATTTTTGTTTTGATACTGTCATAGTTAGTGTTGATGATTTTGGTTAAATAGAATATGTTGTTAAACTGAATGAATTGTCTACGTATTTTACGGGGCTACTTATTTTCAAAGTTAACATAATTTTGAGGAATAATTTGATTAACTTTCATATGGTTTCTTAAATAATTTATACAATGTCGTTTTGGTTGGATGTTAATGGGGTTAGCACGGAAAACGGAGTTATTTTTAAAATTAGTAGTGTTCACCAAGCGCTGGATGACTTACCTATATTGGTTTAATTTTATTATTTTATAACCCACATTAAACAAAAAAAGTGGCTACCCAAAGACATTTTTTTTTGTTTAACCGTCGCTCATGGAAATCGGTAATACTAGTGCATCGTAGTTAGGGTTACCAACCATCCGGATTTGTCCGGCTTTTTGGACCCCCGTCCGGACTATGTCCGGCCTTCTCATGTGTCCGGACTTTTCGTTTTAAGGGGATTTTCTTAAAAAAAGATAAAAGATTACTGAAAAAATAAGATATAAAAGTTACTTTTATCCGGACTTTTTTGCTAATGTCAGGCTTCTTGTCAGGACTTTTCAAATTTCAAAATGGTATCCCTAATCGTAGTGGCTTTACTATTCCAGAGAGTCTAGAGACAATGCTGATATGTCTAATGTGCCTTTACAAAAACCCTAAAGGCAACGTCAATTCGTCAACACTTAACTACTCGAGTCTTTATCTCCCTAGAACTGTCAGTTAATATATATTATCTAATATTGTTCACAATCCATCTAGGTACTCACTAGAGATAGCAACATTCATCGCTATAAATTAATACACAATCTGCGGATTACAATCGGACGGCAATTCGTCATCTTAATCTGTACGTCTCTACATTAGCACTACTTGTAGTACCTATATAACGTTTGAATGATTACAGTCAGTGTAGACATAGACAATAACGATGCTTACAGACAGATTATGTGTCCATATCGAACCTATTAAAACTTCTTATTAATTCTTCGAAAAATGTAAAAATAATCGCCACAAGATCACTGAGCACGTTTATATGTTAGTCTGAATTTAATGTTCATTTAAAAGCTACAAAGGTGCCTTCTATCTAGCGGTGGTCCAGCCAAACGTATACGAAGTGTAGGCGCTGCTACGCCGCTTCTAAGCCGCGTAGGCGCTGCTACGCCTTTTCTACGCCGCTTAGGCGGTGCTACGACGCCTCTACGCCGCGTAGGCGCTGCTACGACACGGCTAAATAACGTAGGCGCTGCTACGACACGGCTAAATAGCGTAGGCGCTGCTACGCTAGGTCTACGCGACGTTAGCGCAGCATAGCGTAGCGCCTACGCGGCGTCAACGCCTACTTTGGACACGCTCAGTGCGAATAAAATTGAGTTTCATCATAACTAATGTATTAAGAGGAAAATAACATATTTAAGTCTATACTCTGACAATTTTGTCAAATCCTTCGCTAATAAATGGCTCAGTTAATATCTTTAATAATTATAATCATATTTCTAAAGTAAACATCGAATCCATACATACAAAGCCACGGGGGGTCTCTACTTAGCAATTAATCCACAACTTTATGTGTAAGATAATTCTAATACACAGTTATTATGATTTAAATGTGTTATTACCATTACATATTATTTTTATTTATCATTACATGTTATTACCCATTACATATGTCTATGAGACTTAAAATGTGATTTATGAAAGAGCAAAGCTTTCTCATCCATCTGTAATCTGCTGAGGCTAGAGTATCCATTATGCAATGCTGACTAACCATCATTATTTTTACATTTAACCTTTAGTCAAAGAATAGAGGGTTACATATTTAAAGTTACTGTGATTATTTTGCAAATTTTTTTAAGTCTAGTTTATCATTTTAAGTTGTAGAAACCTTAATAAAACCATAATAATATTCTTTCAATTCGGATTCAAGTGTGCCTATACCCTGTTCAACTTATAAGAAATACTTAATTTATGTAGATGCATCGTAGATTGAAACGTGCACAAAAATGAAAGCTCATGAAGTTATGACCTTCTTACCACCACTTAAGAAACAACTGATAAACGAAACAAATGTCATGAATGAGCTAAAACAAGATAAAATGGAAACACGTGACCGCCTCACAGGTCCGCAGAGTAACGCAATAAAATACGACAGTACATGCATAGTATGTAGGCATGTTTGTTCGTAACAACCTTGTAAACGTCCTCCTTTACATTTAAGAAGGTCACCGCTTGTTTTACACTTACATCATTTCTGAAAGGCTTGTTCTTTAGCTAAATATTATGCATCATTGATTCTGTGACGTCACTAACAAAAGATTGCACAACGCAACGCTACATTGTCTCGCCAGAGATGCTGAGCATACAACTACGCAGTTTATGTCACACGATTGTAATGAAGTACTGTGTATACTGAAATACTTCAAGTTTTCATTGACGTCAAATTTGCTAGCAAACCTTGCAACACAATAATAATTTTTACGACTCGTTAACTGACAAAGTACCTAAAACTTGTAGAGCAACAAAATTTTAAACAGTTGCGACCGTAAAATTCTCGCGTATTAATTTCAACTATCTAATAAACTTAGTTGGATAATAAAAGCTTTTAAAAACAAACTGGCGAAAGAGTTCACTTATTAGTTTTCCTGTTAACTGGTCCAACAAACCGTGTTTGTATTTGAGGGTTATTCGCCTCGAATGAAGTCAAAAGTTCACGATGCTACCGAGATCTGCTTCTAAGAATTTTTTATTATTATTGAAAAAAAAACGGACCGATTTTAATTATCGTGATCTTGTTAAGCTCCTATCAGAAACGTTTGGATCTGTTTGACGTTAATGTAAAGATAACTGTAATTGATATTGTTTTTGTCTGTTGATGAATAATAATGAATTGATTGAATTACATCTTTTTTATAACTTTTTGGTGAACTATGAAGTGTTTCAATTTTTTTTTAGCATAAATTATAATCAGCTTATGATGTTCCCACTGCTGGGACACAGGCCTCCTCTCTTCAAGAGGGAGTGGGCCGTAAAACACCACGCGGGCCCAGTGCGGGTTGGTAAATGTCACATGTCTTCGAATTTTTGGTTCTAGGACATGCCGGTTTCCTCTCGATGTTTTCCTTCTCCGTTATGAGAGCAGTGATGATGTAATTATTTCGCCTGGGTTCCAACCCGCGACCTATATAACCTATAAGTCGGGGCCGTTATCACTGGGCCACCACGGCTCTCAATTCAATTTTTTTTTGCCTCCACTAAACGTTATAAAATAAAACACTAAAGTGTGATAAATGTAAACTATTTGAAAAGTTTAAAAATGATGTCGTCGTCAATTTGTTTTGTCGTCGTTTGTTAGCTTAATATTAACCAACCTATTGTTCAGTGTCGAGCATGAGGCCCTGGGTTCGTTTCGGGGTTTTGTTTTGGGGTAGGGCAAAGTGTTATTGGTTTTTCCATCTGGAATTTCTCAGTAGCAACCCGGTGTCTGGATTTATGCCCGGTTGATGGCAATAAGCCCGCCCCCTATTATATGGGACTTAAACATAACTGACAAAATGTTGGTGTAATATAGGTACACCTTCGCTTAACCCTTCGAGGAATACAGGCGTGATGTTATGTTATGTTATGTTACCACCCTATAGATCAGGTTAGTCGGAGTTCGAAAGAATTCGCATCAAGAAAGTTCCATGTATATTCATATAACTCCATACACTTCACTTTAGATCCAAAACCTGTTTGCCTAATTATTACAGCCGCTCCAGGAAGTTTCACATTCTTCCAGCAATTGAACGGAGACAAATTTCCGATATGATATTCTTGTTCAATTTGGCAAATGGTTCAACCGACTGTTCTGAATTTATGAGCAAAATTGAGCTGCGTGTTCCATCCTTCACCTTAAGGAATCATCAACCTCTGTATATTCCCTTTCTGTGCGGTGCATATATCGACAAAACTCTTGTAAGATAAGAGCTAGCAGGGCATACAACTCGATGTGACAGATTGTTGATGGTCTTGATTTATTCTCCACCAGTGCTCCTAAACTTAAAAATACTGTGTAAAAACTTCTTTGAAGATCACTAAAACCTGTTCAATATTTTTTTAATTTTCTCCGAGTGCTTACTTATTCTTACGTTCGCTTACTCTAATATTTCTTGTGCTACCCTAATATTGTCAATGAAAACTTTTAATTGACCTACTTTCACTAACTGTCAACTATTTACAGATCCATTCTAGCTGTAAGTTTTCTTAAGAAATAAAATAAAATAAATATATCCCAATAAAACCAATCACCGAGTTAATTGTATAGATATCTACGTGAGTAGTCTCCATATTGATTCAGTGAGATCAGATTCATAATGGCGACCTCCTGATCGTTGGTCCACACCCAATTTGTAGGCCATTACCGTCCTTCAATGACGACTTATAAAGCTATACTTCTTACTAAAGAAGATTTATAGCGAAGTTTAATCGCAACTTGTGATCAAAGACTTTGCTTTATTTTTATTCTTTGAACGTAAACAATCCGACCGCAGATTTATTATTATTTAGAAACTTGTTTTATTAAGAGAAACTTTGAGTAATTTAATGTGGATATTGCTTTGTAATTTTACTTTTGCCCGTGGTTTCGCTTGCGTGAATTTGCCGAGGTGAAAAGTAGATACTATAATAGATGGCTCACCCACACCATAAAAGGAGCTGCTAAAAATCAATACTTCAATCCGAATTTATAAACTTTTGTATTACGCAAATTAATTTAAACCGAAAATCCTAATCTAAAACTGAAATATGAAAACAGCCAAACTTTTGCATTATTTAAAATAAACTAACAAATTGTGGCTGAAAATATTGCCCTGATGAAATTAATATAGTGAAATTAGTTTGGTATTTTCGACGTAGCAAACAGAATTGGTAGCCCATTTATAATATAAAACTGAATTAAATTAAATTGCATTTACATATATACTCTCATCATCATTCTCCTGCCCTAATCCCAATTTATTTTGGGGTCGGCGCAACATTTAAATTTAAACTCAACCAATAATAAAACTTAAAGAGTTTGTTTTGTTATTTATTTGTTTGACCGAGCTAATCTCTGGAACTACCAGTCGGATTTCAAAATATCTTTTTTTATTTGATAGCTCAATTCTTGAGGAAGGCTATAGGCTATTTAATATCACGCTAGAACCCTTAGGAGCCGAGCAAAA
Source organism: Omphaloscelis lunosa (assembly GCA_916610215.1). Lineage (NCBI taxonomy): Eukaryota > Metazoa > Arthropoda > Insecta > Lepidoptera > Noctuidae > Omphaloscelis > Omphaloscelis lunosa. Next base: position 11,327,930 of record OU744258.1, read on the forward strand.
AGAAAAAATGCTAAGCGAAAACGAAGTAATAGCGCGGGCAGGCAATTCATATTGTCTGCGACGGGATGGGTTTGAAAACAAGAAAATTCACGCGGACAAAGTCACGAGCAGAAGCTAGTTACATAATAAAGCTGAAGAGTTTGTTTGTTTGAACGAGCTAATCTCTGGAACTACCAGTCGGATTTGAAAAAATCTTTTTGCATTTTAATAGCCCAGGAAGGTTATAGCTGGGCGGAGCATCGCCGTGTCCTCGTGGAGGCCATCGGCGGCGGTGATCTCTCGCATCCGGCCATGGTACGGAGCGAGAGGGCATGGGAAGCCATCACCACCTTCTGCGAAGCAGTAATGCTCGCGAAGGAGGAGGCAGAACGCGTGAGGGAGAGGCAAATTTCGCGCTCTCACGAGACGCCCTGGGCGTCGGGAGTTGCAGGCAATTTCCCGACCACCGTAGGCGCGGGCTTGTGGACGGTGAGCAATGGGTAGCTCGCCGTCCGATAAGGACCAGGCCCGGGTCGACGGTGCGTTGTGTTCCACGCGCGCCTCAAAAAGATGTCAGCAGAACTGACGGGGTCCACTAGGGCCGATGCCTGCCGGGGTCGCGGGAAAGTCCGAAAGGGACATCGTGACCCCTAGCAACATGGCAACTGAAGGATCACGGGTGGGTTTTAGTCAGTAAGAGTCTGACATCGAAATTCGGAATAAAATAGTGGGTGTGGGGGGCACACCCAATATTTTATTTAATTACTCCGTTCCGATTTCCAAAAGTCCGATTTTCATAATATCTATTATTAAAATTCACGAAATTTATTTTACCTAAAGTCGTAAATGCAATTTGTTTGTTTCCGATTTCATACGTTCGAAGAGTCAATTGCTTTTCAATACTTCGAACAAACTGCTAAATTTTTTATTCTTATTCTGATTCAATTAGTTATAATATTCAGTAACGCATATAAATTAAAAAATCTATATGTTACGTTTAATGTAATATAAAAACGTCTACTTTGCTATTAATATTTGTATATTAGGGTAAGGTGGTGCAAGAGTGCGGGGTTGGTAAGAGTACCCATTAAACCTCCAGCAAATACTGTGTGACATTTGCAGCTAACATCAGTCGTATTTTGGTGATGAAGTGAAGCTGTGCGCGCTCCCGATAAATAAATAATCTATGTGAGACAAAAGACGTAGGTTTTAGGTAAGTCAATAGGTTTTCACTTCACTTGATATAATATTTTTTGTTTTCTATTGAATGCTGTTCGAAAATTATACAGGAAACAATAATCTAAAGTTTTTCATTACAAAACTCGGTGTCAGTTCAAACAGATTTAAAGAGAAAATAACGATACGTCGCAAGAGATGTCGCTTGTAGCATGTCATTCTACATTAGGTCGATTCATGTAAGAGTGCGCACTGTAGGCGCGTGTAAGACGGCGCGCGCACTCTTATACATTCCTCTTTTTTTGTATTATTATTTATAAGAGTTTTGATTAGATTAGGATAGAACAGACTTTATTGTACGCCATAAAACAATACACATAAAAAACAGTTTATGCAATCTAATAGTACAATGGGTGGTTTTATCCCTAATCATTATCAGTTCACCATACAAATCTGAAGTCCACAAGCAAATTATTAAACAAAAACAGCCAAAATAAAAAAAATACACACAAATATTTATTCCAGCAAACGTCAAAACGCAAGAAAAGGATGTCAAGAGCCTTAAACCAAAGAATATGCCAAAAAAGAAGAACTGACGCCATGTGTTGGCTGCTAGGAATTCTACAAAGAGCCTATAATTGAAGATTGGATTGAGTGTTCAGACGGTAAATAATGGTGGCATGAGGAGTGCACCGCCTATTTTGTCCAAGGTTTCTTTATGTGTGACTTATGCGCTCCTATTAAAATGCACACTGTTATACACCTTGATGCGCACTCTTATACGACCGGTTGTTTATGAGTGCGCATTTCCCCTCTTTTAATGTGATTCTCACACCTCAATAAATAGCTATAAAGTTTTTCGTATATATAGAATAAAGTTTTTCGTATTTATGTAGTGTACCCAGTCTGACAAGCCCTCCCGCTCCGCCCAGAGCGGGTGAAGTTATTTGATAATGTCCCACCCAAAAAAAAAATGCAGGTTTATAGCTTTATGCTACGAAGCTAAGAAGCGGAGCAAAAAAAAAATGTCACAAGGAACGCTATGTGGAAACGAAGTAATAGCGCGGGCGGACGATGCAATGCGACGTCATTTAAAGAAGTTTTATAAAAATGTGGTTGTTAGTTTAGAAGATAAATTGTGGTGTCCTACAACTTACACGCGAACTAATTCGCGGACAGAAGCTATAAATATATATATTAGCGAGAATTAAATTAATATGTATTTAAATTTCAATTATTTTAATATTGCGTTATATAAACTGTAAAATTTCCATTCAAACGCTTCGTGGTTAAATTGATCGCGTGGTAGGGATTAACGGAGTGTTTAAACGGTTAACGGCCACGGGGCGGTTACACTTGTGATCACGACAAATGACTGATTCGCACTAATCACGGATTGCGGACACATTTTATTTATTTCCATGTTATAAAATACTTTCAGCGGAAAGAGTTAGTAAAACTACAAGAAAACCGTTCCAAGGAATTACCGCTAAACAGTCTTTAAGCCTACTTTTATGCACGGGCGATTTTTTGACTATGCTCTAAATTTTCAACTCTCGGCGTTGAAACAAGTGTTGAGAATCCAACAGAGTGCATTCCTATAGCGCGTTGAAAAAGTGCACAATTGGATTTTCAACTCACGCTGCTAAGCCGAACGTTGAAAATCCAGTGCGCGGCAAGAACCGTCCCGTTAAAAAAAGCACACGTACGCTTATATGCTACGTCTTCACCACAAGCAAGACTGGTTACGCAGAAAATATTATTTTACCGTCACAAACTAAAAATAGTTAAACCCTAAACTAAGGCAGAAACTATCAAGTACTAAAGCATAGAGACAACCAAAATCACTTCATTTCAACTTACTAAAGCTTCTCGTTTCAATAATCACCCTACCGTAACCCAGCTCCATCAAAGCTTACACGCGGCAAACTTGAGGCAAGTTAGGGTTGTCCCCATAACATAGATTAGGTAGGGTTAGTTCCTCAGGCTTGTATGTAGTTTAGTCGGTGCGTAGATCATCGTTGCGGTTGGCGCCGCACTAGCTGCTAAATTATATGGCGGCTTGTCACGGAGTGCATGCTGTGTTTAAGATTGAGATAATGTACTATGGTATTAGTGATGGCAGATGTTTGTAGATTTTTGTCGATAGTTACAACGGGGGTCTTAATTTGAAACGTTTATTTGTCTCGTGTCTGAACGCTATTAAAGAGTAGCTTTATGTCTTTTTAAATAGCTAGGTTGGTACCCAGACAAAGTGTGCATGTATTATCGGTTATCGTCATACATGGAGGGTTATTTAATGCACCCCAATTTTTTGGTCGTGTGAATCTCGATACCATTTATTGTTATTTTATCCGAGCCGTACGTACCTATTTATTATTCTTTGATGGTACATCCCTTTTTTATCTTGGTGATAACTCGATAAATTGCAAGAAGTTCTCATTAAACGTACCTACATAAGGTTTAAATTATATTTGCGTTACATTTATTTTAAATACAAACATGATAAAAATATTTATTAAGTATATGATTTACTGTTTGCATACTCACAAGGGAAAACGGGTAGAAGGTTATTAAAATATATGGCAAACATTATTCATCCTCTTCTACTGAATCTGTTTCCATAAAACCCTATTAACGACCTAGAAACAAGTAGAATACTTTACAGCAACCCAGTCGAACATCAATGAGTCCCATCAAAAGTATCATGCGTGCGCGCTTGCAATACGATAGTTTGTCAAAGTGTTGTAAAAGACCAGTCGCATCACCCCCGACTTCCCCTCCAACTTTGAATTTGTTTTCAACTAAGTCAACTTTGATCGTTCACAGGATTACGATATACAAAGGGGAAGTTTCCCGTTCCTTTGTGGTTAAGGAGATAGGAAAAACCGCTACGATGATACCGAGACTTCAGTGAGAAGTGCTGTTTATCAAGTTTTAAATTATGAAAGACTTAGTTACCCTGAGTGTGGATGTCGTAGACGAAGTTGGGATTATCTAACGAAGTATAATCTGTGACCATTTGTTACTTGTTTGGAGATTTTTCCTATTTTATTTATGGTGAGTTGATGGATATGTTTATTTTATCCGAAAAGGCAATTTAGAGAAGCGTTCTGGGGCACTTCGGTTTCAAAACTTATTAAGTACGTTTATCAACCTTCTATTTGCTTTGAAATTACTGTTGAGTATACATACACAGAAGTAATTAAAAACATGGTGCTTAGTGCTTAAAAGCGGTTTTAATAGTCACGTATTAATGTAATTTTAAAGGGGTTCTTTACAAAATGACATGATTACTTTGTAAAGTATTATATTATTTTAATTAATTATTGTGAATGTGAGGACTATGTGGATATCATTATTATTTTCATTTTTCAGTTAGTTTTAATTATGGTCTGGCAGTTTGAGTAGTTTATGCGGCCTACCCAAATGTACTTTCTTTGGTATTCGTCGAGTTGAGCTCCTTAAGTTCTGAGTTGAGCTCCACGATTACTGACAAATGCTTGCACTGACTGGACAGGTCCACTCAAATCTGTTTGGTTCTTTCCTCAAAAAACCATTTCAGACACTAATCTGCATGATCCTCATGTGGCCTGACCAAGATTATGTCTGAGCTTTAAAAAAGACTGCGACGTCTAAGTTTGTTTCGGCCTTTCTTCTCAGAGTAGTCAGATAGGAAACGCCGAACTCATCTAGCTTATTTTTTATATGGCGTGTAAAAGTGATTCCGCCTATTTACAGAATAAACAATTTCATTTAATTTCACAGATTTATTTACTGAAAGGCTGTAAAGGAAACATTGTTTTACAGCGCATTAAATTTATGTACTAAAGTAGGATCAGCACCAAAAACATTTAAATAATTATTTAAGGAATTATTTGTTTTAAATGTACCTAGCATAAATTTTGTTGCGATAATTATTTTGAGCAATATATTCAGCTTTATTTAAAAAATATTTTAAAATCTCGCCCGATTACAGTTTTAATACTCACAGTGCGGGAAACCACAACATAATACACATACGTCTACTCAATTTTTGTCAAAAAAATTGATGTCCTTAAAGACGTTTCTGTCATATTTTCCTTAAGTGTCACTAACGACTAATATTTTTTTGTTATTTTCACAATAAATCGCCAAATGTTCGTAGGTGGTCGGGTCGACATAATTCAAACTAGTGCCCGCCATTTTGATTAATGTATCCGGCAATATGACACCTGTGACTCCCCGCAAGGAAACTATTGGCTCCACATAAGGTGACGACATCCGTATCCTCGCTGTTTAGGCCATTATACATTATTAATAGCATATTTTAGTTACGAAGTGCAAACTACTCACTTGAGTTATGGAGCTAGTTTTGGGTATTCGGCTTCTCTCTCCTGTTTATTTAGAAACCTTACGGGAGAGAGAGAGACCGGGAGTGAGATTTATCTACCTTTTGGATTTCTAAGGTGTAAGTAGAGTACTTACCATTTTGATTTCTAAGTGTTTAAGTACCGAGGTAGGAATCCGGGGACTGATTTATGATCATGTCGTAGGTTAAAGCCTCGAACAAATTTGTGACCTACGGTTTTACAATAGGTATCAACTTAAATTGTTACGAACTTACCAGCTTGCCCGTGAAATTCTCCCACGAGAACTTACTGCAGGGATAAAAAGTTTCCTATCTCGTAACCCGGTCATGGTCTATCCATGTGCCAAATCCGAAAGTAATGGACAGACAGAGAGTCACTTTTGCATTTATAATATTAGTAAGAATATATAGATAGATATATAAATTAATCGTGTTAGGTAATCACGATACAAAAATACGCGTAATCTATTATACATTGTAACAGTGAATTAAGACTTAAGTCAAATATTTATTGATATTCGGATAGCTCATGACCTAAATAGATATAAAGAATATGAATTAAAAATCTCGAATAATTAAAAGTTATGCAACAAAGTGAAATTTCGCGGATATTCTGGTTTCTAACAATAAAAATATAAAATAACAATGCCCATTTCTCAAACAATAGTGACTAGTTTTGAAAACATTATAAGTAACTAAGCCAGCAAAAAGTATCGAAAACATCGTATAAAATCGTATCAGTTTTAATGAATGGAATGTGTAATTATGAATAGGTCTGTCGTAAATCTTGCGTCGATATGAAACTGAGATTGTAACATTTTTCTTTTACGATAGCAGGATTTTCCGATAAGGTTTTCATAGTAGGAAAAATACACAACGTATGGTTACAAAAGTGCGTTTCAAATGTGCGTGGGTACATGTATTCTGATGAGGATTTTTAATGGAATTTACTTTATCTTTACATAGATACTATAAATAATTATAGTCCCTTTTCGTGTCTCTTTTTTTTTGGGTGGGAAATTATCTATAATAAAAAAAAATGTTAGTTATGGGTAAAATAAAAAGCACACGTTTCGAATTTCTACACTTTGTTGAACATCTCTTAGCTGATAGAATACCTTACAACTATCCGCAACAACAACTAACCTTACACCTTACAACCTAAAGCAGATTGCTAGATATCTAGTTACTCCGGAAACTTTTAAAGATATTTTTAAATCTGGACAGGAAAACTAAGTTCTTCACCCATGAATATTAATTACTTACTTTAATGTATAGAATAGTATAATCGCATTAATCAATTTCTTAAAAACCCTCATTCAGTAACCCATTAAACTACCAAAATATTTGATCAAACAAATGTTCCGTTAAACATTAATTCCGTAACCACAAGTTGCCGGATCACGACCGATATTAGCAGAAACTAATAGTGTTTTATTAGGAGTAAGAGGATGCCTCATGCCCCGGGGAGATCGGGGTTAAACATATGTTATGCGATCGTTATAAGCCGACTATATTTTTTTTTATTCTTCACCCCCTGACAATTAACTTATACAAGTTAAATAGTAAAATGTCTAAGTCTTAATTAACTTCTCAAAACAAAACCCATGTTCAATAATCCATTAAACTACTAAAACATTTAATTAAACAAATGTTCCGTTAAACATTAATTCAGTTACTACAAATTGTCGGATCGCGACCGATATTAGCAGAAACTAATAATGTTTTATTAGGAGTAGGAGGATGCCCCATGCCCCGGGGAGATCGGGGCTAAACATCTGTTATGCGATCGTTATAAGCCGACTATCGCCCTTTTATTGCTTTGTTTGCTATAGCGATGTAATTATTGGTTAATTTATTTCAATTCGTCAGTTCGTTCTTTTTTTTTTTTTCATGCAGTATGCAACTTAATGTAAAACACCGCCAAAAATATGACCCTCTCGTGTAGTCGGTTATATTTTTAAAACTCTTGGAACTGGAAACCAAAAAATTTGAAGAGACCTCTCTGATACTTTCTTACCACACTATAAAGATTCAATATCTCTCGTCACCAATCGTTCTCTCTCTTCTTCATTCTCATCATAACACGACAGTGAGAAACTCTTTCAAAATATGCCTTCAGGAACTGCCAACTACGCCATGGGATCTGGAGGTAAAAGTCCTCGCGCACATTTGGGAGTGGCGCGAGGAGGAGAAACGCCGGTGCTTAACTCCACTGCCGCGAGAAATCACAGCACAGCGGACTATGCTCCGGCGGGATCTCATGACGTCATAGAGAGTGCGATTGTCGCAAACTCAGTACTGGGCACGCCACAATTATGGCGATAAGTCCCTTCTTTTAGGAGTGGCTAGAGAGGCTAGAGAACCTGCATCAGGCGGAAGGTGAGGACGCCATGGCGTCCTCACCTTCCGCCTGACGCAGGTTCTCACTAGACACGGTTGTTTCGGGAGGTTCCTGTTCAGGATAAGGCGGGAGGAAACGGCCGGTTGTCACCATTGTGTGGATTGCCCGGAGGACACGGTGGAGAATACGGTGGAGGACTGCTCGGCTTGGGTGGAGCATTGCCGTGTCCTCATGAAGGCGATCGATGGCGGTGATATCTCGCGTCCGGCACTGGTCTAGGCCATGGTACGGAACGAGAGGGCATGGGATGCTCGCGAAAAAGGAGGCGTAACGCGTGAGGGACAAGCAAATTTCGCGCTAACCGCCGCAGGAAACGCCCTGGACGTCGGGAGTCCCAGGCCGATTCCCGGCCACTGTAGGCGCGGGCTTGTGGACGGTGAGCAACGGGTAGCTCTCCGTCAGATAAGGACCAGCCCCGGGTCGACGACGCGTTGTGTTCAACGCGCGCCTCAAAAAGATGTCAGCACAACTGAAGGAGTCCGCTAGGGCCAATGCCAGGAGTTACAGACAGTCTGCTGTGCAGAGCCTGCATGAAGGACGACGAGATAGCAGCTCGTGTGCTGTTAAACTGCCCGGTGGTCGCCACATACAGGGCAAAGTACTTCGGTAACCCCGTGAGATTGTCAGTGGCACCAAGGCGTTGCTGGCCTTCTTTGAGGAGCTGGGGTGGATCGAATAACCGATTTTCCACCCGTACGCAAAATACGCGCTTTGACGTGGAGTTGCGGATACCAGCCCGTAATACCTATTAGGGTCGATGCCTGCCAGGGTTGCGGGTTTGTCAGAAAGGGTTACCGTGGCCCCTGGCAACAGACAGGCAACTGAAGGAACACGGGTGGATTTTAGTCAGTAAGAGTCTGACACTCCACCCAGAGCGGGAGAACTTATTTGATAATTTCCCAACCAAAAAAAAAATGGACTGCCAACAAGTTACAGTTTACAACATGTTATTCATTTGCTACCTGATTAGGTAGCAAATGAATAACATGTTGTAAACTGTAACATGGATATATTTTGGGTAAACAATTGGTTTTAACAGGTTCAATTTTGTAACTAGACTTGTTAAAAATCAATTACCCACTCAATATGAGTATCCATCTTGTTCGTGTGTCGTACGTAGGAGTACAAACTAGCAAGTTTACTTGTGACTTTTTGGGTTCAGTGGAACTCAATTTCCCCCATACTTATTGTATGGTTTTTTTCCAGATTATGCTAAGGAGAAGGACTTTCCGAGTGGGAATCCCCGGTTACACTTGAAACGGCTAGTTTCTAACTTTAAAATCAGTAACAATCGAATTGTTTCAAATTTAACATAAGATTAAAATAACAAGCCTAGTTATATTTACAAAACAACCACAATATCACGTCAATAGTTCACGCATAAAAACGAGTATATAAGCTACTACTGTTCGTACACATGTACTGTCGGTAGAACACATTGTTAGTCAAACGAATCTCGATTGTTCCCCTATTTATTGCAAGGTTTTTACCCGATTATGCAAAGGAGGACTTTCCGAACGGGAATCCCCAGTTACCTACACTGGAAACAAATGATTTCTAACTTTAATATCAGTAAGAATTTCAAAAAAAATTAAGTAATAATAAGCCTAGTTGAATATACTAAACAATCAAAATATATATACAGAAAGTTCTAAATTCTGCAACGCAAAGCAATTTCACGTCAATAATTCACGTTCAAAAACGAGTATATAAGCTAAAACTATTCGTATACACGTATTGTCGGTATAACACGAGCCAATATTGTTGAACGGCGGTCCTACAAGAGTAATTAACTGTATAGCTGTGGAAAACACGTCTGCTCCCACTACGTAACTTGCGACCGCGACTTTGATACGTCAAACAGATAACGATTTGACGTTTATCACTTATCTTCATTGGGGTAACATTATTTGTAGTGACTAACATGTTGTTTGTGCTGTTTTATGAAGGTTTTTTTGTTTAATTTGTTATTATAAAAGACTTTGCAATTAAATATATACTACGTCAATGCAAAAGCGATTGCTTTTTTATTCGCTATTAACAAATAAATACATGCTTGTAACTAAAACAATTAAAAAAAATTGAACATTTAAATTAAACTTATATATCTCATACTACATTTTACAAGAATCATATATTTGAACAAGTGAACACGTTGAAATATTTTGGCAATAGCAACTGCAATTGCAACGCGGCTGACTAGTAGTAGATACGTAATAGCTCGGGCAGCTAGTCAATTCGTTGCAATACAAAGATAACTTCAGCGAAATAGGTTAGTAGGTGAATCTCGTCTCCTTGTTTCAGCACATGTAAACGAGGGAACCGTTGACGTTATTGTACAGGTGCAAATACGCGTGTGTGATCTAAGGCAGGATAGGATTAACTGGTCTATGAGAAATGCAAATACACGTCGGTTAACAGACGATGTATGGATGCGATGAACTACGCTTGGTGAGTGAGATGTGTGCCAATAGCGGTTCTGTTAAATAGATTTACATTGGTAACGTTGGAATAAATATTTAACTCTTGATCTAGGGTAAATTGAGAGGTTAGAAGTTAAGTCGAGCAAAACAAACGAAGGCACAGCCGCACCATCTTTTATCGAAGCCTTTCAGGAAATTTTTAACTTCGTTGTGGATAAAGCTAGAAGCCTGTATTTCACTGACCAAGAGGGCTTAGTATAACTAGGTATATTCCCAAATTACATTCAATTTGAACCAATTGTTTAAGAACTATTGCAGATCAAAGTTCCTTTATTTTGTCGCTGACATACTGACTCACTGACTCAATGGCAGTCTCACACGGCAATAGAATCTATATTCTACATACAACAAAATCTACCTAATATTAGCACTGCGCTTTATTTAATTAAGACTATTTAAAATAGTAGATTATTCCTATATGATTATGCTGTCGTGCGGTGGCCAAGTCATTATATTTATTAAAGAAATAAAGATGACAAATAGACTGAATAAATGAACAGACTTGGTTTTAAATTAGATCTCACATCTTAATGCGGTAGAAGAACCGTGTTGCGAGACTATCATTTTTATGAGGTGAAAACTTATTTAGGCGCGTTGGGCATTTTTGAGAAGGGACTAAACAATTGATTTCGCGACACCGTGATGACACCACCTTTAGACCATTGAAAAGACATCAACGCGTTGTTACCGCGGTGCCGATTTTTTTTCAATTTCAAGCTTTCACTTCTGTCGAAACTCCCGGAGTGCCACTGTTATTATTTTCACTGCAATTTTTTTACATGTTGTTTTTCATGGGATTATTTTTACATAAATTCTAGTCCATCATAATTATGATTGAAGAGAACAAAGAAAAGACAGTTTTTTACCTGTATTCTTTATATACAGTTCCTTACCAAACTGACAAATCCACAGCATACACTACTAAAGAGTGAAGATGATAAATAATATGACCGTCATGTTCCTTAGAGGATGTCAGTGCCCTAAAAAAAGGAAGGAGAATAAAGAAACTCCACCTCTAAGCTGTCAATGAGGTAGAAGTTTGTATGTTAGCGTAATCGTTGACGATTAGGGCTGTACAAAGGAAATAATTTACATTATCTACAGTAATTCCAATCTTTCGGTAACTATTAGCTACAATATTGATGTAGTCATTACTTCAATTATGTAAACATCAGTGATATTCAAACTATTATAAAGTCATTACGTATCGACGGAGGCAGCCGTAAATTATATACAATTATGACTTCTATTTCATTGGCAGACTTAAATGCTATGCTTTCGTGATTTCACAGGAATAGGACAAGACGTTGGTAACTATTACAAGATTCCGATGTCGGAACTTAATGTAGATAAACGCTTTTAGAATACATTACCCTTTCGAAGTTGATTGAACAGAAACAAGTCCTTTTATTCTCACAGAATTGGGATTCGTCATGTAAAAGAAATATCTGAATTGTATATACGTATTTGGATTTACATTTAAGCTGCTATCTTGCCAAGATAAATAGTCAAAAAGACCGTAGACAATCGCTTTGCCGACCTTCTCAAGTTCGCATCGAGACCGTAGTCCTTTAGAAAAATCGATTGTATCTCTTCAACATGTTTATGTAATATTTCTCCACACATTCATTGAATATTACATAAGGAATGTATAGTCGTGTTGGTGATAAACAAACAATGAATGAATGGAATTATTGATCAATACACGTCGTAACAAATTGGATAGCGTGCTCGGATAGCGGATGCGAGGTAGGTATGCAGGGTTTTAGATTGTTTCCGAGCCACGAGCTACAATTGTGTCGATTTGAAGCGCCTAATCAATTCAACTAACTGTATATCATTTACTGGAAGGTGAAATTAGAAAAGGATGGAAGAAAATCTTTATATTTTTTTCACCTGTTAACATGCCAAGATTAAGGAGCTACCTATAGATTTCAATTGGGTTCGAAGGACCGAAGCCCCCCTGTAAAGCCTCTTTAGACACCCATTCAACCGGCCCCCTCCATTCTCTCCTCTCTCTTTCTTCTTCTGTATATTCTCTTATTCTTTACCATTCATTCCTTCGGCTTAGCGGTTGTCTATTTGTTACCAAGCAAGACCACACACAAGACTAAATAAAAAACTTTATTATAATCTTCTTTACGTAGAGAATCGATTTCACATGATGCAAGAAACAAGTATACGTGTATTCCAAGTTCTTGAGCTTAAAGGTCGTGATTGTGCGTAAGTAGTAACAGCCTAACAGGTTTGTAGGCTGGAGCGAATCGACGTGCTCCTAGTAACCCGCTTACTTCAGAGCTTCTTTTTGTCTAGTGCCATTGGCGTGTGGGATGGGAATGATATAGTCTATACACGCTGACCTTTTATTTAGTCTGAAAGGTGTGATCAATATTTATGAAGAAATAAGTATAGATAAATCGATAGGTAGTGTAACATAACTACCAAAATATGTTTCCTCAGAAAACTGTAACAATTATTATCTATAAGACAGTACTGATTATTCGGAAATTCAATAGCATGCTCTTATTAGACATTGAATGGTTATAAATTGTTTAAATTTCGTCCTCATAAAGACCTATTTAAGTAAATTCTAGTAGTAGGTACCAAATATGTATCCTGAAAACTTCAGATGTCCGAATACGTCAACCCGAAAACAGTAATCAAAAGCTTTACGTTTTTGCCAAAAGTGTTCCGACTTGCATGTGTACCAACTTTTGATCGCTTAAGATACAAAGCCAGCGGTTTCCGGACCCAAAAACGATGCCCATCCCTTTTACGGAACATCCTTAAACATACATAAATGTATAAGATAGCTGCCATATCCCACCGACCCTTTTTGTTAGCTTAAATTGAAGACTTAAATTCCTCAACGCAAATTCGCTTTACAATCCGTTACCCGACTTGATACCTAATAAACACGGTATTCGTAAAACAACCACACGGTAAACAGGCATAAACGCGAGATTAGCTTTTCATTATCATAACATTTGTGGAAACATTATTTCATTAAGTGCTACTGAAAACATGGAAAGCCAATGAATATTTTGGTTATTACATAGTGTTCCAGTAACATCAATTAGGTCAATAAATTCGTGGATATCTATTTATTGCACATTCTGGCAATAATTAATCATCGCATATACAGTGGATGATATTTAACCGGGTACAATAATATATTTACTAGAAACCATTCTATAAAAGGCATTTCGGGTTACTATTGTGAAAACAGTTTTGCACCTAACATGTACCTACCTGTTTCAAGAAAAATAAGCAAGCAATACGATTCAAATTAATTTTTCATAATTTTTCTATAACACAAATTAACGGACCTCGTGTAACTCAAAAACTAAAGAAGGATCAAGAAATAGAAAACCGAGTCCTAACATAATATCTAGTTTCTGATTTATTCCGAGCAACTTGAAACTTTGTTACCTTTAGAAAAGTAGATAACTTTATCAGTTTACACGTGGATCCTGTTGTTCCCACCCACTTGTATATCATCATTTGTAGCCTTTTACGGCATTCTGGCCTTCGGAGATGGGCCACCTATTTTTAGACGAGATTCTCATGAACTTGCAAAGCTAAGTAGGTAAAATTCATAGTCATGTCTTCGTTTATTAAATTTAAGTTTTTATATCTGATATTTATATTGATTAAGGTTCTCCTTACTATTGACTTACGCATATGATTTGGGTCCACCCGAATAATATCGTACTCAAACGGAGTCCTTATATAAGTTTTCCAAGCGGAATTTTTTATCGATCTCACAGTTTTGTAAATCTGTAAGCAAATATAATAAACATGATGAAAATTTCATTTGAATACCTTGGTATCAGGAAAGTCACCTACTTAATGTGTACAAAAACGAAACTGCGATTCTAATTAACAAAACAGCCTTGTTTCGGAAACCCTCATAAACTTTCTACATTATCAAGCCATACTTACGAGCACACTACAACTACAATTCCCTCAAGAATGGCGGCAAACAATCGAGGGGAGCTCGAGTGTCATAAAATAGTCATTCACTCAATTACCGGCCGTCATAATTGTTACTTGTACAGATTAATGGAATAACAAACCATTCGTCATTACGTTACGTTACCAGCTGGTTATTTTATTTAAATCTTTAATGATGTTGTAAAACAATAGAAGTATATGCAGACGTTATCGTAATAGATCTACTTGAAAATTATTACGATAAACTTTTTTATTGTGACGTAAGTAATTACACAATAGTATATTATGGTAATCAAGATTTAAAAATTTACGCTACATTATAGTAAATCAATGCAAGAAAATATAAAAAGCTAGATATTTTAAGTAAAACTCGAGTTATATTTCGAACAGAAATCTGAATCAAAGAAAAACAATAGACATGTTAATAACAATAGCAACGTAACATAAAGGAAAACAATAACATATCTACGATTAAATAAATCGTATTATGTATGAATGAGTCAGTAGCGAGACTGGCAAGCATTTCAATCGGCGTACGCGCAATCAAGTCGTTGTCGCCCGCGTGTCAATTATAAACCGATTCATAAGTAACGCGTGCCATCATGGTAGAGGAAGGAATTAGAAACACAGAGGAACTTGTTATCGAACTCACGGAGATATAGTACTGAGTGAATGATAACAAATCGTATAAGTTTTATTGCGGAAAAAAGTAGTCTCGTGTCGAATTCTCGACTGTCTTTGACTTAAATTGAGACATGTGTACCTACCTATATTGACCAATAGTATCCTATTCTGCGTTATACCGGGTTCACACGGTTTGATTTAGTTGAACAACTATTGTTGTTCAACCAAAACTACTTTCAATTAGAAATTTAATTTGATTGAAAGTCTGTTCCGACGGTTCAAATCACTTTAGAATTAGCAGTTGATCAACTAAAATCGAACCATGTGAACCCGGTATTACCTACGAAATTTTCCCAATATATAAAACTTTTGGTTAAAAAGCTAGGAAAATTAAAATGTAAAAGTGGCTAGGTATAAACACGGCACTAGATTTTCTGTTGAAGATCTAAGAACGCGCTATAATCGAATTCCCTTGGATAATATAGTTACAAAGTTGACCTACTAAGTTCGTTAACTTACTTCCGTTTGTCAAAACATCAAACCAAACCAGATTATCGGATGGACAGAAGAACGGACGAAGACAGACTTGGATATGACAATTCTAAAAATAAAGGTATTGACGATATTTTGGTACCTAAACTAAAAAGGCTTAGGAGTTCAAATATCCACTAAATTATCTTCCGAGTTAGCTCGAAGGCCGTATCAGGCTACGTATGCATGTTTTTTTCAGTTTCAAGTTCACGACAACAAGGATTCCTGGCTCTGTAATGATAATTTTTGCCAAAACCCGTACAACCGGCTTTTAATTCGATATCGACGTAGCGACAGCGAAGAACTTAGGTAACAAAACGCAAAGGAGAAGTAATTAGGCACCCACTTCGTAATGCAGTTTAATGACCTTTCAATCCTACGTAAAAATACGTCAGCATTTATGTGCCATTGGTTTTTAAACACATTGATTTAAAACACGCAGAAGTTAAATAGTTTACGAACTACAGCAAAAAGCATGCCAAAAAAAAAATGAAATGAACAGAACAATAAAAATGTGAGCAAACTGTTTTAAAATATGAGTTTCAACAATGCATGGCTTGTTCGGATTAACAAAGTTGGGGTGTTTAAATAGCTTAGGTTTTCAGTAAAATAGCTACGAAAATAGTTTAGTTGTTTACAGTTTTTATTTGTGATTTTTTTTTTTAATTTTATAAAATGGCGTGCTAATCACACGTCTCATGGTAGGCGGGGCGGGGGCGGGCCGTAAGCGGTATTTATATTCTTTTAGCAAAAGATAAATTGTCCCACTTATCCAAGCTCTTCCGTTCATGTTCTTCAATCCGTAATTTTTGCTTGCTATATAATATAACCGACATTACCTCAAATACGCTTAGAGCTAAGGTATCATTCTTCCACTAAGTTCAAACGCTCCCAATCCCCACTTCTATGGGATTTGCTTTGTCTTGAATTATTTGTTAATTCACCAAGATTGACAGACAGATGTAGCTATAGCAAGACATAACGATATGTTTTCCATAGTAATCTTCGAGCTACCTCAGACGGAGCTATAATATATATTTCCAAAAAGTACGCAAAAAAAAAGCAAAAGCACGTTATTTAATATATATTATATCTACGTCTGTGACGGTCTTTATACTTACTTACTTTTTAAGACGCATATTTTCCCCCAATTTGTTCTTTTTTTGGTGTTTGCGTTTGTTTCTTTCTTTGCGTCATGTTGACCGCGAATAAACGTATTTTCTTTGTTTCTTTTTTCTTCTTCTTACCTTATCTTACAATATTACCCATTTAATTGATACTTTTCGTACGTAAACAGTTTCTAAGCGCTCTATTATTTATCGATTAGGTTCTTGTCGAGGTCTACTAATGATAATTGGCTTATTGGAGTTTTATAAGTCTTTAGTGATCTTAAAAGAGAAAACTTTGGTCATTGTCAAAATAATTAGGTATTCGAGAAACACCGCTGGTAAACACATGTTTCATCTTTCCATCGTAAATCTAAAACTTCAGTGTCATAATGTTTACCTCGAAAATCCCAACCTCGATAAAAAGCGGGAGATGTTAAAACAATTTGCTAACTAAACATTCGTAAGACAGAAAAATTTAATAATAAAATAAACAGCCATTCACAAACAAGCGTGAGCTTTAAAAGCAAAAAATTGACGTTCACCCACAAACAACATCCGGTATCATCATTTTATTAGCTATTCTTTTTTATTCAGCGATTCTCGGCGTGCTCTGGCGTGCTCTCCCATTGTTTTCGCGCGTAACTTTGACAATCTTCCATAAAACGAGGTATAAAAGTGGTAAAGAGCTTGCCGGTCCCGGATCTGACGTGAAATGACGAGCCAAGTTGTCTGGTCGACATGAAACGTGGCATGACGACGTGTAATCCTTATGGACTTGACAACGTAATTGTTCCGCCATTTTGACATTGTGCCAACTCAACAGACGATTTACAACGGCGAATTTTAAATGAGTGCGTCAACATGTGTTGAGTTTTGGCAGACAGGGGAAAGTTTTGACGTGTTCGAGTACTTCGAATACTTAACGTATTGTTTTTTTATGTCCGTGTACTCAAGAGAACATCGAGTCGTTCGCGATTCGTGCGCCATCAAGATAAGTCCCGCGCGAAGTAGAAATTAAGATTCAGGTGGGAGATAGGCTAATTTGTACTACGTTAATATAAAACTATACAGTTTGCTTAAATGCCTTAATTATTACCTCGATGTTATGAGAATTTGTTGGTGCGGCTGTCTGCGTGGTAATTAATGTGGCATAGTTTAGTTCATAAATTATTCCAAGTACTTACCTACTTGCCTAATAACTACAGATCTTAGCAACAAAACATAATGGAACTATATAGGTATTAAGACTCCCGTAGACAGGTGCGACACGACTCTAGTTGAACAATTTTCTATGAGAACTCACGGAAATTTTTCTACTGGTTTCGCGTTGCGCCGTCTCGTCGCGCCTGTCTGCGGGAGCCTTTAAACTTAGTATGATAATGAAATTATGCAAAATAAGCACGTTTAAAATTAGAGCCAAATATTTAATGTGAGCAAATTAAATTGATGAAGGAGATAACTTACCCACACCTTCACTCACATTTACAACACCTACACCGCACAGATACACGCCCGCACACACTATAAATATTAATAATTGTGTCACTCTCTGGATTTCATATTTTTCTGTGTACTTCGTAATTGGCGTAATGTTTACAATAATAATAATGTTATACTGACTGTCAGCTGTGAAGCTACCTTATAATAAATAAATAAACTTCATAATAAAAGCTCCTGAAATATTTTTCCCCTGAGTATCACAGTATTTTCATATTTTCTACGCAACAGGCAACACGGCGCCAGCCGATAATTACTTTCAGCGATATTTTTTAATCTTGAGAACATTATCGGTTTTTCTTAAACCATTTTCATGTAAAATTTGTTTGTGGATTTTATTTGAGGATAACTAAGCTGTAGGTAGGGACACGGTCTACGCGGGGGTCGTGCGATCCATGGCCCTGTACGGGGCGCCGGTGTGGGCGCGTTCAATAAGGCTGCGGCCAGCCCGCCGGTTGAACGCGTCCCAGAGGGTCATGGCCATCCGGCTGGCCCGAGGATACCGCACGGTCTCCTGCGAAGCGGCGAGCCTCCTTGCCGGATTACCGCCATGGGATCTGGAGGCAAAGGTCCTCGCACACATTTGGGAGTGGCGCGAGGAGGCGAAACGCCGTGGCTTAACTCCGCTGCCGCGAGAAATCGCGGCACAGCGGAAGGAGCTCCGGCGGGATCTCATGGCGTCATGGAGAGTGCGATTGTCGCAACCCAGCGCTGAGCACGCCACAATTGCGGCGATAAGACCCCTCTTTGAGGAGTGGCTAGAGAGGCGCCACGGCGTCCTCACCTTCCGCCTGACGCAGGTCCTCACCGGACACGGCTGTTTCGGGAGGTTCCTGCACAGGATAAGGCGGGAAGAAACGCCCGGGTGTCACCATTGTGTGGATCGCCCGGAGGACACGGTGAAGCATACGGTGGAGGTCTGCCCAGTTTGGGCGGAGCATCGCCATGTCCTCGTGGAGGCGATCGGCGGCGGTGATCTCTCGCGTCCGGCCCTGGTTCAGGCCATGGTCCGTACCATGGCCTGAACCAACCAGCGAGAGGAAATGGGAGGCCGTCACCTCTTTCTGCGAAGCTGTAATGCTCGCGAAGGAGGAGGCGGAACGCGTGAGGGAAAGGCAAATTTCGCGCCCTCACGCCCCTAACCGCCGCAGGAGCAGACGCCCAGGGCGTCGGGAATCGCGAGGCGATTTCCGGCCACCGTAGGCGCGGGCTTGCGGACGGTGAGCAATGGGTGGCTCACCGTCCGATAAGGACCAGGCGCGTTGTGTTCCACGCGCGCCTCAAAGAGATGTCAGCAGATTTGAAGGGGTCCACTAGGGCCGATACCTGCCGGGGTTGCGAAGAAAACCGAAAGGGAGATCGTGGCCCCCGGCAACAGGGCAACCGAAAGAACACGGGTGGGTTTTAGTCAGTAAGAGTCTGACACGCCCTCCCGCTCCGCCCAGAGCGGGAGAAGTTATTTGATGATTTCCCACCCTCAAAAAAAAAAAAAAGGTAGGGTCACGGTATCGAATAGAAAGTATCGATACTGTACTCATGAGTATTATCGAAAAAAAATATCGTATTCGTAAAAGTATCGAAACAAAAGTATCGATACTTCAAGGTATCGAGTATCTTTCTTAGGGTTTAATGCGCATAGAGCGTAGATCAGTCAGTAAATAACACCAGTTTAAACTTCAGTAGGGCAGGACATGAAAAAACAAGTGGTATTGATACACAAATTTAATACAATAATAGAAAAAGACAACTGTAACTCCAAAAATTAAAAAAAAATTAAACAAAATGAAATTATTTAGTACTTTAGGCGTATAAATTAAAGTTCCCATTCCTCCTACGTACAATCACTTAAAAATAGAAGTTTATTGAGCCGTTTTGGAGATAAGTGGTTTCGAATTTTTGTGATTGTACTTCTTGCTTTAGAAAATAATCATTCTGAAGGCACTAACGTCGCAGGAATTAATAAATATTCTTGTGCCAATTTGTATAATTTTGGGAATACAACTTTCATATCTTCCCATTGTTTCAAGGGATCTAAGGAAAGTGGTGAAACCTGTGCAGATAAGTAATAGCTTAATTCATCCTTATTTTAAGACTGTGATGAAGATGAAGAACTTGGTTTTTTGTTTTGTTTTTTTCGTATCGATGTAATGTTTTAGAAGGTTCAGAACGAGTGACCTAGATGGCGTTGCCATAACCATAAATGAAAGCCGTACGGTCGCAAGTTTTAAATTACACTACTACTACGATTACTACGATTACTTTATTTCTTATTCGATACGATACCTGCCAAAAAGTACTTATTGAGTGAAGAATCATTGATTGAGCAAAGTATCGAGTACAAAAGTATCAGTATCGAATACTCTATACCACAAAGTATCGATACTTTTTTCGTGTCCCTAGCTGTAGGTACTTATCGCTTTAATAAAAGGTATTAATATAGTCTACTTAGGTATGTCTATGATCTTTTTATTATGTCCTAAATAGTGTTAAATTCCTAATCTCTCTCTTTTAGTCACGCACGGGAATCCAGTCGATTAGTTTTTACGGGTTCTATTAATTTCATCTTGTCTTTAGTTTGACAGTTATTTGATCATGTTATGATCGTTTTCACTGATAGGTACTAAGCAAATGAATGCCTAAATACAAGCGCGGTATTATTTTCAGCTTTCAGTGCTGAGCCGAGCTTTCCATAAGTTATTTTTGTGGCCAGTAGCGACCTCAAATATCTCAGTAGCACTTTTCGTCATTCGCAGCAGTCTTGTGACTTTCAGAAGCGCGTACGCAAATAAGATCCTTTAGTCTAGTGCTTAACGCTGCGTCAGACAGTAGGCGGGGCAAGGGGCGTAACAAAGGCGGTAGCGGCAACAGAAATATTGAATAATGGAATGTTTATTTTTAAATCTCGATCGAAGAGCACCAGGCGTCTCAAAGGGTCTTAAAAATACTTACAAGATAAAAGAATCGCGACACATTACTGGAAAGCATTTTAGCGATGCCACTCCCTGACACATACGGTACCAATTTCACACACAAAATTAATATAAACCAACATACATGTTAAAGTATTTTTATACCAAATCGGCTTTGCCTCTCTGCCGTAAATTAATGGTACTTATCTGAATTTCAGAGGTAAACTCTGTAAATAAATAATACGTACGAAACCCGAGCAGGGAAAACCCGCACTTTTACCTAACACATTTGTTTTCTTCCAAAGTTTTATTTGATAACCAATTCGGCAAGCGAAGCGAAGAAGATAAACTTTAGTAATAAACTTTTTGTCTTTCTTTTAGCTATTTCTTTGCTTGAGAAATAAAAAGTTTTCTTCAAAGAGATGTACAAACATCAGTATGACTTGTAATTTAAATTGTTTAAGAGTTTCGTAAAATTTTTGTCTATAGGCAAAAGCTTAGGGTATTTAAGGTATTCTACCTATAGCGAACATGTTTGGAAACTACATTTAAAACGTCCGATTATAATGGTTTATTCCAGTTCTGATATTTCAAACATTACACAAGTTTTTATTTATTCAACGCTGAAATCTTTATTGCAAGGATCCTTTTTTTTTCTTCGGTGGGAAATTATCAAATAACTTCTCCTGCTCTGAGCGGAGCGGGAGGACGTGTCAGATGGACGTAATAAAATCGCGGCGGGATTTAATCGCGCACTGGATAGTTGACTCCAGGTGTTAAGCCGAGCGTTGAAAATCTAACACGAAAAAACACACTTAAATTTTCAACTCTCGACGCTAAACAGAGCGTTAAAAATCCAGTGCACGAAAAAAAATCGCCGCGATTTTATTACGTCCCTGCGAACGTCGGCTTACTGACTAAAACCCACACGTGTTCCTTCAGTTGCCCGTATTGCCAGGGGCCACGGTATCATTGCAAGGGTCTTACAAAATCGAACGTTCCGTTCTGATGTTTCGTATTGTTGGGAAAGACGTGGTATAGAGGTATTTAGTCTATGTATACATCGAAATCTCTAGTCTATATTTATGCGTTATACCGTAAAGACCCATAAACTAGGATGCCTGAGTAATGTCTGTTTATCATAACAACCGATACTCACTCTTCCGAGTCTTAACTAGCAAACGACACGCAGCAGTATTTCCTTCCTCTGTCGTCGTAAAAACGTTATTTTCTAGTAAAAGTCTAGCAATAAGCCATAATACTTCAGCACAACGGCGAATAAATAAAGGGGCTTTGAAAAAAATACACGTCCATATAGTACTGTGCCGTCATGAATAAATCGTGAGAGAACGGCGGCAAAATCGCCATTTGAACTGACTACGGATATATTGGCTGAGCAGAACCGAATTGGCGTAAAAGTGATTCTGTTTCGGCGAACCTAACAAGTGATTTCATTTTCGCAGACCTTTACAATAGACGGAAATCGAAATTTACCCGACACCGGCTGTGAGCCCTAATCCGGAATCGCTTTAACAAATCATAGGGACCCATGAAACGTGCGGTTGTTCTTCGTGAAGGATTTTTCCTTATTATTCATTAATTTGGTTTGCTAACCGCAGGTTTTCTACAGGAAAATGCGTATTTTCCTTCTCGAGTACTGGTAGGTATCATTAATGTGCCTTATCGCTACACAATGAGTAAAGTCGGTACCAATAAGTAAATGTTCGAGTACATTTCGTTATGTGAAATGTACTTGACGAAACAAATAGTACTTTAAAATTAAATCACAATAAAGATGTACTTAATTTGCATGTCATGTCAAATATCAAGCGATCGATAAGCGTTGTCGAAAGCATCGCAACCCCTGCGTAAGCTAATAGCGAAGGGGACGCTAATTGTGTCGAGTGTCATAAATTATATTCTTCAAACAGTAGATTAGTTTAGAAGAACTTACAAATATAAATAGGATTCATTTTTTATTATTTTAGTCTTATTAAGTATCGCACTTAATACTGATTAAAATAAATGATTCATAATATCTAAAGTTCGAATTCGCTTTATTATGCTTATTCATTATAATATGTACCTGAATGCAATTAAGTAACACTCAATATAGGGTCGGGCCCAGCATCTTTAACACAAGTTGTCTTGGCAACTTAGCAAGGGTGCTGGTGTCGCCACATTATTGTATAATATACTTTAAACTGTATGTACTACCATGTATTTAATGTAAAATGTAAAACTTGATGCAAATAAATTATTATTATTATTATATTTTTGTCTTAACATATCTCGGGACCATGGGGTCCCGGTCCTTTTGAAGGCGTACGAGGGGCCGAAGCCAACTCGCAGAGGCCTGTTAAACGTTTTGATTTAAATGGGGCACCAACCGACGATTATCCCTGTTCGCGCTATGCATGTGCACCCAAGGACAACCCCCGGTTGGTGTAGGACTATTGCAGGATATGGTAACAAAGATATTGGACTATGGGTTTGGGTGGCTAAAGTGGACTGGTTAACTGGAACTATGGAAGGACTATAGCCCCTGCCTGATCAATGTTTTATATTTACACGGATAAAATGGCAGGGGGTGACTGGCACACTCAATAATGGGCCCCCGGAAACGGTCGCTAGCACATAGTGACGTAGCGACAAGGAGGCAACATGTCCTGGGGTGCTTGAGGAGTGGAGAGGTATTTCACGGCTTTCAGAACAATCCCAGAGCCCGGAAGATGGTCAAGATCCCTACGAGCACTTACTGGAATACTTCCTTCCTCCGAGCACGTTTGCTCTTGCGAATCTCCACTCAAGCCGGCCAATTAAGGCAAGAATGAGGTGGGAGCTCCGTTCCTCGTCAGTGTTCACTCCAGCCAGCCAATAAAGGCAAGCCAGAGGTGAGGAACAAGACTTCTCCCGGGAGATAGGGTCCGTGGGGTCGCTACTGCCCAACAGCTCGCCACATGCTGCCCTGCGGGTTTTTGTATCTCTCTTGGTCTGGCTCCTCATCCCAGACCCGTTCCGGCAAAGTAAACTCTACCGGCACAGACCTAGAGTTCGGAGCGCACAAGCCCCACCACGACGTCAACGTAGAGATACGGCTATTATTATCATTTCTTTAAGTAAGTATTATATTTTCAAGCATTTTAGTTTTATCTGTTCATTCAAACTTGCTGAAGTTCAAATAAAAGTTCCGTTGCAAAGAAACTTACGTTCTTTACTGAGTCCTACACCGGGGGTCGTCCTTGGGTACACATGCATAGTGCGTACAAAGATAATCGTCGGTTGGTCCTTCATTTCATTAAAAGCTCCTAACGGGCCTCTGCGAGTTGCCTTCGGCCCCTCGTATGCCCTCCGTAGCAAGGCTCGGAACCGGTTTACAGAATACCGGTGAAAACTAGTTTATTAGGGTTTTTTCCGAACTTTTCTTAAGAACGTGAAACTTTTTAAGAACTTTATTTTAACCTAAATTAACCGGTTTATACGACGAGCGGTATGTCGGTAAACGCGTTGCAACTTGTGACTACTTGTGAGGATGCCGCGATGAATAAAAACTATACAAAAAACCGGTTAATATTGTTCTAAACCGTTTAATCCGAAAAAACTTATGTAAAGACTCCTCAAAAAC
The DNA here is from genome assembly GCA_916610215.1 of Omphaloscelis lunosa. NCBI lineage: Eukaryota > Metazoa > Arthropoda > Insecta > Lepidoptera > Noctuidae > Omphaloscelis > Omphaloscelis lunosa. Next base: position 11,352,575 of record OU744258.1, read on the forward strand.
CGGTTAAAAATCGGTTTTGACGACCGAAACCAACTGTAAAGGTTTTTGCGTCAAGTACATAATAACGGATTGAAAATTTTACCGGTATCCGAGCTTGCTACAAAGGTTCAGAGTCTTTAGGGTCCCGAGAAATATCAGAGACGTAATAATAATAATAATACCCCACCGCCGTATCTCTACGTTGACGTCGTGGTGGGGCTTGCGCGCTCTGAACTCTAGGCCTGTGCCGGTAGAGTTTACTTTGCCGGAACGGGTCTGGGAGGAGGAGCCAGACCAAGAGAGATACAAAAACCCGCAGGGCAGCATGTGGCGAGCTGTGGGCAGTAGCGACCCCACGGACCCTATCTCCCGGGAGAAGTCTTGTTCCTCACCTCTGGCTTGCCTTTATTGGCCAGCTAGAGAGAACACTGACGAGGAACGGAGCTCCCACCTCATTCTTGCCTTAATTGGCCGGCTTGAGAGGAATTCGCAAGAGCAAATGTGCTCGGAGGAAGGAAGTATTTCAGTAAGTGCTCGTAGGGATCTTGACCATCTTCCGGGCTCTGGGATTGTTCTGAAAGCCGTGGAATACCTCTCCACTCCTCAAGCACATCAAGACATGTTGCCCCCTAGTCGCTACGTCACTATGTGCTAGCGACAGTTTTTCGGGGACCCATTATTGAGTGTGCAAGTCACCCCCTGCCATCTTATCCGTGTATATTATATATCATTGGTCAGGCAGGGGTCATAGTCCTACCATAGTTCTTGATAACCAATCCACTATAGCCAACCAAACCCATAGTCCAATTTTTTGTTCCCATATACTGCAATAGTCCTACATCAACCGGGGATTGTCCTTTTGTGCACTTGCACAGTGCGTACGGGGATAATCATCGGTTGATGCCTCATTTCATTTAAATTTGTCCAAGGGGCCTCTGCGAGTTGGCTTCGGCCCCTCGTACGCCTTGGAAAAGACCGGGACCCCATGGTCCCGAGATGTGTCAAAGACAAAAAAAAAAAAAAAAAAAATAATCCATTTGTGAACAAGAATTCTACGAAAAATAAAGATATTAGTAAAACATAAATAAATTGTTTTGTCAAGACACTATTTATAATTTATCAACTGTCCAATCTAAATGAATTGCCAATCTAGACAGGTTAATAGAATAGCTACAAGCTACTAAATTTATTGTTATCTTTACTTCATGACGAAGGACTTATTTATTTAACTAAGAAAATAAAGTGAATGTTTTATTTCTGTGATTTTCTCTTCTATAACAATACCAGCCTATAATTTCTCCACTGCTGGGCAAAGGCCTCTTCTCAAATAGAGAAGGCATTAGCATTAATCACTGTTTGCTCAGGCGGATTGGCGATTTACCACTTAATATTAAGTAACTACCTGGTCGACCGAGCTCTGCTCTGGTGAAAATAGAGAATGCCCATTTAATAGTATAGGAAAGTACATACTAATTCCATGCTGCCATGATAGTAGGTACTTACTAATTCCATTCTGCTATGATAGTAGGTACTTACTAATTCTATTCTGCCATGATAGTAGGTACTTACTAATTCCATTCTGCCATGATAGTAGGTACTTACTAATTCCATTCTGCCATGATAGTAGGTACTTACTAATGCCATGCTGCCATGATAGTAGGTACTTACTAATGCCATGCTGCTATGATAGTAGGTACTTACTAATGCCATGCTGCTATGATAGTAGGTACTTACTAATGCCATGCTGCCATGATAGTAGGCACTTAGTAATTCCATGCTGCCAAGTCATTATTCTAAGGTAGCCATCTTGTTCTAAAATTTTGGGCTACTGAGCACTGCTTGGATGTATAATACAGAGAAAACGAATTTTCGCAAAAATGACACTTACTTAGATCGATTTTTCGCCCCCACAAACCCGTATATTGCAACTTTCATCGAAATCATTAGAGCCATTAACGAGAACGTGAGTACAAATATATATATTTATACAAATATTGCTCATTTAATAGTATAGGATTATAAGTCCAGGTTTCCTCATCATGTTTTTCCTACATCGGTGTCAGTGGTGTCCAAGATAAACTTAGAAAAAAACTCCACTTCTGTGATAGTAAGGAATGGAAGTTAAGAATTGCGTCTGTGTTTCCTTGTAAACAGCAAAAAAAAAAAAATACAAGAAATGTGTCTCTATATCGTTATAAATATCCACCAATGGACACGTGACAAACATGAACCATATTACAACCGGCCTTCAAAGCCCGTAATTTGCAATTACATACGCTTCTGTGAGGGACTCCCTATAGTGAGCCCCCGACCCTAAATACTATGAATGGAACTGCACCCCAAAAAAGCAACGCGATCCCATGATTCACTTATTTAGAGATACTTTTAGGCAAAAAAGTGTGCTCTGAAATCATATAAAAACATGTGTAGGTATCAGAGTTAAATTGAAAGAAATAAGTAGGTCGAGAGCACGATGTTTGACGAAGTGACCGCATTATTTGCGACTTTGCGATCCTTCTTTCCTGATGGTACCTAAGTAAATCATAATCAGCTCAACCAGCTGACGCATGGAAGGATTATTTTTCTTTTCTTCTTCGCTTCTTTACTTTTTAGGGTTCTGTACCTCAAAAGAAAAAAACGGAACCCTTATAGAAACACTCGTGTGTCTGACTGTCACAGCCAATTGGCTCCGAATGTAATGGACCGATTAAGTTGAAATTTAGTACACAAATGTATTTCTGTGACCTAAACACGGACATGTAACATAAATCAATGAATTTTGAATATGGGGGTCACTTTTGGGGGCAAAAAAGAAAATTAAAAAAAAAAAATTCAATCTGAATCTTGTGACATATCAATTGAACGGGGTTGTTACGAGGAACAAAAATATATTTTTTTTAATAATTTTACAATAAATACATTTAAAGATATTTACGAAAATAGATGAAAATTGAACGTTGGGGGAATGTTCATATAACATAAAAACATAACATCACGCCTGTATTCCCCGAAGGATTTGGCAGAGGCGTACCTATAGTACACCCACATTTCGCCAGTTATGTTTTAGTCCCATGTAATAGGGGACGAGCCTATGCCTAATGTTCAATTTTCATCTATTTTCCTTATCTCCGAAAAAAAAATCATAGAATGGTTCTTCACTCAAAGATTACAGGAAAACCTATAAGAAGTCTATGGTCTTAAAATAACATTGTAAATCTATCAATATTGTGCGTACAAACTTATATTTGCAGTTAGAATGTATGGAATAACATGTATTTCAACTACAATGTTAAGTTTGTATTTGGGATAAATTCATCCCAACTATGGAACCCTTCATTGTGCGTAGTCCGACACGCACTTGACTGGTTTTTTTAAATAGAGACTCATCTATACTATGATCTTTTCACTCTTTAAAACTCATGCAGAGAAGAGGAGCAGTGGTGGACCAGCAGTAACGGAACCGACTTACGAGTTGTAGGTCGTGGGATCGAACTCGACCCTACTTTACTGCTCTCAAATCGGTGTAGGAAAATATCGCGAGGAAACCGGTATGTCATAAAACCAGAAATTTGAAGACATGTGACATCTACTAACTCGCACTGAGCCCACGTGATAGATCCCACTCCCTTTAGAAGAAAGAAGGCCTGTGTCACAGCATTGTGAACATTATAAGATGATTATATGCTTATGCTAAACGCATGTATCCGATTTTTGCTTAGCAACTAGCAACGTCACTTTGCTTATCTATGCCATTAGTGTAAAGAAGGTGATTGTCATCTCCGACAATCGTATTTGAGCATCGTTTGATTTATGCGATATGATACATATGAGAACCGTACTTAGAACATTTCTCGAATGAGCATTTTTACTAAGCTTTTCTACGTTGTAAACATGGAACCACCAAGATTATGCAATACTAAAATTGGTCGCTTGAAATCCATCCTGCAGAGACTGAAAAGATTTCTTGTATAAACAACTAGCTGTTCGTGTTACCCGCAACTTCGTCTACGTGTATTTTAATTTTTTTTTTAATACAAATATTCAGGATATCCGGTACCCTAATTGTGTAATACACGATCAATCACAATTTGTTTCGATTTGAAACAGATTGCTAATCCATTGCTTCATAAGTTTGAGGAAAAAATCTGCTCAACAACGTAAATAACGCAATGAATGTTGTTGAACTGTCAAAATGAAAAAAATTGTCTTAATCGTTTACGAAAATAAGTTACGCAATTAGGGTACTGGTTCCAGGTTAAGTATCAACAAATTTTATCGATCGGTTCAGTGGTTTTGGCGTGAAAAGGTAATAAACAGCCAGAGTTACTTTAAGCATAGTAGTATGGAACCATGGACTAGTATGGATTAAATAAAGCTATAAGAAACCAAAAGGGAAAACTGTGATTTAAAAAAGTGCTGGCACTCCGGGAGTGCCGACAGAAGTAAAAACTTTAACAAGATCGCCTTGGTGGAATAAAAACACTTGCATAGAACATTGTTCCGTAACCTTATCTAAATAAAGAGCAGAATCGCGTTTACAAAAATGAGGTGTCGTCATGGTGTCGCGAAATCAATGGTTTAGTCCCATCTCAAAAATGCCCAACACGCCTAAAGAAGTTTTCACTTCAAAAATAAATATAATAGTTTCGTACCATCTTACAATAGAAAAAAAGTCTAAACCTGATAAAAACATATTGTTGTGGCTTAATGTTGACTCGTTGAAGGCGATAGCAAATCGGACGGGCAGGAACTGACGTCATCAGCGATACGCTGGGGGACGCACGTCACGCGAGCGCCAACTGTTTGTAGTGACGTACGTTTGATGACAAACACGGAGAGAATGGGGGAAATGGGGTCTGGAATTAAATGTTACGGAGTTTGGTGTTTTATTTTGGAATAGAAGTGTTTGATTATTATAAATTATTGATTGGAGGATTGGAAGTTGTACGACTGTAATTAGTCAGAAAATATCTCATCTTCATCCATCACCATGAGCGCCTTCACAACGATTTCCGCAACCAGCGTATTCCCGCAAACTGTTGATAAATGCAATAAACATGTTTGACATTTTTTTTTTTTTTTTTTATTGATATTATCAAGAAACTTATTAACATTACAATTGACAAAATATACGTTCCAGAAAACCACAGAGGTTTGTTAGGAACGTTGATTCAGCTAGTAGATAGAGTTGATTCAGTAGTTGATTCCCCTATCTGTCATAATATGACAGATAGGGGAACTCAGATTGCAAGCGACAACAACACAATTGTTAATGCAGCACGGTATAAGTACCCCAGTTGTATTAAAATTTTAACACAACTGGGGTACGCAATTGATGCAGCCCACTGTACATAGCCGTAGTGTATAAAAGACGACTTAGACGATTAGATTCCAAGAACTGTTACAGCAAACATTTTGAATTTCAATACAACATGTTACGTGTACAGTTTGTGGGAATTACAAGTAGTTGATAATGAAAAAAAAATGAAAATACTGCGTAGGGAGAACCACGCTGAAAACTTATAAAATAAAGATATTAAAGTCACCCATGAGAAATGCAATAACCATGTTTGATAAGTAGATTGGTGATCGCAGATTGCAAGTTGGTACTCACAAGCTTTCTATACATTGAACAAAAGTAATTAGTAGGGGAAAGCACTGTAAAAAAACCGGCCAAGTGCGAGTCGGATTCGCACAAGAAGGGTTCCGTACCACCGTACAATATTTAACAATACATTTTTTTTAAATCCTTTAGTAACAAAATGCACTTTTCTTGTATCTTGTATTTCCTTAAATTTTTTAACTTAATTTAATTTGTATTTTTTGTTGTTATAGCTTCTACTTCTTTTCGTGTGGTTAGTGACTAACCTGGTGTCAGAGTTGTAAAGCCGCCCATTGCCCTCTGACGGCTTCACATGCCGTCGAGAAATATTTCTCAGGCATGCCGGTTTCCTCACAATATTTTCCTTCACCGTTTTTGAAGCAAGTGATTATTATACAATACGCACATGAATCCGAAAAGTCAGAGGTTGTTATAGCTGCAATAAAAATACACAATCTGTGAAAATTTCAACCGATGTCTAACTATTATGGTTACGGACAGATGGACGGACCGCGGAAGCTTAGTGATAGGGTTCCGTTTGGCACCCTTCGGGTATGGAACCCTAAAAAAGTCTTATAGGCAAAATATAGATGAAAAACGCACCAACCAGGTTTGATAACCAGATTTTAGATTAAGTACAGGTACACACAAATTTCCGGCTTAAAAGAAAGAAATACGTAGGTCCAGTGTAAAAACCCTCACAAAAACATAGATTTTAAACCCACGCTCATTCACAGTAGAAAACGCATTATTTACATGTTGACGAACAATAAATTCACCTATGAGCTATGCATACTAATCATCATAATAATTATAGTAAGGTGTGCAGCAATAATTTCTATTGCTTGCCATATCAATTACGCTATAATCACTGAGTTGACATTCTAAGTTAACGTCACGTAACTTAATGACATGCGATGTTATAGTAAGTTAGTGATTTAAATTAATTACTGTTATTTACTTAGTTTGGGGCTTGTGGCAAAGTAATAACAGCCGCACAGGTCGAACGATCAGGTTAAGCTATGCTTGCCGAGCTATGCTTGCCGCGGTTGGTCCGTGGATGGATGAACCATCTTTACATACCAAGACTCGTGCCTCGGAAAGCACGTTAAGCCGTTGGTCCCGGCTGTCATTTGTAGATCTTTGACAGTCGTTACGGGTAGTTAGAAGCCCAAAAGTCTAACAACTAGTCTTACCAAGGGGTATTGTGTTACCTAGTAACTAGGTTGTAGAGGTCAGATAGGCAGTCACTCCATGTATATTACTGGTATTCAGCTGCATCCGATTAGTTTGGAAGCCGATCCCAACGTGTTGGGAAAAAGCTAGGCAGATGACAACTGTTATTTAAATAAAAATACAATAGACATTGTTATATTTAGTAACCTGTTCTGGTTTACTGTTCCTAAAGAGCCATAAAAAACCCTGTAAGAAATCGAAACGCGTTTCAACTCTCAACGAAGCATCCTCAGGATGACGATTGACTTGTCGCGAACCCGAACACGGCGTTTTGCCACACCGAGCGCTGGTCGGTTAGCTGGTTGCTCTGGATTTTTTATTTATGGCTCTTTAGGAATAGTAAAGCGGAATAGGTTACTAAATATAACGTCTATTGTATTTTATAATGGATTTGCGTAAGGTCACGCCTGAATCAATTAACTATCTTTGACTGTTATTTACTTAGTTTATTGATGTTGCTTTGATTACCCATAGTCGTTAATGTCATGCATAGATAGACCTCCCCATCTAACATAACTTAATATCACGCTTGTAATACCCGAAGGGTTAGGTAGAGGTGTACTTATAATACACCCAAATTTCGCCAGTTATGTTTAAGTTCCATGTAATAAGGGGCAAGCCTATTGCCATCAACTGGGCACAAATTCATTTTTATTGCCATCATCTGCCGATCTATTATGTAAAACTTGGGTGAAGTGAGCCTAAATTGAGCTGTCATTAGGATTAATCCCTAGCATCAGATGCAACGACAGCTCTCTTTACCTAAGTTTTCACGGTGAGGTTTTTACGGGCTCTTGTAGACAGACGTGACGCGACCATGCGACGCGATTCTGGTAAAACGATTTCCATGAAATTTTCATAAAAAACTTTCTATTAGAGTCGCGTCGCGCCTGTCTGCAGGAGTCTATCGGCAGATATAATGAACGATATCAGAGAGCTGTTATAATCCTCGTGCTTGGCTACGTGTACGTATTGTTAATCGTAGTTTGTTGTTATCAGAAGAAACAAAAAAAAAAACGCTCCTACCCACCCTCGCTTTTATAGAACCTATTTGTGTTGAAGGGACTGCCAGTCTATGCCAGGAACTATCCAAAACAAGAACAGCCATACCGTAACAGTGCTTAACATCTAGGATTACCTTACCTTTATCCCCACAACAGGGTAACAAACTTTAGCATACCCTAGAGTATAAAAATTATACTCTTAAGCCAACCCACCACATTAAACCATATTCAAATTGAATCAAACGACACAGCATCATACGCGCTCCTAACTCGATGGCACATAAAAGCCAACAATATACACCTTAATTAAAATTTCCTACCAACTAATTGTTTATTAAGTTAATCGGATAATGTCGGGTAACAGGCGTTTTACCGGATAATTGCCTGGCGTGGGTTCCGTAGTTATTCTCGCTCAAATTGTATCACGTACGTTCTGTGCACTTGGATATGCCGATAAAAATTCATTAGCGGGAGTTTGATTTTTTTCAGAGTTTTCGTGATTGAAAATAACCTTTGTTATGTTTTTTAATTCAAATATAACATAACATTTCCGAAGGGTTAGACACTGGTCTACCTATTGGTAAAGAAGAAAAACCTATCTTTTTTATTATTCAGGTTGTGTCTATTCCGTAGCGAATTTCATTAATTAAAAGTAAATCTTTTAAGTATCTTCTTCAATTAAGAGGCGAAGATTTCATAGCGTGGCGTAAAAGAGCTTTCTCATTTTTTTGTCATGTTCGGTTGCTTTATTTACCTACAGTAAGAAGTTGTTAATAAATTTCAATGAAAGAACAATTTGTCATAAACAACAAACATCAAAACATGCTTCAGAGGTTTTAATTTAATTAACTTTTATGGAAACATTTTGAATTTCAAAACAACATGTTACGTGTTACAGTTTTAGGGAATTGCAAATGGATCTCTCTAAAGTTCTAAACCAATATAGGGTTGTCCGCACCGAGATTTTACAATGCCAACTAAAACTATCTGACGGCTCGCTAAAACCCTGAAAATAATAGCTATCGATTTTTTATCAGTATCAATCATCCCTAAAACAAACGAGTGACAGTTTTAAAGCCTGATTGATACCTACCACAACACTATTAATTGCAAATATTTTTAGATACTAGGCACTATTGCGCAAGTAACAAGAATTTTTAGATGCTCTATTTCGAAAAAAAAATCTCTGTTACAGTAGATACAGTTTACAGTAGATAAGTGATCGATAAAACACGTTTGGAAGTCTAATAATCAAATTAATTAGAGAGTACCTCCGCTGCCGACGCCGGCTCCCGAATTGACTGCCGGCGCCGGCTGCTGAATTGGCTGCCAGCGCTGAGTTTGGAAACAAAAATCGGAAAACGGGATCGGCAATTTGGCCTATTGGAGTAGACAGGCGGGGTAGGCATAATTAGAAAAAACATGTTATAAAGTATTATTTTTTTCTAGTATTATACACTCGAGAGCAATGAATCCGGGTCACTTAAAGAATCCTAAAAATCTCGGAAACTAAAAATGCTAGGTTAATGCAATAAATTGTATTTAATAGACAATGTAATACTCCTTAAATGAAGGTATTAAAACTTCTTAGTTATTGTAAAGTTATATCATAAAAAAATCAAATTTGAAAAAGGGCCACTTTCGAAGATGGAACTACGAAATTACAGCATTTGGTTTTGCTTTTGTTTGTAATCTGTCATTTATGTGGGTACATAAACCATGTTGATAGTGCTCTATATTCATTATTCAAGCTGAAATTATGTCGCTTACGCCTGAAGAATGCACCAGAATACTTACAATGCTGGAAACCGGCCGGAGTCAGCGCGATACAGCCAGGACTGTCGGTGTGTCGCTGTCAACAGTACAAAGAGTTCTTCGACGGTACGAAGAAACTGGTTCTAACCTACGCAGACCAGGAACGGGCAGAACCAGGTGTACCACAGCACGAGAAGACCGATACTTGGTGAACACCATGCTTCGAAATCGCTTTCTCACAGGAACTGAACTCACAAATCAGTTTCGACGCCTCGGAGGAAGTAACCCAAGTGCATGGACAGTAAGACGTCGGCTTGCTGAATCTAACTTAAAACCCCTTAGACCTGCAAACGGCCCTAAACTGGAGCGTGGGCATCGTATTTCAAGACTAAGATATGCCCAGAGCCACGTAAATTGGAGTATTGAAGATTGGTCAAAAGTTATGTTCTCCGACGAATCAAAATTTATGCTCTACAAGCACGATGGAAGACACAGAGTGTATCGAAGACCAGGGGAAAGATTCAAGCAAGCATGCATCGAAGAAAAAGTAGCCTACGGTGGTGGGTCTGTACTTGTGTGGGCCGGAATTTCTTCTGAAAGTCGCACAGAGCTGGTGATCATAGAAAACGGCTCTTTAACTAGCGTAAGATATGTGGAAGAAATCCTCAATGATCACGTTGGTCCATTTATGGTCAATTTAGGTGAGGATGCTATATTTATGCATGACAATGCCCGACCTCATACAGGTAGGATTGTGAATGACTACCTTCAAGAGATGAACATTACTAGTATGGAGTGGCCAGCGCGCAGCCCGGATATCAACCCGATCGAGCATGCTTGAGACGAGCTAGGCAGATGCGTAAAACAACGAAACCCTCCCCCAATCACGCTTCGTGAGCTCAAAATTGCTCTCACAGAGGAATGGGAGAATATTCCCCAAAATCGTATAAGGAACTTGGTGTACAGCATGCCAAACCGCGTAAACGCAGTAATGGAAGCACGAGGAGGCAATACGAAGTATTAAAATTCAAGAAAATCGTAATAAAGTTTCTAAAATTTCATGTTTCCTATTTTTGTTTTAAGGAGAGATCAGCAGTTTTTTCTTTATGTAATTTTGTGTTAATAAAATGTATGGTGACTCATATTTTTTTTACTTTCATTTAAGGAGTATTACATTGTCTATTAAATACAATTTATTGCATTAACCTATCATTTTTAGTTTCCGAGATTTTTAACATTCTTTAAGTTACCCGGATTCATTGCTCTCGAGTGTATATTCATGATCAATGATTTCCATATTCCAGTAATCAAGTACTTAGTACCCGGAACCGAACTAGTTAGGTAAGCTAAAATACTTTTAGTCGAAAAAAAAGGTTAGGTTAGGTTAGAACTGTGACCCCTACGCACGAGCCGAGCGAACGAAGCGAGCGGTGTCGCGGCGGCGGCTGGCGAGTGCCAAAAAACGACTAGAATATTATTATATAGAAAAATAGTTTAGTTAGGGTTAGTTAGTTGGAATTCTAAATACTGGAAGGGTTTCCATAAACGCTGCGCTGCCCTCCGTTGTCATTATAAGAGCCGGCGATGCCGGCCGCAGAGTATGTAATGTCAGCCGATGTTTTTAATCGCGGCTGCCGGCATTAATGTCATGCTGGTTCCCAATGACGTTATTTTTGAGAGCCGGCGCCGGCAGTGGAGGAACTCCCAATTAATTAATTAGGTAACCAATCAATAAACGTGAATATAGGTAATATACGTATTCCACTTTCAGCTATTTCATTCAGTCAGAAATTCAATTCAAAATAATCTAGTTTTTAATTAGAATTCAAGGACCTATTTCAATCAAAACTGAACAAAAGCGTCGTGTGGCACAATATTCTTAAACTCTTGATTAATTAATTTATTTAATGCTAAAACATTTATTCAAGATACGCCTTTAATACCTACTTTATGCCAGCAGATAATTTTAAATTAAAAAACCAGTTCTCAACATTCCAAATCTCCACCTTTAGCATTGTGCAAAGTGACCAATTAAATGTTTAGCTTATTTACTTAATATATTCTTAACTAAATCGGTTAATTAAAAGATATCATTTAAGTCCATTCACGGTACGAAACCGCGAGAGTACTATTCAATTCATGTTCCTAATGTGAATGTGGATTGAGTGAGTCCTCCCTAAGGAGAGTATTCATATCTAGTGGGCCCTCCAAGCCTCCTTATCCTAACAAAAGGGAGAAAAATTGTCAAGAGACGAACTGCGAGTTCAAAGTGAAAATGAATGGCGGACGTATAATGAAATCATGATAAAAGACTTCGTGCGTGTGCTTGCGACGAACGATGCGGTGACGTGTAATTTTGACACTTGATTTCTTTATTCAGAACTCATAAATCTCTCTTGGGACGGTACCCCGCTGCTTTATGATTAAAATTCACAAATAAAAGTGCAAGCAACAATCAACTTTATTACCTTTCACATATAATTAAAGTTTCAAATAATTATCTGATTAAAGCGCGTGGCGTCGATACTACATTACTACACCATGGCGCACCATTAAATAATTACAATTACAATTTGTAACATAATTACAAAGGTAAACATGTGTTAATTACAGCAATTATAAGAGCCCTATAATTCGTATAATTGAATATTTGTTGGTAGTTCTGTAATGTGTCGTAATATTAGGTAATAGCAGGGTCTGTGTAATGACTAGGTTACAATGTAACAATTGTTATTTAATTACAATAATAATTTGTAAAATAAAGTCCAACATGATCAGATAAAAAAAATCCTCACAATGTTTCTTGAAATTGTTTTTATTTTCTTTGAAAAAATAATCATAAAGGAATGCCAGAACATATAATTTGTAGATATTTGATGATTTTACAGACGGATCATTAAAATAAATTCTAATTAGAAATTGAAGCATATAATTGAAAAACTCACGCACCTGCTTGTTAGCCGGTGTGCTGAATAATTAATGTTTAGAATAATAACTTAACCCTTATTCGCAATCGTGTATTTCAAATCTTATCGAATAATGTTTGGTCACTGTGCGTTTGCACAGGCGAAACATTCACATAAAAACATGTTGAAATCTCTATTTCCTGTCAAATATTGTATCGAACATTGACAGAAAATAGAGATTTCAACATGTTTTTTTTTTGTAAATGTTTCGCCAGTGCAAACGCACAGTAATGAAACGCCAGTTCTGTTCATATTATATGCAAAATGATGTGAGAGCTACACAGCACGACATAATTTTTAAAGGTTTCATTAAAAATTAATCAATAAATTCTCTACCTCTTATTTCTTCCCTTCCATTCTCACTAAAAAAGACTAATCCGATAGACGGAATCATAATAAACAGGTTGACAAAGAAACGTTTGAATATATCGCAGTGCTTTTGGATCATTTCTCTTTTAGTTCCCAAACAAAAGCTTTTAGTCGGTACTGAAAGCGCAATCGACGATTTCATTAGCGTTAGCTCTTAGATCGGGAGTCATTTGCACTAATTAAATAACTGCCAGTTTCTGTAACCACTTACTGAGCGTTCCGCTCTATATTAAATAGAGTGGCTCATTTCCTTAACGTATTATTTGTGTAGAATAATTTTCGCGAACATCAGGTATTTTGGTATTTTTTCACTTTCTCTGTGTCTAGTAAGTTTACTTTACTACCTTTTACTTCTTTAGCCATATTTTTTTTATTTTATCTAAGTGTTTCTTTTTTTTTTTTTTCAAAGTTAGATTTTCCGGTAAGGCTAGCGTCAGGGTGGTCCGCGAAATTTCTTTTTTTTACGTTTTTTTTGCAATTTGTAGGTCAGTATCATCCGACTGGTCCAGAGATACCTCACGGTCTCCTGTGAGTTGGCGAGCCTCCTTGCCGGATTGCCGCCATGAGATCTGGAGGCAATAGTCCTCGCGCACATTTGGAAACGGCGCGAGAAGGCGAAACGCTGGGGCGTAACTCCGCTGCCCCGATAAATCACGGCACTGCGGACAGAGCTCCGGCGCGATCCCATGGCGTCATGGAGAGTGCGATTGTCGCAACCTAGTGCTGGGCACGCCACAATTGCGGCGATAGGTCCCCTTTTTGAGGAGTGGCTCGAGAGGCGCCACGGCGTCCTCACGTTCCGCCTGACGCACGTCCTCACCGGACACGGTTGTGTCGGGAGGTTCCTATTCCGGGTAAGGCGGGAGGAAACGCCCGGGTGTCACCATTGTGTGTATCGCCTGGAGGACACGGTGGAAGTCTGCCCGGCTTGGGCGGAGCACCGCCGTGTCCTCGTGGAGGCGATTGGCGGCGGTGATCTCTCGCGACCGGCCCTGATCCAGGCCATGGTACGGAGCGAGAGGACATGGCAGACCGTCGCCTCCTTCTGCGAAGCAGTAATGCTCACGAAGGAGGAGGCGGAACGCGTGAGGGAGAGGCAAATTTCGCGCCCTCACGCCCCTAACCGCTGCAGGAGACGCTCTGGGCGTCGGGAATCGCAGGCCAATTCCCGGCTACCGTCGGCGCAGGCTTGCGGACGGTGAGCAATGGGTAGCTCGCCATCCGATAAGGACCAGGCCCGAGTCGACGGCGCGTTGTGTTCCACGCGCGCCTCAAAGCGACGTCAGCAAAACTGACGGGGTTCGCTAGGGCCGATGCCTGCCGTGGTCGCGAAAAAGACCGAAAGGGTTACCGTGGCCCCTGGCAACACACAGGCAACTGAAGGAACACGTGTGGGTTTTAGTAAGTAGGAGTCTGACACGCCCTCCCGCTCCGCCCAGAGAGGGAGAAATTATTTGATAATTTCCCACCGAAAAAAAAGGTCAGTATCAGGTTGTATGTTGATCTAAATATGATTCGCAGCTGTATTAAATATTTATTTATAGAATGTTAATCATAAAAATCAGTAATTCAACTCTCTAAATTCATATAATCCAATTGAATGATTATTTCATGGAATCATGACATTTTAGTATTATTGTAACATAAGGTTGCTGTTTGTAATGATTATAATTATGTTTAGCCATATTTGTTACGATTGCAAATCATATTTTAATCAAGATACAACTTGACACTGACCTGCAAATTGCAAAAAACGTAAGCAAATTTGAATTTCGCGGAATACCTAAGCGCATCCCCCTTAACAAACACCATGCAGGTGTACTTACATACATTCACCTCTGCCTAACCCTTCGGGGATAACAGGCGTGAAGATGGCGTGAACAGCCATGGATAATAGCTACTCTAGATCAAATGCAAATTAGATTTTCATTGATGACTCTACCCAAACACTCCAGTTAGATTCTAACTGGAAAGTGACAATGAGGGATTAAACATCTACCCATTATAAAATTAAGCGAAACCGCAGAATAGTACAGAAGGCGCATTTTAGTTATGAAGCTACAAGTTCGCGGCTGGCTCGTCTTGTCGGGTCAATTCAGTGAGTGTAACGTAGTCAGAAGACATAAGAGTTGCGCGATAGAAAGAGAGACAACTTCGAGGTGAATATAACTGAGGTAATTAGCGCTGTCCAACCGGAATTGCACTTTATTGTGTCGTAGCAAGAGTCGCTTTTTATTTAAATGATTTTGTGATGTGAACAATGTGTACTAATCTGTGGCAAAACTCATAAATTATCTGTCATCCTAACAATTACGTAACCCTAATAAGCTCTCCATTAGCCAATACGTCAATACAACAACCTGACAACTCAAAGGCAAATCTAATCCATCCTAGTCACTAGCAAGTTAGTTGAGTTAACCTTATTTGGCAGCTGACGTCACAGACGTTGCGCGGCAGCCATTACTGCAAAGTAAACACGTAAGCCGGTCACTGTCAGCACTAGGAGAGCATCAGGCGGGTTGTAATTGACGGGATGTGACAACAAGCACTGGATAATGCAATTAAATTGATACGGGTCATGCAAATTATTGGGTTGTTTCATGTTTGTTAATAGGTTTTGTGGCGGTTTTGTATATAGATGGAATCAGTTTTTGGACTGTATTTCCTGGAGTATTAGTCAGAAGAGTGCAGCCACAATTTAAATAACAAATGGAAGACGCATCATTGCAAAGGCAGATTTCTTCGCAGCATCCTTCTATAAGAAAACGAAAAAAAGAAAAACAACCGCCTTCCAAAAACAAACACTACAAAGCGAAAAATAACTTTAATTTCAGAAGTCGGTGTTAAAGTTATTTTTCGCTTTGTAGCGTTTTTTTTTTGGAAGTCGGTTGTTTTTTTTTTGTAAAATGTTATTATTTTTCACTTTTTAGCTGTGGTAACTACCCCGCACAAATTCAAATACGACTACCTGATATTTAAATAACAGTGACGGGAACTTATCACATCATCCACATACTAAGCGGGAAAAAATACGTATTATTGAACCCAACTCAAAAACTATCCAAGCAAAGTTAATAAAATTTGTATGGGACCACTTTGAGAGCATACCCTTTCAGATAAAAAAGAATTTTCAAAATCGGTCCATAATTGACGGAGAAATCGTTGGACATAAATAAAAAAAAACAAACAAACATACGCTACGAACATATAACCAATTGGAAGTCGGTTAAAAACTAATTTCTAACGGGGCCTAGAATACTATGTGATGTTAAAACAAATTCCACTTTGTTTGACCTCAAAATTAACCCAAGACCTTGCCCTAACCACCTTTCCTGCCACCCTCAGATAAATAACGTAATGTAAAATACACAATCCATTCAAAACCATCCTTCTTCAATACTCGAAACTAGTCCATTCTTCATTATTGACGAACAAGCTATTCATTGTCCGGTAACTGTCAACACTCGCCTATCAGCCTTAAGGAAATGTAACTGACGGGCAAGTGGCGTAAAAGTGAATCTGAAGCGTCTCGGATGTTAGGACGCTGGCTCGCGAGCCAGATCGATAGTCCCCTCCTCGCGCGCGTATTACCTCCCCCCTTCGGCTAGAAACAACCATGCTTTCACGAAATCACTGGGCTTTGAAAAATGTTCAACTTATTCGCAAAAGGGATCACAACAATCTGTTTGAAATAGTTCATTTCTATGATGCCGATTCCTTTGTGAAACACTCGAGCTTTGAATCGGTATTTGATCGTGTATTTGAATTTGATCTGGAATTGTTGGTAATAGGCTGTTTGAGTTTATAATTTAAGTTCCACACTTAAACAAAATATATTTGCGGCATAAATCCTTAATTTTATAGCGTATTCCAGTAGCCAATTAGATATCAAAACAATTCCTAGAGTAGCAATAAATACCAAGTAAAAGCTGTCGAACAGGTTGACATAGAATACCTACCGCCATTAATACTCGCTTTCAGAATACAGATTGAATAAAGTGGCTCACTCAGAACCGAGACGCTAGCAATATACTAGAGGAGTAGGAAATTAACACTCTCGCCACAGGCAAAGAAAGAAAAGGCTTTAAAGAAAAATACGATATTGTGTCTTTATACACTCATAGAGAAAGAATGGAGGACTGTCAGTATGTGGCTGTCTACAGGGGGATCGTTTTAATTACTCAAGGTATCATTTGGATGAAAAGCAATAGGTTTATTTGAAAAGACTACTGAAATGTTACATAAAATGTAAAACACTTTAAAGCAAAAAGTCGCGCGGCGACGACGCGACGTGACACCGGTAGAACAATTTCCGAGACGTTTTCATAAAAATTGTTCCACCAGAGTCGCGCCGCGCTTATCTGCGGAAGCCATAAAGGATTACAATTTTTTTGCAAAATTTAATGCCGCCGTGCCACCCGTCAATCTCAGCGAACAAACATGAGTGTTAAATTTAATTTAAGACCGACAAATAACAGGAATCGTTCTGTAAAAAACGTAGGAAGCCAAGAAAAGACTTTCCAATAAGAATCTGATAGAAAAATAAAGATTTCGAAGAGGAGCCCTAATGGTCGTTGCAAGCGACAAACTAGCCACATGTGACAACTATTCTCCATTAAAGTCTTTAAAATCCCATAAGTCATAGGTATATGAAGTTTCCAGTCTGGAGTTAGACTCATTTGTCATAGTCGGGTCTATGTCAGACTTGTGGGGAAAAGTATCTTTATGATGTTTGAAAAAAACACCATCAATCCTTCTTAACCTATCTTTGTCTAGGTCACGATTTTTGTATTAAATCTTCCCATTTGTCTTCTGAAATTAACGCCACCTAATACTTAATGTAGGATAAAATTTACTAGGCCCAAAGATATCTCCTTGAGGCAGGCCTTGCCTAAAATAATAGATTGGTCTCTTATTAGTATGCGTACGATCATTTCTTGGTTCTTGATTTATGGCAAATTACTGTTTTGATAGGGACTGACTTCCGTTTGATCTTAGGGACGATATAGGGCGGCGCCTATGCGTATTCATCCTTTAATTTGCCACTTGGCCACCCAAAGAGTAGTCTTCGAGCTCATAACAAATTATGTTGAAGTTCAGCAAATGTAAATGTAATGAAGTAATGATAGCTTTGCGGGCTACGGATGGCATGGTAATTGAACAGCGACAAACAACCCACTTCCTTTTTAAATAGTTTTTATGGGTTGCCATGTTTTCATGTATTCAATATCTTTTATTAAAGTCTCTCAGTAGTGAGTAGAGGTAGTCCTCATCCTCAGCTATTAATATTTAAGGTTTTTCATAACTTTATTCTCATAAGTTTTTTTTTCACTTTCACTTAAATTAACACATCTTTATTCCATCTCAATAAAAACTACACCAATTTGTGTCAAACTTAAACAACTGAACAAACGTATCCGAACAACTTTCCAGTATCATATTCACGTATTGTAAGTCCATTGACAAACAGACGCTTGCCTGAGTACTCTTAGTTTCTTGGAGATAAAAATAAAATAGAGCACTTGGAACAATAACAAGTGCTGTCCCCGCCTGTGGCGCCCCCTATTAGGTTAACTTGACAAAAGACTCGACGCTTAATTATGAGACAAGCTGCACTTTCAATTATATTTTGAGGAAGTTCTGCTTTAATTTTATTCTCTTTTGTTGGCTTATAATCCTAAATAGGGTCAGCCTTTTTCATTCTTCTTTTCCACTTGACTGTTTTTTCAACATCTGGGTAAACATTGCTTGTTACTGCTTTATGTTTGTAAACCAGTGGATTGTTGATATTACAATGTTTACTGTTATTTTGACTCGGTTTAATGTTTTAAATTATTCATAGGTAACATTTACAGCATTCATTGTTGTAAAGAGTTTTTCGCATAATATTAAAATAATTGTTACATTACTCTTCATTATTTTAAAAGTTCACTCTAGCTCCTTTATAAACCTATTCAATTTTTAAGAATGATTGAAATCTAGTTTCTGCCCGCGGCTTCGTCTGTGTGAAGTAAACATATCCTATTCTATTGTACTCGGCAATAATGTAGCTTTTTATCAGTTAATTGTAATCGGACCAGGATGTCCAGAGATTACCTCTTACAAACAAACAATTTTACCGGTGTATAATATTAGTTAGACTGCCTCTTTGGTCTAGTAGTCGCAAGTTCTACTGCTGACTGATCTCAAGGTCCTGGGTTCGGTTTCAGCTCGGGCAAAAGGTTATTGGGTTTTTCTATCTGAAATTTCTCAGTAGCAGGCTAGCAGCGTGGAATCTGGATTTGTGCCAGATTGATGGCAATAGGCTCGCCTCTTCCTAACCCTTCGGAAACAAGGCATAATGTTATGTTATGTGTTATAATATTATTTTTAGAAGTTGAAATAAAAAACTTTTCCACAGTAAATTAAAGAAAACTGGAAATCGTAGTCCCCATCTCCACACTAAAGCAAATGCAAATACCGTTAAAAGTTGCACTTCCACTCTCTATATGTATAACCCATAAAGAAAAGTAATCATACGATAAAAACGCTCATTGAATCGCCTGTAACCGCTTGGAAACAAGCATGCGGTGTATTTGCTCTCATTTTCCCTCAATGTCAAAGGTCACGCAAGCCCCCAGAGAAGCTGGTTGCATAATAAGATTGATCTCGTGTTACTAAGGCGTACAGTAGCTAGGATACCTTTGACATTTAAAATAGAAGCTTACCTACTAGGTGGATCATAACAGGTTAAGTGTTATTTTAAGAGCGTTAATACTGGAAGTGGGCAACGTCGCAAATAGCTGTCAAATATTTTGCTGTTTTTATTAATTTGGCAAAATTACTGTATGAAAATAAAAAATATGGCTAACTAGTGAACTAAAATATTAATAATGAATTGCAATTAGAGAAAGAAATATTTGACAGCTATTTGCGACGTTGCCTACTTTCAGTATATACGCTCTTCAGAAAGGAAGTAGTTTGAAATAATGATAATAGTGTTGGAATAAGGGCTATTGGGTACCTACAAACTGTTTTTCATCACATTTGAACCTTAAACTTAACTTACAGAATCAACTCAAAGACGTCATCTTCTAGACTATGATGATAATATACTGCTAGAATCTTTAGTAATGCAGGCAAAAGTATGTTGATATATTCGAGTGTTGTATCATTTCAATGTAGGTAAAAGAAAAACAAAACTACTAATAATCTGCAGTTTCGTTGAAAGCAGCTTTAAATAAAAACCATAATATCCCTTTGGAACAGTGAAAAATGATACCACAAAGGAGCCGGTCCTTATGCCAAAGGAGTCTTTATTGCAAACAACAATTCATATTATGACGGCTTACGTTACACAAGAAATGTTATTAAAGCATCCGTGTTTCTTTACGCTTTTTATGTTTGTTACAGATGTTTTAAAAAGAAAATACATTTTCTTCTTCGATTTCATGTAATTGAAAGGATGTTGATTTTGTAATCGAAAACATCGGAATTTTGATTTTGAGTTTAGCAAATAGAATAAAGTTACGGCAATTTAACTCAGGTTCTTAAACTACTGGTACCTCATAATCCCCTCCTTATAAGTCTATCCCAGTTTGTGTAGATTTTTATCAAAAATTCCAAGCAGAAAAGATCTAAGTTTAACGTCATCCACTTAGAAATTCAAGTTACTATCTCACGCTATTCATCAAAGTTTATATAAAACCTAGCAAACTTCGTATTAATAAAATAGCCAGCACATATTCGAGCAAAATGTTTAATAAAACATTACAAAACAGCTCCACGAAATATTCACAGAAACGGCCGGTGAAGGCCGTTCAAAAAGTTTTATTGAAATAGTTCGGCCGCACTGACGCTTTCACTCAAAATGTTTGACCTCAATGAACATCAGTCTTTTACGACTGTATTTGAGCTCAAGCAATGCGTAGATAAGTCTTAAAATTCCACTTTGAAACGCTGGCTTTATTTCATCTTTGTAATGAATGTATTTAAATAAATGAAAGTGTGTGTTTAAGTTTACGTGAGTGCTTACGGCAATATTGCCTTCACTAAAAGCTTAGTTTTTAAAGTAAGAGTTATTTCTTGACTTATTTAGGATATACATTAGATTGTTAATTACATTAAAAATATTCACACCCACAGTAACACCTTTAGCACTATATTTTTATTTTACGCAGCTATACACATTATTGGACAACCAACAACACAATCTATCTTTTTTTTTCTCTTACCGTATGGCGGTTATCTTATCTTTTTTGTATTCACTAATGACGGCACGTGCTCACAGGTATAAAATTCGGTTAGTTTCGGTCCCTTTTCAACAAAAAAACCCCAACCTGGTGTAGACCGGGGTTTATTTATGTGCGCCAGCGCAAGTTATCAAAGCAGATGTTTGCTTAAGCCCGAATTTAAATTTTATTTACTTTTAGCGTGTTTATAGATAAAAGAGTATTTCTTATTTTTTTATTGAAGTTATTTTATTTAGACCTTTAAGTTTGTCTAATTACGCACGTTAAGCCGTTGGTCCCGGCTATAATTCGTGGATCTTTGACAGTCGTTACGGGTCGTCAGAAACCCGAAAGTCTAACAAACAGTCTTACCAAGTAGTTGGAAAAAGGCCCGGCAAATTGAAAGTTTGACTAATTAAATCTTTTATTGTTACGTTATTTGAATTGATAAATTCCTTATAAGTTATATCCAATTAAATTATGGTTTCATGGTTTTGATATGTAGGCCTCGCGCTATCGTGGAATTTTCTAGTAATCCTCTGGATAAAATTACAAAAGCTTGCACTACTATACGTATACTTTTTTCATTCTTCACTATTACCTACGATTCCGTTACTTGAAGAAAACCAAGCGTAACAATAACGGCCATCTGTCGTGGGGCAAATCATACAACAAAAGGTTTTTTACTCGATTAAAGACGGCTGCAAGATTTGATAGTTAAAACGGGTTGCAGCTGGCATGCCGTCAATTATATGTATATTAATTTTATCAATTGTGTCCCGTGTCGTATTTCTTAATTAATTCATTAAAAATAATTGTTTATTTTTATTTGTTTCAGAATGTGATCACCGGAATCACTTCATCGATGACGAAAAAATTCATATGATTATAGCAGACAATGCGGTCACAGGCTTCAAAACCCTTACCTAAGAAAGGTGACTTGAGTAAAACATCATTTAAAAACTCAACAGCCAGCAAACAAGCTGCAAAAAAATCGGTGTCACCTAAAAAGGTTAAAAATCTGGTAAATAAATCATTGATCAAAAATCCTAAGAAAAGTTCTTCCAAAGATGACACTTCCAGTTCCAAAAATGATGATAATTCCGGAACTTCTGATAAACATGAAACATCCTCTGAACCCAATAAACCTGCACCGTGTAAAGCATCTACGTCTCGAGGTGATTCACCAACAAAAAAGCTCAAGAAAGATCCCAAGGAGAAGAAGGACGCGCCTAAAAATACTTCAGACAATTTAAAGAAAGCGCCTCCGAAAAAAACAGCCAAGGCAGTAAAAAAACCCAAACCAGCTAAGGCCAATGTAAAAAAGTGCGGAAAAGGTAAAAAAGATGTAAAGTACAAAATTAATAAAGATGTTATAAAGAAAACAATACCGAAATTCTCCAAAGCTAAGACGGTTATCAAGAAAGGTAATGCTGGTAATAATGACAAAAAGAAAGGTGCATCCCAAACAAAACCAGGAACAACGGAAAAAGATAAAAAGATTGATGATAGTAAAAATTGCACCGATGATTCTGTTACTGACAAGTCAAATACGCCTAGTGAAAGTAATGATGAGAGCGGTATATCTGAAGAAAAAATTGATGAAAAAGTCGATTCTAAAAACATTTTTGATTCTGAAGTTTGTAAAACGCCTCCAAAAACTTCCTCGACTAATCAACCAGAGACTCCAAAAGCTGAAACAGAAAGACCTCCTAAATTTTTCACATCTACTAGATCACCTCGTACAGTAGATATAGACGTGAAATGTTGCAAAAATTCAAAAGGCAACCTTAGTGTTTCAGAAAGATTTGTTTCTATGAAGTTGGAAAACAAAGTGGAAGACAATCCTAAAGACAGAAGTTCTTCAAATTCTTCATTAGTATCACAAGGACCAGAGATTGATGTTTATACCTTCTCGGAAAAGGTGGACTCTCCAAAAAGCATACTGTCCGACTTTCGTAGTCCTGTTAACAAGAATGTTGGCAGAGTACGACCTATTGCTAGAGTAAAAGGAACAGTTATAGACAAGAAAACTGAATCAGAGAAGAAAAAATATTCGCCTCATAGACCTATCGAAGAAGTTGTAAAACAGTTGAAGAATAAACGTTCCGAAGAGTTAAATGCTCATCAAAATCAAAGTGTTTGTACTGCAACTAGCGTAGAAACGAATCCGGGTAGCAATGAAGCAGAAGTCGAAGAAAAACCAAAACCTATTGTTAGCAAATCTTATAAAATGGTGGCTCGAAAATCAAGTATAACTGGAAAGCCTTTTAGTCCTATCAAATTTCTTGAACAAGAAACTGCGGCAAATAAAAATGAGAAACCAGAAAAATCTGTCAAGCCAAATCCGAATGCAAAGAAAACTACGACAAAAACTAAAAAGCAAGCGAAGAAAAGTAGCCTTTCGGATGAAGATATCGATAATTCTAAGTTTGCTCTGAATACTAAGGCTTTCCACTACTCGTCATCTGAAGAAAGCGAGTCCAATGACGATAATGACACCAAAGAGTCTTCCGAATCCGATAACCCAAAAAATAAGAGAGCAAAAAATAAAAAGTTCAAGAAAAATAGAATCACGGACGGTGCGAAGAAACCTCCGTCTAAAGAATTAAAAGAGCTATCAAAAGATTCTCTGATTGATCTCAAAGAGAGTTCTGCTTTGATAGGTGACGAAAAACCTAGTAAGAGGCGGCTTAAACTTTTGTCGATGTGGTCTGGGCCTAAAAAACATCGAATGGCGTCTCTAAACGCGATAGCAAAAGTCCATTGTTTGTATGAAAATGAAAGTAAAACACATATGGAATTGGGTCTAATGAAAACTGTAGATAGACAATTTCTACCAAGCACATCTAAGACTGTGTTACCTAAAAAGAAAGAAACGAAGTCCAAGGAAACCGAAAAACAAGAAAGTACTTCAGAATCAGAATACGAAGCCAAAAAAGAAAAGAAAGAAGACAGTTCAGAAAGTTCAGACGATAACCCTCCTCAGAGATCGTTGAGAGGACTTGGTATCAGAAGTGCGGGCAAGTATTGGGATCCGAAATCCTCTACATCTTCCAGTGAAGATAGTGAACAAGATACTAAGAAGAAAGTGACAATTTCAGAAAAAAAGAAAGCCTCACCTAAAGCATCAACGAGTAAGTTGGATTCAGACAAACCACCAGCTAAAATGAAAAAGACTGCTGGTGTACCCCTGAAGAAAAAACGTAACAGAAACGAAGTGGTAATGGACCTAAAAGACATGGTCGTACAAAAACGAATGGCAAGTCTTAACGCCACGGCAATTCTAGCAGCTAGTTACGAAAAACGTTCGCCCAAATCTAACAAAGATGATACTACATCAGACTCATGTAGCGATGAATCTTATTCTCAGAAGTCAAAAAACGGGGTAAGTTCCGGCGTTAAGTCGGAATCAAAAAACGAATATGAAGCTACATCCGAAAGTGATGAATCCGCTGTGTCAGATAGAAAACAAAAAGTGGAAGTTATAGTTAATCAAGACACAGATGTGACCATAACTGGAGTATATGCAACGCACCATCATGAGGGGTTTTGCACGGTGTCCGGAATGCAGTATCGCATTTCGTCAACAAGTCATACTCAGACCACAGCAACAGCTAACTGTGAAAAGGTAAGAACATTAATCACTTGTCAGCAAACCTCTAATCCAAAATCAAGTTCGAATAAATCTCTCAGACTTTTTGTCAAAAATATGAATCATGCGGATAGACGACCCCTTACCATCGGGAAAGTTAGTAAATCGAGTAGCGTATTACCCACACGTAATAAAGACTATACACCCACTAGCGCTTCGGTTCTCATTAATACGCGGTAATCAAGTAAGTTCTATGTAAACATGCCTCGGGACCTCATCCATACATTATCCTTCATCGCTTTGCCTTACGAAGGTCTATATAGAAAAATAAGCTTTTTGTATTTAGCATAAACGCTCTTTTTTGTTTGCATTCTCATTATCAATTGAGGCGTGAACGATTTACGCGTGAAAGGAGTAACCATGGTGTTACCCTTGACGCAGATTATATCGTCTGACGCGTTAAATCTTATTAATGTTATGTTAAACTCTCAGAAGCGCCAGGGATCCTAAATAGATATGCATGATACAAGCTTGTTGATCTACGTACGATACCTCACTCCCGACGGTATATTTCACTTTAGCCCTTTTTTGCTCCGAGGCGTAATGTAATCCTGTCTTAGCCGGCGTCGAAACTCTCCCCCTTTCGCTCGTTGTGTTTTTTCATACTAGAGCCAACATTAAGTGTAGATAAAGTAGACAACTAGATAAATCTAATTACTTAAGCTACTGTATTAAAAGCTAATAACGTTACCGTATCCACAGGAGGGATGCTCTCGTGAGGATGGAGCCCGCTACACTCCGCTTTCCGCCTTATCATCCATGCAGCCGCCCGCCGAACACAATCATCCACATCCAGGTAAATATATTTTGAATATAGTGCCAAATCTCTCGTGCAGATTCAACAGCTTAGTTAATTGACATCTCTTAGGCTAGTGTGTCACACTGAAGACCGCCAATTTGCTTACCAATTTTTTTTTCAAAATAATTATTTACTCAATTTTGGGTTAAGTAGGTACTATTTTAATTATTGACGTGAGTTTTCTTATGAAATCCTATGAAATAAAATATTGTTCATATTCATCCGTAACCGTGATTTATTTTTCTATACACCGCCACGGTATCGTGAAGATTTCGAAATCTCCAGATAAATTGGAAGGCTCGCGATATGCGCATCGCTAGCGATATTTTAATTTAGATTGTCAATTCTATTTTTGTATGCGAATCTACACGACGATACCGCTAGCGGTAGATTTCAAAGTGTATGAACATGAAGACAAGTAATATATATAATAACGTATCAAGTCGGTAGCCCATCAATGGCGATAATATCTACGAAACCCGTTTCTCTCGCACGGTGTATTTTATTAATTATTCTTCAATTTATTCAGGAATAAATGATACGCTCGCGTAAATCTTCATCAGAATTTTATTATATTATGTTAATAAGTTTTAGAACTAAGTGATATTTTAGTGGGTTTTACCCTTCTCCCGAATTGGATATGTTCTGGACTGTCGAAAAATATGTAAATCTTAAATGTTCTGAAAAGATGTGTGGAAAACAAATTGTCCTAGTAACACATGTAGGAGAAGTTCTGCCGTCTTATTGAAATTGAACTATAGGATTACCTAATCTATTAATTATTTCTCATTAATAGATTAGGCTTTTTATTCTAGGTGCATCGTCTTCACGTATAATTATTTAACTAATGTACCTATACAAAATATTTTAAAACATTTTAAAAGAGTAACAGTGGAGTTTCTTGCCTATTCTTCTCCATACGAAAACTATCTTTTGGAAGGGGCGGCTATAATCAAATACATTATTTTGTAAATTATGACGTTCAAAAGTGCCATATTAGGGCCTATTTGAAATAAATGATTTGACTTTGAATAAAATTAACCATTCAATTTCGCTGCATTATAAATAAATTAATACCTAAGAACCAGCAGGTGTTTATTTTCTATCAGTTGCACATTCGGAACTATCAGAAATAAAATCAAACAATATAATCAACTCTACGCATATTTCAGTACACACAATCCCTAAAGCCTCGTGCAAACTGGCGCGGTATCGCGGGCGCTACAGGCAGCGCGACCCTTGTAGCGCCCGCGATATCGCGCTGGTCTGCACGAGCCTTCATAAGGGCCATATTAATTAGAATTCTTCCAATCCGCAAAGTGTTATATTCCTATACGATTCCAAGACTCAAATATTTGAAGTAAAAGCCCAAGTTTTCCTACTATTAACGCCCTCGTTAAACTTGTAAGCCCGGAAGGCGTTTACCATGATCACCCCATTTAAATTTCTACTTTATGTTAGACGATTATCAAAAGTTTATATCTAAGGGTAAAATATTTTTCCCTATAAAATCATCTCTTTCATTTTCAAATATTACTCCATTAATGCTATAAATGTCGAATTGAATAATACTAAATTTGACTAAAAGTTCTACATTTATATCCGCAATTTTTATGGTGTCTCTGCATAATAAAGAGTTTTCTATTTATCTATCTGACTAACCGCAAAATTTCTAGTATTAGTTTACCGGCTTTCATATCCTCGGTTGACGGTACTGAAAAATTAATCAGGAAAATGCTAACCTCCACACTGATTAATTTTGATGCCTGGAGACTCGCTTGCCCGAGTTCAGATCCGCCCGACAATCCTTTTACCCAGAGACGATGAGCCGCTCTCAAGAGACCAGACGACATGTCTTTATTTCCATGGAAGGTGGGTAGGCCTTTAGTGTGGGACGCAACGTGTGTGGATACTCTAGCGCCATCCCATCTTCCTGGCTCAGCGTGCTGTGTTGGCGCTGCCGCTGCGGCTGTGTAAAACTTCAAGCGGCGAAAGTATAATAACCTTATAGGTCACTATATTTTCGAGCCGTGGGGTCTGAGTGCTCACGGTCTGTTCAATGAAATCTCCAAACGACTGGTTGACACTTCCCGTGACTCAAGGACTGGCTTTTACTTTGGCCAGAGGCTAAGCATTGCCGTACAACGTGGCAATGCCACCAGTCTCTTGGGTACATTACCAGTCGACAGGGATGCGGAGGAATTTTTCGACGCCATATTTTAGTTTACTAATAGTTTCAGTTAGGTTAGGATATTATATTTTTAGTTTTGTCATAACTTATGTAACTACTATTAATGAATACATCTAACTAACCTCTAAAGATCTATTATGGCGATTAATCCAAGTAACGCACCATAAAAAATAAGCAAACTCTTTTCAATATACTGTAACTTTTACTATGCCATGTTCAAAAGTATCAATACCAGATCTTTCCCAGCGTTCACCTATCCATGAAACCTTGATGAAAGCTCCATACATGAATCCCATACATCATATTTGCATACAAAAAACATAAAACGAACAACCCTTCCCTTTGCATTATTAATAACTACTGGATTTTACACGTGACTTCCGCATTCCACCTCGTTTATTAAAAAAGCGAAAACTGTGAAACTCCGTGTGATTGTTTTCGAGTAGCCGAAGCTGAAAAAAGTACTTCACGAATTTTTTTTGTAGCTTTGAGCTTTCATTTCGATATTTCTGAAAATAGAGACTGTTATAAAATTACTTAAAATAAAAATATTCTACCTGGAAACTTAATATTACTAAGTAAGATGCAAAAGGTAAAAGGTATATGACATTTTGGTCGATTTACGGATTCAAGTTCGATATGAAAGAGACTGATAACATTTAATTACTTTGATCCTGAATCAAATCCGAAAAAACGTGAGTAAGCTTCTGTAAACAACACCAGTTTAAAAAAACCGTATAATATACACGTAAATTGTGTAAACAAATCAAATAATAGGCACAATCGCTAACAAATACATATTTTTATCGGAGGAAAACATTTTACCGCGAAATTGTAATATTATGATGGAATTCGCGCGTTTCTCCGAACAACAATATATTTTAGTGAGTTTATCAACATGGTAATATTCTCAAAGAGTAGCAATGTTCAGTTTAATTAATTCGCCAATTAACGTTATTTAAATCAGTTTGTAACAAATTAAATCCATGAGCTTAGGTTTTATTTCTTGTTGAAACCATAAATCATGTTTAAACTCAGTTAAACTTTTCACATACGTTTTTTCCGGCACGGATTAGCTAAGCTTTAAGCGGTGTTAACACAGGCATTGAGCCGTGCAGCCATGACTTTCAATGTAACCACATATTGGCCACCAACGCCAACAAACACGTCCATTGCCTCATTGGTTGTCAGATTGATTAAGCACATTCAAACAAAACTAGCATTGTATGCAATTCTTTAAAGATTGGATGTTGGCGTTGTCTGGTCTATGTGTGCTCCCACACAATCTGGGAGCACAGTTTTTAAATTAAAGTCTACAACGCCTCATTGCTCATGTTAACACTGTTAAGTGAGGGGGCGTTGGAATAGTAATGACAACACTTATCTTGTACAACAAGTCATATATCCATCACTAACTGTTTACGATAAAAAGCAAGCTTTAATTTTTTTTTCGAGTTTTGAACTCTCTCGTTGCAATTGGTACGAACTCCAACGGCAACTGATAAATTAATGTACTTACCTTGAGGAATATTTAGAGCCGATTGATTTGATTTACCTAGTAAAACATTTTTTTTTTACCAATTAGGACATGTGCATTCTTCCCACTCTCACGTACGGAACGCAAACATGGTTTCTTACAAAGCGTCAAAAGTCCGGACTTGGAATCTGCCAACGGGCTATGGAATGAAGTATACTACGTGTCAAACCCACAGACCGTATTAGGAACTCTATAATTCGTTCCAAAACACATTTTTTTTTTTCTTACCTTTTTAACAAGTAAATTGTTACCGAGTAAAAGCAAGTTTTGAGCATCACTGTTCGTTGATAAATTCCTACCTACTGGCTTCTGCATGTTTATTTATTTCAAAAAAGTGTGGTACAGTCTGTTACAATAAATATAATTTTAAAATTTACGGATAATCAGAAAAAGAGTAACAATTGGCAGAACTGAATCTGGCGTCCTAGCTAGGTTACATGGTCAGCCCAGGTTCCCACAATTTTTTTAAATAAAGACTGCTTAGGATTTTATGGTGGAAAGTTATGTTAACTTATATTTACTTACTAAGTGTGTGAAGTGTTAGAATGGGTGTTTTGTGATGTAGATGTGGTGTGTGTGTTTTCTGATGTAGGCGTGGCGCGTGTATGTGTGTAAACAGAAGGGAATGAGGTTGAATTTAGATACGGAGTGTTAGAGAAGTCACTACGATTGTGAGGTAAGCAGATGTTCAGTGTCGTCGTAGTTTAAGCTGGTTAGAAAGCGTGTTATGCGTCTCTTACACATTTTGTAAGAGGATTGATGTACAGGGATAGTTTTTTTTTTATTCTGTTATATAAAAATGGCCCAAAATAGCAAAAGAGACGTTTAGTAAAAGCAAATAGCTGACGCTGGCCGCACAGCTACTGGACTAAAGTGGAACTGAGCTGGCCACATCTGCTGCATGTCGGAGCAGCAATACGCAAAACCCACCACTCAGTGGATCCCAAATAGCAGGTAACGACTACGCGGCAGGCCCAGAAAGAGATTGCAGGATGAGCTCAACTCCTTCTTAAAGGATTGGCCCTCAATTGCAGTAGATCGAGAAAAGTGGAAAGAGGAAAGGGAGGCCCTTACCCTGCAGTGAGACAACACAGGCTTATAATTCTAAATTAGGACAGCTGCGAACACTCTATCACAGATTTTTAAAGCATATTGTTCAGTCGATCTTCTAGGCGCTTTAGCTTGTATGTAATGTATTTTTTTATATTTACTTTATTGTATACCACAAAAATACAAATAAATAAAAAAAAATACTACAAAGTATATATCACGACCTTATCGGTTTCCGCGATCTCTTCCAGGCAACCTTGGAATGGACAGTGATTTGCCTGGACATAAAATGGGCTTGTCATTGGTGCAAATAATAAGTATACAATATACTAGAATAGATGCACAGATATATACATATCCTAAATAAAAGATACATACATACATACTAAATATATAAGCAACGAAAATAAATGAAGACAAAATATTATCTTAATATTATATTAAGATAATGGATAATTACAGCTGCGAGAACAAGATCACAACAAGTAATGTTCCTTTACGAGTCTCTTAAATACAGGTAACGATTGCGCGCATTATATTTGAACTGGCAATGCATCATATTATACAGATTATAATTTAGCTCTTACCCGCGGCTCCGCTCGCTTTGACAAAGTTACTACTAGTCGGACTTTTCGCTGCTACTCATCTCGTTTGCACTCTAGTGTGATAATTCATACCTCGTATTTTATGGGCGATATCGAGTAATGTATCAATATTAACATAAAAATATAAAGGCAAAAAATTATTAGACGAGGTTCTAGGAAAAATTGTTTTATTTAACACTCCACAATGGCAGTTACTGGATTTTCTATTCTTTCTTTCACATTCGAAATTGCAATATCAGAACAAAGAATTACCTTTTGTCTTCTTCAATATCGAAACGTATGTAGTAGTTTCTTCAACTGCTTAAAAATGGTGAAATTTCCTTAAATTTTTTCAAAAGACACTTGTGTCACTTTTAGCCGACGACATTACCACGTAGGTAAATAAGATATTTCAACTGGTTACTCAAACAATCCGTATTTGGACCAATTAGACGAACAACGACTTCCATTAGTAGGTAGGTACGTTTGACCTATAACAAATTAACTGGAAACGTGAACCTGAATGTAGAAATATCTGTCCCCTGACTACCCAGACCGGCCCGGACTCACAAAAACAAAGTGACAGCTACCTTTTAACGATCCTTTTTACGTTATTTATTAATCCATAATATTCACCATAAATATCAGGACTTATAACGTGATGTAGACACATTTATATTGTATTTTTATCATATCAAAGTCCGTACATCATCACAAACATGTTTATTATAAACTTTATACTCTTTAGCTCCTTTGATACTTTATGATCTTGTAAAACGAAATATTGTTAAACAACTCATAATGTTTATGATTCTATTTATTCCATTCATTCATCTAACTGCCCTTATGTAATATATTTTGGGGTCGACGAATTACATCTTTGTGTGCCATACATCTCTATTTGCCGTCATCTCAGAATTCACTTCCTATCCTAGGCATGATATCTTTCACATAATCAAATTACATCTTTTCTTTGGTCTGCCTCTTTTTAATAGCCTTGATAATTGTGCTGAAGAAGCAAAAATATCAGGATTCCCGTGTATCTATCATCGTGACCGGTTGCCTCATATCGCACGTTAATAGGTCAATGTTTTTCGACGAGCGCCGACCTCGCACCGTCGCCGTCGCAAGCGCAACCGACGTGTCGCGTTTCACACACGCCGCCGGACGTTTTTTGTTCGTCTCGCTTCATTCATTGGTTGTGCCACCGTGTTCACGTTTTGGTTATTAATTTTTATATCATGTCGGCTTGTTACTTGTTATGTTCTTTATTGTTTTTTATTCTTTATAATTTGAATGAATTGATTATAATATGATAACCTTGTTTTGCTTCAACAGTATAAATTTTCAAAGCGAATGAGCATGATACGTTCTCAAATAAATAATCATTCAGTGTCACGTTCACTATTTTTTGCCCTTGCTATTTCATAAAAATACATAAGCAATTAATTTTAAAGTTTATAGATACATAGACGCAAACGTTCTTTAGCCTTTCATTACGATCTCTTACAATCAAAATTGCAATCACTCTAATTGATACATTCGAACCTAAATTACCCCATTAAAAAAATAAGATACTTCAGAGATAGCTTCAACAACAGTTGGATGTAATTACCTTTGGAATAACGAATGCGAAAAAACGTTTGTTCTGTTGAAGGGATTCTAAACATTTTATAAACACAGTGTAAGTTAAGTACCGACTGGAGTAGGTATAACGACTAGTTTGGCGTGCTGCCAAGCCTGCAGATGTCGAAGCAGAGTCTTGGCCTCCCTGGGCTCTTCCCAGAGAATATTATAACACCTATTAACATAATCTCTTATGTTTTAGTCTCATTTTCCAACTAATGTCCTCTGTGATCCCTAGACATGTCTGCTTCTGTTTGTAGTTTGAGTCTTTGCTTTAGGTTTCTTGTTTTGATGAGTCAATTAAGGATTACGCGGAAAAAATTTTTGCACTTTGGACTTCAAAATACTGTTTTTCTTTGTTTAAAAAGATTGTTCTGGAAAGAGTTTGAAGTTGTTATGGACCTCCGGGTTTGAAGGTCTTATTGTAGTGTTTTGTTCATCTTTTCTAAGAAAACTGAGTTCGCTAACTTACAACATCTGCAAACTAAAGTTTTATATTATCTTTAGCTTACTTATGTTACTAAGCGTGATTAAAAAAAAAAAAACAGTGAGATACCAACAAAAGATCCATTTACAATATGAACAAGCACTTCTGTTGAATCCAATAAATCTTCCGTCCATTCGAAATAGGTACATTTACAAATATTGACCGACAGAGGTCGTGTTTGGCAGTGCAAAATAAACTTTTAATACCCTTTAGTTGGAACTGTGCTCAAACAATAAAACCGCTGCGAGCACAACTCAGCCGTAGTTGACACTGTGTTAGACAAACAAAAATACTTAAATGACGGGATAATGATACTGAAACAACCAGATAATCAATTTGGACACTGATCTACTTAACTGGAAACATTTAAATAACATAATTATTTAGTGAGAGTAGCTATTTTGAACGTTATAGATGTGCTAAATATTGTTGGTATATTTGTTAGTGTAGTCACATAATGTGGATCCAAGTACCAACACAGAACAACTAACTAGATATTTGTAACAATAGCAAAGACTCTCTTTTGTAATATGGTTGCACTAGGAAAACCCAAGGAAGAAACAAAGAAAATTACAAAGCTATAAGCAAGCAAGAATATGTTTAATGGCATGTAAACACGTAAACAGAAACCAACATTGTTTCTATGTATCTTTTACGCTTATTTCGCTAAAGGGGCGAGTTTTAGTGGAATTATCCTTACATTATTACGTACTTTAATGTATGTAAGTAATACTTTAAGCTTGAAGATAGCTATAAAAGGCGTTTTAAGAACTTGGGTTGTAATTATGTTTGCAATGCGCTGTTTGGGGACTAATTAAATGTTGTCCAGTACCTAATCGATTTTTCATGCTAATAAGATAGAATTGTAGGATTTATAATTTTAATATTTTACAAACAATCTCAAAAAGAATTAAAAAATTGATGGCATTGCCTAGTAATACAATATCTTAAAAAAATAAGATTATGCTCACCATTTTTTTAAGCACCTTAGGATTGCTGATCTTGTGGAGTTAAATAATTGATGTACCTTCTCTTTCTGTCCCGTTTCCCCTAGCGGGGGCTGAGGGCAGACACAATTCCTCTCCACCGCGATCCGTCGCAGGCTGCGCGCCTAACCCCACGCCAGGTAAGACGTTGTAACTACGCTTCCCATATAGAGGTGATGGCCGATTAGCCGCTTATGCTGTAAAAAGGGAAGGCTTTTATTAATATTACTTAGCAATCACAATTTTTAACAGCACTGTCTATATTTTCTAATACAAATTTTAATATATCCTCTTTGCAATGAGCAATATTTTCCTTATAATGTTTAATACCTACTTAATCGAAATAACCTTATTGGAATTTTCATATTCTTTACTCTAGAAGAGTCAAGTCATTCTGAAACATTATTAAATTGTATTTTTGCTTACCCCCATTTGTGCCAAATTCTTCCTAAATCGATGCTAAAGCACAATCATTTCTTCTTACTGGTTTTCGTAACAGGCTACACGTCTAATGCCTGTTTACACTAACACTAGGTGAAACCTAAATGGATGTGTAAATAAACGCTCGGTGAAGAGCCGAAAGTTGATAATCCTTCAGCGCGCTTTTATGTTGGCATTCATTTAGGTATTGCCTAGTGTTAGTCTTCTTCTTTTCGTGTGGTTGGTGACTAACCTGGTGTCAGAGTCTTAAGAGGCCCATGGGCCTCTGACTTGGCTTCACATGCTAGTGCTAGTAAAACGGGCATAAAACTCACTCTTTGTGGTATGATGGCATGTTACCTTTTTTTTTTGTTTCCGGGGGATATCTTCAAAAGGCGCCCGGGCTTTGGGAATAAGACCGGGGAGTGTGGGATTCTTACCTCACTAAAATGGTCACTATCTGCACATAGGGGCCAATCCGGAACCCCCTCTGTGCAGTACCTATTTGGGCACATCTTTGGGGAGACTGTAAAGGTGTCTCCCTGTACCCTAACTGTGCAAGTGTGCAAGGCAGCACGTGACCACTGTGCGCCGTCTTACCTGAGGTCACTCAGTGGGCGGACAGAGTCCCCACTCTGAGCGCCCATGATCCCTAATATCCCTAACCTTCTTTACCTAGGTACTTATTTAACTTTCTGGGGTTACCACTGCTATGCAATAAATTCATCAAGAAGAACAGGGGCATTTTTAACTTCTCGCTTTTTAACCAACGAAAAAAAAGGAAGAAGTTCTTAAGTCGACACGTATATATATTTTTTTTATTCAAAACTATTTTTTATTAAAAATCAGGCATTATATTCTCTATCTTCAACAAGTATCTCTAAAATTCAATCCAAAAACTTAATCATCTTACCCTCTGCAATAAATCAGGAATATCTAATGGTTAAATTAAGTGTAATAATTTCTAGTAGAACGAACAGAAGAACTGCTAACATGCTGTAACACATGCAAAGTACCTTACGCCTCTAGGGTTAGGACAAATGTAAGTACATCCACATTTCGACAGTTATGTAATGTTTAACTTAATTCACATCTAACAGAGGGTGAGCCGGGTTCAAATCAGGCTAAGTTAAATAGGCAAATAAAATAATGTACCCTTTTTTGTGTCCCGTTCCCCTAGTGGGGGCTGAGTGCAGACACAAATCTTCTCCACCGCATACTGTGACAGACTGCACACCCAACCTCATTCAAGGTAATACCTACATTTGTATCCATGCCTTGTAACTGGCACCTTTATTTATTTAGTATAACTATTTTATTTATAAACCCATTTTTTCCGAAGTAAATATTCCGCCGATCTGAAAAAGATTGGAAACTGTAGGTATGTGTCTTCTCTTTTTTTTGCCCTATTTCCAATAGCTGTGGCGGATGACAGTCAATCCTCTCCATTACGTTTAATCAAGCCACTACAGCAGTGCCTCTCATATTTTATTGAGTGTAATAAATAATTTACCGTTGTAAATAACCCGTAGTTTTAAGAAAATTTCTGTGTATTCATCACTTTCCCAGCCAATCTGACCACAAACAAATAACGGACGTCTTTTCTTTTTGCCCCATTTCCCCTAGTCGGGGCAGATGGCAGGATCAATTCCTCTTCAGCACATTCTGTCTCAGGCTTCGAGCCTAATCTGCCTAACCTCATTCCAGGTAAGATTGTGCCTTTAAACTTCCTTTTTTACGGTTGATTAGGGTTTAACTATTTATTCATACTATTTTAATGCTTTAAGCTTTAAAATCATAATCGAAAAGTACCCTCAGAGAAAATGACTACACTCTTGTAAATTTTTACGTTATTTCTGCTGGCCGTTAATCCAGCCTTTAATCATTTATTTGCACACACAAAGCTATTAGCAAAATACACTGAATATGTTTTCAGCATTTAATATACTTACAGTATACTTATGAGAAACGAGTCTTAGTCAGAAAACGCCTGTCCTCCTTTAATAGCATAATTTGTGACAACACGATAAACGAAAAGATAAAAGTCTTCATTTTATACTCCATGGGTACTTTGCCCTTCACAACAAGGGCTGTTAAGCGATTTCTGACGGGTAATAAGCAATACATTACTTTATCGCCTGTATTAAAGCGTCTCGAGTACCATAAACAGTTTCTTTTGAGTTATTTGGCGAGTAATTGAGTTAAGTTCTTGCGTTCTCGAGTTATGAGTTTTGCTTATTTGTAATTCGTCGTAGTCCGATGGCACGGCGCCAACCCCTATCTTGCAGATATTAAATACCAGCCACTTATCTAAGCGCCGCTCACCGCACAGACTCCAAATCAGCACTATCTCAACTGTTTGATATTCAATTTAATTTCGTTCTGAGATAATTCGAAATTGAATAGCGCTTACGTGTGTGAAATTTTACAGCGCTTTAACACACGAAGCTTCGTATTTTAACTGATTTAGGTACAAATTAACGGCAGCGCAAAAAATGAACATCCTGTTTTTGGTAAAATTATGACTCGATTAAACTTCGCCGATTCACAAAGTTGTAGGTATAAAAAGATAAACGTGCAAACTATACAGTAAATCCGGCAATATAAAACAATTGCAAGTCACACTGCGGAGTTCAGTCGCACTCGGGCAGAGAAAAGTTCGCTCAGATTGAGGTTTAAATTACAGGCCACGTTGAATTTATTTAATTTTCATCTCGGGATAATTCGAATTTGAGAGCAGAGCATTTAATTTTCATAGCTTAGCGAAATCCCATTTCAGTGAAACCCGATTAGTGTCTAAGCGGCCGTGGCCTATTTGTTATCTTGCTGAGAAAAAACCATTTGAACATTTCTCGGGACAGGCGAACAACAAAATAGCGAAGGACGAGGGGGAGAGCGAAGTTGTGTGGGTTAATCATGAAAGCCGAACGCTAATCGCTTCGCATTCGCCGCTCCGGATTCACTTTTTTGTGTTGTTTGCCGTCGGGATAAATGTATGACAACTCCGAGATATGTTTGAAGTATATTTATCTGTGTTTTCTTTGTTTAACAGGCTCCTTGTATTGCTTTCGTGTTAGCAAAAGAATATTATATTTTCAAGTACCGTAAGTTTAGAATTTGTAAGAACAAAGCAAATGTGTTCCGTATCTAAATAAAATTCGAACTCGATTCTAGACTTCTAGGAATCAGAATCGACATTGTTTTGCTGAACTCATGAATCTGAAACTTTTTAACGGTATTCAAAGACAAAAAAACTCTAGAACGAGATATCTGAAATTCATGAGTATCGGGGGGTGGTTAAAGTGGGTCAGCCGAGTAAATTGAGGTAAAAGCCATTACTTTTGTGACCGCGCTGTAAATACAAGAATTAGTTGAACGCTTAATTCGTACACTGCAACCTGACTGGTCACTTTAATCTAATTAAATTAACCAAGTGAGTGGTGAAATGAATACTAACTTTTACTAGTCTTATCCCGTTTTCACTTACACTACGCGACACCCAAATGTAACCTAATATAAAAGCGCACTGTTGGATTTTAAACTCTCGGCAACAAGCCGATTGATTATTGCCCATACAATTTTACTAAAACGACTAATGTAGGTGAATCTTGTATCACCTACATTCGTCGTTTAGTTGTCATCGTAATGAGTAATATTAATATTTGTGAATTTTGTGCGCAGTGCCAGAATTGGGAGGACTGGCGCGTCGCCCTGGCTGCTCCAGCGCATTCTCCGCTCCGTCGACCGCTTCCCATCAAGAACAAGGTTAGTAGTTAATAGTAATAGTACCTACTTACCAATTCTTATCATCTTAGGCTGTAGACTTGTTGACCATTTTCTATTTTGCTAAGAACCTCATACTTGTTGATAGGCCTACACTGTCCTCTCATACCTATTAACACTGTAATTTGATAACATTGTAAAAACATTTTTAAAAGAGTAACAGTGGAGTTTCTGGTCGTCTCTTCTCCATAGGAAGCGACCAACTGAAACCGTGCACCTAGCTTTCTAACATTTCATAAGTGCCCTTGTAGGTTTATGTGAAATAAAATATTTTGAATTTGAATTTATCGACTTTATTGTATTTCACATGTTTGTGCTACACCAATCGAACTATTCTGATTTCACCTGAAAAACTTAGCTCAAATGAGTTTGAAGTGAGCTGTCATGCTGGATTGTTATACTCACTTCAAGTTCACTTGAGATTTTTGCAGAACAGACTGGCTGAACAACTTTGAAAACAATGAAACTCGGAAATTAATAACGTAGAGTCAATATAATTTGTTTCACGTGACGTCCTGTACCCTAATTGCATAATACGCAATCAATTACAATTTGTTTCGATTTGAAACAGATTGCTAATCCATTGCTTCTTAAGTTGGAAAAAAAATCTGCTCAACAACGTAAATAACGCAAAGAATGTTGTTGAACTGTCAAAATGAAACAAATTTGTCATAATCGTTTACGAAAATAAGTTACGCAATTATGGTACTGGTTGCACACTGCTCGGAGTTGGTC
Source organism: Omphaloscelis lunosa (assembly GCA_916610215.1). Classification (NCBI taxonomy): domain Eukaryota; kingdom Metazoa; phylum Arthropoda; class Insecta; order Lepidoptera; family Noctuidae; genus Omphaloscelis; species Omphaloscelis lunosa. The sequence goes on from OU744258.1 coordinate 11,391,549, forward strand.
TAAATTAAATTATCGAGTAATGCATGTTTGCTGTGTATGGAGCTGTAAACTAGATTTATTACAAAATTTAACTAATACATAGGTAGTCTATGTACATAGATTTAAACATTTTAAATCATAAAGACAAGATTACGACAAAAAATTCCAAAGAATGTCTCACATAATGTCCAGACACTGAAGCTAAATAAATTTTATAAACAATTACGACACTGCATGTAAATTATGGACACAAGTCAAATAGTTGAGTCGTAAACGATCAATAAATTACCGGTATGACAAATTTTAATGATCTACGGCTAAGGCTCCACATTTCATATTTGTCTATGGAGCTAATTTATAGACTGTTCAGAGAGGAGGTACATTTCTCAAGTTGAGGAAAATTGCTTAATCTTCTGTTCTAATGGAGGTAATATTTTTACAATTGGGGAAAGAGATGCGGTTGAAGATGTTGGTGATAGATTGGCTTCTTCACTACATGTAGCTTGTTCGATTCTGGCTCGGGACCAGCATTTGTATGGACTACAGAATAATAGGTACTACCTCGTAATGCCCGGATGATGGCAAATAGGCTCACATCTATTACTTGGTACTTAGACATATCTGGCGGAATATGGGTGTTAGTACAGCTACAGGTATGTACATACCTCTGCCTAACCTTTCGGGGATTAGAGACGTGATGTCATGATGTGTTAGGTCTTGAGGTTTTGGGAGTTTGAAAGTGGCACCGGTGACCGAAAAGTTGTACGGAAATCGGTTGTCATGGTATGGGCGTGTGATGCGGGAGGAATGAGGAAAATGTCGAGAGAAAAGTTTTGAGTATGAATGTCGATGACTATAAGAGTAGGGGAAGGCCAAAGAAACGATGGATGGACTGTGTGAAAGATGATATGGCTAGAAAGGGGGTGAGATGACGACTAAAACTTACTTAGAGAAGTCTGGAAGAAAGGGACCTGTTGCCCCCACCCCAAATAAATTGGCATAATGGAAGGAGAATGTATATGATGATGAGGTCTTGAGGGTTTGGGTGTCCAGGAATATATAATATCCTAATGTGGAACAACGTTTTTGAAGAATACAGACGTAGACTCCCTGATCTCAGCACAAGAATTCCCTTACCTTAGTTAGGCAGTGCGCAGACCACTAGAAGCAAAAAAAAAAATTGTCTACAATAGACAGAACAATTTTGTTAATTGTATCAAAATTGATTTTCAGTACATTTTGATAATTTTGACTACTTATGAGATTATTTTGTAGCAAGCGCGAGAATGATATAATTATTATCACGGAGCGGTAGTCTGTCTTTCTTTTCTGGGTTCACTCATATGGGATGCCAGGAGCCCTCGCGGAGGGTTCAATTAAAATTAAAGTTTTTCTTGGGAAATTAAAATCAGTTGTATATATGATAACAAGATTTCAATCCTCATGCCGGTGATCCTCTTGAAGTCAACTTGCAATAAGTATGGCGGCATGGCGTTTGAACTCTATGAAAAATGGGTGGAGTCGAATGTGTTTTTAAAGAGTTTTGACTCAGTCAGACATGAGAGTTCGTGTCTACTGTCTACGCAGTAAGACAATGGTTAGGAGCAAAGCTGTTCTACACCACCCTTACATTTATGTGTATGAAACCTATTGTGTACTAGGTGTATTAGACCCAAGACCCAACAGAAGTATTCATTATAGTATTAAACCCATTATAATGTAAATTTGATAAGGTCCTGTTGACTGATATTAATGTGTACCTTTTACCTACTGCATAGAGACATACTTAAAAAAAAAAATGTTTTTCTTTCCTTCTCTTTTACTTGTGTAGTTGTAAAAACATAAAAAAATCCAGGTGTAATAATGATAACTATGAAGTTTAACGATGGAACTTCCAAGTGCAGCACTTCTCAGCACTTTTAATGACGCGCAATAGAAAAGCAGTCGTAACCCGTAACTGATATTTATTGCGAGCCAATTACGTACAATACTGATGAATAATAAACTAGCTTGTGTAGTGGAGTGAATAAAGAAATTGGTGTAAGTACCTTTTAAAGTGTTAATGTAGAATTACAGTTCTAATTCTTCACGTTAATTTATGATAGACGGATATTTGCACATTCTTCAAGTATATAATTGTACTTAATGGGTAGTACTTGGTCAACCGAGCTCTGCTCGGGTGAAATTGATAAACATATCATCCAGGTTGCTATACCTGGATGATATGTTTATCTATACGTTCGGTGGAGCATAGGCGATCGGCGGCGTTGATCTCTCGCGTCCAGTCATGGTTCGGGTACGGAGCGAGAGGAAATGGGAGGCCGTCACCTCCTGCTGCGCAACAGTAATGCTCGCGAAGGAGGAGGTGGAACGCATGAGGGAGAGGCAAAGTTCGCGCCCTCACGCCCCTAACCGCCGCAGGAGGAGACGCCCTGGGCGTCGGGAATCGCAGGCCGATTTCCGGCCACCGTAGGCGTGGGCGGTGAGCAATGGGTAATTCGCTGTCCGGTAAGGACCAGGCCCGGGTCGACGGCGCGTTGTGTTCCACGCGTGCTTGAAGGGATGTCAGCAGAACTGACGGGGTCCGCTAGGGCCGATGCCTGCTGGGGTTGCGAAGATGTCCGAAAGGGAGATCGTTCGATCGCGAGGAAACGAATTTTCCCATATATAAGACCTAGCTACAGGTAACATTCAGACCACCAAAATGAGAACAACGGTAGAAAAAAATAATAAGAAAAACGCTTTAGATACTAACAAGAAAAAAATTCGCTAACAAAAATACACTAAAAATGTTGGTTAATTATTTTAGGTCATAATAAAATCACTTTAATCAGTGTTGTTTTTTGCTTGGATATCTTCGGTTAGACGTACTGAACGCTGTGTTAAAATTTGTCCATCTATTTTAATGGGACCTTATATTAATATACAAAAATTGCTAATTTAATACTTTTAATAGTATAGGATATAATTAAAATTTTCAATTAAAACTTAGTCTAAGCGTTGTACAAAACAATTAAACAATTGACTGAATATTCACTTATCGTCTGAGGTATTTAGTTCAGAAAAGGTCATGTATTTTAATGTAAGACTTTCTTACAACAAATTCCTAATCACAATTCCGAATAATGTCGAAACGCTTTATAAGTATCATCTACAAAAACGGTAAACTCGAAAACAAAACACGATTAACAAAAAATTTCGCGTTCGCAATTCAAAACAAGAGTGGGCTAATGACTTCATCACAAGCAGCGCAAGCGTTCACGCTGTAAGTCAAACAAAATGCAATAATCCCGCAAGTAAGCATCGTGGCAACTGTTCAACTAATTAAATGGACTACCCACCATTAAAATGCACGCAAGTGACGTCACTATAAGTTAGCAGATTCTACGGTACCGCCAACCAAACAAATAGGTTTATAAGCAAAAAATATTCATCTTTCCACCACACTGGCAACTTTTGTTGCATGCGCAACACTGTTTAATTAGATGAACAGTTGCCACGATGCTTACACTGTCTAAATGCGTGTACGGCCTGGACAGATCCACACAAAGCTGTCTGGTTCTTTCTTAAAAAGACGATCTCGGACACTAATGTGCATCCTCAAATGATCTGACCAAGATAATATCTAAACTTAAAGAGTCCTCCAAGTTTTTTTCGGTGTTTCTTCCCAGAGTAGTCGGATAGGAAACACCGACTGAAAAGTTTTTGTTAAAACCAATTTACCTACAAAAATAAATATAATTTATTTATCATTTAACGTCTTAGAAGACACACCTAAAAGATCGATGAAAGAGACTTCACTGTGTAACCTGCCGAGCCCTAGTAATAAAAAAAAAAACATAAATAGTAAATTCAAATTCAAATTCAAATTCATTTATTCACGTATAAATAGAGTAAATACAATCGGTGGTTTCCATGTTACATTATTTGGTCTTATAATTCTATTTAGCCTGTGGTATGGCATGTGAATCGTTTTCTTAGAAGTAAAAAGGAATAAAGAAATATAAATAATGGTTAGTCTTAGCCCGAGGTCTTAGCCAATACGTGTCTCCGAAATTCATAGTCTTATATAATGTCAATAAAATAATTATGTGCCTGGTAAAATACATTGTCAAATGCCAATAAAACTCAGTCATTTCTACGTTGAATTAATAATACACAACACACATTATTTAAAAAAAATATATATATATAGAATATTTTCCTTATTCCTGTAGCCATTCATTTACCGAGTAAATCATTTTTTTAAGCAGTAGCTCTTTAAGCTTTTTCTTAAATTTTGGTAGGGGGAGATTTTGAATGTCTGTTTGTAACCTATTATAAATTTTAACGCACATAGCTGAGCAATTTTTTTTTAACACCGCATCTTTGGTGCAAAATTTAACACTAGTCGCTGACCATGTCTGGAGTTACGAGGGTAGACATTATCCCGTGTATAAATATCACGAGCTCTTACAAATAGATTAGGATTGGACCTTACGAACACACAAACTTCAAAAATGTACATACTCGGCAGGGGTAATATCTTGAGTTTATTAAAGTGAGGTTTACATGACTCATAAGGAGGAATACCAACAATTGCTCTTATGCACCGTTTTTGGGAGAGAAACGCCCGCTGGGAGTCTGTTGAGTTTACCCATAGTATTAATCCGTATCGTAGCACGGAAGCTACATGGCCATGGTATGCCAACAATACCGTACTTTGGTTAGACGTAGTTCTTAGTCTGTTTAGAACATATACGAAAGTGTTAACTCTCTTGCAGACTCCGTCAACGTGTCCTTTCCAGTCTAGGTATTTGTCCATGGTGAACCCTAGAAATCTTACACTGGTAGATTCATTTATTTTTATACCGTCATATGAAATATGCCTTGGAACAATTTTTGATCCACGGGTTTGGAATTGTACAAAAGTCGTCTTATTGATATTTACTTGTAAATTGTTCTTTACTACCCGCTCTATAACTAAATCAATTGTATTGTTTATATCAATGTCAAAGTTATTATTAATTATATTGTCGTATGCTAATATTATTGAGATGTCATCTGCAAATAATATACATTTTTTAGTAAGAATGTCAGGTAAATCATTAATATATATAAGAAAAAGGAGGGGTCCGAGGATACTTCCCTGCGGAACGCCGTAACTGTTAACAAGATACTCAGACCTCTCTTGTTTTACCGCTGTATTATGTTCACAAGGTATTTCTACACATTGTTCGCGATTACTCAAGTATTGTTCTAACCATTGTAACGCTGGGCCTCCGATACCATAGTTCTCCAGCTTTTGTAGAAGCAGATCATGAGAAACGAAGTCAAATGCTTTTGACATGTCAAAAAATATTAATATTGTCTGCTTTTTCTTGTCAATGTTTACTAGGATATTGTGTACTAAATCGAATGCAGCAAGTGTAGTTGATTTTCCCTTTTGGAAGCCATACTGTTCATTCTTAATTAATTTGTACTTATTCAAATACGAAGATAATCTTTTATGCATAGCCTTTTCAAATATTTTAGACATGATAGGGATTAAAGTTATGGGTCTGTAGTTGCCCATTTCTGTTTTCTCTCCTTTTTTATGCAATGGCTTGACTACTGACTTCTTTAACCGGCTAGGGAAATTTCCTTCCTGGAAGGATAAATTTATCAGGTATCCGAGCACGGGGACAATACTGACGACACATTTTTTTAAAATATCGGTTGTAATACCATCATAACCGACAGAACTTGTATTGTTTAAGGACATAATAATATTTACAATTTCAATGTCTTCTATCGGTGTAAGAAATATGGTATTGTTTGTACGGTTTTTATTTGTATTTTGTATGTTATCATTATTACTGTTCGATAGTTGTATTAGGTAATTATTGAAATGATTTGCTATGTCATAAGGATTGGTTACCATACCATTGTCAGTTTTTATTTCATTTATGAACTCTTGAGTGGCATTGTATCCCATATCATCATTAATGACTATACTATCGAAGTATCAACTCGAAAAGAAGAAGAAGAACATTCTCAAAACATTGATTAAAAGCAGTTGCAAGTTAGCAACCTGTATACTTATCTCTTTGTTTGACGGTACTAGCACTGCACCTGCAGTAACTCAAGCGCCGCGCGCCGGGAAGTTCTTTCGGTACCGACACTCGGTTAAGTAATTAATTCTTTGCCGTTCTGTTACAATAATTCGAGTAGTCAACTTCAATGTTATAGTCGACTTTTGAACGTTATTTTACTTTGAATTTATTTGTTATTTCATCGATTTAATGGCGTTGTAAAAATCTATGTTCCTGCTTGAAAATGTGGAACTTTTGGTCCTTCTAAGAATATCTGTTTAACTAGTTATCTTTGTATCAACCTCATAAGTGAACCCTTTAATTAGGAAACAACTTACCTAATTACGTCTGAATGTAAAGACTAAACAGTCAGTTGGTAATTTTATTAACTAATTAAACTTAAAATATATTCCCCTTTTGGTTTCCATTACTCTTTACGATAAAAGAGAAATATTTTTATCTTAGCTGCGCCCCGCGGTTTCACCCGCATAAGTCTCGATCCCGTGGAAATATCTGGATAAAAAGTATCTTATGTCCTAATTGAGGGCATGGTCTACCTTTGTGCCGATTTCATCTGTTCACCCGTTTTAGCGTGAAAGCGTAACAAACAAATAAACAAACTCACTTTCGCATTTATATTAGTTTGGATTACGTTATCTAAAGTTCGTGTGTATGCATATATATGTATGTGTTCAATAATGGGAAGCTTCCCATTATTGAAAGAATTTTCAGAATCGGATTAGTAGTATCGAAGATTACCCCCTACATACCAAATCCCAAATTTTACCTCTTTATAATATTAGGATACAATACAACATATATTTTTCAACACACTTTGCTCGTAAAGTGGCTCTTATTGAACCGCTTTTAGGTTCATAATTCAGTGTATTAAACACGCGTGTTTTTTACTTTATATTACCACACTAGTCCGGTAATGTGCGCCACAGATAACTATTTACTAGTCGGAGTAATGATGACATTACAGTATGGAATTAGTAAGTACTATCATGGCAGCATGGAATTAATAATATATGAAATTATGTATGAGCTTTCCTATACTATTAGCTTTCTAAAAGCGATTATTCTAAAAGTTGGCAACATCGCAAAAAGCTGTAAAATATTTACCTGTTTTGATTAATTTGGCCATATTACTGAATGGAAATATGAAATATCGCTAACTAGTGAACTAGAATATTAATAGTGAATTGCAATTATAACACTTCATTTAATGTTGTAACCGTTTTAGCTGTAAAAAGGCATTTGGAAAGTTTCCTACTTAATACTTTTTTTACATCTAAAACTAAATAATCGGTGTTACGATATTATTAATTAATTGCATTTCATAATCAATATTTTAGTTCACTAGTTAGCCATATTTTGTATTTCTATACAATAATATTGCCAAATTAACCAAAACAGTGAAATGTTTAACATCTATATGCTACATTGCCCACTTTCAGAATGCACCAACGAATGAGCATTCTCTTTATTATTTTGTGTTTTTTTTTTAAAGGTTGTTCAGCAGTTTTATCAACGCCTTTTTACACCTGCGCGCGCATCGCTAGCGGAAAAAACAAAACTAGCGCGCCATTTTCCTATATTTGTTATCGTGTTAGTTGTGTGATTAATTATTATCAATAATACGAAATCTAAAGTTTTGTCACCAACCGACGCGCGACGTAGAAAAGCTTTTAAAAGAAGCTCCGGATAGTCAGTACATGGCAACAAAGGTCAGTTATACTTTATAAATCTAAATGTATCATCTCTATGGTTACGTTATTGTAGCAAAAGTTCTTACAAGTCTGTATTTTTTTTTCCTCGCAAGTGTGTTGAAAAATGTCTTATGAAACGCGTGTGCATTGATCATAACACACTCGGCTACCTTATCGCGGGCGCCAGCTTGCGCGAATAGTACCGCCTCGAGTATAATGACCAATACAGCACACATGTATCATAATGTACTATTATAATATTTTAGATAATCTGTATAAGTATTACCTATCCGGTTAAAAGGAGTTCTATATTTCACTACACGCCATAGTCCAACTATCGGAATGTGCCAAATTTCCACCAAATCCTTTCAGACCTAAAAGCATCCAGTATTTATAAACATACTAGCTGCGCCCCGCGGTTTCACCCGCATTAGTCTCGATCCTTTGGGAATATCGGGCTAAAAAGTATCCTATGTCCTTCTCCGTGTCATGGTTTACCCATACGCCAAATTTCATCCAAATCCGTTCAGCCATTTTAGCGTGATGCCGTGACCAAGGGAAATAGGGATTCATTTTTATATATATAGATAAACTCACAAAAAACCCATATATTTCGGATTAAAATATCTGGAGGAAACGCATTTATTTTTAACTAGCTCCTGCCCGCGGCTTCGCCCGTGTGGGCCCTTTTTTTTTTTTTTTTGAGGGTGGAAAATCATCAAATAACTTCTCCCGCTCTGGGCGGAGCGGGAGGGCGTGTCAGACTCGTACTGACTAAAACCCACCCGTGTTCCTTCGGTTGCCCTGTTGCCGGGGGCCTCGATCTCCCTTTCGGTTTTCTTCGCAACCCCGGCAGGCATCGGCCCTAGTGGACCCCTTCAAATCTGCTGACATCTCTTTGAGGCGCGCGTGGAACACAACGCGCCGTCGACCCGGGCCTGGTCCTTATCGGACGGTGAGCCACCCATTGCTCACCGCCCGCAAGCCCGCGCCTACGGTGGCCGGAAATCGCCCCGCGATTCCCGACGCCCTGGGCGTCTCCTCCTGCGGCGGTTAGGGGCGTGAGGGCGCGAAATTTGCCTTTCCCTCACGCGTTCCGCCTCCGCCTTCGCGAGCATTACAGCTTCGCAGAAGGAGGTGACGGCCTCCCATTTCCTCTCGCTCCGTACCATGGCCATGGCATGGCGTGTGGGCCCTAATTCTTTTTCTGAAATAAAAGTAGCCTCAGTTACTCTTTATAACATCAGCTATCTGCCAATGAAAGTCCCGTCAAAATCCTGTTATTTTGACATTACAAACAGACACTTCAATTTTATTTATTTATCTATAGATGATAACTGTATTATACCTTAATCCCTTTGTGTAATTAATTTGATACGTAACGATTACAAATATTTGCCGCGTCTTTCAATTACACGGAAATTCTTACATCGTTAAGCTTTTAAGATCTTCATCAGTCAACATTACGTTAATTATTTGTTTAAATTACAAAATTGAGTTATTATCACTCATTTATTTTGTTGGATGTCATCTTTTGTCATTTAGTAATGGTTTGACTCTATTAACTTGAAAGATAAGCTTGGTTTTGTATAGGAATAGGAGACACTAATTGTACTTATTTACAACTTTAATGTTAGTCTATTAGTCTCACTTTATTAGTTACCTAATGAATAACAAAGGGTAAACTAAATAGAAATCTTGTCTTTAATTCAACTTTTCCAAATTCAAAATATGTTTATTTCACATAAATCTACTGGGCACTTATGAAACGTCAGAAGCTAGGTGCACGGTTCCAATTGGTCGTTTCCTATGGAGAAGAGCCGGCAAAAAACTCCACGGTTACTCTTTTAAAAATACTTCATCATAGCATACTAGTTTTTGCCCGCGGCTTCTCCCGCGTTGAAGTCGGAAATAATTCTACGGGAACTTAGTATTGGAATAAAAAAAGTATCCTCTGTCCTAACCCAGGCTATGGTCTATCCGTAAGCCTCTCATCTAAATCAGGCGTGAAAAGCTAACGGATAGATAATAAATTCAAATAAGTGTATAAGGCGTCATTGATGTCAAATAAGGCGGCTAGTGCTGAGCATTTGTGGTCTACTGCCCATTCCATCTTGGAAACCACGCTGTACAACGCGGATTCTATTGATGTGCCTTTACTGGTACGCATGCTGTTAATTATGATGTGATCTTTTATTTTCTATATTAATATTATAAAGAGCTAAAATTTTTTGTTCGTAAGTTTGTATGTACAGGGTAATCTCTAGAACTCCTAGTCTGATTTGAAAAATTGTTTTTGCTCTGGATAGCCCAATTCTTGAGGAAGGTTATAGGCTCGCGGACGAAGTTGCGGGCAGAGGCTAATACATAAATAAAGCTGGTTTTATAATTCTAAATATTTATCTAAATTAAAAATACTTAATAATTATTAATTTAAATATAATCACCATTATTTTAAATAATCTAGCGTTGCTATTGAACATAATATGTTAGCCAAGTATTTTGAGATTTTAAATTGTAATAATTTTTTACCGTGTGGACCGATTTTGATGAAAGACTAAATGTTAACCCAAGGCTTACCTTGGGTTAACTATGACTATATTTCCAATTCCTTAAATCTCTTAAAAAGAGGTAAACAAAAATGTCAATGTTACATGTGAATTATATGTCCTAACCCAGGCTATGGTCTATCCGTAAGCCTCTCATCTAAATCAGGCGTGAAAAGCTAACGGATAGATAATAAATTCAAATAAGTGTATAAGGCGTCATTGATGTCAATGAAGGCGGCCATTGCTGAGCATTTGTGCCTAAATTTGAATGTTCATATCTCTAACGTAATAAATGCTGGGTTTTCCATACAAACTTTCATCCCCTATAACCCCCCTAGAACTATTTTTGAGACAAAAAGTAGCCTAGGTCCTTTCCCAGGATGCCATCTATCTCCTTGCCAAATTTTATCATAATCCGTTCAGTAGTTTAGGCGTCAAAAGTTAACATACAGACAGACAGAGTTACTTTCGGATTTATAATATTAAAAGTTTGGATAAGTATGGATAGTATGGATTAGAATGGATAAAATTAATTAGGTTATCGATTTTTAAAACCTGAAGCGCCAATAATCCTTTGTCTCCAAAACAAAATTAAACTTTGATACTCTCCAAAGTGTTCTATCATCAATATCTAAATACACACATAACTCACGCTCTATACCAAACTTTATTGTAATAGTGTCTGTTGCAGACACATATTATCAAATCTATCCATTACGGGAGAGAAAAGCAAAACAAACAGAGTTCAAAGGCCCGGCGCAGAGTCTTTTAGATTTCGTTCATACACTTTTAAGAGATACAAGCAATATCCATCAAGCAAATAAAATAATAACAGACGTGAGGAGCGAGGCCCGGCGCACACTGCATGAAATCCCCGCTTAGTTTAGTTCCACTACCGTCCTGAGCTTCTATTTGCAATAAACACGTCCCGTGTGGTCCCACAACTAGGAACAAGTTTCACAGACTTGTTTGCACTTTGAAATGTTAAAACTGGGACTTCAGTTCGTAAACGGCTTGAATTTCTTTGGTCTCTGGTGAACTCTGAATTAGCTACGGTCGAGATCTTTAAGAAATGAGTTTTCCTAGTTAAAACTACATGAGCAAGTGTTGAAAAAATTTGAGTGGAAGGGAAATGTTAGAGATTCTTAAGTCTGCGCGGCATTTCCGCAAATGTTTTGTTGATTTTACATTTATTTATAGCCATAGCCATTTATATAAGGTTCATTATAATCTACTACAAATATTTAAAAAGACGTCTCAATTATTTAACTTGAGGTTTTCCTTATTATGATCGTAAGTCGTGACTATATCTGTTACCATTACATTTATTTACTTAAAAGGAATAAATATTCCCTGTATTATCCGGGGACGTTAACGATCCAATCCAAATATTTAACTAAAGCTATAAAAAAAGCGCTGAGAATTCACCCGTCGTCTAAGCAATGATTTCAGTAGTTAAACAACCGAAAAGCTCGAATATGCATGGCGGTGTTTTCTCTAAAAATAAAATGAAGTGAGAACGAGACTCGAATAAAAATGTCTCGGGATCCAGGAGAGGCTTATTATGAAGGTAATATTCTGTTACGCCGCCGGAATTTATATTTAACCGCTAAATATCAGCTCCTCGTATTCTGTGTCATCACGTAAATTAGAGCAGTCGTAAACTACTTAACATTCTTTTATCGACTAATTGTATCAACAAATAAACAACGAATTAATTAATGCTGAAAACGGTTAATGTTACCCTTTAATTACTTAGCGAAAATTTTCGGTAAAACTTTCAGTCTATTGATGTAAACAATTTATTGTATCAATAATTCTCAGAAACGAGCAAATTCCGGAGGGTTTACGATAAGCCGGATTTAGGCGCGCATTATGTTGGTTAAAGGATTTTTATCAATTTTTCGCATAATCATCAGGTTTTAGGAGATTTTTCTCTGTTCTGCGCTGTAATCTTGTAAAAATACATCGGTTGAGCAATTTAAAAATGTAAAGGTGAGCGAGGCGAGGAAATGCGAGATGTGTGGAATTACGTTTTCCGCTCGTTTGAAGGCGTCGGGTAAATGGTGAAAAGTCAATTCATTTCCAAGACCACTTTACAGCAAACATTGTCAGTTTCCCAACGTTATTTTTCACTGAAAATGTTATTTGTAGGCGGATAACACGCTCTATAGCGTTTCCGTGCCATTGCGAGGCGTTCGCTGCCCGCGGCTTTCCACGCTCGAGCATAAATATTTGATATCAAGCAGGCGCAAACCACTATTTTACTTTATCACATGACGCGTGTTTGTTGCTCTATTTCAACCGATGATTACTTGTTTACAAACGTTATTACGTCCCATGAATGACGCGCGATAATTAATGTGTGAATGTTCGATTCGAAATGATGAAATGTATTACGTGATAAGTGGTCCAATATAGTGGTGTAATGAGGCCGCAATGGGCTATTATCGTTATCCTATATACATTGGGGCGGAGGCCTCCCCTGCCGAGCAGAGGATCCAGTGACCCTTGACCTAGTCCGGAAGGGTAGCCCCCTCCCCCGGACTTTTCTCTCCCGGTACCCCAACTACAGTTTCATAATTAAAATTCCGAGGTATTCTGTTTGTAGAGCCGCATGCAATATAAAGAAAAGAAAGAAAGAAAAAGTATTTATTGAGACTCGCACAGGAAATCACAAATTGAACTAAAACACACTCATATAAACATAAATAAAAAAAGCAATGTAAAATTATAATGGAAGCAGAAAGTCCTGTACGAGGCCAAAAGGCTAATAACCTATCTCAGCGTGATGCTGCGAAACAAACAAATAATAATAATATGTTATAATACATAATCGAATATTCGTTAATAGTCGGGGTACAAAGCAAATAAGGCTGCTAGCAAAGCTTAAACTACACGTTACTCACAGTACCGCGCTAATTTCGGCGGTGGCCTGTGACAAAGAGGTTGAATTATCAAATCTTTGAGTCCGTATTTTGAGCTGTAGGTTCGTAGGTAAATCCTAATGTATATAACTATATTCGTTGGTATACGATTATATCAATCTACGCACCCAAATATAGTCTGACCGTCTTGGATAGGTATTACAGTACCTATTAGAAATTAGACATTTAAAAAGATATGATTTGATGATTTCAATAATTTGTAGTGGGTCACTTATACTTAGTACATTAAGTACTTACTTAATTCATGACCTTAAATATTCCCACGAAACACTACAAAATGATTTCCACTGCCAAATAAAGACCATAATCATTATTTCCACCAAAAACTCCCATACAAAATGGTTGCAAAAAACCCTAAAGAGCAAAAACATACTAACCACATTATTGTGGCGAAAAAATCCCTAAGCAGAAATTACATCACGCAATTTATATAACACATCATGCCCAGAATATTTTGACAGGCGGCAAATTAGGAAACTAAAATAGTGTCTACTGTATTTTCCATAATATTACATTGTTCCTTGACAAGCAGCGCCACTACAAAGGACCAGGATATATTGGGCGATTTATACACAGAAGATACTAATCAATATCAGATTACACGCTAAAGATAACAATGACGATGTAAGCGCTACACTTGTGATATAAAGAAGCGAAGGTTTGATGTTGTACAGCCACGGCACATATTGTCAATGATGGGATTACGTCCCATGGGGTGAGGGAGAACCAATCGCATTTGCTCTTTGGAATCCAATACAAGCTTCTGATAGCTTCGATTCAACAAATTCAATTCGTTATTTTTCTATAAGTTGAATTTCGAACGTAGAACATCAAAGTAGACATGTTTTGTAACTGGCCAATGAAGTGAGTTCGAAATTCAAAGTGACACAAGTTCGTAAACCAATGGTAGAACCCGTCAGCTTTAACTTTGAGACAAATTATTAAGGAAACGACGCTCTGGAATATGCCATAACACGTCAGCCTTATTCAACTCTTCATCGTGAAGGATTATTGGACGGAATTATGGTTCGGGAATACTCGGGCCGTCTCGTGATTACCTCGGAGATAATAGAAAAGCTTTGTTTTGTTCTTAACACGATAATGCCGTTATTTCGAGTGCTGTTGGGTCTGTTAGTACAGAATCAGACGTAGTCGGTAGGGATTGGACGGCTCTAACTAGATGGTATGCGTAGGTACGACTTTCTTTTTGTTTATTACAAAAAGCTTTTTTGTTTGTTGTTTTTTTTTTTTGAGATAAGTACCTACCTAATGTTCTAAAGAGGAATTTGGTGTTTTGGAGCGTGGAGACTTAGTTAGGGTTTCCAGTTTTCCACCTATTATTTGGCTGCCAACTAGTGCCAACTCAGTTATAACTTGTCTCAAAGTAGATTGTTAGGTATAATTTGCAAAATCCTATCAAACAAATCATGCATGTTAACCCTGAAATGAAAGCACAGACACCGTTAATTTTGTATAGTTTTTAAGATAAACCCGTACGTTAAAATTGGGTTCAATTGCAACCATTGTATAGTAAATAATCCACTTTAATTTAAAAATCATTACATCCGAATTTTAAACATTAACACTCTTTGTTTGACTTAATTTACGATACTTTAAATTACATTCAAGCCATAAATCATTCCCCACCAATGGTGGGGAATGATCCCCACTTAAATTAACATTATAATTACCACCGTTAGACACACAATTTGCTATGCAGACGCAGTAATCCCTCAAGCCGATATCAATATGCGGAATGCAATACATATCCAATTACAAACCTCATTAGTCGATTGGCCAGTAATTCTATGGACAGACCACTATTCTATAATTAGTTCCTGGTAAACTGTACGTTCTACTAACATAGGAGATACTAATAATACAGGTAGGAACCTGTTACCGGTTACTCAGCTGTTTGTTCTTGGATCTTCAAAGAGATGATTCAATTACTATCTCCTGTGAATCACTGTGAGCCTGGTACCTGGTAGGTAGTGTACCTACCTAATAATCATAGAGGTTCATTCTCAATAACTATGAAAAGGCTATTCGCAGGAATTGATGTGTCTCTCAAAAGGAGAAAAGATATATTATGCCTATTACAGCATATACATAGAAGAGGTATATTAATATTGTATTACACCATCTCGTTGGATATTGGATTACCGGTGAGGCGGTGACAAAGACAGTAGGTACGTAGATACAAGATCAATCTTACTGAGCCATAGAATCCCGATTCAAATAGAATTATTCTTCGGCTAATCAGCATCCTAATTGGGTAACACACTTTGAATCACAATCCGAGAGGTTTGAAGATATTGCTAATACATTGCTTCATTCGTTTGAAAAATTTGTCTGTTCAATAACGTAAATAACGCAATGGACGCGGGTGAATTGTCAAAATGAAGCCGCGATCAATTGCCATTTTATGTTGTTATGAAAACTCGCGGAACTGAAAGTTCACTAATGTTAATATACTCTTTACTCACCATTCCAACCTTTTTGGCACTATCCCTACAGTTCATTTTATAAAGTTTTACATCTAAAACACGTTTGCACGTAACCTTCCGGAGAACAACAACCGAAATTACTTAACGCCTCATACAAAGAAAAAGCTCCACTAAAGAGTCTCTTCAAAAAATAGTGCAGAAAATAATTGAGTTTTATTATTTAAAGCACAATCCTGTGCAAGTACAAATTAGGCACAAAGACAGGCATCCGAGTTACGTCAACAAAATATCTCGGACACAGGCCATGGAGACCGACACGGATACTCGCTAATTCATACTAGAAGTGAAATCTGTCAGACTTTTAATTGTCTGCCTCGTTGGTGTCAAGCGCTACTGCTAAACATGAGATACTGGGTTCGATTTTCGGGTAGGTCAAAGCGTTTTCTGGCTTTTTAGCTGGAATTTATCAGTAGCAGCCCGGGGTCTAGGTTTGTGCCCGGTTGATGGTAATAGGCTCGCATTACATGGGACTTGAACATAACTGGCGAAATATGGGTGTACTATACACCTCTGCCTAACCCTTCGGCGAATACAAGCGTGATGTTATCTTTATATAATATTTAAGTATATATTATCTTTTAATTAAGTTTGCAACACCAAATAAAAACTGTGAACTTTTTGTAGAACACGTAATGATGGACCCTTTGGCTTTAACATATTTAACATAACTAATACATGTGAAGTAACCAAATCGCAACGCCACCGCGCCGTTACAACTAATTAAAAAAAAAAACTTATAAATTTCATTATTATAATGCTCTTTTACCTGAATAATTACACTGATAAAACATTTAAGGCTCTTTCAAACAGGCGCGACACGCGACGCGACACAAAGACACCGCTCGTCGCGCGACGAGCGGTGTCTTTGTGTCGCGTCGTAACTAATACATGTGAAGTAACCAAATCGCAACGCCACCGCGCCGTTACAACTAATTAAAAAAAAAAACTTATAAATTTCATTATTATAATGCTCTTTTACCTGAATAATTACACTGATAAAACATTTAAGGCTCTTTCAAACAGGCGCGACACGCGACGCGACACAAAGACACCGCTCGTCGCGCGACGAGCGGTGTCTTTGTGTCGCGTCGCGTGTCGCGCCTGTTTGAAAGAGCCTTTAATTGAAATCGCTTCTTTTATTAATTAATAAGCTGTTAAATCAACAATTTATTCATAAATAAGTGAATAAAAAACAAATGGTTGTAATTTATAAATATTCTTTATAATATTTAATATTTGCTATCATGCTCATCAATCTTTAAAATTGCAGTAAATTAACACTCAACACTCCCTCTAAAACTCAATGCAACATAATATTTTAACAGCCATTGAGAAGAACACAAAACAGTTTTTTCAGCATAGTTCATCTAGAATCCCTAATCCGTTGTAGTCGCTCTTTTCTTAGTTAATTGGGCTTCATTATTTATTTTTTCTGTCTTGTTTTCGTCGTCTCTTCACAGCGAACGACAAAATGAAATGCTTTTTGGGTTCATTATTAGTGGGTATTATCACTCTGCACCTCGTACAATGTGTTTCAGTAAAACACAAGGCGCTTTGTCTTCGTCATTGTATTTTAAATTAGTCTAGATTTCAAAGAAAATGTTTTTAGTAGAGAATTTTACTAGCTTTGTTGAACTAGAGTAAATTCCATAAGTTATTTTCTTCTTATAAGACATTCTTATACTCAACAAAAGCTCAAAATTAAACCGTTCCACTTACAAAAGTAAAGTCGACATAACTCTGAATGTGCGCAGAAAATTTCTTAGAAATATAAAACTAAGAACATTTTATTGGCATATAAAAAATTTAAACATAAAACTGTAATTAAACGGTTGGCCGACCAACAAATAAACTGAAACTTGGAAAGGCAACGTAGACTTTATTAATTATTTTCAGCAAACGTGGAAAATTTGCGACGGAAATGTGAGTAGCCATGAATACGGTATGCTCGGTTAAAATCCCTAAAAGCACATTTATAAACCAAATGAAAACTATCTTTGAAATGATATTTCAAAAGACTTCTGTTGTAAGTAGAGGGAACCAGTGGCTCAGTAATTTAACCACTTCTGTGTCTAGTGGTTAGACCATCTGGGTCAGACCCAGCGGTCCCGGATTCGATTCCCGGTGGGAGCAAAACTACCACCATCTTATCGAAGTCTGTCGCCATAACAACAATGTTAACAGCAGTGTTTGGTTTCGGCTGTTAGAGTTAAAATAGCCAGTTCCTCTGTGGTTGAGGATTCCGGCTGAAGCTCGCTTCCACCTTCGGCCTGATCATCACTTTCCATCAGATTTGACACGACTTTTTCAATTTATTTTTAAACACAACGCTTTTAAGCTCTTGGCCTGTATCTCAGGCCAAGATCTTCCACGTTATCAAAAATAAATTTTAAAAAAGTCGTGTAATTTAAACGTACCTGTACTGAGCTTTGCAAATGTATTTAATTATTATACTTAATTGATTAGTAATAATGATTCTTGTGCCTTGTTACGATCGGTGACTACTTATTAAAGCAGGATTTTGAATAGAAACTCCTTATCTGATTAAAATGAAACCACCGCAATCGGATATTAATCATTCTAATTATACCCACATAGACGATGTGTGCACTTGTGCATGTCTTGGCGTTTGAATAACGCTATATTATTCCCCTAGTGTCGGTTGCGTCTAAACAGTCCACCTTTTGAAAACAACACATTAGTAAACTAATCAATTTCGTTTTAATTATGATTGCAAACAGAGTTATCTAATTACGTTTAAGAAAATTGGTTTTGCTAAGCGGTTTTGCTTTTTACAATGAAAAGTGTTTTCGAAAAGAGATTTGACTGTAGTAACTACCTTCTGTAGGTACATACTGAAAATAGGCTTTAAAAAACCTTTTTAATCTTTATTTTTTGCAATTAAAAAAAAAAAAACAATGTAGCTCTCATTTATTATATATTGTTTCAATAAAAACTTACGATCAGATATAAAACGGAAAAAGTAAAATAAATACAAATATTGTATTGAACGCGTTGTTCAAATTGGAATACTTGAAAACGTTTTGATTAAACCTGAAATTCAATGGAAAACATCAACAGTTTTAACAGCCTTTCATTTTGAACACTTTGTTAAGATTTTAACAAAGTGTAATATTATTTTTGGAAAAATTGAAGTAAAATTTTGCTCTGACAATTCAATAAAAATTTTGATGAATTCAATGCCTGAAGTAGGTATCTAAATTTCTACGTTAAATTTTATTATAAAAAAGAATTACCATGATTTATAAGAACTAGGTTCATTAATGTATACAGCCAAGCTGTGATTTGAGCACATTCACAAAGCCAAAACAGTGACACTTCTAGCAGCCATAAAACGCTATTTACATGGAATTAGTATAACAATATTTGCAAATACCACCTGGAATTTATTGAACACGTGGCCAAACAAATGGACTCCAGGGAAAATAACATTACTTCTATTTAATACCGTTATTTTTGCGTATCGTAAAACTGAAATTTGTAACCATAAATTGGCAGCGATGTCTGCAAGGGAATTGATTTCATGGCTGTAGTACCTACTAAAAATTTATACTGACAAAGACTGCGCTTCGAAAGACCAAATAATTTATGCTTTAGTAACTAGTGTGAAGCTAGTAGATATAAACTTAAGTTTAGTTTCTTCACACTGCTTCGCACGGTTTTTATGACATGACAAAACTTGGTGATTTCTTTATTATATGAAAGTTTAATATTAATATATTATACATATAAACCTTCCGGAATAAATTCTTTAATTAATGGAGAAAACTGCATCGAAATCCGATGCTTAATTTAAAAGAAAAACCCAGTCACACAGGCAGACACAAAAGCGATTTTAACTTGTAATATGTAGATTCCTGCAGCCTTCACAAGATCATCGGTCCACGCTACGTCTTCAAGAATCCGCTGGATGCGAAAAGCACAGAATCGGTTGAAGTGGCGTTGCTTGGGGGAGGCCTATGTCCAGCAGTGGACGTCTTTCGGCTAAAATGATGATGGTGATGATGTATAGATTATCTTGCCTCAGTATTTGCACTAAGCTTTTACGAAATATACTTATTAGTTGATTCCGAAAAGGTCTCGATGCGATTTTGTTTTGCTATCCTGTGAGCCTAGCACGAACGCCAAGAGTAAACGCATCATGAATTCGAAATAAAAATACTCGTTTCCCACAAAATATTTATTTAGTTTTAAAACTTTATTTATATGGGTATTAATATGGATACTAATAGTGCTTGTTGCAATTTTTGAAGTGAGAACTTCTTTAGGCGCGTTGGACTTTTTGAGTTGGGACTAAATCATTGATTTCACGACACTGTTACCGACACCAGCTTTAAAAAGACATCAACGCGCGATACATTATTTCCTGAACCGTAAAATTGTTCAAGTTTTCATTTCTGTCGGCACTCCCGGAGTGCCACTGTTTTTTTTTTACCAAAATGCATGTCGAATTGTATTTTCGATCCAAAAATCGGCCCAGTTTACGTTACGTTTACGTCACGCGTTCGTGCTAGGCCAGGGTCTCCGGCCGCGGGAGTCTCTCGTTTAGATTATCATAATATGCTCCGAGTAAAGGGTAAGACCTTTACTCTGAAAATGATGGATGTGGAGAAGGGGTTATATTATTGCAGAAAGATGAGTAATATTAGGTACCTAAACGCGAATAACGGAAAAAACGGAATCCTTATGGGATCACTCATGTGTATTTCTGTCTGTTCGTTTGTCACAGCCAATATGCTCTGAATAATGGACCGATTAACTTGAAATTAGTACACATATGAATTTCTGCAACCCAAACGCTGATGTGTAACGTAAATAAATTAATTTTGAATATAGGGTCACTTTTGGGGGCAAATAAGAAAAAACAAAGTCAAACTATACCGTGTGATATATCAAAGAAAAGGACTTACTGCGAGGGTCATAATTTCTTCAGTTTTTTTTTTATTAATAATTTTGCAATAAATATTTTTAACATTAATTTAATAAAATATATAAAAATTACCATTCCCTCTATTATCTCTAAAACTATAGCAATTTTTTTTTTTTTTTGAAAAAAGTACAGACAATAGTTCTATACTTAAAGTTCGTTGTTTGCTGGTCGTGTAGTTTCTTTTTCGTCTTAAAATAACATGTTAAATCTCCTCAATATTGTGCGTACAAACTTACATTTCAGTTGGAACGTATGGGAGAACATGTTTGTCAACCACAATGTTAAATTAAGATAAGTCAAGAACAACTTGGCATAAATTCATTCCAACTACGGAACCCTTCATTGAGCGTGGTCCGACACGCACTTGGCCGATCTTTTGCTAAGCAAACATTTGATTCTTTTTTTCCTACTTCTTAATAATTTCTTCTCACGACTTCTTTTTCTTCTTTCTCGACGGCATGTGAAGCCAAGTCAGATGCCCATGGGTGGCATCAAAACTCTGACACCAGATTAGTCAATAACCACATTAAAAAGAAGAATAATTCCTTCTGTTTTTATATCGTTTCTTTTTTACATAATTACATAATCTTTATAAAACACAAAACGTTATTTACAACTTAAAACATAATATTTATGTAAATACGCATCGTGTATATTTAGTTCGTGATCCTTTATGAGGTAGGCAAAGATCTTTATGATAGTTGGAAAGGAAACAGTTAAGGCGATAACGAGTTAGGTGTAAATCTCTAATACGGAGTGCGTAGGAGTTCCATTAAGAGGAAATCGGTTTATTCAAGTGATTCATAGAATGGGAGATAAGCAACTAATGCCCTCTCACTTACCAGAGCTATATTTTCTATACAACGTCTTGTAAAGCGGTGAATTATTGTTAATTTTAGAAGTTTTAGGAATACGGGGATGAAATTTGGACCCAGTTCCAAAATTGATCCATTGTCCATGCCCTCAGGGTGAAAATTAAAACTATGCCCAATATATAGAGCAAAGTGGGCAGAGGTATCGAGGACAAGCATTCTCCTTCTCCTATTGAAGACTTATAACATTTCTCTATTTACCATAGAACAGGTTTTCGCTTTGAAGTTAAGTATCCGGTTTACGGTATTTATTTCTTTTTCTGTTTTTGTAACGGGTCGTAGAACATCTATTTACGTAATAAAATTATTTCAGTGTTACAAGAGTATTTGTACTAGGTTTTCATACTACTATAGTATTGCTACTTTAAGTATTACGTTATCTATAAATCGTTCCACTAATGTAGCCGTGAGATGTCTAACAGCTGGTTAGATTAATCAATGTTACAGTGAGCAAGTTTACTAAATGTATTCTGTTTGATATTGTTCATGTTTAACTTATTCAATTACTTAGCACGTGGTTCGCAGCTAAGTAGATAAGCCATTAATTCTGTGTTTATGGGGCAGTAGAGTAGGAATACTTCTGCATCTCTTTCAAGTATCTTCTCTCGTTTCTACAAAAATGAAATCTTCAAAGATTAGGACCCCCTTTTTAAATTGGTATCTTTTGTAACCTTTTGTCCGTAAAATTGATTTTACTCTTTCCAAAATACCTGACAGGCATAGTCAAAAGCTACGAATGGTATGATCTACGTACGTAAAAGGAACTGTTTTTGTCCACCCACTGCTGAGTACAGGCCTCCTAGCTTTTGTCCCATGCTTCCTCGGTCTATGGGAAACTCATCCAGGTCTTCCCCGCGATCTTCTGTGTCTATCTTACATATATACAGCATGTAACAAAAATCCTGTCCGATCCGAAAAGGGCGCAAACCCAATTTAATTATAAATCAGCAATTTTTCTACAGAGGTCATAAGTTATGACTTTTAGACACCCGCTAAACGACGCCGACGGCCGCTCGCGGCCCATGTAAAATTCCCCATTGAAAAAGAAATGCGACGATATTGTTTTTTTTTTTTTTCTAGAGAATTAAGGCTCTTTCAAACAGGCGCGACACGCGACGCGACACAAAGACACCGCTCGTCGCGCGACGGGCGGTGTCTTTGTGTCGCGTCGCGTGTCGCGCCTGTTTGAAAGACCCTTTACCACATAAATAGACTCTCAGTATGATTCTTAACAACACTCTCACGGATCAGACGGGGTTTTTATTACACGCTGTATATACAAGGTGTTCTTTTTGACATCCCATAACTCTAGGGTATGAATGAGACCATGTCAAAGAATTTGGCGCGTTGGGCATTTTTGAGATAGGACTTAACTATTGATTTCGCGATACTATGACGACACCTCATTTTTGTAAACGCGATTGTGCTCTTTATTTATAAAAGTTTACGGACCAATGTTCTGTGCAAGTATTTTTTCTTTAAAGGTTTTGTAAACGCGATTGTGCTCTTTATTAATATTAAGTTAAGGATCAATGTTCTGTGCAAGTATTTTTACTTTAAAAGTTTTGTAAACGCGATTGTGTTCGTTACTTATATTACGTTACGGATCAATGTTCTATGTTATTTTTACTTTAAAGGTTTCGGTTTTTTTTTTTATTGTAAACGCGATTGTGCTCTTTATGTAGAATATTGATTCTATGCAAGTATTTTTCTTCCACCAAGGCGATCTTGTTCAAGTTTTCACTTCTGTCGGCACTCCCGGAGTGCCACCACATTTTTTTTTTTCATTTTTCTTTCAAAATAATTCGACATAATCGCATTTTCTTAGCTTTAAATATGAATGATTGGTTTGAATGAAAATGATTTACTCGTACTTATCAATGAAACTAAGATACCATCGAGTTATCATCGACCATACCATCATGTTATATTTAGAAAAAATTAAAAATAATTTATATGTCAGTTGATTCTTTGACAAGGTCTCATTAATACCCTAGAGATATGGGATATCAAAAGGAACACGTTGAAATTTATATAGACATATCTTCTTTTGTCCATTGGTTACTGTAAATTGATGGATGTATTTGTATACATCCATATAGTAAGCATATAGATTAACACGACAAAATGAGTCACCACCACCACACACAATAATTTGGCTCAATCATCCGTATTAACAATTTAATCTTAATGCAAAGGCATTGAACATCTGACTTTTGTATGTTTTATAAACATTTGGCTTATTGGTAATTCGCCCGATTTTACCCATCCGAAACGGGCGAATCGCAATTTTAAATAAAATATTTTTTTCTTGAGGCGATTCGCACGAAGTTAATTTATTTTTAGTGGATATTTTATTCAAAAAAACAATTTCCGAAATTCTGAACAGTCTAATTTCCAAGAACCAATGTCTGAAATTCTGAACACTAACTTCCAAGATCCAATGTCTGAAATTCTGAACACTCTAATTTCCAAGAACCAATGTCTTATATTCTGAACACTCTAATTTCCAAGAACCAATGTCTGAAATACTGAACACTCTAATTTCCAAGAACCAATGTCTTATATTCTGAACACTCTAATTTCCAAGAACCAATGTCTGAAATACTGAACACTCTAATTTTCAAGAACCAATGTCTTATATTCTGAACACTCTAATTTCCAAGAACCAAATGTCTGAAATACTGAACACTCTAATTTCCAAGAACCAATGTCTGAAATACTGAACACTCTAATTTCCAAGAACCAATGTCTTATATTCTGAACACTCTAATTTCCAAGAACCAATGTCTTATATTCTGAACACTCTAATTTCCAAGAACCAATGTCTGAAATACTGAACACTCTAATTTCCAAGAACCAATGTCTCATATTCTGAACACTCTAATTTCCAAGAGCCAATGTCTGAAATACTGAACACTCTAATTTTCAAGAACCAATGTCTTATATTCTGAACACTCTAATTTCCAAGAGCCAATGTCTGAAATACTGAACACTCTAATTTCCAAGAACCAATGTCTTATATTCTGAACACTCTAATTTCCAAGAACCAATGTCTGAAATACTGAACACTCTAATTTCCAAGAACCAATGTCTCATATTCTGAACACTCTAATTTCCAAGAGCCAATGTCTGAAATACTGAACACTCTAATTTCCAAGAACCAATGTCTCATATTCTGAACACTCTAATTTCCAAGAGCCAATGTCTGAAATACTGAACACTCTAATTTTCAAGAACCAATGTCTTATATTCTGAACACTCTAATTTCCAAGAGCCAATGTCTGAAATACTGAACACTCTAATTTTCAAGAACCAATGTCTTATATTCTGAACACTCTAATTTCCAAGAGCCAATGTCTGAAATACTGAACACTCTAATTTTCAAGAACCAATGTCTTATATTCTGAACACTCTAATTTCCAAGAGCCAATGTCTGAAATACTGAACACTCTAATTTCCAAGAACCAATGTCTCATATTCTGAACACTCTAATTTCCAAGAGCCAATGTCTGAAATACTGAACACTCTAATTTTCAAGAACCAATGTCTTATATTCTGAACACTCTAATTTCCAAGAGCCAATGTCTGAAATACTGAACACTCTAATTTTCAAGAACCAATGTCTTATATTCTGAACACTCTAATTTCCAAGAACCAATGTCTGAAATACTGAACACTCTAATTTCCAAGAACCAATGTCTTATATTCTGAACACTCTAATTTCCAAGAACCAATGTCTGAAATACTGAACACTCTAATTTCCAAGAACCAATGTCTCATATTCTGAACACTCTCATTTCCAAGAGCCAATGTCTGAAATACTGAACACTCTAATTTTCAAGAACCAATGTCTTATATTCTGAACACTCTAATTTCCAAGAGCCAATGTCTGAAATACTGAACACTCTAATTTCCAAGAACCAATGTCTTATATTCTGAACACTCTAATTTCCAAGAACCAATGTCTGAAATACTGAACACTCTAATTTCCAAGAACCAATGTCTCATATTCTGAACACTCTAATTTCCAAGAGCCAATGTCTGAAATACTGAACACTCTAATTTTCAAGAACCAATGTCTTATATTCTGAACACTCTAATTTCCAAGAACCAATGTCTGAAATACTGAACACTCTAATTTTCAAGAATCAATTTCTGAAATTCAGAATATCGTTGCGTAGTCACTAAATGATATCACGATTCAAAGCTACATCTCCGAAATGATCTAATATCTCCGCTCCTTTGAACAGCAGTTCCCCTAAAAAAGGATCAATATTTAAATAATAATACCCTTTACCATGGCTATCCAATAAACCAACATTGGATACACGTGGCCAATTTACTTTTATGAATAAATCGCAAGCAGCGGCTGGTAACCGACAATTTGCGCGGCGAGTCGTCCGGACTTAATTATTTCACCACTTCATATTTCTGGGTGTTTATTAATGATTTTGTAATTGGTGGGCTGTCGCACACAGTCGTATTTACGTGGCCCATTACAAACTGGTTTTTACGACCGAAACCGAAACCGAAATCGAATTCCGGCAACAGTCTCAGTTTCGGCCGAAACCGAAGCAGAAACTTCCTTACAAGGATCATGTTTTGAGGGAAAAATAAAGAAAACGTTATTATAATCAGTCAGTCTTTATTTTATTTCTTAAATAAATCACTAAAATCACACGAAAACTCACAACAAACAAATCACAAGCCAGTCACGACATGTTTAGGCACGTGGACGCGGCAAAATGTCTTCGTCGCTTAATCGCTTGGATGGAATTTAACATGACCGAACATGACCGTTCTAGCGCGAAAAATCCTGAATGCAGTCTCGGTTTCGGTCATAGTTTCGGCAGATTTGCCGCCGAATTAAACCGAAACTCGTTTTTTTGGTCGAAACTCGACCGAAACCGAAACCAAACTTTAGGTCGGACACTACAAAATGTGTACCGACGTACCGACGACGGTGCAGCACAATGGCAAATTTTCATATTGTGGCGAACGTCAGCGGCTTTCACTCCGCTTTGATTGTTTAATATGGATTACGCTGCGGCGTATTGTTTTCAAATTGTGATAGGTGTCAAAAACCGACCAAGTGCGTCTCGGACCCCGCACAATGAAGGGTTCCGTAGTTGGCATGAATTTATACCAAAAACAAACTTAACTTTGTAGTTGAGAAACATGTTCTCCCATACATAGATATACACCAATTCTTCAACTGCAAATGTACGTTTGTAATCGCAAAAAAAATATTTTTTGTATGAAAAAACTACAAATTATCAATTTTCTGACTTTATCCTTTACTTGTGCTATGAGACATTACTTCCTGCCAAATTTCATGATTCTAGGTCAACGGGAACTACCCTGTAGGTGTTGATTTATTTGCGAGTATCAAAACATGTCACATAAATGACCGTATTTTTTTACTGCTTTGACTTAGAAGCTCGATTTTTCGATTTTTTTAGAGCTCCAAGGGAACATAGATCTACGTAGGTATTTGATATTAATTTCAACTTGATACCTCCACGCATTCCTGAGAAAAAGGGTCTTGACAGGACCGAGCGACGGACGGACAACGAAGTGTTTTCGTTTGTTCCTTTCGGGGTACGGAACCCTAAAATCACTGGGCCTTAGTATATCGTAACTTTTAGTGAAATTCAGTTGAATTCAGTGTGACCTAGTGATTTAATTTTATACTGTTTGCGCTCACCGCTCGCCGTTCTCTGTTCATAATGACCGCGTTAAATAACGTACTCTACAATGCGATAGGAATTTCAGATTGTTTTAAATGCCTCAAATAGCTACGAAGTTCATATAAATTAATTAGTAGCAAGTAGGAGCAGACAAAGATCTCGGCTTTAATTGACGCATAATAGAAAGAGCGATTAATAGTCGGTTAATTACGTAACAGGCCCGCGACTAGTCCATACCAATATTATATTCACTGTATCTCATAGTTTAAGCATAACAATCAGCCTATAGTTTTCCCACTGCTGGGAAACACGAGTCCTCTCTTCGAGAGGGAATGGGCTGTAATCTACCTCGCGAGCGCAGTGCAGGTACAGATGTCACAATATGTCATCGAATTTTTGGTTCAGAATAATGAAAAAAAAAATGAACTAAAACATTTTATTAATACAGCCATGTAGAGTGAATTGCGATAAAGATCTGGGCAATATGCCAAAAGGAAGGAAAATTAATATCCACATATAGACTAAAGTACGACAAAGTACGACCATATTACGAACACATTGATCAACAAACAATCTGATTAATATCTTTAAATGACGCCAATAAATGTATTAATATTATATCTACGATTTTATCAAAGACATTTAACTTGCTGACCTGTCAGACGTTGTCCTGTCTAAATTTCAATAATTCATACAAACTTCCCATAGAAAATGCACTTTCAGTTTTCCCGAATGTTCTCATTTTCGCGGTAACCTTTATTTATTTATTTATATATAGTTTATTGTACACCACAAAAATACATAACAAAAAATAAATCAAACACTACAAAATATACAATGGGCGGCCTTATCGCTTTCCGCGATCTCTTCCAGGCAACCTTGGAATGGACAGTGATTTGCCTGGACATAAAATGGGGCTGTCGTCGGTGCAAATAAGTATACAATAAACTAGAATTTAGAATTTTTTTCTTTCGTAAGTATCTGATTCGGACTATTAACAACATTTTAATACAAAAAATAGCCAAAATGTTTCAACCGTTCTCAAGTACTGCGCTTACCAACGAACAGCATTCCATTTTTATTATCCAAAAATACAATAGATCATTGATATCGGTATAAAAACTGTTCAGACTCAACATATATCATTTACCGACAGAATCCTGAATAATGGTTTAAGTTCCATGAGCAAGGGCCCTAAACAAACATTGCCGATATTTGGGTCATACTTTCTGCTTTATAGACTTTCAGGGACAAGACGACCTTTGTCCTATGAATACAATTTAGTTAGTTCTCAGAAATGTTTTCTATATGTAAAGATTTTTATTCGTTTCGAGAGTGCATAAGTGTTTACTTATTGTTGAGTAATTTGTTTAAGTGGACCGTCCACCTCTAGTGTTTACGAAATTGATATTTGAGTCAATACATTCTAACTTTCCAAAAACTTCAAAACTCGACAAGTATTTATATTGTTTTATTTAGAGAAACAAGTAAACCATGAATCTATTTAAAAAAGTATAAAAATCCGCGCCGACGAACAATCTAGTATCGCTTTTTCATACGCAGCTAACATATTTGTTTCCGTACAGCGTTTATCGGTCTCCAATAAAAAAGGTTTAGACAATGTTCATAGATAGCATCGGAAACAAAAATAGATTGAAAACTACAGGCATTTTTCAATTAAGCGTTTTGCCTCCAAACGGCACGGTTCGATCTGCCGTTCGGAATCGAAAATAAAACCGAATATTCCCGTAACCCGTAACTCGTAACCAGCGGAATCCATGGCTCAATCCGATAGTTAAAGTGATGCTCTTAATTATACCACCATTTATTTTATGGGAGTTCTCACTTACAGTTCGTTAGTTCGTATTTGTTAAAAAGTTATTTAAAAAGAATATTTTATTTTTGTTTCAGGTAAGCTGGGTTTTGAAATTGAAATCGATCGAGTTGTAAAAGTAAGGGTAAGTGTTTTTATTCATGTATTTATGCAACGCGAAAACACACACACAGCCTATACCTGCAAGAATAAAATAATACCCAAGTGAACAACTTACTTCGTGCATAATAATCAGATAAAAATAATATTTATTTTTATTCAAATTAAGAACAATGTTCTGTAGATACATCCGAAACATTCTCTGCTCATGTTTTCAACCATAAACATACCGTAACCCATGTTTACTTATTGATATTTATCTGGGCTCGTATCACAGATGTGTACTCCTCCTAATCACCACTTAACCGCCGCTTAAACAGCACAATGGGCCAGCTCGTCCGAACCGGGCCTTAAATAAGGACCCGGCGATTTTATCACACGTTCACGCAAATTATCTCCGTGGCCGTCGAGCTGAATGGCTCGTAAAACATCCACTACACTTATATTAGGGTAATATCGGTGATCTCGGTCATACCAAACGACCTTCAAGATTCAAGACATCATCTTGAGGGGATTGTGAAAAACTGCCGCCGCTTATCCTTTTTATTAATATAGATGTTATCGTGGAAATCGCATCCGCTCGGCGTGTGTGCGGCGAAGTCTGACAGACCTTTATGTTATATTTTCACTTGGCTACTGTTTATGACGGCTGGGATACCCGCCTTCTAACTTACACGTCGTTTGTGAACCTATTGAATGGTGGTTTCTAGTTGCTTGTGCTATTAAATGCCCCTCAGCATCAACTTTCATCGTCTCAATATTGGAACCAGTAGGGTAATTGCGTAACACACTTTCAATCACAATCCGAAAAATATAATAAACCCGGTAAATAACGTAATTAATGTCGTTGAACTGTCAAAATGAAACGCAATTACCCCACTGGTTCCAATATTGAGACAATGTAAGTTGAAGTATTGCTGTTTCAATTAAAAATTCGGTAGTAATGTTTTAACGACTGAATTAAAAAATAAAAACATGTAAAACAATGTCTTAGACTGCAATAAAAACGGAAAAAATCTGGTTTTCCAAGTGGCGGATTTATGATCGCTATTATCCGTCTGAAATCCCCGTGCGGCCGACAACGACTCAACTTTGCCTTAACCTATGTTTGTTTTATTAATCCCAATTACTAAGTTAAGCAATAAATTGTGGCCATAACAAAGAACATTTTAACTTGGGAACTAGTTAATAATGAAGCTGAATTAGTCAAGGAATCGACTCCGGGGACACGGAACCATCCTTGACCTAATGTGCTACTTAAAGAGACTTCTATACGAAGATGGAAATCTCTGTACGTAAGTAATTTAATAACTTATAGGTTCTCTCTAGGAATTTATAATGGAAACCGCGTGTGGGAAAACTGGAGCAACTAAGTCAATTTATTTTCCTTTCTTACTTTTTCCTTTTTCTTATCAACAACTTGTTACTTGGAGATATTTATGTAGTACTGAAATCACACACAATATGAGGCAATAACGTCAACCTACGTAAATAATAGGGATGTTACCTGGGTAAAAAAAAAGAAATTCTATTTAGTCCGTCAATCAGATAATAAAAAATATTAGATACGTATTTTTTGCTTTATCATAATAATAAAAAAATACTTAGATAAAACTCATGAAAGTTGGGGAGTGGAGGTCTCTACGTCACAAGTAAGTATAAAATCTAAATACTCGTGACGTCATTGCACATTTTAACTCAATGTATCGCCGTAATCTTTAGATTACGTAAATAAAGAAAAAATACGTGTCGAATATTTTTAATAATCTTCCTGACGGACGATTTTTTTTTTTTTGGCATCATCCCTATTCCATTCTATTTCCATGATCACAAAAAAAATGCATTTAAAACTCTTGCGGGTACTTTATAAAAAGGAATTAGTTATACCAATTACCGTTCCAGGTGCAATTTAATATGTTCTTATAGTCGTAATAAGTGACCCTATAATTTGTCTGAATGAAGATATTAAAGCTAGGAATACTTGCATCAGCTGCTTATTAGCGCCACCTGATGGTTAAAATAGAACTTAATTCAATATCCTCATTCTGCTCCATATGCCCATATCCCAATTAATTTGTGTTCAGCGTAGCCTATTCATTCATCTCTATTATCTGTCATCTCAATAGTGACCCACTTTCTAAGTACTTACATATTATTATATTTTGTCTGTCTCATTGATCGTAAGCGTCACTGCTGAGCATGAAGTCCTAGGTTCGATTCCCAGGTCGGGCTATTATTGGGTTTTTTAATTTCTCAGTAGCTGCCCTAGTCTGAATTTGTGCCCGGTTGATGGCAATAGGCTCGCCCACTATGACATAAATGGCGAAATGTGGGGGTACTAGGTACCTGCACCTCTGCCTAACCCTTCGGGGAAACAAGGCGTGATGTTATATCATCTTTCACTTCTTCATCTTTCAAATTCTGACGTTCAAAATTACGCAATTTAAAATAAAATCTTGACCTTACCAAGGCTTCAAGGACATCGAACGTAAGTTATACGAAGACTTATTTTGTTATAGCGATTACTGGAAACGGCAAGGTGTTCGAAGAAGTTTAGACTCAAACTGACAACTTCAAACAACTATTTTACTATTTTGATACTGGATTCCGATACAGGTACTGCATGAATAGAAAGGAATGCAGAATATTATGTTTGAAGGTTTGAACTATTGAAGTAGGTATCCATAAAGCTAAAGTTAAGTTTAAACATAGCTGCATAGGCTATCCTTTTTGATCTGAAACCTCAAAGGACTATATATCACCTAGCGGTCTATCAAAAGCTTGTCCGTGACTCAACTAAAAGAATCATAGTAATACCTAGTTAATGTTTTCCGACAAAGAGAATAATAAAAGAAAAGCGACCAATTTCGTGTTTCCCAAACGTGAACTCAATCTTACGTAACAGTTGCCCAATTTCGATCTCCTCATGAATAAGTGCGCTCACTTACAATAATATTTTCTCCGGCAGCGGTTAGCTTATACGCGCGAACTACGTTAACTTTAACGAAAGCTTTATGTCTAGTATACATCAGTGTCTTCTGGTTTAATGGCATGCAACCATTTAATTTCAAAATGATCCTTTAAGCCTCCTAAAACGGCAAAAATCTTGCGCCGCCCTGTGAAGCGCATGTTGGCGGAAGTCATTTCTAGAAATCGCTTCCCGCGTTTGTGTTCGCGCATGCGTGCGTCGCATCCTATCCCTTTCTAGCGAATTGCGCGCCAGTCTGTTCTTCGCGCTGCGCCGCGTCGCCACGCGGCTCGAGCTTGACACCAAAACAAATCCTTCGGCACGATGATCGCTGACTTGTCGCCGATGCAAGCGATGGAACGTCAATCCAAACGCAACGATGACTCTCTCACGCAGTGTCGGGCCGGGCAACATGCGAATGGTACAGCACTATTTGTTTTTCTCGTATGCAAAGCTTTCAAGTACGACGTAGTAACCGTACGGGTATACATACTATGTATAAGTTTACTACGTGTGGTTACTTAAGTGCATTCATGGAAAAAGGTGGATAAGCAATTACGTGCTTTGACAGAGTTCAAGCGACGGCCAATTTCCTGAAAGTTGCCTACGTATGTTTGATATGAAAATTGGGGTTATTACGCATCAGTGGGTCCGATCCGTATAACTCGTGGGTGGTGGATAAGGATAGATGGTATCGTAAATGTCGTAAAAGGCCGGAAGAGGTAGTGCGGGAGCGATCGCGCAACGCCCCCGCGACTTGTTGCTTTCCCTGCTCGTTGTTTACAATGTGGTTTCCCTATTTTAGTGTCGATTTACGACGAGAGAAATAACAAGTAGACACGTATGAAGGAGTCGCAACAGATTACGCAAATAACATGATTATGTGTCTGTTACGTAAACCACAAAACAAAGTCTGTGGAGTGTCTCGCAAGTGACGGAAAGTACGTAATTGTTTGCTCCGCGCTAATTGATATGAAGCCGAGTTGTTTTCACTCATTTTGTTTTCTTTGCGCTACACGTTAAGCAGATAAGCGGACGCTTTTGTGGAAGTTATTGCGAAGTTTTATGTTGCTTAAGAAGTTTAAAGCTTAAGTAAATTTGTTTACTGTTTTCCTCGTGTTTTATTAATGTTTAGTCACGAAGCTTCGTATTTTAACGACAGATTGTTCAATGTAGAGTTTATTTAAACAGCACGCAATCAAAATAAATAAATCTCCAATACAAAAATACATTCTAAGAAATAAATTTATAACCACAAAAGCTATTTGCAATTTAATTAAGTGGACTATAAAAGTACACACAACAACATATTATATATAATTTGATTGAGGTTTCTAGATAAAAAAGTCAAGATATGCGATAACTGGATGCGATACATTTTCTTAGAGGCGGGGTCAATCGGTCTACGGGAGACTAAAGAGGCTCTTAATGATAGTTCTCTGACAGCTAATCGAACGAATGAACGAATGAATGAAGCTTGTGATGTCGTACACCTGCCATTTTCTCCACACTTCGTGCGATAATTACAGACATTCGGTCATGGAGTCATGAACACTATAATCCCATTACGGGGACAAATGACATGTGATAGAGGGGTACAGTTACTCTCATATATAATTGACTTAACCGTAACATTAATTATTAAATAGAATGTGTAGTGTGTACAATTCAAATATGATATGAAAATATGTAAATACGTTGAGTCATCGATCATTATTTGGCTGTCACTTCATTCATCTATAACTGATGTTCAATGAGGTAGACTAAGATGCGTGGGACAAAGCAAAGGTCAGAATTGATGTGTGTATGGAACGAATGAAATAAAATTAAAGTATCGTTGGCAGATATATTACATTAAGAAAGTAATGTTCAAATAATACCTAAACATCTTTAAAAGGGTCAGTTACTAGCTGTAACTAACTACAGTAAAAGTCAAGCTCTAAGTCTCAACTTAACACGACGTCAAGCAACTTTTAAATGTAATCCACAACTCCTCAGTTTATAAAACTAATTAAACTAAAAACCTAAACAATGATGACACCAAAGATGAGCCGGGCTCACAAACATGACCGACAAATCTGTTTAATATGAAGGTGAAAAGGACATAAACGCTTAAATTTCGGGGGTCTTACAAGTAAGGGAGACAAGACTCGAAATTTAAAAAGAAGAGAAAGTAAAGGAGAAGCATTAAGAACCTTTCTCAAAGAGCAACGAACGAAAAGCCTCTTAAATACATCTGAAGTACAGGATGAGTTTGACGGAAAGGTGTTCGATATCGATAAAGAGGCAACCTTTTTATTCAACGCTTTAATGTCCCTCAATATATCAATGTCCTATATTACTTCAATGTGTCCTACATTGGTTAGGCTGAAATACGCAACTTCATACGTGTAGCGTTGAAGGACATGACCTTAATCGCCATCGATTATTATCAGCGTTACAAAGCGTCCACCGTGGTTGTCTGCAGTCCAGTTTGAAGACCGCATTGTGATTTTAATGTCTGACTTTACTGTCATCATTCTATTATCTTCAAATAAGATAAATACCTCAAAGTCCTTCATATTATGGAGAGCAGTTGTGGCCCGACTTACTAGTTATAAGTCGTGGGTTAGTAGAACCCAAGCAGGCGCTTTACTTTGTTTTATTTATTTCATCACCACTGCTCTCAAAACGGTGAAGGAAAACATCGTGAGGAAACCGGCATGTCCTAGATCCAAAAATTCAAAGATATGTGACATTCACCTACCCATTCGGGCCGGCGCGACGCGGGCGTGTTTGATTACGGTCCACTCTCTCACAGCGAGGAGGCCTGTGTCCCAGCAGTGGAAACTTATTAGGCTGATTATACTATTTTATGTTTCATTATTAATCTGTTTTGGGCTGAACTTTTCTCCTATATTTGTAGAAGTATTTAC
Source organism: Omphaloscelis lunosa (assembly GCA_916610215.1). Taxonomy (NCBI): domain Eukaryota; kingdom Metazoa; phylum Arthropoda; class Insecta; order Lepidoptera; family Noctuidae; genus Omphaloscelis; species Omphaloscelis lunosa. The sequence goes on from OU744258.1 coordinate 11,426,629, forward strand.
AACTTATTCATTTTTCTCACTTTTATCTCATTATTCTTTTGTAGACTATTTATAGATCTGATAATATTCCTAAAGCATTGTGTCCCTTATCTATCTACAAACCCATTCAAGTAACTTTTACACAGATCCATACATTTTCAACTTTGATTTCGTATTTAACCACAATAAATTAAAAAGTTCTAAAACAAGTCTGAAAAACTCTAATAACTAGAAATATTCCAAAATGGTTTTATAATGTGTTTGATACAGCGATATTAAGTCGCTTCAAGGCAGAGGTTAGACAGGACACGGTCGCGACCTCTAGACCGTTACTTTCCTACAAAACTGCGCAATACCTGAAACTGCTCAAAGCGTACAGTTTATATATGAGCTTTCCTAATGTGGAAGTTTAGATTAATAGATTTATTTAGATTAATGAATTTATTCATTTTAATTACATAGGATTATTTTCTCTTTTTTGCACATCCTTTTGTCGTTTATATATTATGTCAAATTTTAAGTTTACGATAATGACGAACAGAAAATAACATCTGAATTCTGAACGGCAGCGAAGCAAAAGGAGTCCTATGTAAGGATTGTAACAGGTGGCGTTCTGTAGTTTCTGCTTACTGCCTTAGAAAAAGGCGTGAGTTTATCTATGCATTTATGAATTTTATCAATAAAGTAAGAGTAAGTAATATAAATAGTACCTACCTCTTGATATGAAAACAATTTTCCCTAACAATTCATCAGAAAACGATGTCGAAATTTTTTCACAACGTCTGGGAATCTGAACCACAAATAACTTTTAAATAACCTTGCGAAGAAGTTCTAGTTATTTTACTTTTTGTTCCCTGTTTAAGCTCTAATTTTACATAACGCTGAGCTCGACTTTTTTTGCGAAAGATCTTGAAATCTCGACATTCCTATCTAACTACATAATTATTATCTCCTTTGGACTCTTACCTTTTCTTTTCTTAAGACATTGTTCTCGTTACTTATACCTACGTATTTATTATACAGAAGTATAATTAAGTGTATTTTATTCCTAGAAGTTAGACTCAATATAAATGGTATCGTATAAAAAACCTCTCATTGCTTTTTAGAAAAAATCATTTAGTGGAAGTATTAATTTTCCCTCTCAAAACTATAAAAGCAACTTCAAAGAGTTTTCTTAAATTAAATCAATAGTGTTTGCTTGAATGAGTCAATTCAGAACCTTCTTAGAATCCTTATGGCTTCAATCTCTCAGTCTGAAATGTAATCACAAGCTCTAATAATTCAGCTTCCATTAATTTGTCCTGCTCTTCCTACATAGACTTTCTGAGAAAAGACTCGTTGAGTTTCCAAGCACTGATGGAACTTGTGGGATGAATTAACTGTTGTTCAAAATGCATAGAGCTACAGGCCATTATTAAATTACCGTTGAAAGAAGATTATTAATTAATTTACTGTGTAGAAGGCACACATCCAAAAACAACTAATTCCATTATTTAATAACAAAATTAACAAACATTATTTTATTATTTTTTAATGATTGTCCCCGTAAACAATTTTCACGGTCATTTCAACGCCGATAAAATATCCCAATGGCTTCCTTAAAATGACCCGCACATCGTCAAGCGCAATAAAATAACAAATATGAAGTCTCAGTGAGTTAATAAACACGATTCACGTTAGAACTTTATAATCAAAAACACGTTTAAACTTTTTATATGGTAAATTAAACAGCCCGTCTGTAGTGACCCAATTTGCTGAACGTCGTAAAATACCTTACTGCTGCGGCCACACTACGCTTGCTTCGGCCAAATTTCCCGAGCCCGCGAATGGGAATTTTATAGCTTGTACCTACATCTTTACCTAATACATTTTTAGGGTTCCGTACCTCGAAAGGAAAAAAACGGAACACTTATAGGATCACTTTTTAAGGTTCCTTACCTCAAAAGGAAAAAACGGAACACTTATAGGATCACTTTGTTGTCCGTCCGTCTGTCTGTCTGTCAAGACCCTTTTTCTTAGAAACGCGTGGAGGTATCCAGCTGAAATTTATCTCAAATACTCAAGTCTACTGTCCCTTGGAGCTGTGAAAAAATCAAACTTTTAAGCCAACGCAATCAAAAGATACAGCCGTTTATGCCGCAAATTTCCGCAAATTTTCGACACTCGCAAGGGAATCAAAACCTACAGGGTACTTTTCGTGAACTCAGAATGTTGAAATTTTGTAGGAAGCAACGTCTTATAGCACAGATAAAAGAAAAATTGCGAAAACCTTAAATTTTTAGTTACATCATATAATAAAAATATTTTTAATCATTTTAAACTTACCACCCCTTTCATTTTGCAATAAAAATACCATAACTATGACTCTATTGTCGTGATGGGTGAACTTTTACTTATATAGGTACCTACAGGTTTGTACGGAACCCTCGGTGCGCGAGTCCGACTCGCACTTGGCCGGTTTTTTTTAAACTATAATGTGGGTAAGGCTAGCTCTTTATTGTACGTTGTTCGGCTGTTAAAATTGTTAAAGTTGCACGTTTTTTACTCAGGTTTTTCGCTAAACTAAATTCAGTTTTATTGGATCTTTTAGCACGGTCATTCTCGTTGTTATTTGTTGTTATCGGTTATTTACAGTTGCGGTTAGCTTGTATGTAACATTCTACAAATAAAACCTTTGCTAAGCAATTATTCTAATTTTCTTATCAATATTTAACAGCAGTATTCCCTGTACCTGCCTCGTTGGTCTAGTGGTCGCAAGCGCTACTGCTGAGCATGAGGTCCTGGGTTCGATTCCCAGGTCGGGCTAAGCGACATTGGGGTTTTCTACCTGAAATTTCTCAGTAGCAGCCTGGAGTCTGGATTTGTGTCCGGTTGATGGCAATAGGCTCGCCCCCTATTACATGGGACTAACATAACTGGCGAAATGTGGGTGAACCTGCTACAGGGACACCTCTGCCCAACTCTCGGGAAAACAAGGCGTGATGTTATGTATGTTTGTATTCCCTGTATCACCTAACCTGAAATCTCAGTCATACATAGGTAGCAGTCCTGGTAGGAAATGTATTGTATAGTTAATACTTTATTGCATTCCATAGTGTATGTGCTTAGGTGGTAAATATTTACTTATGAAACAATCGTGGACACTATCGGGCACAACAAGATAAAGATAGTAGAGATGAGGACTTATCGTTTATCTTATAATCTAAGTTCTTTTTTTTTCTAGCCATTGTTGTCCCACTGCTGGGCAAAGGCGTCCCTACTCTCTTTTCACCTCTCTCTGTCCAGAGCTTCCAAAGACCAATGTTTCGTTATTAAAAAAAAAAAAAAACATTTATTGTGTATTTTATATGATTGTGTATGCCAAAGAAAATAAATTACCTAACAGCATACAAAAAAACGCAACATGCAATACCAAATTAAGCGAATTTAAATTAAATGACATGACGCATATCATCCCAATATGGCGGCCACACATGTAAAGAACGGAAGTGTCGTAACCGTCGCGTCGCCCGCGCACAGTTTGTTCTTTCGTATTTATAGATATCTACGTTTTATCGTTATCGATTATATTATTACTTGTAGATGTTGTCGCGTGAAATTTATCACGTGTTTATCTGTTTTGTGTCGGCTTAAATGTTTCATCTGTTTTCATTGTGATATCAACACGGAATTATTATTGTTTTTTAATTGGACCGCCAACGATGCGACATTTTTTAAATGCCGTGTGTGTCGAAAATAGCGTATTGTATGAAATATATAAATGGTCACATTAATAAATAATCATCTTTAGATAAATGCAGAAGGTTAATATTGTTAATTTTCAAAATATAAGGGAATATCTACAAAGATATTTAAAGGCTATTTTAAAACTACATCAAATAGTCTACATTATTATTGTAACGGTACACACGGCTACACATCAAGCTATACATTTCCAGATTATGCTGATCTCGCGTACAATGCGAGGTCAGCTTATACTGGAAATGATGTGTAGCTTGATGTGTAGCCGTGTGTACATATAAACCAACATACTTGTAAACGAACCAAATCCAACTTATTGCCAACAACAACGCCAAAATTACCCGTATGGGCAAGTTTCTATGTAACAACAATAAAGCTATATTGGCCACCTTCAGTCAGAATTTCGCATTTCCCGCCAACTCCCACGTATTCCCAGCAGAAAGGTCAAAGGTCATCAAGAATGGAGCAACACCCACACAAAGGTCATGTGAAACTAAAGTTTTATTTATATATCATTTGATGATAAGGGTATATTGAACTGTGACATACTGCGGAATGGAGTATAAATTACCTACCATTTGTTTTGTAGCCTAGCCTATTTTTGCGAATTTTTAAACACGAACACACGATAAACGGAAAAGATATATTATTATTGTATAGAAATAAAAATATTTATTTTAACTAATAATACTTTTTTAAATAATTTTAATCAATGTACTAAAGAATTAAATGAGTACCTACCTACTTCCTTATTCGTTAGTAAATGCAATGGACTAAAAATATACATGCTTCATTAGTTCATTAGCAGAACAAAACAAAATGCTGATGAATATTTTAATCTAATCAGATTGTCAATCGTAAAGCCTTGATTAGGATGTATCTGTGAACAAATGTATTATTCAAACATTTAAGTCAACTTTTTGTTTGATTAAAAAAACATTAAGTTGACAAGATGTCGACAAAAAATAAGATGGAGTCGTCACTGAGATATATTTATTGTTTTATTATCGTAGAGCTGTGACTGATTGCTACTCGAATGTTATTCGTATAGGTGCAATGTATTCATTTCTTTAGACAAATTCTAACTGAATAGAAACGTAATGTTACTTTAACTGAATATTATTATTCATTTATTATTTCAAGTTACAATGACTCATACACAATATACAAAATTAATTAATCATACATACCTTAATTAAACAAATTAACATTACAATAAAATACAAAATAAAAACCACCTTACATACAACACTTACATTAACACAACATTAATGGTCGACGACTGTAGGTGATGTGCAAGTCACTGCAGTGTCGTATGTACGGACAGTCGAGCCTGTCAGCTATCATCATCAGCACGCTGTTGGGACTGCCGCGCACCCTGCGCACCAGAGACGCGCTCAGCTTACGCATAGTTGCATAGAAGCAGTCGACGCTAGCTTCGGCAAACATGCCCGAGGCACTACAGTGCTGCGGCAGCCCCATCAGCGCTCTGAACGCGTTCGTATGCTTTTTGGGTGTGATTCACCCACTGGCTACACGTGTACAATGAGGTACAATAAGCTCAGACTTGGAACAGCGTGCAATAACTTTGGCCTAAACACCTCTTGTTTTACAATAACCAGTAAGCTGTCTTATTTACGTACATAGATGTATATGTCACGGTGGCCCGCGACTTCGTCTGTGATCCAGGATGAAAATTAGCCTATTCCCTTCTCCTGGTCAAGGGTTACCCCTGTGCCAAATTTCATCCAAATCTGTTCATCCGTTTTAATGTGAAAGCGTAAAAATTAAACAAAGAAACTCACTTTCACATTAATAATATTATAGTTAGAATTATAAATGCGAAAATGAGATTGTTTGATTATCTGTTTGCTATGGTTTCACGCTAAAATGGCTGAACAGATTTGGATGAAATCTGGCATATAAACTATGTTCTGGATTAGGACCTAGGATATTTTTTCCGGATATTCCCACGGGATCGAGATTTATGCGAGTGAAACCGTGAGGCGCAGCTAGTATAACATAATTTTGTAAAGAAGTTAGCTATGTTAAATAATGTGGTGGATAATGTGAATAAAGTTTTCTAAACAAAAGTTCATGTGTTTATAAAAGATAATCTGGATGCACCCAAAAATTTACTTAAGTTGAATTTAAATTGTTGACATTTAATTTTAATCCTATGTTTTCTTTATTTTTTTATTTCTTTGTAAGTCATTGTTTTAATTTATTACTAACGATTTTTTTTATCTTTTTGTAATAATTGTCTTAGTGCGACTAATTTTGTACGCCATGATTGGCAAAACATGTAGCTACCTCTTATTATTTTTAAGACCTGTAGTATAATTCTACACTCATATTTTACAAAATAAATATCTAATATCTTGAAAAAAAAAAAAAGGACGAAACAATTTTTTTAAATTCATTACACTAGTTTAAGGCTCGTGCAAACTGGCGCGATATCGCGGACGCTACAGGCAGCGCGACCCTTGTAGCACCCGCGATATCGCGCTGGTCTGCATCGCGGAGCCTTTACAGTGAATCTGTTGCCGGGAAAATGTTTGCTGTTGCTGACTACATATAGTATGCTAAGGTCAAATATATAATTAGATTTTTTTTATCTGCTCTAGTTTTTGAGTTTCAGATAATTATTTTCAAAACAGAAAACACATATATTTAATAAGAAAAAGTTGATTATTTTTTTTTTATTAAGCATTTAGTTCTACAAAATTTTGTTCTAAAGCTCTCCTCTTATGTGCAAACTTTGGAAAATGGCGTATCAGAGACCAGCAATACTCAGAAAAATAACTACGTAATTATTATTCTCTTTCACGATTAAAAGTAACTTTAGTACAGTGCGTGCCACTAAAGATGAGATTTGACGCACCACGTGGTTTGACTTGCGCAGTAGACGATTTATGGGTCTCTTTAGCGGTATGAGGTCCCCGCTGGGGCGTCATCGGGGCGGGGGAAAGAGCGGCGGGAGGCGCGGTCAAGTCTCAACTTTAATGGCACGACCTGTACCTGGAGAAAGCAATTTTTTTTTTCAGTCTTGATTCCAACTATTATGAACCTTGTTTAGAAAAATTCAAATCTCTTACAAGATCATCTCATTCGTTTTGTGGAAAACATGTTAGTTCGTTGGATACATCTTCAAAATCAGTATCATTTTCTGATAAGCTCGGTTCTTTATCGGTTTGTACTAAGGGTTCAGATATATTTTTAGGCACTGAATAGTCAAGTGAATATTGCACTGGACGATAAACACAAGTAGTACTTGGGTACTGACATTTAGCTCGGTTTTCAATAAAAGTCATCGATATGATTTTGTGGTTCTCGCCAAATGGTTGGTGTTTCTAATTTAAAAGCACTTCTTTTGCCACCTTTCCACCATCTTAAATATTCAATACACAATTTACAAACACAATTAGGTGCCCAAGGCTTCTAATTTTTATCCAAGAACATTGCAAAATACCGTAAGCAGGTGTTTTGGACGAACTCTTAGATAACGTTTCTACAATGTTGAAACACATATTCTCCACATATGTAGCAAAAAGTATTTGGATTGTATAAACAACTTTTCCTTAAAGTACTCATGTCGCAAAAACTTCAGATATTAATATTAGAAAATTGAAACTCACACGTTATCAACGGACAAATACGCTTAGATGATAAAAATCAAAAATGAGCTGCACAAAAATGACTAAATGTAGATTTTAAAATAATATGTCATAAGTAAAAAATAAAAACATAAAGTTCGCGGCAATAGACAAAATTTTAAATTTTATAAACTCGTGTTATTCAAGATTCTAAGCAAACTGTTTTCGATCAAAGCTCTTCAACTCAACGCTCCGTACTAGATTTATTGAAAAAAACTTATACTAGCACAAACTGTAATCAAAATCAATATTTTCGCTCAATGCTTTCGTTATACCCAACAGCTCTTAAAGAATCACACTTAAGTTCCTTCTTAATGACATTCCGTGATTTTACGTCTCTTTTTATTAACAGTTTAATGACTAAAGCGGAGTTTTTCACACGATGTCTCATGTAACTCGAGATTCACTAGTTTTATCATAATTAATTCCATATTTTATAAACAAACCTGTTTAATGAAAATGCTACCTTATCATTCTCGCATCTTGATTGGTATTATACTGCTTCCTTATATCGAATATTCGGATCAACGAATAATATCGACTTTACAACCTTCAATTAACATAATATTAAAATGTATGAAATTCCTATCGTAGTAGAATTTTAAACATCGCTTGACATTGCTTGTTATATAATTATTTATATCACTTACTTTTTGGTGTTTATTAATAAATCAGGGCTGACTATGACGCCCTTTTGGTAGAACAATTTCCATGAAGTTTTCATTGACATTGTTCTACTAGAGTCGTGTCGCACCTATCTGATTTTAGACAATTTAATAATAGAAAAAAAACATTGATCCGTAACATAATATAAATAAAGAGCACAATCGCGTTTACAAAAATGAGGTTTCGGTTACGGTGTCGCGAGTTCAATTGTTTTTTCCCATCTCAAAAATGCCCAACGCACCTAAAGCTTTCACTTCAAAAAACGAAAATAAATTCTTATAACCTTCAAATAAATTTTCCTTCTTCATGTTCCACCGAAGCTTCGAACCCTGAATTGGAAAATATAACCGGGTTATGCTACACACTAAAACACACAATATTACTTATGGATACGACAGTTCCTTCATCATCATGTTAATATAATTATGTTTGTACACTCGCAATGGAAAATACACACCCACCAACGTGGCCTTGCCTGAAGACTGCCGAGAAAAGAAGGGGGCTAAGGGGCGCTACAGGCAACCGCTCTGCGATCCACCTTTGAATTAAGTTGTCTCTTTGCAAGCTAATCGCGATACCGAACGTAAAATTCGTTGCTTGCTGAGATAAATGAAAAAAATCATATATATTTGCTACAAGTCACAAGGAACTTATAACTTTACGTGGTTAGCTTTAATAGTCCACATGGTCACAAGATATTCTTTATTTAACTAATCTTCGAAAAATGTATTGACCCTCTAAAGATACACACGTTTTTTAATAATTGAGCCTCTTTTTAACTTTTTTACCTTTTCTCACAGTTGGTCGCAGTTACTTGGCCACTTAGTATTTTTAGGACCCCAAAATAGGAATTAATTGAAGTTCACAAACAGAGGCGCAATCATTATATTAGATTGTATAATAATATTTTTAGGAGCGCAAAATGGAAATTATTTGAGGATCTGTTAAATATATGCCTTAATTTAATTGAAACGTCACGAAGTAGACAACAGTACTATAGATTATAGTAGCAGTAAGTAGTAGATTAAATTCAGTGAAATACCAACTATATTTATTTTGTATCTCACAAAGGTAACAATTTCGAAGTAAACAACAGTGTCTGTTCCGGGAAATTGTTACTGGTAGATACTTCTCCGTATTAACTAAATACGTAACGTGTCGGATGCTGTTAGGTAAAGTATTGTTTAGACGAGGAGTAGTATTCGCCTCGAATGCTCGATTATCGAAAGAAGATGAAGTTGATACGTGTAAACAGTCTCGATACTCGCATGAAGTCGTATGTCGAAGGGTGAGAATCGGAATCGGTTTCTCCATAGAGATCTACGTTTTGGAATGGGCAATTAGCTTCAACTTTCTGACTAACTGACCGACTCTTTGACAATTCAAAAGTGCCTGTAAATGGTTTAATTGAAATAAATGCTTTGAGTTTGAGTTTGAGGGAATATTGGTTACGTCCGTGTAGAAAACGTAATTAGAGTTTTCAAATGACAGCTCGAGAAAATCACGTTACTAGTTTTATATGTATTATATTTAAGGGGAAATTGACTCCTGTAATACTAGAGCAGGAGCTATGGCATTCTTTAAAATAGTGTATACATAGCCTGTGTCAATAAATAAATATTATTAAAACTTGGTTTTATTTAACAAAATAATAAGTTATTATTTCTAGCTTCAGTGTAAATGTAAAGCGCGTCACTGTTTCGGCTGCGAGAATCGCATGGACATTTTCGCCTCTCGACGAGCCAAATACTCTCTTCGTATAAACGAGCCTTAAATCTACCCACGTGTAGGAAAATATCGGAATATACAGTGCGCCCACAGGGTGCTTCAAATTATATTGTAAAAGTCGAGGTATCGCTATGAAATTCATGGAATTCCGTTACTTCAGTTTGGATTTGCAGGAAAATTTATATTAACAGAATCAAGTTTTTTAAACTGCATAATTGAAATTAAGACAACACAGTTCGTGAATATGTAAATAACAATTATTAAAGCCTGATTATTACCGATACATACCTATTATATACGCACGAAAATGGGGGGAGGCTTTTGCTCACCAAAGGGACTGATAAGCTACAAAAAAGGTATATAAACAACCCCACTATTCGGCACTAAGTATTTCTTTCAACAAATAGCTGTAATGTAAGCCTTATTAGTAATGTAGGCAATGATTATAAGACTTCGATATTCTTAATGGGTGTGTAATATATATGGCATAATAACAGATAGTATAATATCACTTGTTCACATGATATAAATTTCATATGCTATAAAAACAAATAAAATAATTTCATGTGATCTAATGTTCTATTTCGTATAACCTTTTTTTGCTCTAATAACATTTAGTGTAACGATCATTTCATATAATTTTCAATTTGTTAATGCCCTTTTTTATAACGTCCAGTTGACCTAATTTTCATATTTACTAATTTTCTGCTAAAATTCTGTTATGAAAAAAAACCTCATCTAAACCAAATGATTCACCAACAATAGCGGGGATGTGGCGCTCGGCGGCCGCTGCCGCGGGAAGCTCGCTTCGCTCGCTCGCCTTCGCGCGTTATTGGTCACTGTTCTAACCTAACCTAACCCAAATAACGACGTTCCTAAATTATATTAAACGTTACTTATAGATTTTGAATATTATAGTAAATTATTATTATACTAATTAAATATTAATTCAAATGTACATTATAGAAAATGTTCATTATACCATATAACATTAGGTAAAATGAAATTATGTTAAAAATTAATTATATTTAAAAAAAAGTTTATAAAATGAAATTAAGTCATATGATCATTAGAACTTTTGTTATTATTTCAAACGTTACACACCCATTCATATTACCAACTTAAAGTGCCAGAATACACAACAACATTTAGACACGTCTCATCAATATTTTCAACACCTACATAATTCCTATATCCATTCATTGCAAAAACAACCATACCAAAATTTTTACACTCTTTTACTATTTTAGGAATATTCGTACGTACGTCAGAATCCGATTAATGCATCTGCCCACGCACTGAAAATGTCAAGCTTAACGCCCACACGCTATCAATTGCAATTTTGTTGTTTCAAGTATTCAGTTGATATTTTTACGTACTAGGTATTTGTGAAGTTATTTTAGTTAGGGGATGATTGTAATAAACATATAACTACCAACTACAACTATTAGGCAGTACATGTGGGTGAACGAGCTCTGCTCTGGTGAAAATAGAGAATGCTCATTTAATAGTATAGGACAGATCATTCCCATGTATAGTATCTACATACTAATTCCATGCTGCCATTATAGTAAGTTATTACTTATTCCATGCTGCCATGTCATTATTCTAATGTCATTATTCTCATGTCATTCTCATTATCGTGTTCTAAACTTTAGGAGACCGAGCTTTACTCGGGTGAAAATACGGAGAAAACGAATTATCCCAGATATGAGACCTAGCTAGATCGATTTTTTCACCCCCGTAAACCCCTAAATTGCAACTGTGTGCGATATATATATAAATATATATATATATATATATATACAAATATATGTATTGCTCGTTTAATAGTACAGGATTTAGGTTTGGCATTGGGCATTGTTACAATAATAAATTATGTACAGTGGCTAAATTTGTTTTCAATAATGTTACATAACATCATGCCTATGTATCCCGAAGCGAGAACAGACAGACCAGGTGTATATTACACCCACTTTTCACCTGTTATATAAATATCCCATGTAATAGGAGGCAAGCCTATTGCCATTAACTGGGCACAAATCCAGCCTCTGAGTGGCTCTGAGGGATTCCCTATAGAAAAACCCGATAACACTTTGCCCGAACAGGGAATCGATCATAGAACCCCACGTTATAAAGAACAATGATTTTACTCCACAATAAAATAAAGTTTACTTGACTTAACCCACATAAACATTTAAATTAAAAGACAAAATCCCAGCAACGCCTCGCTGACTAAATTAACAAATAGGTTGAAAAGTATAAAAAAGTAATCTAGCTGCAGGTTGCGGTGGGCGGCGTGACGTCACTGAAGCCGCCCGCCCACTCCGTAATACATGGTAATACCGCTGACACCGTAAAGGTTCTCGCAAACTGAAGTGTAACAGATGAATCGAGGTTGTAAATAGGAGTTTAAAGAAATAAGCAACTGTAGTTTCATATACAAACATTCAAACTCAAACTCAAAGTATTTATTTCAATTAAACCAATTACAGGCACTTTTGAATGATCAAGAAGTGGGTTAGTTAGTAAGATGAAGTTACTGCCCATTCCAAATCATAGTATGTTTCTATGAGAGATTAACGGCCAAGAAACGCCATCGAGATAAAAATATTGTTACAAAACCATTGTTACGTTATAAGCCGTATTGAGAAGTGATTTATGCGTAATTAGTCTGTTTTAAGAGTTCCGTACGTCAAAAGGAAAAACGGAACCCTTATAGGATCACACGTGTCTGTCTGTCTGTCTGTCACAGCCTATTTGCTCCGAATCTACTGAACTGACTTTGTTGAAATTTTGAACACATATTTATTTAAACTTACATGTATTTCTGTGACCCAAACACCGTAAACAAATGAATTTTGAATATGAGGGTAATTTTGAGTATTAGGAATATGAGTTTCGAGGGCAAATCAGAAAATAAAATAAAAAAGTTTTGCAATTTGTACTGTTTGACATTCACATGTAAGGACTTGTTGTGAGGATTATAATTTTATTTTTATAATTTTAAAATAAACACTTTTAAAGATATTTAAGAAAATTGATCATCAATAGTTTCGAAGATGGGAAGATATCTCCGAAACTATTGAGCCTAAAATTTTGACAAAAAATACAGAGAATGGTTCTTTACTCATAGATTACCGAAAAACCTATCAGAAGTGTATGGTCTTAAAATAATAAACAAATTTACGTTTGCAGTTGATTTTTCAACTACAATGTTAAGTTCGTTCTTGGGATAAATTCATCCCAACTACGGAACCATTCAGTGTGCGTGGTCCGACACGCACTTGGCCGGTTTTCTCATTGTAGTCACATGCACACATGGTGCATGGGATTCTAAAAACCTTATCAAATCTTTATGTTGTGAAAACTCTTATCAACATTAGATGGATATTAATTTTCAAATATTCACTAGAGCAGCACCCTAATTGCGTAACATAGTTTCAGTCACAATTCGATAGTTTTGAAGAATATTTCTAAACTATTGCTTCATAAGTTTAATAAATTCCGCTGCTCAACAATGAAAATAACGCAATTTAAAAAACGTGTCTGAACTGTCAAAGTGATAGAAAATGCGATCAATTGTCATTTTATGTGTGTTAGCAATTACCCCACAGGCTATCATTAGACTTGACAGCAGATTATTTGATCAGAGATTAGATCAGCCTGTCAGAAATTGACAGATACTGCAGATAATGTTCAATTTTAGCTAAAAAGGCACTATACGCTTAGACTAATTTACGACACCAAATAAATCTGATAAGTAGATACAGTCAAAATTCTAATACAATCAAGTCCAATATAATTATCGTCCACAAGTCCATGTGTTAAGACTTAGAACAATTACGGGAAGTTGCTTAGCGTCTATTTATAGCACAGACCGCATAGCAGACATAGGATTAGTCCGTCTGAATTCCTGTGGAAGTACGTGCACTTATTTCAGACTACGTATCGGAAGTCGGCAGTGTTAAAACAGAACGCAATGCCATGCATTATTATGGCGTTATTCATTATGTGCGAAGACTTGAGCGAATTAATATAAAATTGTGCGAAATTCAATAACAATGCATGTTCGATATCGATAGTCAAGAGGCTCGTGGCTAAATAATAAATTAAAATTCAAAATATTTTATATCACATAAACCTACATGGGCACTTATGAAACGTCAGAAGCTAGGTGCACGGTTCCAATTGGTCGTTTCCTATGGAGAAGAATCGGCAAGAAACTCCACGGTAACAGCCGCACCGGTCGATCGAAGGTTAAGCTATGATTGCCGCGGTCGGTTTGTGGATAGGTGACCATCAATTACATATCGAGACCCTTCCGTGACATAACGTCATTTCCGAGGAATGACTTTAAGCCATTGGTTGCGCCTGTCATTCGTAGATCTTTGCCTGTAGTTTTACGGGTAGCCTAAAAAGTCTGACACCAGTGATACCAAAGGGGTGTTACTCAGTAACTGAGTTGTGGAGATCAGATAGGCAGTCACTCCATCTAAATTACTGGTATTCAGCTGCATCTGATATTCTGGAATCCGACTCCAGCACAATTGGGAAAAGGCTAGGCAGATTAATTGTTCGTTATCGACAGTGCCAATGCTACCGCTCTATTGTAAACCACCTTAACAACTGTCACCTCTTATTTTCTGAACAAAAATAAAACAGTCAAACACAAGTTTGTAAGACACGTCAGAAACTATACCACGCAACTAAAAACAGTAATGTGACAGCTTGAATTACTGTTTTTTAAGACCGTCTCTTTCTGACTCTCCCTAAAAATAAAGGACAGCACCACTCTTATTGAAGATAAGTGAGTGACCAACAGAATTACGTATTAATTTATCATGTAAGTGGATAAGTGAACGGGTACCTTAACACCGTAGCAGCTATACGAAACGGACATTAATAGCTTGATACTCAGTTTACACACGACACGCTCATTTCGCCGATGGACACGTTAAATTGGTTCCATATCATTCAATTTCATGGAAATTGAATTAAATTTTGGCCGCCGTGCCTTTTGAAGTGTACTTTTTAATAGTTGAAACTTGTATCGTCTCTATTTAAAGAAAAACGTGAACTTGAAAGTTCAACTTCTGAGGTGTTCACATAAACTCTCAGTGGTTATTGAGTCGACAAAGTTATCTTGGTATAGTCGAAGTTCTTCGTGAGTGTTCAGAAACGTCAAGATTTGGAATCAAAAGTTTCATCGAATAGGTAAATCAGCTCTGGTTAAGATTACTTCAGAATCCAGAGATGAATCTTTTTAGCGTTCTTGCACGTAATTTTAACATTTTTAATAGTGATGGAACCTAGAGTTTTTATATGTTCATGTACATACTCTTCTAATACAAATCACCATATTTGTATTGTTGAAACGAAGAAATATTGTAGTAGGAATAATACGAAACATTTCCTTATTAACAATGCGCGTGGTCTCTAAGAAAAGGTCTTCCTTTTAACTTTAAAAGGCTATTTAAAAGATTGGCTGCAATAGTTCCCTTTTTTTTGGGTGGGAAATTATCAAATAACTTCGATATTTTCCCACCCAAAAAAAATAGTTGCCTCAAAAGTAGGTAACTACAGTAAAAGCTTATAGAAACCCCTGAGTATTATGAATATAGTTGGTCTCTTTACGGTGTTAACTTATATTTAACTTGATAGAAAGTTAAATAAAAGTTCGTGCTATCATTTCCCATACATTTGATAAGTATTCTTAACCTTGATGTTAATACTTGTTTAAAATGGGCTCTTTTTAACTTCACTTCATCGATAGCAACACGATAATGTTGACTTTATCTAAGTACTACATAACATGACATAACATCACGCCTGTATTCCCCGAAGGGTTAGGCAGAGGTGTACCTATAGTACACCCACATTTCGCCAGTTATGTTTAAGTCCCATGTAATAGGGGGCGAGCCCATTGCCATCAACCGGGCACAAATCCAGAATCCGGGCTGCTAATGAGAAATTCCAGATGGAAAAACCCAATAACACCTTGCCCGGCCCGGGAATCGAACCCAGGACCTCATACTCAGCAGTAGCGCTTTGCGACCACTAGACCAACGAGGCAGCCCTAGGTACTACTAACTAGGTATTGGTATGATAAATAGGTATACTATTTTAGGTAGTTACTGGATCTTCGCGTTCGCATATTATGTGGTATTCACAGTACGGAGGCTTTATGGTTTAACTTAAAAAGACTTTTATGGTAGTTACCCCTATTGTTGGACTCAACCATAGCCCGAACATGCAGCAGTAACGAGGATAGCTTGCGGGCTGTGGCAAGCTATCTAAAAAGCTCTACGCCCTTGCTGCTAAATCCAACTTAACTACAAATTTAAAAAAAAAAACCTTAAACAAAAGTTATCAGCGCTCAGCGCTTGGTTTGGCAACACGCCGTGATCGAGTTAACGATAAGTCAATCGTCATCCTGAAGATGCTTCGTTGAGAGGTGAAACACGTGTCGATTTCTTTCAGGGTTTTTTTTTAAGACTCTTTAGAAATAGCTGAGCGGAACAGGTTACTAAATATATCCACTTCTATTGCATTTTATAATGGATTTCCGCAAGGTCACACCTGAATCAATCCTAACTAAAATACTCTCCATCAAGGTACCTATCACTACCTATAGTTTATGACGTAAACGGTACGGATAGCATCGTAGTAACATTATTATTAGCGGTATCGCTGTCCATAGCGCGTACCGCCGCACTCCCGAACCGTACATACATAATTCATACATTTCATGCGCTCAAACCCCGGAGTTATGTGCGGAATTATACACCTTTATCGAATAATATTTGTTCTTGCGATCATACTTCTTTATTGTA
The DNA here is from genome assembly GCA_916610215.1 of Omphaloscelis lunosa. Lineage (NCBI taxonomy): Eukaryota > Metazoa > Arthropoda > Insecta > Lepidoptera > Noctuidae > Omphaloscelis > Omphaloscelis lunosa. The sequence goes on from OU744258.1 coordinate 11,443,235, forward strand.
AATACAATATTGAGATATTCCCGTGGATTTTCTTAACAGAAATGCTGGTTTTCTTATCGTTTATCGATCAACAGCCGCTCTGTGGAAGCTTTCGATATTACCTCAACTTATTTGACTTTTTATTCAAGACGACGGCACGTGTCTATTTACGGTTATCGTTACAAGCAGTTAGTAGATCGATAATGATAACGATTTAGATAATGATGTAATCAATATAGAATATTGATTCAAATTAGATATTCAAACGATTGATTAAATCATTGACCTAGTCCGGCTTTTATCACCATGTCAAATCTAATCAGCCTTTATGTCAGGCCTTTATTGGACATTACTTAATTAATTCTCAATTTGCACTACAATACCAACAATAAATAAAATGAACAAATAGGTACCTCAATAAATGAATAACTTATAAGTAAGTACTTACCTAAAAGCTGCAAGAACTCTCTTAATTTGCTCTCAAAACATCTGAATTCAAAACTACCACTATACGATTTATGATCAACGATTCAAGTCAGTATAGTGCATAAACATGAAGAATGATCAACCAACCACCGGACGAATAATGTGGCCAGCAATTCATTACCCTACACTGATTGGTTCATTTTTCCGAGCTGGCCGTAGTAAGTCACAACTAGCCGAATAAAAAACAACCAACATATTTCCTTTTATTCCTAGATCATAATGAAAACATACTTGACATATTTTATTAAATTAGCGCACCATGTTTTCTTTTGCGAAGGCTTCCAAAGACTCAGAAAGCCAAGAAATATCTCAGCTTTTATTTCCATACAGACGACAAAACTTCTAAATATTTCACGCCGGCATTCGCCATAAATACACGAGAAAATTACGTCACAATCGGAATTAAATTCAACGCAACAAATAACTAAAATTATAACCGAATTACTTAAATATTGGTACAAAAATAACTAAAGAGTTACATCCGATTTTTAACTGAAATTTATTGGCCTCGTAGTTTGTAGCGTGAAAAGGTTTTTAAAACGCAGTTGAACGTATGCCAGGATTTAGTAACTTTTATATAACAACAATATTAGTTTATCGGTCGCAATTAATCATAAACTTTAGCTGTCTTATATTTGTGCAAATTGGCTTAATTCCTCGATCCTATTTATACTTATTTAATTTGCGAGCGACAGTATAATTCTCGTCGGTGTTATCGCTGTCCCCATCTACGAGACATTCTACGAACTATAAAGCAGACAGAAGATTAGTGTCAACCAAACACAAGGAGCATACGAAACAAACGATTATCGCCCACAACGCGAACGAGTCAGTCGCAGTATTTTTCATAGGAAACCGTAAATAAATCAACAGATTTTATCGAACGTAGTGCAGATCATTGTTCCGCACAGCTAAAAGCTTTCTAGGTCAATCTGGGTGGTAATTTATTTGGAGAGAGCAAGCGTGAACTCGATACTGCGAAATACGGACGACACTCTTTGCGCGGCCCATTACGCCGCCAACCCGACTATGTAGAAAATCGCTTTTTATACACCGACAATCCTGTAAACGTTCTGTTTCCTGTTTTTGCCGTTTCATATTGTTTGGATGAGGGTGGTTTTGGGTTTTAGGGAATTTGTCGTTGCTACTGAATTACATTTAGTACGTGTACAATTGCGTTTGTAAATATAAACGATTTGTAGGGCAAAACGGCTAATTTATTTACGAATTCCTTTTTGCGCCATGTTTTTCTAAATAATTTACTTACGTAAATCATAAACTCTCGGTTGAAAGGGCAGAGAAACCTTGCACTCTCTCGTAAAATACGCACTTTGGCCTCAAATGGCTAAATTCTACCTCAGTCCTTTCAGTTTTTTCTGCAAAGTAAAACAAAGCCTCGCTGGCGGTCTTCCGTCGCGTCTATAAAGTTTTTATAAATAATCTAAAAATAAACCACAGCTGAAACCACATTTCAGTCTACAAAAAAATACTTACTTACTTACGTAGCATCAGTTTTAAGGAAAAATAAATATGACTGGAATGACATTTCGTCGTACATCTTTCAATGAAGGTCTATGAGGTACATCGAATCATTATCATCATGCTATATTAACCCCTGAATGTCCACACTGCCAAACATTACCCTCCCCATATAAGATAAGGGTCTGTTGTAGGGAAAACAATTAATAAGCCTGTCGTGATTGCGAGATCTCTTGGTTGCGAGATCACTAGATTATGTATTCCAGTATCTATTCCATATTCAAATCCTTGTGTCCGATTGACATTGTTTCCACAAACAAATATCATCTTTAAACTCGTGTTAATTCAGCTGATTTCAGAATGACTAGTAGTATTGAAAAAGTCATAAAGAACTTTTAAGTTGTAGCGCAAATTGAATTTTATGGGTGCGATTTAAAGTTATTTTTCCAAAACCACCTATTTGTTTACAAGTTCGGAAACTGAATTGCGAATATAACATACATCAGTATTACTTATTATGTTATACAATTACTTAATTTCCAAATAAATCTAGCAAATCAAAAGAAACTAACTTGGAAATAGGACTCCATTTCCTGACACGAAACCGTCCAACTAATAGAACGCCAACTACTAACTTACAACGAATAAGTTTATTCAAGTAAGTACAACATAGTATGTCAACTTAGTACTTTAGAAGGCTGAATGGGGTGCCTGGCGGTGCCTTAGACTACAGATAACAGTCATCTTTGTGCCTCAATTATATTAGTCTGGCGTTCCAGGGCTGACACTTGCCAGATGCTGCTGGGAAAATAATGTTGTTCTTTTACACGTACTTTCTCATTATTTGTTTAGGTACTTGTCGTATTATTTTCCCGAGAAAGAAAATCAATTTGTTTTGAGTATTGACTTTATATATTAGTAACGCCTTTTTTCTATGCAACGATCTTGTTTCTTTTACTTCGTCTCCGTTTATACATTAAAAAAGTATGATTGTTTTGTTCTTAAATGCATGTCAACAGATAGAAAAAACCTCGTAGGGGCGTAGACGCATTGCGTATAGCTTTAGTCTCCTAAGAAAGCGGTAACATGGTTACACATTAACAGCTGTCCAAATACAGAGCGTATTTTGGGGTATTAACGCACCAAATGAAGCGCACCAAAAGTATTACTCGAAATACTTTTGGTGCATTTCAAAGTTGGTGCGCTTCGAAGAATACCCCTGTATTTTGACATCTTAATGACAAATACTGGTGAAAATGACAGATTCTCATGCAGCCATAATAATATGACAGTACGATACCCAGTGCGAATGCAATGCTCCTGACCAAACCATGTCCCATATGGAGTGTCCACACGCCTGCATTTCTGAGGACCGAAAAAATGCACTGATGCTGCGATTGGCGTAGCCACCTACTGGGCCCAACTCGTTTAACAAATAACCAACCACCGAACCCGCCAACCACCACCACCACCGACTCGAAAAGAAGAAGAAGAAGAATATGACAGAACCACTTTCCTAGGATACCAAACCACATGTACCGTAATTTATTCGTAATGATTAAGTAAGTTCGGTTTTTCATTCGAAAAGCCTTAGGGTCGGGCGGGAGCTATTTCGACTGTGGGGTAATTCTAAATATTAAATTATTCTCCAATAGTTAAAATTTCCCCATAATCGTCGAATTACCAAATAGAGGGGCTATTTGGTAATTCGACGATTTCCCGACCTTATCTTTAAAACTTTCAAGTCTACTACAAATCTTATTAACACTAGAAAGTCACAAACACTTAAACACAGCATACAGCAAAGACAACCCACTCCTAAACTTCAGCTTTAAACTGAAAAGAAAAGCGCAAGAGTAAGTTATCCTCCTTTTCACCGGAAACGTCGTTTAGAATCAACTGGGGAGAATGTTGCTCACAGAGTCACAGCTCAGAAACGTAAAGTGACATAACTAGCTGCTGACAAGCCACTAGTTGTGTAAATTGTTCTAACAGGGAGACATTAGTGGTGTATGTTGTGTCAACTGCGCGCGGAAAATCTTCGCACCTGAATTAGAATAGAAAATTATCCTTTCTACAGAGGTATTTTCTTATCGTGTTTTATCCTAGTGTTTAAATTTGGATGAATAGAGCTTACGGCTGTCTTTGAGTAGGAAACCATTCGAATCCTCAACATAGAAACTACAACAATACAGGCTATACAATTCATGTATTTTTCAGCCCACACAATTTTCGAGCCAAGTCTCCTACACAATACCACAAAGCATACACTATGCCTAGCAATGCACCACACTATAATAACACTAGTTCAGAAATAAAATAAAACTCAACATAAAATGACAACGCACAGAAAACACAAAAGTATTCCCAGGAATTCCGAATATAAATGTATTCAAAAGCGAAATAAAGTTGTTTAAAACGGAAGCATTCGCGAACAGTGCAAAATTCCGATCAATCAGAGACAGTCAAAACATTTATTGAATCTATATTTGCCAACACCAGGGCTTTGAAAGCCACAAATAGGGCGTGAGAACAAGCTAACAGTTGTTGTTCTGGTGGACGAGCATCGCACAACCCTAGCGACAATTGGCGGCAGAGAATTGAACCTTATCATAATAATTATAAGACTGATCTACGTGGGGGTAGTGACGGTTGTCTCGTCACGTCTCAATTAATAGCTAATGAATATGGTTTACGCTTATTGCAGTGCTTCCTATGATCTTTGTGCTCCTGGTACACAGTTCACGAGTATATTGTTACAAGGAAAATTGGTTACATCCGTGCACGGGGTGTTGTTGTGCTCCTTTGTTTGTAAATAATGCTGTGAGGTCACTCAGTGAATGGACCTTGTTTAAAGTAATACAATTTGAGCTTAAATAAATAAACTGTTGCGCGTTTCCGGAAAATTCTGTTCGAATATTCTATGAAAACGTTCGATGGTGTTATTATTTAACTTTAACACTTCTAACTTTTCCATATTTACATGTAAAATAATATCTTTGACGAATAAATCTATCAACTATGTTTATTGAAGTAACTCATTGAATTTAAATGGCTGCCCTAAACGTTTAAAACATAATGAACACATCTACATTTTCTACTTCATTAGCCTACTTATTTATGTGTTTTAATCGAGGCTTTCGTTCGTCTACGTGTGAGTACCATTCGCTCCACTACTTATGGAAATCTGTCACGACTCGGAACGATGAGAAAGCTCTATACACCGTAATTATAAAGCGTCGTAAGTCGTAACTCCATACAAAGTTTATTGACGCCATGTTGTCTTGAATTTAAACATGGAAGGTTGGTCTGAAAGGATGGACGTCAGCAGAGCGGTGATGACGTAACGGGCTATTCCCTACAAGCCCCACATTTACTGGTCCACTTTCCTTCCCAGAGGATATTTGTTACTAGCTTACTTAGCCGGAATAACCACAAAGTGGAAAAATCTGTAGCGTAACTTCACAGCGAAACTTTAACGAGAGTTTATTAGAAAAAACTGGCCGCGAATGGCTATCGAATTAATTTATTATTTTAGAAGAAATTGCTGGAGTTTTGATAAACTTGGCCGTTTTGAATAGGTTACTCTAACTAATTTTAAACTCAAAATATCTGCAGAGTTTGTACGAATAAAGTCTTCGCTTTATACCTCTTTCTCTTTTGTACCTCTACCAACTAATGAGATCATTAGATCCATTTAAACTATGTTATGTCTCTATGATATCGCATGATCAATATATTAAAAAATCAGAATTCTGTCGAGCAAAAAGCTACGTATCCAAGGACATAAACCAGAATGTATTCTACATAAGTGAGAAGGCAATTGACACAATCTTTTAGATATAACAGACACCAGGCAAGAGTTATCGACCTTAATAAACCACTAATATCCTACGTCGGCGTCTGACGTCTGGGTCCGTCCAAACCAGACTCGGGAGAAATAGTCATACATTTTTGTTATTTTTGTGATTTTCGGGTACAAATTGTGAGTGAGTGAGGAAAGATTATGATAAGCAACAGTGTAGCACAAGTGCGATTACGAAAAAGCTAAGATCCTGGTTCTGAACAAAATACTACAAAGAAATCCAAATAGATGCTTATGCTGCTGCAGCTCAACAGATTCTAATTTTTGGTTTGCCAAATAAATACAGGGTAAAAGACACAGAAAAGAAACACTAAACCGTCAGGTAGATTTATTAAAAAATACTAGAAACGTATTTTTTCTTTTTTGCGTAATCAAATGATTACGGCGATACATTGAGTTAAAATGTGCCATGACGTCACGAGTATGTAGATTTTATACTAACTTGTGACGTAGCGGCTGGGGGGTGGGTCATTACGTGATTTTCGCTAAACGAAACGTAACTATTGACTTCGAAAGCGTCACCTGTTTTGAAAATTAGTGATTTTAGTAACTAGTTATTTTTCAAATTCTATTCGGTGCTTCAACACGGTGATTCTATCGAAGTATTACAGTTATTTGCGAAACGAAAATATAAATGATTACCTACGTAATACGTTACATATTGCAAGCTTTAAGTTTTTGGTACGAATAAGTTTTTGTAGCTACATTATGCAGTTGCATTATTAAGGTAATACTAAAGTAATTACGCGTGAAAGAAACAATGTGCGCTCGCAACGTACTTTAGTTTCCTTTCACTCTTTTCATTCGATCACTGCATTGTGATGTAACTAGTTACAAAAATCACGTGTTTATGTGTGACTCGAAACTAGTTATTCGGCTACATGCCCCGTAGCCAGTTATTGTCACTAGCGACGTCAAATAACGTCCATGCCTAGTATAGAACCAACTCCGCAACTTTAATACGATTTATCTAAGTATTTTTTTTATTAATATGATAAAGCAAAAAATACGTATCTAATATTGTTTTATTATCTGACTGACGAACTAAATAGAAATTATTCTTTTCTTACACAAGCACCATCTCTGAAATGATCTTGTTTATTTTAATGCAACTATGTCATATTATGCAATTATCATTATGATAAAAGTTTTCATTACACAGTTAACCACTTATTTATTACTCGATCAAATACATAGTGTAGGCACCATTTCATTTCAAAGTTTAACAAAGAAAGCTAAATGTAACGCACCAGCCGTCAAAGTTCCACTTCAGTGATACAGATACCAAGTTGAGAGACGAGCTATTCAGTTGGAGGCTTGCCTTTAGTTTTGACATTAATAGTACTAAAAGTAAATATTCCAGAATAAATTGAAAAGTTTAAGTAAAGAGTAAAGTCAACTCTTTGAAAAACGAGACCAAGCGACATTTATTTCATATTTTATTTGATACATACGCCTTTAAAAGCTTAAAAACTAAGCTCAGCTTTTAAAGAATTCATTAATTTTAGAATTAACTGCAACGTACTCGTTTTAATAAGACCCTAAAACCTATACTTTCTAAAACTTTACAAAGGACCGTTGTAAAATTTAAGAAACAAAACTAAAGTTTTTGTTGAGTGATAGCTTACAAAGTCACCTATTCAACTTAGAACATGTAAATGGAGCTTTGACATACATGAAGACAGTAGTATAACAGTCACACGAGTAAACATTACAGCAGAGAATCTAGTCCACTGCATAATTCGAGTTAACTCTCGCTTCCTTACGTTTTGATGAGCACGAAGCTATCATGTGATTTGTAACCGATGCTAATCGCATTATCGGCCATTTGCATTCAAACGGCAACTGTGCTGTCAAAATATTTACGAGTGCTGTCATCTATCGTCGGTGCCGCTAAATTTGCTGAACCAACGAGCGTAACAGTTTCGCAAATTGTTATTGAGTAGATATATCGATTTGGGATGCGTTTGTTTTTATTTTTAGTTAATACGACGTAGAGATGGAAGACAAATGTAGGGCCTTGTTTAAAAGAGACGGCGCCGCCAAAGACGACGGCGAAAAGCTCGTGGCATCGGCAGTCGCAACTTACACTTACATAAACCTTCAAAGCAATTAAGTGTTATTAGTGTATTCAGTATTATGCCTAAGTGAAATAACAACCACCACTTGACGTAAACACCTCTACACGTGGAAGAAAACCCTGGGTGTTCTGAGATTTTTTGGGGCTGGAGCAAAATCAATTTCTTCTTAGAAAAATAAATATAAAGTTAGGTATTATGTACCACTTTCTTTAAAGACTTTCTTCTTTCATTCAATACTTTATACAAACGTTCATATGCCTGTCTATACAAAGCTCAAACGGTCCCGTTTCAAAAGATTGTCAGTCTACTCACAATTGCCTTCAATATTCACGTCTAAGTAGGTACCTCCTTTTACGGTGAAACGCATTTTTCTTCTTCACATTCAAACCCATTTGTTCAACATCAATCAAACGTAGGACGTACCTATTACTTATTCATAAAAAAATGACAACACACGTACACAACAAATGATCCCGATTTAAACATTGTGATGTAGGGATCAGAGTATTCAGAAGAGATTAGCTTCAACGTACTGTATTCAAAACAAATATTTTAGATATGATTGGCCACAGCGTAGGCGAGTGTACACAAATAATCGAATGTTCGCTAAAACAATCCAAGCGTAAACTGCTGCCACGAAATAAATTGAAAAAAATACGAAGTTAACGTGTTGTGAAATATTGATATTAAGTTTGGTGGAAGATTTAAAATCCGCTCGATTTCACATACCTACCGATTCTGAGTATCGACGAAGAATTCATCTCTTTATACAGGTTATTATCGTTTATTTACTGACAAAGAAAGCGTCTGTTTGTCACCGTGCAAGTTAGAGCCAACTCACGGAAAACTTATTGTAGAACGTGTAGGCAAAGAGCCAGCAACAAGTCAGTATTGTGATCTCTGAAGCTGCAAGCTTTCAGAGTAATACACCTCGTGTTGATACCAGTTTAAAGCTTAACCCCAATACTACTTTCGAATCACAACAACAAAACAGTGGCTTAGCGCACCACTATTTTATCGTTGTGGCCTGGTCCGAAACAAACGATACAGTCTGGCGATCGGAATTTTATAGTACTTCGGTAACTTACCTACTTCAAATCAACTTAGCGAGTTTATTTTTCGGAATAAAGTCGAAATTCTAAATATTCATCAATGTTATTGAAAAAATCTCAATTCCATACACATTCCTATACATATTCGATTGGAAGCATCTTCAAAGAATTCACGCAAAGTTTGCCAAATCACTTTGATAAGTTTAGGGGCCCGAGTTGGCGAATCACATTCAACTTTCTTGGATTTCTGCCGAATTTCAGATGCTAACATAACTTTATTCGTTTCCGCATCGAGCTTAATAACCAAGTTATTTAACTTGGAGCCGTGTTTAATTTAAATAAAGAAAGAACTGTTATTTAAACGAGGTAATCAAATGATTGTTGTTTGACGAGAAACAATCTTGTCGAGACAAAATCTTGGGTTCATTTGATTTTTTCAATCGTTCAGATTTGGTAAAATTTTGATTTTCATTTGCAAATAGGTTTTTCTTTCTTTTTCGTGTGGTCAGACTAACCTGATGTTAGAGATTTTATACCACACATGAGTCTACGATTTGGCTTCGAGGCATGCCTTCGAGAAATATCTCTCACGATGTTTTCCTCCACCGTTTTTACCGCAAGTGTTAATTATCAATATACACATGAATCCAAAAAGTCAGAGGTGAGCCTTGGGTTCGAACTCGAGACCTATGACTTGGCAGTCCGACGGTCATACCACTAAGCTATCACTGCTATAAATTAAAAAAGGGAAAATAATAGGTTTCAAATTAACTATTTAGCAGCAGTTGTGTACCAAGAAAAGGATGCAGATATGTACTTCGACCTTTTTCCCAGTCACGCGCTCGCATTTATAAAAATAATGAGTCTTATTTTAGAATAGGTACCCTGTATCAGACAGACAAAAATAAAGAAAAAAGTACTGACGAACGACACAAATTGCATTTCTTTTTATAATAACGCTTTTATCGATATATTTCGTAGACTCGGCTTCATCATCCACAAATTGGTCGACATTTCCGATAATGGATTGGTCACTTTAGTAACTATTTTTGTAACAGATGACTTTATGAAAAATATGTCATCTGGCAATGGCTACAGTCATCAAATTAATCATATTTTTGGATGTATTGGATAGCTCATGAACATGACTTTTACCTTTTGAGGGTTTAAAGTCCAATATTGATGAATGTCAGTCATTTTTAGGATTTCGTACCCGAAGAGTGCCAAACGGATCCCTATTACTAAGCCTCCGCTGTTTGTTCGTTCGTTTATCTGTCAGCGGGCTGTATCTCATGAACTGTAATAGGTAGATAGTTGAAATTTTTACAGATTGTGTATTTCTATTGTCGCTATATAACAACAACAAATTAAATCAAAGATAGTTAATTGATTCAGGCGTGACCTTGCGGAAATCCATTATAAAATGATGATGTGGATATATTTAGTAACCTTTTCCGCTTAGCTATTTCTAAAGAGTCTTGAAAAGACCCTGGAAGAAATCGACCAGGGTCCAGGGTCTTTTCAAGACTCTTTAGAAATAGCTAAGCGGAAAAGGTTACTAAATATATCCACATCATCATTTTAAATTAAATCAAGTTAATAATTAAAGGTGGGATATAAGAAACGTGATTTTTCGTAGTTTTTTGCCGATCTTAATATTGTACGTAATCCTTCGAGAGCCCGACTCGCACTTTGCCTGTTTCCTCAATGGGTAATATAATCATCGATAATTACAATTCACCGTTGATGTACAAGCAGAAGAATTTAGAAAGGAATGATTGAAATCTGTCGACTGAATGCGAGCCTTACATACCGGCAATAAAAAGTTTTATTGTCACCAGTACGATATGCCTTGACCCAGTTGTGACAGGAGCAAAACACAGCGGGAGGCCGACCATCTGATCGTACGGAATGTTTACGTGTGAATCGACAATTTCGATATCGATTACAATCATTCGCGGATGACTGACGAGTATCGAACTGTCAAATGACAATTACATCACTATTCAACTATCATAATGAGATGAGACGCCTTGTAGAAGTTATCGATAAGACTGATTAGGACAACACTAGTCGTTCTGTTGATATATTAACGAGACGATATTATCAACTAAAGTTTTGTCCAATAATGTGACACCTTTAAAAGCTTTTCTGTTATCTGATAAAGACGGCCGTAAAATATGGCTGAGTATCTGACGTTAATGGGTTCTAAAATTATGTATTTACTTACCTACTTATGTTCTTTTTATACTTGAAAAATAAAAAAGGAATTTAGTTCTTTGGTATCGTTTTTAATAACAAATTAAAAACACATATAAAATATACTAGCTGCTGTCTGCGGATTCGCCCGCGTGGACCATAATTATTTTGCTAATAAAAGGTCCAGCCGTTTTGGAGATTAGCCGGAACAAACAGACAGACAAAAAGAAATGTTTTTGTTGTTAGTACCGTATATACTTTCATATGCTAATAAAAAGCTGTTATTTTGACATTACAAACTGACACTTCAATTTTATTTATTTGTATAAGAAGACAAATAAAACTATTGCTTAGCTCCTAGACTATTTTTTCTCCTCAATAAATTTTCCACAAAAAATAACTCAAGAAAATGTTCCATACGCTTTGATAGTCGGTTAGTTAAATCTGATTACAATGTGGTCGGGTAAAGATCACGTAAAGGGAATGATAAGGTTCCACCATTCCGGATCGCTTGGAGGGATGACTGACGGCCGTTTTGTGGAGGGCTTAGTATCTTGTGATGAGGTGTTATATGACTATATATCTATTCTTGCCTTGAGCATGAATGGATATAGGAATATGGAGCAAATTCACAGAAGAATAGAGTGAAAACGGTTTTTTTTACGAATTGGTTATAGATAGTTAATTGATTCAGGCGTGACCTTGCGGAAATCCATTATTTGCCGGGGGATAAGGCTCAGTCTGCGTTCAGCGGTCTGAGTGGCAACACGCCGTGTTCGAGTTCGTGAAAAGTCAATCGTCATCCTGAGGATGCCTATGAATGTTGAGAGGTGAAACACGTGTCGATTTCTTTTAGGGATTTTTTGGCTCTTTTGAAATAGCGAAAAATTACTAAATATGTCCACGTCTATTGTATAATTTTTAAATTGGTTATAAGCAATCCCAGGATTAAAATACAGTGAGAGCTTCAAACATCACTTAAATTAACCATTAAATGAAAACTGTATTCATAATACTTGTTCTCTGAAAACGCATATCGTTCTTGAGTTAAGTATATGTTTTCGATTCTTAGAACTCTAAAAATGAGAATGATCTTTATAGACCAATAAGGAAATCAATTAAATATCGCGACAATTTTAATCACACTCATGAACTTATCTAGGTACTTATGTCGAAAACATAATTAACAACTCCTACCCGTTACTGGCACATTCTCTTACAATTATTTATCGCTACTTAAACCAACTATCTGTAGTTAAACAGACTGATTCGAACCTAAAGATTTAAATCGCTAAATTTGCCCATCGTACTTAGTCACGAGAAAAAATGTCCATACTGAGAAGAGTGAGCTCACAGATAACTAAATAGTATTTCAATGACAATAGAATTAAGTCACTGCGTCATTATGTGTCAGAGGTGTCAAAACGAAAGAGAAACGCGACCTTATGAATCGGTAGGACGAATCTATCGATTTAAATCTTTGTTCAAACCTCGTTAATTGGATAAATAAGAAAGTATTATGAACACTTTCTCTAATAAAAATTTCTTTCCGCTCTTAATCCAAGCTCCATCGAACATAAATTCTATCTCTCTTATCTCGCAACTTCTGTATCGATAGAAAAACAAAACGTTTCAAATTCATAGAAACGTTTTTTTTTTTTTTCTGGATATAAATATCGGGTATAGAGATAAGTACCAATTTCGGAGAATTTCCGACATCAGAAAGCTTTTTCTTCGGCACATAATAAACGAACACCGTGTTATTGTTGACACATTATACTATGTAAACATTTTTAGCTCCTCGTTATCCGACTTATCTAAACAAGATTGGATGTAAAGTATTTGTTTTTTTTATTTTTATTATTAGATACCAATTTTTAGAGATGACTGTGAAAGTAAAATGTGTGTGTTTAATTTTATTTCTTATTTTGTTATTTTTATCTCATTATATGCTGCACCGGTTGACGTCATCACGTCAACGCCAGCTCTGTCTCGCATACAGACGCAGCATTATGCTGAACGATAGCCGTTTTGCGTAGATGCGACGAATAATTTCCCCCCACTTGTTCTTTTCGTGTTTGTGTTCTTTCTTTGCGTCATGTTTACCGCAAATAAACGTATTGTCTTTCCTTTTTTTATTTAAACTAAAGTATTGTTTTGTATAAATCATATTGTCTATATTGGAACTATGTACAATTGAATAATACTCACGAGTTAGATCAGGTGTCAATATCGCATCATTATTACAGCTTAATATCGAACACCATAATCGTTTAAATGACCACTAAAGCAAAACAAACACATTTCAGTACACCTGAACACCCGACACTCCACAATAATTTCAATATAAATTTGCCGTTTCAATTCCATTCAAAATTAATTTGTCAACAGAAGTTAATCAGCAAATTAAATTCCCATTTGACTACATCAAATTTAATTTAACAGTTCCAAAGTTATTGGTATCCAAATAATTAATAAGCTTATATCAGAATCACGTAAAGCGGCGCGCAAACGATGTACTTTTAATTAAGAGTACCTTCTCATAAAATACCTATGAAAATTCTTGGCTTCGTCACGTCCGGCAAAGTCGTGGAGTCCGGGTAAATAAGCAATTATTGGCTTTGTTAAAGTCTGATTTTCGTATTTTTCTGGGTACGACCGGGCTACTAATTGGGCAATAAATTATTCCCCAATTCCTTCGCATATCCCGCTAGGGTGGGTCCGGAGATTGGCGCTTGGAACACAGCTGCCGCGCCGTTACCGCTATTCACGTGAACATTCAAGATATTGAGATTGAATGAACTGTCATTTTTAATAGATTGTGCTAAAATGAACAAGAACAGTGAAAGGATTTCTAACAACACATTTTTTTTATTGATCTAATTGCCGAATCAAATCAATTGTCAATTGTCGATTCTTACTTGCTTTGATAACACGGCAGAAGTTCGGATTTCCTTCGTGTAAATTATAGGTAAACCTTGAGGTTTACCTATAATTTACGCAATTAATTAATTACACTAATCACTAATCTACTATAACTATTTTGTAACTATTTTGTACCTACTTATTTACATAACTATTTCGTCGGTATAAAGCTAAACATATTTAAGACTGAGTGAGTGTTTAATTAAATTGCGCGTTATTTACCAGCCTGTACTAGGTATATTTAAAAGTTTTTGCAATGAATTCCATTATTATTTGAAAACAATCCATACCTACCTAACGACCTATTGACGCAAACTGGGTATTCTGGTGTATCATGCGGTTTTCAGTACAATGCGGTTTGGATTCAGAAAGATAACCAAATACCATTAAATGTTTTTGTTTTTTAACTTACAATAAAATATATTATCTACTCGGAAAATATATTATTAGCTAACAATCAAAATGAGTGTTTATAATTGTTACCTATAAGTACAGAAAAGATTAGGCAGGGGGAAAAATAAGCATTTATTATTTATAAAATAATACCTAAATGCTCATTATTTTTATTAAATGCTCGTACAAACTGGCGCGATATCGCGGGCGCTACAGGCAGCAGGACCTTTGTAGCGCCCGCGATATCGCGCTGGTCTACACAAGCCTTAAAGCTACAATTATTTTTACAATATTAACACTTACACTAGCTACTAGATTAAATGACTAACTAACTAACTTCTTAGACAAATAAATACAAAAACAAAAAGACACAAGCGTCGAAGTATTCGTCCTCATCGCTGTCATCCCAATACGTGCCCAGAAGACTGGCAGCATTACCACGTTAAATGATTATGCAAGTCTTTGGCCAAAGAACGAGTTAAGGCTCTTTCAAACAGGCGCGACACGCGACGCGACACAAAGACACCGTCGCGTGTCGCGTCGCGTGTCGTGTTTGAAAGACCCTTTAGCCCTCTGGTTACATAAAGTGTCGACCAGTCGGCGAGAAATCGCGCACTCGGGCCCCAAGATCCGAGCGTTTCGACCCCAAACGACTCAAAACTATAGTTACCCATAAGATTA
Source organism: Omphaloscelis lunosa (assembly GCA_916610215.1). Lineage (NCBI taxonomy): Eukaryota > Metazoa > Arthropoda > Insecta > Lepidoptera > Noctuidae > Omphaloscelis > Omphaloscelis lunosa. The sequence continues at coordinate 11,458,375 of OU744258.1, forward strand.
TCACAGAACATAATAATTATATACCCTGACGGAATTCTTATTTAAATAAATCCGTCGAAACACAGGTAGCGCTTGAAATCTGTTCCCGTATGTTACCGAGCGTTATGAACTCGTAAGACGACTCTCTTACCTTCAGATACAGGTGCGAATATGAACATTGCACCTTCATAGTGTAATCCTTTTGAACATACTTCAATCTTGATGATAAAAAATTACCAATGCATTGCTAAGATAAACGAATCCTTTTCCTAATAATAAATAAATAAATAAATGTTATAAATCATTATTACATCTTATTTATTCCATAAGAAATTTTCCATAAGAGATTTGTTCTTATGGAACAAATCTAAATAAGAGAGATGTATTAATGATTCTAATGATTATAATTCTGTAAATACATATCTATCTAGTCGCGAATTATATTTCGATGACTGACACTGACATGAAAATTGCAATAAACGTAAGAAAATTAAATTTCGCAGCTTCAGCTGCTGATTCACTTTGAATTACTATCATAGGACATCCGGACATTACTATCGTCCGTCCAAACAGCGACAACACATGAAATCTTTTGTTTGCCTACGCGTTCAATTGTTTGTACAAAAGCTTCGCAAAAAGCAAACACTAAGTGAGATGAGTCCGGGCTTACAGCCTCCTTTACAACACCAATCGGTACGGACGGCTGCTTTTTAATTTACCTTTCCCTGTATAATTAAAACGTGCGGTAGCTTTTCTGCCCGTTTTCGAGAAGCAACAATAGATTTTTTCTCACAAAAATAAGACAAGTAATTCAAGCGGAGTGCTTCAACTACGAATCAATGTAACGGTAATGAAATTGTGTTTTTAATATCATTTTCTGTTGGATTTCTTTTGTTGCTGTTTTTATTATGTTTAGACTTTCGGATTAAACATTATAGAGAGGACATTACAGAGGTGACTTATAGTACAGCCACATTTCGCCAGTTATGTTTAAGTCCCACGTAATAGGAGGCGAGCCTATTGCCATCTACTGGGCACAAATCTCTGAGTTGCTATTGAGAAATTAAACATTTTACTATTCTGCTTCAACATGGGCCTCCTCCTCTTATTACGTTACAATCTCCGCCTTCAGTCTGTAGTCAGCTTCTCAAACCACCTAAAGTTGCGATGATAGACAGAGACAAACAATAATCTGGCAACCTCATTACACTCAGAACAGCATCGACAAATTCATGCTATTTACGTTCAACATTGTTTAAAGCAGGAGCCACGAGTGCCATGCCGCTAATTGCAATTATGCTTGCCTGATAGAGATCTGAAGCGCACTTATAATTCTAATACTGGGCATAGTGAGCATTTTAGTTCGTAAATGTTATGTGGGATGTAGACAATGGAGATTTTGTTAAATTCAGATTGTATTTTCAGATTATACATAGATAAATAAACATTTATTCACACAATAAATATGTAGTCCTTCCACAGTTATTTTTTTATCTATATAAAGATCACTGTGATTTTGACAGTGATGCAAAATCAGAGGTAAATAACTGTCAAATTACGGTCCTGTTTTGAACGTCAACAAACAAGAGAAAATCGATGTCAAGTCCTGTCAAAAAATTATTGGCGTCCGTCCCAAGTCTTTTTGTTTGAGGAAGCATAACAAACTCTTCCAAATTCAAAACTTATCTACGAGTGCCCGTTCGATATTTTGACCAGCTACGGCTCGCGTGATCGGTATCAACTCCACTTCGGTTCACGTAACCTTTACCTACTCCAAGATTGTTCTACAACAAAAGCCTTGCGATAGACAATGCTGACCCAACTTTTTTCAGAAAATGTTGAATAATACGCTTCCCCAATTATGAAGAAAAATTATTTGTGTTTATTTTTACGTTGAAAGCTTTCTTCATAAAGAACAATGCCCACCTTCCATACATTTCAAAACCTGATGATGAAAGTATATGTATAGTTATATAGTAGAAATACTTCCTGTAAGTTTAGAAAGTAATGTCTAATAGTCATTTCGGCAATTTAAACGCCACGAACTTCAAAAAATAGGTATTAATGTTTCTTTTTAGGTTAGGATTTGCCGTCACCAGAAATAATGAAACAAACGTGCATGAACTAATTAATAACGCTCGTAGTTTACTCTAAAATAGGAATATTTAACTAACTATGGTCTAAAACATATTTTTTACTCAGTTAATTAATTGAAACTAACTGCCCCTAAGTCAATGCTAAAACTCCATGATTGTCACTATAAAATGAGTGTCGAGTTGAAAACTGCATTCTCTAGTACAAATTATTTATTTTCTAAGACTAACATTTGGTTACCCACCTACTGGCTAACACCACATAATATGTAGGTACAATTAGTGGTTAAATAAGTACATTGTTATCACACTAATAATTGCTTTTAATTTAATTAAGTATACCTAGATATATAACTAACTAGATTAATTAATTTATCTTCCCAGTATAACAGTATAGGTAGTATATTATATAACTTCCCAGTGGCGTTCTAGTGGATAATAACACAGCAGTATAAAATAGTAGCAGGTAACTTGTCATAAGTACTTACTAACCTATATTTTTTGTATAAAAACGACACCTTATCTAGTCGGATAGTTTCTATATATACCTACCTCTAAAATGCCTAACTTAATTCATGTTTTCAAAAATGATCACTTATTTACCAACCTACATATCTGTTGAATGAAACGGGGAAAATAAATAAAACACTATGTTACAGTGGAATAGTTTATTGATATTCATAATTTTCATCCAAATCTCTTATAACTACGTCATCCAGAAATTCTGCTGGAGCAGATATATTGTTTTCGTACCTAGCCCATCCAAGGTACCACACTACCGTCATCACGTGAGCGCAACATCCGATAGTTCGTCGACCGACCAAACAATTGCAACAATATTCAACTATCCCGTTTCTGCGAGGCACATTATTTTCTACTAAAATATAAACATAATATTGTTTTCTTGAAATGTGCCTGGACTTGATTTTTCCTCTTATTAGTGTTTTATCACCACTTCCTCTAAGATTATATTGAGAAAAGTCTTGTGTATCCCTACATACTTCTATTCGATATGATCCGTGAAATCTTATATGTTCTCCATAGTATGACCTTGCTTGTCTTATTTGGTAAGTACCTAGAGCAAATAATATTAATTCACTATAACTTAATCTAGGAAACAAAAATAAATTATCTCGGATGCAAACACGATGCGCCGATGCAAATCACAGAACTGTCAAATGTCAAAAAAATCCATTTCACTTGCGCACACTCAATGAAACACTGAATGATTAATTTAATTCAATTATTGTGTTATTTTTTAATTATTTACTTTATCCCATGACTAATAAAAAAATAGTTACTGATCGAATTAAACGTAAAATAAGTATAAACCTAAGGAACAAAGTTAAATATGGTCAACCAGCAATTTGTAAAATGGAACGTTTTAAAGAATTGATGGTTTGGATGCGTTCAAAATATGTCAATACGTTTAGAATTAGCTTAAATAAATGTAAAAATATCTTTTTTTCCTGCGTTTCTTTTAACATTGTGATAAGCGTAATTAATATACAATTCAATAAGCTATATTTTAAGATTTATTTCATTTCTATACACAGTCAGGTCAAATATGAACATTCTTCTTTCCCTAATTTCGTATCGTAAGCTTCACTTTACTGCTTAGATTTTTTAACATTAAAGTGTTATTGTAAGATAAATAAATGCAAGTTAGATAGATAGAATATTCTTTATTATGTACACCATCAAAATTACAGACATAAATTTAGAAATTTTACATTGGATGACACAATTGGCGTTCTTATCGCTAAAAGCGATCTTTTACAGACAACCTTTGGATGGATTTAAATGGAAAAGGAGAGACAATACTGCAGGTACTCAATGGTGTACCATTTACGTATACAACAGATACACGGAGCATATACTTACCTATATAAATATATACATATAATTATATTAAATAAATAACAGATAAACATAAAATTATAAACATGAAACAAGAGCAAGGAAGCTAGATACATTTGTTCACGTCTGAGGGTAGCCAAGTGAAGCGAAATGCAACACAAAGCTCTTGAAAATATGGACTCATTTACATGGAATAATTATTTAATATCTCTTTTTCTGAAACTACAACCCTTAGCTTGGTAAAGATTGCAAAATAAATTACTACTAAACTATACTATAACATGTTTTAGCCCTGGAAGCATAGAGGTAACGATATTAGGATACTGGCATCGCTAGAATCCTTAAGTTATTTTATGAGATAGCGATAACCTATATCATTGGTACTCTCATATTCTCGTCAACACTTTCAATATTACGAAAAATAACTCAGCTACTACCGCAACTTTACTTAGAAATAGAAAATTACTTAGTTTTCCGAACATTGTGCCTGCTTATCTATGACACTTAATTGATTGTGGCTAAGAAATAACAGCTGCAAAGGTCAATCGATCAGGTTACGCTACGCTTTCCGCGGTTGGTCCGTGAATGGGTGAGCATCTTCACATGCCAAGACCGCTCTGTGCCTCGAAAAGCACGTTAAGCCGTTGGTCCCGGCTGTCATTCGTGGATGTTTGACAGTCGTTACGAGTCATCAGAAGCCCGAAAGTCTGACAACCAGTCTTACCAAGGGGTATCGTAATAGGAGGTTAGATAGGCAGTCGCTCCATGTAAAATACTAGTATTCAGCTGCATCTGGTTAGACTGGAAGCCAATCCCAACATAGTAGAGAAAATGCTAGGCAGATGATGATGATTTGTGTACTTATTTATCTATCCAACCTACCGAATAAGCATACTAGCTTTCGCATCAATAAAACAATATATCGAAAAAAAATAGAACCCACTCAATAAACAATAATAAAATAATAATATATAATATCTTAGTGTTATTTATTTTAGAACTATGTATGTTTGTATGTATTTATGTGTGTAAGTATATTCTCATATTATTTGTTTTATTTTATTAAGTGAATTGTTTTGATTTTATGTATTTTACTCTCTCTCTACTCTTACACACGGTATCTACACCTCTTTTTATCCTCTGTCCTATCGCAGGTATGCTGGAAGAGATTTCTTTAGAAATAAGCATCACCTTTGTTCGTATTTTTCTGTTCCTTTCGTCTTGTCTGTACATAAATGGTTAAATAAATAAACAAAAAACTAACCGTTTATGTTCAAACAAAACTTAAATGAGCTTGGCTCATTTGAATTTAAAACAATTACATTTATCATTAGCACGATGTTCTCTCTGTTCTCAATGACAACATGATGAACACTTTCACCTTTAGGCGTGTCCTTATTCCGGCCGCCGGCGCCGGCGACGGGTTGACAGCTTGCGGTTCGGCCATTGTTCGTCACAATGGCGGAATAACGAAACGCCATGTTTGTCCGCTTGACTTTCCCTAGCCATAAGCCCACTATTAATTGTCTAGTTTGAGTTTGTGGTTTTGAGTGCTTTTTGAATTTGTGGCTCGGTTATTGAGTTAAAAGTTGGATGGTTGTATTACGTTTAGTGCTGTAGAAAATTAAATTCATTTAGGTTGCTGCAAATAAAGCTAAAAAACATTCTCTGCTCTTTCAAAGACTAATAAAATCGTCATCATATCCATGTCCACGGTTGGAAACCACGCTGCTACCAGCTGCAAATCAAATAATAGCCCATGTACAATTATTCTAAACTAAATGAGTTGAAGAAACATGTTCAATTCAAAGACAAATAAAATCATCATCACATAGTAGTCTAAGGTTGGAAACCAAGCTGCCACCAGCTACAAATGAAATAATAGCTTATTCACAAGCATTTTAAAGACACCTTGAATGGGAGAGAAACATTCTTCACAGAAAATTAATAAAGCTGTGTTATCACTAATTCGTTGACAACCGTCCCCCATTCACTGGGGGCTTGGGGGCGACGCGTTCCTACCGCTCTATCGCTACCCGAAATCTAAATTGGCGTAAAAAACAAATCGAAATAAACTTTACCTTAGCATGATTTGTTTTTATGATGACGGGGTCCGAAGGTGTGGATTTAGTTTGCTGTGACATGAAATATTAATGGTAATAAAGAAACGTTTGTTTTAGAAACACCTTATTTCTTTTGCTTGGAAAAACGCTGTCATGGCTGATGGCAGTCACGGGCGGCATCCCGAAACATGGAGTACATGCTTGCATGGTTAAAAAAAAATACCCATAAAAAATAGAGTTCACTTAAAATAATTTTAAAAGTGTTCAACTTTAAATGTTGCAATATTTCTTCTTTTTCCCTTTTTTAGTAAAGTAACATTCCGTACCTTCTTACTTTAGAATACAGAAAAAGAAATGGGATATTTAAAAACCTTTAATTACTTAATTGCGCAAAGAACCAAATCGTACAGTCTCCAAATAAAAAGAAACTTACCAACGATTAAATGTCTTAATTTAAAACAGGTTTTAAACAGTGTTAATTTTGTTTACCTGGACCAATTACCACTTCCCTATCGCTCGGAACAATAAATACAGCGAACCATTTACTAAATGTAGCGGTGCCGTAACGCAGCGCTAATAAATATTACTTACATTCGGACATCTGTTTAGAAACGTTTATAAAATTGGTTTTAGTGTATCTGCATTAAGTAATTGCAACTGCCTCGGCCATAGGTCTAATGGTCACAAGCGCTATTGCTCAACTTGAGATCCTGGGTTCGATATACTATCAATCAAAATCTGAATGATTTTAAAGGAAACATTTGTCTGCTCAACAACATAAATAACCCAATTAATGTTGTTGAACTGTCAACATGAAAGCATTTGCTACTGTAAGTGTGCTTGTAAAGTTACGCAATTACCCCGCAAGTCTGGTAAAGTGTTATTAGGATTTTTCATCAGGAATTCCTCAGTAGGTATCCGTAGTCTGGATTTATGCCCGGATGATGGCAATAAGCTTGCCTCCTATTACATGGGATTTAAAAACATAACTGGTGAAATATGGGTGTACTATGAAGGAAAACCTCTGCCCTCGAGGAAAACAGGTGTGATGTTATTTTATTTTAATTGCGAATTAATTTGGTGAAAAATACTTACTTGGGCTGTTAATCTGAGCTCTATAGTGTGTCTAGCGTAATCTAGGGCAGTGATAGCCTAGTGGTGTGACCGTCGGACTGCCAAGTCGTAGGTTTCGAGTTCGAACCCAAGCCACGCACCCCTGACTTTTCGGATTGATGTGCGTATTGTATAATTATCACTTGCTTCAAAAACGTTGAAGGAAAATATCGTGAGGAAATCGGCATGCCTGAGAAATATTTCTCGACGGCATGTAAAGCCCATGGGCGGCTTTAAAACTCTGCCACCAGGTTAGTCACTAACCACACGAAAAGAAGGAGTGTAAATTGGTAAAGATTATTAAGCTAATCTATAGATGAAAAATAATTCACTGCCTAGAAACGAATGAGACCTCATTTAAAGTCCCACATAACGCAGAGATGTGTTATGTGGGACTTTAAATGATGGTGATGGTGAGGCTAAGCGTTTAGCTTAGCTTCACCTTATCTTCACTTGACTTTAGCTCTATCATACCTCAAATTGCTTAGCATCATCCTCCGTTCTATCGAAAATTCTGCAGCATTCATTTTGAAATAAAGATATTATGGTTAAGTTGAGGATTAATTTTAAGTACTATGTTTGACGAAAACATGATTTCATAAAATTTTCTCGATAGGAAAAATCCCAAAGTTACCTCCAAACCGAACAATAAACCGCTGGTATTAAAAAAATTCTTCAAATTAGATCATAAAACTTTGCATAATAACTGAATTAACTATAAAGCAGATGCTATGGTTCTTTTTTATTACCTTTATTTCCGAAATTACCTAAACTATTGGCACCTTGGAGCCCTTATTCCGCGAGCAGTATCGTGCGAGCGAGATATGGATTGAATTTGAGCTGAGGTATTATATTCACACCCGAACAATTTCTATTTCTCATGCTCCTTTTAGTAATATAAATAGTCAGATTTTAATAAAGAGATACCAGCCCACTTAATACAACCATATGAAGCAAAGACATCTCAAGCAAAGATTGACAGCCATTAATTTAATTAATAACCCATAAAAGTCAAATCGTATTGAAAGGATAATTATAATCGTCAATTAATCAACATCGAGTATTAACTATATCAATGAAACACATACATTTAAACGACCTGTCTGAAGAACCAGCTGGGCGACTTTCTAATTTATATTTTTTTTGATTTCTGTTATCTTTTATCCAGTAATAATTGTCACGGTGTGGGAAAGGCCATGATATTTACTGGCCAATTAAAATTCATATAAACATCTAATCGTCATTCATGCAGAAGATATAGAAATTAATGTTTATATTATGAAAATAACGCGTAAAAAAACGCTTAAAAAACCTTTGCATCAATTACATGTTTATTATAGCTTAGGTCAATGCAAGAACTGAAAAAAATGGGTAACAGCAAAATTTAAATCTACAATCATATCAAGCTTCTAATATTTCGTTACATCCTTCAAATGTAACATTGAAATAATAATGTAGCAGGAGCTGGTGAGCTTAAAATAGAGTTTCGATCGTCAGATCATTAATTCTAGATTAGTATAAAAATAGAAAATCGACAATCGTGCGCATCAGTTGATTATGTCACATGTCACTGAAAGCCATTGATTTAGTTATGTCATTTCGACAAATTGATAAGTGCAGTCAAGTTATTTATTTGTGAAGCTTATTGACACCCAACGTCAATTTTCCGTGTTGTAGCAATTTCATACAACTGTCAAAGAATTACAGTTGTGATTTGAATATACGGGCAATTTAAGTTGGTAGTCAATTAATTTCCTTATCTTCACATACCAAGTTGGGAGTTTCACAATGGCGCTCTTGAGAAATGCATTATGTAAATGGGATCCATTGTAAAGTGACCAAAAGACGAGAAAAACAGACCATTTCTAATGAAAAAATCGTCCGTACCCACAAAATTAAAATGATCAAGTTTAATTTAATTTATATAACATGAGATCGTTCGTTCAGATACCTAGATTAATAGCTGCCTCAATTTGCAGTCGATAAAAAACTAATTGATTAAGTTAACAAAAACGGGCGGCAGTTAAAATAAATAAATAAGTGTTTAATCAAAAGTATAAATTATACAACTTTACGTCTGTCAGTATATCTCCTTAATGAGAAAAGAAAACAATAAATTACCCATACAGAAATAATAAGGTTGTTTTAATGTTTTATTTACATCATGAATTTAATTCAGAAACGAATTTGTTATTCATTTGGGTTTTAAAACTGAAAGGAAATTTAATTCAGCTTATTTTTATGGTGTTAGTGCAATTTATGGAAACATGGCGTGTTGGAAATGATTCTCAACAACGAGAGTCAATTGAGGAAAATTTACACATAGGTAACACTTATTTACCTACATGTTGAAATGTGCTAATGCTAACAGCAATTACAAGTTATAGTACAATATAATAATATCCTTGCCCAGTCACTGAGTAATCAATCTACTGTTGTTTTCTAAACTTCGCTGCTAATTTAAAACAAAAGAAAAACACAATCAGTCCTTCTCTTTGCTCACAGTGGCGAAAGAACTAACTGACGAAAAAGGTTAGTCTTATGTGTTTTAAACCGCATGACTAACTGTCACAACTAGGGTTGCCAACCGTACCTACTCTAGAGTATAGTACTCTTTTTCGCGTAGGCGTACTTTATAATCTACAAAAGCAATAGAGTACGTTAAAATACTCTATTTATATTGACTCTCGTTTTGAATTGAATTAATTCAGCATTCACTAAGAGAGTCTTTTCCATTGGCCACTAGACAAGTGCCCCAGACCGCGATCCTTGTAATCAGGAACCCAGTTCCTGCCAGCGTCGTAACTAGAGGCTGCCAAAGAAAACCTAACCTACTCGAGGCTGGTGGCGATAGGTTTAAACAGCCCTATTTTCGGTCAAGATTCCAAAGATTGAAATTCCAGATGGAAAAACCCAATAACACCTTGCCCGACCTGGGAATCGAACCCAGGACCTCATACTCAGCAGTAGCGCTTTGCGACCACTAGACCAACGAGGCAGTAGGCAAAAAAAAAAACTAAAAATACTTTATTTCTTCTAAATAAAGTTGGCAACCCTAGTCACAACTGCAATCTAACACTCCAAACTTTTATAGCATATATGCAAAAGGCGCGTCTCACTTAAAATAGCTTATACATATAAAAAAACAGTGTAGGCGACTCTATTTACAGCCTTTAAGCTCCTTTAAAAGCATAAATGCAAAGCTAATTTAAATAATATACTGGCCAGTAAGCATTAGTGATGAGCGTACTCGAATCGAAAATGCAACCGAGCAACTACGCCGGCAGAATACAGGATGTAGAGAAAAGCGGGCCGCATCTAACAGCCACTGGCTTTTCATTAAGCGGAAAGCCTTGCTAAGCAGTTATCAACCGCGGCCCGCGCGCGGATTAACACCCAACTTATTTGTTAAATATATTTCGAGATTAATTTATTTATTATTGCGATTCTCTACGCTGTTGTTACTTGACTCTAAATGTGATAAACAACTTTGTTGTAACTGTTTGCTGTTTCAACAAAAGCTTGAACAGTATGTGCTTTACAACAATCAATAAGTACCGAATTTTTAAGACTTATCCTTTGTTACTTGTGTGTATTTCGTTTTCTAAGTATTTGGGTCAGTCATAACTTGAAACCGACGCGACGGTTCTTATTTACAAAGTTGGAATGCCGTGGTCCGTTTCAAATGTACGCTAAGTGGGTCATAGTCCTCGTAAATGTGTCAGCCTGGACAAAGATACGGCGCTTGATAGCACAGATTACATTGTCACCTGTTTATTCTGTAGTGATAGTTTATGGACAAGACGGAAGAGCGGTTTTAAAAAGCAATAAATTTATTTACGATAAAATTAAAAAGAATGTTTGGTTAGGTAATGTAGAGATTTTCTGTAAAAGATCACAAATGAATCTGATAGATTTTTTTTTTTGCTTGTAAGCGACACGTTTGGAAGGATAAATATAATTTTAATTTTAAACAATTTGTTCTAAATTTGTAAATGTATCATTTTATTGGAATTGTATGTACTATTAATTTATGTGTGTTCCTATTTAATTCAAGTAATATAGACGCATAATAGGCATATTATCGAGTCTATATTACTTGAATTGAGGAATTGGTGCAAAAAATAATCAATTACTTACTGTTTTGAAATCTGAGAATAGAGTATTTAGTAAAAGCTTATAAAATTATTTTGCATAGTATGCTTGCGATTGCGAGCTTACCGAAAAACTTACTTAATGCAATGCATAATACTTTACACTTCAACAATATAAATTTGAAGAACTACCAGTACCCTAATTGCGTAACTTATTTTCGTAAACATTTATGCCTAATTTGTTTCCTTTTGACAGTTCAACGACATTCATTGCGTTATTTACGTTGCTGAGCAGATTTTTTTTTCCAACTTATAAAGCAATGGATTAGCAATCAGTTTCAAATCGAAACAAATTGTGATTTTGTTGTATTACGCAATTAGGGTACAGGTATGATATATCTTATCTCAAGAAAAATCCAAGACACTTCACCATTTAGAGCCGAAATAGAACAAGAGAAGCAATTATCAAAACCAAAAATTTAGAACTGTCCAAGTCATTTTTTTTCTTCATTTTCTTTCTATACACTAATCGTGTAAAGGCTTCGTCTATTGTTTATCGACGTACTAAAAGTTATTTCAAATCATCATCGAATTGCTAGCAATATTTTTCAAATCGAAACAGATTGTGTTGTATTACGCAATTAGAGACAGGTCCCAGTAGTTGTAAACCGCGAGTGCCTGCGGTCCGATTCCCGGGAAAACTGTTATTTGGTTTTCCCATTACGAAATTCTCAGGAATACCCCTAACTTTGGGGAGTGCGCTTTATAAATGGCATTATACAGGATCGAATACTTGTGAGAAATGGATACTTAGTACCCACATCTCTACCCTTTCGGAGAATACAGAATTGATATGATGCGTGCCTTTCACAAAGCTGCCGGCTACCGAGAAAACTTGACACGTCTCGTTCAATACATCGCTATCCTATTACTCAAATAAATCAGAAGCACAATCAATGTTTCCACGTAATACCTACTAATTATAATTAGTAGGTATTACGTGGAAACATTGATTATTGTAACCAAATAATGACAACTCGTCATTTGAACATTGCAAGCAACATAAATGCAGAAGGACAGATGCCTAATTACTGTGTTTTCGGATAATGTTTGTTTGTTCCTGAATTATGCTTTAACGGCTTATCGGATTTAGATCCAATTTGGTATAAAAGTACATCATATCCTAGATTCAAACATAGGATACTTTTTGTTAGGGTATGTATCTACCCGTTTTTCTAGGAAACGAGTGAAACCGCGAAAATTTTTGTAGCAGGTATAATAAGAAAACCTCCCCAAATTTAGATTAGATTGTAAGCTTTCTGAAGAATAACATAACATAACATCACACCTTGTTTCCCCGAAGGATTAGGCAGAGGTGTACCTATAGTACACCTACTTTGCCAGTTACGTTCATGTCCCATGTAAAAGGAGGCGAGCCTAATGCCATCAACCGGGCACAAATCCAAATTCCGAGCTGCTACTTTGAAGTTCCAGTTGGGAAAACCCAATAACACTTTGCCCGACCCGGGAATCGAACCCAGGACCTCATACTCAACAGTAGCGCTTGCGATCACTAGACCAACGAGGCAGAAGTATAAATAGTAGGTTAATAGAGTACATTCCACTGAAGTAATTTTGATTCAAACCGCTTGAATTTTTTATCAATTTCCCTCGTGCAAGTTTCATACCCTAATGCCAACCTTTATTCTGAAACTTTACAGAATAGATAAGTCCTCATTTTTGAATAGAAAATCTTTTGTTGGAGCAATCGTGGTTTTTTCAATAGCCGAGCTTCAAGTGCCAGTTATTGAATACGCGACGTTCTTTCATCTCGCTATTACGATTTCATTGTCATCTTTCGTGCCTATTGGTATAACCACAAGTATAGATAAAAATACTTCGTATCTATGAAAAACCATAGCTATGAACTCGTTCAAAATTGCGCTACTACCTTACAGTTTCTGTGTAACATTTTTGAACAATCAATATTGTGACGATTACAATCTTGACCAATTGAATTGAACGGTTCAAACGCGTGCAAATCGCGGCATTAACCAGGGCGTAAGAAGCGTCCAGTCTCGCTTCTAAACCTAGTGTTATTTCTTTTTCATCCCTCGTTAAACATACGTAAATATTATGTAAAATAATGTTTTGATATACGTTTGTAAACTTCTGATTCGGTGTCAAGTTTTAAGCTCAAACTTCGGAGAAGTTGTCGAGCTTTTCACTTCGTAATATTTATTTTGAAAGTATTTATAGATCTAAGTAGGCAATCAGAATGTATTTAAAATGCTAATCCGTCGACATTTACGACGAAGGCACTATTAGCTTTGTAAGTTTAGTTATGTATTTTTCTATTGTCATGCATAGCAGTGGTAGCGTCAACTACCCACATATAACGGACACTTGAGGTACTACTACACGTATATGTGTGTCCACAAATCTTGCAAATTGCTCGCTGCATTTTGTTAGAGCTTTTACTACTACTTACTTGCTGTTTTCGAGCAATGTTTTGGTGTATTTTTACCAGTTCCTTAAACTAGTATTTCGCTACTATGTAGTAAAAACTGGCTAGTCATCACGGCTCGACATGTTTTCATGGACAATTCCAAAAAATGACGTACAAAACTAGTATCATAATATTTGAAAATAGATTACTTACATTGAAAGAAACCAGAATATGACGAACAAGACTTAGCTCAGGGCAATCCAAAGTTTTTATAAGTATGTGTAATGTTTTACGATTATAGAGGTGTACCGGCACAAATAGAACTCAAACAGAACTGATTCAGTAGTCTACGTGTCTCTGCACACTCGTCTCACTGACGTCTACATTATTTTTAGATACGTTGTTACAGTGTTTTCTTTTTTAAATTGTGACTAAACCCAGTACCTGAGCATGTTTCCCGAAATCTGTGATAACAATAAAAATTGACAAAGAGTCAACGAACAGTGGACAAAAATAAAAAGTAATTATCCATAAAATCGTATATAAATGCAGTAATGCTTCATGGTTAAGAACTGTATAATTGTGTAGAACATGTAACAAAACGGAGGCACAGACAAGAAAAATATTGGATAAAATAAGGCTATCATTGATGATGAAACTGTCAATAAGGTTTTGTAGCCCGTACTCAACAAAACGAAGTTACAACAGAGTAAACTCCAAATATACCTCAAGATAAATCCCAAAATCTGATGTTAGCTAAAGCTAGTGCACACACACATAAGCAATGAGTAATACTGGTACTAACAGCAGTGAGGCGAGTCGTCTGCGCGATAGGGCACGCTCCCAGCCGCCTCCCACTAGCCAGTTGCCGTCGCCACTCGCCTTTTTCACGGTTTCTGCAATTTTAGAGGTACAAATTTTTTAAATAATGCATGCACAGCGAGATACTCTTCGTCTCTTTGTTTTTGTGGAGTTCACCGAACTGTTTGGTTGGTTTGAGGCTCATAAAGGATGTGATAGTTGGTTTGTTATGCAGTTTTTGGGATTATGACGTTTTATCTGTGTTTTTTGCATTTGTCCGGTAGATGTTTTGTTTTCTGATTTTAGCTGCCGCAAGGGGCAGTAAGCAGTCGATCCGATAGCACCGTTGGATTTAGGTTTTTGGACATGATTAGGATTGTCAAAATATCGAAGACCAGATAAATTTTGTGTAACGAAAAAAAAGTCTTTTTGTAACATGATATCTGCTGTTAGGGTTAAGAGCAAGATAAGACAGCATTGCAAAACATTCAATTCAAACACAAAACGATAAACACGAAAAATTCAAAAAAAGAACATTACATTATATGAAGCTCTTTGAAATCTATTCAAAGGAGTTTATAGGTACATTTTCAAAAGTGGCGATCATAAAGATTGTGTGACGTCATATCCGGCCCTGGCGCACAATTATCGCGTCTGTGGACTAGTTTCAAGGACTTCTTTAAAATTACTGCATTTGTTTGCGAGTAAATCGTATGCAGATATTTTTTGTGCCTTGAACGTTGAGTGTACTAATTGGATGATTCTTCTTGTTTATCTTAAGTTTATTTTGCTTTCTTCTTGTGTTGTATGAGTCCCTTTTGTTCTTTTATTCATACTAACCACATTCTATGCTTATACTACGATGATATTTCTAACAAAACTAAGAAAACTTTTAACAGGAATTCTTTGAATTAAATTATTTATTATTCTATATATGCCTCTGTGAACCCATTTAACGCTTGCCGTATAAATAATGGCACTTAGATTCTATCTCGCGTCAGTCTAGAATGCACTTGATGACTCCAGATAAAACGGCTTCATCACATTATACCTATAAAACTAAACTGATTCCATAATCCACATCAAGTCATAACTGCATGTACACTTCTATTTCTACTCTACGAAAACAAAATGACATTTCTTTTCTTTAGTTTTGATAGCGCGCCGTTTACCAACAACAATTTGTAATTTTGACATTTGTCTTCTGTTTTTGGTCATGCTGCGCGAGCAGATACCTCAAATATTTTTCACTGTCCGCAAGAAGTTGATACATTATGTCAACTAATCAAATATTTAATATCATCCTTTTTGGTAAAATATATAATTTCTTGTGGCTTTGCTGGTTCTAATCAAAATGACTTATTCTAAAAAAATATCTAACCTATATATCAAAAAGAAGTTTTAATTAATAGATTCTACTCTCGACTCAATTACACTTTGTATATATTCAGACTAGCTTCTGCCCGCGACTTCGTTCTCATGAAATTTCGGCCCCCAAACCATCGCGTCGCATTGCATCGCTCGCCCACGCTGTTACTTTTTTTCGCTTAGTATCTTTCTGACTTTTTTTCTTTTTGCTCGGCTCCTTAGAGTTGTAGCGTGATGCTAAATAGCCTATTACCTTCCTCAATAATTGGGCTACCAAATGCAAGTAGATTTTTTTCAAATCCGACTGGTAGTTCCAGAGATTAGCGCATTCAAATAAAGAAAGGAACTCTGCAGCTTTATTATAATTACTATAGATATGAATGAAACTATATATTCCCATTATACCAGTCCCTGGTATCATGGTCAGTTTCAGAATGTAGTACCTAGTTATAATAAAGTTTTGCTTTAAACGTTACGTCCCGAGAGGTCTGTGTTGAACTGGGTCAAGGTGCGTGTTGTATCTACATCGGTTTGTTGGTATTGACCTAAACAATCTTCTTTTAACCTCTTTGAAGTGTTTTTTCATAGCTAATTTGTTTCTAAAGAATTGGTTTCTGGAGGCAGCAATTTTGAAACTTAGTCGAGCGGTGTGGGGTTGAAACACTAGGGCCATGGGGTCCGAGTGCCCAATTGGTTTTTCGAGACATCGCCATGCTATTGATTGACTCTTTACGTGACTAGAGAGCTAGCCTATTTTTTGGCTAAAGAATCAGCATCGTCATACAACGTTGCAATGCAATATTATATGCAATATTATATTATATAGATAATATGTACATAATATATAAGTGTTGGCTTAAGATAGAAGTGTTAGCTTAGTATTGAAATATTAAATTTTTTGAAACTTATAAATGCGTAATATGGGAATTGTCTGATTTGAGAGCATCATCAGGAATTAAACTTCATCATCAGGATTTCGCGATACCGTGATGACACCAGCTTTTGACCATTAAAAGACATCAACGCGTTGATTACCGCGGTTCCAATTTTTTTCAAGTTTTCACTTCTGTCGGTACTCCCGGAGTGCCACTGCTTTTTTTTTTAAATCTGTACATCATTCATTATTAATTTAGAGCGACATATAGCTCTGCATTATCAACTCGTAATCAAGCACAATCAAAATGACATAAATATTAAATGCACATTGCATGACTAATTTTTATTTAGATATGCATACAATTTAAAGAACGACGGTTTTGAATGAATTAGATCTAGGGACAATGTTTATCTTTCATCTTATGTGTTTGCACCTATCCTGTATTAAAATATCTAAACTTTTACAGAGTATAAATAGTTAGTATATACGGTACATCCCTATAGACGAAAATCACAACAGCAAAGAATTCATGACCAGCATGCAAAACCTAAGGGAGCTCAGCATTGGCGAACCAGACAGAGATGAAGTCGTGAGAATAGTCTATAATAGGCAAGCCAAGCTTTAGGCAACCAAGGATGGTGAATGCAGATTCCATAGCGATGAAGATTGCGATGGTTAAAGTCTTAGTCAAAGTCAAAGACAAAGTCGTGGCGATGATGATGATGAATAGTGAATATAATTTATAAACGTCAGCGAAGATGTCAGATGTCACACATTATATTGTGCGACTACTGTAAGACATGTTCGTTATTTTTTTTTTATATCCTCGCACAATGGATAGTAAATCGTTGTATGATACACGTGCGTAAGATGATTTCTGACTCGTGTCGACTTTTACACTCGACACGGGGTGCAGGCCCAGTAGAGGCATAATTAGAGCTGATAAGATGGATAAAATACATGAACACGAAGTATATAAAAAATTGTAAGCAAGCTAGCACAAACACTGCGGAACGTATATCCTAAAAAGATTGGTTTAGGACTAAAAGATATTGGGCGGGCAAAAGTGGTGTGGTACCTATATATTTTTTCTCAAACTTGCTGGGTCAGATTTTAATTCCCTTTGCACAAGGGTATATAGATGTGGTATCCTTACACAAATATTTATTTATTTAATACTTCAAGCACAGAAATGTACATAAGCGGACTTAATGCCATAGGCATTTTCTACCAGTCAACCTTTGGATGATGCAGAGACTAACAGTGGTAGATGCAATTACGAAAAATTGAGGATTAAAAAAAAATCAAATGTCAATATACACATATTCCTAATACAAACTATAAATATAATATATAAAAAATACATAATATATAAATATCGTATCGCTATTGGTCCATAGACCACTTCCTATACAAAACGCCCAGTCTTCTTTGACTAGAAGTTTAATAATAAAATCTGTCAGCATAGATCAAGATTCATGCTTGAAGATTGTCCTAGAACACAAGCTAACGCCTAGTTAATCGACTAAAATAGAAATAAATAAAGCCTTCGATATTGAAATAGGTACCGCCATAATGCAACAATGGGCATTTAGCAGTGTGAAGTGACTCATTGACCGCGTTATCCATGAACAAAGCTCGTGTTATGGTGCTAATTGATACCATACTTATACTATAGTTTGTGATTGGTTCCAGTTAAAATGTACGCTGGATAAATAAACATAATACTAGGCTTTGTTGCTCGATGGGAAACGCGCGCTGATATTGCTAGCTAGAATTTGTTTACGTTGAATTTTGCTAGCGTCTGGTTAAGTTGTTTTTCGATTTTTTTTTTTTTTTTTACTATTTTCGTCACGCTTTTTTGCCCCGAAGAGTTAGGTAGAGGTGTACTTATTGTGCACCCACATTTTAACAGTTATTTTTTATTAAGTCACATGTAAAAGGGGGACGAGCGTATTGCCATCAGCCGGCTACAAATCCTGACTCCAGACTGCTACTGAGAAATTCCTAATAAAAAAACCTGATACCACTTTGCACGACCTGGCAATCGAACCCGGGACTTTATGCTTACGACCACTAAACCAACAAGACAGTCTATTTTCAATATTATTGAATGTAATTTAGTGTTTTCTAAGTTTATGGTTTCCTAATTAACTAAATTAATTTTAATCTAACTTTAATATTAATACTATAACTCTGACTGCTCTATAAAAGTAACTGAAAACAGTAAAAACCGTAAGAGTTAGAGAAACTTTAATTTTATTGCAACGTTTTTACTTGAAAGAATAATAAAGTCCATCCTATTATTAAAAAGGTAGGTAGGTATTAACTTTTGCAACAACAACTACCAATACTAATAGTATGATTGTTTTTTTCCTGTAAATACAACTAAAGCCTCGTGCGGACTGGCGCGACGCGACTCTAACAAAACAATTTCTAAGAACACTTCTCGGTAAAGCAACTACCGGTGCCGCGTCGCGCCAGTCTGCACCAGATTTAATACTAACACCCACTTCCCCTCATTCATACCTTACACGAGCTTGAAACACAAAGTATTACGAGATTTCGTATTAATTTCAGTTTACACCACATTATGTACAATATTTGTAACATTTCAACACGATTACGGTGTTTGTGTGGGCGTAATTATATATTGTAGGTTCGTCCAGTGATTCAGATCAGAGCTACCTCATACATAGATCATATCGGTACGGACATTGCTTATTCATGTATATACACGTTTTATTATCTTTTATCATGATGAGTACGAGAGCAGAATCTTTAATTACAAGCGGCAGTAACGGCTTCATTCGATAGTTATAACATATTTGTTCGAGGAAAATTTTATTGTTAGAACTAATAAACGCGTTGATTTATTATAGGCTTTCATTCTTACTGAGGTTTGTACAAAATAATTAACTGGCCTCATATGAAATACCACACCAGGGGATCTACTCTCTAAGCACGAAATCCGTAGTTTCAGCCGGAGTTACGGCGATTCTTACTCCGTATCAGTTACGGACATAAGATGAATTCGGGGCTTGAACTAAGAATGAATGACAACACAATTAGACAGTTGTACAGTTCGATTCAAACTTAATGGCGGCTCGGAAGTGCGCTGCTCGCTGCGCAACACCCCACCCCTCACCCCCGCTGACCCATGAATTCGTTACTGCGCAGCGACTCGCCTCATGTTCCGAGCCGCCATTAAGTTTGAATCGGAGTGTACCTGTTGGAGTATAGCAAAAACAAATCGATCGTACTTCAACACTATAGTGTTTCTCTTTCTAACTCATAAATACTACTTTTTACTATACGAGCCTACCCTTAACCACTTGATGAAATCCTTACTTTCTGACAGTGACCTTACTTTTAGCCTTGTGTGGGATCAAACGTCTGACATAATACTAGTAAAACACACCTTCCTATATACTATAAAGAAAAGGATAATAAACGTATTATTGAAATCCTTAGAACGGTCTTTCTTTTAGTGTCCAACCTTAAACCGATGTGTTTCTGCCCGTCCGAAAAATTGAATCTGACACTTGTTTTGATGGATCAACCACTTTCGAACGGGCCCGTATCTTCGTTGACGGAGTTAGAGAGTAGCCCCAAACCTAACCTAACGATCGGAGTCGCGAAAAATATAAGCCTTTTTCGAGGGCTGGGATATAATACAACGAAAAATGTAAGCCTTTTTTGGGGGCTGGGATGTAGCACTCCCACTACAATATTCCAGTGTTTTTGCACATATTTACCAAATGCGGCTGGGACAGACTGATTTCCGAAGGAGGATGACCGGGGCAATTTGAGAGAGTTCTATTATGCCTAGCAATGGACTGCAATAGACTGGGCAAATTAACATTGCAAAACAAGCACCAAGTTTACAATAACTCTACGAACGTAACCTAAAAACTTCACAAGTGATCACTAAGCTTGAACATGACTGTGACCTTGCACCGCTTCGATAAGATAACATTATCAAAAGGGCATGATAGCCGCAATATTTATCCCGAGTTCCCACCACAAACAACTACAGTTAGTTTCCCCTTTATAAAAACACATCCTTTCACTTGTTGCACCATTTTATTCCTATTTATAACACAATACATTAATGCGGTTGCAATTTCGAATGAATCAGTTGGACATGCGTCAGTTGGACATGGTATTTGTCACTGGCGGACTACTGACCGTAAACTCACGCTGCCTCTACAAAGTGGATAAATTATTCTACATTTATATTCACAGTTTTAAAATAAACTCGCTACTTCTCTACCGATAAAACACTGCGCTTTTATATGAGTGCGTTACGTATTTTTTCGGGAAGCCCGAAAACTTGAATAGTCAACACTATCGCAGTTATCGCTTGGAAGTCCGGACGCGTTTCAATTACATTCAGCGAATAGTTATTTTATCTGAATAGATGTGTGTCGGAGCGTGTTGAGAACCTAATCAAACACATTAAAGCAAAATACAAACAAAACTTTGGACCAATTAAAGTTCACGTTTACAAGCGTGAAGTTCTCAGAGTCGCTGTTACGACGTGCTATCGTAAACTGGTTCTGTATGGTGAGTGATTGATTTCCATTCGTTCTTCCGTGGCTTTGTTGTGTTTCAAATGATTCGGTGTTTTTATTAGCACTGCACGTCTTTGTTCGTGATACGTGAGCCTTTTCAAAAAGGGTTGGCTGAAAAAGTAGCACCCACATTTCCCTTTTTTTCCCCTGAGCTTGTTGTGAGGTGCCCCACGGTGATTTAAATTGAACTGCACCTTTTGCGTGCAAAACGGTAATTTGTCTCCTATGTAACGGGAAAATGCTAGGGATTTGTTGAAATAAGCGTAACATGATAAATGTGTAGTATTATGAACAAGTTCTCACCTCGTAGTAAAGTTTCACTCAATAAAACCATATTGGGTTTGCGATAACAATAAGAAATGCTTCGGGTTTTACATATTTAAGTTCCCCGACGATATCGTCTCGGGGAATTCCATGAATACTTTTATCCCGGAGCAAAGCAAATGGATTGCGCTTAGCTTAAACATAAGTACGTACAATAAGTAGTTTTTGTTCAGTGAGAACAGTGCAAGGAACATATTTACTCTAGGAACAATGACAGTGGCTGTCGACTGTGAACATACAACGTTCATATTACACGGTGTTGGCGGGAGGCGGCGGGCGGCGGGCGTGTTTGTGTTCGTCGGTATCGAAGGATCTAGTATTGTCCCACCCGGGTCAGGTAGCCGGGAACATGCCGCCGGGAATCCCGAGACGTCACCCGCAATCCGGGAACTTCCTACAGTAAATATTTTTGAAGATGAATGGTTTAGTGGGCGCCCGACCCGACTCGTCTCCATTCAATAATGAATGCCTTTTAGTTCTCTTGTCGTCATTCATTGTTGTTTAGCCCTTTTGCTTGTTCGATAAATTTAACGGTTTGCTCTCACATAATTAAAGGTGATTTATGCTTTGACAAGACACCCTCTGCAGTCGTGATTACGTCATATTGTTTCACAAATACTCCTAACACTCCCCTCGTTGAATCATCCTCTGAGTCAGATTAGTGCATGTTCCAAACTAATGCGGAGATTTTCTTTTGAGTGTTACCATTGCACAAGCATAAACTACGCACGAATGAGCTGGGCAGCCATTAATCAGTTTGTAGAACTTCTTAATAATTGCTACGCGATAAGTAGTCGGGTTTTAAAAATAAACAGACGTTGTTTTATCGCATTTCAAAACAAATCAAGTTGGGAAATACATTTAAGCGATTATTTACTTAATATAAATTTAAATTAGGTACGTCAAGCGAGGTCAAGAATAACTATGTTTCAAAATTCAATTAAAAGTATAAACAGTTTTTAATTATCATTCATATTAAATTAACACTTTGAATACGATCTAATTGTATGTAACCATAACAGCCCATGAACAGCAATAAATTTAAAAAAAAAACTAACAAAAATAATTTCTATTACATAAACACAATTTCATTGCCGACCAATCTTTAATGTCGGTCTACGGAAAGGTACAAAAATAGTGCGGTGACTCATTTGCTCCTACGCATTACCGATACATACGGAACACATAAAACATCCAAGCGGACACCGATTGCCTATTTGCCATTTTATGTTCTCGTTTCTATAAAAAACGTACGTAATATGGATGAAATCTCGTACTTTTACATAATCTTTTCGATATAAAAACGTTTTATTTTTCTATTTTTTCTGCGGTTTGCGCGCGTCACTATCTTCTATAAAATAAAATAGTAACGAAGAATTTTTGGCCGTTGGTCTATTTGTCTGGATGTATGTTCCGGATTGGCGCAAAAACGGCTGAACGTATTTGGATGAAATTTGACACAAAAATAGTTTGTAGCCTGATTTACACATAGGGTTCTTTTTATCCCGGTAGTACGTTCCCGTGGGACATTTTCCGACGCGAGCGAAACCGCGGGCAAAAGCTAGTTTATTTATAAGTGTAAAGGCTCTTTCAAACAGGCGCGACACGAGACGCGACACAAAGATACCGCTCGTCGCGCGACGAGCGGTATCTTTGTGTCGCGTCGCGTGTCGCGTCTGTTTGAAAGAGCCTTAAGTTTCCACAATGTGTATTGAATATGTATTTATGAGGTTTTCTTGTTTTGCCTGCACTAACTTACATAACATTTTCATTTATATTGAATGATTGAATTTCCTAGCACATGAAATAATAAAATGTATTTGTTCTTACACGTGTCGTCGATGATTTAAAAGGTTATTGATGAAATATAACAATCAGTTAAAGTCCTGGATCTTACTTATCCTTTTCCTAATTTCCATTTGCCACCAATAATAGGTCATCGAATTTCCTCCATGAAAGAAAATAATTACCTAATCAATAATAATAATAAATAATTAATTTAAATCAATTATTTTTTTAATTAATTAATTATTATTATTATTCAATATTCGGTATTTTGAAATTGGTCATTTTAAGACAAATATTTTAGATACCTACTTTGGCAAATTAACTTTCACAAGTAAGAACCAAACAAGTATTACTTATTATATTACTTTGGAACTACCAGAACTGGTATATTTATATCGATCAAAAATACCTTCATGAAAGTCAACCCTCCCGTCGAGTGGGCGACTCAGACTCAACCCACGCAAGCCTATATCTATTACAAGTCCCAGTAAATTAAACTCAACCTTTTTGTTTCAGGTAAGACTCGTTGGAAATCGTTTGAGCAGTTTCTTTTGACGCCAGTAAGTATATTACATTATACGATAGACGAATATCCCTTTCATTTATGCCAATAAAGGGAAATCTTCGCAGAGCTACCGAAAACAATAATTTTTTACGAATTTTTTCCTTAACCCGTCACCGTAATTTATAGACAAATCAGCGTTATCATAAGCACGTTATTATCTGATAAATACGCTGTTTCCGCTCCACGTGCTATTTTTTGTTATCTAAGGCTAACAGATGGGAAGTTATCACCATTTATTATCAGGTATTTTTGCAAGTATATTGTAAAAAAAAAATCGAATAAGGTATTTCCGTCAGGAAAAAGGCCAATCCACTTTGTATGACTTCATAGAGTACATTTTTAATAAAAAAATATCGTTAATGAAAAAACCTCGGTTTTCCTCAGGTTTGTGTCGATTAAAAAGACTATCATTCGACCCCGTGAAAACGATAACCTCACTTTCATATATGTATTTTTATTTCCTTAATTGTTGACCTTTACAGTACAAAATTTGCAGTATGGAAAGTCCACATCCAACTTTTGTGAACCTAAATAACGCGTTATTAATTACTAATATTTTAACAAATTTCGGGATCATGGATCCCGGTCCTTTGGAAGGCATACGAGGGGCCGAAGCCAACTCGCAGAGGCCCCTTAGACATTTTTAAATGTTGAGGCACCAACCGATGATTATCCCTCTATGCACTATACAAGTGCACCCAAGGACAACCCCCGGTTGGTGTAGGACTATTCCAGAACATGGAAACAAAACAGATTGGGCTATAGATTTGGGTGGCTATAATGGATTGGTTACATGGAACTATGGAAAGACTATGGCCCCAGCCTGACCAATATTTTATATAAAATACACAGGAAAATGGCAGGGGGTGACTTGCACACTCAATAATGGGCCCCCGAAAACGGTCGCCAGCACAAAGTGTCGCAGCGACAAGGGGGCAACATATACTGAGGTGCTTATGAGGAGTGGAGAGGTATTCCACGGCTATCAGTGTCCTGATATTATTGCGGTTTTTAATTCATAATATTGCACTTACAGCATCAACAATTCTGCACTCAATAAATAGGGCCTACCTACTGATCTAAATTACCGTTTACGCTACGTCATAGATCAATTTCCATAATCGCTATCATTAAGCTTCGCTATAATATAGTTTACCAGATCATATCTAACGTAATTTTATAGTAATCTGCAGAATATTAGGTAGACAAGCGAAGCGACATGTTGATAAAGTGTCTTTCAAATCTTAATCTATTTAATACTTCCAGTACCTATTCTAATAATTCTTTAAGAATCAATTCAAAACAAAAGAGAAAGAAAGAAAGATAACGTTTATTTGGACACAGTTCTTGAAACACAAAATACAAATAAAAAAATTGAAAAGTGAAAACAATGTTTCATAACAGCAATAATGTGTGTCACGGCTGCGCCAAAAAGGTTAATTTCAGCATTATTGCCAGACAGATGCTGTCTTACGATGGTTTTCTAAAAGGGAAGTACAAACAGTTTCGACACACCTAATACAATGTTTATATTTATAAATAAATAAACCAGTAATTAAATATCTCTAGATATGTCAACTTGTCCACACACAGTTCCTTAGATATAAGAAAACATATCATAAATGGAATCATGGATCGATTTAAAAATGTATGAACATCTGTAACGCGAGTGATTACATCCGTTTGAACGCAAAAATGTTATCTTCTCCGAAGCTTTGAGGAGCATTCGGAAATCCGCTCTGGCTTTATAATGTCGGCGTTACTTTTAGCGGAACCCGCCCGTAGAAATATACATGACATACAGGGCTGCACGATCCACCACAATCAGTTTAACACTCGATTTTTATACGAATTTGAAGCATCTACAATTTATTCATGTTTTTGTGTACTCGTTATTCATGTTTACACGATAAACACAGCTATTTTGATAAACGCTTCACAATATTGTAAGCCGAAAATCCGCAGCGTTTATTTCTGGTTTAAAACAGAAGCCGTATAAAATGTTTCCGAAAATTCGTCACATTGCTCGTTTATAGCGACTCCTCATCTATAAGGCTCGTGCAGACCAGCGCGATATCGCGGGCGCTACAAGGGTCGCTGTGCCTGTAGCGCCCGCAATATCGCGCCAGCTTGCACGAGCCTTTATAGATACCCTTAAAGCAAACGGCCCCAAACAAACCTCATTTCAGAGTATAAAACATTTTTTTTTGTTATGGCAACCCTAGGAAAGTGAGTGAAT
This sequence comes from Omphaloscelis lunosa, assembly GCA_916610215.1. Taxonomy (NCBI): domain Eukaryota; kingdom Metazoa; phylum Arthropoda; class Insecta; order Lepidoptera; family Noctuidae; genus Omphaloscelis; species Omphaloscelis lunosa. The sequence goes on from OU744258.1 coordinate 11,484,565, forward strand.
GCTCGACAGTTGGACCTCTTTGTGGCACAATCAGGAATAAAAACACATCCCTCTTTGTGTCCGGGCTCCGGATGGGAACATTGCCGGACGACGGCAACGGACGCACCAATCCACTCACTCCCCTACGCACGTGTACAGTTTTATACATATTTGGTCATGAAAAAAGGAGCAGTTGTCAGGGAAATAGTACCAACTTAAATTGTCCGTAGATTCAAATCACAACTGTTATTCTTTCAATTCTTTGACAGTTGTATGGTATGGCTAAAATACGGCAAATTGACGTGTTCGCTGACATGTCGAGTTTTTAAGTTATTCGTTTTCAGAATAACTTTTTACAGAATATACAGTCAGCTTTTGGTTTCAATTTTCAAATTGTTTAAAGTTTTAAATGGTTTTCCCGTTAGACCATTCACAGTAGCATCACACAGAGGATTCAATTTGTTTCCGGAAAACTGCACTAGGCGCGACACCTTGTTAGACTTATACTGGAATCGGCACAGTATAGACAACAATACTCTATAGACTTTTGTTTGCGTGTTACGTGCCTATCCCATCGCGGGATACAGGCCTGATGTAAGAGGCACATCTATTTAATATAAGTCCATGCTTCCTTATTCAGACTTGAGTAATATTTTTCCAGTATTCGAGTAAGCTTAGCTTAATGACTCAGAAAGGCAGAAACTAAGTGAGTGAGCTTAATTAACAACTTATTTGGATTCTGCTCAAACAAATAGAGAAATTATGTGCTTAAAGATGTTTACGGAATAAGCCTTTTCTGTTGGCTTTAATATTCTACATTTGTATACTTTAAAGCCCACTTGCATAACGTCAGTTGACTAGCTACCTAATGAGTGTTATGTCAGCATACAGATGTATTCAAAACAAAAAACTTACACTTTATAGTCTTGAACATAATAAATAAATGACTACTATAGTTACGTACCTATACACTTATGTAACAATGGATAATAACCTATAACGTCCCCACTACAGGGACACAGGCCTCCTCTCTGTGAGATAGCGGGCCGTAGGTAATCCACCACGCGGGGCCAATGCGGGTTGGTGGATGGTCACGTGTCTTCAAATTTTTGGTTCTAGAACATGCCGGTTTCCTCACAACGTTTTCCTTCACTGTTTTGAGAGCCGTGGTGATGAAATAAATTACACAAAGTAAAGTGCCTGCCTGAGTTTGAAGTTCGTCGAGTTACGACACGTAAGTCGGTACCGTTACGACAGCTCCTAAATATAAATGTAACTGTATATTTTATACATGTTCGTAAAGAATTATTAAAACAATAATCATCGTACTAAATTGCGTCTCCATAAAACAGTATTTACCTTAAAACAAAGTTAACTAATTATTCGTGTTAAAACGAGCTAACCGCAGGTACAGTAATGCGCTTCTGAACCTTATTTCGTTACAGCAAACAGGTACTGCTGAGCATGTTTGGTTTTGAAATTTTCGTAATCACGCGATAAACGACCTTCAGTGTTTGAATAGGGATACTGTTTAAAAAGCATGTTTTGCTGTTTAGTTACTATTCTGTGGTTTAGTTGAACTAAGCAAGTTTTGATTCAAAACAAATAAAATGAAATGGGTACCTTCTAATTTTATCGCGGTTTTATTTAACTTTGGCTCCATACTCATCATGTTTATATCATAAACGTGTGTATTTGCACTTATACCTGCGATTAATTAAAAAACCGAAACTATTATAGGTATGTAAATGTTTTTAGGTAAGATGTTTCAGTAAATGTGTTGCTGCAAAACAGTATAAAAGGCATCTAGTTATTGTATATTACGATATAGACGATGTTTCTAAATCTATGAGCCATGATGTTTCAGTCGTTAAACCTGGTATGTAGGATACTCTATAAACATAAACTATCAAAGCTCTTCATGTCACCACTGCTTACGTGATTCTTTCAAGAGTATTGTAAATTCAATAAAAGCCATCAGTAACAACACAATTCGCCATTCTACATCGAATTACAAAAGCTACACTACAACATTATAATATCTGAATTTACACAATAATAGTTTCATCACGACTAAGTTTAAAGTCAATGACTTATGCTAAAATAATAATTGAACATCCAGAGGTCGTTTACCTGGGTGATGTAATTAATTGGTACGAAACAACAGGAGATCACAACCATTTAGTATCAATTAATCAACTTTTTTTTAGCTTATCTCTTTTCTTAAGACGCAGATATATGCCAGTGACCTTGAGTGATTAGCTTGCGTGTTCTGTACTGAGCTCACACAACGCGTCGTACGTCCATCCAGTTATAGGACTCGCCCGTCAAGAAGCGCTGTCCCAAATTAGAGACATTATTCATTTATTATACATAAACTAAAAGGTATTTTAATAAAACACGTATACTAAAATATTAATAATTGAACTATCTTTAAAATGGTGAAGGTTTCAGAAAAATACGCTTGATAGATTTTGCGTGATTCACAGTTTTTATCCGCGTTAGACATAACTTTACAAATTAATTTCACTATGTAATAGGAACATAATCTAAAATATTAATATATTAAGTTATTAAAAAAAATGCTCTAATTAAACATATATTTTTTTCCAAATCATGAACACTACGCGTTTCGACGGGATCTCCAGTATAAAATCATTGAAAGTCGGAAATAACATCTTCCGCTCCATGAAGGGCGGGAGAAGTTATTTTATAATTTCCCACCCAAAAAAAAAGGGCCGGTTTCCCGAACAAAAATTATCGCAAAATTATCAAGCGCGCGGTATCTGCTATGATTGGCTGTTGATAAATCATTCAACCAATCACAGCAGTTAACGTGCGCTTGATAATTGGTCACATTGATTTTACGATCATTTTCGTTGGAGAAACTGGCCCATAGAAATACAGCCTATAATGGGCCCACTATTGGGCATTAGGTCTCTCTAGTGGGCCGTGGGTCCACCACCGGTTGCGGGTTGGTGAATGTCATAAATGCCTTAAAACGTTTACTTCTCTTACATGTTGGTTTGCCTGAAATGTTTCCACTGTTGGGTCTTAGGTCTCTTAAGTGGCTCGTATTCCACAACTCGGTGCGGGTTGATGAATGTCATAAATGTTTGAAAACTTTTGCTTCTAAGACATGTCGGTTTCTTCACGATGTTTGCCCTCACTATCTTTAGCACAGTGTTAATGCATCAAATAACAAACCCAAGACCTCCTACTACTGCCGGGGTTGCGAAGAAAACCGAGAAGGAGATCATGGCCCCCGGCAACAGGCCGACCGAAGGAACACGGGTGGGTTTTAGTCAGTAAGAGTCTGACGCGCCCTCCCGCTCCGCCCAGAGCGGGAGAAGTTATTTGATGACGTCCCACCCAAAAAAAAAAAAAAGACCTCCTACTCCGTAAGTCTGCGCCGTTACCACTACTCCTGCCTAAGGTACAGGCACCGAATAAGGCCCACCTCTTATCATGGCCAACTTTAAAAATTCTTAAGTGACGCTGGCCAGATTTTTTTAAATTTTGTGGGAACCTTGTGAATGCGTTTTTAAAGAAAAGGTAAGTATATTTTATTGCAAAATACAGTAATATCGCGTTTCACCTTGATAAATCTTATTACATACTAACAGTGGCAGTGTTAACATTCAAGGTTAGTTTTAATATTTTAATGGTGTCATTTCATTTTTAACATGATCTATATTGCCAAAGTTCTATAAGATGGCCCAATAGATACATGAGCCCCAAAGAAGGTCCGGGCTCTCTTTGGTCTATCGAATATTACGTTTAGTACCTGTGTAATAAATTGCAATAAAAATAATATTAAGGTTTTTTATAGATTTCTATGTGTAATTTTTTATTCATAACCCATTGAAATTTATTTTAAAACTTTTAAAATTCAAAGTATATATTTCTTTAAGGATTAAAATCACGGCCACAGTTTACAGATTATCGAATCATATCGAATAATGTATCTAAAATTTTTTGTTTTTTTTTTTTTTTTTGTTTTCGGGAAAATCCACGAGGCAAGTGGCCAGAAAATCAGCTTAGAATTATATTAGTATTATTTGTTTACGAACAAAGGTCATGCATCTCAAAATATGTGCCATTATTAGTTTAAGCGTTGATTTTTTGTTTTAGAACCATTCCAAGTTCTTACTGATTAATTAAATTAAAATACTTAAATCAAAATATAAATCATTATTATTTTAAATTGCTCGTCTTGATATTACATATATATTTATTAGTTCATAACGGGCTTTCTTGGGGTACTAGGTTCCTAAGGTGGCCTATTGACTATGTTTAAAAAAAATGGTTTTTCTCTGTTGCGATCGTACAATAAAGGAGATGGGGAAGTGTGGGCTCAAATCTAATAAGTTGAGACATGATCTAAAAAAATTGGCATATTTTATTATCCTTGAATATTATAAATCAGTTCAATTCTCCACCTGGAAGCAGAGAAATATGATAAAGATAGTTTTCTTGAGATTATCGATTAAAGTAATCGATTACACAACTACAAAAATAAAACCTTTCCACGAGGTAGCACTAGGTAATATAATTAACTCAAAGTAATTAAATGCACTATTTATACTTTTATACAATATAGTGCATTTAATTTAAATAAAATATCATTAATTACTGAAAAACCAAAATAATGATTATCAATTTCATATCGATTAAAATCAGTGTTATATTTTTAGTCCATGTCACTGGCAGTGTATGTTCTGCACTGGCATGAGCTGACTGACATTGACACTAGACATTACTGGTGGTTCGTTGTCGAATTTTTGACGGACAAAACCATTTTCCCGACGACGAAAACGGTTGCAGAAAACGGTTAAAGGACGAAACTTATCCAACATGGAATAGAATTGCGTTTTCGTCGAGCGCAGTTTCTTACAACTATGAACGATTTGAAATGTATGAAATGGTTTTATCGCATTACGAACAACAGCATTGACAACTGGTAATACATTATTGACTGTATTTCATTGACAAAGCGTTCACTTTTTATTAGAAGAACTGTTTTACGAGTGTGATAGATACTTGAATCATTGTACCCGACTGTATTTTCTTAGATGTACCTAAAATAAAAAACATCGCACCAAGTAATTCGAAGACTGGTTTGTGTTGCCGACTGTTTTTTTTATTATTTTTTATTTGGGTATTATCAAATAACTTCTCCCGCTCTGGGAGGAAAGGGACTCTTGATGTCAGACTCTTACTGACGAAAACCTACCCGTGTTCCTTCAGTTGCCCTGTTACCGGGGGCCACGATCTCCCTTCGGCTTTCTTCGCAATCCTGGCAGGCATCGGCCCTAACGGACCCCGTCAATTCTGCTGACGTATATATGAGGCTCGCGTGGAACACAACGCGCCGTCGGCCCGGGCCTGGTCCTTATCGGACGGCGAGCTACCCATTGCTCACGGTCCACAAGCACATCGCCTCCACAAGGACACGGCAATGCTCTTCCCAAGCCGGGCAGACCTCCACCGTATGCTCTACTGTGTCCTCCGGGCGATCCATACAATGGTGACACCCGGGCGTTTCCTCCCGCCTTATCCTGAACAGGAACCTCCCGAAACAGCCGTGTCCGCCACTTCTCAAAGAGGGGACTTATTGCCGCAATTGTGGCGTGCCCAACCCCTACTAGACAGCTGCCACTTGTTTCGTGATTTCCGATGCGTTTTGAGTGCTTTCCCGATTATTTTTCATTTTCAACGACTATTGCTTTGTTTTTTACGGATTCTAACCCTGTCTACCTTGTACGACCTTTGTTTTTACACTGGACCTAAGATCGCTCACACTATTGCCTTGTAATTAGATTTTACCGCCGCTTTGTGGATTGGATATTGTTGAAACTATGGATCGCTGGGTGAATTGTGGGATAGCAACTAGTCACTGCAATAAACTAATATATGTTTGAATATATAAATTCACACCATTTTCATCTCGTTACATCCAGGCCCAAGATTGTATGTAATCGTTTCCGTCTCCGTTATTGTTTACTAATAAACACTGTATATACATAGTTAAAACAGCTGTTTACCTTAAAACTCCTTTATTTATTTAATTTACAGTGATTTAAGAGATTAAGTGGGCATTATACGGTGCCTTTACCTTATTCTAATTATAAAGGTGCGCTAGAATGACGCATCCCGTAAATCGGAAGGCGCGAAGTGTGAACTAACAAGGTAAATGGATCGCGAGCAAGGATCAACAGGCTCACGCAGATGGGACGTGTCGTAACGAGCTTTAGTTATTAGTGCCAGTTTAACTTGTTATTTTGTTATGCTATTTTCTGCTTAAGGATGTGAAATGTATGTGTGGATGTTTTCTTTACTAATTAATTGGAATATCTTTGTGGGTTCATCCTCAGCTGAGTCCTACAATTTTTGGGGACTCCTCATTACTTTGTGGATAGTGGAGCTCCATTTACCTGGTCTGTATTCTACTTATTCTACTCTATTCTGTGAGTTGATGGAGTAAACGTGGCGACGTTCACTGACACTTCGAGTTGTGACCATCACTTTGGGCCTCTGTGTATTTTGCAGTTTCCAAGAAGGGGGTAGATGGTGTAGATACCTAAATTATTACTCTGGGACTAACTTTTTTATCTAAGCGTTTTTTTGGTTGGACGCCACGCTCTTCTGACCAACAGAAGTTTCTGGCTAACAGAAGTTGCAGTGGCAGGGAACAGAGAGGAGAACTTGACACAGTAAAAAGCTGTAATTAGATGTTTGGTTTTTGATTATCAGACACTTCAAGCAATATCTAAAACTTCAATTGACGTATTAATTAATTTTACGTTAAAAGTCAAGTCTTCTTTTTTATTTTATTTTAATCTCATGATTTTGCAGTCAGCTATATCTTATCGGTCTCAATTTTTTTTATCAGCTGTTGTCTTATCGGTTATTTGAATCAGCTGTTTTATTAAATCTAAATAACGATGAATTATTTTTTCTGAGACCTGTTCTTTTTTTGGTTGTTAATTCGACGATACTAAAGAAATATAAATGAGCTTATTACTATACGTATACTTATAATTGAACGCCTACCGTTCTACTTTATTTCATTTTAAACAGGTAGGTAAGTTCCTACTCTAAATGTAAAATTTTGCTCTGACTGTTAACATACAAATTATTAAATTTCGTTATTTATAGCACACCTTCAGGACCTATTTATTTGATCAAACATATAATTATAATAAATTTTAATAAAATTTATAAGTAGGTATAAATATTTTTAAAGATTTTAGATTGTGTTGCGTAGATAGGTAGGTAGTATAATTATAATTCATTACTTAGGTATAATATTTGTCATGTTCGATTCACCCGTGTTTACCCCGTTTACGCGTTTATTCACATAGACGATACAGATTCGGAATTTATATAATTTATACGATTCGCTGTCCGCGGCCATAGTTAATTTTAAAAATATATATTTTATTGTGCTACTGTTTTCAATACCTTACTACGTTTTAATCTGTTAGATCATTTAAACTCTTAATTACACACCAATAGATCTTAGTTTTTATAACCCATTCAACAACAATCAATCATCAAGTGATCAAACTCCTTATAAATAAACTTGTTCCATAACCACCGGACTCAGTAACAAAAACAGTATAACAAAACAAAACCAACAACAGATAATATGTGGCGCTAACTATTCACAGACTATAGACTAATACCTCGTGATACAGTCGACGAGCGATTTCGCAGTTAACGGTTCTGACTCTGACCGTTAAACTGGTTCCGCACTACTACCATTTGTACCTGCCGAGATTCGAATTGCGAACCCCTTAGGGGAGACTTTGAGCTTCCGTATACAGTAGGCCACATCCTATTATTATTTAGGTACCTATTTCTTACCTCTTAACGGTTTTTTCAAGGTGGTTGCGGTATACTAACCTTAATGATGGAACGTCGTAGTGATGTGCCCTTATTTATTTTATTATTGTAGGTAACCGTTATTGTCTATTGTTACGTTGTACCGTTACACTAGATTGTCTGTAATTAGATGGTTATCATATTTGCCATTTTATGTACCCTTTCACTTGTCAAAACCGTGTAGAGATGGATAAGTAAGTACGGTTTTTATGCTATACCGATAACCACCTGCCCAGACACACTTATAATTTTCAAGCACGTACTTACTTCTCGTACCAGAAGAAATTGGCGGGATAAACTGTACAGCTATCACAGTAGACCGGGAAATGTAAAAGTCGAGGGTAGGGAGCGAAATCTCTGTTCGTTTATCATATAAATGATACACTTTACGTAGGTATGTGTCCTTAATAAACAACTTAAACTGTAGCAATTATATGTACGCTACAATTATTCGCATTAATTAAGGCAGGAGTTCATAGAAGCCAAGCCTCGTAAAGTTATTTATAAACGCTCAGTCATAATAATTTGTCGACTTAGTGGATAATTCTAATTATAACGGAGTTCTATTCACTTGACTTGACTTGTGCAAGTAATAGTAGTCCTCCAGACCGAACACCATATTTCGTCCATGGCGACCAACGTCAGCGGAGACCAGTCTTCGGCACGGGAGATATTATAGTGCACAAGTGTGGGCACAGACACAGGTGCACCCTCTCTTCCCTCACTCTCGTAGTCCGATAGGACGACAATCCAACACGACCGGAGACAGATCAGGCGCAGGGACGTGCTTTCCAAGGAACGGGGGTATTACACCGCCAATTTCCAAACTCCGGACTGTTACTAAGAAATTCATAACGATAAACACAACAATTTGCCCAAACCGGGAATTGAACACAGGACCCCACGCTCAGCAGTCGCCATTGCGACCACGAGAGCAACGGGGGAATAAATAGTATCAAAGAGGCAGTTTGTAGGTTGGGTATATATAATACGTGGATAAATAATAAATAAGATAAAGGACAAAACATACAAGAAAAGTTTGAGAGTGAAACATTAGGGCCGCTTGAATACTTTTCTTGGTGGAAAAGCCTTGAAAGCTTCCTGTACCTACAGGCATGTTGAATTTAAGCTAACATACTTTGAAACGTCATAACTCATAATAGTAGATGTGTATCCTATTGTACTATCGAAGAAACGCATATCTAAGCAGTTTGAAAACAAAATTCTGTGCACAAGACCCTTTTTTTCGTAGGTAAACGCTACCATAGCGGCCGAACGCTGCAAGCAGAAATAGTCCTTACGGTATATACATATGCGTTTCTTCGATGGTACATATATATAATTTTATAAACGGGAAAGTTTGTGAAGATAGATGTTTGTTATTCTTTCACGCAAAAATTACTGAAGGGATTTGAATGAAAGGCACACAGATAGTTTATAACCTGGATACTTTTTATCTCGATATTATCTTGGGATTGAGACTTATGCGGGTGAAACCGCGGGGCGCTGCTTGTGTGTTTATAAAATAATGAGTAATTGGTTATTTATTTCCGTTTCTTTAAAAAATATTTCGCTTATCTACTCGTTGTACAAACTTTATCACACAAACATGTCATATATATGTCATCTTGTCTATGTGCCAGTATTACCTGTTCTTTTACAAAATTGTTTGCACAGTCAGCAATATAAATATTTACATAAACATAAGTGAAATAAACAATTTCCATGCTGACTTAGCAATGAAAGAAAAACAAGATTTATCGCCTGCCTGGCCTGTCTTGCTGTTAAAGTCGTAAGTCAATTGAGAAGAACGAGTTACTTAACCATACCTTGGCACCAACCATTGGGGCCAGCTGTTTGGACCAACAATCCAAGATAGACGCGAACAAATCGCCTGCGCCTGACTTCAAGTTCAAACTCAAACCAAACGTTGGCTCGTTGGCTGTACTTGTTGGGACCAATATTTGTTGCCCGTTTTTAAAAACATCCAGTGTTTAAAAACAGCCAGTGTGTAACTTGCCATGTTAGGCAACACATGAAATAACTGAATAATAAAATAAATACCTAGTTTGGATAATTGTCGGAATTAAATCCTGTTTATTGCAATTCGCTGCCTCTTGGACTTTCCGTGAATTTTATCCTGATCTATTTAAAAGCTATCATGTTGTGGTTGTTGTGCTTTTATTAACAATGGTGTAAACAGTATTCTGATTTAATCAAACATAAGGTATGTTTTACATAAAATAGTTCAGGAAATTAGTAACGTCTATCTTACAAGATTAGAAGAAATAAACTACGGCGTACATCGTGCGGGTTCCACAATTAGGCTGCGTTTCCATCAAAGATGTGCAAGGTAGCTGAGCGGTGCGAGGATGCGTTACGAAGCTGTGAAACTATGTGTGTGTTTCCACCAGAGAAGTGCTAGGTCGCTAAGCGGTGCGAGGATGCGTAGCGACGCTATAAAAGGATGCGCTGATGAGTGCTGTGAAGATGGGTAGCGGGCTCTTTTCAGATACCTACGATTGCTCACTCGCGTCCATACCTAATACACATCCGTCGCACACATCCCTCGCACACATCTCTCGCACATATCCCTCACACCCATCACTCGCTTGTTTTGTACCTACAAAAATCTCGCACCGCTAAGCCGTTTCCACCAGAGCTGCGCTGACCGAGGCTAGGTAAATGAAGCGATTCTATTGGTTGTTAACAAACACATCCCTCGCTTCGCATCCTCGCACATCTCTGGTAGAAACGCAGCCTTAACGATCACATGGATCGATATTCCATACACCGACATTTACTATTCAGTAGTCCAACAAATTGGTGCTAATGTACGAATAACATCGACCAAACGATTGTAACTGTTAAAAAAACAAACAGCAGTCTAATTCCAACCTCTTAAGAGGAAGCTGACCGTTATTATTCCTATTGATAACTCTACACCGGAAGACTAGAACATAATTTAATACTTGATCTTCGTCGAACGAGCCTTGAATGTATCTCGGTACTTCCTCTTCCTTCAGTCGTTAGGTACGTAACATTCCGGCTCGATTTCATCCGCACTTCGACGCGACGGTGACATACTCAGATAAAACTTGACCTTAACCGCTCTACAGTCTTGTTATCAGTCAACGACAAATATTTAGTGATTGTAGACAGGGCTGCCCGGCTGGTGTTATGTTGGAAATTATGATACAAGAAAAATGGAACTGAAAACTTGTTTAAGTATTTTTATAAAGTTTTCCCAAAAATGGTAGAAATAAAAATAATTTTGCAGTTTTGCAAATGGTTGTAATTTCGTTTTTATTTAAAAATTGAATAAGCTCTGAAAACAGATTAATATTGTTCAGCGTAAAAACAAAATACCTAAACCATTTAAAACTCTTTTCCGCGTACCTACTTCATAATCGTACACGTTCACCATAAAGCCTCGGCCAGACTGACGCGACGCGACACCAGTAATTGTTCTACCGTGAAGTTTTCTTTGAAATTGTTTTGTTAGAGTCGCGTCGCGCCAGTCTGCACGAGGCTTAAATCACTTTAAGCATTTTAAATTTTATTAACCTTACGCTTTAAGACTCATTGGGCTTGTGGCTAAGCAATAACAGCCCCACGGGGCGATCCATCAGGTTAAGCTACGCTTGCCGCGGTTGGTCCGTGGATGGGTGCCCATCTTTATATACCAAGACCCCTCAGTGCCTCGGAAAGCTAGTAAAGCCGTTGGTCACGGCTGTCATTTGTCGATTTTGGCAGTTGTTACGGGTCGTCAGAAGCCCGAAAGTCTGACAACCAGCCTAACCAAGGGGTATCGTGTTACCCAGTAACTAGGTTGTGGAGGACAGATAGGCAGTCGCTCCATATAAAATACAGGTGTTCAGCTCCACCCGGTTAGACTGGAAGCCGACCCCAACATAGTTGGGAAAAGGCTAGGCAAATGATGACCCTTTAAAACTCGTTGGATCATGTGGGTTTTTAATTGTATGTGTCTATTTTAACTTGGTGTTGCACAGCCCTAGATAAACTGTACTAAATAGAACCGGGCACCTTTCATGTCCAGTATCAGTATGAGTGACAAGTTACTGATAACAATGATGTTACGCAGTTATGTGCGATTATTACTTACCTATTAGATTTAATACGGTAAAAACACGCTATTTATTTTGCACGAATTGACGTATTTGAAGTTGTCCATTTAACTTATTTAACAGATTCAGATATGTTTCGTTCATGGTACGTTTCAACGACATTATCTCAATTCGTTCTCGATCGCTCGAGTGACGTCTGACAGACAATGTTCCGCAATTAGCAGCGGTTGCAAATTATATAATGAGCTTGACAGAACCCCACGTGTTAAGCGATTGTGTCGTAACAATGACAATTTATTGACAAGCGACCACCCTTCGTCCTGGCACCACGGCGGCGCCCCGGACCCGTTTACACCCAAATAAAAATCAACAAGCTCTACAACAAAACGCATTATCAAAGAACAGGCGCTTTGCGGAAGACTGCCGTTATTATCACGATCGAGAAACCACTCATTACTGTCATCTCGCTTCCCCGCGGGATAGCGCGGTTCGACAGCAAAGGATAGCTGCATGTCGTCGTGATCAATGGATACAAAAAGGTGTAGTGACGTCGACAGGATGCTCGGGCGCAGCTGGCTGGAACTTTTGTGTTTTTGTTCTTTTTCTTTTTCACAGACAAAAAGAGGTTCGTTTCGCGCGGTTTAGCTTCGAACAGCCCGCGCCTGTTTCCGTAATGGGAACGGAAAATGTTAATGAAGCATTACGCCTCAGTAGAATGCGTGTTAAATTATGCTCCTGCTGCTGCCGTCGAGGACCTGTAATTTGTGGAAATAATCGTTTCGAATACAGGCAATTAATTAGGTAAAATATCAATTTCGTTAACTCAGAAATCGATATTTAGTCTAATTAATTGACTGCTAGCATCAACAAATTCACGGATTGCGCCGTGTAGGTACTTAATTCACAAATTATTGGAGTTATCCCCGCAATTAGGTACTGGCAGGTTTGCCCTGAGGCGATGGGCTGACACCCCCGCGTTTAATTTGTTTTACAAGGTTAGTCATGAAAGCAATTAAAATCAATCGGGTGAGCCCTCCCTCGTATTTCCTCGTGTCATTAACAGATGTTAGATAATGAAAACATTAACGATAGGGAATTTCATGCATTTTATGATGAAGGCAACGAGTTCCTGACAGCTAGAAAAAAATGACCGCGCATTAGGTACTTAATAGTGACATTTATAATTAAATTAATCGAGATCTTTCTGATCACTGATCGAGTATAAAAAATTGCTGTATGGAAAAACCGAGACAGCGGTAGCAAAACGGGTTCAATTAATATAAATACACATGACACACACATATTATTAAGATCTATCTAATGATCGATCTTAATAGATATACTCCATAAACTTTTTTCCGGTCTCTATGCTAATAATATCTATGTTTTTCATGATTTTAAGATACTATGATATGTCGTCGTTTTGCCTACAGAGCTTTTAAAACAAAAGTTTCATTACTCTGAACATCTGATCCCAATCAAATTCAAGAGTAACATTCAAATATTAATCAGCATTTTCATAAAACCTCTATGCCATGTACTGAGGGGGTATCGTGAAATGATTCTTTCCATTCTGGTGTAAAATTTAACACGTCTAGTGATTGTATCTCTTTGCCAAACGTGTTGACCCAGATCTACAGTCGGTCTTGTGCCGCTATTCAACTTGCTTGAACTTAAAATATGTATTCCTTTGCATACAGAGACTGTTGTCTGCCTTCTACGAAGATATCGGATCTGATTGTTTAAGTATTTGTTTGTCTTTGATACGATCTGGCATTGAATTGATTGTTTTTGTTCATGTTAATGTTACTGTGCTCAGATTTAAAAGCTCTGAATGTTTGATCTTCTATCTTACTTGATAATGTATTAGATTAAATGGTTTATGTTTTTGAAGTGAGCCTCAGTTGATCGGTAAGGTTCTTCCGGGAAACAGATAAATTTTCCTCATTACAAAGTTTTGACAAAAAAAACCGCTTTTAATATTAGAAAAAGTCCCTGAAGTGATCAAGTGCAACCTGCCGGGGTTGTGGGGATGTCCGAAAGGGTTAACGTGGCCCCTGGCAATATAGACAACTGAAAGAACACGGGTGGGTTTTAGACAGTAAGAGTCTGACACGCCCTCCCGCTCCGCCCAGAGCGGGAGAACTTATTTGATAATTTCCGACCCAAAAAAAAATGGATCAAGAGCAACATTGTTATCATTATAGTCATAATAAAAGTAATCTTTTACATCAAAATTCTATGCGAGTTAATGCGATAAATTAATTTCTAAAAATAGAAAAGTTAAAGAGCACGTGACTGTTATAGATCACCGGTATTTCAAGTTATCGTAATCAACAATTTTGATAAAAGAAATCTGATATCCTAATTGGATTTTTTATCTTTTTTTATTTACACGTAAACTAAGTCATATTACTCAGTAATACTTATCAAAACCAAAATTCACAAAAATTGTAAGTGAAATGTCCCTGCTGCAAATGTGCCGTATACGACCCTTTTGCCTTTTACCCTTTTGCTAGTACCTACCTACCTACCCATCAGCAGAACCCCTCTCTCCGCTATTTTCAGAAATATCGCAACTCCTAACATCACGTATTTAGAGCTTAACTTTAATTTTGCTAATAAAAGCTAGTTAACTAGAACATGAAAACAATTTTATTCTGAAATTCTCTGAAAATTAGCCAAAATCTGAACAATTTTCGCCGAACAACAAATAGCTCAGTGCGAGATTTATTTTACACCTACGCTTTGACTGGACTAATTGTGAAATGCAAGGTTAACTAATTATTTTTCCCCGTGAAATGAAAAAGCTTTCAAGGAATGCACGCTCTGTTCGACGTTTATTTTTATTTTGAACAATAAGAATTTTTGTTTTTATCGATTGAAAAGTGTAAGCGAAAAAAAACATCTTTAATTTGGAAAACGGATAACCCAGGCTGGGTTATCCGTTAATAAATAAATTATGGAAATGCCTTTTAGGAAAATTCAGCATAATAGGTAATAATTATCCAGAAAAAAAAAACTGTAGGTAGTTATAGGTATTATTATACATATTTTGTCTAAATATGATGACACACATGATGACATAACACATACTATTTAGTTACCTATATTTTACATTTAACTCCTTTCATATTTTCCTTATTTCCATATTTTTTTAAGCCTCGTTCTGTAGTTTTAATAAACCGGTTTTTTTTTCTTTTGTTACCTGTCTAATAGTTTTATTTTCCTACAACCTGCTTATAGTACTGTACTGATGCACTAAGCAATGGCATGTGGGCAGGCAGGCTTGCTCCGACCTTGGGTTTGCATCGTTATGCGCATAATATAATTAATTTATAGGTGGTAGGTTTAATCCATTCTGATCAGTCTAGTCTGTTTAGATACGGCTACAGTAAATTGGTTACCTATCAACTTACCAATATCTTTTTTTCATGTTTGCGCGTTTCGATAATTGAATCCAACATGAAATAAAAAATTCTGTGTGTGTCCCACGCACGACTGAAATTTACTTGTCTTTAAATATGCAATAGGCAAAGAGAGTAAATTAAAGCATGTCTTTAAAAAAAAATACAGTAAACATAACTAAAATTTCCGATGTAAATAACAAGGAAATAATTAAATTAGGTTCGTCCTCTGATACATGGGATGGGACTTAAACTTAACTGGGGAAATGTGGGTGTACTATAGATAGTTGCACCTCTGCCTAAGCAATCGAGGAATACAAGCGTGATGTATAATTAGGTACATCTGTGTTAAGGTTAAGTCATAGAATATCATTGTCATTAATCACCACGACTTGTGGTGACTACAGGTTTTAAGAATGCCAGCAAGTGTAATAAGTAGTAGGCGAACCTAACCTGCCGCCAAAACCTTTTCCTCTGAATTTTCCTGCTTGTACCGCAGCTGATCAAACTGCCTCTCCTTCTGGTCCTTATGTGAACAAACATCGCCCAGGTGTAGCATATGTAGATATAGCAGCAGTGGTTTATGCTTTTCTATAAATAGTTAGAAATATAATGTGTTTTTAAAAAGGATACTGTATAACCCTTCCTGAAGCTTTTCCAAGATAAAAGTGTACAAAAATATCCTATTGTTTCCAGTTCGTCAGCTTTTATTTATTAGTACACTAGTACTAATAGTAGTAGTATTAGTACTAGTAGTAGTAGTGTATGCTTTTACAAACATTTCATTACACACCCAACACCCTATGACATCTTTGAGACGTAGGTACTCCCAAAATACTTTGGTCTAAATCTATAATAGACACCTTATATTGGCGAACAAGATCTCCTTATGTCAAACTTTGAAGTGGGTAGGTGAAGATCAAACGTCAATCTATTGTTGGAATCTTGGCGCTCCTCTACTCTGTCTCCTTATGTCGGGATATTTTGTTTATTTACTTTGAATATTTGAATGTAACCGTGAATATGCTTTAGCATAAACTATTTCATGTTTATGGTACGTTACGTATTTCGATGTTTTTGGCGGCTTATTGGTCGATTCACACGAATTTATTCGCCCGAAACGGGTGATTTTTATTTTTCTATAGGCGATTCGCTCGAAGTTAATTTATTTTTGGGCGATAAAGTTAAGAAATAACTTACACTAGGAACTATATATTTGTAAATTCGACTTTTCTTAGTTTTATTGCATATAATTCAAAATGTGTCAATTACCTAATACGTATTTCTGGAGTTGGCGATTCGCCCACAAATAAATTTACTTCGCCTATAGAAAAAATAAAATTATTTCAAAGTAACGATTCGCCCGTTTCCGGCGAGCAAATTCGAGCGAATCGACCAACAAGTCTTTTCGACGACATCAGATGATGATATCGAACTAATCTCAAAACCATTTTTCCTAATACACCATTTATCAAAATCATAAAGTTTGCATAGCAGCTTGAACGCTGTTCTTATCTCCAGATTATTACTTCGCATATCTTTCTTTTGACATCATGACATTTTTCGTTTCAAGTAAAACTCACCTAACTTGTAATGTACTGTCTAGAGCTAAAAGCCTCCTCAATGTCTTAAGTTTCAACGAGCCTCATTCCTGAAATGTGATACCTATCGTTTTTATTTGAAACTTTCTATTAATTTCAGCCACATTTTCAGGTTAAATTACAGATTCATTTAAGGAAATGGGGTTTAGAATGTCAACCCCTCCAGATAATCGTCTTTCCGAGACGGAAAAGTAATTCATTTAGGACAATTCCTGTCGAGCCCTAGGTGTTTTATCGATCTCAGTGGGTTTAGTTAACGTGAGTAGTAAAATGTAACGCAGTACCGAGTGACGTCAGTTCTATTTTCGCCCTGCGGAAAATCCAACAATTCCAGGAAAGATGTTTGATTTATTAAGGCTGCTATTAATTAATCAGTTAAAAGGAATACCAGAGAATTATGCCAGTTGATGTTTATGTCTATTAATCTAGACCAGACCGAGTGTAATGAGATAGTACAATAAAGTTTTGTTCGTTCGCAGTCGGTGTTCGCTAGTACCAGTGGCCTCAGTCCGCCACGTGCCTGGCCC
This sequence comes from Omphaloscelis lunosa, assembly GCA_916610215.1. Taxonomy (NCBI): domain Eukaryota; kingdom Metazoa; phylum Arthropoda; class Insecta; order Lepidoptera; family Noctuidae; genus Omphaloscelis; species Omphaloscelis lunosa. The sequence goes on from OU744258.1 coordinate 11,502,057, forward strand.
ACGTGCCGTATCCACGTGGTCACTAGCGTGATGATATACAGACGGATATGTTGTGACTCTTGTGATTAGGGTTGCCAACCCTACTATATAATACAGTATATTAGAGGCCTAAATACTATATTTCTAAAGAAAAAATATAATAAGCGAAACTACTATATATTTATTTCAATACAAATTGGAAAAATGATCGCAATAAGGCCAGTAGGTAACCTTAATTTAGTGTGTAAAAATTGTTATGAAACATTATAAAAAAACCTGGTAATTAAGGTTCATACTCCTAGTAGCAAAAAATATGCATTTAAAGAATAAAAATGCTTTTGAAATATACTTGCTATATTTTTTCGCAATCAACTATATTTTTACAGGAAACAATTTTGAAAGAAAATACTATATTTGATATTTTTTTAAAATGAGCCGTTGCGGGACACCTGGCAAATGTGAAACATAGAAATTATTATGTACAGATAATAGGTATTCATAAAAGGATAGTTTACCAACGCCAACATTGGTGTTTGCGTTGGTTTGGCACTGATGGCGTGGCGACGCGGCGTCCCCACGCCAACAGTCAAACCCAGCGTTATAGACGTTTCACATCAAAAAAGTTGGCAACCCTAGTTGTGACTAACGTTCGGACAACCCATGCACTCTGTATTCATAATAAGTAGTCATACCGATCTGTCTAGTGCACAGTGCACCTTATCTATTGTATTATAAAACTTGCAGGTACCAACTTAGAATAGAATGCATTGATGTTCAGAAATACATAACGTTGCGGTTGGTTGGTCACTTTACATAAATTAAAGTCTAGTAGGTAATTACTTACCTAGGTAGTCATCCTTTTTGTAACACTTCAGAAAAACTTTATCCTATTGAGTCGATAAAAAATAACGTTAGCTACACAGGCAATAAATTCAGATTAGTGCGGTAATGACTTGCGCCCCTAATATAATTACTTGCCAGCCTTTAGCAGTTTATAACTTTATAATTCTAATACTATCGTATCTCCATCAAAATATAAGTGTATTTTAAAACCTTAACTTTGTGAACAATTTTCAATTTTCCCTGGAAAACGACTGAAACTCCTTGCATTGAAAGCTCCAAGATTTCCAAAGTGTGTAAGAAGTCTCGAATCACCGCTCTGCTTAAACCAGTAAAAATTGTTGACAACCCGAGGAACTGTCGCCTCATTTCTAGTGTTGATGTCATAGTCGTATCGAGATGCTACGTAATAGACATAACCAAGTCATCTTAATCTCCGAAGAATGGTCTGCCCCAAGTAAGTGTACTGAGCTTCCTGTATATGATTACCTCGCCCTGACTACCCTAAAGAATTTGGAGGGCGCCGAAAAAATCTAGATGTAGTTAAATCATTACTTAACTAATTTTTAATATCAACCGTTAACATTGTGCACTTCTAAACCTCGACCCCCAAACACCGCTTTAACGGACGGTCAAAGTGGAGGCGGCCATAACATCACTTTTTGCGGTCAATTTGATGGCTCATTGTTATTTGACGACAGGATTACGATGCTGCCACTAGGCAAGATGATCTTCATATCTTCTTTACATCTTCCTCATACGGATTTCCCGTCTTTCAGAAATATATTTTCTTTAACCATATAAAATTATCCTCATTTAAACACTAATAAGACAAAAATGAGATTAAAAGCTCGTGCAGACCAGCGCGATATCGCGGGCGCTACGAGGGTCGCGCTGCCTGTAGCGCCCGCGATATCGCGCCAGTTTGCACGAGCCTTTAGTTTGATATCACATCTTAAAAAATATTGAGTCTATTTAGTCCGATGTTAACGAAACTTGAGACTAATTGCTTTGAAAAGATAATAAAAAAAATACCTACATTATTATGACGTGGGTCTGGAGCGTATTATTTTACATAAACAATTATTATTTTTGTTGTTAACCATTGCCTTCAGGTTATAATAGGTTGGATCTTGGTTAGTGAACATTGAACACTAAATTAAGTACCGTACTGCAGGAAATGGAAGTCTTTTTCCTGGCCTGGATTAATTTTTTTACACCTACAACACTTATCTAAAATTAAGTTTGGCTTGGCATTTATAACAGCAATGAAGCTTATGGTTATTTATTCAAAATAGGATGTACCTACGAACAACAGCAAGTAATGGGTACAAGTGGGTAATAGTAGTACCTAGATGTATCTATGGTAAACGAGTATTAAATAATCTATTGGGCACCTGCATTATTCATCGAGTTATGTGCCATTTGTTTAACATAAGTCTGAAATTCAATAGAGTGCGCACACGCATGGGTTCCGGCGGGAAGCTTGCGCACGAGGCGAAAGCTTAGTGCATGCTCGAGTGTGAATTGCCTACATGAATGTTGTCGTATTGCATTGCATTTAATGTGCAAGCAGAAACGAGCTTACGGTCACACGGTTAGGCACGCCTAATGAGAAAGTTTATCGAGCGTTTATTGCGTAGCAGCGGGAAGCTTCGCCGCGTCGCCCGAGGCAAGAGGCGCTCCCGCCGCCCGCAGGTGTGCCCGCGCCCCCCGCTTCCCGCCCCGCGCCCGCCCCTCGCCTCCCCTCGCCCCGCCGCGCACGACACAGCTTTCTTTCGTCCGCGAACGCCGCCAGTCGACTGTCAACCACGGAAGCGAGCGGTCGCCTCGTACACGCTCAAACCGCAAAACGCCGCGCCAACTGTAAACACGACGCACTATCTGAGCAGTGCTTCCGTTCGCGACTTAACCTGAATTCAGCGAAACATTTCACATCCAGTGTCGTGTTGTGCCAAACCAGTGGATGTTTTGATACTCTTATGGATCGTGAAACGTAACTGAACTTCCAATACATGTAAATGTCACAAGTGTCGCGTATGTAGTGGTGTGGTGTCGGCCGGCGAGTGCCGTTGATCAGATCGTGCAAAGAAATTGTGGGCATTGTGGTATTGTGCGAAACGGGTTCTGTCTGCTGGACGAGATCGCAAAAGCTACCGAATCTACATACGGCTACTGGGTGTCGCAGGCCGGCTTTCATCGTGCCTATGATCGGTATCGTGCCGGCATCATCAAATAAGCTGTTTGACGTAAATGGACGCCGCACACGGTGTCACATTACAATGTTCACAGAATGTCAATAAGCGATAAATAAAATATTTATTCGGTCAGCAGAACACAGCTTTAATGTTAACTCTATCTATCGCTAATGTAACACATTTCAATACCTTGTAAATATTATCCTTGAACGTGTAATCATGCCGCAAACGTTTTATCTTAGTAACGAAAAGCTTCGTACACTTGTTGAAGAATAATCAACATGTGCAAGGTCTCCCTAATCTTATTTACCAAAACAATCTCACAAAACAAAATTGTTTACTAACATAAGAAGCCAAAATTCATTTGGGATGGCAAGAATACCGGGTGTCTGAACATCCAGTGAACACAAGAAACATCTGTAAATTCAATTGTAACAAGATCCTTGAATTCACCTAGAATTCCGAGCTGTATGCAGAGTAAACCTCCATGGAATCTGTGCTGTAAGCCGAGCTTGTCAATGCTATCAATTAATGCCATCAAGGTAGTGCCCTAGTTAGACAAAAGGCGGCAAACAAGCTATTACACTGGCATAGAGGGGCGATTCGGAACGCTGTTATTGGCTCTCCACTAAATACCAATACGGATTACACCAGTATAATCAATTTGTTTAGGATTATGGAGATTAAGACACGGCAATTGGCAGCAATAACTAAAAGCTCTGTTCAAATACAAGATATAATAACTACAATCGTGTACCTACTAGAGCAAGTTTACTGAAAAAATCATGGATCATGGAGTAGGTACTTGGGTTCTTTTTAACAATTCTGAAAAATAGCGAATTCCGGAAGAGTGCATTTTAGGCAAATTTTTGACATTGAGCGCATATACATCAATCGAAAATATCTATTCCGAAAGGAGTTAATGATTTCTGGTAATAAATTTCTTGAGGGATTCTAGACTCTATAGAGGGCCAGACGCTTTAAGGATCCTATTAAGTTAAATTTATTGTTCTACGCTAGGCAATTTTAATTTGTACTTTGTCTTTCAATCGGTTCATAAAACTAAAATCTATTATCCTAACCGTACTTCTCAAATTGCTTATGAAGAATGTAAACCTATGTATAGTATAGTAATAAAAGCACTTAAATATGTCTTTAAAATCTTCTAATTACGTTTAAAGCAAGATTGTAGACGTTAAATAACTAAGAAAGATTTGATTTCATCAAGTGTAATCGTATTATCAAAAATTTCTACCGCTTGTTCTCTTAATTTTAAGCAAATTGCTTGCTGAAAAGTTTGCGGACGCTTTGCTCTCAACCATATTTTATTTTAACATCGGTTCAGTTCATTTTTAAGGGGTACATTTATAATGTAATTCATTAGGGCTTTGTGTGTTCACTAGCGAGTTTGCGGTCTGTTGCTGCAGGTTGCACTCAAACTTCAACCTTTGTGGTCCTTAAACTTTACCTCACATCGCCATTCTCGACTCTCAAGTTAATCTTCTACTTAGCTTGCTTTAATAGTGCAAACCACAACCTGTTCAGTTTAATATTCCCCGTTTGCTTAAATTACACGATTCTAAAATAAATACAAAATAATCCATTAGAATTTTCACAACTGGATTGAAGATCGTAATATTTTCGTTAAATAACTGACATTGTCAGTAATATTGCCGGAAAACATTGATTGTTTTTATAAAATGCCGCACGAATTTACGTCAAGGATTTAATCAATTAGATGATGTGATAAGCGACTTTTCTATTCGCTTTTACGATACGAGGATAAATAGAGGTGAATGCAATAACATTGATATTGCGATGTTAACTGTAACAGCTCCGTGATTTTTGGAACATTATCCATCGCTGTGATCTTGAAATGAATAGGTAGTAATAACAATAGGCATGATAGCGTATGATTGTTTAAATTAGTGCCGCGGAGCGTGGTAGGCCCGAGTGAAAGGCTTACTTTCTCCAGCCCTCCGGCCCTCTTGTACGATGTGGCTCTATTGCAAAATTTCACACTCTCCTAACACCGATAGCTATCAATTACATTGATAAATAGCTTTAGAAACCTTATCTCTTGTGCTTTCCCTTACCCTTCAGTAAGGAGTTGTTATGCTTTAATTACCGCTACGGATTAGGCAGTCCTGGATCTACCATCTGGTTAATTACATGTACTTTTTTTGTTTATCAATTGAAAGGATTGATGAGATTACTGTACATTAAACCCAACTCAGATGAGGTCTTTGTATTTAAGACACATCATTTCAGGTCTAAATATATTCTAATGCTGATACAAAAATATATGTTCTCATGATTGGCACAAATTAGCCTGAGTGACACGGTCCGATGCTCGTCTGACATCGAGAGAGTTTTCATTGCTCCTTTCTACATCACGTATGTGGGTCGTCACGAATCGCTTTGTTAGTCTCCCATTTGTTTCGATAATTTCCCGACAATTACCGTGACCAGATTTTATGATGAAAGTTATTAGTGTCCAAATATGATCCAAATTGTAAATAAATTATATTAAGGAAACTTTTAATAGCTTTATCGTCTTCACTGCTTCATCTTTTAGATAGATATTAATAAATTCAAATGATTTAAACTCTAATAAATCATCATTTACTTCTAAACTCTCACTATCAGATCCGAGCTCCATTGTAATTCTTTTCAACAGCCTTCAACGAGCTCCAATATTTATGGAGCCGATTGGGCAATAAGGAGGGCCGATATAATCGATCTGTTATTTCGCACGGCCCGACGTACGTGAACTTAAAGCTAACTTACGATAGAGCTGTGCACCTAAGTGGAGTTTACGCAAGACCCCTTATGCTTTATGTAAGCAGTTTGTGATGCTTGTGAAACCAACCAGTGTGCTTTCGTTACTCGGGTTACAGAGAACGGGCCATCGACAAATTGCTAATAATGATTAATGAGATCGTGATGCTCTTTTGAAACTACCAATCAGTAAAATCAAAACAACTTCTGACAATCTGTTCAATAAATCATAACATGGTTTCCCTTTTCTGTTTTTACACCCTGAAATTAACATAGGCCATAAATACATGAAGGAAAGTGTTAGATTATTTATTATTCATTGTATTGAGTTATCGTACTGTCACGATAGCAGTAATCGATACTGATAACTTCACTCGCGATAAAGCAACTCTCACTGAATCGTTTCTTAAGCATAGTATCAGTGAAATAATGTCGAATTTATTATAAGTGTGTTATGGGCACATGGTCACGAACTCAAATAATATATTCGGATAGCACAATGAATCATCTACATAGGCACTAGTAAAAATAAATTATTAACAATACAGTCTGTAGGAGTTGGTAAATAACATATAATCATAACACTATCTAGTTCGAGTGGATGCAAGTATACAGCCGTAGTTGGCACAAATTGGGTTCACGCCAACATTGGTTGCCAACTGCATCGAAGGGGCTGCCCTTCCGAGCGATTGATTTTATCAACGGAACATTTTTGACCTGAAAACTGATATATATTGAAAGACAAAATCAATACCATCGAACACACCAGTAGCACCGGAACGAAACAATAAAACTGCATCGGTTATTGGTGGTGATGACCTCGGGAAGAAGCCAGAAGTAACAAGAGTTATGTAAATCGAGTCCATGAAACTAGCAAGCGCATAAAAGTGCAAACACGCGTGACATATACAGACAAACGCGCGTCAAGCAAAGCTCATCATTTAAGCTGAGCTATCAAGTGCTGGGCACTTGATATTAGACCTTAATGAATACTTGTCCTATTGGGCGACCGCCAGAAAACATTGCCAAAATATTTACAGTGTTGTCGCCATTTGCTAACTCTAGAACTACTTTGTATTGAAGCTTCAGTTTATATTGAACTGAATACGAAGAATTCCTTCAGTGCGATCAAAATCGTGAGAAATAACTATTGATTCTGAGAATCGGATATTATGCTATAATGTAGTCTGCACTTCTGCGGCTACAATAAATCTGCGCAGAATTTCTGAAGTTTTTTCTTCTGCTAATTTTATCATAATTTGATTTATCGTTACGGCCCATATTAATTAGGGTGGATTGGATCGTGTTTATGTTACGGTCCTTGGGTACTGATGTGTGGTTCAGAATATAATAATGTTGAATTGTGTGAGATAGTGAGTCAGGTGGGGCAGGTAGAGCGGGGAGGGTCGCGGGGGGCGACCTTCCGTCGACAACATCTGTCACGGCAGCTGCCTACCCCACGATCGCACGTGCGACTACACCCATTATTAAGTTTGTTTTTTCTCGAAAACTTTGGAAGTGTTACGGAAGATTCCAGCACATTTAGCTTGTTTCCCTTTTGTGTTACAATGTCAGTTATTAAAAGAAGCTATCGTATTTTCAATACGTGAATGGTTGCCAGATAAAAGATGATTATGATAAGGTACCTATATTCCTATAAATTCTAGGTAATCAGGTACACAAAATATTATCACCGCACATTGTCTACCTACCAATATATTTTTACAGCAAACGATAAGTAATCCTCTGCACTTGTGTATAACTGGCACGTGACTTACATACGCAGAAGACTAACAAAACGGTAGGAAAAGATCGCGAGCACCGATTTTTAATGTGTTTCCACTAGCGCACACGTGACGTTTGCGTTTGTTTACCGGCGGACTCAAGGCCACATGCATTATTGCGACGCTATTCCGTGCACGTAAGCAAATAGCGATGGATAACGCGAAATAAAAAATAGTCTGACAGCACTGAAAATCGAGCCACGACCCAACTCTACTCACATTTATTCATATTTATAACGCTTTAATACCGATTCTCCGAAATAGATTCAGTTCAGATGAAAATATTTTGCTATAATATAATATGATACCATCACCACAAGTTGTGGTGTAAACAAACAACAATGAATCATCGATGTACTCGGACTGTAGAATTCACAGGAATTGAGTTTCGAGATGCGATTCGAGCTAACTGTTCAAAGCGGTTTTGTTGGCGGGATAATTTGATGGATGATGCAGATTACGGTCCATCTTGCCGAACAGATAATCCTAAAACTTGCGCCACATTCGTTGACTTGATCATAAAAACTATTGACATTTTAAAGCCATTTATCAACAAGTATATCATTCTATTTTGAATTTGCATTGAAAACAGTTGGGTCAAGATGACGTCAAGGTAGTCCGAGAACAACGATCAATGCGTCCAACACATGGAAATGAAAGACTCAGTTTGCATTAGTTGGACAATAACGGATCGTAACGTTACCTACGTTACGATCAATTATTGTTGTTGATTAGACGTTGACTGTAGGATCAGGGATGAAGAACAATAGCGCATCGCTCGCAACTGAAATCGCACGACGGCATTGCACCTCTGACCCGACAAAGCCGCAATGCAGCGCTCGCCGACACCACACCAAACTACGTTTTATATTTGTTTACCATCACATGCATAATCGTCGCCATCTCCCAATAAACTTACTTCGCAAAATGTCGCCGGTACTGCGTAATAACTCCTTTTAATTGCATTAACGGCTACTAAATTCGACATTATCAATCCAAACATAATATTAAATTACATCATAATTTAATACGCTATTTAAAGTGTCATCTCTATTATGTGTGTGCTATATATGACGCAAATAAAGCTATCGGTTTCCAAATTGAGGAACATATTGGTTTCAGTGTGGGAGATGACATTTCAATATCAAAGGTCACAGTTATATATATTTATTGAGAGATAGATGAAACGTAACCGATGAATTGTGTTTTACATCGACGGATAAATTTACAAGGTGCGATTGATACGTACAGTCGCCAACATAATTTGTTGTAACATGTCAAAAGTGTTAAATATGCAACGATTAAGATGTTGGCGGATGCACGACAGGCGATTTGTATGTGTTGGTAAACTGTGTGTTCGGACTAATTTCGTTTCTAGGAAAGCGAAGTTACTCCAAACGAGAGTGACTTAAATAGTTATAAAATCTATATTAGACTTATATCTATTAAACAGCGGAATTCAACACGAATTTCTCTTTGTAATAGGACCGGATTACTGACGCCGAACTTGCTGCTGTGATATCTTCTGTGATGTGCGAGCCAGCCCACGGATATTTTTATATGTGATTTACTAGTGCCCAGTACAAACCGAGTACAAAAAAAAACGGATAATAGAGTTATATTTATTAGTGTTATTGGAACAATGAAGGAGGAGTGTAAGTTGTGTAGTGTGAATGGATGGGGTGGTGCTGCACACGGGATGAGGGATTTTTCTATATCGTCGTTGATGCGGCCAGCAGCAAGTCAAGGGGGACAGGATCCGCGGCACGATGCAGTGCTGCTGTCAGCCTACCTGTTCAAACTAGGTGACTATCCATTGTATACGCTTCACGATCACTACGCCAACAGCGGTGAGTATCGTGCACCATACACTAGTTCGCACGTACCTATTAACACCTCTGTCACTAACAAGTAAGTTGATATATCACCTTCCACTAACAACTCACCGTGCATTAGATAACTAACATTAACTATGTAATTATTAATAATGTTAATTGTGGAAGTTTTCTTTTTTGTAGCCAATAAACAGATTTTTATCATAAGTCATTATCATACCCTCAAATTAGACACTTCTTAAGGCAATCAGTCTTCATCCAACATTTTAAAAACGTGTTTGAAGCCACAACTTAAACCGAGAAAATACAGTTTACAACAAATTCATCGCATTTAAAGGACGCGACGTTGAAAAGATTAACGAGATGGAATCGGGATTCCCAAAGAGACATCCTTGGAACTTATTGTATTCACCGAATGCAGACGCGTTGACAAATCTGTGGAACTTAAAAGGCCAGTTACGTCTTGAATTGTTCCACAAATATCCCTGTTTCTGCTGCAACAAAAAACACGAACAACATATTAAATATATTCCGATCAAAATGAGAATTAACGACACATCTCCGTTAATCATTATGCTAATTCGTTTTATCATTTCTATTACGGGGCTTAATTAAAAAACTTTTCCAAAAAGTATGGGCGTTTATCATTTTTATGGCCGAAAATTACTAACATGAGCTATTAATGCCACCATACTTCACTGAATCAATTATGTGATTAGGTACTCAAATTTGTGTATTATACACTATCATTGTAAATTGATATATTGTAGCGCTATGTGCCTGTATGTGTAATTGTGTATGTTTATAGTAGGCAGCACAATTTGCGTCAATAACGCTTTGTTCATAAACCAGTAACTATTGTCCGTCTGTTCTTTTTGTTAAAGTAACTGCGCAATAATCGTATCGCGGAAAAATACATGAAAAAAGGTCATTTTTTAATGTACGGAACCGAGATTTTAAAAAACATTATATTTAATACAACACGCGTTAAAATGCAAGCCAGTGAGTCACTGAACAAATTGTGAACGCAAGTTTTATCATACATTTTTTATCCATGGCTAGACACAGGAAGCGGTATAAAATACGAATTTTTATAATAAATTGTGGAAAAAATACGTTACGGATCCAACTGCCTTGAATTGATTTAATTGATATTACATCCTGATGATTCCATGTTTGGTGGCTCATATTCTTTACAATAGTAAAAAACATTGCTAATTTAATAAAATTAGCAATGTTTTTTGTATATATTTGTAATCACGTTCTCGAAAACAATACCCAGGCGAAAAATCGATCTAGATAGGTCTCATATCTGGGAAAATTCATTTTCTCTATTTTCAACCGACCAGAGCTCGGTCGCCCAGGTAATTTATTTATTATTATCACGAAGTAATAAACACTTAAATACTTTTTACAACGTTTCTATGATAAAACGTAATAAGTATTCTATCATTGAACAAAACGTGGATATTCAGCATAAATGTCGCCATATTAGGTACGCTGCAGATAAAGTATAAATCAAAATTTGCGGGAAACTAAGTTTTATTAAAAACTTCCACGGCACTCGACAAGTTTAAATATAACTATCGACAAGCTGGCGTTTAATATCCGGCATTGCCAACATTCATATTATCAAACCATTTTTAGGATAGCGTTTATACCAAATCTAGACATTTAACCGTTTGATCATCTTTATAACTTATCGATAAATGTCGATAATATGATTTTTATGCGACCATTCGAATAACTCGTTACAGGGATTTGCACATGTTACAAGGCTATAAATTCGCACTTATAAAGGATACTTAGTAGAGGAACCTGTTATGAGGCATTAATCTATGTATTTTATAACTATAAGTAATCTCTTCAACAAGGCATTTATCTTGTTCGCTAACCTAACATTGGATCAAAGGTTTAATGCATCAAAAGAGCTTTGATAAAAACAAAGGAACTCAGATGACGTCACAGTAGATCCGATTGTCTCTGCTTTCCGCAGTCATGTTTTTATGAAAGCGGCAACTTGGAGTCGGTAAAGAACGATCATTTGTTTTAATAGCGAACTGTGAAATATTTAACGATAAGAATTTGTAAATGTGGACGATAAGCTTAAAGCACTAGCGAGCACTAGATGCATTTATCTAGTTTATTCTAATGTTATCGCAAATTATACGTCGTCGGCACGATGTGAACCGACCTCGCGCAGATCCGTGAGCAAATCCGGATCTGTTCGAATGTCTCTTGTCACTTCTAGATATATTCGAGCCATGATACGATGCAGTGATTCAATGACAAACAATACTGTTGTCAGCGCACGTCACTTAGCATCATATAAAAGTGACGGGAGAATGCAAAGTAATAGGAGATTGGCCCACATGTGCTTTAAAGTCTTTCGGGTGGTAAACTAGTTACATCATGTCTTGAGGAAAACGATGGATGAGGTTGGAACTAAACTGGATATAAGTTGATAGATTGTAAAACATAGATTTAAAATTGATATTTTAAGTCTATATAATACCTTTAAATAAGTTAATTTTATCATGATGACTGGAGCCGATAAGTGCCTCATTACGATAATAACAATCGGTGCAGTTTCACGCTCAAATGAAGTTTTTGAAACAGACTACACTACAACAGCAAAAAAAAAAAACAAAATTAAGCAAATTTGTTAATTTCTTTTACTGCCATCGAAGTTCCTAGTAGCAGAAATATTTCCTAACTGAAAACAGGCAGACATATTCGACTTTATTAAATACAATTAGCTGCGCTAGCATCGCTCTAGCATTGTCTAAATTATATATCCCTGTAACTGTCTCTGGCGTTAACCCTTTTCATATGGCTTCAGCAACCAAAAGTTTCTATGTATTAAACACTGAAATCAAGGCTTAGTTTTTTTCATTTTGTCACGAAATGGCTCTTATAATAAACACGATTGCTGTAAAGTAAGTATATTGCAATAAAGAGTACCTGTGTAAACAAAAATGTCCTGCATTTGGTCATTTACAGTTATATATTATATATCTATCTACATGTATAGATATCTACCTACCGAAGAATTTATTCATCATCGTATCGCAAATAATAGCACACTCTAATAGCCCCATTAGAGTAAAGTCCATGTACTTACCAGTAATTGCAATGAATTTTAATAGAATCATGACAATAGACACGTGTATCTTTTCTTCCAGAAGTTTCCAACTCTGCATACTCTGCACGTGTTCCCCTAAATACTAAACCAAAATCAGGCAAATCATTGATCTTTTCCATCGTATTTAAACTGTCATCAGGCCATATTAAGTTCATGACAGAAACAAAGCATCCATTGTTAGAATCGTAAAAGCACTTTACTGATGCAATCGATAAGGCAGTTAAATTGGTCTTCAATGTTTACACTGAACCATGAGTTGATGACGTCACGGGTAGTCCCCCAGTGCGGTGACTCACAAAAATCTCACTGGCACCACATAATCTCTTCCCGTTTTTTTATCTCCCTCACTCCTCATTTAACTTTTGACGAGTGAGTGAGATAGGACGTGCGACATTATCGTTCTTATTGCTCCAGGAAACGGACGGGGAATAATCAACTCATTGAATTAATTCACACGAATCTAGAATCATCCGGAAAGTGGATTGTCTCTCTTTGCATTTTATTCATTCATACGGTTTTTTAAATAAAGTTCTTTCGTATTGTTATTTAATTTTTGTGTTCGGGGTGTTCTGTAGTGGTGAGTTTTATTACGATTTATTTTTTCTAAAATATTAATAAAATTAAGCTTGGCATATTTTATTCTTGTTGTGAGACGTATTTATTGAGAAACTTTTATCTTTATTACACCAGCAGTATTTACATAAAATCTTGCTCAAAAAACGGAAACACTAAATAAAACCTAGCCGATTATATTATCTAAAACAAAATATACAATACCACATATATCAGTTTGCTCCAGAACCGTTCATCTTCCACAGATTTCGAGCATATTATGTAAAACATGAAAACTGTATTCAGGAATTCAAATCTCTCATATCCGATATAAAAGTACTCGGAAGATTCAGTAAGTAGATCAATTCTACCGGAAAAAACACTAACTGTATTCTGTGCATGGTGGGCTTTATTCCGCCACTCCAGTTTAGTGCCGCCTCTCAGTGCGATCTGTTGGTTCACGAATGTTCGAGTTTGTGGAATAGAAATAACTAGACTCTTCACTACACTTCGGGAATATTCTCGTTGGATTTTTGTACGTTACCTTCATGTTTCAGTGTTAAATATTTTTGTTTTGTTTTTGGAAATAGAATTTTAGTGCAGAAGTCATAAAAATAAAATTGCGAATGTACATAATAAAAACTCATGGTGACTTAATTAGTTTAACATATTCTGGTTTTACCACACTGAGGTAGGTGGTAGTTCATAAAATAAAAACAAATAACGTTTTTATTAAATTACCGTTTATTTAATGCTAATAAAACCATACTAATGCCGTAAACTAAGAATAAAACATCCGCAAGCAACTAAAACTCAATTAAAAGTTTTAAAACTGTTCTTACGAAAATAACTTGGTAACACGCAAGAACATTCTGTCCCAACACTACGAGAATACAACCCTACGGAACAGGGAATGGTGGCCGCGTGATGGGCTATAAAAAGTTAAGTAAAACAATAATCAGTCGAGCGGGGCCCTTTAGCCCTTCGCCCTCCTTCGCCCTCTCACTCCAACCGTAAACATTAAACACTCGCTATGCATAAGGCAAAAGCTTTTTGTAATTTCAATAAAAAAAAACATGAATATTTAAAACATTCTTACACCAATAAATATGTTCTAAAATTAAACCCTATATTGCGCGATGTTCAGTTTTTAACTCTACTTTAAGTCATTTTTACTAAATTCTTTTTTAAACTTTATTAGGTCCACATCATAAAATTATATTGCCTGGTCTAAGCGAATCATCACAACACACATTAATTAAACTTCTTGGACGTGTTTTTATTAGAAAAAAAAAACAATTAGTGAAACGTATTTTTGTTGCCAGCTATCCTCGGCATTTATAAGGGCACGTTGATGAATTATTTATTTACTGTATTGACAGCGGCGGCTTTTGCAATGCCATGCATTGAATTATAGATATCATAAAACATTAAGGCCACTTGTAGCTAATAGTAGTTTGATGTTGAACGATATTTAATCATTTGTCTGTTTTTAGTGTTACGCATTGAGGTCTTGTAGGTGTGTCAAACAAAATTGAGCAACAACGAAACATGTTTGTAACAAATTAGCTTAATTTTAAAATAACAGATATCTATAATAAATGAATGCTTATATCGTTAAAATAATGTTAGGTAAGAAGTTTTTAAAAGTGAGTCAAAAACAAATTAAGTTGTTGACGAAGTAACAGCAGCAGAAACCAAGAAGGGAGTGAACAAAGAGGGAACTACTTCTACTAACAAAGTAATTTATATTAACAAGGGAAATGAAACAACTGGTAATGATATAGCTGCATTTGTGTAATTCCCATGCAATGCAATACAAACACAGAAAAAAACAATCAAACATTAGTAATATTTAAAGAAGTAATTGGCTTAATGAAAGGCTATCGTTCACTAAGGCGTTGCTACAAGCAGGCACGGCCATATAGCCGATCATTAGATATTACGTATGCATGCAGACGGCATTCTATTGAGAATCCATTAGAATCTTAATAACCTCATGCAAATAGACGTGTCTAACACTTTATTTTGCTTGTAAAAAGTTAGTATTTGTGTGACATTTCATAGGAACGTAGTAGCTACACTAAGACACGGCTTTTATTCTTGATTGTCATTTTGAATAAATACCAATCTAAAGACACTGACCATGCCGATAATCTGAGACAGCGGATTCAAAATCAATATCCCAGTTTTACTCTCTATTGTTTTATTTTA
This sequence comes from Omphaloscelis lunosa, assembly GCA_916610215.1. Lineage (NCBI taxonomy): Eukaryota > Metazoa > Arthropoda > Insecta > Lepidoptera > Noctuidae > Omphaloscelis > Omphaloscelis lunosa. The sequence continues at coordinate 11,517,385 of OU744258.1, forward strand.
TGTATTTTCAATAGACTCCTCGCTTCTCTTCTTGTCTCTATCATCGATACTAGATGGTTTTTTTATATATATACCTATCTTGGAGAGTTTGAGACTCTCTCCCTTACGCGCTTTATATTTCCCTAGCATGTGATATATAATGTATTTCACTGTAATCGAGCTGTATTATATATTACAATCCTTAGCTTCCAATTCAGATTCTATTTTCTATTCCAGAGTATCACGGAAAACACTCTTGGAGGCAAACTAAGCTTAGCTTTAAACGTGTCTTTTGAAATCCTCGCAGTAATGGACCTCTTTACATGCAGTTCCTTTACTCTCTTTACATTTATCGGTCCTTCTTTAGAAAAAACCTTAGAACTAGAACGTTCCAAATTTTGTATGATATCCTATTCTATGAAATGAGCAATATTTCGATGAAAGTTGCATTATAGGGGTTTACGGGGGCGAAAAATTAATCTAGCTAGTTCTCATATGAGGGAAAATTCATTTTTTCTATTTTCACAGTCTCAGGCATGTGATACAACATTGGTATACCTGGACGATAAGTTTATTTATTTGCACCACCCGAGCAGAGCTCGGTCGACTAGAAACTGGAAATGATATAAGTACTTGCAGCGTTTAGAAAGCCCACGGATCAATATATGACGAACATACAATAGAAATTCAATTTCTATGCAGAAATTTGTTGGAGTATAGACTCAGACGGCCTTAAATCCTACTGCAGCGACGTTGTAATTTCTGTCGTCATGTGAAATTGAATACGTGCTCCTAATTTTATTACCTGCATATGACTATATGACACAGATGTAGATGTAATTTAACTTTAAGTTAGTCGGCCTTATGCAGTTGTTTAACAGTCCGCATTTTGTTTCAGGTAAGCCGGCTTGCACATGCAGCTTATGTGACAGAATGCCCCGTACCTCGAGTTACGGTGAGTTTTACAATAACACAAAAAACAACCTTGACCTTTCTCTCAACCACTTTGGACAGAGGTTGCAAATTACAGGCCAATTTGCATATTGAACGTCACCGGCTCAGTAAGGGAACATTATGGATATAATCGCATTAACCGTGTTTTCAGCCTTTGTCCAATTGAATCCTCGGTGCAGTAATCAAGTGGGTACGAGAGTGGGTCAGCGGGTCGTTCCGCCCGGCGCGCGCCCGCATCGTCCCGACTCCCACCCGCCACCGCGCTACCATGTTACATTATTCACAAATATAACTAACGATAAAAACGACCAATAAATATCTCAACCCCTATGTTACGCACCACGTAAACACTAAACTCTTTTGTTTATCCCGTACGATATCACTATACGACGTCTCACTGCCAGCACACAATACTAAAATGTAAATTTGAATTCGTTCAACGTTTGCAATTCATTTATTTCCCGTTTCCTTATTTTTTCTTGCGCGTGAGATTATCATAGATCGACGTCGAATAAACCGCGGAATCTTTTATATCTAAGCGAGTGTTGTTTGTGGAGGTTCTCACTTGATTATGCAGTGACCTCTGTTATTGCTGAGCTTTTGAATTTGACAATCGCAGTCATAAATACAATTAAATCGATTGTATCCTTTCACATTTCAATGTAAACCATAGTTGATTGCGTTTCGTCGGCCTTCAGAATCGACGCGTATCATGTTTCCCCATACATATATCTTCATCATACAGTGCTCTGTATTTAACGTCATTTAATACCGGCCCAATAAACCCGCTCGCTAATTGCTCGGTTAAATGTTGACGGCAATTTAATTTCGTCATTCGGTGCGGCAACCCTCGCCTCGGCTCGTTGAGAGGAAGTACGCACCGGTTGCTTCCCTCGGCAAACTTAACTCCACGTCTTCGTGCTGAATGAACATCGTTTGGTTCCATCGAGTGATTAATAAATAATATTAGTTGTTGGCCCGCATCGTGTACATTAATATCTCTAAAAGGAGTGATCGGGGCGGCAAGCGTCGCTAGCTAGCCAAGCACTCCTACACCAATATATTATTTCATTTCAACTACTATAATTATAGGGAGTCTATTTGTGTCGCAAGCGGCACTTTCTCGATTGATTGTCGATATAATTAGCCGTAGGGAATCTAATCTGTACACTTTGACGAGGCAATCACAGCGTTGCCACCCACAGTACCTTTTTACGATTTAAATAAAATCGTGCTTACTCTTCTTTCGGAGCGTTTATCGTTCATCTGGCGATATAAAATATCTATTTTAGGTCGTGTTTAAATATTGATGGTAATAATAGAAGGCGTCGCGTCTGTTATCGTCAATTAATCTAAACAAGAATGTTGCACCTCCTAATACATCAGCTAGTAAATGGTGGTCATTTTATTATTGGAAACAATTTAATTAGGTTAATTAGACGCATTTTCTAAGTTCTTAATATATTAGGTGTCCGTATTTGCCGCACGAAAAGACGACGCGTGTTAAAATAATTTAAAAATAGTGATTGGGGTTACGCGTCTATTTTTAAAAGTTAACGAGACACTTTGTAATTACATGTTCGTTTCTATTATTCATACTACTGTAATTACGTTACTGGTTAATGACAGACTTGGGAGCCGAGTGACATTGAGGATTACATTAAGTATAATCCCACAATACAATGTGGATGATTTAGTCAAACGATGCTTTTAGGTACTTGTGAACAACATGAAATATGCTTTCTGTTCTAATGTTCTCTACATTTGAATAGAGGAGTGACTTTGTGTTTATTAAAAGTAGCTTTCGATAATGATTGTTATGTTTGCAATTTAATGAAGCATCCTATAAGGACGTCAAGTATATTATATATCTTATAACACTTAACTGTCGTAAATAATAAAATTAGCTGCTTATAACATTAGCAAGGTTTATCCTAATCATTTCCTACTTCTTCATATTTCGTTAGATGTGATCTCATCGGCGTTATCTTATCATTTATTTTATCAATATCCGTACTCGTCTATATAATGTAAATAATGTACCTATGCGTTATGTAAATCGCGCTAATTTTTGCGAAGGCCGCGTCGAGACCTCGCAAAAAGCAGATTCGACCTCGCGTTTATCATTGTCGTGATATCTTGATATGCGCACTAACTGCCTTTTGATAGCCTTTACTTCTGTGGCTTCCTACTGCCCTGGTTAGACGTGTACGCGATATGAACTTATATTAGCTTCAACTACTGTTACTTAATTACTGTTATCAATATGTGGAAAAAGCTACAAGCCAGTAAGTCCATTTTTATTGATTTTCGTTTTTGAAAGGGGACACTTTGTTGTATTTGTTCATTCGTCTGGTGTCCGTTCATTCATTCAATCACGACCTTGAATGACAGATCAATTTTGTCACGCGAGTTGTCTAATCGTAAATCGGGAAGTTTCAAATGTATTGTTGTTTTGCACTTTTATTTTTTGTTTAACTTTCTATTTTGCGCGTGTTTTTCCTTGTTCGTAATTAGAAACATTGACGTGATAAATTAATTTGTTCGTAATAATTAAACCCTTTCCTGTTATTAACCATTACCTTATTATTATTTATATTATGACTCAGGCTCCTTCTGCTCGTTTCATTGCCATTCGTTGCCATTCGTTGCCATATTAGTCCTTAAAATTAAGTAGGTATAACCAACCTACATTAAAAACATTTTTTTTTGGTTTATTTAATATGACTTCTGTAACAATGATTTATACATTTATTTTGCTTATAATAAAAGCTTGGTTAATAGAGGAAAAATTATCAAAAAAATACAATTATTACCAGGTACTTTTAATGAAATAGTTTTCTACATTATTATAATTTCTGATAAGTTAAGGATAATCTACATACTTATTTACAATATGTATACTTATTACATATATTTATTCATGGTATGACCCATGATTGGTGATAACACTTCTATCGTTATTCACCACAATAACATGTTTTTTAAATAACAAAAATATGTTTATGTACCTATGTAATGACTTCCTTACACTTCAGAGTTCAGATAATGAGTTCAGTTTATTTATCGCTGTTCTTAATAGAGTAAGACTCGGACCCACGATGTGACACAATTGAAAAGTTCAATAAAAACAATCAGCGAGAGTGGTCCAAGCGCCATTTTATTCAATTGCAGTCATATCTAAATTACTCGCGATCAAATAAATATCGTATGCAATCACATTAAACACTTAATTTATTCATATCTAGTTGTAAATATAACCTCAATTAATATCAATTCTGGTGATCGTTCTTAGTTTGGCTCCGGTCGACGTAAAATGTTAGAAGTTTCATGAAAACAACTTTTAGTTCTTAAAACTCGTTGAAGTAAAAGAATTTCTAAGTTCCCTCACAGATTCAGACTTCAGTTACTCTAGATTTTGCTTCAAAATGTCTTAAGTTATAAGTGCAGATGCAACTTTAGACAACACGGTTGGTGCAGTGGTTAAGCGATTGACTGCTGCGCTGTGTGTCGCGAGTTCGATTCCCGCCCGGAACAAATATTTGTAATGATCTACAAGTAGTTGTTCCGGGTCTGACTGTTTATGTATGTGAGTTGAAATGTTTATGAACGCACCCACAATACAGGAGAAATTCCTAGTGTGGGGCAACGTTTAACTAAAACAGGGCAACTTCACCCTATAATGTCGTCGATAATTTTTAGACCAAATATATCACAGGTACGATAATCGGGCAATTCTTCAAAACAAACAATAATAAATTCAAAATTATTGCCAAACTGATTAAAATCCTTGAATAAGTAAGTAATAAAGTTGATAAAGTTATGTTTAATCAAAATTTTAATGAATGACCGTATGACCAATCTATCGTTACGTGATAATTATTTTCAACCGAACACTATAAAATTATCATATTAAGTACCATGTATGTTCAGACTATTAAATATTATTAATAATCCTTATGAATCAAAGGGCGGCAGGCGACGTGTTAACTGTCGTACCTTGTAGATAGGGTTGTCGTATCCAATATGTTGTTCACCCGCGGCCCGAACACCGCACTCGACCGAAACGGAATTTCCAAAGGGTTATTTGGGTTAAATTTTTACGCAAAGTATGTAAGTAGGCGTTTATTTCCTTTTGTCTAGTATTTACAGGTTTTCAATTATCCTTATTAGGCCCTATTTCATCGGGGTCGGCGGAGTTTATGTAGTAAAAAATATAATATTTCCTACCAACTCTCGGCTATCTCTACAATTTATCTTTGTACCTAAATCACTCTTAATTTAATCAAAATGACCATTGCCATATTTTCGTTAGCCATTGCCAACTTGTTTAGGGAACGCCAATTAATTAGAGGTTCCATGTCAAATAGTTGCCAACTTTTTTTTGCCAACCATATTGAGGAGTTCTCTATATTCAACGCGATTTTATATAGCTGTTTGGTTGTTTTGTAAATGCCACTGACACAAGGCTACTCGCCAAAGTGAATTAACTTGCCAAAGCTGAACTTGAACAAAAACATTATTTAATTTTTACACCAACAATAAAATTACGATGTCGCATACATTACATTGTTTCCGCAATTAGATTTAGATAACACGTCATACGCTCAAATATGATTTTTACCACAGAAATTGCTCTAACCTTCGTCTGACCTAAAACCTTCATAATTTTGTTTTCCCACTTAACTCAGGATGCATTTCAAAACATAACATAACATCACGCCTTGTTTCCCCGAAGGGTTGGGCAGAGGTGTCCCTGTAGCAGGCACACCCACATTTCGCCAGTTATGTTTAAGTCCCATGTAATAGGGGACGAGCCTATTGCCATCAACCGGGCACAAATCCAGACTCCGAGCTGCTACTGAGAAATTTCAGATAGAAAAACCCAATAACATTTTGCTCGACCCGGGAATCGAACCGAATTGAATCGAATATAAAATGTTGAGTACATCACGAAAAGAAGATTTTCAATTCACATTTAAAAGCACTTATTCTAGAAACATTTATGAGTAGATTCCGAGTATTAATCTAGAATGTAACTTTTACGACAATAATAAAGTTTTTCGTCGCGATCTACCATAAATTCAAAACGACAATTCTCAATAAAGTCGCTTTGGGCACATTTAACAGAATAGCAAATAAAACACGACACGAATCCAACTATCAATAACTGTGTGATGATTAAAATTCTGCGCCCGTCAGGGATTTGGCACTTCGGCGCGAGTTTTGAATTCATAATACTTTTTATAGCCACCATCTTGATTTGGATGAATTTGATGCATTCTTATTCCAGCTGCTTTGGCATGTTTCTGTGTTGTTGTAGGAAATTCTAAAAAGGGAAAGCAAAGCGTTGTTTTTATTCTGTTAAGTTTTACACCATCCAACTCAGTAACAACAAATATACTCGAATATTCATAACTTACATAGCCTTCACAAATACATAAATTTATTTTTTACAAATTATTTTTGTCGATGTCATACTTTAGCTTATTCAAAAAAACAACCAAATAAATAACAAATAACTTCCTAGAATTTATTGCCGAGTTTATTTTATAATTTTTTACTTAAAGTCATACAAAACACCTCCTACAAAACTTTTGAACTTAAAACGAAAAAAAAATACTTTATTTTTAACCGATACAGAGTTCTGTATTTTAATTCTAGTGAACAACATATTTTAGTTGATGTAATCCGGTATACGTTTCAGTGCGGCTCGCTGTCGGCTCGGATTTAATTTAGACAGTCGTCGGCCAGCATCCAGCATCGCTGTCATTGGCACTAGCGGATTCACTGGACACATAGAGCCAGTTAATAATGGATATTTTGATAGAAAACAAAATAATACATTAATGTTAACATATTGTGACACGTGCGTCACTGCTTTGAGAAATTTTATTTGTGAAAATATGTAGTTACTACATACAAATATTTCATATTTCAAATATTATCATATTTCTTTTCTGTCTGTAGAAGGTAATCGAAAAGCTCGGAATCTCCTTTACGTAACGTTAGTAAAAAATTTCAAACCTTAAAAAGGGCAAGCGTCTAAGTAGCAGTTTCACACTGAATTCCTTCTCAAAATCTGTTAAACCGCCATTTCCATGGGAGCTAAACTAGGTCAAAGCCCCAAAAATTCAATACCGGGTGTTGCAATAAGTAGTAACAGTTTATTCGCATTAATAAATATCGCCCCAGAATACCTACCTTAGTAACCCATTCTGAGGTGAGTTCTGAAACAGCGCGGGAAGACCAACATGGGAAATGTTTTTACAACGTTCTTTTTTTAAATCCGGGATTAGTAAGGAGACTAACCTTAACTGACTTCCAGGATTGTGAGACTACAACGTATGAGACTGGCAGGATAGAAAAGATTTAGGTGAAAAATAAATAAAAGAATTATTTCGTTAATTTTATCAAATGACGTGCGAAGTTACGTAATATATGTCGGACAGTTTAATGCATTACAGTTTTAAAGAACTTATTTGGCTTTAAGAACTAAAAAGATCCGTGTCATTTAATTATGTAACAGCTAAACTACCCCAAAAAAAGGAAAGCTACCCTACTGAATATCACAGCCAACCTCGTAGACCTCGTAGACCCGCTACGGCGTAGCACACATTCTCGTTCTTTTTGAGCGACCAATCAAACTGACACTTCACTCGGTTCCAAAACGTGCAATCAAATTAGGAATTAAATTGGAACCTAAGATACTCGGTACACAAATAGAATGTTCTAGTGGAACTACCAAGTGGAATTCGATGTTACTGGAACAGTGAGACAGACGACTAAACACATTAGATTTTATCTCAGTTTCGGGTCGTGTTAGCCAGCACGACGCGATGTGCCAATGACTTTACATACTCTTTTATCTTTCATCTTTTAACCGACTTGTGAAGTTTCTAATTGCCTTAACCGCAGTACAAGGTAATAAGCGACAGTTTTAAAAGTTTCGGTTACTTATGAAAATTATGTTATTAATATTATTATTCGTATTACCAAATTAAAGTTTTACGACATTTTAATGTACTTTTGTGCGTTATTATTACAGGGTAATTACAGTAAGGCTTTATATTTTTATTGTGCCACTTAATTTTTGTAAGTACCTTTTTAGTTAATTAATAAGTGCTTAATTTAACTTCGGGCGCGAAGTTTTAAATAACGTGCATGTTTAAACTTAAAATAATACTTACATTACTTAAGTGGTGATTCTGAAACTTTTTGATAAGTATTTATTGAAGTTTCATTCGATTAGTTGAACAAATTTTTAATTCCATAATTGCTTAATCAGGATCGTCGTCAATCGTATATTTATGTTCGATAATCCCTACTTAAAATAAATAAAAAGACACCACAACATGTTCCCTTAATGGACAAATTAAAATCAAGTTTCCTTACTATCACATCGGTATCAAAGAGGTTTGTTTTTTTTTATCGGAACGATGATGTCCACACTCAAGGTCAATGATTTGTTCATGCAAATCACTCGCCAGTTAGGCTCAATTTACATTACTGCGGAACGGAATGGCAGCGATTTTTTGTAACGAAATTGTTTAAAGCATAATAAACTTTACGTCAATAGTGTAAAGTACAAACTACAATAGATACGAGCCAAAAAACAGATCGCGCGTCTTCCGGAAAATTCTCGCGCATTCTCAGGAATACCCGCAGCAGCTCGTATTTAGTTTGTACTTCACACAATGAGGATCTGTACTGCCATTTTTTCACGATAGATGGCGCATAGTCGACATGTCCATTGAAAGCTGTCAATTCCATACATTTTGTCACCTATCAATCAGTAAATTTAAATTTTCTAATTATATGCCTGTGTTTGCTGTACCAGGATGTACTAAACTACTAGCCCCGGTGTTCCGGTGTTGTTGTTATGAGTGTGTTTTTGTTTAGTTTGTGATTTCCTATGCGAGTCTCAATAAATACTTTTTCTTTCTTTCTTTTCTTTCATTTATTTCCCAAAGAAATTACGCAAAATAAAAATGGGAAACTGAAAGAGTAAAACTAAAAGTAACTTTGAATATGTTGTTTGGTAATCTTCGGCTATATGGTGAAGCTATTAACGTCTTGGTAAAGTCCTACAGCAGGAAAATCAATTGCTTGGCTTTCAGAAATTAAAACTTCGGTCATAGATAACCTAAAAAATAAAGAATACCATTTATAATTAAAGTAATGTTTTATAAATTTTCGTAAATTTTCCTACCATAAATCAAGTAAGAATGAACACGTTACAACTAAAAAATGATCCAAATCTAGAGCCTAGCACTGACAAAAAATATTTGATTAGATAGAAGTCTACGTCTCAATAACATCTGATTTCTTTCCAGTAATCCTTGCTCCTCGTTTGTTTAGTTCGTCTTTCAATTCTCTAAACTTTCAAGTACAATATAATTATGTTAGCAATAATAATGGTGGATCGGTTTCAACACAAAAAATAGCAAAATACACTGATGTAAACAAAGCGAAAATGATTTGACAGCGGCCATCCCGCCGCTGGCGACATCTGCGCCGAGCTTTGCGTGTGGAACCCCATTGACATAAAGTTCATTATGCTTTGTACAATTTTGTTCCAAAAATTCCCTTCCATTCCGTTCCGCGGCAATGTAAATTGAATCGAGTAAACAGAGATAAAGTATGACTATATTTTAACACGAATAATGTAAACGACGAATTTTATAGTTTTTTTTTTTTTGTTTTGGTATAAAACTACGTAAACAAGCGCCATGAAATAAATAAATATACATTAAAAAAATAACATTAGTGTTTTGTGTTTTCTAATAAATTTTTGAGTGCTCGAAACGTGTTTTTTTAATTAGCCACATTAAAATAGTAGGTAGATTATTTGAGTAGAAATAAACTCAATTTCCCTATTATTCATAAACCTTTGAATGCTAATGCTAAAGTTACCTAAAATAGCAAACAATGGCAAATAAATTAAGTAGGTACATAAATGCATTGAATTGAAACTCCACATTATTTAGCGATAGGTCAATAACGAGGTACTTAACACGTCATCGCAGAAGGTAATAATTTGTTATTCATTAAGATTCCGGCAGACAATGTTTACTCAAGTGTACATAACATCCACTGGCCTTGAAACGAACAATTTCATGTTCCATACAACACGAAGCCAACATGCTAATTGAACACTTGATTTGTATCGCGCAATATATAAAAAAGTGTAGTAATTTAGGATGAAAGGCATATTTATATTATAACCACGTTCACTGTAAACATACAATTAAGTACAATTTTTATTGGCGTGCGAAATTCATGCGCTGCAAAAAGTGTGGCGAACGCAATCAATCCTTTTGATACGGAAGGCGCTTAGTAACATAACTTTAACTCATGAGAATTGGCATTTGAACGAAGGGATATTACAACCGTTTTCCTTAAAGAAATCACGCGTTGTAGTTCATATTGTCTGTTTAGGCAGTAGGTATCGTTCTCAATATGTAGTACAGACTACAGGCGGCCTCTTTCGCCCTGATCACTCAAATGTCTGGTCGCAATTAGGGCTGCCATCCGCTCCATCGCACGGACATCGTCCTAGTTTTTAGCACGACGAGGTGAACGTTCGGTGAATATCCGAAAATATCCATTCGGCAAATTCACCCGACTATATAAACCGTATCGAAGTCTCTGAACAGCTAATAGTTTTAGTGTAAACGGTAGGTATCGATATGAACAGGAAAATGTTTACTGAAACCGCAATGAAATTGTAGTTTTAGGTTCTTATTATGTCGTTAGGTATATTCGAATGGTTTAAATTATGTATTTTTTTAGTAAACCCACACTTTAGTTGCGGTTATGGATAAGCAATATTCATAGTACAACTATCAAGGTAGGTATATAGTATAACTATTATCAATTTTTATTCGTTGGTGTATATACTTTGATTATGGTTTTGCAAATTCAAAAGTTTCGACACAAAGACACCGCTCGTCGCACGACGAGCGGTGTCTTTGTGTCGCGCCTGTTTGAAAGAGCCTTTATTTAATCCATCGAGTAGTTAGGTATACTCCCTACAAAATAGTTCACAAATGATACATATTGTTATTTTCTGGGTTAACATAGGTATAGGTATCTTATTCCGTATTTTGCGATGTTTAACATTACATATTATAGTGTCCATATTCCTATTGAAACCAGCTGAGTGTACAGATTTCCTCATTCAAGTCTATTTCCAATAGTTTCACTTTATGTGGTTGGTTGCCTCAAGTTCTCAACCACATTCACAAAATGTGCTATGCACTAAAAGCATATTATAATCGTAGACATAGTCCTGGTGACCCTAGCATGGGATATAGAGCGGGTCGCCGCCGGCGCCCCAGGGTGCTCATTTTGCGCACAGACGCGACTAGCCGACTGCCCGCTGTTGACAAGCCCATTGTCAATATTCTGCCTACACCACCGTCACCACCCAGTTCCATTCAGGACATCGACACACTTCCCTTTTTAGGCGATTATATTTGGAACGGGGCGTAGACAACACGCCTTATTCTAGATTTTATGGTAATGTTATACTCAGACGGTCTAGTCTTTTCTTTGTTCAGTCTTTGTCGTTGAAACATTTCGCTTTTTGATTTAAGTATATAGCTCATGAATATTGGATTTCGAATGATATTTTAACTTAACTGAATGTTAAATTGGCTCCATTTGAAATTCGATACATAAAGCTCTTTTTCGCGTTTAAATAATAATTTAGTTTTGATTTATTGAACCTAACTAAATTCCCATGAGAAACCACTTGTTGGTGTGAAACGCTCATTTTCAATGAAATATGCTCAATGCACGTTTGAATCATATTTATGAACAATAAAATACGTGTCTCATTTATGGTGTGTGAAACATTAATCGCTTCTCTGATCATAATGTGAAAACTGAAACCCCGTAAGTGCCATTGAGGAGTTTTTATGACAGTATTTCAAATGGACGTTAATTTCTGTCAAAGCTCGATTGATGGCTGGAGATAGGCGGTTCAGTGCAGATGTCAAACGTTACTTAGCTGTAATTATGTCACTGTCGCTGTTCCGTCCTACCCACGTCGCCGTCGATAAAAGCGTTCCGTGATCGTACTCGTCAGTCCTTGCTAATTGTCTGATTGGATCCGGATATTGTTATTGATTAAACATTACACTGGCTTTTAGTGTCTTACTAACATTGTTTGGAACTATCCCCCTTTTATATCGTTTGCAAATTGAATGACTACAGTACCTCTGCACTCGAAAATAGCGCCTTCTGCTCCATTCAAGGCTCTGGCTTTAATCCTTAACAATCCTCAGCATAATGAAACTTAGATTTGTTAATCATCAGATTAATATGTTCAAAAGAAAATTATCTTATCATTAAATAAATGTCATAAAAATGTAATCTTACATTTACTTTTTATCTTTGATAATGTAATTTTTGTATAATAATATCCATTCTTAAACCTACACATACATTAGTTTGGTGTCGGATATTTCGGATACAAGTCTTTTCTTCGTGACAAAAGCGAGTAAAGCGGTTGATAGTGATGTAGGTGGCTACAGTTATAAAACCATTAACTATGAACAGTGTTTACTGCACGATAATAACCACTCGATGAATCGGTTCGTGCATCGGAGGGGGCCAACCCTACCCGCTCAAGGTCGCAGGGGTGAGCACGGCGTATACACAATTTGTTTTATTTATGTACACTACGCTTTACGATGCGCGTCTCTTATATTTGTACGTTCTGTACCTTTCTGAATAAATAAACGTTTTAGTGACATTGTTACAACACTATTGGTGTATTTTTTTTTGTAAATTGGCTTTCGATTGAATTTGCTTTTGTTAGGAATTATTGATTTTATGGTCTCATAAATGTTTTGGTGCTGAAATGCGTCATTTGTATGTCAAGTTATACATATAGATAGAAAGAATTTCTTTATTCGAGTAATCAAGACTCAACAAGATTGTTAGTAAAACTTACGACTATAACTTACTAGGACTAAAACTTTTAATCGAGTATTAGGTAATAAGTAGCCGTAAAAACAGACGTAGGTTAGGTACAGATTTTTTTAATGTATTTTCTTAATTAATTAATAAAAGCGTTGACTTTTCAACTTTTTTATATCCATACGTAACACAATTCTATCTAATAATTTTATAACGTAGGTGCTGTAACACGATGACAAATACGTTTTACCCATTCAATACAAAATGAATAAAATGATAATCAAATATAATAAATACACTACAGCTTTTTCTACAACACAACACGTATATTATATTATCTTGGAGTGATAAATGCAAATTAACACTTCGCCCGCCGCCGCCGCCGCCGCCGCCGCCACAATGAAGTCGGCGTAGTGACCAAGTTTATGCCGCCTCCGACGGTTATAGTGTACGAGGCACTACGAGGCAAATCGAAATAGGTATGGGCCACACTAGGATAGGAACGTTTCGCTTTACCGAACAACTTTTATTAACGTTTTCCGCGAAACGCGATCATCGGAATTGTTTTTACTGCAGTGCCGATTTGTAAATATGACATCTGAATGTATGGACACGCGTGTAGGTTTTATATCACTTATGTATTTGTTATTTATTATTTCTTGTAAGTATTTATTACCCAAACAATAGACGTTGATAGAAATACAAGTTGTTTAGACTCGTCTGTAAGATTAGTGCTGACGTTTATAATGTTATTGTGATTTGTGTCCAGTTGAATTGAGTTTTTGTTGCGATATACATAGAGCTGATATTTACACTATTTACGGATTTTTGGTGGACTAACACAACTTAATGACTACTTCGACAAAATACCTATAGTGCAATATTATGTTATGGACTTTGAGTTTTTAATTTAACTCTACCCTCCCATCCTGAAATCGAAACCTGAACTTGTGTTTGGTATTGTTTCACATGCTTAAATTCGATTAAAGCATGTTTTCTGGAAAATATATTTCTTGTGCTACTTACATAAAAGTGCACTAAACCATTCATAAAGCATAGGAAACTAGTTGAAAAATTCTGATAGTCTCGACAAGGAATGTTTTTTAAACGGCTCATGATGTCAAATAATTTAATCCTTTGCGCAGTCGTAGTTGTTTCTTATTGAATCGCTCCTACCGCGTGTCTGTAATCTGGCGGAGACTGAACTAATGTATTAATAGTTCTGCTTACGAAGTTTATTCAACGCAATCACAGAGGCGCGCGACTCTTCAATCGGAAAGTACAGGAAAGACCTATTACAAACAGTGATGTGAGGGTAACGCACGCGAGAACGACAAAAAGTCGCGATAAAAAAACAACGCGGCGTGTAGTCGTGTCTAACCAATCCGAGAGCGTTGACCTCGCGAATCCGCGTACCTACACACTTTTTGCTATTCCGTGTTTGGATACACACTCGTGCGTCAACCGTGTAACTTTTTACAATGAACTCCATTATATTATGCGCTTTATTCTATAAATAGACATTCAATTTTCGTCTCATGACAAGGCACGATTATTCAATTGGAACTTAGCAAACAACACGCTCTTGTTAACGAGCCGGATGTGTGAAAATCCTAATTGTCAAGTCGTAAAATGAAAAATTCTTTTCGAAAAGTTTAGTGAGAAAAATATGTTACAGAATTATATTTATTTGTCCGTCTACGTGTACTATGTATGTTATTTATGATGCATAAATTACACGGATGTGTAATACTTACGTAAATAATTTGGATAAAATATAGCGTAGAAAAAACGGATTAAACGGGTTAATAACAAACATGAACTGGCAACATTGTTATTATAATGGCTGTTTTTCACTAAGTATTCATTATTCTGAATGATTATACGATTGCACACAATTGGCTGCGGTCGTTCACATTGCGGCTTGACCCCAACCGACTGAAATCCCATTGAAATAACCGTGATTGTACTTACTGGCTATTGGGTACTTCCAATATTTTTGATTGAGACAGTTTTTGATGACGAATAAATGTTTTATTTATTAGGTGCACGCAAAAGACAGCACAATATACATATAAAAGCACGATAAAATAATAAAACATTACGTGAATATTAAGAAAATTCCTACAAAGTGACAATATACAAAAAACAAAAGAAAAATTACTGACTAGACGTACACGTACTGTGTAAGTCAATCTGCCTACAGTTGCTATACGTATGTCGATGCGTGTTTCAAATTTTCGATCTAAAAATTCTAAATCCATTTATTTACCTCCCCCTTTTTAAATTGGCCGTCTTATACTCTTTACATCGTAGTTGTGACTTTGTTAAGGAAGATATAGAGACAAGAGTCAGATTCAGAAATATACAAAAGGTATCAATGGACCATTTATGTTAGTACTTTAAATGCTTATTATTACGACTCTGCCCGTTCATACTTTATGCAGAAATCATTGAATCTGTAAAATAATACTGATATAAAGAAAATTAAAAACGCCATACATTCATGTTCCGCAATTCCCATCAAAAACCTACGCCAAGCCAAACTGAAAAGTGTTCACTAATAAAAACTTTCTAGAAGTAAAACTAATAAAACGCGACACACTAGTCGCTTTTACAAGAAGGACTGCCAAACACATTTCATATTTCTTATTAAAATATTTTATAAGATTACTACATAACAGTTATTTGACAAACACGACGCCCAAACTCGTGCGATAAATAATATCATTCATTGAAACGTTTTCCTAACTGGTTTCATTAATTTGTTTACAAGATTGATTCCTAGTGAGGGGCAATCACTCGATGACGTTATTATGTTGACTTTTGTACGAGGTAATTGGTTTTTTCTAACGAATGCCCTCGCTCTATAGAAACGTTATTCCCACGGGCCGGCAACCGAAACTATCTTACGCCCGCAGCAATTATCCAAAATGCTTTAGAAATATTTTAGTTGTTCTGTGTATCAACAAAACGGCCATTTAAGACGCTTATTGCATTTAATTCAATTATTTCTGGTGATTATTGATTTTGGTGCTTTATTTGGCAAATCGCATCCGCATAGACCGCATACAAAGATGATAAAATATTCTAAAGCGTAAAAACTGGATTTATTTAACCAAAAGCTTGCCCGCCATTTACCTACAGCACTCGAGGTTTTTTACATAATACATCTACTGCACCGGAACGGAACGTTGGCGATACCTAGATTGTTTTCATTTCACGGTCGATCTGACTAGTGTGAATAAACTCTGCGACACGGTTCTAAATTCAAATCATAACGAATGACCAATTCAAAATTCGAATAGCGCTCGGCATTTTCTGTGGGCTAGTTTAAAATTTTATTGATATCGATTGAGAGTAGTTACGGTCATCCACAGTGCTATTATTTATTTTAGGTTTATCATAAAGGAATGTATCTGTTCGGGCACGCAAAGCTATTTCTAACGATAAATTCCTTTGAAAACCTTTTACGACTACAACTGCTGTGAGTTTTTTTATGATTAAGTATCTTCGTATTAACAAGTAAAACGTTGAATAATAACGCTTCTCGTCTTAAGATAAGTTACGAAAAAAACCTGTAAAATAAACTCAGTGAGTTTAAGGGAAACATCTCGGAGCAAAAAACAATTAAGGTCAACCTTCTCAGATGCTAAAACCCACGTAACATCTTTAAAAATTTCTTGTGTATACAGTACACAAAGAGCAACAAGCGGACCAGTCATCGCATCTAAAATACAACTTGCATAATTTGCGTCTATTACGTTTATTTAAAGTGTGCGTTCCACGCAAACGTCAATTATACAATAGATCGTAGCATTTGCCACGGTGGCATCATCTATCAACCTCGGTGGTCCGCACATTACGCTACTGCGCGACCGTTACGAATTCGCGTTTGAAAAATTATTCTATCCGAGATCCGAGGAGCCTGAGCTGAGTCGGGATCATTTTCTAAAACGCTGGTTTTGAGTACGCGATCATACCGCTACCGTTCGTTCGGTTAATCTTGTTCATTCAATCGCTCGTAGATTACATCGTACGTCTAGCTTATTAATCTGTCTGAAAGTTCGAATCAGGGGTTCGGAAGACTTTATTTACGTTGCGGGAATTCTGTCGGATATTATTTCTTCCAGAAATCATTTTCTGATACCCAATACCTCCTCTAACAGGGATTAATGTAAAAACTTATAAGTAAACAAGAAACCCTGTGTTTTGGGGAGCATTAAATCTCTTAATAAATTATTATCTTTGATAAACCAAAATAAGTTTACTTTCCAAATTTATATCAAAGAACGTATAAGTGAAGATTTAAACTATGCAGCTGTTTTGCATGCGATTGGAAGTTCTTTGATCATCGACTGTGAAATACTTCAGATGCTGTAGGTAGATGGTGTGCTGAACGTTAAAACTTTGTTTAGCGTTTCAAGGATAAAGCAACAATTTGAGGAATCTTCGGTAAGTTAACGCAATGATTTAGTGTATGAAGTCGTTAAATTCATGAGCTACACGGAAAATTAAACGGAATATCTTCCTGACCTGTTATGTTCATTATTAGTAAATTTTACTTAAAAATGAACATAAGGGACAATAAGCTAAGGGCTCAGCGGTAGATCTGGCGACCTAGCACAATGCGTGACGAGTTTAAAATTGTATAATACGATTTTATTAGGCTAAATCGCGCTTTTCGGGTTGTTAGATCTACCACAGAGTTAGTTTAAGAAGCCAAGCATAAGAAACCCTACAACTAAAATTTCGGAAATGCTCCTTGCACGCATGATTTTTCAATGTTTCTTACTCAACTCCGGGGCTGCTTTTGAACTACAGGAGTATTCTATCTACGAGTATCTATCTAAATACATCGTCACTTGGCGGATTAGTTCTCGAGATCTGGGAAAATTCATAAATGGGGTTATATGCAACTCTGTTATATAATTTAGGCAGAGGGGAACGCCTGTCAAGTCCTGTCTACATGGCCTGGAGCTATATTAAATGAAAGCAATCAATTCTATCGCATATTGCCTGCGTTTACAAACTGAATAACATTGAAAAATCCTTGGTAACAATAAATATTAAAGCCAGCTGTTTAGCTGTTCTTCTTGATGTTTATGTTAGAAAGATGACGCAAGTTGCTTTAATCAACCCAAATAATGTCTAGTGTACTGACAAGTATAGCCTGTGGCTTAGCATTGTGCGAAGTACCTATTACGCTTTAGATTTTCGTATACAAACCAGTTTTTGTAGAAAAGGAAAATACAAGAGTAAATGCATAATCAGCCTATAATGTGCCCACTGCTGGGACAAAGGCCTTGTCTCTGTGAGAGGGAGTGGGCCATAATCCATCACGCGAGCCCAGTGCGGGTTGGTGGATGTCACATGTCTTCGAATTTTTGGTTTTAGGACATGTCTTCGTTACAATATTCCTCTAATAAACCTACCAATCAAGCCATTACTGTCAAAGCTATTTCAAAATGAAATGTAGGTACAGTATTGTGTATAAAACATATTAAAACTAGCTCCAACTCGAAACACAGCTAAGATTAGCTAGTTAAATATTAATGATAGAATCCGCTAGAGGTTAAATGGAGACTTTAAAATAGTATTGTACATTCTATGCCAGCATTGTGCAAACAAACATTCAGTCGGTAAAGTTTAGATTTTAACCGACTTCTCCAAGTTTGGAAACATCTTATAAATAGCAACAAGGGAGTGGAAATGAACAATACTCGCTCGTTTATATAAGAAACCTGTTGATGAAATTGTGCAAGAAAAGCACCTTTTGCTGTTTTAATTTTAGCGATCTCCCGACTAAAGAACTTTTTTGTTTCAGAATAATGATTTCACAAACAGATTTTGCGTCACGACACCAACATTGAACCTTTTGTATACGATAATGTAAATCAGTCACAGTCGACAGTCCAGATCTTTCTCCTTTTCACCAACCTCTTCTTACAGAACCAATCTACCTAGCCTTTTCCCTACTATGTTGGGTTCGGCTTCCAGTCTAACCGGATGCAGCTTAATACTCGTATTTTACATGGAGCGACTGCCTATCTGAACTCCATAACCCAGTCACTGGGTAATAACGAAACCCCTTGGTAAGACTGGTTGTCAGACTTTCGGGCTTCTGACGACCCGTAACGACTGTCAAAGATCCACGAATAATAGCCGGGACCAACGGCTTAACGTGCTTTCTGAGGCACGGAGGAGTCTCGGTATGTAAAGATGGTCACCCATCCACGGACTAACCCCGCAAGCGTAGCCTAACCTGATAGATCGACCCGTGCGGCTGTTATTACTTAGCCATGAGCTCCTTCCTCTCTTCAGAACCATGAATTGTATATTCAAGTGTCGTATTGCAGCAACAAGCTTAATCTTAAAATCGTCTGTCGTAATACGTACTAGCAGTACTAGGTTGCTAATCGCTTGCAAGTGTCGGGCGGCCGCCGTCCGCCGCTTTTTGTGGTGCAGTGTGCGGCGGCTCTAATTGCCCGCTCTGTCGCTAATTGAACGGTTAGCCGGTACCGGTTCAAGCCGTGTTTGTTAAACGATTAAGCGGCTTATTAAATGTGATTTGCGGATTTGTGCTCTTTTTTTTCGTTAGACTGCTCAATTGGTTTCCTTTTCCTCCTTGAATTGGTTAACATAGTTTTGAGAGATAGATGAGTTTAAAATATAACTGAATACGTTATCGAGATGTTTCTGAAATTGTACTCTCTCATTGCCTCTTTTTAGCCTTATTTCATTTAGGGTCGGGTCTCCTCGTCGTTCTTTTCCAGTCGTATCTTCAGGTCGTTGTTCATGACGGACATCTTAGCCTTAAAGCTACTAACTGTTCTACCTTATTTATGGTAATTGATGCTATTAAAAATAACCACAGGGACCGCAGGAATCTCGATTCAAAATTATCTGATTGCATTAAATTTTAAGATCAATACTTGATTGATAGATAATAATTGATCAACGATCTTGAAAACGAACCATAAACTACATGTAACATTACATTTAGTAAAACGCGTTCAAAATAAGAACTCTTATTTCAAAAACAACAGCGTCACAAGATTTCGCGCGTACTCCTGACTCCTGTAACATTACAATGAAACCGGTAGATAAATAAAATAAGTACAAAAAGTTGTTTCAGAAATAGAGCCCCTTATAGAATTGCAGCTGCCCTCATACCGGCTCAAGGCAAACCGCCTGCTTCTTTTAGGCCCCGTTTTGCAACGTAAATTGTTTTTTTTTTTTTCTTTTTACCAAAGAGACTAGAGCTTACAATGGCACGGATAAGTTTTAAATGCCTTCTTAGTTTATGGACTGTAATGGAAGTCGCTATTTAATTAATTTATAAACGCAAGCCAATGACAAAAATGGTGTTGTGGCTCTATTATTATTTATGGAGGAATACTTATTGGAAACATGTTGTTCAATTTTGCAATGATTTACTGAACATAATTTCAATTTGTTTTATTGTGTGTAAACATTTTTAATTTTAGAAAAGAAAATAGTAGGTACAAGCAGACACGTTTTCATTGATCCTATTGAGAATTCCAGATCAGCAGTCGGCGGTACAATTCCGACAGAATTAAACAATAATATGTTCACTTATTCGCATTTTTCTGCCTGGTTTTATTCCTTTGAACGCACCTGCCCACTACTTTGATATCTCTGTCCTTATCCCCCACATTACTTCCAGCAAAGGGCTCTCTCTTTCTATAATATCACATGCTTGTTTTTATCGCCATTAATACTGGTGTGATTGTGATCTGAATGAATTAATGAACACTCCGACGTTGTTTTATATCAACATAATGTTAATTATGAACGTATGAGGCTTATTATGTTAGCTAAGAAAGCTTTATTATTGATTTAATTGAAATTAGGGCATTCCAATGTTTTTTTACAGTCGAAACTCAGTCGATAATTCTTTTGAAATTGCCAAAACAAGTAAAAACGGTAAAGTTTTCTTGCTATTGTCGTTCTTAGAAATTTTTAATATTACTTAAAACTCCGTCAATTCAATCTGTCTGTCGGTCTGCGCAATTTTGATCTGCGAGATTTTGATTAAGTATTTAGTTTCATATGTACCTACTTAAATAATTTAATGAGTTGATAAATTTAGCCTCCAGTTCGGTTGGCAATTTTGTTGAAAAAAATAAGTTAAAATCTCAATTTCCAACGATCTATCAGTAACAAACAATGATCTTGTAAAGCAAATTATGTAAAAAAGGTCGTGCCTGCAAGGCCCGCTACAGTTCGAGAGGCGGTAAGGTTGGAGTAGCGTACTCCAAGTAGGGCCGCCTCCCCGCCCTCGGTATCAGCCGACCACGAAGTTCGCAATAACGCGATAACGGTACGACTGCACACTAGCGCCGCGCGAAATTTACCGGAACTATATCGACAGTTTTGGACTCAGTTTCTTTTGATATTTTTACGCGGTAATAATAGTTATTTGTAATACAAGAGTGCAAACTTGCTTTTTAACCACGTGCTCAATTTTTATGACCGAGCAAGCAAAGGATTCTAAAATTAGAATCCTGCGCGTTAGCGGGGGCATCAAAAGAACACAAGGTGAAAAATCTTTGCTCTCGAGTGCAAAACGTAACTTTTCAGCCCACCTCAGCGAGGAAATGACTAAATACAAAAAAAAAAAACATTTACAATCACAAGATACTTTTATTTCAGTTTAAGTATTAACTACTACATTATGATAGGTAATTATTACAGATTAATCTTTAAATTATAACAAATAATACTTAGGTATAATTAAGAAAAATTGAAAGTAACGTTGCTGCAGTTAAGTTGAGTGTAATATTTTTGTTAGGTACTGTAATGTTGCTGTTAGTGACTTGTGTACTGTTTTTCGGTATCTGTCAAACTTAATAGTTGTACCGATTCATCGGATTCCCTTGGCGTAAAAGTTGGCGAGAGAGGGCGATGGTTAGGTGTTTCGTAAAGACACATTTTTGATGTAGAAGGGCCAGTCCAAGGATCTGACTGAGGCTCTTTCAGTGTAATGGCTCCTACGATGCCTTTACATATTTTAGACTTATTTTGGATGGAAACCTCTATGTATCCGTCTACAACCGCATTGGAATTCCAGCCTCCATAGCGCTTAAGAGACAGGAGATCAACTCCTGAATCGGCCAAAAGTGTGGCTGAAGTTTGTCGGAAACAATGACCCGTGTACAACAGGGGTTCAAGAAGTTCAAGAAATGTTGCAATTTCTCGTGGGATACTGCCAATTTTATTAGTACCCATAGGATGTCTAACACACTTTCCGTTGCGATATTGTAAAAAAATATCAATTGATAGGAGTGTTGGGCGTAAGGTTTGATATTTCTCAACAATTGTTACGTATTCCTTGCGAATGACGAAGTTGCCGTCTCTTTTTGTTTTTGTATTAGGTAAATTAACTAATAGTAAGTCATCTGAATGTTTCTCAATGTTTTTGACATTAAGTTGTGTTGTTTATACCAATAATAAGAACAACCTGTAAGGTAAAGAGTATTTATTGTAGTAGATAAATTAATAAAATTGATATGCATGTATAATTATGCCTATCAACATCTACTAAGTAGATACGTATTAGATTGTGTTAAGTAGTTGATTAATATACTTAAGTAGATACTGAATGTGCAACTGACTTACTTTTGTCGTCAAATATACGGAATCAGGTGCTTCGTTAAGAAACTTTTCAATTTCAGATGCTGTGAAAACCTTCGATTTTTTTGTTTGATGACCTGATGAGGCTCTTTTTGCTTTTAGCATTGAATACGTACTCCATAGTGCTTGATTTCTTGGTCTCGGATAATTTAATAAAATATGCCAGCAAAACGTTTTCTGAGGAAGTTTTGGCTCCTTTAGCTAGTCGCCACGTGTTAAACATATCGTACGGATTCAAATACTTCTCACATGATTGTTTTGGGAGAAGGTCATTTGCGCATTATTAACAGTTTCAGTCAATTCTGTTGGCGTCAAATAAACTTCGTCGCTAGAACCACTCATTTTAGGTTTTTCACTTGTTTTCAAGTTTCTTGTTTTTAACTTATGGTTTTAACAATATAACGTGAAAAGAAAATGGCGCGCGCAAAGCAAATTAAAAAAACAAGTACACCAAGAAGGTTCCGAGTCTGAGTTTTTAACAAATTAAAAAAGGGTGTATGATAAATTCGGCACCATGGCGGGAGAAGTAAATAGGTTTAATGATGTTTTGAATTCACAAACTTAGTGCACACGATGTTCTAAATTCAATTTACTTTATCCTCTAGCGGATAAAAATGGCTTTTGCACTCAGATATCGAAGAGAATAAATACTCTTTCCGAGATGGGGGGATGAAAAATTTAACGCAAATAAACTATTTTCATACTTTCAATCATTAATTATATATAATTAACGTAAGTATCTATTTATATTTTGTAGCATTTCAGAAGTTCTCGTAACATCAATATTCTCACTACCCTTTTTTTGTATCTTTTCTAACGTAGGTACCTAATTCCCAACCTATATTAAAAATTTTAAATACCGTACATCAAAAACAACCTAAGCATATAAAATAGTTTTACTTTTAAATCTAAAATTACACATTTGCGTAATCGGAAATGGTGGCGCACACTATCTACAAATGCGGTGTGAAGTCGTGCCGTCGGACGGTGCGCACGGGACGTTAGAAGTTAACACGTCGCGTTTGTGCTGACCACATCCGACAGATGGACGATACGCGGCCATGATAATACTATTTTAAGTTTTTTTCCTTTGTTTATATAATATCATACACTAGCTCTTCTCCCGCGCAAATCTCTATCGGGTCCAAAACTATTCTATATTTTAAGCTGAAACCAACCATACACATTTACAAAATGTCATCGATAATACACACATCAAAAGTGTCTAGGGATCAAGCATTTTTATGCGGATTTCTTGAGATTGAGATGTGGCTTTGTAATAAATTTATGATTATATAAATTTATATGGATCCTTTTTGGTGCATTTCATAATTTGAAACAGGAACTGTTAATCAAATTCGAGTAAAAGATGAAAATCAGCTGTCAATATTTTCCCTATAAAAACATACAACGCATTGAAGACATTATTAGTGCTACTGTTTCCCTACTACTGATTAAAACCAACGTTATTATGGAGCGGCGACGTCATTTAAGCAGGGAAGAAATGCTCAGAGCCGTGGGAATGATAGAAGCTGGTTCCCGGCAACGTACTGTGGCTTTAGCTCTGAATACAAGTCGAGAGTGTTATCAGTCGACTTTGGACACGTTACCGAAGCACTGGTACCGTGGCTGAGCGCCATGGAGGACGGTATCGCTGCACCACACGGAGACAAGACCGATACATTCAAATCTTAACTCGAAGAGCTCCAACAATAACCGCCATGATGTTAGCCGTGAGGCTTCATCACTCTTCAGGGAACTTAATTAGCGACCAAACAGTCAGAAACCGCTTGCATGAAGTGAACCTTCATTCCCGAAGACCGCTACGGGTACCACCTATAGCAATGCACAATCGTAGGATTCGATATCAATGGGCTCTTGAACACAGAAATTGGGCAGAAGAACAATGGCGTTTCGTGTGCTTTTCTGATGAGTCTCGTTTTGGTATGAGACCGGATACAAGACGTATACGACACTGGAGAACCCCTCTGCCGTCATAAGGAGAAAAGACGTATCTGACATTTTTTTTCGAAATAGAGTTATATACATATTCGGAATCGTCTTTTTTTGCTGATTCCGAATATGTATATAACTCTATTTCGAAAAAAATGTCAGATACGTCTTTTCTCCTTATGACGGCAGCCCTGGACGCCAACAGCGATTAAAATCCTGCCAGGAAGTCCATCCTTATAGTGGTGGAACCATCATGGTATGGGCGGGTATTTGGATCGGCGGAAGAACTGAGTTGATTTGGATCAGAGGCAACCTCAACGCTCAAATTTATGCTGAGACGATTGTATCTGACGTCATCGTTCCTCTACAAGTGCAAATCGGTCCCTTATTTCAGTTAATGCATGATAATGCACGACCGCACACCGCAAGAGTTGTAAGACAGACTCTCGCCGCAGCTAACATCAATGTCCTGCTCTGGCCTGCTCAGTCGCCAGACTTGAACCCGATTGAGCATGCATGGGATATGCTACAGAAAAGAGCTCTGCCGAATATGGAGGGTATCCAGTCGCAAGAAGACCTTTTTTTGTTGTTGCAACGAACATGGGCGGCCATTCCACAGCGTGATTTGGATGAACTCATTTTGAGTATGCCAAACCGATGTTCTTGTGTTGTTAGTGTTCGCGGTAGAAACACGGATTATTAATTGTTTAAGTTACCCAATAAAATTTTAAAGAAAACTGTTATTTCAGTCTTTTTTTCGAACTTTAATGTTAGTGGTTCAAATGTCAAAAATCCCTTTATTAGGAAAATGGCAAATTTCTTTATTAATGCAAAGGTGACTTGGTTTATCGTTACTGTGACAAACGAAAACACTTTATTTGATGAATCCTTAAAGAAAATTTTAATTAATATCAATCAGGAGAAAAGTTATTGCAAAAATATATGTTGATCCCTAGACACTTTTGATGTGTGTAGTTGAGTAGTTTATTTCGATTCTACCCGCGTTTTGATTGACTAATTTGAATAAAAAACGATTATTGTGATTTAACTATAATAGTTAGACATAGAGCCTCACAACGTTTTTGTGGTAAAACTATAAACATGTAGTACATTAGTCTATGTATCATCAATAGTTTTCACAGCGCACTCCAAATAATGACGTTTATAGGCAAATTTTGGTTACAAACTTGGGTTACATTATTGCAATAAACTATCGGTATATACTTAAGAACTTTTTAAATCAGATAAGTATTCTTTTATTTTATCCAATTACAAACAACGTACTAAATATCAAATCTTTTCTCTTTTTATTTAGATCCCGACAATATAACTCAAGAGTAGGTAGTTAGTTCTTCAAAATGGCAATAATCCGTGGTCTTTATTAGGCCTTCACTGGACCCAAACGCGAATCCTGGAAATTTCTTATTACCCATATTGAGAACATTTCAATGTTCATAAGCACTAGTTGAATCTTCGAAAAATAACGTTCCATAGGGCTTTTTTTATAGTCATTTTAGGTCAAACGTAACCAGCTAAAAATAATAAAAATCCACAACAGGAAACCACATCTTCCTACAGCCCACTAGTGAAGCACTGAGTGAAAGAAAAAACGTCAGATCGAAAACCATTTATCTAACCAACGCAGCAATGCATCATCCACCCCCATTTGAACGATATACATTTGCGCCCAAAAATTTATCGTAAAACGATGATTTCCATTGACCGAACTCTAGTATTTCCCATTTTTTTGTCATCAGTGGCTGTTTATTTTCCTCTGCCACGAAACTGTTTACTTAATTAATTTATAAACAAATTCAACGTATTTAACATGTCCATCTCGTTGTTACAGGATATTATCAGCCGGCAGGACCGCTGATTAAAGAGACGAGCGCAGACGCAGAGCGTGCGCTCGCCAGGTACCACCCACACTACCACGCGCCGCATCCACCGGTAAGCACCACAGATAAATACCTAAAGCAACAATTGATCAGCACCATACCATTGGTGATGGTCCCAAGTATCCGATAGGCTGTATATTTAGACCCCACAAAAAAGACTAAAAGCATGAGAAAGCAGAGCAGTAGTCGCCCAGTAGGAATATGTCGTGTAGGCTCTGGGTTAGAACCCAGCTAGCCAAGCATGTACTTTACGCAATTTATTCCATCAACGGTGAATGAAAAAATCGTAAAGAAACTAACGTCCAAGAACCAAAAATTCATAATGACACCCACCAATTTTCACTGGGCCTTCGTGTTTCAAATTACGGTCCGTACCGTCTTTGCCTGAATACCCACTATCAGCAGCCGTAGCTTTATAGGCTGATCATATTATGATATTGGAAAGTACACAACGATTCCTCCGATGAAACTCAATTCGCATATAATTCAGTCCTTGATGGATTTAGGATAGTTAACAATGTCGATTGTCGAGCCTATAACCCAAGCGGCTTTGTGTAATGGCTTAGTAACACAGCAATCGGCCATAATCTATCTGGTGTGTGGTCGCACTTAGGGTCAAACACAGGGAATAGTAACTAAACAGGTTAAAAGGTTATTTAAAGCTATTGTAGGTAAAGTAATTTACTAACAGCAGATTTTGGACGGCAGTTTGACCAATGAAAATCAATCCCAAAATCTGAGACATATGTGTTTTTGTTACACTTTTCTTTATTTCCCAGGTACTGCAACAATATGGACCGCCATATTACCCGGACCTCTGTTATGGCCGCTACTACAGGCCTCCGGGATCTTACCACATGCCACCACCACAACCGGATGCGCAGGTACGAATTATTGAAAAACAAATAGTATATTGGCCCCTAAAATGGCTAAAAACTTCAAAAGCACAACCAGCCACACAAAACAACCATGTAAATGCACTTTAAGTTCATCATATTTTTCATGATCATCTTGATGTTATTGTTGACGACCTCTACGTTAGTGCTAATTTATAGTTGCTTATTTTCAGATGGTTGGCGTTGGTAGTGAACCGTACCCACCACCACAGTATTATGGTACTCCGCCATGTTACCAACATTCACCTCAAAGGATACCATACGTAGGTGAGTAGCAGCGCCCTTTTTAAAACTTCCTCAAGGGTCGAAGCACTTCTAAAGCTAGTGTGCAATTTTCCATGACCTTGCCAAAAGTTAATCTACGTCCTGTCCTGTCCCCGTCGGGAACATGTAGCTGCTATCCTTCTATTTGCTTAGACAGTGCCGTCAAAGATTTATTACTTAAACTCTCACTTCACGATCATGCCAGATGCTTTATGTATCTACCTATTGTTACAGAATATCGCGGATGCCCGTGCCCATTAAACGCGTGTCCAAAAAACGTGCTTATTGGGCCCGCTACTGGTAAAGCCCCAACCGGTGGTGGCCCAGCAGACGTTCCCCCTGCCCTCGCGCCGCCCGGGGCCGCCTTCCGACCGAAGGTGCGGGCGTGCGCCGTTGACGTTGCCACAGACACACATGGCAGCGGAAAGGTATGGTTTAGTCTAGCTACTTCTTACACTCACACGCACATTGTATATATTTGCCTTTTCCATATTAAAACAAAACACTTGTCCTAAATACAAAAGTTTTAATGTTACACGCCTTTGTTACAGGATCCGCCATTAGAGCTAGAGCCACCAGCTGCAGCGGATGCTCCACATCCTTGTGCTATGCCTGCCATGGGCGGTGTCTCACCTAAACGTGAGATCTATGATGTCCGGGATAATTTACGAATCGCCAGTGAAATTCCCGGATCAGCTGAAGCTCTCGGGCCGCCTTCCCCGGCGCGCGGCTCGGCCGGCGCGTGCGCGCCGCAGCCGCCGCCCGCGGCCCCGCGCCGCGCGCGCCTGGGCAAGGCCATGGCGCGCCGCTCCCTCGCCGGCGACGACACCGGCCTGCTGCTGTCCACGCCGCAACCTCCACTCCTAGCTCACCACAGCGACGCCGATGACGACGTCCTCGCTATTTCACCTCCGACCTGTGCTCCAATTGATCTATCTTCGTCAGACGAGAGGTCGACCCCCCTAGTCGATGTCAAAAAGGAAAATGAAGGACCGACATATAACGCAGCAAGAAAACCAGACGCGCAGGCTCTTAGAGAACATAACAGTACGACTGTTATGGAGGCTAGCATTGTCACTGATGCGGCTAAAGCGGTAAAGCGAAGATATTCGAAGCCTAAATTAGAGATCGATATGAAAGATACTCAACTTGAGGAAGCCTGCAAGACGAATGGTATTGGTGAACATGTCAAACTCGTGAAGCGGAGAAAGGTTTCGGGTGATCAGTCCGATATTCAAAGGATAGAAACTGTCACTAAGGAGCCGAAGAAAAAACAATCGCAACCTAAAAGAACGCCCAAATCGCCAACAGGTGAAAAGAAGAGCGCAAAAAGGAAATCTGAGTGCACCGGAGGTGGACCTAAACCAAAAAAGATGCTACTCGATAAACCTGCTGAAGAGGACGCCAGACTTCAAAATGTCGCTTCAGTGGCGGATGAACTGATACCCACAAAACCAAAAAATAAAAGCGCCGTACTTCTGGACAATCTCATAAGAAAAAATAGCATCGACAGGCCTGACGCAAAGGGCTTGGATGCTGAGCTAAATCCTGCTGAACTATTTCTTTCTCCCACTGAAAATATCGCACAGAATTCAGCCAAGAAAACTTTAAATATTAACAATAATATCGTAGAGAATGCAAACACAGGTAATGGAGTTCGTGCCAATACACTTGCGGCAGTGTCTCAACTAATAGGCAAGAAAATGGCGTGTAAAGTAGAGAAAGTTGATTCCAAAGTTACTCATGGAGTAAAATCAGTATTAAAAACACCCACCGTAAAATCTGGTCCCGAGGAAGACCGTAAACCCTTAAGCAAATCCGATGATGTTGATGACAAATTGAGAACATGTGCCAAGACAGAATCAGAAGTAATTTTACCTCAAATCGAAAAGGATGTACCAGAAATAGTAAAAGACAATAAAAATTGCGTTAACGCTATTGCGTTGGATATGGATATACTCCCTGCACAGATAACTTTAGCTTCAAAGGAAAAAGAAGATTTTGAACTAGATGTTGAGGAAATGGCTATCGAAGCCGATATTACGGAAAAGCTTGAAGACGAGGAGAAAAAGTTGCAAGAGGTCGAAAAGGAGAAGTTGAAACTAGTGAAACTGGATAGGGCGACCGTGAAGCGATGCAAGCTGTCAAATGGAGAGCTGAAGGCTAAGAATGTGGAGAAAGTAGTTAAATTGTTGGTTTCAAAGAGGCCGGCGATTAAGACGGACGAAGCGACGTTGGTGGTGGAGGAGGCGTGTGCGTCGCCCGCGCCGACGGGCCCCGCCGCCCGACGCGCGCGGCGGCGCGGCGCGGGCTTCTCGCGGCGCGGGCGCCGGCCGCTCGCGCCGCCCGCGCCGCCCGCGCTCGAGCCGCACGCGCCGCCGCGCTGGAGCAACGGCTGGAACTGGGACGGGGAACATTACTTATCCAAAGTCTACCTCAATGTGAGTAATAAAAAAAAACTTTTTCATTTGACTTGCCTACATACCTTCACATCCTCCTTCTATTTATTCCCCTTTGGCTTAAGATTTTTTCGTGATCTACCTTGATGAAACCATTCATTGTTTATTCTTACAGAACGACTCTCGACTGGACCGCACGGCGCGTTGTTGGTCGCGTATGACGCACGCAAGCGGCGACAGTGTGGCGCGAGGCGACTGCGTACTATTGCGGGCGTCCATTGCGCGAGCGCAGCCCTACGTCGCCAGGGTCGCCAGTCTGTGGGAGAACCCTGATGATGGTGAGAACCGTGAGAACCATTCATATACCTATCGAACCAGCTTTTGTAAAAGAGAATGACTTCCTGACTCTACTACTCAATAGGTATTCAATCGTATTCCTTTTACTCTGCAGGTGAAATGATGGTGTCTCTAGTATGGTACTACCGGCCGGAGCACACGGAGCTCGGTCGACAACCAGCCGATGCGCCCGATGAAGTGTTCGCGTCACGACACCGCGACGCCAATTCCGTCGCCTGCATCGAGGACAAGTGCTACGTACTCACCTTCAACGAGTATTGCCGGTCAGTATCAACTCCTGTCGCGTCGACATACGGCTTGCTATTTAGACCATATTGCTGATAAAACCATAAGTTCTTTAGGAACTTTTTGAGAATTAAAAGTCTTATCAACGTTACAGGTACCGCAAACGGCTAAAAGCACAAGAGGAAGGCTTCCCGGCCTCATCGATCGTGCCGCCCCTGCAGGCCAGTGAGGTCAACCCGGCATTCGCACCCAACGACTGCCGCCTGCCCCCCTCTGTGTCGCCCGAGCTCGTGCTCTTCTGCCGCAAAGTATACGACTTCAGATCCAAGAAGATACACGTACCCAATAAATGAACCCCCGCACGATACCCTCTGGATATCGTTTGTAAGATCTGTGTCGATCTGTGCACCGAGGATGAGGCGTCGACGCGCTGCGGATGCGTCACAACAAATTTTTATAATGTATTTTATCTAAAGGAAGTGAACACCAAAGTTACGTTACGAAGTTTTAACTTATTTGTCGGCGGTACCTACGTCATGAAGCTCGGTGTAAGACGGTGGGAGGACGCTTGTCCTCTAAAGACTTGATCATTTCTTATCTAGTAGTGTCTCATCGCAAACCTTTAAATTAGTACAAAAACGCGTTCCCGGGTGCAAGTCGTAGAATGTGTGACCTGTGGCCATTTTATGTGAAGATAAACTACGTAATCGTTGTGTTAGTAATCGCCGATCGGTCAGTTTTGTTGCTTGTGTCGTGATTTGTCGTAGAAGTTTCTTTCGTATTTAGATTTACAGTGATTTGCGGTATTCAAATAATTTGGATGAATAATTATTTTTATCAAAGGATGCCTTTTATAATGTGTAAGTAGTTGTAAGGAAATCATGTTTGAAGAAGATGCATAATTATGTATAGCAATATATTTTTCTTTTTGCTTGAAATTAAGATGAGCGAATGTCCTATTTATTCTCACTCTTGCATAAGTGATGAGAAATGCTGAGTACTGATTCGATGGCTACTCTGTGTAGCTGATACGATTTTGTATGACATTTAGTATTTAATTGGCTACTCGGAAAATGAAAAGGCATTTATAATTATTATTAAAATTTATGTTTAATTATGTACCTATTTGTTATATTGTTGCGCAGACATTATCTCGTTATATGGTCTGTGTATTGTTGTCAAGGTAGAGTCTATATTAAATTATTCTTTTATTATTTAAGAGCACACAGCTGCGCGTGAGCAATGTCAGAATCGTCGCGATTGGATCTCTTCTGTATATTGTGTTCGCGGTCTGATACATCACAGACAGCGGTGCCACGTAGCTCGCGATAAACGTATCGTTTCGAACCATACTGTTTAAGTTTCTAAAATATACGTGACTCTTTCAAAGAGTCAACAATTAAATTAAGTAGTTATTGATACATCACAAATTTTGCAAGTTTTATAATTTTATGAAATAGGAACGTAATTTTAATCGGATAACGGGGTGAAGGTTGCCTCAGTTAAGTTCCGTATTGTGTACCTACCCTGCCACCCTGCCTACAAGCTGTACCTCCCCGTAGGCGCGTTCGTGTAGATTTTTAAACTTTTTAATAATATCAATTAAACTATAGAACGAAAGTAAATAACGTTAACCCTGCCTTCGAAGGAATTGATTTTAAATTTGCATTTCGGCCTTTTACTAACCAAAGTAGCAAGTAATTGTTTTTATTAGGACCGGTCCAGAGTAGTTGCAGGAAGACTGATTTTGCGAAAATTTAACATGTTGCCTATTTATTTTATTTATTTAGCAACATTACCTTCATCTAAATTCAAAAAGATTTTTTATTTCATTCACATCAGTCGGGCAATATTTACAATTTACGGAAAATAACAAATGGGAACATTGTAACATATTTTAAAATTAATATTAGAGCATAGATGTAAACAAAAAAAAAAAAAACACTTTGGTGTTAAAGAGATATATTGTAAGACTATAATAGTGAAATCTCTTTATCATTAGAAACATAATTTTAAGTAGTGCGATCGAAATAAAGAATATATATTTAACGTTATTATTCCTGTGTGGAAAATTAAATGGGCATTTATACGTTTCAATTTGATTACTTATCTGTACCTACATCATTTCCTGCCTTCACTATTTCCTACAATGTATCTCTATATTGCGTTGACTATTATTTTTGTACATACTATAATTTTGTTTTAGTATTTGCTAATTTTGTTATCTATCCAGTGAGATTTGTAACCGCTAACTGTATTGATAATTCCGAACTAATGGAGGTAATATTCTCTACGATTCATGTGAAATGTGCATTCCGTTTAACGATAGATAACTAGAATTTCTAGAGTCATGCGATGTAATCGTACACACCAAATAGGCATCACTTTACAGTATTTTTCATGTTTCTTTCCTAAGGCTGTACCTAGGGACCTACCTACCTTTTCCTAATATTTATTATAAAAAACTTTTAGGTCGAACCTATTTAGTGAAATCCTGAGATTGGCAAATGGATGTCGGCTAAAAACTATTGCTAGCTAGGCTACATTGGTTAACAAGTTGGTTATGAGTTTGAAACCTGGGCCGTGCGTCACACTCATCCGGATAACTATCGGCCTGTCCGAGTCGCATGGACTCGAAGCGCTTTATATTCCAATCCAGATGGTCGGAAGAGTTATTCCGAAGTCTGACCCAGCTTAGTATCCAACCTACAGCGCGTGCAAATTTACAATACATACCTGCTAGATACGGTAGCAGTTGTTGTGCTACCTACCTACCTATGTTGGTGGAACTATGGTCATATATGGGACAGTGGACTAAGGATCCTCAAGGATGCACTCAATATAACGATTTCAAAACCTAACTTATTTTTGGGTAATTTAAGGCTATCGCACACTTCAACATCTCGACGCTAACGCGACTCGTAAAGCATTGAAATGTGAGCTTTATATTGGGTCACGTACAGTAGATATTTAAAAACAAGTAGGTGAAAGAAATTGACGGCCACTCGTGGGCCTGTTGGACTGGTGTAGGGTTGACTTTGGACGACAGTTTACTTCTCCAATTCAATCTCATAAGTACTGACTGTACCCCACAATCTCACTGGTGGTCTATTCCAAAGCTTATCTTTTCTATGTTCTTTTTTTTCTATTTCATTGCTTGATGCCAAAAATTTAGCTGCAAAAATTCTATTATTCAGTAATGATGTAATACCAGTCTCCTTCTATTTAGGTTATAGGATGTCGGGTGAGTCGGCGCCTGACCTTCCAGCTAATATTATAGTCCATACCTAGTATCTAGGTCCAATAAAAACTCCAGTTTTTAATTAAAAACTATTAAACCCCTTAGCATGCTTACAACTGTATTTATCGTAGTCTATGTGTAGGAAATAGTTTTAGAGCACAAAATACCTATAAATGGACACTATTTACAAGTATGCTCATGTGCTGATTCGCCCGACATCAATACTCATTATTAATTAATCATAGAATTAATGAGTAAATTCCATAATAATACTATAAGCGAGCTCTCCCTTGCTTTTAGGAGGATTGTTTTAAATGTTACCTGGACTATGCGTTTGCTAAGAGTCAATGATTTTAGCGTTAGCTCTACTAATAAGGAAAAATCAATGTTTTTATTATTTATTTTTGTTTATAAAATTATATAGGTATATTTTATTATTGTAACCTACATGATTATGTTAGGTTTATAATATTAATTGATGTAATTAATATATGTATTTTTATTTCATCTCTGGCTTTTATTTACCTAAAGACCGAACTGCACAAATGTACACAGACTATGCCGTAAGACAATAATTAACATAAAACCATTGGAGTAATAAAATACTGAGAATAAATTGTAAATACCGATTTTATTTGACTAACACGTCATGAAGCAAGTATATACTACAGTAAATAACATCAACTTCCATTAACATGATAATACAAAGTAGATATTATACTACACGTACATTTAAATTTTCAAATCACATCCAAAATTCACAAAGGATATTCTTATAGTTTCCTCTATCTACATTACTAAAGGTCGGTACACATTGTATTAAATCGATAGATCCAACTTCCAAGACCACATAACTTGAGTGTCACTAAGGCCACGGACTCGAAGTCAGCGGGCAGCGGGGCGGTGGCGGCAGCGCCCGAGAGCGGCGCTTTCAAATGCATAGATTTATATGTAATTGGCCTCGAAGGCAGCGGCGCGGGGAGCGAGCGGTTCCATATAAAACTATGCGTTGCCGCGCCGCCGCCGCCGCCGTCCCGCTGCCCGCTAACTTCGAGACCGAGGCCTAAGTGATAGTCTATCGCGTAGTGTTTGATCCCCAAGTAGGTCGTAAGTACATTGGTGTACCAGCACCAAAATGACCACTGATTGACTTTACTCGATTACCTAAACAAATATGTACCGACCCTTATCCAGACGTGTCGTCTCTTATCATTATCATCAAAGGTTTACTTTCTCTCGAAACATGTTTACATGCCTGTACAACCTAAATAAATCTTAGGGGGTATTAATTACACTATCAAATCTTTGATCAAAGATATAATGAAATTGTAAAATAGACATATTGGGGTATATTTATAAACGTTGCTTAAAGTGACATTCAAACGTCAAAAATGTATAGTTAAACAGTCGCTAATCATTACTTAACTTTAAGCAACGTTTATAAATAAGCCTCTAAATGGATAATTTGTGAGCTTCGTAGATAGGTACCTTTACGATTATGATAGTGTAATATCCCCCTGAGGGGGATTTACACGCAATATATCTATTTTCCAATTCAATTATATTTTTGATCAAAGATTTAATAGTGTACCCCTTATTCTCATTTGGATAACATATTATCTGCAAGAGCCCGGGTGCCTTATACAATTTACAGATCTATCTACTAACAATTAGGAATGTAGTTTTTTTTTTTTTTTTGTATGCTATCCGAGGTACTGTCATCAAAAGAGTTAGGTTTTACTTTTATATTGCTCGAAGAGGTTTACAAACAAAAAATATCATCCTCGACCTATTTCATTTCGTCTATATTCATTGAAAGTACGTCCGTTAAGTTAAACTTATTAAAGACACTCAGAACGGCGATCCCAAAGGCTTTGACTACCTACACAATATCTGCACACACACAGAATGCGTAAAACTCAATACTCACCCTTCTTTTTCCGTAGTCAGGTAGACATAGTTGAATTTCGTTGTCTATATTCTTACCTATCTCTTTTGTTGACTGTACTAATAAAATGCAGCCGCTATGTAAATCAGGTCAAATTCAAGGATGTGGGTCAGATATGTGACCTCGTGTCAGTGCTCCCGCCACCTCTACATGTCCTATATAAATGGGCAATAACTATAGATTTATGAAACGCAGAGTGCTTTTCCAATGACCAGACTATAGATAGACACATTTGCGCAGAACATAATTAAACCGATACTAATTAGCAACGTGGCTCTTGTGGTGGTAGATAGTATAATGGAAAGTATAATATTGATTGATATACCATCCGCTTACAGTTCTTTATTTACAAAGAAACGGATTCTCGTACTTTAATTTTGAATACGTATCAAACAAAATTGAATAACTTAGTCGTGACATCATGACTGCGTCGCAAATCGGGCAAACACTGCAACGTAGGTTCAGACAGTCTAATTCTAATATATATTTCTTATATTTGCTTTTTACTACGTCTTTTAGTTCAAATTAGGAAGGAGATAGAATCATAATCATTATTGTAAATTCGTCATAAAGGTATCTCATTAAAAAATTGCGCACTAAGGTCACGGAACTCACAGATGACCTCGCATTTCCGCATTGCGCCGTCATTTATCAAATCCCATTTTTTCACCATTATGTATCCTATCTATGAGCTGCGGCAGTTAAAAATTAGAAGTTAACTAACAAATAAAATTAAGTATCTCAGATAATTGGCAATTTAGTCAGGTGGGGAACAAGGTTGTTGAATATTTATCTAGCAGATGAATTATACATATTATATGAACTGTGCGCTGACTCCTTAATGTATAGATATTTTTTTATAAGCCAACTTCTATTATTGTATTATATTTAGACACATTAAAATACGTTAAATACTTCCTGTTTTCAACATTAAATCTCATGACACTTGGTACACTATACTAGCTTTTTAACAGTTACCACATTACGGACATACATCTTATTATTTATAGGTAATATTGCTTACACACATCCATTACATTCTGCGAAAACCTTATTATATTCTGCATGTAGTATAGTGACTCTATTACAGTAATTATACATTTTAAAATAATGAATTCATTTCTAATTTATTGCAATCAGTACTCCTGTTTTTTTTTTTCATTTCATTTTTTAATCAACTTCCAAACAGAAAGAAGAAAGTCGCTGTCTTTGGTTTTGAATTTTCGTTTTTGCCACCAACTTCCGAAATTAAAATAATTTTTCGCTTTGTAGTGTTTTTTTTGGAAGTCGGTTGTTTTTTTTTTTTTTTGTAAGAAGTTTTATGATTTTACCAATTTACTAACAAAAAAATCAAAAATAACTACTGCTGAAATGGAGTCACCATAACATTGAGAAAAAAGGGGCAGAAATTCCTGGAATATAATTATTATTATACAAATTACTGGCTGACTTTTTGATTTCTATGCAAGCAGAACACAACTTCAATACAATAATTACTAGGTATTTGTTCAATATCATACATTATGATGGAGAGATTATATTAAATGATATCCATCTATACACATTAGGATGTGTGCAGTCATAAAGTTCTTTAATTATTGTAATTTAAAACTTAGGCCACAGTGAAAGCTGATACACTTCTTGTCAGTATCTTTATCAATAACATTCTGATGATCACACTGGTTTGGCATCATAGCAACATTTTGTATCAGAATTTATAATCTGCCTAAAAGGTCCCCACTGCTGGAACACAGGCCTCCTCTCGGTGATAGGGAGTGAGCCATAATCCACCACGTAGGCAGATTAGTAAATGTCACATATCTTTGAATTCGGTTCTAGGACATGCCGGTTTCTTAACGATGTTTCCTTTACCATTTTGAGAGCAGCGGTGTTAAAATAATTTACACAAAGTAAAGCGCCTCTCTTGGTTCCAGCCATGGCCGTTAGCACTGAGCCACCACTGCTGTCAATAATCAGAATAGAAGTGGGCACATATGAAGTTGACCACTGTCTCTCCTACTGTTATTCGAAAACATTTCCAATAATACATGGAAACCCAAAATATTATATTTATGTAATACCTACATAATCAAATACATATTGTGACAAATGTAAAGAATGACAGAAAAATAAATCTAACATTTTAACTAATAACTGTGACAGTGGGTATAATAATGGCCACAATAATATTTAATCAAGCCTTCAAACTCCACTTAACTCATCATCAAAACCATTATAAATTAATTGAACTATGGCCAAGTCAGGTTTATACCATCCAAATGTTTTAGAAATTACAGCAGCTGTTAGTCTTTCGGGCAGTCTTGTAAAACAATTTACTCTGCATTGATAGACTCTCAGTCTTAGCAACAACATCATCTAATTTCTCACCTCTTTCTAACACTGCCTTTATAGTATCATGTAGAATAATCTTAGTCTCATCCAAGTCATTCTGTATTTTAGTCAGTGCATCAGCTTCCCGGGGATTCTGGTATTTTGTTAAGTATTCTGGTAGAATATGGAAGTCTGTTGTGTCCTCGGTACCAGTGGCCCATTGGCTTGCAGGCACTGTTGCAGTAAAGTCATCCAGAATTTTGGTAATTAATGTATGAGCCACTCTGTTTGGATACTCATGATCAGAAATCAGGACTCCTGCTAAGTTATCTGCCCTCACATACACTTGTAGCATGTACTCTCCCTCTTTAACAGACTGTCGAGATGCTGGCTGAGTTCTTTCTACTATTGTTTTACTAACAAAAACCATAAACTCTTGGACTGAGCCTCGTTGAAATATACTGAAGCTCTGCAGATTGTACGCTGCTTTGAGGAGGGTAGCACTATTCACACCTTTGTAAAGCACACCCAATGCATAGATTTTTACCATCTTGATAATCAACTAAACTAGTTCAGGTACTCCAAGTTAACTGAAATTGAGGTTTAATCATTTAGGTAAATATTGCAAATAAGTACATTAAGATCACTCAGTATTTAACGTTAATAACAAGCAAAGTTCTTGTTAATCTCACTTTCTAATTGCTAGTTCTAAGTTACAAATTATTGGAAAGTTTATAATAATTATGTAAAACACAGAATCAGACAGATATACAATGGCGTTCTTATGATTTTATATACGAAATTGTCGTGATGGGTTGATAATCAGCTCTAGACTAGAAAATTTAGATTTGTACAAATGCAATTATGATTAGGCAAGGCACTTACCCAATTTACTATTCCAAATGGTGACTGATGAGTGATACATAAGCTACTTCGAAGTAAACTTCAGATCTAAACTTGGACACAAACCTCCAAAATTATCTTATTTCAATATGGATACATTTTAAATATGATAGGACTGAAAAGAGCAAGAAAACAGCATTAAATTGTGACGAAATCGATGCTTTGTACGCGTATACGTCAAAAACGCAATGTGTCAATTTTGTCACTAATGTCAATCGTTTCAAAGTCAAAACTAAAAATCTGGCAGTGTTCCAAGTTCCAATCACGTTGTTTTTAAAATACAAAAACATTATACACCAAAGCATCTAACCCATGAAGTAATAAATAATATTCATCTTTTTTTTTTGTCGGTTTGGAAATCCTCATGGATGTCCTCCGCCCTGGGGTGGGCAAAGGGGACTCTTACTGACTAAAGCCACCCCGGTGTTTCCTCTCACACTTGCGTCGGGGGCTGCGAGTGCAAATGCGACTTCCACTGCCCTGGACTGGTGATGTCCCGCACTTTGTGGGCCCCGACCCATAGGGGGAGTGAGACTCCCCCGTTACGTATTAGAAAAGCGCGGGTGGAACACTACGCGCCGGCATCTCGGGTCCTGTGTGATGGGGGGTGGCGGATGTCCCCGAGTCCGCCACCCCTGGACCCATTTAGGGGGGCTGAAAGAGCGTTATCTGCCCTCCGCCGACGCCCAGTGCGCCTGCTGCGGGACGGGAGAGCACTTGTGATCTCCCTTTCCCTTTCTGCAGCCTCCTTCTGCGAGATAACTGATTCGCAGATGGATACCACTGCGTCCCAGGACTCTGCACTGCCGACCATTGAACGAATCACGGTCGGCAGCAACAGGTCGATCCCCACTTTGAAACGAGGCCACGGCGTGGCTCCCCCCATGCGACACATTCGGCCAGCGTGTCCTCCAGACAGTGGACGCAGTGATGGCACCAAGCATCCGGCTCCCTGCTTATGCGACACAAGTACTTGCAGAAGCAACCGTGCCCCAAGAGCACCTGCGTCACACTTCATAACTTTTCAGTTATTCAAATTAGGTCCAATAAATGTATGACAACTTTGTGTGTTGAGTTTATTATTTTTGTTTTATTTTCTAAATAATTATGTTGTTTGTGTTATTAATGTGTTTTTATTGAATAAATTAGATAATCGTCGTTTCGAATGCCTATACCAGCTAATACAGATTTTGAAATCGCCGGCGACCAAAGTCGCTGCGTGTGTACATAGCATAACACTACAGAAAATTTTTAATTTTTGTCAATGTCTTTGCGTAAAAGGCCAAGTTTTAGATGTTGCATTAACATTAAAAAAAAAACAAACCGACTGTCAAAAAGCAAAATAAATTATTCGGTCGTGTTGTGTTTGTAGATTGTAATTTTTATAAACTACACAAGATTGCACTACAGGATATGGCAGAAAACACAGAAAAAGTAGAGAGTGGTCCAGATGCTCGGAGACGAATACTAAATATAGCAGTTTCCACTGTACTGCTAGAAACTGGCTTCGATGCTGCTAACAAAATGGCACTAGAAACTCTCACAGAAATGCTTCAATGTTGTAAGTAAACCAACTAATAAATAATTTAAATTGAAAGGCTTTTTTAAATTAAAATAATGAAAGGCTTTCTGTAATAGTACGCCAAAAATTCGCTTGCCTACAAGTTCAATATATATTCCAATGTACCAAAAAATTATGTGCCTACATAATTGCCTGCACTTCATTTATACTGGTTTTGGAAAAAAATCCAGTAATTTTCAACCTTCTGTATTACCCTATAAAGTATTTGCTCTGAAATTTCTACAACTGTATCAATACTATTAAGAAATAGCATTGTTTTTCTAGTTCTGTCAGAAGTTGGCAACTCAGCTAAAGGCTACTGTGAGCTATCGGGAAGAGTAGAACCAGTTCTGGGAGATGTGGTTATGTCCCTGATTAATATGGGTAAGTATAATATTTTTCTACACCACTAATCAGAAATAAATTGCATTTTGTTAGACATGAATAATGCTTAACACAACTTCTGAAAACCGATTACTTTGAGAAATTAAACCAAATACTTACACACAACACATAAAACTTTGTTCCTTCATTCATTCTATGAAATATGATGATTACTGTTTCTGTTGTCAATTAACAGGCATCAGCCTACAAGGCCTGGAACAGTATGCAGCTCGTCCTAATAGACATGTGATTCAGCCACCGCAGCAGGCCCCAGCTCCACGAACACCAGCGATGCTGTCGGCAGGGTCAAAAGCCAAGCCTGCTCCTCACATACCATTTCACCTACCACCTCTACCTGATCCACATGCCTACATTAGAACTCCTGTAAGTTCTGAAAATATTTTCATCATGCCATTGTAATCAATCTTCTTTTAATTCTGACCTTTACCATCGTAATGGTAAAGGTTTTAAACTTTAATATACTGTCCCACAGCTTGGCAAAGGTCTGCCCCATATTCTTTCTGAAGTCTCTTTGTGTTACTAAGGCATGTACCAATCTTCAAATAAGAACTGTAATTGTACAAAAAACTAACAAAGTTGTATTTCCACCTTGTTAAAAGTTTTAATAAAATTCCTCAGCATTTTCTATCTCCTGATTGACACAATTGAAAAATTGCATCTGCAGCACCATACATGTGATAGAATGTTAACTTCTGAGAGACTGTGACAGAGAGAGATTTATATCTTTCTTCTGTCTCATGTAACGAAAGGTGCCTAAATGTGACACATCCTTAAAATCTTTCTCTCAATTCTCATCCAATTATTGCAGTTCTACTAGTATCTCTAAAGTAATTATCTAAATATTTTTACATTTCAGACCCA
The DNA here is from genome assembly GCA_916610215.1 of Omphaloscelis lunosa. Lineage (NCBI taxonomy): Eukaryota > Metazoa > Arthropoda > Insecta > Lepidoptera > Noctuidae > Omphaloscelis > Omphaloscelis lunosa. The sequence continues at coordinate 11,559,151 of OU744258.1, forward strand.
CAAACAGCCAGTAACAGAATATGAAGCAATCAGAGAGAAAGCAGCCTCACAGAAAAGAGATATTGAGAGAGCATTGACTAAGTTCCTAGCGAAGACTAGTGAAACACACAACCTGTTCAATACAGAAGACAATCAAGTATTCCCATGTAAGTACTGCTGGTGATTTTTTTATTTGTTGCCATTTACAAATAAAAGCTTGTAAGTGGCAACACATAACTGATCATTTATAATCAGGAGAAGTTATTGAGGGTGTCAAGTCCACCTTTGTACATTTGTGTGCTTAGAATAATAAATGGATTTTATTTACATTTATTAATTAGGTTATTTTGCATGATGAAACTTATGATTGATAAAAACAGCAGTATTAAATAAATAAGTTATCAAACCTGAAATGATAGAAAACGTTGCACTACATTACAAAATGCAATTTTTCAATCATTGTTGCATTACACATATAACTGCTAGTTTATATGGTGATATTATCTTCGTTTTTATTTTCAGTAATAGCTTGCAAACCCACATTCCCAGCATATTTACCATGTCTGCTACCAACAGACCAAGTATTTGATTTTGACGAGCTGGAGTACCACTTCCAAGTTGCGAATAGAACTGAAGATATGCCAGCAGATAAGAAAGGTATATTTCTTTTTATCAGTATGTAATTATTTATACTACAATAATATGTAAAATATCCTATTGGTTGACTTGGCCTTATCCAGCTCAACAATTGTAGGTAGGTAAACAAAACAAAGCGCTTTTGAATAGATTCCCTTGATTTACCCTCTGGCATTATACACTTGGCAAAGCATAGGAAAAGTAAGGTTCAAAGAATTTTTCATGCTTCTTAAAACTCGCACACGTGCACTGTTTCCTGTTGATGTATGTTTCCTGTCATAATAATCTGAATATCTGTTACAGAACCTTCAGACAATGAAGGTGACAACATGGGCGATGGCGAAAACCCAAATAGTTCACAAATGGACAACCAGGACACAAGTATGGCATCTAGCCCAGACCGAAGCAAAGCTGGAGGATAAATAAATTATGAACATATTATTTTTAGGCTAAGCAAAGATTTAGTATTTAAATAAAATAATACAACTTAAGGGTATTTGTTTTTTAATTTATTTGCTATTGATTACTACCATGTTTGACTGGGTAAAACAGTAAATGAAATTAAAACTTATTGGCGTTGAGTTTACCTAAAAGTGGTTAAGCTTACTTCTGGTTGTACCCACAACCGGGAGTAAGCTTAACCACTTTTAGGTCCATGGTCAGCACTGAGAGTTCGCGGGACGTTACGCGAAGTTCCAGTAACGATAATTTGTACCGTTCCACCAGGATCGCAACAAAATTAATTCCTTGGCTATAACGATACTAACAAACGGAACGAAATCTTAAACTGTTTAATAACAATATTAAAAATATATCGTTATTAATATATCGGTATAACGAAATAATAATGTTATTCATTTTGATACGCAACATTGCCAAAAAAGCTGTGAAGATGACACTACCACATAAACATAAAAGTAGTTAGGTAACCACAACTATTCATTCATAACACTGTAAAAGATGCGCACTCTCGAACGAACTTATATGTTTGAATACGACGGTGGCTTACTACTAGTATTATATCATCTGTGCCACCAGCCAGCCGCTGGCCGCCGTAACGGGGTGGCCGGCGGTGGTAATGGGCGACGACGGAGCGGTGGGTAGCGGGAAAAGTTCTTAAGACAACGTTATACAAATGAATTTGTAACGTTATTACAAGCGAATATAAGCATAATGTTACTGATACTATAGGTATCAGTAACATTATTATAATGTTGTTCTACAAAAATGATATTCTATAACCTTTTTTTATTGTAACATTATTGATATTTTTCGGTTTTAGTATCGTTAAACTTTGGAGCGTTTTAAGATAACATTTAGTGTAACGGAACGAAATTAATTTCGTTTTAAAGTCCTTGCTCACGACGGGCGTAGCGAGGCCATTAGGCTGCATGTCCACTGGAGCGGAGCAGAGAAATGTGCCAATATTATAAACCAATAGAATCTAAACACTGCTCCTATTGGTTAATATTGGCACATTTCTCCGCTCCAGTGGACAGACAGCCTTATAGCCTTGTTTTAGAGTGTAAGAGGGGTGAATGTGTCCGCGTGAATGTCTAGCCCGAATGCGCGCCGCCCGCAACCCACCTATCGTTTCATGCACTTTTCACACGAGTTCGCAGGTGCCTGACACGCGCCAAGTTTACGCATGCGGGCGTGGCACGCACGCGGGCGCAAAACAGCGTGACTAGAAAAAGGCCCTTACGCCAGGGGTACTGTCGCATGCCCCACTACAAGTGACAGATCCTCTTCGTCAGCTAATAACATGCTGGATAAAGAAAACAACTATGGTGAAAATATTACTTTATTAAGAAAATTACTTCAACAGTTCTGAGTTGATAACGGGCAGTACTTTGATGCCCTCTCTATTGACAACAGTCACTTGGAAGTTGGGCAAGCTCACAAACAATCTCCTATGGACCTCTTTCACACACATCTTCAGTATCTCATAAGCTTCCTTTTCAGTGGCATCTGGAAAGTAATGATTTTATGGTTTAGATTAGTTTACTAAGATTGTGAAGGATCTTATGAGCAGTGAGAGTAATCATTTAATGAGATTATAAATAGTGTGGTCACAATACATAATGTTTGAGAGCAATAAACTATTAAGTTTATTGCTCTCATAGAAAACCAGATAATAATAGTTATGTAGACAATATTTATTCACCTTTCTTGTGGTAGCGGTCCATGATACTCAAACTGAGGTAACCACCAAAACCATGACAAGCGAAAGGAACTTTCACACTGGATGCCAGGTAATCCATGAAATATAGCTCGGGACCATTCTCCTTGTCATAACCAGCCATCAACACATTCACAAAGTAAGGTGTCTGAAACATTAGATTTTTATTATTTTCTTAACAACCATGTACACGGAAAGATCCTGGCTAGGATTTTTCATCTCTCATCGTTTGTTTTAACAGTTTTAAGTTGGCTTGTCTAATTTTAGACAGTTTCTGCAGGCTTTCTCGTATAATTCATCTAAAGACTAATCTAATATGATATTGTTTTGATGTATACATACGCTGCTTCTCAGGTACTCGGCGAGATTCCTGCGTGTGAAATTGGCGGCGGCAGTGGGTCCTAGCTCGTATCCATTACGCATTTTGTACAGCTGAATATTCTTGGCAATGTATTCAGCAAACTGGGTAGAGTCACCCTGATCGCCAATCACACCCATTATCAGTTTGTCAGATATCTTGTGGATCTTATCCTCATCTAGAAACGATTAGAAATATATAAGTGCAGGAACATGGCAATATATTATTCAATCCATGATCAAAAACCGCAAACTCACCGTCTTTCATCACCATAATACTGTGGCTAGTACTCTGATCGGCTGCTATCATTACGAAATCATTACACTGTATTCCTAACAGACATTGCAGATTAATGTTCGACATTTTGGTGAATAAATATACCCAAAAATTCTTAAATACCGCAAGAATAACCTACGTTACAGTGCAAGCAAACTTCATTCAACAAACAATATTGTCAAATCACCAAGTGTCACAGATTATGAAATCTATCCAGAATTAAAGATTATTGGGACTGGCAGCCTCACCATTTATTACAGATTATGAACAGTCGCGCAGTTGCGTACTGTAATTCTAAATAGAATACACACGCAGTGACTTTGATTGCCGACGATGGCAGAATCTAAAGGATCTGCTATACGGTCGCCAACCACGTCTCGACAGGTCACCTTGGTGGTTTACAACCGTGTAGATGGTGGTTTACGACCAAAATTCAAACAAATCTACTCGTCGCCAACCAAGGTCACCTCTGACGGGGATGCGGTTGGCAGCCGTGTAGCAAGCACTTCACGTCCACACACACATATTTTGATATTCGCTAGCGACAAATCGGCCATCAAAGTAAACGTAATTTTGAAATCGCCAGCGAGTCGCCGGCAACTAAAGTCGCTGCGTGTTTACTATGTTATGTGAGTACCAAAACATTTCCTTGATCAGAATGGTCGTCTAATGTCTTCTTGTGATCTTTTTTCATACCATAGACAAGACACCATTTTGAAAATGTTTCATTCATGTCATTGTCAATGTCATTACGAGAAAATAAAATCTGTTACACAGCGCGGGACGGGAGGTTCAGGTTCTGAGGTTGCAGTAGAAATCAGAAAATATAATGTTTATGTATGAAGAGTGATAAAAGAAATATCAATTATGTTCAAAAAAGTTGCGTTGGGTATCTCAGGAGGTGTTGATAGTGCCGTGGCTGCACTTCTTCTCAAACGAGCTGGTAATTTCAAAGGGCTGAATGTAACATTTTGTGTAGAGTTCTTGTTGTCAAAGTTATCATCATTTATAACTATAATGCTTACAGGGTACCAAGTAGAAGGTGTGTTTATGAGAAATTGGGATAACAACTATGAAGCCGGATTCTGTTCAGATGAAAGAGATTTTGAAGATGCAACATACGTCTGTCGTAAGCTCGATATTCCCTTGCATAGAGTTTACTTTATAAAAGAATATTGGAACGATGTGTTCACTGTAATACTTAAAGAGTATGAGACGGGCTTAACACCAAATCCAGACATATTGTGCAATAGATATATTAAATTTGATAGCTTTTTCCAACATTGCAGGAACAATTTAGGAATTGATGTTATTGCTACTGGTCACTATGCAAATACATCATTTGGCCCGTTTTTGGAAAAGTATAATGATAATGAAGGTATATTTTTACACTATGAAGTACCAATCAATGTGAATTTATCTAGACACTATCATTAAAAAGTTAATTATTACTACTGATTTTCAGGAGTTAGGTTACTACAGCCCACTGATAAGCACAAAGATCAAACATTTTTCCTATCACAAGTGAAGCAATTTTCTCTCAGGAAATGCATGTTTCCCATTGCGGGGTTACTGAAGAAGGAAGTCAGAGAGATAGCTAAAACTGAAGGCCTGTTGAATGTAGCCAATAAAAAGGATAGTACAGGAATATGTTTCATCGGCAAAAATAAATTTCAGAATTTCATTGAAGAAGTAAGTAGGTACTGATGCAGCCTCTTTGCAGGACCTAAAACAGATATTAGTCCTGTCAAAAATGTTTCAATTATTGTAGTTATCTCCTTCACATGGTTTTAATTCTTGATGTTAATGTCTGAAATTATATTTTCATTTTTATTTTACAGTACATAGAAACAAAAAAAGGATCATTCATAGACATAGATTCAGGACAAGTGGTGGGCGAACATGGAGGGCTTCACAAATGGACAGTGGGCCAGAGATGCTGTGTGCCTAGCTACAAAGAGGCATACTTCATATTCAAGAAAGATTTGGAGACAAACAACATTTATGTGGTATGTCATGTTGACATTTTCAGTAACTATTTCCAAAAAGGATAATAAAAAATGAGACTCTCAGTTTTTGTCATCTTTTTTAATAATGACCCACTACTGGGCAAAGGCCTCCCCCAAATTTCTCTGTTAATCCTTTCCCTTTTTTTGTAATCAAAATCTTTTATTTTTCAGGTATCTGGTACCAAGCATCCTGCATTGTGGAATAACATATGCTTTACGGGCCCCCCTCATTGGATTCACAGTGAACCATCCATACTAGTCAACCATAACGTATTAAATTGCCACTTCAGATTTCAACACACTAAACCTCTCACAGCCTGTAAAGTGGTCAACAATACTGAAGGACTTACTATAATATTAGAAAATAAATTAAGGGCACTCACAGAAGGACAATTTGGAGTCCTTTATAAGGATGGAGAATGCCTTGGGAGTGCCAAGATAAGGGATATTTGTCATAATTTAGTTTATTCTTTGAATACATGAAGCATTTTCTGTTGAACAAAGTTGTTAGTATTTACAAAACTTATTTTATTTTAGTCCCTTTTTCAAATAGGAATTTTATGTAATTCAAACATATATTTACATATCAAATTTATTGAAATGAATGGTAGAGTAATAAAAAGTTTCTACATAACAAAAAACAACAAACTTCCAAAAAAAAAAACACTAAACCGTGAAAAATAACTTTAGTTTTGGAAGTTGGTGTCTTTGGTTTTGAATTGTTTTTCGCCACCGGCTTCCGAAATTTAAATTATTTATATTTTTCGGTAGGCATACCTATACCACACAAATTCGAATACCACAACCTGATAAGTAAATAACAGTGACAGGAAGTTGATTATAACATCATCTACTGTTGATCGAAGTCATCTACATAGACTAAGTGGGAGAAATACGTATTATTGAAGCTATCTCAAAAACTAAAAAAATATGGGACTACCGCGCAAGCTTCCTCTACCAAATGAATTTAAAATAAAAATAACAGTGGCACTCCGGGAGTGCCGACAGAAGTGAAAACTTGAAAAAAAATCGGCACCGCGGTAGTCAACGCGTTGACGTCTTTTTAACCGTCTTACGAATTTTCGATCACGTGTCCTGACGCGAGTTTAACATTTTTTACCCATTACAAAAAAGTGCACAACGCCGCTAAAGAAGTTTTCACTTCAAAAATCAAAATCCGTTCATATTTGAAAAAAATATCGTGTGTCAGCTCCGACGTACAGGTCGTGCCATTAAAGTTAAGACTTGACCGCGCCTCCCGCCGCTCTTTCCCCCGCCCCGATGATGCCCCAGCGGGGACCTCATACCGCTAAAGAGACCCATAAACACAGAACATATAATAACGACTCCGTACAAATTTTAGGAGAAAAATTTTCCTTACCGGCAGGCGCCATCTATGTGTCGCCCACCAAAACAGAGAGTAGAAGCTAGGGCGGGAATTCCAAATTAAAGTGGATTATAAATACTTTGTATTTCATATTATCGTAGACATTTTATGCAAAAGTACAGTGTTTCTCGATAGTTTCCTACAATAAAGAATCACTATCTAGAAACACTGTGTACTTTTGCATAAAATGGTAAATTTAATCTATAAAGAGCAGACTAATAAAACAAAGATTAATACTTTACTTTTTTTATTTAGCATGATATTATTATAATTTACCACATATTCATTTAAGCAACATATAATGACTGATTTTACATGACTACAGTGTCCTCCATGTGTTATTTAAGTTCCGAATTCAGTACCAGAATGACTGTTTGTAACGCACGCTTGTTATTACAACTAAGAGATGCAATAAATATTAATTGTTATTTACAATTGTTACTTATTTAAGTTCATTGAATAAATACATGAGTTATATATTTATTTCCAGAAATATGGTACCTACAAAAGGCGTTCACAAATCACGAGTACAGTATATGTAATGATAATGAAACACAAATTTCGTCAGCATATCTAAAACACAAATTAAACATTAACTAGTATGATGTAAATTACAATAGATTATGCAGAATAATTAAAATACAGAAAGTTAATCATTTTAACTTATTGCAGACATCTTCAACAAAAACATAAAGTATGGCTATTGCATACAATTTGAACATAAAAACCTAGGCAAGCTCAAACACAAGTATACAGACATGGTTTAAGTATTAATGATATCATATTATCTAATGATTATGTATTATTTCAGTTTAATGAAATAAAGAAATGGTTAGGAAAAGAGTTACTTATTATTTTGTTTGAAGGCAGACAGACATGACATTTATGTTTCATGTTTAAACAATATTGATGATTACACGTCTATTAATGATATCTGCACTATCTTCATCATTGACTGAGGCGCCATGCAAAATATCGTTAATTAATACAAGGTGTTAAAATAATAAATACGAAAATAAAAATGAACATAATCTATTTGTATACATTCATACATACATAAACTCACGCCTTCTTCCTATGGGGGTAGGCAGAAACTACAGAACGCCACCTGCTACGATTCTTAAACATACTCCTTTTGCCTCGTTTACGTTCATACATCTGGTCATACACGCCCGTCGGTTGCGAGTATTACGCACCTGGCATTTCTGAAGAACTTCCCCAATAAGGTCAGTATATATCCTTCTAGGGCGTCCCCGACCGGCCTTTCCCTTCACATCAGCCTTGTAAATACATTTTGTTAGTCGCCTTTCATTCATCCTCTCAACATGCCCAAACCATCTCAGCATACCCTTTTCAATTTTTGTCACTACATCTTCTTTTAAATCACACCGCTGTCTTATCACATCATTGTCAGACCACACAAGCTTCGCAAGGAACGCATTTCCGCAGCATTTATTCTACTTTCATGCTTGTTTTGCCACACCCAACATTCACTTCCATACATAAGCGTAGGCACCAGCACACCATTGTGAACAGTCAGTCGAGCCTTTTTAGACATCGACTGGTTGGTCACAATCGCATGTATAGCACCATTCACTTTATTTCCCGCGTTTACTCTCCTTTCCACATCCCTATCAATTTATCATCCCTTGTAAACAGACTCCCCAATTGTATAAACTCACTTACTTGCTCCACACTCTTATCATTTATTTTCACATCACACACCGATACATCCTCTCCTCTTTCAAACACCATGACCTTCGTCTTATTCACACTTATATTCATTCCTTTCATCTTATATGCTTCATCCATTATAATCACCATGTCTTGCAACTGTTCTGCTGACGAAGCAAGTAAAACTTGATCATCTGCGTAGATAAGGCAATAATAATCAATAGGCCGCCAGGCCTCATATCTATACGTAGGTATATTAACTTTTCCCGACTGACCGATTAATTTCGGGTGAAAAGGTCCGAAATTCACGCGGGCAAAGTGCTAGTTACGCATAAATTTATTTATGCATAATTATGTTCATTTTTCTTTTTATTATAGATTTACTAGCCTCTTCAGAATACATTCTGTTTTTTAATGTGCAGTATCTCTTAATGCTAATATGGAAGACACTATTAATTATATAACTTATATTTGATTCTTTGTGCTCCACGCAATTTTCGAGGAAGTCATAATTTATAGAATTCTTTAACAATTGTGTTATTTTCATTTTTATGTTCTCTTTATACGCCTCTTTTTCTAAAAATATATTTATTATGCTTGCACTTTTTTCTACACAATTTATTAAATTCATTGAGAAATTTTATAGAGTTTAAAAATTATGAATCAGTAAAAAAATCTCTTACGTACGCCGTAAGAGATTTTTTTACTGATTCATAATTTTTAAACTCTATAAAATTATGCACTTCCTCTGGTGTTTCAGAGATTAATATAGTTTTACAATTATTACAACTATTTTTATAATTTTTAACAATGAAGCCACAGACAAATACGCACATGCTTGTAGTTCGCTACTTCCTACCTCCAAGTTTTGTTCCAGGTAAGAAGTAATATTTTCTTCAATTTCTTTTTCTATGGAGTGTATATGTTCAGATTGCTCCGTGTAAGTGGGCATGTCTGTGGCTGATGTCAGGAGCGTTTTAAAATTAGTAATTATGGAACTGTTGTCATCTAGCTCACAATTGCCTGAGCTATTATGTGCCATATTGCTTATCACGGCAGTTTTTAAACCAGCAACGAATTGTCCAACTGTCGGGTTGCTATTGGACCCACAGCTGAATCGTATACACCCAAATAAATTTTCTAGTGGGTCCTGCTGGAGTCTTCTTGTGGACAGACTTTTGATTGTTGTATGTTTGGCACTGAGAATTCTCCAAACCATTTCAATTGCATTGAGGGTCCAAATCCATCCATCTTTTGATGGGGGATTGGCCCTGCAGCCCAGAAATTCAAGGGTTCTAAAAAAATTTTCATTTTATTGAACATTTGCAGATGCTCTGTATTATTTTTTAAGTTGATGGACATTTTTTTTCCTCTTCTTAGGTCTTGTGTATATGCGTTTACACCATCGAATAGTTCGTCCATATCTCTAATCAAATTACCTGTTGCCACGGCGTCAGTCGGCATGTCTCCTGAAAATTCACAATAAACAAATTAAATCAATATGAGTAACCATATTACTAAGTAGCTTCCCACTTGCGGCTTTGCTGGCATATACAAAAAAAAAAAAAATCTTTATTTCTGAATTGTGAAGTTTAAATAAGACCACAAAAGTATTATTCGCCATTCCCGGCGAATAAAATGGTAATGTGCTATTACGATAGTTTTAACTTTATTGCATATTCGATATTTAGAGGTCCGATTACACTTAGTCAATTTTTTTCATTCATTTCCTGTGGTTATTTCAGAAGTTACTATTAGATTTTAAGGTGTATTGTAATGAATATAAAAAATCACTCTTCTTTTGGTATTAGAATAATTTCGCTATGTATAATATAATAAGATATTGACAAAATATTGTTCTTTTTTATTTTTCCTGTAAAATTTAGTTTTTAACCGCCTTCCAAAAAGGATGAGGTTCGTAGCGTGTTTGTTTTTTTTTTCTGTTAGTCCACCGATTTCTCCGTCAATTGTGAACCGATTTTGATAATTATTTTTTGGTTTGAAAGAGTATGCTCTCAAGGTGGTTCCATATAAATTTTATTAAATTTGCTTGGACAGTTTTTGAGTTAGTTTCAATAATACGTATTTTTCCCTACTTAGTATGTGGATATGATAAGTTCCTATGACTGTTATTTACATAGCAGGTAGTGGTATTCGAATTTGTGTAGGGTAGGTACCAAAACTAAAAAGTGAAATTTTTCACTTTGTAGTGTTTTTTTTTGGAAGTCGGTTGTTTATTTTTTGTAAAAAGTTTTTTTACCATTACGATTTTATTCGCCGGGGACAGCGAACATGTACTAGTTAATTAAATTTTAAAAAGCGTTCTTACATATCTTATCTATTGACAATCATTCGTCGTCTGTCACTCATCTTAGGGTACATTTATGGTTACAATATTATTCATTACATAATATTTTTTTATGTCATTGCTTCATTTTTAATTATTTTTACCTATTGTGGTATAGTAATTTTATTCCAGGTGCATCATCTTCACATATAATTAATGTATACAAAATATTGTAAAACATTTTAAAAGAGTAACAGTGGAATTTCTTGCCCGTTCGTCTCCATACGAAAACTACTTTTTGGAAGGGGCGACTAAAATCAATTCTATTTTTTTGTAAATTTTGACGTTCAAAAGTGCCTTTTATGTGCCTAATTTAAATAAATTATTTGATTTTGATGAATGAATTTTGAAATGATAAAATCATGGGGCTAGTTACTTTCTCAATAAAGAATTAAGTAATAATTAAAAGTACAATATAATTACTGGATTGTTTTACCCTTTTTAAAAGAGACGACCTTGCTTTACCGTAATTTTGAAATGTATCATGCATAATTATGATCTGAATAAATAAATAAGTTTGAATTTGACTATAAAAAGTTGCTTACCTGTAGCTATTTTTGTATATATTCCTGCTGCAACTGAGTGGCTTAAAACTTGTGCCGCAAGTTTGACCCTCATTTTTTGTTTTGAATTAGGCTCAAGATGTTCTTTTCTCAAGAGTGGTGCATAGACAAAATTGGGATTATTGGAGTCCAATTCATAAAACTGCCTGACGTGGCTCCATTTAGCGATTCCTGTAAATTAATGATTAAAAGTATTATAATGATTAAGTATAAACTTTCATACTTTTTTTTTATTATTAGACTCTATCAGGGATTTCCAAAGTTTATGTTCTTGATTTAGAAAAGGTTAAGGCTAGTTTTCAAAACCCGATAGTTTCATAATATTGTAGGTAGGTATACCGTAAAATGAGCTTCAGCTTTTCTGCATAAGTCAACAAAATAAGTTTTCCTACTTCTGTATGAATGGACTAAAGAAAAGCAAACCTAACCGAGGCGGCGTGATACAATTCGAGCTCACTTTGCTTGCTATTCTACATTCTCTTGATTCTTCAACTTTTCTGTATATGTCGACAAAACACTTTTTGAGCTCGCTCTTACATTATGCATTCTCATAATGATTGTTTCTCTCTTCTTACAAAACTCTACAAAGTTAGCTATCCAAGGGGGTGCAAACACATATGTTGAAAGGTTGGGAACCCCTGCTCCATATGTCACATTAAATAACAAATAACTTACCAATTCCTTGATTGTTGTCTGATGTTATATTGGTCCTAAACTTTACATCGTATTTCATAAACAGATTTCTGAAGCACTTCAGAAGGTGTGGTGTGTCAAATAGTGTGACAATTTTGTGATTGCTCACTTCTATGTAAGGATTCTCTACAGAAGCTCCTAAAAGACATAGAGCTCTCTTGTTGACTCCATCCAAGTCACAAACTGAAGCGCATATATTAAGTCCAGCACCTAAGCAACAATTTAAAACCTGAAAGTATTTTAAGGGAGATTAGTGACAAATAAAATCTAAACATTTTTTTAGTTAACATAGTTCAGCAAAGTGTTAAATAAGCATGATCATAATTCAAAATGAAGAAGAAATGCATACCTCCTTAATCAAAGCAGATAGTCTGTCAGCTGTAACAAATCCACTTGAAAGATAATAAGCAACTGGCTGCTTAACATACTTCCTAACTCCAACTACCATAAAAACAAGGGCATATGAAGCTGCCTGTGGAGATCTACCTTGTGTAGCATGGTCTTGGTAACCTTCAATAAAATCCGCCTTAGGGGTTGTACCATAATTTTTTTCGTAAAGACATTTCATCCCACAACAATATATACTCTCTTTCGGATGGCTCAAAGTGTTTTGTTGTTTTTTTCAACACTGTAAATATGGATTTGTTGGTCCCCACATTCATCTTAAATTTATTTAAGAGGGATTTTAATGTGCTGGGTGCTGGTAAACAAATCATCCTCCTCAATAATTTGTAGCTTGTTGGTGACCTTTTATAGAGCCTCAGTGCTATTATTTTAGCCTCCATGTTCCATCTGCGCCCTGGTTTCTTCCTCTTATAGTTCTGCAGTTCTCCTTGCAGTAACAGTGCAAATGTTGAACTCATTTTTTTATTGAGAATTTTTTTGACTGTGTCATTGTTACCAATAACATTTAAAAATGCTTCATTTTTTAAATGTTTTACAGTTTTTTGTAATCTATATACTTTGTTCATACTTTTTTTTAGTTTCCTTATCAGCATTTTGCTTTTCTGATCGCCTTCTTGTTTCGAAGACTTGCACACAAACGTTCCTGAATTGATTGGAGTGATAATGTTTGCATTATGTTCCCTAAAAGGTTCAATTCTGGACGGACCGGCAACAGGTTCAAATATGGCAGGTTGATCTGGCAGATTAGAAATAGTTGTATCCTGAAAATGAAAGGTTCATTTAAATCCTAAAACAAATAAAAAAAAAATTTTTGAGAAAATTGATATGATTAAATCAAGCTTGACGATATATCCTAACTAATGCGAAAGTGAGTTTGTTTGTTACGCTTTCATGCTAAAACGGCTGAATCGATTTGGATGAAATCTGACACATGGATAGACCATGACCTAGGTTAAAAGTAGCCTATGTCCATCTTAAGTAAGCTCTCTCCAAAATTTTATAAGAATTGATTCAATGAAGTTCAGAAAAGTTACAAAACGATAAACAGACTTACTTTCACATTTTTAATATAAGAATGGATGAATGTCAACAACAACATCATCATTCTGCTGCAATATAATAAAACACTTGAAAATAAAACAGATCCTACTCATCTATCTAACTTAGTTTAAATACTGATTTCTTGGCCAAACCATCAGGTGCAGAGAGTTAAAGCAATTATGTTAATTAATTATATTTTTCGTGATAAACATAACATAACATAAATTGATATAGCTTATAATTTTTCATGGAAAACAGATGTAGATGGTCTCTAAAAGAATGAATAAAATCTTCATTCACTCTCTACAAACTGTCCAAAATTGTCAACAAAGAAACTATCTTAACGGCATATCACAGACTTGTTGCACCTTTATTAAGATATGGTATAATATTCTGGGGCAACTCGGTAGACAAGGAATTTGTATTCAAAGCCCAAAAGAAATGCAACATAGCAATGTGCCATCTACATAGTACTACAAGTTAACATTACTTTTCAAATTTAATATTTCTAACATTACCTTCCTTGTAAATGTACAAATTAAATCTTTTTGTAAAATCAAATCCAAGCTATTATAAGACTGCTTCTAAAAGCTATTATAAACAATTACGTGACAAAAAAAGGTTAGACGTAGAAAGTATTATTTGTATGGCATCACTGATTTATAATAAATTGCCTGATGACACTAAAAAATTACCTACCATCTATTTAAGAAGAAATTATAAAAAGTGTTATTATAATGTTAAAGACTACATACATAACATAACGCCTGTAATCCCCGAAGGGATAGGCAGTGGTGTAGGTACCTATAGTACACCCACATTTCACCAGTTATGTTTAAGTTCCATGTAAAAGGGGCCCAGCACAAATCCAGAATCCGGGCTGCTACTGAGGAATTCCAGATGGAAAACCCAATAACATTTTGCCCAAACCGGGAATCGAACCCAGGACCTCATACTCAGACCAACGAGGAAGTCGAGGATGTTTAAGACTACTTCGAAGATAAAGAAATTGTATGTTGATTTTAGCAAATATTTACAAATACTATGACATTATTAATTTGCTTGACATTACTGTTATAATTTATTATTTCAGATTTAATCTAATGTGTAATAAAATTCACTATCTATGTATATTTTTAATGATAAAGAAAACTGATTAAGAATAATTGTGTCATAATGTTCCTAATATATTTGCACACCTCACATGGTTATAATATAGGTTCATAAGGTACACCTTATGAACCTTTTATAACATCCTCTGCACCTGTGTTATGCAATTAAATGATTTGATTGATTGATTGATAATGTCTGTATTTCTCTGCATTGTAAGGCATAAATGTGTAATAAATACACTTTTTCAAGTGTTAATTGTACTAACCTCATGGCATTGAATGCTAGGTACAGCTGTTCTGAACAACTTTTTCTCAATAAAGCATGTGCGTTGAAAATGTTTGCTGCAAAGCATCTTATGTTTAGAATGGAGTCCATTCTGGAATTTTGGTGAAGACCAGGCTTCGTTAGGGAAGCAATACTTTGCCCATAATTCACAACTGGAAAAGAAAACATATCAAAATTACATACCATAATAATCATGTTCCTGTTATGTCTAACTAAAAATCGAAACTGTATTCACTTTGATTGAAAGAGATGTTATATTAAATACGGTAATGGTGTAGGCAAGAAAAGTAAGTCATAGTAAGTACCTAATAATTTATGGCAGCAAAAGTTGAGACTTTAGCAAAGGGTATCAAATACATTAAGTATGTATATATAATATGTTACGTTGGTTTGTGGTAGTTAGAAGCTGGATTAACAATATTTGTGGTATTCTATGTTGTTTAGAACGAATAGCATGAAAAGTACATAAGTAGGTACATACCGCAGGGCATTTTTTGAGCCAGGTTTTGGAAACCGATGCAAACTGATGCTGACATCTTTAGAAGGTGAAGATCCACACATGCAACAGATTCTAGTGTTTTCTTTCTGCGAACTCATCGCGAAATTTAAAACACAAAATCAAACAAGAGTCACTGTCTCAACACCGAGTCTTTATCTCACAAATACACGGAGGAGCAAGCTCGACTCAACGTTATCAATGTAGGTAGAATTAAATGGAACTAGTTTATTTATTACAAATAAACGTAAATACAAGATAAAATGGTGCGCAAACGGCGGCAGAAATTTTTCTTGTGAACGTCAACGTCATAATCAATATGACGTAGAGATGTTAGTGTTGCCATACATTATCCCCTATACCAATATTTTTTTAATAAGTAATAATCAGTTAAATATGTTATATTTCATAATAAAATATATTTTTTTGGAATCAGAATAATAGCTAAAGTCACTTTTAAGGCCAATTTAATTTAAAAATAAATTAATAACCTCATTATTATCGAGAATACCAAATAATATTTTTTGGTGGCAACATTATAGAACTGTATCTAATCATCTCTTTTACTCTTATGTCGTTGTCTCTCTCTTTTTTAGAAGCCCGCCTACTTAATGTTCGTAGAATAGAGTTGTCAGGCCCTGAAACCCATAAATCGTCTACTGCGCAAGTCAAACCACGTGGTGCGTCAAGTCTCATCTTTAATGGCACGACTTGTACTAATACTACTAATTTGTGGATTAGCACTAAGCAAAGAGGGCCACAGAATATAATTATACTCAAAGAGCTGTAGCTTCAAACACTTAAAGCTAGCTAACTAGCTAGTTAGCTTATGTAACGCAATGATATTTTAAGTAAAAAGACGTTTATATTTTCGTTTCACAAATAAAGAACTGTAATACTTCGATAGAATCACCGAATAGAATTTGAAAAATAACTAGTTACTAAAATCACACGTTTTTAAAACCGGTGACGTCCTTAAAGTCATTAATTACGTCAGATATGGGAAAAAATATTTTTCTAGGAATCCGCTAAGTCCCTAGATTTTTTTAGAATATTTTTTGTATGTTTTTTCATTTCCAAATGCTTTTTAAGATCTTTAAGTTTTGCGTACATTTCAGAGTGGCAATAACTATAAAATGCTTTAGTTGATTCACCTGGCACGGGTTTGAAAGTTTTAATCGATGTTTGATCTCTTTATAATTTTCCCACTCGGTTCTATAATTCTGGGTGTAACACTTTTTTTCATCTGAATTGCCTTGCTGACCATGAAAATCGAGTTTATTTCACGCACAGTGCTCACACTAAACACTATATATACAGTATAAAGTAAAATTATTGTATTCGTAATATCTGTGAGTGCGAATGAATGAAATCCGTATTTTGGTCTCACTCATTCTTGATCTTGATGAGCGAGAAAGGCAACAAACAAACGAACAAATTTTGATTGACTCTACAGTTCGTATAAATCCCACCAAAAACATTTTCATGTAAAATGTTGCCAAGATAATGAGAATGTTGCTTCATATGGCTCGAACTAGAGCTGCCATCCGTCCGCATAAAGCCGGACAGTGTTTTCCGGCTTTTGTTAGGCTTTTAAAGAGACCAGCAATGGACGAAACAAAGAAACAGGTTAAAATTGGAAACTATTGCAATAATGTTGATTGTGGAATTTATTTTAAGACATGTAACTTGCTAAATGTTTTAGGATAAAATTATTAAGTAGTTTGAGCTTTTAAAGCGTTTCTACCAAAGAAAAATATGCAAATGAAAATGATAATACCGATTAAAACATTCTTATAAAAAAAATGTGTTTTATTTAAACTTTTAATCAAAAATCCTTTTTTTTTGCGTCCGTCCTTCAAGTTTAACAGTGTAGCCAACATTACGACAAAGGAACTATTTAACGTGGAACCTTCGACCATGCCCGCGAAATTCAAATTTTCTTATGTTTTTTTTCATTTTACAAAATGAAAAAAAAACATAAGAAAATTTAACATGAAATCTGAGACTGACCTACAGGTCAGTCTCAGATTTCATGTTAATGATTGATTGATTGGCGGTCATAAAAGATGGCCTCCCTCCATTTCTTCCACATCTCACGGTTACCTAAATAACATATCAAATTATTTGCTGCTAAGAATGTCAATTTCGTGAATTTATGACATTATACACCATCACTCAGAATTGTATTTACGATTTTAATTATTAACATTCTGTAAATATATATTTATTATTTTTACGACCGCAAATCAATCAATCATTAACATGAGATCTGAGACTGACCTAAAAAATACAAAAAACTTAAGAAAATTTGAATTTCGCGGGCAGGGTCGGCGCTTTCGCCTTAATAAAACCATTGAGATAGAAAAAACATGGAGGCGCCGCGATATTCTATACATAAATTTGCTTATACAAATATGAGTGAAATACGAACTAGAATGTGAAATATCGTGTTATTTCACTCTTTCTAATGTGGTAATCGTATTTGATAAAAGAGACAACAATATTTCAGTTGTTCCTCATAATGGCAACATTTTGTTGAGACGTAGTAACAGTTGTAGGTAAGTGCCATATCCGCCATAATATGCGACAAGTTCATGGTGAGCTGTCAAGTGGTTGTTTACTTTTTGTTTTATTGAGATTTGTGAGAAAATTACGAGGAGTTTTCCTTTAAAACTACATATATACGTTGGAAAACACCAATTCAACATGCCTGTGTGTTGTATTGTGAAGTGTGGTGCAAGAAAGAAGGAAAATCAACCTCAATTGTCTTTGCACAGGTTAGTAGCCGGTTTTCATGCAATAGTACATAAAGTGATAAACGTTCGATTAAAAAATTGCTAGGCGATCATTAAATACGGCTTAAATTTTAATATATGGGTTTATTTCCGTCCAACAGACCTTTTTATTATTTCATAATTTCTTTTTTTTTATTATTTCGTTCGCCTGTTTAAAAGGCAGGCATCGATCTATAGACCATTCAGCCTAATTCGTTTGTTTACAATGATATGTCATGATGGAATAGTGTTGTACCGTTGCCGTAATAGTTTCTGATACTAGTTCCTTCGCTGCGCTGAAATGATATTGCTAGGTCCGGCCCGTGGTTTACAGCAAACTGTACTCTTTGGTTCATAGCACCGAGAGACAGTTCCACAGAGTTTTATGATGTGTATACGATTTTTTTGTTGAATTTTTTAAGATGAACAATACTGTAGAACATACATTTTATGTAACTTTTATGATTTCCGCGGCGCACGCTAATAAAGTTCCCATTCCGCATGATTGTTTCCGACATCTTCAACAATAATCGTCAAATTTCAGCCAATTTACACAAAACCTTAATGAATTATACACTAAAACCTCCGCATGAATCACTCCGTCCATTAGTGAAAATTGATTGAAAATCCGTTTAGGAGTTAAAAGGAAAAACAGACAGACGCGGCGGTGGACTTTTTTTTATAATATGTAAGGATGTGTATTATTCCGAATGTTCATTTATGGTAAAATTGTTAAAAATTTAATTCACTTATGCAATGATATTTTAAGTAAAAAGACGTAGATAGGTTACCTTACGTACATTCGTTCTTCAAAAACGGCACAATGTCACGCTATTAGATGACACGTGTAAGTAGGACAGCATGTCGTAATTATCGGGAGCGAAAAAGAGACAAGACGAAGAAAATGTGGCTAATTAGCCAAATTTTGACGTGCCTCTTGCGAAGCGTGTATAACCTATCTACCTCTTTTTTTACTTATAATATCATTGCACTTATGCCCGTTTTTACCGACAGCTAAGTGACACTTAAATGAATACCTAAATAAAACTGCACTGTTGGATTTTCAACTGTCAGCGCTGAGTCTACCGTTGAAAATCCAACAGTGAACTTTTCATTTAAGTGTCCCTTAGTGAAGGTGAAAACAGGCATAAGACTTGCATGCTCGCTCGATACTAAATATTTGGCTTTGTTTAAACGTTCACTTGCCAAACATAAGGTTTGCGTTACAAATATTTGTGAAAACTTTATTTGCTAAGTAATAATTCTATAAATGAAATTATAATTATGCGGAAAATTGTTTGGGAAGTGATAAATTGTCAATACTCGTTTTTTTCTGTTACAATGGACTATTAGCTAATATTTTTTTTTTATATGATACAACCGTGATCGTAATACTATTACGTACTAGTATCGATACTTGAAATAGTAACACTATGTTCCCTGAAAGACACAACCCTAGCATTGGCAGCCATTTTAAGAGACATTTTGAGTTGTAGGTATGCACCTTTTTTTTGTAGGTATTTCCAGTCCATACTTATTATATGTCTATGAATAAAACGCACTCTACAGGTAATAGGCATAAAGGTTATATAAATAAAATGATAGTTTATGACAGGAAATATAGATGTTACGGCTATAGATGTTTCACATAAAAAACGACGAAGCGCTTCGAGAAAAGATTGGTAGTGTCCTTGCGCTTCGTTTGGCTCGTCTTGGCGGGAGCACCGGGCACTACCGTGCCCCCAGATGTGTTGATGTGTGTTGAACGTGCACTTACCATGAGATTGGTTGAGTTGGATTAGTGGTTTGCATTGAGATAGTAAAAACACGGAGGCGCCGCGATATTCTATACATAAGTTTGCTTATACAAATATGGGTGAAAAACGTACTAGAATGTGAAATATCGTGTTATTTCACTCTTTCTAATGTGGTAATCGTATTTGATAAAAGAGACAACAATATTTCAGTTGTTCCTGATAATGGCAACATTTTGTTGAGACGTAGTAACAGTTGTAGGTAAGTGCCATATTCGCCATATTATGCGACAAGTTCATGGTAGTTCTGCTGTCAAGTGGTTGTTTACTTTTTGTTTTATTGAGATTTGTGAGAAAATTACGTGGAGTTTTCCTTTAAAACTACATATATACGTTGGAAAACACCAATTCAAGATGCCTGTGTGTTCTATTGTGAAGTGTGGTGCAAGAAAGAAGGAAAATCAACCTCAATTGTCTTTCCACAGGTTAGTAGCCGGTTTTCATGCAATAGTACATAAAGTGATAAACTTTCGATGAACTTTCATTCGTTTGTTTACAATGATATGTCATGGTGGAATAGTGTTGTACCGTTGCCGTAATAGTTTCTGATACTAGTTCCTTCGCTGCGCTGAAATGATATTGCTAGGTCCGGCCCGTGGTTTACAGCAAACTGTACTCTTTGGTTCATAGCACCGAGAGACCGTTCCGCAGAGTTTTATGTAGTGTATACGATTTATTTGTTGAAGTTTTTAAGATGAACAATACTGTAGAACATACATTTTATGTAACTTTTATGTTTCCGCGGCGCACGCTAATAAAGTTCCCAGTCCGCATGATTTTATCCGACATCTTCAACAATAATCGTCAAATTTCAGCCAATTTACACAAAACCTTAATAGATTATACACTAAAACCTTCCGCATGAATCACTCCGTCCATTAGTGAAAATTGATTGAAAATCCGTTTAGTAGTTTTTGAGTATTTCGCGTTCAGACAGATAGAAAAACAGACAGACGCGACGGTGGACTTTGTTTTATAATATGTAAGGATGCGTATTATTACGAATGTTCATTTATGATAAAATTGTTAAAAATTTAATTCACTAATGCCCGTTTTCACCGACAGCTAAGTGACACTTAAATGAATACCTAAATAAAACTGCATTGTTGGATTTTCAACTCTCAGCGCTGAGTCTACCGTTGAAAATCCAACAGTGAACTTTTATTAGGGATTCATTTAAGTGTCACTTAGTGAAGGTGAAAACAGGCATAAGACTTGCATGCTCACTCGATACTAAATATTTGGCTTTGTTTAAACGTTCACTTGCCAAACATAAGGTTTGCGTTACAAATATTTGTGAAAACTTTATTTGCTAAGTAATAATTCTATAAATGAAATTATAATTATGCGGAAAATTGTTTGGGAAGTGATAAATTGTCAATACTCGTTTTTTTCTGTTACAACGGACTATTAGCTAATATTTTTTTTAATATGATTCAACCGTGATATCTAGTAAGATTCGTAATACTATTACGTACTAGTATCGATACTCGAAATAGTAACACTATGTTTCCTGAATGACACAACCCTAGCATTGGCAGCCATTTTATGAGACATTTTGAGTTGTAGGTATGCACCTTTTTTTTGTAGGTATTTCCAGTCCATACTTATTATTATGTCTATGGTGGTTTGAGAGACCGTTATGTTTAGTGGGCCACGAGGCCACATTTGGTGGGTTCGTCAAAATAATGTTGGCAACACTGCAATAAATAGAATGTGGAAATGTCAATGACTAAAGAATGGAAATGTCAATCGTAAATTTGTAGTCTTATGATGTCCATGTCAAATTGTCAATTGTCAAAGTCAACAAACAAAATTATTTGTATTTTTTAGCTTTGAATCTCGTGTTCTCTTATTTTCACACCATGTCACACAAGCAAAATTGTATCAGCTTTCATGCTTTTGATCGTAACCAATAGTTCAAAACATGAAAATCGTAATTTCTGAGAGCAACTGAGCAACATGTATTGTGTGTAATGTAAATTTTGGTTAAAAATAAATATGAGGACACGTTAGACTCAAATGAAGTTGTTAACTGAGCGACGAAAATGTCCATGCCACCAGTGAACTATAGCGTTCCTCCGCCGCGGTTGGACATACCACCGCCGGTTCCAGTACCGTCGAGTGTGCCGCCTCCGCAAATATTTAGCTGTCCACCACCGTACGCGCCGCCGCCCCCCCTGCCAGCGATTGACGAGCCGCCGCCGCCCTACGGGCCCATGACGATCTTACCCCCAATGAATGTACCTCCACCATCCGGACCTTATCCCGTGATGCCAATAGACGTACACTCAGCTCCGCCACCCTTCTATGCAAAACCACCAAACTACTCCAGCGTGAACCACAGTAATAGTCATACCATACCAACAGCAAGTGGCTCTAAAGACTGGCAAAACCCTTTTAGTTCTGGAAAACCAAAATCATCAGAATCTCACAATGGAAGGGATTCAATTGACAGATACTCTCGCAGTTCTACATCAAAACGTAATTATTCTCCTAGTCATGACAAAAATTACGACAGAGATCGCGAAAAAGACAGAGAAAGGAGATACCGTGAACGCAGACACAATCATAGTCCAAGTCGTCATTCAGTCGTCAGTCGTGACAGTCGCCGCAGTCGCAGTCCGTCACACATGAGCCATAGAGACAGGGAGAAATCATACAGGCAAAGATTTGATGAAAGACAAGAGTATGAGAGAAAAAGATGTGAATATGAAAAACATCATAGCATGTCTCGGAGCAGGGACCATAGAAGTCACAGTCGAGCTGAGTCTCATGACTCAAGAAGGCTCAGGACTCCCAGCAGGCGAAGTGAGCGATCACCCACCAGAGAATCCCGAGAGTCTCGTGTTCACAGCCGAACAAGGGAGATGTCACATGTATCACGACATTCACGACATGAACCTTCCTCAAAACCATTGTCTGATCGTGAGAAAATTTTAGAAGAATTCAGGTATGTGAATGATTTAAGTTCTAGTATACCACAACACTATATACATAAACTTAACACTTTGAAGGACAGTACACGAGACACAATAGAAGTTTTATTGTTATGACGCCTATGGGTGTATAGTGTCCTTCAAATTGTTAATCTAAAAATGCACACTTGCTCAGTTTGATAAATTTGTGTACTCAACTAGGTAAAACATGCTTTTATTGTTGTTGAATTACCCTAATTGAATGGCATTGCCTGGCTTATGTGTATTTTTGTCTTGAATTACAAAACAATATAATTTTTTCCATTTACAGGAAAAACTATTGCAAAACTTCTGAGGACTTCATACAAAAAATGGAGCAGTGGTCAAAGGAACACAATTCTGATGATGAGGAGGTAATTCAATGACATTTTGAGCTTTCACTTCTGGCTTTGTACATATTGGTTTTATTCATTGGGTTCAAACTAGGGTTGCCAACTGTACTACAATATATGTATAGTATTGTACTATATTTCGAGTCTTCATACTATATACTGTTGAAGAAATATATAGTATGCAAAAATACTTTATTTTCAACACTGAAATCTAACAAAAAAATCCTACACTAAAAAAAAACATTGGTAGTGCCGACAGAAGTGAAATCTAAAAAATAAATACTTCCAAAACCTTTAAAGTAAAAATACTTGCATAGAAAGTTAGTTGCCGGCCACTGTTTTTTATGTTTATCCTGCCACTTTGGCATTTACAGAAAGGGTATTTTCGGATATGACTTTGAAATGGCGAGAAGAAAGAAACAGAAGCGTATCTCATTAATAAAAAATGAACTTTTGATTTACATTAATTTAAACATTTAATGTAATCAAAATTATGACATTTGAATTTTAGAAAAAAAAAAATAATGCAGGAAGTGCAAAAAAAAAATTATAAAAATAGTATACTAACATAGTTTTTAAGACCTCTGTTACTAACACTATATGGACAAATTTTGTAATTATGTCTGAAATAAATGAATTTATTATTATTATTATAAATAAAAGTGTACTATATTTTTATAGCTTATTTTGAAAATTACTGTATTTCGCCGAAGAAATGTTGGCAACCCTAGTTCAAACCTCTCTGGCCTCTTAGCAAGTTTATGTAGATTTCAGGCTTTAATCTTTCAAATAAGCTCTACTGCAATTTAATTTGCTTGTTTTGGGTTTATAGTTTATTTATTTAGAATCGTCAACATTACAAACACTTTACAAAAATAGAATAATACATTATTTAAGAACAATTCTAGTTTTGTAACAATTGTAGACAACAAAAACATTTAAATATATAAAAACCTTAGCAATGGTGTAAACATAACAGTATAGAAACAATAGTTATTATTGTTTTATTTTTGTTGTTGTATTTATTATATTTATATGTGTTTATAAGTCTTAACCTTATAAAAACAAAACTAGTTGATAGGTGTTAAAATTATGACAAATAGGTAACAAAAAACAAGAAATAAAAACAGTAGGTAATATGAAATTATCAATATGAAATCCTGAATAAAATTTGTACAAAATCAAATTGATTTTTTTTTAAATATTTATTAAATTAAGATTGAGATTAAAAATATGGTAGACAAATTCATTCTAGTTATAGTATGAACTAAATAACATATTATCATGGAAAATGTGAGGGAGAGGGCTTGTTTGAAATTAGGTATATAGCAAATGAATTCTAGACAGAATCATGGGAAAAATATACACACTGATTGCGCAAAAACACCTAATTTTATTCCAATTTAATCATTTTAGGGATCAAAAATGTGGTACAGAAGTTCCCCAGCAGAATTATACTATAAGCAAGTAGATAATGGGCCGGGTGTCCAACAAACTCCCAAACTAGAGAAGATCTGTGACACATTCTTCAAGCAATTGATTGCAAGGGGGCGCAAGGCTAGGCCTGAAGTGGACGAGCTGCCGCCTTTGAAGCCCTCTAAAGTTGCCATGTGCAAACATACATGTAAGTTTATATCTATAAAGGTAGATTTTTTACAGTTTACTATATACCATCTATCAATCAACTAAGCATATTTTGGTGATCATAAAGTTTTTGTCAGGATATACTGTTTTTGGTAAAATGGTGCATTTTGTTAAAAGTTCTATTGAAAATCAAAAAGACGTTAGATGGTTCTCAGTTTTGTTGAGTATTCATAGACAACAGAGCAGCCCCACTCTTGCTTTGTCAAAAGAATTTATTTCTGCAAGAGTTTTTCATTATTGTAGCTTGAACATTTTTTATCTTTATTTTTTTTTTTCAGCTGAAGAAGGAAGTTCGTCGTCAGAGAGTGAAGATGAATGCTTGGATGAAGATGGTCTTCAAGGTTACACTGACAGGATAATGCTGGAGTTGCAGAGGAAGCAAAGCCATCCCAGGAGACTTCACCCTGAGATGTGGTAAGTAACATAAACCTACAAGGGCACTTATGAAACGTCAGAAGCTAGGTGCACGGTTCCAATTAGTCGCTTCCTATGGAGAAGAGCCAGCAAGATACTCCATGGTTACTCTTTTAAAAATAAATGGTTTCTACAAAGTTTTCAAATTACAGTGTTAATAGGTATGAGAGGATAGTGTAGGCCTATCAATAAGTACCAGATACTTAGTAAAATAGAAAATGGTCCACAAGTCAGTCTACAGCCTACAACTTTCTAATTGGCCAATTTGCCCAGCAAATTTGGTACTCATATTATGTATTTCTGTGACCCAAAAACAGATGCGTAACGTAAATAAATGAATTTTAAATATGTGGGTCACTTTTGGGGGTTATTTGAAAATAAAAAATAAAAGTTTTGCAAATTATACTGTGTGATATATCAAATGAAAGGACCTGTTTGTTGCGAGGATCTCCGTTAAAAAAAAAAAAAAAAAACTAAAGATATTTAAGAAAATTTACAGTTCCCCCTTATCTCCGAAACTACTGAGCCTAAAATTAAAAAAAAAAATACGTAGATTAGTTGTTTATCTATAGATTACAGGAAAATAATATAAGAAGTCCTATGGTCTTAAAATAACATGGTCAATCTCTCAATAGTGTGCATACAAACTTACATTTGCAGTTGGAATGTATGGGAGAACATGTTTTTCAACTACAATGTTAAGTTTATATTTGGTATAAATCCATCTAAATGCGTGTCGGACCACGCACAATGTAGTTGACATTCGACACGCACTTGGCCTGTTTTTCCCTCCTAATGATCATGCTAAAACTCTTTAATTTGTTGGTCTTATGATCTTCGTAACTTATTCTTATAATAATTCTACACGCCCTACCCTAACTGAAGGTTCAACAACACTGGCGAAATGAACGGCGGCCCGCTATGCCGATGCAGTGCGCGTGCAAGACGTCAGGGCATGCGACACGGAGTGTTCGCAAGCGAAGAGGTCTTCCCTAAGTGTATACCTTCGCAGAGCAATATTGACAAGCTGTATCATTACAGGTGAGCAATTAGTACTTAAGCCCAATGGAATCCCTGCTGTGATATGGTAGCTCGGGAGTCGGGACCTAATGCAGCGGACCGTTCAAACATTCGAGCGAAAAGGTTTTACGTATTTTGTTTTTGTCAATTCTTTCTGTACCAAATATAGTTGAAGCAGTTTTAAGAAGAAAGCTAGTAGAGGTCTTTCTAAAAGTTTATCTAGGAAAAATGTTATCCATCGTTGTTGTCACGAAACAGCATTGTTGTGTTCTAGTAAAGTTATTGATGCTGGTAAAATCATAGACATAAGAGACGTTTCCATTTGATTTCGAATGTCAACACATTGCAGGTATTAAAAGGGACAGTAACAGTAAACCACTTCCTATCTAATAGGCCGTCGTCTTATTTGCCAACATGTCACGTAAAAAAACTGTAACATATCTCTCATTTCCAGAATAACGGTATCGCCACCTACAAACTTCTTGATAAAATCTCCAACTATAATAGGTCACGATGAGCACGAGTTCCTATTCTCTGGCTTCTCGATGTTTTCTCACTACAAACTCGCAAAGTTGCCGACTTGTAAAGTTATACGGTTCAATATTGAGTACACTATCCTATATGTGGAGGAACCACCGCCGCAGAACTTTACTGTCAAAGAACTGGATCTGTTTGGTAAGTGTTTGTTTTAGTTCTGGTTATGTCAAAACTACATTTAAGAATTAAACCTTGTAATTTCCCAGTATATCACCTGATCCCATGGCGCTCTAATCCTCTTTAGTCTGTAATAGTGTCATTATAAAGGCCTGTTGACGATAAACCATAATATTATTAATATGTTCCTACTCCACGGCTGGCTTTCCACCATGGCTATGCGAGGTAGATGCACTGAGCGAAGTATCGAAAATTCTGTTTTTTGGTGTGGCTAAGCAAGCAAATGTTCTGCTTCACCGTATATGATAAAAACCTTGCTTCGTTTAATCGTCTCCCACTAGAGTTGCGCTCTGCCTTCCTAGCTTCGTCGCACAACTCTCCCCCGCATTACAAAGAACAGTCGCGACTGTCGCCGTCTGCCGAATGAATTAATTATTTCAGTTTGACCATAATATTTTTCAGAGGAGTTCCTATTCTACGAACTGCTGGAGCTCGTTGATTTAGACTTGGGTAAAGGTACTGACACAACATGCTCACAGTTCCACTTCATGCCGAGATTCGTAAGATACCTACCGGAAGGCGGATGTGAGGTATACTGACTTATTTCTTTTATTATAAATGTCTCATAACTTCATTGATTTATTTCATAACGTCATCAATTTCGTTTTAAATAACTAATAACTGTTTTACTATCCTCTCCCTTCGTCCTAGGTGCGCGACATGTTTATAAATAATAATTTCTAATTGTTACCAAGATTCTGCCACCAACGTCAATGTGAACCTTCGCATATGGCGTTGGTCCAGCGTAGTCGATCATCTAACTTATAAGCAGCGTAGATGCTGCGCAGAGGGGAGAACGCAACGTAGCTTCGCGTAGTGGTCATAAGCGCTACTGCTGAGCCTGAGGTCCTGGGTTCGAGTCCCAAGTCGGGCGAAGTGTTATTGGGTTTTTCTATCAGGAATTAGGAGCCCGGAGTCTAGAATTCTCCCCGGTTGATAATGATAAGCTCATCCCCTATTACATGATACTTAAACTGGCGAAATGTATGTGTACACACAGCTACACGTCAAGCTATACATTTCCAGTATACTCTGACCTCGCATTGTACAGAACACACACATTTCCAGTTTATGCTGATCTCGCTCTGTATAGGATTACAGAGCGAGATCAGCATAAATTGGAAATGTATAGCTTGATGTGTAGCCGTGTATACTATAGGTACACCTCTGCCTAATCTCTCGGGGATTACAGACGTCATGTTCCGTTAATGTATGTAAAATGTATGATATTAGCTACTATTCGATAATTTCTTATCGTATCAATCTTTGTCGCTCACAAAGGACATAGGGTTACTTCTTTTGCTTCTTCCACATTTATCATTATTTTTATACATGCTCACTGGTCGTGGCTCGTGTTTGGTCAGGCGTCTAAGGTCAGTGTGTATGTTCTTATGGCTATCCTTATTTAGTTAATTACGCCCTTTAATTTACTTTCTATTATACCCTTTAAATGTTTTATTGTAGACTGTAGAAAACAATTTTGTTTTAATTAATTATTCTTGTGACTAAGTTTTTTTCATTACATCAACGAAAAACGATTTATTTTCAAACCTATGAGTATAATTAGTTGAATGTATCTTTTTACTCCAGGTTTTATCAATGTGCGAAGTGCTGAAGTACTTGACAGCGGAAAGTGGATTGCTGATAGCACCAGGGACATTGGAACATGTTCATAAAATGGACCATTATACTTGGCAGAAGTTCGTTGATAGGATTAAAGGTTCATTGATTTCTTATTAATAATTTGGCTTTATTTAAATCGTTAAACATCGTAATAAAGTCGGTGCTATAAAAAATACGACTTACCAATAAATTATTCAAGATTGTATATCCCTGGCCCCTGCAGAGGTCCCGCTTTATTGCAGGGTCTTAAAGTATACTCTCTTTTTAGGGTTCCGTACCTCAAATGGAAAAAACGGAACCCTTATAGGATCACTCGTGTCTCTGTCTGTCCGTCTGTCACAGCCAATTTGCTCCGAATCTAATGGATCGATTAAGTTGAAATTTGGTACACAGATGTATTTCTGTGACCCAAACACGCGTCCGTGTAATTTAAATAAATGATATTTGAATATTGGGGTCACTTTTGGTGGGCAAATATGATAAGAAAAAAAAAAGTTTACCAAATTGTATTGTGTGACATATCGAACGAAAGGGGTTGTTGCAAGAATATCAATTAATAAAAATTTACCATTCCCCTTAACTCCGAAACTACTAAGCCTAAAATTTTGAAAAAATACAGAGAGTGGTTCTTTACTCATACTATGGTCTTAAAATAAAATGGTAAATCTCTCAATATTCTGCGTTCAAACTTATATTTGCAGTTGGAATGTATGGGAGAACATGTATTTCAACTACAATGTTAAGTTTGTATTTGGGATAAATTCATCCCAACTACGGAACCCTTTATTGTGCACACACTTGGCCGGTTTTTTTTTCTAGTTTAATACACAGGTATATTTTTTATTTTATTTAATCGTAGTTTGCAATTTGTACCCTAACGAGTCACATCAAAGTTGAATTTTAATAAGCACTCGATTTATAGTCTAACAAAGATTCTATATTCCAGGAATGATAGTAACATACCCAGGCAAGAAGCCATGTTCCGTGAGAGTGGACCAGTTAGACCGCAGTCCGCCTAACTCGTCATACGATAATCCTGGATGTTCTACAGATGTCAAGACGTACTTCCCAGAGATCGTACACTTCGGTATACGCCCACCGCAACTCAGTTATGCTGGGAACCCTGAGTAAGTTAAGAAAATGCCAATGATAATATAATGTGACATGTAGAAATACATATAACGCAGTTTTTATAACTGAAAAGTGTATCGGATCAATAAGTTTTGATTTTTATAATAAATTGCAACGCTGCTTAGTCACATTATGAGAGTCAAGAAAGTCTGAGTTATACGTTGAATCTCTCTAATTACCTATATATGAATAGTATAAAACAAAGTCGCTTTTGGTGCCGCCCCCGACCCTTGCTCGAGCCGGCCCGCGCCGCTGAGCCTGTAGCTTTAAATTCCCCTAATAATAATATTAATCCGATCCAGCTTGTCCCTCGTTGTTCTTCTTTAGCGACGCCCCAAGCCGAAGTCCGTACCCCACAGGGGGTGCCTAAGTTTCATTCCCTGGCTGGAGCCCTTAATTTATTTAGGCAGGCTCAGCTAAGTCCGGTTAAGCAGCCGACAACCTCCTAGGGTGACCTGTGAGAGGCCATTAAAAAAAAAATTAAAAAAATCACTTCGTGTATCTCCGCGTTGTTCTTCTAAACACCACGGATTTTTATGCGGTTTTCACCATCATTTAGAGAATTTATTCCGGAAGGTTTTTGTGAATAAAACATTAATATTAAACTTATATAATTACTAGCATTTGCCTGCAACTTCTTCCGCGACCCTGTAACCTTCCTCAAAAATTATACAACCCAAAGCAAAAAAAAAAATTTTAAACCGTCTGGGAGTTCCGGAGATTATCCACTACATACAAACTTAAAAACAAACAAATTTTACCTCTTTATAATATTATAAGTATAGATAATAAAGAAATCTCGATGATTTTTCGGGTTACTAATTAAATAATAAATTAACCATCGAAATGTGCCAAGATACCATCACAAGCCAAGCTGTATAAACTTCTAGGTTATCACTTCAATAATAAGTATTTAGAGTGTTCGCATATTATGTCATAAAAAAAATTATTCCAGATACCAAAAAGCCTGGCGTTATTACGTAAAGTACAGGCACTTAATCGCCAACATGGCCAAGCCGTCATTCAAAGAGCGTCAGAAGCTGGCCGCCAAAGAGGCCAAGTTGCAGGAGATGAGGACTCAAAGTAAGATGAAGAGAGGCGTCACGGTCGCTATCTCTTCTGAGGGATTCCATACAACTGGGCTTATGTGTGATGTTGTACAGGTTAGTTGGGATGTTACGGTTTGGGACATTTTAAAACGTGGTTGGAGCATCAAACAAGTGGGAGAACTTGATTTAGTAACTTTCCTTCGTTTTACTATTCCGTTGTACTTCGAAGTGATAGGAAGAAGAGA
Organism: Omphaloscelis lunosa; assembly: GCA_916610215.1. Lineage (NCBI taxonomy): Eukaryota > Metazoa > Arthropoda > Insecta > Lepidoptera > Noctuidae > Omphaloscelis > Omphaloscelis lunosa. The sequence continues at coordinate 11,590,336 of OU744258.1, forward strand.
CCTCGCTGTTGTTTATTTTATTCCTTTTGGGTCACGTCCGAGACTGTTACCTGTATACAAGAGGTATGAGGAATAGGGTATAACGTTCACTAATACCCAGGTGTTGTGTCTGGTGGTAAACTACCCGACGTTGTATATATGTTAGTCGCGCGGTAAACTAAATGCGCGATGCATGATGTTGTGTGACGTCAATAAGATGCGTAGTTCGTATGTGGCGATTTAACATAACTAACACATACATAAACACTCTAACATAACATGCAATGGTCTCAATACTAATTAATGCTAATGCTTTTGACCGAAATTGTAAGTCGTGGGCAGGGCTTTGCCTGGCAGTGGGATGATACCAGATGACTTCAGTAAGTTAGTAACTCTTATTCGCAAGCCTTCCATAATATGTACTGACTTCGTTGCACGCCAAAACTTTATTGTGATGCTTAATTTTCAGCACGCCATGTTAATCCCAGTTCTAATCAGACACCTTCGTTTCCACAAATCCCTGGACAGTCTCGAGAGGAAGATAGGCTACGTGTTCAAACAACGGGCACTGTTACAAACTGCCCTAACCCACCCTTCATACAGGGAGAACTTTGGAACAAACCCTGACCATGCTAGGAACAGTCTTACTAACTGTGGGATACGGCAGCCTGAATATGGGGATAGGAGGATACATTACACTAGGAAGAAGGGTAAGTTGTGTATTTTTTTTTTTCAATTTTACTATTTCTGTCAAATTCTAGCTGTAACTACATTGATGCAAAAACTTGGGCAACATTGTTGCAAAAACGTGTTTCCGCAGACTGCCTGTGTGAACTATTAAGTTCCATGAGCATTAAAAAAATAAAACAAAAAATAATCTTAAGAACAAAAAACTTAAGCAACTGTTGCTAAGCATTTGTTAATGAATACGTGATTTCATAAATAACAGAACATAACGCTTGCATTAGTTTATGTGCTTATTTGGGACCTAAGAAATTAGAACAGTACTATTTGTGACACTATGTTCTGTTTCACCTTCGATCAACAATACTACTAGATTTTCGATGAGCGCATCAAAAACAACCTGAAAAATAAGTCCATAAATATTGTTGTGGTCTTATTTCGCAACTGTTTTTCAACCTTGTTGCTTAGAAATTATGTTTTGTTTTTCCATAAATATATTTGTTACTATATATAAAAAAATACGTTTACTTTTCAATCGAAGTAGTAAATATATTGTAAACGATAATAAACCTTATGTTTGAGTCTTAAGGTTTATAATCAAGGTATATAAAATCGCGGCCATTTGAGCAATGTGTTTTTGTTCCTAATCCTTAATCTAGTGCTATTGTTGATCGAAGCTATACACTCATAAAATTATTTAATAATAAACGAAATTACCTACTTTATTAATGCCGTTAACTCGTTCCCAGGTATCGTAACCCTAATTAACATAATGTCTCGCTTCGGCAAGCACAGTGAGACAGAATCCGATATAAAGCACAACGAGCGCCTAGAGTTCCTCGGCGACGCGGTCGTGGAGTTCCTCTCGTCCATACACCTGTTCCGAATGTTCCCCGGACTGGCTGAAGGAGGCCTGGCCACGTACAGGGCTTCTATTGTACAGAACCAGCATTTGGCGCAGCTGGCTAAGGTGAGTTTAAGAAAGAATGGAAGATGAGTTTATTGTTTACAACTATGGGGAACTGTAACGACTGCTCCGGCCCTGAGCAAACAACCGGGTAACCTAACAATCTATCAAGATTAGACGTCCGAAAAATTACTTCAGTCAGCTTCCCTTTCTATAATGATATTTTTTGTTACCATTGTTATATATGTCATTGTTGATATGTTTGACTGTCGAATTAAAGACAGTACCGTACTTTCGATGTTTGTCTCGGTTTCATTAGAAACTGTGTCAAAGAAGTATTTTATAGGTTTAAGTTTACAACAATGCATTGTTAACACTTATTTTGTTTCGAAATAAGCTATAACAAAAGGTATACCGTGGTGAAAAGGTTACCTAATTAGTTTTTTTAGTTTACTCCTTATCCTTAAGAAACGATTTTCATTTTTAGCACGCGGTATGGAAATTTTATGAGCAGTAAAATCGACCGTTAACTAAAAGTGAAGCGTTACGTTCCTTTGCGCACCTTTCACTTCGAGATTATGTATGTGTGTATATACAAAGTATAATCAGCTTACTAATCTGAAAATAAAACACAAATATAAGTTATTTACTTTAGTAATTACACCTTTTTAGAACAAACATTTATAAATTATTAACTAAATAAAATTTCCATACATAAAAATGACCGTATCTTTTTGTTCCGCGGTCCGATTTTCATGAACTAAACGTGACAAATTGTTTTAAGTTTAGCTCTTTCATTTAAGACAAAATTAAAGAAATATCTTTACAAACAAAAAAGTGAGTTTTCAAGTTACTTAATTATGACAGTTTCAATTAGCTAAAATTTCCTTCTAAATTAACTTTTAACACTGTTAATGGATCAAAATAATTATTTTAACACGAACCTAAAAATAATCTAATATGAACCTAAGATCACAATATAATAACAATTTCTTACTGAAATCTAATTAGACATAAAAATTCTTAGGAGTAAACTCCATCTGACGGGGTCCGCTAGGGCCTGCAGGGGTTGTGAAGAAGTCCGACTGGGATATCGTGGCCCCCGGCAACTTGGCAACTGAAAGAACACGGGTGGGTTTTAGTCAGTAAGAGTCTGACAGCCCTCCCGCTCCACCCAGAGCGGGAGAAGATATTTGATCATTTTCCATTAAAAAAAAAAAGAAAAAAAAAGGAGTAAACTCCTGTCGTGCGTCGCTGACACATACTTTTTTTGTTGAGTGAGAAATTATCAAATGGGAAATAATCAAATAACTGGAGGGCGTGTCAGACTCTTACTGACCAAAACCCATCCGTGTTCCTTCAGTTGCCTGAATGTTGCTAGGGGCCACGGTTAGCAAGGTTGCCTGGTAGGCTAACACTGTCAGTTCACGCTTGTAAACTATCGTTACCAACAATAAAAGCCTAACACAATATTAACCTAATCTAATTTATTACAGAACATAGAATTGGAGCAGTACATGTTATACGCTCACGGTTCAGATCTATGTCGCGAGGTGGTGATGCGACATGCTATGGCCAACTGTTTCGAAGCCCTCATGGGATCTCTGTTCTTGGATGCTGGGATTGATGTAAGTCAAGTTTTGATCAATCCAAACTAAGTTAGATTTACTACTCTAGTGGCAAGTCGGAGCTGGTAATGACGTTTATGCTGAATGACAGGATCTTGGAAAAGTTTCGAAATAAGGTTATTTTGTGAGACGAATTTAGAACAGATAATGAAAAGAACATTTGTTACGCTCAGATTCATTCATTTTTTAGTTATAGTAATTCAGATTATAGTCGTAATATTTGCTTTTAAAATATATCTGATTTCTTTCCGCAAATATTCCTAAAGTTATGTATCCTAAATCAGATAAAATTCATTGCCCTATAAAAGCAAGTTTGACATTTTCTCTTGCCGTTTCCACTCTACATAATTAAATTCTCTCTCTAGGTCGCAGACCGCGTATTCGCTCTAGCTCTGTGGCACAACCAACCAGACTTACTCGAAGTATGGGTGAAGGACAGAGCGCATCCATTGCAAGAACAAGAGCCGCTCGGCGACAGGAAATATATCAAGGACTTCGAGTTTCTACAGCGGCTCATTAATTTTGAAAACTCTATTGGTATGTTGTCATTAGAATAAAAGTTATAACGCGAACATATTTTTGAACACATCACTCACAATCTGCTCATCCAATCCAATTATTTAATAAACAAATCACTGAACCTGACTTGATTTCCGTACATCTTTTCTTTTTTTTTCGGGTGACCACTGAAAATTAGCGCTGTGCTGTGGGTTCCCCATAGCACTGCATCATGCTGAGTGGAAGCCTTCTTGTCGCAGTCATATCGTGCAGCTGCCGACTAATTTCTGTTTTATGCTCGTGATTTACTATGTACTTTTTGTTGTTTTCGTTTACTCTTGTCTTTTATGTATGCACGTGTCTCTGTGACAAATAAATGTATTTTTCTTTCTTCTTTCTTTCTTTCAATGAGGGCACAGCTTCTAGAAGCAGTGTAGGAAACAGACAACGCGCAGGCCCGTCACCCGCCGTGAGACGTCCATCAAGTGAGCCGCGCACCGTGATAGTGATAATTTTAAAACGATTTATGGGCTTCTCTACCTTTCTTCAAACCCAATTGGGCTCGGGGAAAGGTGGAGATGCCCAGATTTAAATCTGTAATACTAATTTGCACTTGTAATAAATGTTTTACAGTACAATATGAGTGTGTTGAAAAGATTGTTTTACGACAAAAAATTGTGTGATTACGGCCATAAGTTCTGTCTCACCTTAGCTTTTTCTAGAACTTTATTCGCGCTTATGAACGCGGCTGTACATATTTTGATTAAATAATCCACTTATCCAACACCATATTCGTATTCCTTGAAGACGTTAATTATGTTTGTTTATCCTTAGGCGTCCAGTTCAAACACATCCGTCTTCTGGCTCGTGCATTCACCGACCGTTCCGTGGGCTTCACACACTTGACACTCGGCTCCAACCAACGTCTGGAGTTCCTCGGCGACACGGTGCTACAACTGGTCGTGTCCGACAGACTGTACCGACACTTCCCTGACCATCACGAGGGACATCTGTCTGTGAGTAAAATGTAACAAACTGGCTATTACACCGATACACCAGCTTCATGGATTTGATCCTCCACTCCAATAAATAATAAATCTTCATTCAGAATCAAAATTGATAAAAATACAATATTAATCTTAGATAAATAACGCTCGGTTTCTGGAACGAAAATTATCGACGCGTCAATACGAAACGAAAGTCAAGTGATGCGATTGGCTGTTGATAATTTACTCAACCAATCACAGCAGGTAATGTGCGCTTGACAATTTGTTAGCAACATTTTTGTGTTGCTTTTTTTCCAGAAACCGGACTTTAATCTTCCGCCTATCCTCACACTAATATTTACGAATCTCCTTCACAGCTACTCCGTTCATCTCTAGTCAACAACCGCACTCAGTCGATGGTATGCGACGACCTCGACATGTCTACGTACGCGATATACAACAACCCTAAAGCGAAGCCCACCACTAAGAAACACAAGGCCGATCTGCTTGAAGCTTTCCTCGGTGCACTGTATATCGATAAAGTAAGTGGAACTTCTTCATTCTCTCTCTCTACTTTCCAGCACCAGGCCAGGTTGATGATGACGACACCAAGGGGAATTTTCCTTGAAAAGTAACGTTTCATGATGGGCAATTCCCATATTTTTTAAGGATTCGCATCTCATTCGCAATCTGTCAAAAATACAATCAATTTACCAACATTTTTGACAAGTATGACAGATTGTGACTTGAATGTGAACGTTTTTAAAGTACGAGAGTTGGCCTTCTGGTTGTTCTAAAATATGGGTGTTGCGATTTTTGGGGCACTGATGCCAAAAAAATAGGAGTTCTCTGTCTGTCATAGCCGCCATGGGTATAATTTTAATGGTGTCTGGGGGTGTCAAATTTTTGTTGCAATGATAAGGTTACGAACTCGGGATATTTTATTTCGACCGCAAATAAACGTATGACACTAACATAAATATTACAAACTAGCTGCGCCCCGCGGTTTCACCCGCATAATTCTCGATCCCGTGGGAATATCGGGATAAAAGGTATTCTATGTCCTCCAGGTCATGATCTACCCATGTGCCAAATTTTATCCAAATCCGTTTAGCTTTAGCCCATTTAGCGTGAAAGCGTAACAAATAAACACTCATTTTCGCATTTATAATATTAGTAATTAACACGTTATTCCAGAACCTAGACTACTGCCAAGCGTTCTGCAACGCGTGCCTGTTCCCGCGGCTGCAGGAGTTCATCATGAACCAGGACTGGAACGACCCTAAGTCCAAACTACAGCAGTGCTGCCTCACACTGCGCTCTATGGAGGGAGGGGAACCCGATATACCGGTGTACAAGTATGTGTTATGTTTATTATACTTTAGCTGACCCGACGGTCAGCTGTTCTCAAGTGATGCGCGTACCAACGAACAGCATTTCACTTTTATTTATATAGATTGTACTACTGCGGGGCAAAAGTCTCTTTCATTCTTCTTCTTATTAAAAATGAGTACCACCATAGACAGTTTGATACTATGCGCATCATCCCGTGGAGTCAAGAGAAAGAAGTAAGGCGCAAATTACAAAAAATTCGGGCGCCTGACACGCTTTTGCCAGCCTTGACGAATTCGGGAGTCTATTGCACGAATAAGCTGATCAAACTCTTGGTGCCTCGCAGACTGGAGTATTCGTCATTGTTCATTTACTTTCAGTCGTTCTATAAGCATCCAAATTCGGGTCAGTGCTCAAGTGTAATTGCGAAGATAATATGACATCATATTTTTTGGCTGTGTTATAAATGGTTGTAAGAACGACTTCTTTAGCCGTACCTTCTGTCAATTCTATCATGAATGATGTCTTCCAGGGTGATCGAGTGCCTAGGCCCGACCAACACGCGTGTATATACAGTGGGCGTGTACTTCCGCGGACAGCGACTAGCGGCGGCGCGCGGACACTCCATACAAGAGGCTGAGATGAACGCTGCGGAGAAGGCATTGAGCTGTGCGCATGGTACGTAATGAAATTACTGTATTTGTAGAATAATGCCCCTTGTATACTGCGTTCGATAGTCGTATTGCTTTGGTGATGTGAGAGAGTGCGTGTGCACAATGATATTCATATAGAAGTTTAGTTGGCTCGTAAGAAAAAAACTCATTCTGCTGACAATTAAATATTAAAAAGTAACACTTGGCAGAAGAGAGTCGCAAAACGTTCACACTTCACAACCAGTCTTACTCCTAGTACATACTTTCTTTTTAAACACCACCAGTAATGAAAAGGTGATTAAAAATAGGTTTTTAATCAACTATTGGCAAAAAGAATTATACCAAAAAAGTTTAATCAATGAAATCGACCTATCGTAAAGACGTTTTCAGCTCAAAAATTTTCAAAAAATATTTTCCTTATGCAGAACTATTCCCACATCTGGACCACCAGAAGAGAGTAGTCCCAAAGAGCATGCGCAGAAAAAAGAAGCGCGCCGACGGGCGTAACAGTCCCTCACAAGACGCCGCAACTTTGCGCAATCGCAAGAAAATTGATGACAAAGTGCCCAAAGCGTATCGTCTCGACAAACAGTACGAGAGCTCAGAAGAATCCTTTCACGCATTATCAGACGAAGAAATCATCGCACCGAACAAATCTAATGACGATTCAGGTTTGGATAGCGATTCTTCAATACAGAACGACAAATTGGATAAGGTTCAGGTAAGCAGCCTTCTAAGCGATATGCAGAAGATAAAAGAGGATTTGATTAGGCGCAATGAGTATGAGAAGTTGAAAGAAAAATGTCGACGATCTGATTCGGATGATGGTTAGTGAAATTATGAGCTTAGTTAGGGGCTGAAATCATACTATCACGCTCGGATCAGCATTTCTCTGTATCTCTGTTTCTTTCTGTCTCTTAAGCCGATATAAGACGCTTCACTTTTCGTTCAGTTTTGCTTTTTATTCGGCATCTTTCACTCGCAGTAAAACGTCAGAATATAAAATTAATCAAAAGTTAAAAATGAATTCATTAGTGATCCAACGATGTTGTATTTCGCGGCACTAGCATCTTTCACTCGCCCACAGAATAATCTAAAAATTAAATAAAATTAGCGGATTTACCGTTCATTCTTATATAATTTTGTCGGTGTCATGTAAACGTGAAACAAAAAATGAATCGTATCTAATATCTAAGTCCGCTCGCAAACACCCGCACTCATTCGCATTGAAGAAAGGGTATTCTGGATCTAGCGAAGTGCAGTTCTGAGTAATAGAAAAAGATGCAGATACAGGAAAATGTCATTGTGGATTTCACCCTCAATGTACGGGTAAGTTATTTAGCGATGGGGCTCGTGACTAGTTCGCTCTCTTTCAAGCATATAGCTTCTGTATAGCGTTGTTTTACTTTATCACTTCGGTTCAAAACCCCATCGTTAGATTTGACCAGTAAGCAGAGAATTTGACATGATGAAGCATCAAATGCTAATCGAGATTGGTTTAGTCATTGACTGAATGTGTAGTAAATGTCATTAGTTTTAAGTATCATATTTAAATTAATATTTGATGAATCAATGTGCTTTGCCACTCAAGTAGTATTTTCAATACAATATTAATCAATTGCAAAGTAGTTATTACATAAGTTAGTATATTTTATGGGTCTTTCTACGTTCGAGTCGATTCGTACCTGTGGGAGGTATAGAAGCGTGAACAATTCAATTATATTATTACACTTGCAAGTGGCTTTAAAACCTACCAAGTAAGAAGAAACACCAATATTGTTTTAACTTTGAAATAATTTTTGCATATTTTTGTTTAAAAGCTTTTCTGGTGCAATTTTAGTTCTCCGTTTTTCTATAAAATCTATTGACAGTAAGTACAGATTTTTTAATGTCATCGAGCTGTGTATAAATGCCGCATCAATGTTTTCCGTGTATTTCAATGTAAAATGTGCTCCCATAAATTAATAAAAAAATAGTACTAACAATCTCTGGTGTGTAGTGACAAAATATTTAAAGATCAATTTTATCCATCTACTTAAACAAAATGTCAACATTAAATAGTTACCAAATTTTCATTTTTGTAAAATCATTTAGTAATAGTTTATCTCAATATTAGGTTAAGGACAAATAATAAATGACATTGAATGTTGTAATATATATTTTATTTATATTTTCTACCTACATCAGCTTAATACGATGCAGCATAGTGTAAAAGCAATTGGTCCTTTCATTTTCTTAGCGCGTAACGTTAGCCACTGCTTCTGATTGGGAACATACATCTCGGCAGGCATTAGTTGTTCCGGAGTATCGTTTTCTGTTACTAGAAAGAAGAAAATGAACTTTATTGAAAGAGCACGATGGCCTATTGAAGAATAAGATACCTACTATTTCACAGGGGCTGTTAATATGCCACATCGGATTTTAGAATAATAATTTTTTTTCTAAAGACACGAACTTTTTACACCCAGATACTGCTGTCTATTTAGCTAAGTAAGAATTACTAGAGTGCGCGCCACGAAAGAATGATATTGTTGAACTAGTTTTTTAATGCAATGTGATGCAATGACATAGACACTAGCGCCTCGTCAAGTGGACTTCTGTGGGCGCCTGAATGAAATGTCATTCAGGCGCCCACAGAAGTCCACTTGACGAGGCGCTAGTGGCGCGAGGCGCTAGTAGTAGTTTCAGAAAACAATTGCTCTAATTTTTACCAACAAAGCCAATGGGCTTTGTTGGTAAAAATTAGAGCAATTGTTTTCTGAAATGTCACATGACATGTATTCAAAAAACAAGATGGCGGCATTAGTTCCGATTTTGGCCACGCGCTAAAATAACCATATTGCGCTATATTAATAAATGTATACTAGGAAATCCGTTATCCTATAAATTTTGCCAATTAGACACATCCTAATAGCTGCAATCTCGTCATAGAGTTACAGGACGGCCGAGAGCCGACGATAGTTCCTCTAGTACACGGGGTAAAACTCTAGCTTAGTCCTACTCGTTAGATTACCGACCTTCCTTCCGAACTTGCTGGGCAGACTGCATAGTGGAATCATGCATCGATATCAGATCTCCAGGAGCATGCAGTAGCAATCTACCCACACCTTCACACCTCCTGAAAACATTAAACGTAAATTATTTTTATATGAACCTTAACTTGAAAGGTATAATGTCCATAATTATTATGCTTTTTTACCTTAGGACTTCATTTTGTAATATTTGTTTCCTCGATGCGGTGGCAAGTTGTTTGCAATCGCTCAACCAGTTCCTGACTTCGTTAAAATCATGCAAAAGTTGCATTGCTGCATCTTTGCTATGAAACAAAAATGATTTGTTGAGAATTTTCAGATGGTTTTAATTGGACTTTTCGTCTCTTTATGCGTCAAAAACGCTGATTATTTTTTTAAATGGCTTTTAAATACTTACGTGAATTTAACTTTCGCAACGTATATATGATGTAGCCACGACTCGCACATTATTCTGAGCACCATATTCAAAGTGTTTATGTCTTGTGTTGCCATTATTACTGGTAACAACATTTTATCTGGAACAGTGGAAATAAATCGCGTTAACATAATATTGCAAATAAGGGTCAAAAAGTTCGCAAGAATTACAGTTTCGCGCTTGTTGTGTCTTTACCACTGCGAAAGCTGTAACTCACGCAGGCTTTTGGTGGTGCACGTTACAGCTGTAGCTGGCCACAGCGTAACGCATTTCAATAAAACAAAAAAAGCGCGGAACGGCTTGCCTGTAGTGTGCGATAATTCATACAAAATGTTCGAAAGTGATGCGGGAGGAGGTTTGCGATGCGATACAGACCACCTAAATGTGCGCTGCGCTTTAGTGTTTGTCTTCCACCTACATCCCATCGTTGCCTAAATCCAAATACCACGTTATTGGTAAAATTTGGATTAATAAAATAGACCATAGTTTGTAAAACTTACTTAGGAACTCATGTACATAAATTGAATTGATAGTTTGTGGTGGTCTAGTAACAAGCCGCCACTCCGCGTTGCTCGGGAATATCATGGTCAGGTGCGCCAAACTCGTGGTCGCACATACTGATGATAACACTTGGATTATCTCCTCTGTTGCTTCCTGAAATAATGCGCATATACGTTTAGTAATTATTCTATTATACATTGTAACAGCGAATCTATTTTCACGCCTCCCCCTTAAGAACTAGGCCAAATATTTTTTGATATTTGGACAGCTCACGACCTAAAGAGGTGCCATTAAATTTTAAATTTTGCGGCTATTCTGGTTTGAGACACTGTATTTGAAACAGGCGGCCTTGTGCCAATCGAGAGAACTTAAGGGAAAGGCTTGGACGGAACCCGACTTCTTTTCGGTAATATGATTTTGATACTTCAAATATCACTCAGAACTTCATTACCTTGAGCTTTTGTATATTGACTTTGACTTCCGATACTAATTTCTCTCTCATTTTGGCGCATACGTTTTCGTGAACTCCAATTTTCCCTGCAAACAAAAGTTGATAATAGATAGATAGAATGCCTGCTCTCTATTATTTAATTTTGAGAGTTAGCAAACAAAAATTGGAACCTGTAAGTTTTTTAGTACATTTTTTTTTTGTAATTAAAACAAAAATACCTGATTCGATAGTGACCGTGTGATCAGCAAATCGTAAATTGATGAGTTGCTCTATACACGCTTGCATATCATTGTGTGCTATACGGAAGAAATCTCTCATCTCCCATAAGTTTGCTAGGCGCCGCGTCTCCGCTAGACACCATAGTCTATATGTGTGGATAGAATGATCTGAAACATTGTGAACAGTTTAAACTCTAACTTCATAGTCCCATATAAATGTCTCCTAGACCCCGGGCTCGGAGTACGGCACGAATTCCGGAAAGCCCTGACCCTATTTTGTATGGAAAGGTTCCTAGGGCAATATTTACAGACTGCACTTTGCTAAGTAATACTTTACTTTCGCGTTTCATAAGAATGTGAACATGTATTATTATGCGTGTAATGTTCATATTTATATACGACGCTTACTTAAAAAAGTAGTTAAGCGAGCAGTTTGTCAATCTTGCCCTAAATCATAAAGCTGACCTATTTTTCTCTCTCTAGCACGAAAATTTACATTATTTCACTTCAGCGCTACAATTTCTTACCCAGTCGATGAAGGATAGGTATTTGTTCCACAATGGGTAGGTCTTCTAAAGGCGCACCTAGAATGTAGTCCCATGTTACTTCACACTGGTTGTTCAGCATTACTAATGCTTGTAACATCAACGCGAAGTTTGCTCCAGATTCTGTACTCTGGAAAAAACAAAGTATTAAATACAGATAATATATTACTACAATTAAATAAGTACCTATAGTTTGACCGCACCGCTGTTCCGTACCTTAGGTATGCGCGGCGATGTGGGGGGGCAGCGTTAACGAATGAGCGAAGGGCGGGACGCCGCGCGCCATGAGCGTTGACCAATGAGTGTCCTGCACTGCCGCGCACATACCTAATGCGTGGAACAGCGATCCCGGTCAAACTATAGTATTACATTTTTTGTGACGGCATAAATTTGCTTATTCGAAATTCTTACCTCAGTTATGTATAACGATATTTCAGGATTGACTTTCAGTGTTGTTAACTGCAAATTGGTAGTCAGCGTTGCGCTAAAATGGATGAAAAAACATTGTTACAAGATTTCAAGTATGTATTTTACAATTTACATGAGCTGGAATATTGCTTTACCCACCCAAAATATTTATCCCAAGATGTTGATGTGACATGGCATCCTAGAGCATCTGCTAATATCCTTAACGATGATAGAATTAATTCTGGGGTATCTGAAACAGAGGAAATGGGTTAAAAATAAATGAATGTGTTCTCTACGAGTACAACTGAGTAAACTTACTGTTAACATTGAAAGTCACGAATAACCACTCTCGTAGATTTTGGCTTGTGTTTGGTGATCTGAAAGCAATCAAATAAAAATTAAATACGATTTATTACTTTTTCAATATTTCATTAATTTAATTTATTAAGGCGAAATTTTACCTCATAGCCAAGGGATAATGAGACCACCATAGGACAATATGTTCGAGACAACTCCCAACATCGCCCCAAAGTATGTTCTGGTAGTATTCAGTCACTTTATGAGCCGCCTTCTTGCTGGCCTGAATGCGTCCTTACGAACAAACAAAATTATCATTATAATGTCTTTTACTAAAAATATTGAACTACTTATAAAGATTTTGAGCGTCTTGTCGTAGATTTAAATAGGTGGCTCAACTGAGATCAGCAAAGTCCACCGTGTTGACATGGCATGCATTGTGCTGATTGAAAGTCAATAAAAAGTTGCTTACCATTTTTCAACTTCTTGACACCATTTAGTCCCAGTAGATTAGGTGACATATGTGCTACTGTATCTAAAAGTATTTCTATGTACATTTCTTCGCTTTGCAGTATACTGTTTATATTGTCTGAAACAAAAATGTTTTCTGTGTTTCTAAAAAAAGATGGGATTCCAGAAGCCTTTAAAAAAAAATTACCTTCGTTGTTAAAAATATGTTCTAAAGTGTACTCATTTGTCAAGAGTGACAAGTACGGTACTTCCGCATCCGAATTCTGCGTAGTCACCAATTCGTTTAGTCTTTTATTGTGTTCGTTTTTCAACTCGATTAGGCTCTGCGCTTGGTTCATTTTCAGTTTTTTATTAACTATGAAGGCGTTTCGTCGCTTATCACCATTGTTTCGAGACATTGTGGATGTAGGTGGAGTGATGTGTTTCGTTAGGGTGCTGAAAATTTGTATACATTTTATCAGGGTCTCTTTGGTAAACTGGGTGCGAAAAGCGCAGGCTAGAGCCCATTGGATCGATGTCTAGCATAAAAGAATCAAGAATTTCTTTTCCGAATCAACTGCTTTTCTCAGTGCATAGCTAGACATACGATACCCAGTTAGTAGGATCATACATTATTACTTACTGATATATTTCTAAACTCTCGGCCGAACTAGAACTTGAATCATTGTCGGAGTTATGATCGGGCTGATAAACTTTCACAAGACAGTTTATCAGACGTTGACAGTTGATTTCAGCGCGGCTTTTGGATAGAACCTGTGAAAATAAATATTTGGTTTTCGGTTGGTCTCTAATAATAATGCTTTTATTAACTTTTAAAAGCTCAAAATGATGATGTGGATATATTTAGGCTATTACTATTTAGACACCGCAGACTCGCGCTCGGTGCTTGGTGTGGCAACACGCCGTGTTCGAGTTCGCGCCAAGTCAATCGTCATCCTGAGGATGCCCCGTTGAGAGGTGAAACACGTGTCGATTTCTTTCAGGGTCTTTTTAAGACTCTTTAGAAATAGCTTAGCGGAACAGGTTACTAAATATATCCACATCATCATTTTATAATGGATTTCCGCAAGGTCACGCCTGAATCAATTAACTATTTTAAAAACTCATTTCAAAACTAGTATCTACATAATATCTCTGACCCCTTCGTTATGAATTATAATACCCACTTCTTCTTTTTCAGGGCCCACGTATGCATAATGAATATTTTATAAGGAATGGATTGTGCTCACTGATCATAAAGTCATAGATTTATAGTCGAATATTTAGAATGCGTCGTTTGTTTGTGTTCCTATTGTTCGTAATACTTATCTATGCCATCAGTTACAGGTATTCAATATCGGCATCAATTTCCTTTAGGGTAATCGTGTTTTCTGAACAATTGCTATTCAGGAAGGGTTTGTAAATTAGGAAGTAACTGCGCAAACCTTACAATGATATGTTAAGTTTATACAAATTGATGCAGGGAGCCATGAGAATGTTATCTGTAGAATCTAATCTAATCAAAGATTCTTGATACGGTACCGTGGATGTTGGTTAGGTACTAGGTACAGCCTGCACAACGAAACATACGCTTTGACATTGCGTGGGCGCCGAAAAACCAATAAAAAAACGTATGACTTACTTGAACAATCTTCGTCAAAGTAAGATTTTTCGTTTCGCTAATGACGTTAGGATATGAGTTGCTTCCGATATTAAATTTTGCTGCGAATTTCTTATAACTTAATCCAATCAAGTCGTTGTATATTCCTACCAAACTGAAAAATGTAATTCCTATAGTAAAACGATCACATAGAAAAATTAAAGAAGTTTTAACAAGTATAGTGATCAAAAAAATCTTACCTCAAACACGATTCAATCATTTTTCTCGAGTCCTCTCGATGCAGACAAGTATTCAATATTGTTGTTATAAGCCCATGTATAGTTTGTAACATCACAAATCGTATGCTACATAATTTATCAAAAATATGATCATGTTTACTTAGAAGAAGCCCATTATCCTTTTTCAATCGCGCCAACTTAGGATTCAATTTGTAAAATGATTTCACAAATTTCGTTAAATATTCTATTATTTGATCTAATACCTGTAATTCATAAAGAAAATGAAACAATACTACGTAAAATAGTAACGCGATGTTGATTCGTTTCTACAACGCTATCGATTAACAATTTATTTATGGTACTGAATGAATCAGCTGACATTGTTTTGCTTTTACTGCTTTACTTTTTTTATCTTGTTCTAGTTTCTTCTGTTCCTTTAATTCTTTCACTCCTTTATTTTAAAAGCCTGATAAGTAGCTAAGTAGCTTTTTACAAATGCACGTTTGATTAAGTATGATCTTAAAAAAAAAGGTACCCAAGTCTAAATAAACAAAATACGTTCCTTAGTCTCCTCACCTGTATATTCACTAATTCCATAATATAATTCCGATTAGACAACGAATGTGAATTTGTCTTGCCAAGTGCACCCTTCCATTTGTTGTTAGAGTCTAATATCACTTTAGTAACTGCAAAACAAACCATTTCCATCTCTCGACAGTGAGAGAACAGCTCCTCTTCATCAGGTGTTTCCTCACTTATCCATTTCTTACTGGTCATATTAGTAGATAACATTGTTAAAAAAATATGTTATAGCGAAAATAAAAAATAAAAAATTCTATGTGGCCCGTACTAGCTAGAGGGTATCATGGTAACGACTGAATCACTGCATAGTATTGTGTACAAAATCAATGTGTAGCGACGTCGGTGCCAGTCGCCAGAGGTGATTCCGACGAAGCGTCTAAACCCTTGCTGGACAACTTGCGAACTGCGATCGTTAAACTTTTTATTAGTGATCAACCTTGAATTTATGACTAGTGAAATTGTTTAAGACTTTCTTGTGTAAAGTTGTTAAAAGATTTCTATTTACTGAACAAATTAGCTATTGAAATTGGTTGTAAGGACAGGGACGTACCGATAGAATATGGAATTTATTTAGGACTATGGTGAAAACTGTTTCACAGCTGCCCTACCTCGGGCATAGATTGAGCTTAGACAGACGAATTCAGCCCCATGAAGCTTTGCCGAATTTCTACTCAGCGTCAGCTAAGAACTTCAGGAACGCAAGCCCATAAGACAAACAACCTTTTAGAATTCGGCTACATAGGACAATGAGCAAAATAGTACTTAGCCAGCAGATATTCATATACATATGACAGGTCAAGGAAAAGTTCAGTTGCGAATAAAATGCGTCCTTGGTGAACAACGCAAATTGTGGAACTGGCCTACCGTTGACTATCTTTATTGCAGGTATTATCGACGTATAAAAAGGGTAATATTTTACTTCCCTCTACAATTTTTGCCTCGCATGATCATAAGTTGTTTGAGTTCCATAAAGAATACCGAATAGCAGACCTGCGGTATGGTTGACTCATTTTTTGATCATGTGACATACACGATCAAAAAATGAGTCGACTATTTTTTACCGCATACCTTTTTGATTGCATTGTTCAAAGTAATAATAAAC
Source organism: Omphaloscelis lunosa (assembly GCA_916610215.1). NCBI lineage: Eukaryota > Metazoa > Arthropoda > Insecta > Lepidoptera > Noctuidae > Omphaloscelis > Omphaloscelis lunosa. Next base: position 11,606,843 of record OU744258.1, read on the forward strand.
CGATTTGAGCCCACATGAACTGAACCAAGTCCAGTATAAAAAAGATCACTACCTTACTATGCGTATGAGTGAGCGACATAACAGTTAAAGGGAGGGATTTATAAAAAAACACATTGGATATGTACAGTTGATAAGTATTTTTAATAATTTGCGAAACAATATAAACAAACATTATTATTAAAAAAAATATTCAGGTAATTGTTCGAACGATATTGCATATTGCGACATCATAGGAAGAGAATATCACAGTAACAAAATTTATAGATAGCCCTGTACGGTTTAAAGGTAATTTCATGTAACTATGTTAATTCATTCCTACGTTAATACATGAACGTATGTATGAAATACTTTAGCTTTTTATTGATGCGGCAAGATAGACATTTTTATATCTTAGTAAATGGTTAATTTCCTTTCGTTCTGAATTCTTCGGTAAGTATACAGTTCGAATAATTATTATTATTACTCTTGTCAGACATGCAAAGGTTATTTTATGTTAATTTCTTCATTTGTTTTACTAAGTTTGCATGACAGAAAATAAATCATACTCGCGACAAAGCACGCTTTCGTTCTTGAGAACCCAAACATTTGTGTTGCTAAAAATAGTATTTAAAAAAAACAGTGGCACTCCGGGAGTGCCGACAGAAGTGAAAACTTGAAAAAAAATCGGCACCGCGGTAATCAACGCGTTGATGTCTTTTTAATGGTCAAAAGCTGGTGTCATCACGTTGTCGCGAAATCAATGGTTTAGTCCTATCTCAAAAATGCCCAACGCGCAAAGTTTGCACTTCAAAAAACGTTCAGAACATGTTTAGTCAATTTAGTCAACACAACACGAAGGTTAAATTTATGGCTTATTTTGCCCTAGAAGTAATTATTCGGTAGTAAAGATTAGGTCTATGGCGTAATAAGCTGAGAAAAGCTGTGAAAAGTTAGAACAAATAGTGTTGTGGTAATAAATCATAGGCGGTGCGTGCGTGTTCCCCTTTAGGGTGTCACTATCGCCACCCATTGAAATATGATGGCGTTTTTCGTGCTACGTGGATGGCTTCTTATCACGTAATGTAGTATCGTTCACCTATTTTTGATATGCGTGCGTAGTAATATAGGAAAAAGTTTTCGGTAAAAAGGTTGCGCCTTAAAAAAATCGCAGCCAAAATCTTGGTATTTTGACTGATAAATGGTGATCCAATAATTCCATAGTATCGCTTCTTTTCAAATGTTAAAGTAAAACAATAATTACCTAATCATTATCACACCCAATAACTATGGAAGATAGTCGTATGTGTGTTGATATCTTGAAATATTAGAATCAGCTCAAATAAATATCAAAAGTTGTCTGACAAGATGGTGACCGAATAGTTAAATGGAAGTTGGTACTGTTATTTTAAGAATACATTCAAATTAACACATCGACATCGAAACAATTTTGCCGGAAATATTCACTTATTGTAACAGTATATTGTAGAAAATGATAAAGATGTCTCAGGATTTCTTTATCCCATGATTTTTCACTTGCATTACGAATAGGAACTTACGATAAAACACATTTTATAAGCTCGTAAGCTATATTTTCTTTTGCGCAAGGTAACTTGAGCTCTATAATTTTATATTTAGTTATTTTAATATAACGCAAATTTCTGTAGAAAAATTAAGAGAAATAGTAACGTCGAGACTACATAATACATACATAATTATAAAGAGTTTGTGTTCTTATACTTCAGTCTTATTGAAGTCTGGCAAGACTAAGACAGATGCTCTTAGGTCATTAAAAATCAACTCACACTTGATATTGAAATAATGTATCGATATTAACGTTAAACATTTAGGCCCGGTTGGACCATAAATTGCAAAATACATTTAGCGCTAACCGAATTTATAACATCGTTCTATTTCTATCAATCCTTTGAAAATGACAGAGGCAGAATGATGATAAGTTTAGCGCTAAACGTATTTATTGATTCGTGGTGCATGTGGGCGTTACTGAAGTACAAGAGCGTTTACGATTTTTCAAAAATGGAACACGCCTCTTTATTACCATTCCTTACATGGTATTGGAAATTTTACTAAATTCTCTATTCAATTAGCTACCAAGAAATACTCTACCGGGTCAAAACCACGAATAAAATCGATCATATTGTTTCCACGACGATAGCTTTATTCAAACATTAGGAAGAAAGATCCTTTCCACTTACTTCCCATAATATACTTTCGCAAACGTAAGGGCTAGGTTAGGGCAAGTTTTACAATAATCTTACACTAACTTCTTGTATTGTCAATGAGACAATTCGTCCGTTTATAAATGTGTGCAAAGCAAACACGTTAACATTGTTAAGTATACTGTTATGCCCGTCAGTTAAAAATATAACTATATCCTACAAATTTACCTAAGCACATGATTTGCAAAATAAATATTAATTCGTACGCCTAAGAGTTGAGACTTTACAATATTTTTGTATCTAAAAAAAATGGCAAAATATGTATTGAAACTTGGTTATAGTTTGACCGAGACCGCTGTTCCGCGCCTTAGGAATGCGCGGTGAGGTGGGGGACAGCGTTGACGAATAAGTGGCCTGCAGTGCCCCCCCCGTCCCCCCGTCTCGCCGCGCGTATACTTAAAGCGCGGAACAGCGGTCTAGGTCAAACTATAGTATAGCATTACTAGACGCTAACAGCAAGATTGCTTATTTTGATATGACTAACGATTATCACCATTACCTGCCAGGTTTAATACTAAAGCCACTTCATTAAATAAGAGATTAATTCATTCACAGGTACCTCCTATAAAAATACTTTTAAATTTTATCACTTTCAATATAATATGTTGCAAAATATTTTACTATACCAAAATAATTTATTGATACATTATGTATTGTCTATGTAAAATCTTATTCTATTACACCAGAAAAATGAAAAAGGAGCAAAAACAAAACACTATTTGGTATTACAAAAACTTGGATGTGGGGTAATTTAACGACTGAAAACTTAATAAGGCCGGTTGAAACATAGCAACAAATAAAACTGTTCTATATAAACATCAATGAATTAGCCTACATAGAAATAACAATAAAAAATAATGTACACCATGTAATATCTTTTTCTAATTTAACCTAAACACGGAAAGTGTAGCTTAGCCCTAATATCAAACTTAACAATGTTAAATATTGCTTCATTGTAATATTTAGAAGCCCGATAATTACAGAAGATATCATCTAACGAGTGAACACACATTTCAGCACTTACCAAGCTATATAAACATCAATCTGGCATGTCTATACTCGTAATAGGCACTACTGGTTTCATGAATTCATTTTTCTTTGAATTCTTCTGTGACTTTTTGCTTTCTTTGACCTTTTTCTGTGTTTCGTCGTCTCGGTAAGGTTCGGGCGGGTCGCTCGGAACGACGTTGGCGCCGCGGTTGACGTTGTTGTTGTAAGCAATGTTCGCGTACTCTTGTAACAGTGGGAATACTGATAGGAGGAACTGACAGAAGTCTTTCCTGATACCAAACCACCCTGGAAATAAATAAATGATTATGCAATAATTATCTTAGTTCTTTTAACAGAACAGACAGCTGTGCTGCTGTGGTGAAGGGCGCGTTTGGGGTGATTGTCTTATTTAATTTTGACGTTCAAAAAGTGCTGCTTTTCAGCGTAGTTTGAATAAATGACTTTTGATTAAATGATTTCAATTCAGACTATCTAGACACAATACGACCGATAAACGAAAATACATTTAGTACTCTTGGGATCAAGATAGCACGCGAGTCTAGAAAGTTATGCCCAGTCTGGCTATAAAATGTATCGTCATTAAAGGTAAGCATGAAATAGTTAAATCAATAAAGCGAATTGATGTATCGGTCAAGGTTTGTGAATTTACAGTTTAAAGAACTGTAAATTCACAAACCTTGATCCTTACTATTAAAATATGGAAGAGGTTTTTTTTTTTTGCAATCATCTATACATTTATCCTCTATCCGATTTTTTCGACTTTACTGAATGGTGAAACTCTTCAGCTAGCCGGACGTTTTTTTTCGTGGCTACTACTTTAAGTTGCCAACTTAACCCACGACACCCCATAACACGATTTCCCTTAAAATGGTTTCTACGAGAACTTATAGACTACCATTTATTTCAGTTTACGCAACAAAACTAACTTATAGATTCTGAAGCAAAAATTCGCGTTTAGTGACGCTGATTTGTGTATTCAGAAATCCTAACTATTATTATAAATGCGAAAGTGAGATTGTTTGTTTGTTACGTTTTCAAGCTAAAACGGCTGAACAGTTTTGGATGAAATTTGGCACATGGGTAGACCATGACCTGGATTAGGACATAGGATACTTTTTATCCTGATATTTCCACGGGATCGAGGGTATATGTGGGTGAAACCGCGGGGCGCACCTAGTACCTACTAAATTAATACAAATATGTTGACAATATTCACGCGGGCGGCCTTAATTTCGTTATCAATTCATGTTCAATATTATTGTAGACTCCATGGATCCACTATCAGTGTCACTAAGCGGAATGATTAGTCTTATTATGACGCATGGCCGCCATTATGGTTACTACAATACAGCGTGACTTGTAATTATACGTATTCCTTCCAGGACGTGAAAGTGTGATCTATTTGCAACAATTAAGAGGGCCCTTCCCGGTCCGTCTATCGTAAACGCGAGCATTATCAAAAAGCTTGTTATTTCATCTAGCGCAAGTGAGAACGCGATAACATGGTACGAAAAATAATTTGTTTCAGGAAATACGTGTTTTTGAATACGCCTTACAACTTTGTGAAATAAATGTTTGTCATTTAGAATCTCTATAAATCTTAATGAGTACGTTATGAACGGTCAAAGTTCAGGTAAAATTTGTGCAAAATAGCAGATTTTTGTAGTCGTATACTGGATTTGTTTTTCCAAATTTTTATTTTTTGCTTTCATAGAAACCTAGATATAGTGCACAAGAAACCTATTAGTTTAAAAAATTTAGAGAAAAATGTGATACAACGCCATAATCACTTACGAGCATTTGTATGAAAAGTATGACGGGTTGGCCGCTCTTAAGCACCCCATAAAGCTTAGGCGAAAATACATGGGATTCGAGAAAATACAAATTTTATGAATTTTTGAAAATTTCCTAGAATTGGTTACTAAATATCAAACTCTTCTCCAAACTCTCAAATTGAATGGCCTTCATTGCTATTCCATTGGATACCTAATACTTTAACAAACACTTCGAAGGAACCAATTTTTTTATAACATCAAACACTGTAAAGTTACAGGAAGAAGTTTATTAACCATTTTATAAAATTATCTTGAGAGAACTTGTCAAAGTTCATGTCCGTAGATAATTTTATTGACTATTGTATTATTGATTATTGTTTCATCGGCACCTCTAAATATTTTTTGAACGTTTTTACCTTGTTAAATAGCTGATGCAATGAAGATGTCTTTCCCGTAATTTGTACGCTTACTGTCTTAGTAAAATTTTGAAATAACTGGGGTCAAATTCATGTCCGTAGATAATTTTTGAAAATGATTAGTAAACTTCTTCTTTTAACTTTTAAATATTTGATGTTTTGGAAAATTTGGTTACATCGCATAGCAATGAAAGCTATTCAATTTGATAGTTTAGAGAAAACTGATATTCAGTGACGAATTCTGGAAAATTTTCTAACATTCATAAAATTTGTATTTCCTCGATTCTCATGTATTTTTGCCTAGGCTTTATGGGGTGCTTAATTGTTGCAATTGGGTCACACTTTTACGTCCTGGAAGGAATACGTCAAATTACAAGTCACCCTGTATAACCACCATTTAGTGGTAACACAATTCGGAAAAAAGCGGTTCTAAGCCTTAACACTTTATTCAATCGAGATGATGAGCGCGAGGTTCGCACGGACAATTTTTTAACGCGACAACTTTTTATCGCGCTCTGGATTTCCAACTCTCGGTGTTGAGCCGAGCATCTAGAATCCAACAGAGTGCATTCCAGCGCGTCAAAAAAATACACTGTTGGATTTTCAACTCTCTGAGCTGAGCAGTGTGTTGAAAACAAAGTGGCCGAAAAAAAAAAGATAAACAAAAATATACTTGTAAAGTCTGATGAAGGGTCTCTATTTATGGCGGACAGAGAAACGTTGCGTTATAAAATGAAAGGAAAGATGATACTTACATTTATTGCCGCCTTTGGAGCTAAACGACATGATGATGAGGGTGGCGTAACTGACGAACAGTGGACTGACAACCACCGTGTAGGACAGCGGGAGTCCATCGTCCAGCTTGTTTGTTAATAGCACCTGCGGATCATTAAAACATTGAGCATAAGCAATAGGGTATTAGATGTAAACTCGGCTAAAGTATTTTCATGCTAGGTAAACGACGAACAGAGCAAAATTTAACAACTGAGAACAGAGCAAGTAATAATAATATTATTCTGAAAAGTACTTTTATAGAAAACTTACCTGACTTACTTCTTATTCTTATTTATTGAATGTTGTGATTTGAATGTTTTGATTCATCAGAAAATGGGACAAGTAAGATAATAATCATATATTTTGCATTTTATTAAAATCTATCTGTTATATCCTCCATATATTACGGATATATTTCCATGTACATATCTCATAGGGTTGCACGCACTTCCTTGGCATTTCGCCAGTCTTCCAACAGTTCAATATCAAGAAAACAAGGCAAGGAATTCTGTTAACTACAGACTTCCTTACATGAGCCATAAAATGAGTATTAAATCACTATAACAAAATCATGTCATCGTCATTTGACTTTTATATCGTTGAAATAAGGTTTAAACTACAATGAACTCGATTTGAACTCACTTTCGTGAAATGCAACAACTATACTCACAAATGACTTATGTGAACAATATCTCTCTAGGGAGTAGGTACCCGGTTTTAATGATTATTTATAACTAAGTGTTGTAATACGAACCTGAAACACTAATATAGGTATGACTGTGAACGTGTAAGCTAGCGCCGAGTTGAAGCTAGTCCGCCGCTGTTGTACGTTGACCTCGGGCGTTCGGAGCAAGATCCCAGCGAATATAATGCTGTATAGGACCCCTGGGAATAGAAGGCATGCTTTTAATGATTAATGTATCAAGAATCTTCAAATAAATAAATTATTACAAAAAGGTGGTTTCACGATTTCCTATTCTTGAGCTGATGATAAAGCCTTAGTATGTTTAAGTGCGAAAATTGACGGGCAACCCCTTGAACTAAAAAATAATCTATGAATACTGGTAAAGTATTAGCGTTTAGATTGTATTAGTACTATCAGATCAATTTTACCAGCTTTTTTTTTGTTGGAAAATATCCCACCATTATTATCTTTATTTGATAAAAATTCCATTGTTATTTCCGAAGTTATATCGACCGGTATCATATTATCCTTCCTTTCAAATTATAAAACAAAGTCCCCCGCCGCGTCTGTCTGTCTGTCTGAACGCGATTAACTCAAAAACTACCGAATGGATTGTTAAACGGTTTTCACCAATGGACGGAGTGATTCATGCGGAAGGTTTTAGTGTATAATTAATTATTGTTTTGTGTAAATTGGCTGAAATTTGACGATTATTGTTGAAGATGTCGGAATAAATCATGCCGACTGGGAACTTTATTGGCGTGCGCTACGGAAATCGTAAAGGTTACATAAAATGTATGTTCTACAGTATTGTTCATCCTACAAAGTTCAACAAAAAAGTCAGCGATAGCATAATATGTCTATCTTCTAAGGATGACCCACAATAACCATTTTTATCTTTCAGAATTGGAAAAAAAAAACATTTTTATTTCTGAAGCTATTTTGACCGGAATTATACTAATCCTTATCAAATAAACTACGTATATTATGTCGCTTAAATTGAGCATTTAATTTAGATTTAAAAATGCCTTGACATCATTTCATTTATATTAATGGTTTAAAAGATATCACAGATTCAAAATTACGCGAGACAAAATAATGCTGGTTGGAGCGCAGCGGTAGTAGTTAATAACCTTTTCCTGGACCATTAGGTATGTAATCCCGGTAGTACGTTCCCGTATCCCACGGGAACGTACTACTGGGATTTTCCGACAGCCACGCGGGTGAAGCCGCGGGCAAAAGCTAGTATACTATATAAAATATTGTATTTACTATTCCATGTGTCTTTGACAGCTCGGGACTCTCGCTTTAAAAGTATGATTCCGAACAACGCTGCACGGGGCAGTGCTGGCACGTCACTACTGGTCCCCATACATTTTTTTAGGTTTATATAAGATTCCATTCCGAGCATGGCAGCAATGCTGCGCCATATTGCTGCGTCACATTGCTGCCGTGCCCGCGTGAAGCATTTTGCGCAATCATACCTTTTCGGACACCAGCCCGTATTACAGTCTGTGCCTTTGATATTTATCATAGAGTACATAGACTAATCTCCTTTTATCATGTTTTAAGTTACTGTAGTTAGTTCTAGTGTCCAACCGAAGGTTCGGTTTCGGCCATTTTCAGCCAAATAGCCTGAACCCTAAACCTGATCGAAACTGCCGTTCATGAGCGGTCGGTTTTGATAGAATAGGAACGACTAACAGATATAAAGACGGCAAAAACCCTTTTTATTCAAAACCCAAAAGTTTAGTTCTTAGCACACGTGCTGCTTTTAGTATCAGCGAGTAGGGATTTATTCGCTTTCCGGCAGATGAGCAGATACAAGCTTTTAGGGCATAAGCAGATGCACCTTAACGACTTTGTTAGAAGCCCAAAAACGGATCTCAGAAAATATTGTCTTAGCTAATTTTTAACTAGATGAGGAGCCGAATATTCCGTTACGGTTTCGGTTTCGGCTGAAAATCGTATTTCGGTTGGACAATAGTTCTAATACTAAAGTACCCTAAAAATAACATGAATAAAGCCGTACATACACTCACCTACAAGACTGAGGCACATCAGTATCCACAGAGGCACAAACACGACCTCCCACGACCAGCTTATGAACTCGTCCAACTTGAGCGCCAGAAATATGAACTGGAGTATATTTACAGCACAAAATAGTTCCAACTGTAACAAAAAGATTTATTTATTTATTTTTACTTTTAAACTCTATCATTATATTGCAATAGAGGGCAAATCTATGTTTAGTGGCACACCCACATAATTTGGCTTTGATAGTTACAGCCATCCATCTGTCTGGCATTGTGACATTAAAATCAACTTTAAGCCTACGTTCGCACGGACGTATAAATACCGCGACGGGATTTTGTCGCGTTGGATTATCAACTCTCGGCGCTAAGCAGAGCGTTGAAAAACAAGTGCTCCAAAAATAAAACGCCCGTGCCTAGGTAGGCTCGGGTGTTATTTTTTTGGAGCACTTGCAAATCCAGGTGGATTTAATGGTAAATAGAAATAGCACTGGGTGGCTTGTGTATTTTCTGAAACATTTTTTAAGGCAACATTTTTAAACATCATTATCAACATCAGATAAAAAATACTATAACTATTATCTGATGTATGTATGTTGTTTTGAATTAGTCCAATTTCCAATTAATTAATGTAATCAAAATAAACATTGATTGGACTTTGATGCATGCACTATTTACCAACAAATATTGTTTGATAAATAAGTCATGAGTTCAAATATTATTGCCTACTATTGCAAAATAACTATTTAATCTTTAGTATAATAATTTATCTTATCATTTGTAAAAAAATGTGAGGAAATGTAGAATCACATACGGACCAGGAAATGATGTAAACCCTTTAGATAAAAGGAATAATTTCTACAAACCTCATAGCTGCGATCATGTTTCACAGACCATATACAGATGGCAATGGAAACTATGCTTATGAAGATAAGTGGTATAAACACGAGTATCCACACGTGGCGGCCAGTGGTCAACTGGTCGCAGACAAGCAACTCAAACATTAGCAGAATTAAGTGAATGGCAAGACTTATCAGCATAGCTTTGTAATGGATGTATGCTTCACCCTCCAACCTGAAAATAAACATGTTTTTAAAGATCATATGGGCTATAAGAGTACGGGAAGACAAAAGAAACGATGGATGGACTATGCGAAAGATGATATGGCTAGAAAGGGGGTGACTACAGAGATGACGACTAATAGAAAAGGATGGAAGAAAGGGAAATGTTGGGCCGACCACAAATTGATTGGGATAAGGGCAAGAAAATAATGATGGGCTGATTTTTTAATAATCAGATAATTTTTATCTGAGGAATAAATATGTATTGCACTTTGACAGCTTTTGTATAATAAATAAGTCTATATCTGTCACTTGTTTTTTTTATTTTAGATAAACTTTTTCTCAATTGTAATAGGAGTCCTAAAGATCGAATGGGAATGTGCAATCATTTGTGTGGCCTACAGATAGTTGTGTTGAATCCATTCTATTGAAATATCTTGTGATATCTTGCTTTTGCTGTTCCAAATAAACACAGTCTATCTTAAACTGCTACTTGTTTAAAAAAAAAACTTGATTTTAAATCGGGATTGAATGGAAATAAATTAAAAGTTATACATTTTTAGGACTTGAAATAGCTCGAAAAGAAATTAAAAAGGTTAGATAGTTTTATACACTTCGTTACCGGTCAAAATGAAGTAATTCCCCACAACTATTTTGGGGATTCCCCTTATTTGAATATAGTCCATCCTACTTATGTATATCTATCGGGAAACTACTTATTTCGGGAATTTACTTTTTCTTTTTTATTAAGTAGTTTCCCGCAATATATTTGGGGGCTTCCCCGTATTTAAATATACTTTTAGGTAAGTGACATCTAAGAACAAAAATCAGAATTCGCAATTCTGAATGTGCAAAGTGTACTGGTTGGTTTAGTATAGATCTGTGTTATACCTACTTAGATTGATTACAATAAAAAAACCCCCTTAACTATACGTTGTTGTGATTATTATGTTATTCTGATCGTTTTTTGAAAACTTTTCCTCAAGCAAATTTTAACATTGTCTAGAGATGAATTATATGAGGCCTGATCGATTTGTGTTGATAACAAGTTTGAAAAAAAAAACTCATGTTTAAAACATTTTGGACTGTTTGTTTTATAAAAATAAAAAATAAACTGTTTGTTTCATAAAAAAAGCTGTTTGTTTTATAAAAAAAAAAAACTGTTTTTTTTCCAACCCTGAGATCCGGACGTTATCAAGTTTTATTCAAAATTAATTTTTGAAGTATTTTCACTAAACATTAACAGGACATCGAAAATTAATCATTTACTGTAGCTTTCAAAGTTTTCCATAACTTGTTAGTAAGATGCCTTCATCATGTTATTATCAGCCGATATGATGATGATGATGATGAAGGCATCCTGCTTCTTAGCAAGTTAATTTTAGTAACTGTTGTGGAGTGAAAGAGGACGGGAGTTTTAATGATTAAGAAAACTGTATTGAAACAGTTTGCACAGTACAGTATAGTATTGATATTTGGCTCTATTGACCAATGAGTTTGCTGAGCACTGACTTAGGCAAATAAGGTATTTATTATTTGTGTATTATTTTATAGTTATAGTTATGCAGTGACATTGAATAATTAAACAGCTTTTAAGTATTGATACCACAATGTAGAAATCTTAACACAAATAAGAAATCTTAGCATTATAGTATTGATATTTGGCTCTATTGACCAATGAGTTTGCTGAGCACTGACTTAGGCAAATAAGGTATTTATTATTTGTGTATTATTTTATATTTATACTTATGCAGTGACATTGAATAATTAAACAGCTAGTAAGTATTGACACCACAATGTTACTAACAGAAAATATATTCAAGGTGAAAAAATACATTCAAGAAATGTTATAATTGGAAGGACCTTTCTTTTTTATGTAACTCTGTTCACTGTTTTTATTTTCATTGTTTGTTGTACATTGTTATTATGTAACTAAAATTGGATTTAAGTAAAGTCTTTGAATAGTGTTGAACCGATTACCTGAAATGAGGGTACTGCCACCAAACATATGTGCCAACTGTGGCACCAAGAACTACAAGAAATTTCCACACCCATATTGGCGTAAACACGGCCCAGTATGACCATGTTATAGAGTTATCTAACTTTAAAGCTAATAATGCAGTGAATATCAGCAAACAGCTGTGAACCACGAATTTGCTGTGAAAAACAAAAACAATTTATAACAACTTTACGAATCATCTACCAGTCATTTCAATAACATACAAATTAAAAGACATTACCTAGGATTAAAATCCTGAAATAAAGTTTGTAAATTCATTTCCATACACATTCGTAATGTAGAATGTTTTTAACATCTCCCTTTAAACAAATCGAGTCTTGATGACTGAATAATAAGATTTATTCGATATTATTCTCACAAATCACAACACAAGAGCCATTCCATTTTATCAGCTGCAGGTAGAAACCACAGACTACAAAATGTTATTGCAGATACGTCAAAATATGTTACTGTAAAGGTCTTGCTACACGGCTACCAACCGCGTCCCCGTCAGAGGTGGCCTTGGTTGGTGACAGGCAGAGCTGTTTAAATTTGGTCGTAAACTACCAACTACACGGTTGTAAACCAGTGACAAGTGGATTTATTATATAACTACATAACTAAGATGTACTTCGATTCCGGCGTGGTTTTTTATCCAATTTACCAAACCTTCATTCCCGCATTCAAATTGGGTAGAAAATAGCTAACGGCCCGACTTCATGGTCTAACCCGATTATTGAGGCTTGGATACAAAGTGCGAGCCACTGGTCTTCAGTCCTTTCACAGTTATTTTACTTCTGACCGCAGAGCATTGTTTCACCCACCAACTGCTGAGTATTCTAAGCCTCCTCCCTAATTCATGTCTGTGAGGGTCTCTTCCTGATTGTATAGTACTTACTAATCCCATGATAATTGTAATTGATTGAGTTTCTGTCAGTGTCAAGTAATTGTCAATCTCTCTCTGAGCCGGATAGATTTTGCACCTTTTCTTTTGCAATTTAAAATAAAGTGTAAGTTAACTTGAGTAATTTGTGAAGAAGACATTATACGTATATGAAAAAAGTGATTTTAAACTTTTGAAATTGCTTATTTAATATGGCTTCGCCTTCACCAAAGTCTCCGGAACAAAGTGAAAAGACTAAACAGTACGACCGGCAACTTCGGTTATGGGGAGACCACGGCCAATCTGCACTTGAACATGGACATATTTGTTTGATAAACGCCACGGCATTGGGTACTGAAGTATTAAAATCTATAGTTCTTCCTGGTGTTGGCGCAATAACAATAGTTGATGATAAAACCGTAAGTGATGAAGATATTGGAAGTAACTTTTTCCTGGAGTGTTCTAGTAAAGGCATGAATAGGGGATCAGAGACCCTGCGGTTATTAATAGAATTAAATCCGGCTGTACAAGGTCATGCAGTTCAGGAACCACCAGACCAAATCCTCAGAGAAAACCCTGATTTTTTTAAGTCTTTCACTGTAGTTATAGCTACCACACTTGGAGAACAGACTATTCAAGATCTATCCCAACATCTGTGGGATATCAATGTTCCACTAATCCTGTGCAGATCTGTTGGGTTTCTAGGATCTTTCAGAATCCAGATGAGGGAACACGCAGTAATTGAAACTCACCCTGATAATGAACAAACTGATTTAAGGTTAGATTATCCATTTCAAGCATTGTCTGACTTCTTAGATGGTTTTGATATAGATTCTGTTGATTTGAAAGACCATGGTCATATACCATGGATTGTAATTATTTACAAAGCAGTCCAAAAATGGAAAGGCAGTAATCAAAATCGCTGGCCAATGAGCAGGAAAGAGAAGAATGAGATCAAAGTTATTATTGAAGACTTCATTAGAAGAGATGAGAATGATATTCCGATTAATGAGGAAAATTTTGAAGAAGCCATAAGAGCAGTTAATACTGCTTTAATGCCCACATTTTTGCCTGTAAAGAGCCAAGAACTTTTATACTGCAGTGCTGCTACAAATTTAACAAAAGAAAGTACCCCTTTCTGGATCATGTGTTCGGCATTGAGAGGATTTGTTGAGGGTGAAGGAAAAGGCAAACTCCCTGTGAAAGGTGTTTTGCCAGATATGACTGCTTCAACAGATCACTATATCAAATTACAAAATTTGTATAGAACACAAGCTGTTATGGATACAGAAATAGTATACAGAAAAGTGCAACAAATTGTTGCCCAATTACATTGTGACACTATCAGTGAAGCTGATGTGAAATTGTTCTGTAGACATTCACATGACTTGCATCTTATTAGTGGATCAAGCATTGCTTCAGAGTATCAACTGACCAGTTCTGTGGCATCTTATATAGCCAGGTATTTAGAGGAACCTGATGTAATGATGGTCCATTATGTTTTATTAAGAGCAGCTGAAATGTTTGCATCAGAACATTGTAGAGCTCCGGGTGAATCAGAACCTGAAGGTGACATTGCTAAGTTGAAGGCTTGTGTGACTAAGCTTCTTAGTGATGTATCATGCTCTCCTTTCCCAAAGGATGATCATGTTCATGAAATGTGTCGGTATGGAGGAGCAGAAATACATAGTGTGTCAGCCTATTTAGGTGGCTGTGTGGCTCATGAAGCTATCAAAATTGTTACCAAACAATATAAGCCAGTGAATAATACATTTATATATGATGCTGCTTCAACTAACACTGCAACATTTACATTTTAAATGAATACTCAATTGATAATAAATTATAAGACAAAATATGCGATTTTATTATGTATTGGACTCGGTCAGGGTTGAAAATAAAATCTAATGAATGCTATTGTTCAAATACTTTACTATGAATTCAAGGATTTCATATATTTATTTATTTAACAATACATAAAAATCAAGTAGATACAAAATGTCTACTTTGTCAAGTTAGTATGATGAAAAAACGATATTGATTTATGTGATAAAATCAACATTGCAGGGTGACAAGAGTATAAATAAACAGTGACTACAATATAATTCTTCAAAGTTGTGTATTTAGTTTGGATATAAACCACTTTAAAATCTTACAGTCAAAATATAAAAGAATTGGTGAAAATATTTCATTAACAATTTTTAACACATAAATTAGATAAACATATTATCACATGACTAAAACATAATTGAAACAAACTATACATTTGGCTAAATCCTCATGGATGGCAATAGAAGGTTACTACACCATTTGCTTTAAATATGCTTGAGACAGCATGGCCTCCAGAAATATGTAACACAACGTTGAGAATTTCTCTTTAGATACCTACTTATTTCACCTAAGCCATAACTTCAATCTCAATGCATCTACACCATTAAGATAATATCGAAATAAGCGTTTGTCCCGCACAAAGCCGAGATTCTCGTAGAGCTTCAGTGCTGGTTTATTTGTGATTTCAGTTTCTAAAACTACTTCATCTGCATTGTCATTTATCATTGCCTGAAACAAACACATTTAGGATTAATACTATCTAGAAAAATACAGGACAACTAATAGAGAAGTATGGAAGGAAAAAAGACATGTACCAAAATAAATTGCAATAAGGGCAGGAGAATGATGATAACTATCTAGAAAAAAAAAATGTCTATATGGTAGTAAATGATTTGTAGCAAAATTTCCACCAGCCCAAATAGAACACTACTATTGACACCAAAGGGTGTGTCCTACATTACATACAAGCTCAATTTGATGTAAGTATAGATTATTTTTAAATACTATTTTATATAAACCATAAATACCTGTATTGCTTTTCGAACCAGTCTCGAGCCAATCTTTCTCTTTCTATATTTTTCATCAACAGCTAACATAGCAATGTAGCCTCTTTTTACAACATTACGATGCATATCTAACTTACAAACGATGGCACCGATGCACTTCCCTTCATGAGTTGCTAAGAAGCAAAGCTTAGGCCAGTTGTGTATAAAATATCTATAAGTATAGATGGAGTAGGGTTCTGACAAATCTTTTTGTATAAGTCTCATGATCTCTGGCATTTGTAGCTCAGATTCGTACGAAATTATTTCAATTTCATCTTGAGGTTCTTGCTCCTCATTGCTGATAGCATTTTCGAGGTTTTCTAAAGCATCATCGAAAATACACCTGCCTGTTTGTTGAGCAGGTGTGTCTTTGCATTCTCGTTGACATATTCCATCACTACACTGTACACTATTTACATCTTTCACGTCCTCGCTCGGAGCATCTTCTTGAGTTTCCGATTTATCCTTCAGAACTTCGGGACTACCGTTTGGATGATCACTAGTTCCATTAGTTAGGTTACTATTGATGTTAATAATATGAAGAGTATTGGCTAACGTGTCGCTTAAATTCTCTTGATTAGATATACTTATTTCGTCCGGATTTTCAGAAGGATCTTTGGCCTTTTTACTTTTGTTTTTCATAATCGTGCTTTTTTGACTGCACTTCATATTCTGAACATTTTCTTCGGTAAGTTGATTCATATTGACGTTATTCTAGCTATAATTATTTACACATTCAAACGATTATAAGCTCATTTATATTTCACATAAGCTTTTATAACGATACATACATCTTTTTCTTGTCAAAATTGTAGAAGAAGAGTATCACCGACATCTTGGTAAGTCAAAAGCAACAGTTCCCATAAAAACTGGATCTGACTGTATCTATGTGCGTTCTTAGGATAAAGTAGACATGTATAAATAAGATAATGAGACAATAAATAAGAATTCTGAAAATACTTCTTGAAAATATACGAAATTTGTAATAAGTCCAATGCCTTCCACAATCACATTGCAAAAAAATATCAGTCGCATTACAGTACCATAAAACTGTTGTTGGTTGGATATGCGTCGTTATTCATTTAGTCTTAGCGGAATACACATGCAATCAGACGAAGAAAGAAAATTCCAAATGCTAAATTTCGGAACAGATTATTGACATGAAACGCAATTCAGTGTTACCAAAACACGACAAGGTGTTGTTACAAAAATAAACTTGCAGGTACCACCTTCTGATAGTGTAAACTTTGCTTTATCAGAAGTTTGCAACAAAAATAAGCAACCTATCCATTGCTCTTTTTATACAAAAACTGTCTCTCGAAAAATGTTTTGGGTAATAATTATTCTTTCTGTCGATTATGAAAGAACAGTAAATGCCACGGTTGTTTATGTTAAAAACTTTATAATAAACTAGCTTTTGCCCGCGGCTTCGTCCGCGTGAATGTCGGAAAATATCCCACGGGAACGTACTACTGATACCGGGATTATATGCCAATAGCCGAGGAAAAGGATTGACTCCTACCGCTGCGCCCGCGTTGCCGTCAACCATAATTATTTTGTTACGCGTAATTTTGAATCTGTGATATCTTTTTAAACATTCATTTACCTAAATGAAATAATGTCAAGGCGTATTTTAATCTAAATTAAATTCTCAATTTAAGTAACATAGTTTATTGGATAAGGATTAATATAATATCGGTCAAAATAGCTTCGGAAATAACGATGAAATTTTTATCAAATTCTGAAAGATAAAAATGGTTATTGTGGGTCATCCTTAGAAGATAGACATATGCCATCGCGGACTTGTTGTTGAACTTTATAAGATGAACAATACTAAACATAAATTTCATGTAACCCTTACGATTTCTGCGGCGCACGCCAATAAAGTTCCCAGTCGATATGATTGTTTCCAACATCTTCAACAATAATTGTCAAATTTCAGCCAATTTACACAAAACCTTAATGCGTTATACACTAAAACCTTCCGCATGAATCACTCCGTCCATTGGTGAAAATCGTTTGAAAATCCGTTCGGTAGTTTTTGAGTTTATCGCGTTCAGACAGACAGACGTGGCGGGGGACTGTGTTTTATAATATGTAAGGATTTTAGCATTCTTCTTCTTAGTATCGCTGGCACGACAGTATTTCAAATCTTGTTGGCCCAAAACTTCGTCATTTTCACGGCGTTATTGGTGGCATTTTACCATTAGAGACCGCGCCACCACTGAAGTCCCTTTGACGCAGCGTTATTGGTAGTGTCTAGAGGTCATTACACCACATTGCATAAAAAAAAATGAGCCGTCGCGGGACGCCTGGCAGATGTGAAACATCGAAATTATTATGTACAGGTAACATAAAAGGATAGTTTACGACAGTAAATAAATATGGCCAACAGCCAACATTCGATCTGACCCTCCGCTATACAGGGTAGCAGAGACATCAGTTCATGCAGTACATGATTCTGAACCCCCGGCGTTAAATATTTTTGTGGTTTATTTAAAAAAAACAGCTGTTGCATACATTTTGACCGCGTAGGTATTTCACTTCTCTATGAAACAGCAGATTTTTGCCACCCTGTAGATGTTTCACATCAAAAATCAAGTTTCACAATTCTTGCAGGCCTTCTTTTGTGGCAACCACTCGTATGATTTTCCATAAACAAATACATAGGTATGTTTAATCTGAAATACCTATAGAAAAAAAAACTACAACAGACCATGTTCACCAAAAATCTTACTCTAGTCTCTGTTAGCTAAAAAGCGGGTAGTTTTGATTTTTTGCAGTAAGTTAAGTGGATAGTCTTGTGTAAATTGAATCTTTTATTGCCCTTATCTATGCTAAGTGTTGATAAATAGGAGGATTACAAAAAACCTTGTTGGATGTAAGAAAGAAAATCCACTCCCACCTCACCTACCTACCAATACATAACTTTAACAAAAGGGTAGTTATTAGACAATAGACAAATTACATAGATCTATGTATAGCTTTGTGGTGATTAAAAAAATGGTGGTGCTTTAAAAATTCCATTTGGTGGAATGTGGATACCATTTTGTGTAACCGATATAGAATTGTATGAGTATGTATGCTTTTAAACTATACATTATCAAAAGTATGCAGTTTGTACTTATTACTTATGTAGTTTAACTAAGCGCTGAACGCCTTGTTGACGTCATGAAGAGAATCAACATGGCTGGTAAGCGATTGAAAGCGCGCGCGTGTACCGCCGCGGTAGGTAGTGTGCTTCGTTCTACGAGTACTCGACTCGATCGACTCGAGACTCGAGTTCAGTACCCGGTTGACAGCCGGTGAGGCGGCGGCGTGACGTGGTGTTCCAAGCGTGATATACGCGCACGCCGCCTCTGCGCGATTTTCTATAAATTGTAAATAAATTTTGTATACAAAATATATAAAGTGCTAATGAAAAACATTAACTATTTAATGTGTGATTACCTAAGCTGTTTTTAAAAACAATCTGATAAAGTGTTGTTTATTTATACGGAACACGATATAATTATAGTGTCTTTGATACGATTTACTCTACTAGGGAGTAACGAATCGCATAATTCACAATCAAAACATGTATTTATTTATTGAATGACGTATTAGGGGATTATACGTTCGTTCAATATTGTGTGCTTGATAGGTAACTCGCTCTAATTTTAGTGTGCGTTAATGACTTCGATGGATATAAACAAAAAAGTGTTACGGATGATTTTATATAAATCCTCCGAAGTGTTAAAAAATCCACTTGGAATTTGATGATTATAATATAATCAACAATGGCGGACCGTGAACGTCCTGCGAAAACCCCCATTAGGGTGGGTTTTTATGACATCGAGAGGACCATTGGCAAGGGAAATTTTGCCGTCGTTAAGTTAGCACGACATCGAATAACGAAGACTGAGGTAAGGATAGCAAAAGCAATCGATAACTTCGACACCTAATGCACATGGGGCATGCCTACATCACATATACAGGATGTTTGGTAGAAGGGCCGACACAATTTTTTGAGGAGTCTCATAATTAAGTAATTGTCTAGAACCAACCGATTGCATTATATAATTGCAGATAACACCAAAATTATCGTTCAACCACAAACAAAAGTTTAGACGACATTTTTTGGTACAGTAAAAAACAAACAGTATTTTATGTCAATTACCTACCGTGACACCTAAGAAATGTTTTTATGCGTGAAAACTAGGATATGACGCTTATTCCTAAGAAAATTGTGTCGGTCCCTCTACCAAACCCCATGTATACTACATATTAACAATCTTTAGATATATATCTAGTTAAGTATCGTCATCATTCGTCTATTTATTTCAATAACGCAACTACCCAGGATTTGAAATAAATAGACGAATGATGACGTATACTTATCCTATTACTAGATTTAAAGATACCTCCTTTAAATCAGGATTTTCCAGTATCGCAAAAGTAAGAACGATGATTAGTATAATGTAAAATATCTACTCTGAGCATCACCTAGGAAATCCAAGTCTTCATTAAAACATAAAAGACAAACAAACTGAGGTAATTAGGTAGGTAATAAAAACACTTAGTTACCTAGCTACTTACCTTCCTTAAAAGATAAGCCTTGATAGTTGATATCAAAACACTTGCTCCAAGTCTTTACAATATGTAGGTAGGTACCTACATCGCGGTCTTTACGCCGATTTAAAAGAAATTAAAACAGTTAAGTGGGTCAATTAATAACCTGTAGGTACCCTAATTGCGTAATACACGATCAATTACAATTCGTTTCGATTTTAAACAGATTGCTAATCCATTGTTTCATAGGTTGGAAAAGAAATCTGTTCAACAACGTAAATAACGCAATGAATGTTGTTGAACTGTCAAAATGAAACAAATTAGTCATAATCATTTACGAAAATAAGTTACGCAATTAGGGTATCGGAGCATAAACGCATTTTGTTTTTAAATGTTTTTATTTCAGTCTCATTTTTAATGGCAGTGCCATAGATGCCTTTGTCTGGATTTTCACTATCGTAATCAGATATAACATTTCTGCATAGATGTATAATTAATTTCGGTTTTCACAAATAAAACCTAAACTTTATTAAAATTTTCCAAAACACAATTAAATGATTGTCATCTCAATTCCCAAGCCCATATTTAATGTTATTTGGGAAGGTATACTAAGCTGTTATAAATTATAAATAGACCACAGGATGGGACCATGCTGCATATAGTACGATTACGCACTTAATAAATCGTACCTAATCTGAAAATAACTATGATTTAATCCATCCTGTAAACAATGAGTTATTAATCATATTGGCGAAGTAACGCAGGATCTTTCCGACTAACTTGACTGGCTTAGAACTAATGCGAGTGCGTAACAAGCGAAAGTATTATAGAAACCTAAGCGAACAGTTAATTAAAATAATAGGTAGGTATAACCACAATAGGAGACTGTGGGTGGAACTTGGAAGTAACAAGTTTATCGACTTGAATGATGATAAATTTGTGGGAATGACGCAAAGCGCTCTTAATGATGACGATAAAGCCGACATTTAGCAAGTTTCGAAAACTGTAGTGCAAGATGTCTCGAATCGAAAAATATTTTGAGTGATGCGAAGTTGTAGCCTGTTCGCAACACTCAGTCACTGAAGATATTCATGTACCTAAGTATAGTGCAGTCTCTAAGGAAAACGTTTATTGATAAACTGGTTTGGCAAATTATATAATAAAGAACTTATGTATATTTGTGCAAATGATACAGCGAATTCATAGAATATGGTGCAGATATAGCAAAGCTAAAATTGAATTTATGATACAAGGTGGATATTGTCAAAAACATGTCCAACAAAGATTGATAATTCAAAAAGGGGCAGAATTTGGTTTTGCCGAAGCACCCAATTGGCCTGAACAGCAATAATTGCCAGACCTGGAAAGTCTTCTCGAAGGCCATTTTCAAAATGCAGAATAATACAACATATACCTATACGAAGTAGAAACTGTCAGATGATCTAGTCCACCACAAAGTTAGTCACTTTGCAAACGCAGACTGCTTCTTTAATGAAAATAATATCTAAAATTTCCATTTTAGATATTATTTTCATTAAAGAAGCAGTCTGACAGTTTTTTGATGGTGTATTTCCATACACCATCAAAAAACTGTCTTGGATTCGTCACCCTGGAGTATGGGCAACCAGACCGACAGTCGCGAGGAAGAGGAAAAAATGTTGTTGTACAGCGTTGTGCAGAAGAGGCTTCTATAAGCTGATGTTATGCAATTTTATTAGGTGACTATTAAACATTGCATTATCGGAATAAAGTAAACTAGGTACAACACAAACGTATACCTGTACCCATATTGCGTAATACAACACAATCACAGTCTGTTTTGATCTGAAACAGATTGCTAATCCATTGCTTCATAACTTGGAAAAAAAATCTGCTCGACAACGTAAATAACGCAATGAATGTTGTTGAACTGTCAAAATGAAACAAATTAGGCAAAATTGTTTACGAAAATAAGTTATGCAATTAGGGTACAGCTCTCCAAACATAGTCAGTCACGTTTCTAAGCCGTATGCCTCAACTTAGTTCAGTTCGGGTACCTATACATATAAGTTTTATTTTAGTTCACTATTAAATGTTTAAAACTCATTGTTCAAATGTGTTGTTTTACTTTAGAAGACTTCGCTTTAACAGAACTTGAACTTAAAGTATTGATTGAGAAGTATTATCGTGACCATTCCTTTTATAAATTGACTAGAGCAACAGAATGTATGCCAACGTCCTATCTCAGTGGCAAGTACATAGCAACCAGGCGGGGTATGGAATGAACGATTGGAGTCTTCTTAAGTGTCAGCGACCGTTCGTCTGGTTACCAAGTCATTGTTAAATTGCAGGAACTCAGATTTTCTCAGTACTTGCGGTCTAAAATGTTAGGTTCACATTAAAGTCACGATTTCCGTCCTCAAAATAGTTCCGATAAGAAATGTCAGAATTGTTCACCCACGTTTTTAAAGAAGCATTGGAACTCGAAAAGTAATTTTACTCAAGAGCGATAGGAGCAAAATGTCGCTGCAAAGGTCATTTTCTATTTGTAAACTTCAAACTGAAGTATCTATGTTTGAAGCAGATACGATGGACTCAGATTGCATTTTACGTAGTTACTTTACTGTATCGCTATAGCAATTCGGTGATGATTTGAAATAACTTTTAGCACGTAAATAAACAAACATAAACAATAGACGAAGCCTTTACACGATTATTGAATGATGCAAGAGAAAAAATGACTTGGACTTACTTGGTTTTGATAATTGCTTCTCTTGTTCTATTTAGGCTCTAAATGGTCTTGGATTTTTCTTGAGATAAGATATACCATACCTGTACCCTAATTGCGTAATACAACACAATCACAATTTGTTTCGATTTGAAACAGATTGCTAATCCATTGCGTCACAAGTTGGAAAAAAAAATCTGCTCAGCAACGTAAATAACGCAATGAATGTCGTTGAACTGTCAAAATGAAACAAATTAGGCATAATTGTTTACGAAAATAAGTTACGCAATCAGGGTACTGATTTACAAATGAGTTTATAAAATAGCGTTCATTTAAACTTTTTTGCTCACAATCGTTTGAAATTCCCATCGCATTGCAATCGTAAATTGCTGAAGCCAAACGTTGTTTCAATCCTAAACTGAAGACATTACTGTTTCAATAGCCATCAGGTATAAAAGGCTACTTACAGTCGTACGAGTCTATGGCACCGAAGTGGGTCATTGGCCGAATACTGTACATCGTTGTCGGCGTCGCCGTGAATGACTCACGGCGCACGGCCTGCGTTTATGAACGACTTTTTAACTGGCGATTACATCGATTTCAGGGTTTATGCTACTATAAAGCAGAATATAAATAAAGACTTTTGTTTAAAATCGACGGTGAAGATGACGCACCACAGAAAGTGACTTACGAGGACACGACGTTGAATGAATGCACCAAAATAACAGAACGGACGCCCTCGGCCTTCGCTGGTACTTTACTGTGTTTGATATGCAGATGGTTACCTTTTAACAAGTTTATATACCGTAAATCCGGTTTAATGTTTACACAATTTTTAGTAGGATGCGTGTGTTGCTTTGGATATGTAAAAAAATATACGCGTGGTAGAGCTGTTACCAGAAACGCAAAAGTTTCTTTGAATTGAAGACCATAGGTTGCTGGCATAACTCAACGGCAGTTCAACAATTTAAACATATGAATTAACAAGTAAATGCGTGAGTAGCTCTGAAAACCGGTGTAAATATAAACAAAGCGCCAAAAAAGTAATTTGAAAAACTTGGCGAAACATTTGGTTTCGAGGAACGCAGCTATCAATCAGTGATTCAGCGTAGTCGGTTGGATGAGGTCGAAACGAGCGCCGGCGGCGAGCTGCCGCGTCCAGAAATACCACGGCATCGACCTTGCCTCCGGTGCACGCATCGTGTTGTTTTTATTATTTTACTTTTTTCCGTGCGAGCCGTTAACACCAAGGTGATGGCCAGACATTCGGCGCTCCGAATGTGGAGTCACCGGATTCGTAGCTCAGATTGAGAAACATTTCATTCACGTCGTAACATAACTACATAGTGACATATGTTCAGTTGTATTCTAGAATATCTAATAATCTTTGCTAATCTTCAGTAGGTTGCGTGTATGATGTTAAGTATATCTTTGACGTCTCTTTATGTATACGACAGGCAGTTAACGCAAATGCCACACAAACAATCCATCGTGGTGTAGAATTGATAAACGATGTGTGCCTAGACAGTTTGAATCATTACGTTGCGCTTGGTAAAATAAAGAAAGCGTGATCAGCAAGGAGATGCGTGATCGGCACAAGTCTGGCGAATATTTTGCCAGGAAATCATATAGTATGGCACGCGCTCCGTTTACACTGCTTGAAAAATGTGCGCTTGACGCAAATGCGTTATCTATTTTGGAGCTCTGCGTCAGTAGTGGTTGTTATCTACACTTTGGGAGTCTGGCGGTCACCCTCGGCGTCTTCTCCGTCTTAATTTCGGTACTTTCTCTTTATATTTTGTCCATACGACAAAATATAAAGGACTAGGTATTTAATTAACTATTCATAGATATGTTGACTACTAGGAGGATCCGTTTATCAACAGATAATTTAACATGATAACTTGGAGACACGCGTGTTTGTTTGCTCTCGATAAGTAGTTATCTCCTGTCATGACGTCAATTGTACATTTTGAATTGAAAATGGCTGTAATAAAATTGTATTGTAGGAACAGATCTCTTTAATTGGCGTACTTATGTGTGGTGACGTATCGCTGAAGTGTTTCAATTGTTACTGCGGCTTTATGATTTCAGTATTACGATCCAGTCAAATACTTAAGCTTCATTCATTTTGCAGTCATTAATACCGAATGCGAATTGGCCATAATAAGTAACAATGTAGAATGCAGCTTGCATTGCTCACAGTTTTCCTTTTTTGATATGTTACTCATGTTGGTTTGTATAAACAGAGATGTAGGAAAGTAACAGGGAAGCAGACAAGAGCTGACAAATTGAATGCTCCGTGTGATGTCTCCCGTTTTTATCCTTGAAAAAGTCGTCTGTAGTGGTCGGGACGACATGATGGAAGGGGGGCACTAGAATGGAGGGTACTACGCTTCCCCGACGTCGCTTCGTACTACATTTACTAGAAGTTGCCTACTCTTGCGTCCATTGTTTTCAAATGCGTAGGCAGAAGACTAATGGAACAACTTTCCACAGTTGACGGGTGTGAAAATATTTAAGTTACAGATGTAGAGTTTAGGCATCACAAAAAATGTTATCAATCTCTTGGTAAAATCCTTTGGAATTGAGATTTAACAGACCTTTGGCTGCCCTAATAGCAATCCATAGGTAAATTAAATAGACATTTTGCATTTCGATCCATACCCCAGCCTCCAGCTTATTTTGATCAAGCTTTACACGCTAATACGTTTCCATTTTACTGTAGATTGTAAAATCTTATCTTCTATTCACAACGTGTATCAAAAGACACTTATTACCGAACAGCATTTTGTGAGTTTCCCCTACACCTTTGCTAAGGATTGTTAGTAGAGGAGAAAATGAATATTATCTGTCTTCCTCCCACGTATGCTGTCTCGCTTTGGCGAGTATATTGATCGTCGTCTAGACTTGTTGATTGTGCTGAAGGGCTTAATGTCCCTGAATTCGGTCGAAGCTTGGACTGCTGCTTAGGAGCTAAAATATGATTTATATTCGAAGACTTATGAATCCAATCTTGGGCAAACTCTTCTGAAGAGTTCAATATTGTTCGAGTTTTACTGCAACTTTTCAAGAAGGGAATTGTTCCAAGTGTTATTTTTACGCTTTTTCCTTGTTTAATATCGTTGTGTTACTTTTTCTGTTCGTCTGTTAGTATATAATTATAATTCAATTCAAGTGCTTCACAATCACATGGACTCATGGATATAATTTATGCTCTCCTGTCGTCATCTCGTCATTATCCTTGGTTAATAGTTTGTCATCACTTTTTAGTGTGGATGTAATCGTTTCATTTAAGGCGTCAATAACGACAGCAAGCTAATCAAACATCTCTTCATTGTTAAAATTATCATAATTAGGTGATCAAAATTCGCCGTTAATTATAATTAATTATGACATGATTAGATGAATAATATATGCAGAAGCTTTATATAGTATAATATTATCAACTGGTATTGACGTGAAATGTATTGTTTTGACGTTAGTTTTGATAAAAACCCTTTCCCTGTCCCATGAACCGCATATGGTTCAGGTTGATTATTTAACTATTGTGTCTACTTTGTGGTCAGTGAAAGTGTTAAACAATTTCCAAGTTTGCTAAATGTGTGTTAAAACTGCAATGTTTTTATTTTCCTTCTCTGTTTTGACACAGAAATTTAACAGTTATGGTCTATGTTAATATGTATCTTATGCTAAAACTTCCTTCCTACGTCTGGCATTGGATTTGTGACGTTGGTTTATAGACAATATCCAAATTTCTGGAAGCATTTTTTCGCAACATCTAACGTACATTCAAATTCAAAATATTTTATTTCACATAAACCTACATGGGCACTTATGAAACATCAGAAGCTAGGTGCACGGTTCCAATTGGTCGTTTCCTATGGAGAAGAGCCGGCAAGAAACTCCACAGTTACTCTTTTAAAAATAATTGGCTTTTACAATACTTTCAAATAACAGTGTTACTAGGTATGTGAGGAACGTGTAGGTCTTTCAATAAGTACCAGGTACTTAATTAATAGGAAATGGTCAACAGATCTACAGTTAAGCCTACAGCGTTCTCACATTCACAAAATAGAAAATAATCTATACAAAAGATAAATAAATAAATATAAAAACCTATTTTAATTAAACGCAATTACATGATTGCTGTTATAACTGTAATAAATCTGAATAATTATAATGTCCACAAAAGTCACTAATAAAGAGTTGAAATTAAATCGTAGGTATATAATGTAAAATAATAGGATGAATATGTCAAGGACGAATGTAAATAAATAAAATAAAAATATACATGGTAATTTGGGAGCAGTTAAGGTCTTACATAATTATGCCGTTAATGAGGTACCAGGACTTATACCACCAGCTCATAAAGCAGTATTATTTTAATATTACTTCAGTGGGAGAAAGAGATGGAGCTATACGTCCTGTAGAGCTTCATCTCTTTCCCACACTGAAGTAATATTAAAATATTACTGCTTTATAAGCTGGTGGTAGGAGGCCCCCAGGGAAGCCTCATGTGCAGAAGGAATTATTGCCAAACTTCCTTGTCTTCAACGAAGTCTTTAATTTTATAATATGCTTTCTTGACAAGGACACGTTTGATGTGGGTTTTGAAGTTCCCATCGCTAAGTTCAATTCAAACCTCAACATTACTGCATTAGGTACTATTTGTTAACACCGGATGGTATATAGATATTATAAATAAGTAATAAGTTTAAACCTTTTTCATAAGAATACATAATTGGCTGCAAATTCGAAAAATCTTAACACAAATGAAGTATATCTTCAATCTTCATCGAAGTTAACAAAGCCAATATTAATTTGAATGTCAAATTATGATAACGAAAACTCAAAATTACTAAGCTCTGAAAAAAGTTTTAGACCTGTGTTGTTTGAATAATCTTATTCTTACTAAGGATCAAAATACGTATTCAAATAGTCTAGATATGTATAGATTATTTATCATGTTATAGGTATCTGTAATATACCAAAGCTTCTAAATATTTTACCGATATAAAAAACTCGTTGTCTATATTGACATTGGTTTTGTCAATTCTGGTAAATCCCCTTTGCGGTTAGAATCGCGACTTTCGAGTCATCGCCAAGAGGTTCTGATTAGCAACAAGGTGTGAAATATATGAGAGTCGTTGTCACTGCGTTAGGAGTTAGGAGACTAATGCTAATTTATCACTGGCCTCCTAATTATTTTTATTAGGATTTCGGGCTGTAGGAAACTAATAGGTAGCCAATGTGCGTCATACGTATTGTATGAGCGGTGACACTGTTATTAATAGCTGACCACATTGAACAGGTAATTTTAGTATGTTTGTCGTTTATCGTAGAAGAGGGGCTCGTAGTATATAGTAACAGTGGCGTTGTAAACTGAGCTTACTGGGGTTAGTTTATGCATAGGCTAATCACACCGACATCCTAGCTTTGAAGACAAACTTTGTAACTTATTTTCGTAAACGATTACGACAAAGGACATTGGGAAGCTATGTCCCCACCCTCCAACAAGTGTTTGAAACTAGTGTTCGATTGGAAGCGGCCGGTGGGTTCGATATTTTTTTACTATTGCGACATTCTTCGAATATGTGGGGTTTACCTTTTTTATTGAATATTATAATAGCATTATTTTACATTTATATATTTTCTTAGTGTGCAATTAAGAGGAATAGAATATAGTAACCTAACTATGGTTCTTATTCACGATGGCCTTTTTTTACCAGGGACCTTTTTTTTTTTTTTCTCGGGTACCTTTATTAGGTTAGGTTAGCCACGTTAGCCTAACCTCGGGGATCATGGAAGGCGCACTAGATCTTATGATCTCCGGTCCAAGTGCGGGAAGGAAACACCGGGGTGGTTTTTAGTCAGTAGGAATCTCTCAGACCGCCCGCCCCAGGGTGGAGGACATCCATGAGGATTTTAAAAAGGTTAGCCTAGCCTAACTAACTGTTTTTTATACTTTTGTACAATTACCCAATCCCAAGAATACGTAAATGCTGTTCGTCATTGAGGAGTATCCTGTAACCTTCAAAATCCAAGATCAGTTTATCACTGTTAGGTTAGGTTATTTTAGGCTAGGATAGGTAGGGTTTTTGTTATTACAAAAAAACCCATCAGTTTTTCAATTGAACAAGACAGTTAGTCTTTCTGGATCCTTATAAACATATTGACATTTATCCTATGACTGTTGGGGACGGAGTCCATACAAAATCCCCCATGGTGCCATGGTCCATTTTGACAGTTCAACAACATTCAAAGCGTTATTTACGTTGTTGAGTAATTTTTTTTCCAACTTTTTGAAGCGATGGATTAGCAATCTGTTTCAAATCGAAACAAATTGTGATTGATCGTGTATTACGCAATTAGGGTTCTGGCCGTGGCCATCTAGTGCGCGAGATACCTAAATGACACTGTATTGAAATTAAAATCATAATCGTGGGTTGAACATTATCAAACCTTAGTGTGAACCAAAATGCTTGCACAAATTCTAAATACCTAAGTAACATTTTTCCTCTGTAAAAACTAGCAGTAGGTATGCAACGGAGAAAAATGGGTAAAAAAGAACATAATTAATCACTGAACGATAGAGTTAATTTATATTCTTAAATCGGAGGCGTTGCGAGCGTACTGATATATTGTTATTTAAATAACTCATAGATTCTAACTACGTATCTAGATAGAAAATACTTTATTCACCAAAATACATGAGGAACACCTGAAAAATATTCACATAAGTACATAATTAGTAAAGGTGCACATTAGCACAATGCTCAGTTTCTTTATGTTCAGTTTGTCATATGGGAATATTTTTCTAGCAACAACACATAGTTAAGTTCCCAGAACTTAATTCTAAACAATGGGGTTAGCGGCCAATGACCTAAAGTTTCACAACCAAGGAGGTTATCGCATGACGAACGGAGGTTTGAGGTGTATCCGTGATACTCCACATCCGGATGGGGAGCCTGGTACTGGCAGCGTCCTCGGTTCATTTCATTAGAAAAGCCTTTCCGTGTTGTGCAATCGAGATTCCGCGCCGGCCACTTACCTCTACCCACAACCAACCGTTGGTGCTACGGGCCGTATTGAATTCTTGTGGGAAATTGTCTATCAGTATATCCGATGTTTTAATAATATTATGTCCAGCACGTAACATTGGGCCTCTGGTGACGGTTGCTGTGGCATTACGTTATCTGCAGATAATATATTTGATGTCGCGAACGCGATGATGAAATAATTTGGTACCTACACTACATTATTTACAATGAATCCTTACTGAAGGAAAATTCTACTCGGTAACACATGACGCATACTTGAATATAAGGTCATTCTCTTGTCCGGTTGCAAGTCACAAGCAATGTTTTTTGAATTGATAAACTGCTGTTTAGTTTGGATCCCGATATTTATATCTATTGCGTTTAAAAAAAAATATCGTGCGATCAATTAAATATTTGTTCTTTATTGAATTCTACAACTTGATCAATAAACGTTTTCTCTTCCAATTTCCTGAATGAAATCAACCCATCTTGCCATATTATTAGAATTTTAGTCAAAGAATTGTCTCTCATGGCTTTTTCTTGAATGGACTAACAATAGACCATTAAAACAGCTAGCTTGTAATCTGTCACGAGGACAGTGAGTAATGTTAGTATTATACAACAATTAACAGATTGCCACTTAATTGGACCATTACATTTTCTCTTTCATTTGTCACGTCGCTCGCGTCGTGTCACTTTCTACGTTTAAGCGGACAAAAATTAAAATATCTGTGTTTAGCACGGTATATTACTGGGAAATCCTTTTAATTAAATGGTTCAGGACATGTAGTTTACAGTACTTTAATGCAAATACCATTTGCGATGCCATTTAGTAACGTGCAAATGATCCATGAGTTATGGCACCTACGGAAATCATCCCTGAACAAGCAAGACGATACGAATTTCTCCGGAGTTAAACAAAATACTGAAGGTACTGAAATAAAGTACGTACATAAATACGAAATAACTTGACGAAAGCTTTCCTTGTTAGGTTACGTAAGTCCCAAAGTGTATCTGGAATAAGGGGGTGTTTCCAATGCAGTGACGTAAGAGAGTCGTGTGCGCAATGCCGCTATCTATCCAATGAGGTCAATGTCAGAGCAGCTGACCGGTAGTTCAGCTTCTATTACTGCAATTACAATCGTATCTGTCTCTGTGTCCTGTGCTAATAATACTATGTCCAAGGAACCGTGTTTGTAGAATAAAAGATAATAACATAAACACATAATTCGAAGTCAAGTTACTTCCAACATTTACTTTATTGATATTATTTCCAGCGCGCAATGGATTTTCCGTTCTTTGAGCGGTTATTTCTTTTAAAAGGTCGGATCCAGTAATCTGATGCGAATGGATAATGTAAAGTACTCGAATAAAGATTAAGTTATACCTACCAATTGAGAGAAATAGATATATGTCACGCAATATCACTGCGCATTTAATTGACACTGTTTTTGAAGTAGATGTGGAATGTAGCGGTGGCTTTATCAAAATATTTTGCAAGACACTTGACTATCTTTTGTGGTGAGCCACATTTCGTAACGATAACAATGCATAGCTGGTTAAGAGGTTGCTACTTACCATTGTTTAAATATGGACTGTTTCCAATACCTAGTTTGTGCTCCCTAGATAAACTCTGAGGGCAAGCGCAGTAGGACAGATTATTGTGGTTCCGACAGCATAAAGTTTCGCATATTGCCAGCAGAAAGCGATGGATGGTTGTTTGTGCATCCACCCATCCACCAAAAACATATAGGTACCTAGTCGTGGGGGGGCCAACAATCGTTATTCGTAAATGATTATGAAACAGAAGGGAGTACCACACGTTTTGTTATTTCAAATGTTTTTCATTGCTTCAAAAACGAAGCAATGAAAAACATTTGAAACCTTCCCGAAGCTAAAATATGAAAGGAAAATGAAAACATTCGGAAACCATTGTGATATTCTTGTTCATCCATCTTATAAGGACATCTTTTCATTTTTAGGGTTCCGTACCTCAAAAGGAAACATCGGAACCCTTATAGGATCACTCTTGTGTCTGTCTGTCCCTCTGTCACAGCCAATTTTCTTAGAACCTAATGGACCGATTAAGTTGAAATTTTGGTTCACATACGTATTTCTGTAACCCAAATACGGACATGTATCGTAAATCAATGAATTTTGAATATGGGGGTCACTTTTGGGGGCAAATAAGAAAATTAAAAACAAAAGTTTTTCCAAACAGTACCGTGTGACATATCAAATGAAAGGGCTTCTTGCGAGAATCTCATATATTTTTTATTATTTTAAAATAAATACTTCTAAAGATATTTAAGAAAATCGATGAAAATTGACCATTCCCCTTTGTCTCCGAAACTACTGGGCCAAAATTTTAGAAAAATGGTTCTTTACTCATAGATTACAGGAAAACCTATAAGAAGTCTATGGATTTAGAATAACATGGTAAATCTCTCAATATTGTGCGTACAAACTTACATTTGCAGTTGGAATGTATGGGAGAATATGTATTTCAACTACAATGTTAAGTTTGTATTGGGAATAAATTCATCTCAACTACGAAACCCTTCATTGTGCGTAGTCCGACAAGCGCTTGGCCGGTTCTTCTTGCGGAGATACCTTTTCTTTGCTTGCGCAGATTGCATTGTCCTTAAGAAATAATACTTACTGCAAAAGTAAAGTAGAGCTTTCTTTTCCTGGGGTATTTTGCTGTCTCATAACTTAACTCAGCTGCGGTGGACAGATCCGTTGGCGCAATCACGTCAATTGCTTCAATCGTTGGGAATGACGCTCGTCTTGACGTCATCGCCCGTTTGTAAGCCTGGAAACACACGAGCCACTAACGGTATTGTTCCGTTACGATCACTGAAAAAACTTTATTAGGCAGCCGTCTAGGCGCTCTGACACTAAGTGCGAATACCGTTTGGCAGACTGTTGTTACTAGTCACGATCAATTTGTAAGATTTTGGGGAATACAAAGATTTGTAGCAAGTAAGCAAATTAGTTTTTCTGTATATTTTTTGTTTGTTATTCATTACCAAGACTTCACCTCTAATATTTCCAAGAGCACGTGTTTTATTCATACCTACACCACCTAACTGATGATAATTCAATTATCACTGTTACTAACGTTACTTGTCAATTAAGGTTACGTTTACTTTTTGTTGCAGGTAGCAATTAAGATAATAGATAAATCACAATTAGATGCCAGCAATCTTCAAAAAGTCTACAGAGAGGTGGACATCATGAAGAGACTGGATCATCCTCATATAATTAAGCTTTACCAGGTGAGTTCTAAAATTAATACATTCATAACATAAGTAAATAGTGACTAAAATTGTACATCTGTGGGAAGTTAAATACAAAATGTAAATTAGAGGCTTACATTGCATCCACCAGTGTCATGATAGGTAGGTAAATACAAGCTGAGAACGACGATCATGATGATGTCATACAATATTTATAGTTGGTCCTAGTGCAAACTATTGTAAAAATGGTTAGCTTAACGGTCATTGGGATCAACATAGGTCAGCAGCGGTCGGAAAAGAGAAACTCCTGAGGCCACCGTTAAGCAGCGGAACAAATGTATATGAATTGGCAGACTTAGCGGCCTGACGGAGCGAATAGTATATGCCTATGCCTATTACGTTGTGCACATGACTCGCTCCGAATAATGCGACAATAATGCCATTAGCCGACAAAATGAACCACTAGTACGACATGCCGTTAGCTGTTCTGACGCGTGACATTACCTACCTACTATGTTGGCAGCTGAAGCTAGTCGAATGGGACGGCTTCGGACTCATATTATTGCTTATAAGGTCATGTTTTGCACATATGAATTACGCGGTAACAAGACCGACTCACATACATCGTTCTGCGCCATTTATGACAAGAAATGTCGGTCTTCTACCTTAACATATAAGTACAAAAAAACTAGCAGCGGTCCAACATACCTAAGTAGGCTACTAGATGATTTATTTATATCATATTTATTTTATGTTTGTCATTTTATCTCAGAGAAACGTGCACTCTTCCACGAGTCTATTTTAACACGCCCGTTTTTTCGTAAACAAAAAACTATTCATTTTATTTAAAACTAATTCCAAATTCGATGCAACCAGAGTTATATTTCTATCAGCCTGTACGATATAAGGTGGCCTTTTGCATGTAACTTTTACAGTACTTACCATAATTATGTCTTTCAAAAATGTTCTTTACGTCAGAAACTTAGTCAATGTGAATCACTTTTACGTGTGTGGCAATTTACGTCAGCAATCGCATGTTTGGCTCTCATATTTCACGGCAAAATTTGGTAACTCACATGTTGTATACCTTTCTTATTGGTGAGGATAAAAATAGGTTAACACGTAGGCTTCATGTAATGGGTAACCTCAAATAGGATTAAGGGCTCTTTTGGTAATGGTAACATCATTTAGTGATTGAAACTCACGATATTATAGCTGCGACATCTAAGGCCAGTGAGGACACCTTAGACAAAAAAAAATTGTCGCCAGTTTTATTATTTATGGATCAGTTACTTCTAAGCTGTACGTTACCAAGCCTTTTGCTGCCAAAAGCTAACTTATTTTGCTCGGTCCTCGTTCGGTAAATACATGAGCGGGAAGCACTAACGACGCTGAAGGCGAGGACTTAGCCTCGTGTGGAACGCGACGTGCCTAACTGATTAGACGTGCATCACCCACACGTTATTGCTAACGAACACTCCGAGCTACTGAACGACCAGTGACAAATCAATATTCAGTATTTGGGAATAAGCTAAATAAAAGAGTTATTACTTATTTTATGACTATACCATCATAAAGTTACTGTTGTTAGAGGAGCTTGTGGCTAAGTAATAACAGCCGCACGGGTCGATCCATAAGGTTAAGCTACGTTTGCCAGGGTTCGTCTGTGGATGGGTGACCATCTTTACATACCGAGACTCCTCTGTGCCTCGGAAAGCACGTTAAGCCGTTGGTTCCGGCTGTAATTTGTGCATCTTTGACCGTCGTTACGGGTCGTCAGAAGCCCGAAAATCTGACAACCAGTCTTACCAAGCGGTATCGTATTACCCAGTTACTGGGTTGTGGAGGTCAGATAGGCAATCGCTCCATGTAAAATACTGGTATTCAGCTGCATCCGGTTAGACTGGAAGCCGGCCCCTATATAGTTGGGAAAAAGGCTAGGCAGATTGATTGACCGTCATAAAGTTACTACAAACAAAGGCGCCGTTTCCTGAACCATCAGAGATTCCGAAAAAACGTCATGTTACAGTCAAGTACAAATTTGGATTTTAGGAAATTTAACGAAGGCCACACTGGAAGCGAAGTTACGAAGCTATTATAAGTTCGTTTAGCTTCGCGTATGTAGCTACAGCGTCTTCTCATACTTCGGTTCATAGTTCGCGTTGTGAACCGAAGCATGCAAACACGCGACAACTACATAAAAATGAAGCTAAACGAACTTAGCTTCGCCTTCGTTCCCAGTGTGACCTGCGCTTTACACATTAGGGACAGGCTGAGCTTTCGGAATGAGCTTACACGGCGAACAAAATAGAGAAAAATCGTTGATTGAGCTCCGAGTTCGAGGGTAAAAACTGACCTTTATAGTTTGCTAGAGAAACAAATACTAATGTTGTGTTATCTATCAATTAACTAGCCAAGTAGTCTGATTGTCATCCTGAAAACTTTTAGGATAATCAGCTTTATCCTATAGGTACTATTAAACGAGCTATATTTGTGTGTATATATATTTCTCGAAATTGGCTCTAACGATTTCGATGAAAGTTGCAATATAGGGGTTTACGGGGGCGAAAAATCGATTTAGCTAGGTCTCATATCTGGGATAATTTGTCTTCTCCACATGACATTATTGACATTAAAATAATGATCATGGCAGCATGGAATTAGTAAGAACCTACTATCATGGCAGTATGGAATTAGTAGGTACTGCTTCTCCTATACTATTAAATGAGCATCCTCTATTTTCACCAGAGCAGAACTCGGTCGCCCAGGTAGGTACTTATGAATCAGAAACGATAAAAACACTCAAATTATAGATACAGATGTACCAAGAAACAAAGATATCTGTATGTTTAGATATGTGTCATAAAAGTTCATGTGGGATGAGGACTACGAGGTGGATGAGCTCTTAGGACGTTATACTTAATCGCATGCACACGATACTTTCTATTGCTATAAGAGTATGAATAGAAAGCAGCATTTGGGCCATAAGAAATGCCACCAGACAGACAGACTATAAAGAATGTTTTAATAAAGGAAAATGAATGAATGAGAAGTCTGTAGACTTAATCATTTGAAATTATTGCGTTTAATAAACACATTCCAATAGCGTGTTCTCAACGTTGGAATTTACTTAAGAAACCGGCACTAAAATCAATTGTAGACGTGATGATATATATAGTATGCACGAACAGGGACTTGAAAACGAAATTAATTTCATTCCGTTACACTAAATGTTATCTTATAACGCTCCAGTTTGTAACGATATTAAAACCTAAAAATATCAATAACGTTACAAAAAAAATTGTTATAGAATATCATTTTTGTAGAACAATATTTTAAGTAACGTTATAGGTATCAGTAACATTATGCTTATATCCGCTTGTAATAACGTTACAGATTTATTTGTATAACGTTATTATTAAGAACTTTCCCGCTGACCACCGCTCCATCGTCGCGCAACACCACCACCACCACCAGCAACCTCGAGAGTGCGCATCTTTTAAAGACATTGTTATGAATGAAAAGTAGTGGTTACCCTACAGTTCGTGCCATTAGAGATGAGACTTGACACACCACGTGGTTTGACTTGCGCAGTAGACGATTTATGGGTCTCTTTAGCGGTATGAGGTCTGCGCCGGGGCGACATCGGGGCGGCGGAAAGAGCGCGGGAGGCGCGGTTAAGTCTCATCTTTCGTGGCGCGTATAGTACTTTTATATTTATTTGATAGTGTCATCTTCCCGCTTCTTTTGGCAATGTTGCGTATTGAAATGAATAACGTTATTATTTCGTTATAACGATATATATTTATAATATTGTTATTAAACGGTTCAAAATTTCGTCCCGTTATAGCCAAGGAATTAATTTTGTTGCGATCCTAGTGGAATGGTACAAATTATTGTTACCGGAACTTCTCGTAACGTTATTTTGAGTAACGTTTCAAGTCCCTGTGCACGAAGTAATCCCGCGTGCATACTGATCTCAACATAGTAACAGTCGTACGGATGAAACTAACCAGGCAAATAGGTTACAGCACAATACCAATTCTTGTAATTGGAACAATGCAATGTTACGTAATCTGGTTTCGCAACACGTGCCAAAGTATGAATGGCTTTCTGGCTTTGATACTATTATTAAAAGCGTGAATGCCACCATTTCTTTGTGTACAAACATTGTCATTGTGAATGGCACTTAGTGCTTCGGTATGCTTTGTCCTTAACCCACGGGAAGAGAACGTTTCCGCTTGTTGAGATGTTATCATTATACAATCAAACACCCATATCCGTTGTTTTCAGTTACAACACAATCATGTTACCCCACAATGTTTATTTATAGACAACACAGCACGTTTTTCATTCATTTCCATGGCGTAGTGATGACTCCTGAACAGCTGGAAGCCGTTGTACAAAGACAGAACCGAAATACTGAGTCATGTTCGTATTTTTAGTGATAACTATGAATTTAAGGCCGAGGTCACGGG
Organism: Omphaloscelis lunosa; assembly: GCA_916610215.1. NCBI lineage: Eukaryota > Metazoa > Arthropoda > Insecta > Lepidoptera > Noctuidae > Omphaloscelis > Omphaloscelis lunosa. The sequence continues at coordinate 11,644,593 of OU744258.1, forward strand.
CGCGGTTAATCTGACTAATCTCGAAAACCTCTATTTTAATAGTGGATTAAAGTGCTCGAGGTCTAAGTGGTGTTTCCTTAATAGATTCCATTTACCGATAGATAAACTGCGTGAGCGTGGTATAAGTTAGAATAGATTGACGTTACGAATATAATGTTCTCATAAAAATCAGTAGGTAGGTGGTAAAGCTTCATAACAACATTTTAGGACATCACTGCTATATGAAAATATACTCGTATACCAAGGACCAATAAGTTATCGTATTTCGACAAGTATTACAATGTAGTATGAACATTTTTGAGTATGAATGTGAATATACGAGTAGGGGAAGACCAAACGATGGATGGACTGTGTGAAAGATGATATGGCTAGAAAGGGAGTGACTACTGAGATGATAACTATGGAAGAAAAAGACCATGTAGCGCCGACCAAAAATAAATTGGGATAAGGGGACGAGAATGATGATGATGATAACGTTTGTATTAAATAGTTTAAGACCATGGAAAACAACATCGTATAGTGTACCAACGTATGGAAATATATATATGTAGACGCTTTTATAATGTTATAGTGTACTAATGTATGGAAATATACAGGGTGGCAGGGACATCGACGAGGAAACTGTTACCATGGATTCAGTACATGATTCTGAACCCGTCTGCGTTGAAATTTTTCATCGGTTATTTTAAAAAAAATCTGCTGTTTTATAGAAAAGTGCAGTACCTACGCGGTCAAAATGTATGGAACAGCTGATTTTTTAAATAATAACCGACGAAAAATTTCAACGCATGGGGTTCAGAATCATGTACTGAATCCATGGTAACAGTTTTCGCGTCGATGTCCCTGCCACCGACGTCGATATATGTAGACGCTTTCATAACGTTATAACGTGGACGTATTTCCATACATTTCATGGACGTAGTTATACGTGGATATCCACGATAATATCGTCATGTTAGAAATTTACGATGCGCAACGCGACTATGTCTGTGGGGTACACGTGTTCTTGAGTGGAGACTGCGAATCGGCAAACCTGACGTAGGACGCCCTTAGGCTAGTTGGAGCTGGGCACGCCACAATTGCGGCGCTAAGACCCCTCTTTGAGGAGTGGCTAGAGAGGCGCCACGGCGTCCTCACCTTCCGCCTGACGCAGGTCCTCACCGGACACGGCTGTTTCGGGAGGTTCCTGCACAGGATAAGGCGGGAGGAAACGCCCGGGTGTCACCATTGTGTGGATCGCCCGGAGGACACGGTGGAGCATACGGTGGAGGTCTGCCCAGCTTGGGCGGAGCATCGCCGTGTCCTCGTGGAGGCGATCGGCGGCGGTGATCTCTCGCGTCCGGCCCTGGTTCAGGCTATGGTACGGAGCGAGAGGAAATGGGAGGCCGTCACCTCCTTCTGCGAAGCGGTAATGCTCGCGAAGGAGGAGGCGGAACGCGTGAGGGAGAGGCAAATTTCGCGCCCTCACGCCCCTAACCGCCGCAGGAGGAGACGCCCAGGGCGTCGGGAATCGCGGGGCGATTTCCGGCCACCGTAGGCGCGGGCTTGCGGGCGGTGAGCAATGGGTGGCTCACCGTCCGATAAGGACCAGGCCCGGGTCGACGGCGCGTTGTGTTCCACGCGCGCCTTAAAGAGATGTCAGCATAATTGAAGGGGTCCACTAGGACCGATGCCTGCCGGGGTTGCGAAGAAAACCGAAAGGGAGATCGTGGCCCCCGGCGACAGGGCAACCGAAGGAACACGGGTGGGTTTTAGTCAGTAAGAGTCTGACACGCCCTCCCGCTCCGCCCAGAGCGCGAGAAGTTATTTGATGATTTCCCAACCTCAAAAAAAAAAAAAAAAAGGCTAGTTGGAGCGATGATCTCTCTTCGCAGGGTAGCTGGTAGCAGCTGGATAAGAGTTGCCGAGAATCGAGCTGAATGGCGTGCAAATGGAGAGGCCTATGTCCAGCAGTGGACTGCTATAAGCTGATGATGATGATAATGAAGGCGACTATGCGATGTCAGATGTCAAGACAGAAGTCAAAACTTAACAAGTAGTTGATCCAACTATTTCAATTAAAAAAGTAATGAGAAAATAAAACGCTCCACTTCTATTTAACAGCAATATCTCAAAGTAATTTAAAGAAGGATTTGAAATTTTGAATCAAGCACTTTAATACGGGAAAGTTTTGCTGGATCTATAAAAGGCTCTCATTGAATGCCGAGATGGGAACTTTTCCATCAAAATTATTAAGTGGCGTTAAGGGACGTTATTGGGACGAAAGGCAATTGACTTCACTTCAAAGACAATCCTTAGAAATTCGTGTTGACCTGTCATTTTACTTAGATATTGCGCTCACAGACGTCTTTTCCTAATAATTTAGCGTTCGTAATTCTTTTTTTTAACTTAGGTATTTTCTTCATTTTTCACGATTTTTCTTCAGTGAAATAGAATCAATATCTTTTATTAACCGATTGCACGACAAAGACAGGGTTATATTTTTCACGCTTATCTATTTTTATTTTATGTATTATGGGATAATAAACAGCTACAATATACAATGTTTACAAATAACAATAATATAGGCTCATAAGTAGTATTAACAATATTGCAGCCCACTATATTATCCGCATGTAAACAAATTAAGATAAGGTCAAAAGTGCCACTAGATTAGCATTACTCAGTTATATAAAATAAAAAAAATAAAAAATATTAATTAAATAAAATACAATTAAATAATTATCAAAAAGAAAAGAAACGAAAATATATTAATTTTTTGTACAAAATTAAAAATTTGGGAATATTCCTTATTATCACAAATAAGAATTAAGATTATAAAAAATAAAAATAAAGGAATTGACAGTACAATACAATTCATTAATAAAAATAATTAAAACGGTTTAAATAAATTAAATTTAGAATAGGTACTAATACTCACACTATTTCTTAACCGCTATCATTAGATAAGATTTTAAAAACATTGGACTTAAATTTCGATTTGGAACATACAAAAATATAAATGTCAATGAAGTTACGATTTATAAGATTCCACTATACGACGAACAAGCGCAACGCAATCCTGAATTAGTCCGAAAGGAATTTACAGCGAAAATGTGACCGCACGGACACTACGCTTATTTACGGTGTACTCACTATCGCCACAGATAATATATGTAATAACTTACTTGTGAGATCAATGGAATCGAAGTGATTATGAACAATATCATGTAGTAAGTTGGCTTCTAGAAACTTACGTCTAGATTCTAATGTTAACATATTATATTTGTTCTATGCGGGTATCTTTTATAAATAATACGACCACTCGAACAGTTGTGTTTTTATGGTAATTTTAATTAATGATATTGTCTGTTGAATTGATAGGTAGCATACGCTATAAAACGAAACCGGGAAACCGGTTATTATTTTAATTTTGCAAAGTTCGACACTACCATATATGTATTTAAATTTATTATGTGTGAAAAATGTGAAGATTAATTAGGTTATGGAACTAATGTAATTAAGTTACATGTATAATAATTATTTACATATATATTGGCTTCATCTGGGTTTCCCATGATAAATCATTTATTTTTTTAAATGTGGTCTTGAAAAGTTAATTAAGGATATGCAGGAAAAAAACAGTCTTTAATATCTAGAGTCCTAGACCAGTACCCTAATTGCGTAACTTATTTTCGTAAACAATTAACGTAACATTCTACAATATTCATTGCGTTATTTACGTTGTTGAGCAGATTTTTTTTCCAACTTTTGAAGCAATGGATTAGCAATCTGTTTCAAATCGAAGCAGATTGTGATTGTGTTGTATTACGCAATTAGGGTACTGAATACTGCACCGAATATAATATAGGTATGTTGTGTACTTTTAAATGGACTTTTCCTCATTCGTGTTCAAATAATGAAGTTTATTTTTCTTACTAAACAATATTCTATTTTCGGGAGTCCCTCCATGTTTGTAGAGCCAAATATTATGAAGACAAGAGAAGCTAATGAAATCGTGATTGGTTTAATAATAAATTAGGTGTAGGTACTAGGGCAAGCACCAAACTGCTACACTATACTGAGAATTAACAGGAATTTACCTTAAATTACTCGTTTTGTAATAAATTAACTGGGTAGGTTGTAATAAAGTTATTTCATAATCATGCAACACGAAGGTTTAAAAAAGCGTATTCTGCAAATGTTCTCCAGTGATTGCGATTGTGAAAGGATTATTATTCCCTTTATTTATTGGTTTGATGATAAAATAAACCATACTTTAATTTTTTTTTAAAATATAATATTATTTATATAATACTAGCTTTTGACCGCGGCTTTGCCCGCGTGGATGTCGGAAAATATCCCACGTGAACGTACTACCGATACCGGGATTACATACCTAAAAGCCGAGGAAAAGGTCGTTGACTCCTACCGCTGCGCCCGTGTTAAGGGTCTTTCAAACAGGCGCGACACGCGACGCGACACAAAGACATCGCTCGTCGCGCGACGGGGGGCGGTTTCTTTGTGTCGCGTCGCGTGTCGCGCCTGTTTGAAAGAGCCTTTACGGTCAACTACAATTATTTTGTCACGCGTAATTTTGAATCTGTGTTATCTTTTAAACTTTTCATTTAAATGAAATTATATTAAGGCATATTTGAATCCAAATTTAATGCTCAATTTAAGTATCATAGTTTATTGGATGAGGATTAATATAATACCGTTCAAAATAGCTTCGGAAATAATAACAATTTTTTTATCAAATTCTGAAAGATAAAAATGGTTATTGTGGGTCATCCTTAGAAGATACGCCATCGCGGACTTTTTTTTTGAAATTTTTAAGATCTTTAATCCTGTAGTACTTAAATTTGATGCATCTGTAACGGTTTACGCGGCACACGCCAGTAAAGCTCCCAGTCGGCATGATTTTTTCTGACATCTTCGACAATAATCGTCATTTTTCAACCCATTTACACAAAACCTTAATTAATTATACACTAAAACCTTCCGCAAGAATCACTCCGTCCATTGGTGAAAACCGTTTGAAAATCCGTTCGGTAGTTTTTGAGTTTATCGCGTTCAGACAGAGACAGACAGACGCGGCAGGGGACTTTGTTTTATAATATGTAAGGACTATAATATATAATACGTACTATAATATATGTATAAAATATTATAAATATTTAAGACAGATAAACAAAATTTACTGGACTAAATAAGTTTGGCTTTTGAGAGTGGATTTGGTGCCGCCGGGTAGTATGAATGTGATAAATGTACCTCTAGTAGCCAGAGACCACATTATATTACCCCTGCTCCATATGGAATTACGTCTCATAAAACAATTTGTAAAAGCTCTCAATAAGGATGGGGAATAATTTAAATGTATCAGTAATATAATAATATTTAAAAAAAACTAGAGTTGCTAGAGAAAAACTGACTGGAATCAGTGTGGCAGAATCATACAAAATCAGGTATGAAACTTCATAAAACAAAACTACTGCTTACCAGTGTAATATAATATTATATTAATAATATAATATAATATTATATTAATAATATAATATAATATTATATTACAATATTATAAATGCAAAAGTAACTCTGTCTGTTACCTTTTCAGGCCGTAAAACAGCTCAACAGATTTGGATAAAATTTGGTAAAAGGATAGACCATGGCCGGGATTGGGAGATAGGATACTTTTAATTCCAGTAGTACGTTCCCATGGGATTATTACTGACCTCAACGCGAGCGAAACCGCGGTCAAAAGTTAGTAACGAATAAACGAACGTAGGTACCTACAAAGCAATTCGGTACCTACAGACGATGCCTGCAATAATAAGGTAATTTAAAATACCTATGAAAAAGGGTTAGGCAGGTAACTAATTAACGCCATCGTACATACATGTAGGCACAATATTTAAGTGTCATCTGCTACCTTATCTGTTGGACCATTATTACTAAGTAAAAGCTTCTCTTACAAAACCCTAATTAAATAAGCCTTAGCATTTAATTAGCGAACCTAACGTAATTTTAACGACTCCATGGTTTTAGCGTTCATACGGGACTGTAAATGTACTGAAGTATATAAGTAATGTACATAAAAGTTCTGCATAGTTAGCTATGCTTACTGGCCTACGATAATATATACACACATCAAAAGTGTCTAGGGATCAACATATATTTTTGCAATAACTTTTCTCCTGATTGATATTAATTAAAATTTTCTTTAAGGATTCATCAAATAAAGTGTTTTCGTTTGTCACAGTAACGATAAACCAAGTCACCTTTGCATTAATAAAGAAATTTGCCATTTTCCTAATAAAGGGATTTTTGACATTTGAACCACTAACATTAAAGTTCGAAAAAAAGACTGAAATAACAGTTTTCTTTAAAATTTTATTGGGTAACTTAAACAATTAATAATCCGTGTTTCTACCGCGAACACTAACAACACAAGAACATCGGTTTGGCATACTCAAAATGAGTTCATCCAAATCACGCTGTGGAATGGCCGCCCATGTTCGTTGCAACAACAAAAAAAGGTCTTCTTGCGACTGGATACCCTCCATATTCGGCAGAGCTCTTCTCTGTAGCATATCCCATGCATGCTCAATCGGGTTCAAGTCTGGCGACTGAGCAGGCCAGAGCAGGACATTGATGTTAGCTGCGGCGAGAGTCTGTCTTACAACTCTTGCGGTGTGCGGTCGTGCATTATCATGCATTAACTGAAATAAGGGACCGATTTGCACTTGTAGAGGAACGATGACGTCAGATACAATCGTCTCAGCATAAATTTGAGCGTTGAGGTTGCCTCTGATCCAAATCAACTCAGTTCTTCCGCCGATCCAAATACCCGCCCATACCATGATGGTTCCACCACTATAAGGATGGACTTCCTGGCAGGATTTTAATCGCTGTTGGCGTCCAGGGGTTCTCCAGTGTCGTATACGTCTTGTATCCGGTCTCATACCAAAACGAGACTCATCAGAAAAGCACACGAAACGCCATTGTTCTTCTGCCCAATTTCTGTGTTCAAGAGCCCATTGATATCGAATCCTACGATTGTGCATTGCTATAGGTGGTACCCGTAGCGGTCTTCGGGAATGAAGGTTCACTTCATGCAAGCGGTTTCTGACTGTTTGGTCGCTAATTAAGTTCCCTGAAGAGTGATGAAGCCTCACGGCTAACATCATGGCGGTTATTGTTGGAGCTCTTCGAGTTAAGATTTGAATGTATCGGTCTTGTCTCCGTGTGGTGCAGCGATACCGTCCTCCATGGCGCTCAGCCACGGTACCAGTGCTTCGGTAACGTGTCCAAAGTCGACTGATAATACTCTGACTTGTATTCAGAGCTAAAGCCACAGTACGTTGCCGGGAACCAGCTTCTATCATTCCCACGGCTCTGAGCATTTCTTCCCTGCTTAAATGACGTCGCCGCTCCATAATAACGTTGGTTTTAATCAGTAGTAGGGAAACAGTAGCACTAATAATGTCTTCAATGCGTTGTATGTTTTTTATAGGGAAAATATTGACAGCTGATTTTCATCTTTTACTCGAATTTGATTAACAGTTCCTGTTTCAAATTATGAAATGCACCAAAAAGGATCCATATAAATTTATATAATCATAAATTTATTACAAAGCCACATCTCAATCTCAAGAAATCCGCATAAAAATGCTTGATCCCTAGACACTTTTGATGTGTGTAGATATATAAGTCAAATGTATTTCCATGTTTGGTCTGGAGTCGTTCTTATATTACGATAGTATTTGTGCCCTATTTGGAATTAAAATTATAGAATGGTCTCATTTATTGATAGTAGGTTACTTACCTTTACTTACAAAACTTTGGTAATCCAGGTTTAGTGACTTTAGAGGCGCTCTAAATTAGTGCAAAAAGCTCTCTACCAATTCTATTTTATGAATGTAATAAGTCAGGGATAATAAGCAGTAATTGATGCTAAAATAAATAAAAATGGGGAATGAAAATTAGAAGTAACTTCGAGAGTTTTTATTATTTTATGTTCCGCAATAAGTTTGGAGATATAGTGTAGTGTTTTATTTTATATCTAAGACATGTAAATTTTAAGAAAATCTTCTTATTGTTTCAGGTCATGGAGACGAAGAACATGATCTACATAGTTTCTGAATATGCAAGCAAAGGAGAAATATTTGGTAAGTGCAGTTCTTAAAAGCAATTTTTGTTACTCTTACTTATTATGGATGCAAAGCAAATGCAAAATACATTTATTTATTCAAATCGATTGACTATGCAAGACATGAAAATTTTGCTGAAGAAATTAGTTACAGACTCTCTTTAACACGTATGTACCTTACCGTACACATAAAAACCTCTCTTTAACTCTTGTTAAAGACAGGTTTTTGTAGGAAAAACATAATATTACATTATGCAATACTCACAGACATCATACCTACATATTTGCATTGTTTATTTGTCATACGATCTCGTTAGTTAGGTATCTTATTTTTCAGACAGTCTGCGTTAAGTATTTAACATTGGCAAGTTTCCAGAATACGGTCAATGAGATCATCAATCTGTAGTCAGTCAATGTGGCCCGCCATGTTCACATGTTTTTATTTTACACTAGCCTTTGCCCGCGGCTTCGCCCGCGTGGTTGTCGGAAAATATCCCACGGGAACGTACTACCGGGATTACATGCCTAATAGTCCAGGAAAAGGTTATTGACTCCTACCGCTATGCGCCAACCATAATTATTTAGTTACGCAAAATTTTGAATCTGTGATATCTTTTAAACCATTCATTTAAATGAATGGTTTAGGCAAGGCAAGGTCAAAATATACCTTATATTTTAATCTAAATTAAATGCCCAATTTATATAACATATTTTATTGCATAAGAATTAATATTATACCGGTCAAATCGTCAATATAGCTTCGGAAATAACAATGGATTTTTTTCAAATTCTGAAAGATAATAATGGTTACTGTGGGTCATCCTTAGAAGATAGACATATGCCATCACGGACTTTTTTGTTGAACTTTATAAGATGAACAATACTAAACATAAATTTTATGTAACTTTTACGATTTCCGCGGCGCACCTCAATAAAGTTCCCAGTCTACATGATTTTTTCCGACATCTTCAACAATAATCTTCAAATTTCAGCCAATTTACACAAAACTTTAATGAATTTTACACTACAACCTTCCGCATGAATCATTCTGTCCATTGGTGAAAACCGTTTGAAAATCCGTTCGGTAGTTTTTGAGTTTATCGCGTTCAGACAGACAGACAGACGGTTTTATAATATATGTATAAGGATAATTACATACCTACTTGAATTAAACACATTTTATAAGCCGAGTATTAATAGTCGTGTTGAATTGAAAGAACTTTAGTAAAACACATGGTAGGTACCTTCTTCTTATGTCTATGGTAGGTACCGACATTTATTTTAATAGATACAGGTTTTTTGTAAGGTGAACCCCTAGGAACATTTCTGATTCTAATTCACTGATTCAAAAAACGCCTATGAATCTGTAAGCCAACATATTCGTATTTATTCATCGAATAGGTAAACAGCTTCTCCTAAACGCAACCGAAAATAAAACGTAGTAAATAACCTCGAAATCGATTAAGGGTATTCGTTTGGTAAGTTCGTGGCCGCTTTGTCTATGACGTAAGCAGGCCTGGCGTGACGTCACCGGCAGGGTGTCGCTGACGGTGGCAGGGGAGGTGGGTGGAAGAGGGAAGCAATTTCGCGCACAGCTGACTACGTTCCCCCAAAATCCAACTGCGATCTCCAAGGCTCGAATCCCGCTTCTTTTGCATGAATTTCATTAAATATGAAGTCATCAGAAATTATGATTCATGCCAAAAGAGTTTTATGTTAAATGAGTGTTTCTGATTTACAAATAGTTTTACATATATTTAAATCTTTTACTTACCTGGTTTTACAGAAGTTGCGAAGTTGTTCCACCTTATTAGCATTCATCATTTTTAATGAGAGGGAAATGTCTTACTAATTGGCACTGTTATTATAAGGCTCCTTTTAATTTAAATTGCTAAAGCGGAAACCTTGTTAAGATTTCCTTTATTATCATTCACCAAGGATTTAATTCGGCTTTGCTTTGTAAAACTCTACATCATACGAAAGCTGCTGAAGCAAATAGATAAGTAATTAACGTTTTATGTAATGTAAACCTTTAATAACTGATGCACTAATGAGAAAATCGGTAAATTCTTCAAAAAAACATCGTAGAGGTGTATGTCATGAGATCATCTAATAGGTGACCTATTAGATGATCTGATGATACTGTTGTTATGAGCAGCAGTTCTTCCTGGCATAATCGCCTTTTACGACACACGGGGGACTGCAGGGCTCAACATCTTCCTAGCAAGCGTGATTAATTTTGTTACTCGCTGGATCCGCCTTGCCGTTTAGTCCCCTGCACTTTGTCCCGTCTTGTCAAATAGATTATACCTAGTAACATAGGTATAGGGAGGTAATTAATACGCGATTGCCAGTCGATGAGAACACAGCTACATTGTGCATTTGTTTGACTTTATCAACACCTGCGTCAAGTGTTTTCATTTCAATGCCGATGAATTTACAATTCCTGTTTCGCAGCAACTTTTGTTATTAAATAGGCTACGGTAGGTTTTCCTGAGGCGCAACATAACATCACATGTTGTGGCGTGTGATCCTCCAGGGGACGGAATGTTCTACTTACTGTCATGTTCCCATATCGTTGTGAAGGTAAGCCCTAAATAGACCCTTAGGGGCCAATAACACACACGACCTATTACTTCCCTTAGGACGAGCCCTACTTCTGGGTCGGATAGTAATTTCCTGGTAATTTTCATACAGAGAAGCCTAGTTCTACTTATCGACCTGGGAATCGAACTCTGGACCTCAAGGTCTGCAGCTGTTCCTGTTAGTGGATCGACAGTTTGAGTGGGTGATAAACTCTGACCCACTTTAATAATAAACAGGTCGGGTACCCTGTAGTGTTTCGACCGAGGCCCACGTTGTGCCAAAGAAAGACTATCCTTACCGTCATTACGTAAATATTTTTTACGTAAGTCTGTTTTTAGGTACCTACTTTTGATGAACTCGACGCTAAAGTTATCTGTACAGCAAGTTATATTAATAAATAATAAGCGCTTTGTTCTTGCAACACACTTAACTGCTGTTACGTAATAGTTCAAAATCACAGCATAATATATTTTAAAAATGTTACAGAAATAAAATTTTAATCCGCCATTGACTAAGATGATGTCTCCCTAAATGAGAAGCGAACGTTGTTATACATAATATGAACATTACTAATGAATATTACTATAAGAGAATGTATACAGGGTGGCAGGGACATCGAGGTAAAACTGTTACCAAGGATTCAGTAAGTGATTCTGAAGCCCCATACGTTTAAATTTTTCGTTGGTTATAAAAAAAAATCTGCTGTTTCATAGAAAAGTGCAATAAATAGGTACCTACGCGGTCAAAATGCGTGGAATGACGTGGGACGATGTCTCTGCCTGTGAATTATTATCGGAATTAATTGTTTTTAGTCTATTATGTTTTCATATTAGTAGTTAATCCTTATCAGTAACTTAGGTAAAAATAACCATTAAGTTAGTTGAACTTGTACCTACTGAGGTATTTTATAATTAGGCTTCCGCTGAATCTCGCTTTGGTATTAAAATGATGCTTTCCTGAAAATAAGTATTATGTCACATTATCAGATAAGCAATAATTTAACTGAGTTCTCTTTTATTTTTATTGATGAGGTACATTCGTTCACGATATATTATAATCAGTTCTACGATCAATTTATGACGTAGTTTCGGCGTGCGAACAGAAAATACGCACATGCTTATCTCAGTTCTTTATTATTAATGTTTCTATGTACTACCGGCACTAAGGTTGCCAACTTTAATAAATATTATAGTTCTTGCCTGCTATATTAGAGACCTAAATATAAAATTAAAAAAAAAATTGCAGGCGAAACTATACTCACCTATGTATTTTTATTTCAATACAAAACGGCGAGATGTCTGTAAGCCGACATTCGCACGGACTTAATAAAATCGCTAAAGACGCTCTCTCGTCCCAGCACCACCAGCACGTTGAAAAAACGCATTGTTCGATTTTCAACTCTCGGCGCTAAGGAGAGCGTTGAAAATCAAGTGCACGAAAAAAAATCACCACAATTTTATTACGTCCGTGCGAACGTGGGCTGATAGCCCGTATTAATTTCTTAAAAGCTGAATGGTATTTTGTAACCCTAATTTAGAGTGTAATAATTATTCGTTACGAGACATTTATAAATAATAAGTAACCGTTAATAAAAGCTCAGTAGTAAAACATATGCATTTAAAATATAATATTTTTGTAACACAATTTTTTTTTTCGCTGTCTACTATATTTTTAGGCAATGGCTACGAAAATACTATACTTACTTATTTGATATACTTAAATAAAAGTTGGCGACCCAAGTTGGTATTCCTATGTTATATTTTTGTAGAAAATGTTCTAGCTATCTATACCTTTGTATTCAGATGCATCATAATTTAACCGGAAACTTGAGATAATAATAGTCCGTAGAACAATAACATAAGTGCTAAACGACAGACGAGTTGTCATTTACGACAAATTGTTTGAATTATTGTAGGTATGTAAAAACATAATGTACAAAGGCATTGCATCATCGTATATAATGGTGTGTGGTCTTGCATTGTTGGCCACATTATGGGTATTGGCAAACAGTCTGGAAATTATGACATATTTTTCACGGAAAATGACATCATACTTCAACTAAGTACCAAATTATAAAGAGTTGCAAAATCTTCACGCTTGACTGGCATCTCTACGTTCGTCCTAGCTGCCAATGAATACCGGGAAGTACCTACTTAGACTTTTCGTACTCAGAAATCTGAAAGTCTGTAAAGTACAACCAGTGTTACCAAGGGGGTCGTGTTGTTACCCAGTAACTGAGTTGTGAATGACCTTTACAGACCTGTGTTAGGTAGTCGCTCCATGTCAAATTTTGGTATATAGCTGCATCCGGTTAGACTGGAAGCCGACCCCAACATAGTTGGGAAAAGGTTAGAATCTTTCCAAAAAAACTCGTGCGACCACGGAACTATCTTAAGAAATGGCCATTATTTAATTCATGGTAGATTCTTATTGTCTCTCATTTATACAGGGTGGCAGGGACATCGACGGGAAAACTGTTATCGTGGATTCAGTACATGATTCTGAAACCCCCTGCAATGAAGTTTATCGTCAGTTTCAAAGAAAAATGCAATACCTACGCGGTCAAAATGTATGGAACAGCCGATTTAAAAAAAAAAACAACGAAAATTTTCAGCTCAGGGGGGTTCAAAATCACGTTCTGAATCCATGGTAACAGTTTTCGCGTCGATGTATCTGCCACCCTGTATAATGTTGATTAACATCACAGAGACAGGACGCATGGTTAATATCAACATGTTTCTTGCAGACTACATCGCGAGGTACGGTCGAATGGCGGAGCAGGCGGCGCGGCGCAAGTTCTGGCAGATTCTCTCCGCTGTGGAGTATTGCCATGAGAGGCGCATCGTTCACAGAGATCTCAAGGTATGTGGAGTAGAAGAATAAAGGTTCACAGGCGCGACGCGACGGTGCGACGCGAATATTCTGGTAACACAATTTCGATGATATTTTTCTAGAAATTGTTCTATTAGAGTCGCGTCGCGCGTGTTTGCAGGTGCCTTAAAAGTAAAGGTACAAACTAAACTCATGTGTTAGGACACAGTCACTCAGTAGCTTCGATCAACAACACCAACTGATCGAAGCTCAGTGGACAGAGGATCTTCCTAAACCATTGCTTGATAGGTTTGAAAAATTCGTCTGCTCTAAAACGTGGTATTTACGTTGTTGAGCAGACGAATTTTTCAATGAATATTGTGGAATTGTTAAAATGAATGCTATTGTATCACACTGTGATACGCAATTAGGTACGTCGTAGGTCACTCTACGACGTATGGAGATGATTATTCAGCTTTAGTTAATAGCTTAGACTGACAAGTAATTCAGGAGTGGATAAATTGATAAAACGTACAAGGTTTATTCGCCATGTCATGTGTAAGCACGGTCTTCAGTGTTATATGGATCACTATGGAAGCTTGTTGACAGGCACGTTTTTTCTACGGCGCGGTTTATACGCCGCCATACCGTAAAGAAACCGTGCCGTGTACAAAGGGCCTTATAGAGTTTGAACTGCCTATCGAGGAGGAATTTCCAATCCAAAGTGAAGTGTTATTTTAAAAAATAACACGAATGAATGAAATACATAACACTGGGGAAATTATTATTCACTAATGTAAAATATGTGGCTAATAGAACTAACTTTCATTACTACCTATAATTTACTCGAGGTAATTTATTGCTGGCCAAGTTAAGCGCGAAGCCTTGAAATACCAACCCATTTAGACAACCTGTATTTATTACACGGACTGGTAGGGAACAGGTTAATTAAAAAATAAAAATATCATTTTAAGCTGCGGGGACCGACATAATTTTTAATTACGTAAGGGAATTAATGCCCCTACCTATCGTGAAAAATACATTCCTACATTTCCAACATCCGTTGGCCGGCTTAAAATGTATCTAGTGGTTAGTATAACTGAACATTGTTCGGAACTAGACTAAAATAACAGTTTGGCTAAGCATTTTGCATAAATCTATCAAACTTCACTCTAGTTAGTCGACGCCGAGTAGTTTTGCGAGCACGCGCTTTTAATGTTAAAATGTAGTTACGAGAGCATTTCAGTGTCCTTCCAAGCGTCCTACATCTACGTAAATCCACAACTTTAACTATAAAATAAGTTAATCCCCCTCTTTGCTGTGGTTGTATGAAATTTATTTCAAGTTTCTTTTCAAGAGAGAAGTTAAATGTGTTTGCCAACTTTAATAGAACCACTTGTACATATAAAGAGAATAGGAAATTATTATATCAAAGTTTTACAGCTGTTTGGACTGAAAATAACCATAAAAAATATAATAAAAATAAATAAAAATATTGCTTTTGTTGTTCAACGGAAATTGTAGAGACAGCGGGGAAATACGGGTATTTGGGTATTCCTGTTAATTGTGTAGATGATTCAATGTTTATTATGAACGTGTATAATTCTGTTCTATTAATAGGGATATTACCGAACTGTGTAGCACTTTGAAGATACTCGCGACTTGCATGTTATTCATGGCGCAAGGGAAAGTAGCGACACCATAGCCAAGTACAAAGTTTAATATCCTCTTCCATGATAGCCTCATAGCTATTCATAAAATGAATGCATAGAACATTTTTAGGCCCTAGAATTTCATGTCATTCTAAAGAGAACTTTTCCTTTTAGGCGGAAAATTTATTACTGGATGCCAACATGAACATCAAGATCGCAGATTTCGGGTTTAGTAACTACTACGCGACGGGCGAGCTCCTTGCGACGTGGTGTGGGTCTCCTCCCTATGCTGCCCCTGAAGTCTTTGAGGGCAAGAGATACACTGGCCCAGAAATTGACATATGGGTAAGCCTATAATTAATCAAGCCTGCTGCTTCAAACATTCAAAGATGTAAATGATTTTTTTCTGTCACCAATCTATTGACTTTTTCATATCCATTTTATTATGCTAAGTAATTTGTTTTTCACAGCTGGGTGGAGTGTAGACGTAATTTAGTTTCGTATTTCGTCACAGTCGACGCACTAGAACCTTAATTTTTTACATTATAACGTCATGGCACATGTAGTTTTACTATTTACGACTCAATAATATAAGTATCATATTTTTTTTTTTTTTCGAAAGATGTTGCAACATTTTGGTTATATGTTGAGTGGCTAGTTTAGATTCCGGGTTCATTATATTTATTAATTTTATAATAGGCTTAATGCCTGGGTTAAAAAAAAAAAGAAATTCTATTTAGTGCGTCAGTCAGATATTAAAAAAATATTAGACACGTATTTTTTGCTTTATAATATTAATAAAAAATGAGTTAGATAAAACGCATTAAAGTTAGGGAGTCCGGGTCGCTACGTCACAAGTAAGTATAAATTCTACATACTCGTCACCTCATGGCACATTTTAACTGAATGTATCGCCGTAATCTTTTGATTACGTAAAAAAAGAAAATTACGTGTCCAATATTTTTTAATTATCTAATTGACTAGTGGAGTACCTACCTAGAGCATTAAAAATATTTAAACCTCGGATTTCAGTTACAGTGAATGAAATTTATCTAATAATATATGTATAAAAATATATTTATATATATGAAAAAAGAATACCTATTAAACAATAGTGACCAAGAATTAAAAAAAAATGATTTTTGGAACAATACAAATAATATTATATAATACATACAATATTTTTGTATATCAACTATCTATTTTTATAGCGATAGTAATCGGGAAAAGAAGTAAATGAACGAAAATTAAATAAAGAAGCAAATTATTAATACAATATTTGTTTATTTAAACAACATTACATCTCGTATCAAATATTTTCTTCGACAGAATGATAGGTGACTCCACCTATCATTGAAATAAATAATGTTAGCTAGCGTCCTCAATTATTAAGATAGATGAATGAAAATGGTATCCAAGGATGCGTTACTGAAAGGAAAAAATATATTTTGTAAAATGTTTATATTTTTTTATTTATTAACTTTAATGTAAAATGTTTAATAACTTTCAAGATCAGGCAAACACTTTCAAGTTCTTGTGGATATAATGTTATAATTTATATACATTTTTCTTTTTCCCAGATAGGCAACGAAGCAAGTTTCCAAGACTAATGATGATGTACTTTCCTCAGAGTCTCGGCGTGGTGTTATACGTGCTCGTGTGTGGGGCACTGCCTTTCGACGGCTCCACTCTTCAGTCATTAAGGGACAGAGTGCTCTCCGGCAGATTTAGGATACCATATTTTATGAGCGAAGGTAAGAGACAAGAAACTCATTATGTCTCAATTTGAAACTTATCAAAGTTTCAATGCCTGTCGTTATATCGATAGGTAAAATGATACGCGTAAAACCGTCGTGACATTTTTCAGCCGTTATACATTATGTATGTATCACTATTAATTTCTAAAAGGAACATTGTGCTGCAGAGAACGGACAGGAAAATATCACTCTCTGTTATTGTACGCTGAGCGAGCCTCGACATTGCTTTCTTCATTGAAGAGCACTCAAGGTTAGGTCTACATCACAGCATTGTCGGACTATCGTACCGAAACTGTAAACTAAATTACCCTTGACGCTCCACAAATGTATGACGTATGTGCTTATCGTCGGATCTGCTAATCGTTATGATTCTAACTAAACGTTTCGAGATCTCGCCTTTATTTAAGTTTCAAAGCACGTATGACGTGGTACGCGTTTAGAATACCTTCGCGGACTAACAATTTTGCTTTACTTTTAAATGGCGATGTAGGTGAAAACTCATTTGCTCAAAAAGGTAGACATGCACGTAACAATGCCACTCTTCTCGCGTCGAGTTTGAAAAGAAAACCGTTTCTGTATGAGCAAGTTTTCAAGTGTTACCGAGAGATTAAGTAGGGCTCAGACTGACTGACACGTTTCGACTAACTTCACCAATTTTCTTTCTAATTAAGAAGGTTCTTTGTAGCCAGTACGTCGAGTGTCTTAATAGCTTTGAGATGTTACGCAGACTTCGATAAAAAATGGAGAGCTTTTACTTTTGTTAAATTAAGTAACCCCCTGTTGTATAAGCTTTTGGATAGGTACACTGTTTCTTATTCAATCTGATTTGTTTTCTTTTTTAATTTTACAACGAGCATAGGAATTTCTAGTTTAAATTTATAATTTGATACTGAAATAGCACTATTACGTAGCTGGAGACAGTTGCTGTTGACAGCTGTTGAAGCGATTATTTTTTTCAAATCACTTGTGTTACTGCTTGATTACCATGACAATATGATTATTAATAAAATATCAATAGTCGTATTTAAAGAATGAGATTTTATCTTGAAACCCGATAAAAATAATGTAGAAACGTACGTGAGCAGGATTTTGAATAGAGCATAAAGTAGAATAGAGAAAAGTAAAGTATCTCTGTATACGACTAAGTAAATATTTCCTATTCAAGTTATATTAAAACTTTGTTACATAATCCACAGAATAGGCAATAGTAGGTACCTGAGTCTACGCGTGAATCTACACAGCCCTATAAAGTATCTATTTGAAGTAGAGCAACTTTATGAATACAAGTATTTATAAACTTGCTCTACTTAAAATACGTTTCTGAGTCTCGTGAATATAAACTTATGTTCACGAGACTCAGAAACGTGATGAAGAATCGTGTAATCAAGTTAAAAACAATTTGAAGCCAAAAATAATGTTAAAGTTGCCTTCCCAAAATATACCTTAACAATTCTTATTTTACGAGGCTAAGGAAAAAAAATCCTTAAATAAACATCGAAAGTCGGCGAAGAAGTCCTTGAGCACATTACGGTAGCAACTTACAACTTAGAGTAAGGGGGATATAACACTATTATGTCTATGATCATAGATAGATGAGTCGTAGATATAATGAAATTGTAAAATAGACATATTATGGGTATATCCCCCTTAGGGGATCTAGGATCATATATATAGCTCACAGGTTACCCATAATATGTGTATTTTACAAAGTCATTATATCTATGACTCATAGATGTATGATCATAGATATGATAGTATATTCCCCCTAAATAACAGTCGATATATTCTGTAAAATCTCACTTCACTCCATCTCGTGAAAACTTTGGTGAATTGAGCTTGAAGGGAGCTGTCAATTGTGTCAATCCCTAGCATCAGGTGGAATGACAGCTTACTCTCAAACAAAAAAAGTAACAGCGTCATAGTAGTATAATATATATTTTTCTGTCAGCTCCAATAGTTTCAGTAAGTGCGTAATAGGAATAACTATCAGGTATTTACGTCAAATGCTTCTAAATCCAAAAGGATTACTCGTAATTAGTCGGTCTTAATGAAGCATTACGCTAGCCTGGAAACTATTGTGAACGTCGAAGATAAAAAATAATGAAATCGATAAGCGGCCGGCACTTGCGTCATCGGCTTGTTCAATCATGCATCCCGTGGACCGGCCGCGAACACGGACCAATAAATTATGACTGGCCAACATATATTCTTGTGGAAATAATTTGAATTGCTCGACTTTATCTTTATTTACAGATTTGTTGAATCAATATTTCAGACAACCTAATTCTGAAGTACTGTTGACATGAAAACTGTCTCTTCTTAATTCAAAAAACTTTCGAAGTGGCAAGATTAACTTGTAAGACTTCTATTAACCAATGGAATTATGATTTAAATTTCCTGAAATGGGCCGACGCCAAAAGCTATTAATTCAGATTCGATTACCAAGGAGCGTTGGATTTCTATTATGTTGAGTAATTCAGCCGTATGAATTACACTGATAAGAAAGTTAAAACGACTCCTTTTGAAGTTAAATCATTGTTCGTGAGTGACACTGTTATTGAGATTCATTTCATGGCCTTCAACAAGATTACCGTTTTTTTCTATAGAAGTTTTTTATATCAAAGAACCGAATCTACATGCGGTGAAGACCTAAATATATGAATGATGCAGACAGGGGATACTTCATTCGCAAATTCTTATCCCGTAAGTGCCAAAAATTACGTTACAATAAAAATATATAAATTACCAGGCATTGCTTTGATTGCAAGAGAAGATTTTAGAATATTCACGTGAGATATACATGATGACATGAGTACCCGTGTCATGAAAATATCTTAACAATATTACCTAGACTAGGTCATTTGTTACGTATTCAGGTACATAATAATATTAACTGTTGCTAAAGACAAACTAAACAAAAGAAGATAAACATTTCTGACGTAAACAGAGGTACACGAGATTAGATTATTGGATTACAAGAAAATCCATGTAAACGTTTTTAAATGTTAAATTGTTTTCATAGCTCACGTGCGCAGGACAGAGAAGAGCTAACAGCTATGAAATAAATGTTATTTTATAACCTCAGAGATGTTGTCTAGATGACGAATCAAAGTCACCCCAATAACGTACTTAAAAAGGGCAATGTCTTTCACAATGTGCATGTCCTTTTTAGCTAATTCAATGAGCACCTTGATGACGGTGACGGGCGTGATCCAGAAATAGTGGGTGCTGACGTTACTCCAGTACGTCGATAAATTTCTCACTGAAAGTTTGACGCAAGAAATGTTAATGACTTTGTATAAACACGGAATAAATGAGAAGTTATAAAAAACCTCTAAGGTTTTTAAATTTTGCTTTTACGAGCAGGATTTTTGGAACCATTGGGAATCTTCAGTTAACTTAATTTTAGTATCAAGGTTATCTTCATTAGCTCCTTTTTTATTTGGGTTTGTTGCCAGTTTTAAGCCGAACAAATAATTGGGTCTTTAGGAGTTTTATTTTGAATACCAGAAAGATACGAAAAACATGGAACCTTTTTAATATCACCTCGTTATCCATAAATATACATGTAAATGCTCGTCAAGATCTAGACCTTCTAGCGATCAAATAAGGTCCTTTTTAAATATCAAGTTTATGATGACTTAATACAATAAAAGATATAACCAAAATAAATGTTTTTTTTTTAATACTTTGTGTCGGAAGTAACTGACTCGCAAAATTATAACTGTGCTCAATTTCTTTGCACACAATAAATTATTATTTGTCACGTTCCACTAGTAACAGTGGTAAATACTGTTATTTTATTCAGGGAATATTACCCATACCGACCTTCAGAGATTCGGTCCTGTTCAGGTAATAATAGTTGGTAGAGGATGTTACGTGCCGTGGCTACCAATTTGTTACTTGATAGAAACATTAGGAAACAGCGAAGGGCATTTGGCGAAAATGGCTACCATTGTTTATAACTTTATTTGTGTTTTTTGGGAGTGCTTGGACTTAACACTTGGTGAACCTATAATGTACATTTCGTCAATTATGTTTAAGTGACAGTTGCCATATTTGGTGACTAGTTGGACCATTTTGGCATTCATTTCATAAAGAAACACAAACTTAAGTGAATTTATAATTGGTCCATTATGCGTAAAATTGTAGTCGGCCGTAAATTTTTAATCAGTCCAGTTCGTCGAGTGCTTTCAGAGGACAAGTGCGGTTGAAAACGTCCTCTAGACCGTTGTAGTCAGTCGGCTGTGGCCCTTATTACGGGCGTTTTATGCCCCTCGCTCACGGAGCACCTTGTCTGCGTCCTCATCCTGAGCAGTGCTTGTAACTTCGCCGGCGGGGACAAACGTGCCCATTTCAACAAATTTAAAAAATCCTGCCCATTCGTCTCTACGCTATAGCACTAATGAACGGATTATTTCCTTTTCCATGGCACAAAGATTGAGGTCGCCGGAGGAATGTTAATCTCTAGCTTTAATCGTCGGTTAGTAGTAGAACATATTTTTTATGTAAAAAATTTGATTTAAGTACTTAATTTTTAATATGTTCTTATACTTATATTTTAACGACCTTACCCTATAGTTGAAAACTTTAATGAAAAAAATGAGAACGTTTTATTATTTGGGTAATGAGCAAGGCTATTATATTAATTATTCAGATTCGTAATAGGAAGTTCGTGTTGTGGAAAATTTGGATGTCTTCGGAAGTTTACGAGTTTCGATAATTCGAGAAAACCCTTCCTGAATTAAGTAGGAAACTAGTAGTCCAAACAAGTTTCGTTAACTCAATTCTAAACTTGTTAGATTGGACGACTGCGGATTTCTATCAGAAGTGTAATAAAAGTTGTAAATTCCGTTTGGACTGAATGTTTTTTTGACTAAACGGAAACCCAGACGTGAAACAAATTGCGGAGGGAGCGAAGAATGAGAAGCCTTTGGAATTTTAATTCATTTGTTTTCCTTTCACGTTTAGCTAGGGAGCATTTCACACTATGCTTTTAAAAGTTTAAACCGTGTATATTTTATCTGCTTATAAATTAATACTAGAATGCATACTATCCACAACTTTTCCACGAAAACATGTTTATATTCAGGTAGGCATCTAATTCCCTAAAACATTGCGTCGACTGTGCAGATGTGTTTCACACGTGGGTTTGTGGTTCGAAGATGTAGATGATAGTTGAATTTGTTCTCAACCTGTTACTTATCATCGATTGTCAGCCAATGATTTATACATACTTTTATATTAAAAGATTTCTCAACAACTATACATAAAAACGTCTATGTTCATTGTCTTCTTTTTTGCTTTGGAAAACTATGATTTTGAAATTCGGAGATTTTTTTATCTACCTAAGTTGTGCAAGATCTCAGAGGGCAAATCGTATATTTTTTTGCTTATTTACAAATTACATAGAAGTTAATGCTGTTTGATAAATGGCCATTGCTAATATTGGTTGGTACTAATAAAGCATTTACATAGATGCCATCATTCCCCCCCCTCTTATCCCAATATTATCTGGGCTCATACATGTTTTTCAAGTGAAAACTTCTGTAGGCGCGTTGGGCATTTTTGAGATGGGACTAAACCATTGATTTCACGACACTGTGATGATACCTCATTTTTTAAACGCGATTGTGATCTTTATTTATATTACATTACGGATCTATGTTCTATGCAACGATTTTTACTTTAAAGGTTTCGGAAGTATTTTTCTGTAAACGCGATTTGGCTCTTGTAGATAAGGTTACGGACCAATGTATTATACAAGTATTTTTCTTCCACCAAGGCGATTTTTTTCAAGTTTTCATTTCTGTCGGCACTCCGGAGTGCCAACACTTTTTTTTCTTCCATACTTCTCTATTATTCGTCATCTCGGTAGTCAACCCCCTTTCCCAGTCCATCCATAGTTTCATTGGTCTTCCCAAAGACGGTACTTGAACTGAATACTTTAATATTAGAACTTATATGCCGTGTACAGTGTACGTCAGTCATCTTACCTAAATACGTTATTAAGCGGTCTTTATTACGATAAAATAATAAAAGACATTTAATATCACATTCCGGATATGACAAGCGCATTCGGTTAGCGTTTCTCACGCGACTGGCAGTAAGCAGTAATGCCTCACTTCTCATAATACCTACTAAACCATTGCGTGTTGGTATTAACGCCTCAGAGTATATTTGAGGTGTGTATAATTTACTTTTTCCCTACATGCTCATGTACGTTGACGATTTCCTTTCCGTTGCGAAATTAATTGGTGTGGACGCTCGTGCTCACACGTTTGTAACGCTTCTTATTAACCTAGTGTGCATTGTATTGTGCACATTAAGATTGCGGATAGAGATTATGAAACTCTAATCAACGTATTACATCTAATTACTACACAAATAAATTGCATTTTCGATTTTAATGATGCGTTCATTAAATTCAGTTTGTGAGTTTTAATTATACTTGATTCTCCGAAATTATTTTCTGTATTATTTATTGCTTATCAGCGATCGCCTGGGACTTGTTTTGGCAGATAACACAAATACTGTTTTTTTTTTATTTTTTTATCACTAGCTTTTGCCTGCGGCTTCGCCCGCGTAGAGTTCCGAAATTATCCCACGGGAACGTACTATCGGGATAAAAAGTATCCTGTGTCCTAACCCAGGTCATGGTCTACCCATGTGCCAAATTTCATCTAAATCCATTTAGCCCTTCTAGCGTGAAAGCGTAAAAACAAACAAACTCACTTTTGCATTTTGAAATATTATTAATTTTTTAAGATTAAACGAAAATAAATTTATTTAGGCAGCGGTCGTTTACCACGCGAGGATTTAAAAAAAAACCTTTTAAGCCCGACAATGTCAAGGCTAAGGCCCCATTTACACGATTAAGTTTCTTGCATCATCGTCTAAACACTGTTTAGACGGTGGAACTTTTATTGTTGCTTCAAACGAACGGTATGCCTCAGGGAATTAAATAGCACTGTGTAAATAACCATTCAGGCAACCATCCACACAGGTCCGTCGTCTGTTGTCGCGTCGCCATAATACCGGAGGACATTATGAAAAATGTATTTCCTTTCAGACGCGAGCAGAACCAGCGAGGGCCGCTAGTTCTGCTCGTTTCTGACGTCAGCAGTGTGGACCGTCGAAATATTAGCGTTTCATGCAAATGCGATCAGAAAACCAACTCGCTTCTGAAATAACATTTTCTGCAACAAAATAATATAAAATTTTATAATATATAATTTTATACATTTTTGTTTCAGAATTTTTTAATGACAAGAATATGAAAAAAATAAGTAGAAAATACATCAAGCTTCGTAGTTAATTTGAAAACGTGAAAACCACTTCGTTCCGGACAATTAACAATAATGATGATGGACCTGCAACTGTTGCAATTTTAAGCACGTTCCGACAGCTCTTTTATCTTGAATCTCTTGAATTGAGTAATCTTTAATTGCGGGATAATAAAGTTAATAAACATTATAGAAGTTAATTACAGGTAGGTATGTACTTACATAATATTTACCTTACTAAAATACGTGTCTTTTATCACAAGGCTGCCATTAGTTAGAGACGATGTCTTTGTTAAATAAATCTCGGTAATTCCGTTCTGATGTAAACAGACGGGTCTGTATTGCTTACTTTACTGTTGGAACAGGCTTACCTAATACGTAAGTCTATTTTTTTATATAAAATGAGTGACAAACCGCAGTGCGACGTAACAATCGTAAAAGAAAATGTGGAAAACCCTGATTAACGTATAAGCTTTTGATTTTAAAGTCTAGCCCAAAAATACATCAAAATATTAAAAAAAAGAGAAAACAGACAAGAGTTTACAATGCATGCAATAATATGGCGCAAAGATGTCTGAGTGCTAGCTGGAGCTCGGCATTATTTTATAATGTTATTGTAGTGAGCAACATTGTTCGATGTACGTCAACTGACTTATGGTTATGTTTACATGAGCTTTATGGCTTGTAAAATAATTGGCGGCATTAGCGGCGCGGGCCAATGCCAGCGACGCGACGGACGCGCGGGCGAGCGTTAGCCGCGCCGGTGACGCGAGTGACGGCCAGCTCGTAAAGTCGCGCAAGTTCATGGAACACCAGCGCCGCTGATGCCGATGCCGCCGCCCACTCGACTTTCCTCCGTTTCATTAAATAATACCCGCACATTTTTCACCCGATTGCGTCAATGGTCAAGCCAAGCACGCGATATTTGCGTCCGAGCGATTATTAATAGATTCGCCTGGCAAAAAGTCGACCACTCATCGGCTTTATTTTAGAAAGCAGAAGGAAGGTAAATAAAATAGTATCTTCAGAATTACTCTCAGCGTGGTGTTTTGTTAACGCGATTATGGACGTGCGTTGGCTATTTTCAGCGCGCAAGTGCGGTTAAACGAATATTTATAATCGTATTCGTCACTCGAATCGAAACTATGTTTTGTTAATGCCAAGTAAAGAGGGAGTACTGTGAATGAAATATTTACTTAAGATTATTTTCGGTATTGGATTTATTTATTTCTCAACGGGCGTCATTCTCTTTCGGCACATGAAAGCAATTATTTGTATTTTCGATTGAATGACGCATGACCTGAATGTTTTCGAAAGGACGACAATTTCTAAATAGGTATCTTGTCGAAAATTTATATTTGTTATTAGTTTGGGGTAGAAACTGTAGATACGGATAGAATAGACGGAACTTTGTTGTTAAACTACGCTAAGCATATTTTAATAACAAAGTACTTAGGATTAAGCTAGGAGGTAAATCTCGTACTTAATACTTTCTATTTAATTATTTAGAGCAGAAGTAGGCATTTCTGATGGTAATATGTGACGAAGGTGTAGGTGTATGTGTGATGTAGGAAATCGAACATGGCAACTATGAAATGCTCTTTCATGTATAAAATGACGTACAAAGCGGAGGGTGATAATAATACGTCATGGAAATAACGACGTTTCTGTGGGTTAGGGACAGCTAGGCCCTAGTCAACTTTGCCCGAATAATAATGCTAGATAGATACTACGTCGTCAAAACGCCTTAAAAAGTGGTGTGTACCGTGGGCATGAAAAGTATGTAACTCTTAAAATATTGAAGATTTTTAAATTTATAGATATAATTTATTTAAGTACTGACTTATTTATTTTTATGAATAAATTTAATAAATATTATTATTTTAAATAAAATTGCGAATGAATTATGAACTTGCTCTGCAATAAAGACAGTTTTTATTTATTTAAATATTATTCATAATTATAAGGATTTCAAAATAAATTAAATATTTGAGTTTCAAAAAACATAAAATAGGTAATTAAATGAAACAAAGGCAAACCTGTCTAATTATAATAGTTATAATATTTTCTACCTAGCTGATACCTATTAAGATTTAATTAACTCGGTATTTATAAAGCTAAGAAGGGGGATTCCATGGTATTTTACTATAATACCTACGCAGGCGTTTAATGGTTCATCTCCTGAGGCGGCGAGGACTTGCCTTGACTGTTATATTAAATATTATGTCAATGTAAGTTCAAACTAAGTAATATTTTTAACAATTTTGTAATACCTTCCCGGGAAAGGAAAAGTCACGACAGCTTGCCGAAAAAGAATACTAAACCCGCGAAGGTCGACCGCAGTCCACAATTTCCAGAATTTCTATGATGTACAAAAGCAAAGTTAGTTTGAAACTGTTAGAGTTTTGACTAACTTTAACGATTGCCCATTGTATTCTCTACTGCATAACAAGATATGGCTTATCAGTCACAAAAAGTGTCGAGGTAAAAAGCTCTTCAAAGCCTTAATATAATTATTATTGTAAGTACCGTGAGTGCTAAGTCATCAGTTCACTGTGATCCGGCTTATGTACTTTGATCCCAGAGTTGATGTCATTACTCCATGTGACGCAAACCTAGCCTTTGTAAGTCAATTAGCGATGGAGCCAAATAGATTCGAGTAAATAAAGCTAAAAACAAGGTCACAAGTCTATTCCTAAAACCCGTAGAGGGGCATTTTACGGTTTATTTTTGTACACCCAAAGTTAATCCTGTATTATTTTAGGCCTCAATGTCTCACGACGAAAATAAAAGATAAATAAAATAGCTGACTACTGACACATATTTATGGCAACGAGTTTTTAGAAGGATGTAAAGCATAATATTGTTATCTCGCGTCTCGTTCTACGCTGAATATTACCACTGCGCCTAAAGGGCAGGGTACATAGGTGTTAAAGGTTCATACACTTCGTACATTTTGCAACGGATGTGACCGTCATTTGGCGCAACGACCGTATTTGCTCGGCTACAGAGGTCTGACGTCACGTTACCAAGTTACCCGGCCTGTGACCTTTCGGTGTTTTGCGAGCACCTTGCCGTGCTTACATACTACTCCGTTCATGACGTCAGTCGAGAGGATTAACTGGAGGACTTTGATTAGACGCTATTGTATGATACTTAATGTGGTCTTTAAGTAGGCGTAATTCGGTCTGATAGACGTAGGTCAATTGAAAGCAAATATTTTAGGAGACACGTGTAGCAAATCGGATTAACTACAATATGTAAAGGGAATATTTATGAAAAGGAATTTAGAAATGGTAAATGGCGACATCATCTACATTTCTAAGTTCCTTTTCATAAATAAAAAAATCCTGTACCATAGACATATACACCCTCAAATTATAAAAGCTGTAAGAGTTTTTAATCACTGCAATGCAATATAAAGTTTTTTTTCACACGCTTTAAACGTTGCCTACGTTTCTATAAGTAGAAAAAAAAAATCATTTAGGTACCTAACCGGATAATTAGGGTTGCCATAACTTCTAGAAATCAATACGGGACGTTTTCGTTTCCGATGCCCAAAGCCCGACAAGCGGCTTTTCTACTACACCATACATATCAGGCATTTGTACATTGTAATCTCAACCACACCGGCACTATCGCCGGAGAGCGCCCGCGCCCCCGCACACCGCCAGCGCCGGAGGCAGGCGCCCGCGCCACTCGTCTGTATTTCCGTATTTTGTCGAAATACGGGACATGTAGTAATACGGGTCGGGGAAGTCCAATACGGTGACAGTCCCGTATATACGGGACGTATGGCAACCCTACGGATAACGAAGATTCTTGATTAACAATTTTATAGGAGGAAAGCAAACATTGAAACCTGTTTATATATTCAAATCCTTACAAGACGTTTTAATCATCGGTATTTTGTTATAATCACGTGTCGCATTACGTCTCTCTGATTGGTGTTATTCAGGTTAATGACCGTTGCTGATAAAAACTTGAACTCTGCAGTACGTAATTGACAAAGAGCCAAACATTCTAAGCGTTTTGTTACCTCTTAACGCGGACTGAACCGATTATGTGCTACGTCACTGAGCTATATCTAGCTATACCTACATAATATATCTTGTAGACTGTATCGCACATCAATTGTTTTATGAGAAACACATTGCACTAATGGATGTACCTACGTAATTTAAAACAATTACCAGACTTGGATAACGTCAAAGGTTGTGAACATGAATTATCTTGTAACGTCAATACTTCAATAGTCTATTTTAATTTGTAAAAAAACCGGTCAAGAGCGAGACGGACTCGCGCACCGAGGTTTCCGTACCTATCCATTATACCGTCATAATAAAATTGGTATCAATTTTATTGGTAAAAAGATATGGGCAAATTTAGATTTTCGCGAAAAGTACCAAAATTAAAAAGTACAAAAAAAGTTTTCGAGAAAATCTAAATTTGCCCATATATTTTTGTCGTGTTGACTCAGAACCTTGATTTTTATACACCTAATAGGGACTATAGACCTCAGTATCTGGTATAACTTTCAACTTGCTAGGTCCACCCGTTCCTGAGAAAATCGGTGGTGACACACGGACAGACGGACAAGAGAGTGATCTTATAAGGGTTCCTTTTATACCTTTTGAGATACAGAACCCTAAAAAGCACATAAGGACTTCATTATTACATCAAAAGCCGTTTGTTGAATGTTTTCCTGTATACTTCGCCCTGGGAAATAACCAGATGGTCTCTTTTGGACTTTAGATTTTAGGACAAATTTTAAGACCAACATGGTAAATTCGAAGGCTTTCTCGTATGCTAATGCCTCTTACTACGTTTTGTAAATTTCTTATACGCTCCTGTTTCGGCACCGTTACTGTGCGTTTGCACTGGCGAAACATTCACTTAAAAACATGTTGAAATCTCTATTTCCTTTCAAACATTGTATCGAACATTGACAGAAAGTTCAACACGATCAACATGTTTTTGAGTGAATGTTTCGCCTGTGCAAACGCACAGTAACTTCAAGCGTCAAGATTTATAGTAAAGATTCTGGTATTTCTGGTAACAAACTTTTAACATTATGCTGTCTTCTTTCCAGATTGCGAGTCCTTGATTCGCAAAATGCTAGTCCTGGAGCCGATGAAGAGGTACACGATAGAACAGATCAAGAAGCATCGGTGGATGGCAGCGGAGCCCTATGCTGTGCCGACAGTATCGGCTGACCCTGCACGGAGTCCAGCACATGCACCGGCGCATACTGAGCCTAACGAACAAGTGCTAAGGCTCATGCAGAGTTTGGGAATCGACCCTATTAAGACTAAAGAGGTAGGTTATTACATTTTGTTCTCAAATGACTGATGTCGCATTGATTTTAGTTATTTTGGAAACTGACCCCAATAATGAAATGAAGCCTTTTTTTTTTTTTTTTTTGAGGGTGGGAAATCATCAAATAACTTCTCCCGCTCTGGGCGGAGCGGGAGGGCGTGTCAGACTCTTACTGACTAAAACCCACCCGTGTTCCTTCGGCTGCCCTGTCGCCGGGGGCCCACGATCTCCCTTTCGGTTTTCTTCGCAACCCCGGCAGGCATCGGCCCTAGTGGACCCCTTCAATTCTGCTGACATCTCTTTGAGGCGCGCGTGGAACACAACGCGCCGTCGACCCGGGCCTGGTCCTTATCGGACGGTGAGCCACCCATTGCTCACCGCCCGCAAGCCCGCGCCTACGGTGGCCGGAAATCGCCTCGCGATTCCCGACGCCCTGGGCGTCTCCTCCTGCGGCGGTTAGGGGCGTGAGGGCGCGAAATTTGCCTCTCCCTCACGCGTTCCACCTCCAATGAAAAGTCGCATTGATTTTAGTTATTTTGGAAACTGACCCCAATAATGAAATGAAGCCTAAGATGGCGATGACTGAGATTGACATGAAGACTGCTGCGATTAACAGTTTAGAAGTGGTAAACCAAATGGGATCTTGAATCTTGATCTACTTAGCGGTTTGTACGAGTACCTATATGTTTGTTGATTGTAATATTCTTGAACTTTATATTCACAGAGCCTCAGATCCAACAGTTACGATCACCACGCGGCGATATACTTGCTTCTACTAGAGAGGTTGCGGGCGCGAGCGGCAAGCGGGGCCAGCGTGTCGAATGTGGAAGCTCGCACCAGGCCCTCACGGCGACCGTCCTCCGTGGCCGACCAGGCATTGGCCAAAGAAGCTCATGATGCGCGGCGGGAACATCACACTAGGTAAGCTATATCATTATATGAAAAGACTGTAAACGACACGCATGCCTTTTGCGGCGATGGGTTTGCGAGTTGTGATGACCCTTTAGACCAGACCGTTTTTAATATAAGATACTTTAAGCTACAAGTCTACAATGTTATGTATCTCTATTTCAGGCTTCTTCATGCTGGCGATTCTCAATCACGGGAGTACAACAGAGCCACACCGACAATATCCACTGCACCGGCAGACTCATCGTCTGCCGAAACGCAGCGACTACTGTCCCTCGCGGCCGTCAACATGACCGAACAACGACTGCTCCAGCGAAACTCCGATCCCTCGGATACGCATCGGAGCTTTTTAGTCGGCAACCTTGATGCTATCTCCAGAAGTCATGAATCAGAATCCACAAGGCTACTCTCCATGAGAAATATTGATGTAACTCAGTCAAACCAAAGGCTAGGTGCTAAAGTAAATGAGACAAATGTACCAACACATAGGCTCCTCACCTCAACTTATGAACAACAACAAAATATACTGAAACAATCGAGCGAAGACTGCCGACGACTACTGCAGCAGTCGACGACCGTGGGACCTGAAACTAGCAAAAGTACTATCGACGGTACTAGGCTGCTAACTTCATCAAGTTTTGATTCGAAGTGTGCTATTGACGGTGGAAGAAGTTCCTCAGCGACTGATCATAACGCCATAGCAAATTTTTTACAAAATTCTGCTTCAGCGACTAATTTCAATGTTGAAACTATGAAGTTACCTAATTCAACAACGTTCACTATGTGTTCTGAAGCAGCTAAACTTATGAATACTTTACAACAGTCACCGTTGCCTTTAAAGGGAACTGTGAACTTGAGCACAAGTCCTATACCATCACAGCTTGGGGAATCCAAACTGAGCAGTGTTTTAGAACAACCAAAGCCTCTTGAATCCACAAGACTTGTATCACAAGCGCAACAACAAGATCTCAATCGTCTTCAAACTAGTACGCCACCATTTAAAGACTATATGAATCATCATCTTCCTGCATATGCATATTTGCAAAATTCTGTCTTGCCACCGATGTCGAGTACAGCTGATGGAAATTTTTCTATGACTACTACAGGTACCGGTGATTTATTTCCGACTGGGCTGTATAGACCAGATAGCAAATTTTCTCTTAATCGATATACGACTGGTCAAACATATTCCCAAAATCTTCAAGGTAGCGGCAATACGGCGGAAGCGACGAAATTTCAACAACAGTATTCTTCGTCGACAGACGAAGGTTGCGAGACAGATATGGAAGACGTCGCGAACGTAACTAGCGGAGTTCAAAACAGGCTAAGCTCATACGCAAGTTCCAGTTCTAGTAGCGGTGTTGTCACTTTTTTTAATAACAAAAGCCTCAGTCAAAACCTGAGTTGCGATTCGTCACAAAGTAATTTTTCTACATTCGAAAGCTTGGATTATCAATTGTCCGACTGTTCCAGTGAGCTAGCTAGTAGTCTTCCTAGCTGTACCTCCAATGAAGAAAAATTGGCTTACGAAAACAATTCACTCGTGAACACGAGTCCAATGCATCCATGCGTTTACATATCTTCATACAACAATAAAACCCCGGGCGTGGGATTTATTGCGCGACACAATCCATTGAACTATCAATCAGTCAATAATAAGAATTGTCCTCGAGCAATCACGCGGAGTCCGGTTGACTTTCGGGAAGGTCGTCGAGCGAGCGATGGCCTCGTAGCACAACAAGCTGCACAGTCCAATGAATCACAAAAGAACAGTTTGGCTTTTAACAGCCAGCGGTTAAATGAAAATTGTAAGGCGAAAGGGGTTTTGGAACTGCATCTAGTCCAGAAAGAGGCTCAGAAGTTGAAAACTCAGTACCAGTCAACGATACCTGCAGAGGAAATGACACAGAGACAAATACAACACAATCAGTTTGCGGCGAGTTTCAGTCCGCATTACTTAGAGACAAAAAATCCAACACCTAAGCGTATCAGCCTTCCCGAAACCTTCACCTACTCGAGCACGTCACCACCGATGCCTGCCAGTCCCAAAATGGTGGCACAACTGCAAGACCAGGCAGAGCTGCAACACGCTGCTTCACAAGTCAAACCTCCCTTACAGCAGCAGCTCATGCAACACAGACTGTTCCAACAAAAGCGACAGCTACTACAGAAACAAATGACTCCACCTAACATCCCTCCTCATGACATGGGCATTCATACTCTGCAAGTGGGCCTCAGTAGGCGGCAAATGCTGCGGCAGCAAAGCTACAAAATAGCTCAACAACAACAAATCTTACCTCCCTTGCCACTAACGGAAACGGAGAACCGAGATTTACTCGCTTTCCAAGCTATAGTAGAGGGTCCGAACAGAACACCGAAGCACAAGCAGGAAGAAAGCACGGAGGAGGCAAAATTTGCATATCAGGGTTCTATGGAGATCAGCATAATGAATAAGGAGAGGATGGGTAATGAGACTTGGTCGAACTTGCCATCGAGCCTGCAGAGTGCTTGTCAGATATCGGAGCTGGCAGGGCGGCGGGAGGCGCGGGAGGCGCGCGAGGGCGAGGGGGAGGCGGGCGCGCTCGCGGCGGTGGACGCGCCGCTGTGGCCGGGACAGTGGAACGCTGCGCTATTCCAGCCTCAGCCCTGCTTCCAGGTATTCCAACAGATCAATTAGTAGAACTCCACGTAACGAGTAGTCTTGTAGATTTTGTAGTGTGGATTACGTAAACACGGCATGGAACCCGTTCTCTAATAAGACCTGCGGTTTCCACGTCAGTGTTTTCGCTAGATGAAAGAATGGTCTCATTATGATTTATATTCGTACTGCGAGTATGTAAATGCGTAGAAAGTTGTAATTTCTCAGATATAGTGTATATTTAGAGTGCATGACAATAAATAGTGCTTTAAAATTATATAGTACACCAGTAGATCAGTGGTTCACTGCAAACAATCCAAACTGCCGTTAAGTACCTTTATAATAAAAAATATAAACACCAATAAAATAGTCATGTATTCGTAGCATAATTTGCATTGTATCGATATAATAAATGCACTCAATTTTGATAATTATACCAAATAAATTTTAAATAAAAATATACAACACCTTGTTACAAAGCATTCATTCCTGTTGTTCGTTACATTAAATAAAGCAAATACATCACTAAATAGTAACGTATAAATATGTACTATAAACCTAGCTATTTATTCCATTTATACATTTTTACTTGCCAAGTATTGTATTAATTTATAGAAGTTGTATGTTTTGCATTTGCCTACTTGTGCTAGGACTACGACGTCACATGAGAATGTTCCTACATATTTGTTCGTTATTTTCTCCATCGTACATTAAATTTTTAGACCTAATTATCTATTTATTATAGATATTATAAGTAAAACGTTATTAGTCTGTACTTTTTCTTTGTGAGAGTCTGTATAGTCTTTGTTATTATTTGCTAATTATAACATAATTTATGTAAGATGTGATAGCTTTACTTAGAGGCAAGTTTTATTTAAATACAAGTTATTGTAAATTTATAATATTAGTTTTATTTTTACACCTTATTATTTTCGGCAAATAGCTTTTTTGTAGTTGACACAGTTGCTATGCACGTTTGCATTAGATGCATATTTATTATTTTATGCTTGAATGGTTAATACTATGTGTGTCATACCAAAAAGCTAATGGTTCAAAACCTGATATTCCTACCAACCACCAAGCTTGATTTATGCAGACATACTCAATACTTTATTGCATTCCACAATGTATGTGTTTAGGTGGTAAACATTTGCTTATGAAACAATCGTGGATCCTGTCGGGCACAACAAAAGAAGGACATACGACGTCGCGGACATACGATTGTTTTAAATATATAGCTATATTTATTTGAAATGAAAGCTAAAGAAAGCAGGAAAGTCATGCAAAGGGCATATAAAAAAAGTAGAATGTTGCGTCATCATGACGCTCTTCTGTAAACTGCAATAGCAAGCATTGGTTAATTAGTGATGGATTTTCAACTGGCAAGGCAGAAACATTTTCGACACCCATTCAGTTGGGTGCAGAACCAGAAAAAGTAAGTAGAAAAAAAGATAAAGCCGATATGTTAATATAGGTGCAACTAGCATGCAGATTTTCGTACCCTACTTGGCACCGGAAAGATAAAACTATCACGAAGACTGGGACATGAATAATATTCCAATCTCAGCGGTGACCAGCCTTCGGCGCGGGAGATGTTAGATATAGTGCACAAGTGTGTGCGCAGACACAGGTGCACTCTCTCTTCTCTCATTTCGATGGTACGGCAGTCCGACACGACCGGAGACATCCGACATGAATTCTTTAACTGGCTAGAAATAAAATGTGATTGGCACCCCAAAAATTGGTTCCAATGTTACTAATGTTATTCTTTTCTAATGTGTTTTTGATCGAAGTTTAACTACTTGCTTCCAGTCCAACTGGCAAGGCCACAGTCTACCTCCCACGGCTGGCATGCTACCTCTCAGCGAGAGCCCAATTCTGGAGCTCACGGAACAAATGGAGTCCATTTAATTGTAATTTTTAATGACCGTATTTACCTTAAACGTTGTTAAAATTATGTTGGTGGTCGGATTGTGTCATTGATTTGAGGAAATTGACTTCTTTCTGAAAAAGACGCATGATGCTTTTCTTTTATTGAAAATCATATAACCAGAGACAGGGAATAATGGGAGCAGTGACGTCACATTCCGCACATCCTGCCCGATAACAAATCTCTTCATGTGGTCAGCTTCATTTTATTGACAAAGGATGTTCCATTATAATCAGTCAGGGCATAATTAAAAATCGACAAAACCAACTGGGTTTTTCTCATCAACGACACAATACGAATATTATCCGAAACGGTTGACAACACTATGATTATTTAGAATAACGAATAACGCTATTGTTATAGGACGTCAGGACACGTAAACATTTATAATATTGTTAGTATAATTATGCACTATGTTAGTCAATAAATTGGCAAAAATCCCAATGAATAAATTAATTTAGTGATAAATAACGCGACAATATCCATAGGTTAAGTTGTTACATGGATGCGTTTTAATTTTCTAAGCAACTTGAAAATCTCTTATGAATTTTATGATACTTACTCTTCTCGACTTTGTTACGATTGCTTGGACAATAAAAATTTAATGCATGTAGGTATCAACCAATGCACTCTATTTTTCAAAAGAATTTACTTTTATATCTCTTAGGTGTATTGAATGCATCCGAATTTAAACGTACTTTATACGTTGGCCGTGTAGAACTGCAGTGAAATGTTGGAAGCCCATCAAAAGATTCGGATGATCAAATCTGCGATGGCCGGTTAATGTACATACGAAAAGGCTTGTAAGAGCCTAGATATACTTGCAAATAAAGATACCTATAGCCTGGTTTTTATTAAGACACTTATATTTTTACGTAGAAGTGAGTCCACCCATGTAGCCTGTGTCCTCTATCCTGTCTTATGGACATGTCCGACTTTTACTAGTAACTTTCTGACTTGCATGTCTTTTTAATCTTAGTGTAAGAGGTATACTTAGTTGTGTATGTCGTAGAAACATAAACAAACAAGCTCCAGTTTTCATTGAATTGTAGAAAACGGATGTTTCTAAAGCCTAATAAATGATGTAGGTTTCCTTAACTTATTGCTATATACGATTATCTCTAATAGCTAAAGTGCTGCAAGGATCTTTTGGCGCCTGAATGACATGGACAGGGGGGCGTTGATGGTACACATTTATGAACCTGTCACAGAAAATGTATTGAAAAAACAATATGGGGAAACTAACGCCGCGTTAGTTCCCATTTTGGCCACGCGCCAAAAAAGTCCATGTATCGCTGTATTTCTATGTATATTTTACATAGGGCACCACAAAAAAGGTTCAAAATGAAAAAAAAAAACTAAGAGCAATGGATTGAGAGACACCATTTTTACAGTAGAATAGCGTTAATAAATGAGTCAATAACTAGAAAACAATCCATAGTGTGTTAGAAATATTGACTTGCATTTGACGTAATTTATTGATAGTTTGAAATTAATTTGTTTATAACTTGTTCCGAATGACGATCTTGTATAAGATAACAATATTCCTTGTAAATAAACTACCTCTAATTAACTTCGAATACAAGACTGAATTCAGTGTCAATTCAGAACAATGTATTGTCACGCGATACCATCCGAAAGTCGAAGATTTTTTGTTAATTTTAAATACAGACAATTTAATTTTTAAGGTCACTTTGCAGAACTGTTTTTTATTAGCAAAGCGTGTTTGTGACGATTGAAGTTAGGACATATCACAGTTTGTTAGTAAACGTCACTGCACGATCATAAATAATTAGCGTAGTAGATACAATAAATATTGACTATTTCACAGTCAGTAAAAAAACTTGATCTGCAATATTCCAACATGAAATGACTAGGTAAATAAATAGGTAATTTTTTTAAGTCACGCTAGGTGAGCGAATTGTGGCCATTCATATTAGTCTCTAAAGTCCTAAATACACGTGCATTTCAGCGACGCATTGGTGTATCGACGCATTTTATTGTTACTATCATTGTCCATTTATTATCTACTAAGTAGATAAAAAATAATCGAATCGCCATCAAAATTACCATTTATGATCAGTCCCACACTGATCATTAAGAAGCTTTACCGAACCGTAACAATAACTTACATACGTAAGAATTATCTTAATAATACAATGGAACTAGTTTTCAATAAGTCATTACTAATGTAGAGGATCGTAGAATAGGTGTTTGGAGGCTTTTACACAATTAGAATATTGTCACTTGTATTATATTCTGACATTATCGAGCAGACTTCATGTTATTCGCAATTAATAATTAATATTAGGTCATTAGATAAGTAGACAATTTTATATAATGGAGGATGTAGAAGACGTAGGTGACAGCAATATGTTCATTGTACAAGTATTACACGACATGTTACAGCTTAACAGCTTCCTTTGAAGATTTTGTAGTGACGTTACATATATACAGTTTTTCGTTGATTGTACCTTTTGGGTTGTGATAAAGTATATGGCTGATTGTTAATCAATGTATAGAGCAGTCATAATACAATACCTAAATAATACAACTGTGTTTTATTTTACCTAAACCACTTCTTTCCTCACCCTTGTAAGGTACAACTGTATGAACAGTACAAGGTTGAGGAAAACTGAATAAAGATGAATCGAGAGAAACTCTCCAAATGAAGACAAAGAAGTTGCTGTTTGCAATACTATTTATATAGAAAATCATCAGATTTTCTAACAAAATAAGTAACAGCTCACAACTCTCGAACAACGCAACCATTATAAAATTTCCACATTGATTCCAATGTTTGGGAAACATGTTTTGTTATTTTTTGACGCTGCAGACGCTTAACGAGCAATTTATTTTTTTTGTTATCAATACCTACCTAGATAGGTAATTACTGCACCTGTTATCTATCACGTACCTACTGGCGAAAAAATGTGTAATGCTTCCGTCTTATCATACCTAAGCGGCTCAGACGCACCTATCGCATAAGGTGATCTCTACGGTCATTCACTTATGCTTGTGCACTGTGCTTGACGCTTGAGTAGTGTGGTGTTAAGTTTTTTTAATTACCTACCGAGTTATTTACAACAAATAGGTCGTGACCTATATGACGTTGACAATACGCAACCAAAGAGATTATAGTCACAACTACAAATCGGTGACAGCTGACGGTTGTTTGTTTGGAAGAAATATAAATCAACGCGGCGTTTCAGTCTATTTTTGTAATTTTCCTAAAATGGAAGGACCGATGAAACTTACTGAGTTGATTAAAAACAAAGGAAAATTTAGCTACTCGTTTGAAGTGACTCCTGATGTTTCCGAAGAAGATATTGATAACTTAAAAGTGGATCCTGTATTCTTCTCGGTGACTTGGCACGCAAAGACTCACAAATGTGCAAACCTGAGTATAGATCCTATACGAACTGCTTGCCTTTTGAGGAGAAAACGGAAGCAGGTATTACTGCACCTATCGTGTGATATGATGAAGGCTACTTATTTGCATAAATTATTGAATTTGCTTCAAGAAAATAATATTCGCAATTTATTCTTGGTTTTGGGAGGTAAGTAAAGTTCCAATAGTAGAATCTTACTCAAAATAGAAGGATTTGTCACAGTGAAGCGTTTTGCGTCCTGCGGTCCTGTCAACTCGAACGCTGCCCGCATCATAATATATGTGAACATCATTTGCATTTTATATACAGGTGGTCGGGACATCGACGACTTTTAGGTACCATGGATTAAGTAAGTACGTGATTCTAAAGCCCCCTGAGTTGAAATTTTTCGTTGGTTATTTTAAAAAAATAACAGCTTTTCCATTCATTTTGACCGCGTAAGTATTGCACTTACTATGGTAAATTTTTTTGCGTCGATGTCCCTGCCACCCCGTATGTATATTTTATGATTACGATCCGACGGCGACGATGCGAGCAGAAGCAAAAAACGTAGGGAAAGCAACGGGCAGGTGGTCGGGGTAGGTAGGACGCGGAAGGGCTGTCCGGTTGCTTGCCGGAGCGGGCAGCGGGCGGCGGACGATGGGCGGCGTGCGGCGGTCCGGGCAGTTCATTTTTATGAAAAACATTGAATGAAAAAAACTTCGTCCTCGGAAAGCATTCTCCACAATTGAAACTACAACCGAACTGTCCACCACTACACGCAATCAAATATAAAATGGCCGCTGTTTGCCCTACCCGTCAGATCGCCGACCGGTTGCCGTGCCTGGAATCCCAGATCGCTGACCGGTTGCCATGCCCGGATCGCTGACCGATTGCCTTGACTATGATTAAGTTCACATAGGGTGCGGGCAGCGTTCGAGTTGACAGGACCGCAGGACGCAGAACGCCTCCAGTGTGAGAAGCCCTTAAGTGGTTTATCATTCAGATCAGTTTTAGTGACTGACTTCCGTTGCTGATACATAGACATACCTCTACCTTTTAGTACAGCTACTTATATCTTTTTCAGAGGGATACGATCCTGAGACTTCGGATTTCAAAAATACTTCGGAAATGATAAAATTCATAAGAGAGAAGACAAACGAATATTTCTGTATTGGTATTGCGGGCTTCCCCGGTTGCTGTGATGAAAAACTGATGCAAATAAAAGATAAAATTGACATTGGAGCCAACTTTATTCTGACACAAGCATTTTTTGATGTTGATGCATTTAAACATTTAAAAGAACGTATTGATAAAATGGGCCTCGATGTACCAGTTATACCTGGAGTATTTCCTTTTGAATCACCCAAGCAGCTAGAGGGCTTTATAAAAATGTGTAGAATAAAGGTATCTGATGATTTGTTGCAAGCCGCCATGAATAAACAGAACATAAATAAACCTTGCACCGAAATAGTAAAGCAGATAATACAACAGCTAAATTCTAAATGTAACACGACTCATTTTCATTTCTTTACAATAAATAAATTAGAAAATGTTCAAAAATTAATTGAAGAAATAAACTAATTCTGTTTATCCTCATTATTATCTTTTACTCCTTTTCCTACTGAGAAACCTAGTACGCCGATTAAGCGTTTTTTTTTTTAAGTCGGTTATGAAGAAAAGCTTAACCTCAACAGTTTTACAGTAAGTAGTTTAGGTTTTGGAATATG
This sequence comes from Omphaloscelis lunosa, assembly GCA_916610215.1. Taxonomy (NCBI): domain Eukaryota; kingdom Metazoa; phylum Arthropoda; class Insecta; order Lepidoptera; family Noctuidae; genus Omphaloscelis; species Omphaloscelis lunosa. The sequence continues at coordinate 11,684,713 of OU744258.1, forward strand.
GCCTTAACCTTAGACTTACAAACCTTATGTACGAGTGGGGTGCCCAAACCGACTTTGCGTCGCTCGCTCTTGCATAACAAGATACTCTTTTTTTATAATTGACTTTTTGAAGTGAAAACTTCTTCAGGCGCGTTGAACGATTTTTGGAAAAATATGGCTGTAGTACAGTTTTAAAAGTTAGTAATACAAGTAAATCATTCAGGATCTCGACAGCGTGAAAGATTTTGGGGGTCAAGACCCCCTGGGTATAACATAATAAAAAATATCATGATATTTTATGTAATTTACGGTATTTTACGGTAAAATATGGTAATTTTCGGTAAAAAAAACGTATTAAATGTCGGTACCTACCATAGACATAAGAAAAGGTACCTACCATGTGTTTTACTAAAGTTCCTTCAATTCAACACGACTATTAATACTCGGTTTATAAAATATGTTTCATTCAAGTAGGTATGTAAGTTTCCTTACATATTATAAAACCGTCTGTCTGTCGGTCTGTGTGTCTGTCTCACCGCGATAAACTCAAAAACTACCGAACGGATTTTCAAACGGTTTTCACCAATGGACGGAGTGATTCATGCGGAAGGTTTTAGTGTATAATTCATTAAGGTTTTGTGTAAATTGGCTGAAATTTGATGATTATTGTTGAAGATGTCGGAAAAAATCATGCCAACTGGGAACTTTATTGGCGTGCGCCGCGGAAATCGTAAAAGTTGCATAAAATTTATGTTCTGCAGTATTGTTCATCTTAAAAAGTTCAACAAAAAGTCCGCGATGATTTATCTTCTAAGGAAGACTCACAGTTATTATCTTTCAGAATTTGAAAAAAAAAATCATAGTTATTTCCGAAGCTACCTTGACCGGTATTATATTAATCCTTGTCCAATAAAATATGTTATTTAAATTGGGCATTTAATTTAGTTAAAAATATGCCATGACATCATATCATATCATTTGAATGAATAGTTTAAAAAATTTCATAGATTCAAAATTACGCGTAACTACATAATTATGGTTGACGGTAATGCGAGCGCAGCGGTATTAGTTAATGACCTTTCTTCGGCTATTAGGTATGTAATCCAGGTAGTATATTCCCGCCGCAAGAAATCACGGCACAGCGGACAGAGCTCCGGCGGGATCTCATGGCGTTATGGAGAATGCGATTGTCGCAACCCAGCGCTGGGCACGCCACAATTGCGGCGATAAGACCCCTCTTTGAGGAGTGGCTAGAGAGGCGCTACGGCGTCCTCACCTTCCACCTGACGCAGGTCCTCACCGGACACGGCTGTTTCGGGAGGTTCCTGCACAGGATAAGGCGGGAGGAAACGCCCGGGTGTCATCATTGTGTGGATCGCCCGGAGGACACGGTAGAACATACGGTGGAGGTCTGCCCAGCTTGGGCGGAGCATCGCCGTGTCCTCGTGGGAAATGGGAGGCCGTCACCTCCTTCTGCGAAGCGGTAATGCTCGCGAAGGAGGAGGCGGAACGCGCGAGGGAGAGGCAAATCTCGCGCCCTCACGCCCCTAACCGCCGCCCAGGGCGTCGGGAGTCGCAAGCCGATTTCCGGCCACCGTAGGCGCGGGCTTGCGGACTGTGGAGCAATGGGTAGCTCACCGTCCGATAAGGACCAGGCCCGGGTCGACGGCGCGTTATGTTCCACGCGCGCCTCAAAGAGATGTCAGCAGAATTGACGGGGTCCGCTAGGGCCGATGCCTGCCGGGGTTGCGAAGAAAACCGAAAGGGAGATCGTGGCCCCCGGCAACAGGGCAACCGAAGGAACACGGGTGGGTTTTAGACAGTAAGAGTCTGACACACCCACCCGCTCCGCCCAGAGCGGGAGAAGTTATTTGATTTACGACCCAAAAAAAAAAAAAAGGTAGTATATTCCCGTGGTATATTTTTCAACATCCACGCGGGCGAAGCCGCGGGCAAAGGCTAGTGGATTATAATAATATCATCAATGTGCAGAGGCAGAGCAGAGTGAGTCGCTGGTAATTTTACCGTAATTTATATAAATGACCGTAAAATAACCGTATTTTACCAGGGTTTTCCATTAAATTACGTAATTTTACAACCCTACATGTCAGTATACGAATTTCTGTCACGAGTAGTCACGAGATTTAAAAAAAAAATTAAAAACCACGATTGCCCTGCCAAAAAACGAAATAAAAAGTAAAAAACAATGACATATTGTATTAGATAAAAAACTGTTTTTCTAACTGTGCGTCTGTCAACGTCAAAATATTACAGTCTTAAGCTACGGTTTCCTAGCGGTGACCGCACTTGACGGCCGCAATGACATGAAAATGATGACAGCAGCAGAAATTTAAATCGTTAGATTCACCATAACGCGTCAAAAGATAGTCGCGTTTCTATTTCGTTTTGACACGTCTGACACACAACGACGCAGTGCCTACACTTGTTTGTCATGGAAACGCTATTTAATAATGTGTGAGCTCACTCTTCTCAGTATGAACACTTTTTCTTGTGACTGAGTTTAGTGAAGGCAAATCTAGCGATTTAAATTTATGGAGGGCGGGGTTTGCATTACGGTGTCAACAACGCTCTCTAGAAAACCACACCAACTTACTTTCAGAATCAACGTTTCAGGGATATCATTCGCCGTAAATTGTGGATGCTACGTGAGCGGTCACCGTTTTTCATAGCAACAAATAATATGACAGAACCAAAAGAAACGGGTTGTGTAAACCGTACTAAGAGGCATGGGCGGGGCGCTGAGGAGGTAAGGGGGCGGGTGAATTCAATACAGGGGGTCTACTCACTAAGCGAATTTTGTAGTTTCGGTAGACGCAGTACGAAGCGCCCGCCCGTTCGGCCGAAACTACTGATGTCGCTTAGGGAGTAGACCCCCTGACAACCTACTACTTTGACAGCTCCAAGCGCAGAGTTAGAAAAATCGAAATAAAATCTGTTAAGGTCACTCATTTACTTTCTGACTAAACAGATAAATAAAATTGCCATTGCTGTCGAGACTGTTCTGTGAAACTTTATTCTAAAAGGTCCCCCGACCTCAATGACATTTTTATTTACCTACACCCTAATTGCATAGTGAACATACGATCAATCACAATCTGTTTCATTTTGACATTAAGCAGACAAATATTTCGAACATTATATTATTGTAAGCACTGGATTAGCAATAGCCTTCAAAATACTTCATGGGCCGTACTACGACGTGCTAAAGCCATCATTGTTCCATTGTGAGAGAGCAGCGGAACAATAATGGCTACAACACACCACAGTAAGGCCCCAGATTATGATTGACCGTGTTATGCAATTTGTTTAGTCAGCGAGTAAATGACTGACCTTATAATAATAATTTTATTTATTTTCTCTCACAATGGTTTTGTAGTGTGTGCTAAGCTTAGAGTATTTATCACGTGCAACAAATTAATGAACGTAAGCTCGCTGTCAAAGTTTTAATGTCAACTCAAATTGAACTGTCACTGTCAGTCAAGTCAACAATATGTAAGCAAGATTTAGGTTATGCGGGGCTGACTGATGTAATGCAAAAAAAGCGATAGTATCATCTAATAAAAATTGTGGTAAATAGCAATTACTACAGATATTTCGAGTAATAATTTCTGGAGTGCTCGTGCGTGAGTTTCCTTACATTTTTTTACTGCTTCAATTATCGATTATTACTAGCGGCACACATTACAGAAATAAAAATTTTTTAGGTGCTCAAAAAACGGCGAAAAATGTCGTTTCCCGATAGACAGCAGCGGAAACTATGTTGGGACTCCAGAGATCGTTACTGGGAATGCCTAGATAAGGAAAACGTTAAAGACAATTCAGAGAAACCTAAGGCATGCTTGGATTTAAGACAAATGTTTGAAAAGTCCTGCCCTACGCAGTGGGTCTCGCATTTCGATAGAAAAAGAGACTTTAATGTTTATAAAGAGAAAATCCAGAAAGAAGGATATGAACCCATTAAAGAGTCTTAGTTTAATATCCTTTGATTGTTATTGTAAATATAGATTATGTAGTAAATAATTATGTTTCATGAATAGTTGTTGTCTTTTATTTTTAATAATATAATTAGTCTTCTAATAGTCTGTTTATCAGACAAACCTTATGCATAAAGTAGGTAAAATTATTATTATTTGTAAATTAATGTTTATAGTTACTGGTATTTACAAAATTATTACCTTTTCAGATAATTTAATATTACACAATGGAGAGATATGATAAAGTTTTAGCAGAGATTACCATTTCTACTTGTGAATTGAAGATAAAGTCTATACAGGTAAAGCATGTTATATTTCTTGATACTGCTATGATTATTCTATTATTAATCAATAAAATGCACTACCTATTTTTAGTGTATTAACTATTCTTATTTCATAACATTTTCAGGATGTCCTAAAATTATCCAAAGAAAACTCTAACACCAATAAAGAATTTTGGAATCAAGTGTCTGAAATTTTATGGGTTCATTTACAAATAGGATTTAAAACATTTGATGATCAATTGCTATGTGCCACATGCTTTTATACAGTGATAACACTAACAGATAAACAAAATGTTTATTTAACTGAATTGTTACAAATGATTGACAAAGAATTACTTATAAAGAAAAGCAATGAAGGAAAATCTGTCAAAACTTACAATGTGGTGTCTATGATGTATGGAATGTTTCAATCAACTTTTCTTACACAGAAAACTCATAATGACATCTCAAAAACTGCATCTGTTTTAAAATCAATATTTGATTTACTTCTATTAATGGGATATGAGTACTCTCAATTTACTTTTATCTCGTTTAAGACAATAAAATTATTCAAAAAGGTACATGGCACAGATTTTCAAGACTGCATCTTCAGTAAACATAATCAAATCAAATTGCTTAACTTTGTAAACCACAATTGGGAAAATCCTGTAACGGGAATAAGAGATTTGAATAGGTGTATATTTCAGACTGTAATTTCAACAATAGATAATGAAATGTATGAGACAGTGGTAAAGGAAATCAATGGGTTTTATTGGAACAAAGCAAAGTATCTGATGCTCTCAGAAATTATTGAACACAGAAAAGGGAAATTATTCTATTTAGTACAAGATAACAAATGGGTTGATGGCCTCATATACAGCCTACATAAACCAGGACTGGTCTCTGCTGGAGCTGATATGTACTATGCCTTGCTCAAACAAATCAACTTTGAGAGTGATTGGTGTAAATTATTCCAATGCCAAGTCATCAAAATTTTAAATGGATCCAGCAACAAAGCTATTGAGAATTTCAAAAACTTTTGGTGCTTGATCACCATGAAGAAATTTCCCACATTACCTTATCTATTACTTGATGAATTAAAAGACCAGGATAAGTCTGAACAAAATCTGTGCAGCCAATTGTGTATAATGAAGCAAGCTAACAAACTTGGCATCATAGAAAAAAAATGGAGTTCTGAAGATTTTGGTCATATTGAAAATACTGTTTTGAATGGAATAGACCACTGCAACTATTACATTAGAATGTTAGCATTTGATGTTGTCTGTGTGTCACAAAAGAAGGTAGCTCCAAGTCAATTGGAATATGATTTAATATTGAACTTCTTATATAACAATGTGAATTCAGATTGTACTGTGTTGAGATTGAGCATGTTAAACAGCCTTAACTACTTCTTAACACAACTACATTCCATATTTTTAATTGTGATGATCAAAGATGAGAGTACTAAGGACTTACAAGATTTACTAGAATTTTGTAAAAGATTGCAGAATTTTGTTGTTAACTCGATTAACATGAATGGTAATTATCAAAGGAAGATCACATGTGTGAAACTATGCAACACCATTGTAAGTTGTTTCAGTGAAATTCCATGCAAGAAAAGGGGTCAGACAAGAGATGCAAACATTACACTGATAGAGTATGTGAAGGAAAAGGGATGCTGGTTACTGTCCACTGAAGATTTTGTTGTAAAGCTGGTAAGCTTACTAAAAGACCCTACAGATGATGTCAGAGAAAATGTGATAAAACTTTTGCTGAACCACTACTCTGAGGAATTAAGAGAACCAAATATTATGCAACATCTAGTAAATGGTGCTCTGCAAAGCATGAAGAGCAAGTTCTTCTATGAGATTAGTTGTGGCCAGAGTATGTTCAAACTATTGACCAATTTAGTAATCAAAGATAAACATTCCATGGCAGAATACAAAAGTGTAGAAGACATCTTTTATTTTGCATATAAAGAGCTAATTTGTGAACATAAAGCAAAAACAAATATAGTGAAGTCTATTGAAACAGGAAAACAGTTACATTCCTTCATGAATATTTTGTTAGTTGTATTGGATACTTGTGTTTCAAGTTCCTACAACATTGATATTCATAGAATTATGCCAGAATTTGTTGAGGTCTTGGAAAGTATATCCAACCAGTTTGCGTGGGAGGAAGAAAGTTCAACAAGTTCAGATTTTTCTAAAATGAGTGACATGGTAGAAAATATGATTGATAATTCTGGTCTTAGTACTGGTGATGAAGCTGATCAGACAAAAATATCCGGTTTACACCAAATTATATTAAACTCCCTTTGGTTGAATGTTAAGGTAAATCTCCTAATATTTTGAACAGTTCTTTTTCTTGCATATTTTAATTAATTAATTATTTGATTATTATAGGCATCGTGTGATTTAGCATCGATTATGGTACAGCTGAATAAGGACCATGCCAGTATGTGTGAGAAGTGTCTGAACATAATAACACATGTTTTGGAGACATCTCGTCATAAAGGAGCCATTGAAGCTGCAGGAGCTTCTCTGGGTAAATAGTAGATCTTCATTCGATTTATGTTTTAGGGTATAGAACATGGCAAATCGCAACAATATTAACATTGTCTCTCTGCAGATAAAGTCTAAAATAAATAACCTTAATCGCGTACCTCTGCTTTGATGCTCTCGCGGAGTAATAGAAGTTTATTTCTTTAGAACTTTAATTCAACTTACGCAAGGTTGATAATTGCTTGCCAGTGAAAACCGTTTACCGTTTCCGTTATAAAACCTATAGGTAATTAACAAGTTTCTCAATTTTAGGTAAAGGTATTCAATTTTTATCATCTTTGCCTGAAGAAAATAAAGCTTCAGAAGTGCCAAACACTTTACTCAGATGCAAACTGAACGATTTGATATCAGAAACCAATAAAATGGCGTCCATTACAAGAAGGGGTGCAGGCCTATCTATTATGGTACACAGAATAGTATCGAGTGATATGAAGAAGGGAAAAGTAAGATAATCTATACATATAATAAAATAGTAATAAAGTCAAAACTGTATAATGTGTGGGAACGAGTCTAATGCCGAAAATATCGTTTTTCAAATTTTCGTCCGTTTGTCTGGCTGCATTGCGCAAAAACAGCTGAACGGATTAGGATGAACTTTGGCACACAGATAGTATTTTACCTGGATTAACACATAGGGTAGTTTTAATCGTGGTAGTACGTACTACGTACGGGAACGTTCTCGTGGGATATTTTCCGACAACCACGCGGGACAAAAGCTAGTCTTGAATTCATTACAAACTTAAAGTGCCTACCTACACACACTTATTTTGGTTTTCAAATATTATGTTTCAAAAATTATAATAATTATATAATATATTGTATGCTTGTTTCAGCCTTTATTCCATTACTTCATAAATACTCTATTACAAATATGCGATAATACTAAAGATACTCCAAAGAAGAATGACGAAAATCAGATTGACTTACCAAAGGCAATCTATATTCATTTTATGACGAGAATAGTCACTGACAGCAGTTTAGCTTCAGACATGATGTTTTACTTTGCCAAATTGGCTGAACTTGCATTCAGTAATCTTACAAGTCATCACTGGCAAATCAGGTAAATCGTCGTAGATCTACCTACTGCAAACTACAATTTCTACAATTCTTATATTTACTTACTTATATGAGGTTCCTCAATATTTGCAGGAATGCAGCTCTTCAGTTGTATGGAGCCTTAATACCAAAACAAATAGGTGAGAAGAAAGCTTCAGGCAGTGATGAGCAAACTACGGCGACAGTGGCTTGCGATGAGCTGCGAACACATTCACCAAAACTATGGAGATATATCATGGAACAATTGGAAGATAGTAATGAACCTGATATAGTACAGTCTCACTCGAACTTAGTACCAATTTTGAATTTATTGGCAAACAGTGCAAAGAGGTACAACTTTTCTTATGACATGGCAGATCAGAAAACTGTCAATGAGGAATTATTTGATCATTTGGTTTTGCTCCTGGATAGTCCTATACACACAGTTAGACGCTTGACAGCCAAATGCATATTTAACATTCATGAATTTGAGAATATCTCTGATAATTTATGGTTTTTATTATACCATGTTTGTGTGTCGGAAAATTTTCTACATGGTAGTCTAATTTTGCTAAACCTATGCCATAAATATTATTCTTCGAATCGGGCTTACAAAAAGCACTTTGAGAAGTTTGAAGATAGATTGAAAACAAAGTTCAGTAACGAGAACCATTCATATTTGTGTGTAAAACTGTTTGAAGATATCTTTATAAACAATTATACATTAAAAGATATTGAAGGAACAATTTTGGAAATGAATAGTAATGTGTCCTTTCCTGGAGTTGATCTGTGGGCAGAAGCTCGATTGAAAAAATATATTATAAACATAAGTCCATGGGATGGAATACCAGCTCTACTAAATATAATATTAAAGCAGAGTAATTACGAAAAGTATTGTGAATTAATTTTCTTGAAAGTTAAAGCACAGGCATGTAAAGCAGAAGTTCTATTGAAAGTGACTGAAGTACTGCTTGCATTTGAAAAGAAATATTGCAGCAGTATTATATGGAAAATGCTTTTCGAAATATCTCAAAATACTAATTTATCTGGCCATTTGGATACAGCAGAACTCCTGAAAATTTTACAGGAAAAAGAATCTGTATACATCATAAGACACAGTATCCCATTGTTAGCAAGAAATATTGCAAACATTCAGAATGATGATAAATTGAAACTGATGAAAATCATAAGAAAATTCAGTGATTTTGAATACTCAGATGTGGATATGAGATGCATAGCAGCAATCGCTAACAATGAACTTGCAAATGAGTTTGATAACTTGCCTGATTCAATGAAAGTTACTTCAATCAAATGTGCAATTATAATGTTGCAAGATGAAGACGAGGATGTGAGACAATTAAGTGTGAACTTCTATCATAGATTAAGTAAACATGAAGCTGTAGTACAACCTTATGTTTGTTTAAATAATATTTTAAGTAGTAAATTTTTGTGCACTGCGTTTAATGGATCTCAGCATTTAATTAATGAACTTGTAAAAGAATTATCAGAAATATTACAATCAAACCACAATACAGATGAGTACAATCCATTTGCAAATGATTCTAAAAATATTTACCTTGAACCAGATGTACTGAACCAATTGATTGAAAACTTGAATACTGTTTAATATAAAAATAAACTTCTGGACTTTTTTATTTGATTAATTGTTTTATTTGTTCTTAAAAAAACTTAGTATTAAGTATAAATATCATATACAATATCAAACTAAGGAGGCTTATTAATAAAAAGGGGTATTTAATTACAAAACCAAGGACAATGGGGAGGAATCACTCATCATAACAATACATTTGTGGTGGAGTAGTGTCATCCAACTGAATAGAAACAATATGGCGACCAGGTACCATAACAAGACCAAGTACTCTTGGCTCTTCTGTTTCACCTTCACTGCCTTTCAGGTACTCTGAACAAGCTCCTAGAAAAGAAAAACTGTTTGTACAAAATGATGATCCTACTATATTATATTTATACTAGCTTCTGCCTGCGGCTTTGCCCGTGTGGTTAAAAGTACCCTATGTGTTAATCCAGGTAAACAATGTATTAATATCATATTATTTTCATATAACTCTAAGCTCCCAAATGGCATGACTTTTTGTGATATCTTTAACAATCATTGTCATATTTCAGCCAATTTACACAAATCCTTAATGCATTATACACCTAAACCTTCCTCATGAATCACTCCATTCATTGGTGAAAACCGTTTGAAAATCCATGCTAGTTTTTGAGTTTATCGCATTCAGACATACTGACAGATGCAGCAGAGGACTTTGTTTTATAAAATATTTTTATACTCATGATAACTTTGAAATTAAATGTCCGATTCAAATGAATGAAAAGTATTTTACTGCTATATAAATACCCTTGATGATAAAACTATTTATTTGAATAAAAAGATTACTATGATACAAATGTAACCAACTTTTTCTCTTAATTAAATTTTAGAACCCATAGCTGCTATTGTGACTATACTTAAGTCACAATAGCAGCTATGGGTTCTAGTTAGATATATTTCCTTACCAACTTTTTTGTAGGTAATAATGAGTACTTTAATCATGTAGTACATAATTGTTATGTATCATCAAAAGTTTTCTCAGCGCACGCCAAGCAATGAAATTTTTAAGCAAAATTTTGTTACTTTGGATTACATTATTGCAATTTTATATTTTCTATTCTGTATTTTTTTAAAACAAATTATAGCCTATGTTGCTTCATGACTTTCTATTGGTGAAAAAGTTGTTAAAATCGGACCAGTAGTTTCGGAGTTTATTTGGGACAAACAAACAAAAACATCTTTCCTCTTTATAATATTATATATTATTATAGTAAATAGTATAGATATTATTATATATAAACGCAAAAGTTTGTGAGGATGGATGGGTGGATGTTTGTTACTCTTTCACGCAAAAACTACTGAACAGAATTGGGTGAAATTTGGCACACATAGTTTATAGCCTGGATTAACACATAAGATACTTTTTATCCCGATATTCCCATGGGGTCGAGACGTATGCGGGTGAAACCGCATTATATTAGTTATTAAAATACTAAGAATCTATTTCCTTACCTAGAATAACATTGGCATCCCGATCTGTGCACAAAAATACTCCAATCAGAACCCTTCCATCTGTCATCTCTATTCTAAAGTTCATGTTCAGCCATTTCTTTAATTTAGCTTTCCCATCTTCAACATTCTGGAATGCATAAGAAAATACCTAGTTACTTAACATTTAGTTGATAAATTACAGTTGATGAGTTATGACACGGCTATAGCGGTTGTTGCCCTTTCCCTAATATCCCTTTGTAGTCTATCTAAACAAAAACCCAATCAATTCATCGTTTTTCATTTATTCATGATTATTCAATCAGTATATTGTCGGGCTTTATTCTTGTTTTCGTACTAGAATCTGTAAAGAAATGTAAGCAGTCAGTGACTGCTATTGCCATACTCAAATGAACCACCTATGCAACTAGTAATTTTTTTTTTTGGTAAGTGTTGTTGGAGATTGGAGATAACGCGCCTTTAAAAAGAATTTTCCTAAGTAGAGTCACAATCAGCAAGAATATAAGACCAAAGGATAACAAAGATGCAAAGGTACCGGTACCTACTATTATCTGTTATTATGGAGAAATGTTTGAAGTTCATTACCTTGACAGCATCTATTGGTTGCTCCGAAATTGTATTACTCATGTTGCTTTTAAAAGTTGAATAGAAGTCGAAATTATAGGTTTAAGTAAGTAATTTGTAGAAAAATCTTAGTAGCCACACGCAAAACACCAGTATCAATAATTTCACTGTATTTGACATAATGTCAATGTCAAAAAGTTTTTAGTTTGACAGTGAATATTGTGATCAATAATTTTTGTTTTTTATATTATTTTTATTTGTTCCTTTACATACGTTTATGTGCGTAATATATATAATAGTTAGTTGTATATACATAGTTTACATACTGTACAATCAAGTATTATTGAAATAAATAAACACTAAAACAAGAAGATCAATTATTAAAGTACTAAAGGTAGGTTCACACTAGACCTTGCACCAGACTAACGAATCGAGTCCGTGAACTCAGTGAGTTCGTGTCACGCTTAACCCGGGTCTGCAGCGCGTGTTTTTTCGAAACATTACACAAAAACATCACAACAAAGAGGCGTAGCTAATGTTTATGCGTAAGGTTTTATTTGTTAGGAGACCCGGCTTTACTTAGATCACGCGACATGATGGTAAGAAAGTTCGTTTTCTAATCCCAGGTACAGCAATTTGGCAGGTGCAAATGTCAAACTCCAAATTGAAAAAAAACAAACAACAATAATTCGAAAGGTCAAATTACTATATGGGATTTAAATAATGAACTTTAGGTACAAACGCAGCGACTAGGATTTTGGGATTTTGAAATCGCCAGCAAATCGCCGCTGCTGGTGATATTATCGTTAACTGGGTGAAAAGCCGAGTCTCCTGCGCATGTTTATTCGAAACATTACACAAAAACATCGCAACAAAGAGGCCTGGCCATACACATTTGTGTATGCAAACACAATGTTTTGTATGAAAACAAATGCTTATGTGTAAGGTATTTTGTGTAATATTTCGAAAAAACACGCGCAGGAGACCTAGCTATAGACGCACGAGCAAGTACGCGTATTTATGGCTCGGCGACCTTTCTCGCCCGTCTGTCATACTAACTACGCGTACTTTAAAACCGTTGAGTAAGTTCGTAACTCCAGCCCGTCCCATCCTTGATGTCCTCCCTCCGGTTGACGCCCTAAGCCAAGGTTCGTACCCCACAGGGGGTGCCCTTAGCGAGTGTTCAGCTTGTTTAAATTAGCATAGTTGAATAACTCCTGGCTGGAGGTTTTAAGTGTAGTAGCTTAAGGCACCCACAAGAAAGCCCGGTTAAGTAGTCATGACCTCAGAGGCCAACTACGAGATACTAACAAAGGACTAAAAAAAAAAAATAAGTTCGTAAGTGATCCAACTGGTTTGAAATTTTGCTCAACCCGCCTTGGTTTGTAATTTCGTACGTCTGTCATCGCTGCGAGTTGCGAGCCGCTATTTTGTTTCCACTTTTGTGTAATGTTTGTTTAGTTTGGTTCAGAAAATTCGACAACATCGCGATACAGTGTGAGCAACCTTCACGTTTATCACCGACGGCAAGTCGAGTAAGTTCGTGAACTTAAAAACCGCATACTTTAAGTTCGCACGTCTATCACCCATTTTAAATGCACCATACATTAAAAGTTATTTTCAAAGTTTTAAGTATCCATAAGAGTCACAATTCTACTCATTATAATGTTATTGTATGGTACTGTCTACTGATATTTTTATGACAAGCAGTTCTCTATTTTGTAATTATCTATCACCCTTTCACTCAAACAAGTTTGATTAGGCGTCTACACGTTGCAACAGTAAGCGCAGACAAATGTTTGATACGATTTTTTGATACAAAATCCAATTTAATATGCAATAACTTTCGTGCCAACTTCAAACTTGAAGTCTACACGTCAAACACATAGCGCAAGTAGGGTTGCATAATTACGTACTTTTACAGAAAACGCTGGTAAAATACGGATATTTTACGGTCATTTATTACGGTGAAATTACCTGATACACAATAAAGACAAAACCAAAGGAAATCTTGGTTTTATTCCACAATAAAATTACATAGCGTATTAGAAGCTTTCAAATCGTTTGACACTACGGTTTGAAATCACTATGACAATATAGTCTATGATGGAGAATCGAAATGATCTCCTTACTACGTAAGAAGGTTTCATATCATTCACCCATGCTCTATGAAGAAACGTAGTCATGAAGATAAGCCGGAGGTCTTCTTTCTCGAGTAGAACGACGAGGAACTTCAATGTCTTCAACTTCAGCTGGCCCAGTTGCGTCAACAAACTCGTCATCACTTGTAGGTGCAGTAGATGGTCCACGTGGTGGTTCATCGTCGGAGTTTTCTTCGTCATCTACTGTATATGGAAGAGGCGCCAGGGATCTATTCGAAATAGTTGTCTCACGGCCATTAGGTAGGCGTACATATGAGTATTCCGGGTTGCTTTGTAGTAGTTCCACTTCTTCTACCGCAGGTTCATATTTAGAGTTTCGTACGTTTCTCTTCATAAAGACTGGCCCTGGAGAGTGGAGCCATGTCGGTAGCGATTGTCCATTCCCCGAGCGACGAGGATGATTGAACATGCGCTCGTGAGGAGTTGCGTTAGTTCCCGTGCAAAGCAAGGATCTAATAGAATGTAGGGCTGGAGACAAGCCCTTCTCCCAGTCACTAATGTCAGCGTTGTTGGAGCGAAGATACAGCTGGATCGTACGCCACAAGGTGCCGTTTAAGCGTTCAACCAAGCCATTCCCCTGTGGGTTATATGGAGTTGTACGACTGCACGCAGTACCAAGTGACGTCAGGAACTTTCTGAGCTCATCCGATAAGAACGACGTCCCTCTATCGGAATGTATGTATGCTGGCGTGCCAAATGTGGAGAACAGATCAATTAAGCATTTTATAACCGTTGCTGACATTATGTCTTTACAGGCATATGCAAAAGGGAACCGACTAAACTCATCAATTATAGTTTGAATGTACTTATTCGAAGTTTTTGAAGGGAGTGGGCCTTTAAAATCTAAGCTTAATCTCTCGAATGACGATGTAGCTTTTATGAGACGCCCTTCATTTCTTATGTAACGGGGTTTGATTTCGGCGCATACTGGACAGGCAGCGGTCATTCTTTTGATATCTTCGATTGAATAGGGTAGATTTTTGGACCGTACCCAATGAGTCATGCGTGAAATACCAGGGTGGCAAAGAGAGTTATGTAGAGAAATGAGTTTGCTTGGAGAGTTGCTGTCGATGTGCATGCAAACTCTTGATAAAGCATCAGCAGCAAAGTTCTGACTGCCTGGCCGATAGATTATGTCGTATTTGAAACAGGAGAGCTCCAGGCGCCATCTCTCGATTTTCTCGTTTTTTATCTTATTAGAGTGCGTCTGGTTAAACATAAATGCTACAGATCGTTGGTCTGTGATTAGTAAGAAATGACGTCCAATCAGAAAGTGCCTCCATTTTCGAAGTGCTTCAACAATGGCGCAGGCCTCCTTTTCTATTGATGGCTGTCGCCTTTCTGCATCATTTAGCGACCGTGAAAAAAATGCTACAGGTCTTCCTTTTTGTGACAGTGTCGCAGCAATTGCAAACTCCGATGCATCGGTTTCCACCGAGAATATTTCCTTCTCGTCAATTCCAGCCAAGGCCGATTTAGCAATGTCCTTCTTAAGGTTGTTAAAAGAATTAATAGCGTCTTGAGATAAGGGAAATGTTGCTTCGACCAGTGGTCTTAATTTGGATGAGAAGTTTTCTACCCATTTCGAATAATGAGCGAATAGGCCAAGGGCTCTTTTCAAAGTTGCCGAGTCAGTTGGAACAGGAAGATTCATCAGGGATTCAAGACGGTTCTCGTCTGGTTTGATAATGTTTTTGTGTATGTTATAACCAAGGAGGTTAATTGACTCCGCTTCGAACGTGCATTTGTTAGTATTAAGCGTAAGTCTGTACTTTCTAGCAGCTTCCGTAAACTTGCGAAGGTTTTCTTCATGGTCCTTTTTATTGACACCGCATACAGTGACATCATCCAGGTAAGCGAATGTGCCTTTGAGGTTCTCCGAATCGATGATATATTGTAAAGTCCTCTGAAAAGCTGCCACGCCGTTCGTTACTCCAAAAGGAATCCGTGTGAACTGATATAGGTTCCCGCATGCTTCAAAAGCTGTATATTTTCGTTCTCTGGCCAGAATGGGCACCTGGTGATATGCACTTTTGAGGTCTATTTGGCTAAATAAATTGTACTGTGATACTCGCGTTATAATAGAATCGATACTTGGAAGGGGGTATGCGTCAAGTTCCGTAAATCTGTTTATAGTCTGTGAATAGTCGATCACAAGACGTTTTCGATGGTGCCCTCCTCCAGCGACAAGAACCTGAGCCCTCCAGGGTGACACACTGGGCTCAATAACTTTATCCTTGATCAAATTGTTTATTTCATTCGATATGAAATCTTGATCTTCTTGTGAGTGGCGTCTTGAGCGGATTGCGATTGGTTTGATATTTGGAGAAAGATTCTCCAAACTGAAGTTCAAGAGAAGAGTGCTTTTGGAGTAGGTCATGTCCAATAATAACGTCGGCGCAAAGATTATTGATGATCAATAAAGGCTGATTTCGGTGTATATGGCCACCTATTTGAAGTGTCGCGTAACATAATCCGTCGACGTAGGAAACGTTATTGAGAGATGCGAGTGTTATAGCCTGTCTACAAGGCTTAAGTTTGAGCTTCAAAATTTGAGCAAGATTCTTGTCAATGAAGCTGATAGAACTGCCAGTATCGACGAGTGCATCAGCGCGGTAGTTGTTGAGAGTAATGGAAGTTGTAGCTTTGTTGAGACTAGAAGGAGCAGCGGCAGAAAATGCTGATAGTTGGGAGCCGGCAGATTGTACTTGCGTATCATCATCTGTGACAGCTGCATTTGTTGAGTTATTATTAGAATCGCGATTAGAGCTTCTGCAGACCTTGGCAAAATGGCCACGCTTCGAACAGAGTTGGCATTCCGCGTTGCGGGCGGGGCATTTTAATCTTTGATGAATATTACCCCCACAAAAGAAACAACGACGGCGGAGAGTTGTTGCTAGGTTCGGCTGCGTTCGTGTTTCTGCCTCAGTGGCAGCATTGACAGGGTTAGGATTGAAGGAAAGAGATTGTACTAGTAGTTGAGAGGTGTTCTCTGCAGTTTCTAAGGTAATTGCAAGGATCAAAGTCTCTTCTAGTGTCAGAGATTTTTCTAGAAGCCGTTCCTTTATTTTGCTTGATAAGATCCCGCTGATAAAAGTCTCACGTATGGCTTGGTCCTGGTGTTCTTCTGCTGTCACTGCTTCAAAATTACAGTCATGAGCAAGGATGTTAAGCGCTCGAGAGTATTCTGCGATGTTTTCTCCAGGCTGTTGTTTCCTAGTCGTAAGTCGATGCCTTGCTAAGGTTATGTTCTGTTTCTTTTCATAGGCATCATTAAGTTTGCTTATTGCGTCGCTGTACTTATTGCAGGAGCGGATGTTGTTGAAGATTGTTGGCGAAATGTGGTTGACAAGTACCTTCAGTTTGAGCGATTCATCGGGCGATTTATCGGGCGATCCTAGTTGTGCGATAAAGTTCTCAAAGGTGTATTTCCAGTGGGCCCACTTTAGATCGGCACCGGGTGCAGCAGGCTCCACGTCAAAATGATCGGGTCGAAGATATTGAGTTACTTTCTCTTGAGACATCGTGCTATAAGAATCTGATATTATTTTGCGATAACAGTATTGTGGAATAAATTGATACACAATAAAGACAAAACCAAAGGAAATCTTGGTTTTATTCCACAATAAAATTACATAGCGTATTAGAAGCTTTCAAATCGTTTGACACTACGGTTTGAAATCACTATGACAATATAGTCTATGATGGAGAATCGAAATGATCTCCTTACTACGTAAGAAGGTTTCATATCATTACCGGTGACTTAAGTTTTAAACTTTAATTTATGCTGTCCTTTGCTTTGTCTCTGCATATACAATAGCTGATATTATTATAATCTATGATATGGTGTGATTCATATCTCGAATTCTTGACTTGAGAATTAAGTTTTAGGGATTTTTAGAACACATGAGCCCAGTTTTCTGTTTTTTTTTTTTTTAAGTTCCAATATTGCTTATATCTCTGGATTTATCCGTTAATAGTGAAGCAGTGTTATAAACATACACATGATACACACAAACATACTCACTTCGGTATTTGTAGTGTTTTAGTGTTTATGACTGTATGAGTACGTTTAATACGTTTTTTTACCGAAAATTACAATATTTTACCGTACAATACCGTAAATGACGTAAAATAACATTTTACTGTATTGTACCAAGGTAATTTTACATGCTTAAGCCCAAGCATTCAATGGTGTTGTGTGGATCGGATCTAATAATGAAACGCATCCCGTTACGTCAACTTCAAACTTTCTGTCAAACCTAAAATATGACGAGGCTGAATGGTCTATAGATCGATGCCTGCCTTTTAAACAGGCGAACGAAATAAAAAAATAAAAAATGTCAAACCTAAACGTCATTACGTCAACAATGAAGTCAAAACTCAAAACATGAAAACAAACACGTCATGTAATACCTAATACAAGACAAGTGTTTTTTTAAGTTTAAATGGAGATAATGGAAGAAAATCCGCAGCTATCTTCTTTAGAAGATAAATTTATGAAGACTTTCAAATATTATAAGTCAAAAACACCTAAACCGTCTTTAGAAGACGTAATAAGAATAGAAAAATACTCCACTGAAAAGGTTTGATTATTTTCGCAATTTTCTTTTCATCTTAATTGTAATTTTCTAGTAATTAATGTGTATGAATAATATAGGTCACCAATATTACTCCAGATACTGTCATTGAAGATACAAGAACAGGACTATTGGGATTGAAGAGTTTAAAAGAATGGGAAATATTTACTTTGAAGAGGCACCCGGGTTTACTATTTATCAGAAATCCGTTTACGGGTTTAGGGCAACGATATTGGGTTAGAAGATGTCTAGAAGAATACCCAAGGAAGCCAAATAAGTTGAATATAGATATAGAAATAAACTTACAAGACTGGTGGGAAGAATGCTTTAGAAATGGACAATGTGAAAAGCTGCTTCAAAAGAAACTTCGGTGGACAACATTAGGATATCATCACAACTGGGATACAAAAGTAAAATGTTAATATTATCTTTTAGTATACTCACATTACATTCTATTAATTAAAATCCTGTTTAAAATCTATTGCTGTCCTAGAAAAATTGATTATAATCATACAAATTTACTCTGTACTCTACACATTCTTAAATGTCTTAAAATAAAATATTAAAATTTCAGGTTTATACAGAGTGGAACAAGTCTCCTTTTCCTGAAGACTTGGCAGAGCTGTCAGATGTGCTGGCTCAGTACCTGGGCTACTCCAACTTCAGAGCAGAGGCAGCCATTGTGAACTATTATCACATGAGCTCCACATTGTCTGCTCATACTGACCATTCAGAAGTTAACTTGGAAGCACCTTTATTTTCATTCAGGTATCATACATGATTATTAAATGAAATTATAATGTAAAAAATTGGGCTATAATCCTGTGTTCAGAAATTATGGATCAAATGATTAAAACTAATTGTCTAATGTTGTATAAAACTGAATTGTAGTCTAATAAATGACAGCCTATTTTAATATAAATGTAAAATTCAAAAGTCATTATAAGCAGTAAGGAAGTTTGTTTCTATGGTTTCAATACATATACCAGCCAAGCCAAGCCAAGCCAGAGGCCCACGGGCGGCTTTAAGACTTACACGCCAGGTTACTCACTAATTACACGAAAAAGAAAGAATACACATTATATTCAGAGTTTTCAAATGTTTTAAAGAGTTCGCGACAAGTCAATCGTCATCCTGAGGATGCCTCGTTGAGAGGTGAAACACATGTCGATTACTTTCAGGGTCTTTTTAAGACTTTTGAAATAGCTAAGCAGAACAGGTTACTAAATATATCCACATCATCATTTTATAATGGATTTCTGCACTCACCTGAATCAATTAACTATTTCAAGAGTTTTCCTCCAAACAATAAGTAACCATAACAATTTGCTGTTTCAGTTTTGGCCAGTCTGCAATATTCTTACTTGGAGGCAAAGATAAGTCAACAGAACCATCAGCAATACTTATAAACAGTGGAGACATAGTAGTTATGTCAAAGGAGGCCAGGTTATGTTATCATGCCGTACCTAAAATTTTACCTTCCTCAGAGTCCCCTTGGGATGAAGTAGATATTACAAATGTATCAAGTCAAAAATCTTGTTTTAAGTATATATCTCAAACAGAAGATATTAAATCACTCATGAAGGAAAATGAAGACAATAAGAAATGGCAAATATTTAGAAATTACATTCAAGAGTCAAGAATCAATATGAATGTAAGACAAGTACTAAATGAAAAACAAAATAGTATATCACTGTAATTTTTATGAAACATGTAAATGAATATAATGCAACATTTACTATTTGATTGTAGTTTGATTTGTAGAGAAATAGACAGAGGTTGGTAGTTCTTTAAATTTTCACAGCAATATCATTCATTATTCTCGCATTGTTGTATGGCAGTTCTTGAGGTCTTGGTTGATCTGTCACTACTGGAACAAAATGGTCGATTTTACTGTCTGAAGCCCCAAAATCCCAAGGATTGACTGTAAGGGACTTCGCGCACTAGACGGCCACGACCACGACCAGTGGTCGGCATCTACAAAGAGTGCGATTCGTATCGGTTTCTATAGTTTATCTGGTCGGTGCCGACCACTTCGTGGCTGTCTGGTGCGCGAGATCCCTAAAGATTTCGATGTCCGATAGCATCTTTTTAGGAAGATTGGCGGCCGCAACCGAATTGCACGGTGATTCATAGCAAATCTCTTTGCTGTGAGTTTTACCGACTAAAAAAAAAATATTTGCCGATGTATCAATTTGTCCCTGTTATTCTATGAATATAAATCCTGTGAATAGTGCATTTTAAAGTGGTCTAGGCGCTCTCGCTCTGGACCGCCATAGAGAGAACCATGGCCGGTATGAGAGTTATCATAAACCTAACCTAGGACCATAGTTAGAAACTTTGATTACCTATTTATATGTAGTGTCGCGCTGCATTAGGCCCGGACTCCACCAAAGCAGAGCTGTGCGGAGATGTCCGAAGCGGAGACGAGAAGAGATGTTTTTCAGCTAGGGTGTATCCACCGAACCTGTGCGGAGATGCGTACTGGCTAGACTGGAGCGGAGATGTGTGCTGGCTAGAGCGGAGATGTGTGATGGCTAGAGCGGAGATGTGTGCTGGCTAGAGCGGAGATGTGTGATGGCTAGAGCGGAGATGTGTGATGGCTAGAACGGAGATGTGTGCTGGCTAATGAGGAACTGTTACGGCGCCGCTTACTGCATGCCGCTCACATCTCTTCTCATCTCCGCTGCGCACCATCGCCGCCAGCTTGCGAGGCACAGCTCACATTTCCGCTTCGATCGCGCCATACAAATATGATACATCTCCGCTCAGTGATCTCCACTGTAGTTGAGTGGAGACGAGATGTGTAAATAACGAAATTCTATTGATTGTTTAAAACACATCTCTCCTCTCGGCTCGTCTCCGCTGAGTCCGGGGATAAGAACTAAATAAAACAAACAGGTAACTTTTTTATGCTGGTGTGTGTGACAGCTATGTCATTGTGCGTTTCTAGTGTGCGTGCATTTTGCGGCTAACCGTTTGGACGCTACTTTTAACGACGAGTTCACAGCTTTGACTGTCTATCTAGACATATTTATATTTTTGGGTGGAAATAGTAATCGAAATTAGGTCAGTCTAACCTTTAATATCTGGTGCGCGTATGATATCCTCGTTGCTTTTGTGTAGATCGCACAGCCCCCAGAAACATTTGACATAACTCTCTGCATAGCATTCATACTCGTCCTTTGCTTGGAACAGGGCGAGGCGCCGCGCAGCCGGCTTGATGCAACCTTCGCACTTTAAACGCGGCTTTACCAACATGTTTGAATGGTGGTATAAAAATAAAATAAAAAATAAGTACCTACTTCCTAATTTTATAGACCCATTTTTCCGAATATTACGAAATATTAGGTTTTTTACCTATGATGTCAAAAATGTCAACATTTGGTATGACGGTATGGCTTATATATGGTTGACTACGAAAATATGAAAAAGTTGTTGAAACCAAATTTTAGTAAGAAGGTTCGCTTCCCCTGGTGTCGTGAATACTCTTTACTTAAAAAGATTTTGAAAAAGAAAGAAAGAAAAGGATGACAAATGATATATAAGAAAAAAAAAAACAGTGGCACTCCGGGAGTGCCGACAGAAGTGAAAACTTGAAAAAAAATCGGCACCGCGGTAGTCAACGCGTTGATGTCTTTTTAACCGTCTTACGAATTTTCGATCAGGTCACGTGTCCTGACGCGAGTTTAACATTTTTTACCCATTACAAAAAAAATGCACAACGCCGCTAAAGAAGTTTTCACTTCAAAAATGTTGAAAATGAATAAAAGAAAACTATACATTTTCACTTTTAATTTTCGTCCCGACATTTATGGCGACTGTGCTAGAAGGCCCGGCGGCATGGCTTCGACAAGAAGAAAATTATTGGCCGGAGACATGTTTCGTAACTAATTTAGAGGTAACATCCTCTGAATTAGTTGTGGAACGGAGATCCGCCAAAAACAACACAAAGGTAATGGTAGTAGGACATTCTATTCTAGATCGACTCACTTATTTTTCAAAGTACACCAAGATTGTGCGAATGGTGGCATGAATGCGCATATTAAGATACAAAGTCCACAGAAGACACTGAAATTCCCAGTTAGGAATTGGAAGATTCAGAAAGGACCGTAGTACAACTAATTCAAGCAGCGCATCATCACAAGCTATCGAACTTACGAACATTCAAAGACGATGAGAGCATCATCAGGTTGTCAACAAAACTGAACTTAGGGACAGACCATTGTGATTTCATAGCCCCAACCGTATTACCCGGAAATGATTTCATCGTGCAAAGGCTGGTAGAAGAACGGCATCGGCTGCTACTTTATATAGGGACTCAGACATTGATGACCGCTTTAAGAGAAACCTTCTGGATTATTATTGGTATAAGAAAATTGGTCAAGAAGGTCGTACGTGAATGTGGTAGGTGTTGACGCTACAAGGGTACACCTTGTCAAACTCCTCTAACTGGCCTGCCCAAAGATCGTATAGAATCAGCTGGTGCCTTTGAGGCTAGTGGAGTCGACTTAGCTGTCCCTTTTATACTACGCAATGGCAGTAAATGCTTGATTGGAGGTACTATTTACATGTGCCACATATCGCGCGGTACATTTAGAGCTGACGGAAACATTATCAACTAATGACTTCAACATGGCTCTGCGACGCTTCACAGCACGTCACGGTAGAGTTAATGCGAGCGATAATGGTACTAATTTTACTGGTCTCAATGTATTTAGTCAACTTGAGTGGAGTGAGATCAAAAACATATCAGTAATACATAGGATTGAATGGAAGTTTTTACCGCTATCGGCTTCCTGGTGGGGCGAGTTTTTAGAATTTCTTTCTAGAAACATATTCGAGTTTCTTTCTTACCTATAAAATTATTTTATTTTCAATTAGATGACCTAGGAAACTTCGTACCACGTAAGATAATATTTAGACTTTTTTGATTTTTCGGCTGTTCCTTTGGGTTTTTCCTAATTTTCTGTTTTCCTAAGCCACCCCAGTAATAAGGCGAACAAAAAAAAAAATGAGTTAGGTGCAGTTCAAGCCCGCCCCGCAGTTTCATGAAAACGTGTGGTGAAATAATAACAAATTCTATAACGATGTTATTTAATATTTACAATGAATTACATAACATAACATCACGCCTGTATTCCCGAAGGGTTAGGCAGAGGTGTACTTATAGTTCACCCACATTTCGCCAGTTATGTTTAAGTCCCATGTAATAGGGGGCGAGCCTATTGCCATGAACCGGGCACAAATCCAGACTCTGGGCTGTTACTGAGAAATTCCAGATGGAAAACCCAATAACACTTTGCCCGACCCGGGAATCGAACCCAGGACCTCATACTCAGCAGTAGCGCTACAATGAATTACAACAGTTAATGCTCATTGCATTCCTAATGATGCAAGCTTTCATCGATTGTGATATTTTTCAGGTCAGCAGATTTACGGCTGATGTGAGACGACATCTTAAATTGGCAACAGATTTTCCTACGGTTTCTGATACTGCCGTTGCTATTGTATTTGCTCGGCAAAAGATTTTTTAGGCTCGTTGCATGCCTTATGATGCAACCTTTCTTCGATTGGGATTTTTTTAAATTTCTGAGCAGATTTACGGCCGATATTAGTCAATAATGTAGAATTTTTTCTTTAAAAAAATCAGCTGTTTCATAGAAAAGTGCAATATCTAAGCGGTCAAAATGTTTGGGACAGCAGATTTTTTATTTAATAACTGTAGAATAAAAACTTTCCGGATTAAATGGTTAAGAGCAACGGTCGGCAACAGGCGGACCGCGAAAAGTCGGAACTTGGACCGCCAATCATCTTTTACAAGTGTTTTTTTTTTAAACAAATACCGTTCGAGGTTAACAGGCGCCCTTGAAGACATTCTTCGCATTAGCTGTTCCCCGCCTGAACCAAACTATAAAAAATTACCTTTTATGTTTTATAACAATTATCTTGTACATATATTAATTAACTCGTTGGTCTAGTGGTCGCAAGCGCTACTGCTGAGTATGAGGTCCTGGGTTCTATTCCCAGGTCGGGCAAAGTATTATTGGGTTTTTCCATCTGGAATTTCTGAGTAGCAGCCCGGAGTCTGGATTTGTGCCCGGTTGATGGCAATAGGCTCGCCCCTTATTACATGGGACTTAAACATAACTGGCGAAATGTGGGTGTACTATAAGGTACACCTCTGCCTAACCCTTCGGGGATTACAGGCGTGATGTTATGTTATGTTAATATATTAATTATTCAACTAGAAAGTATTATGTGTCTTTTTTCTGAAAGAATTTCAACAGTATCCGAACCCCACTCAAAATTACTTGCCGACCCCTGCTCTAGAGTCTAGATGATGTTGTAAACCGCATCAAAATCTATTGTGTAGTTTAGATCTCTCATCAAAATCAATAGTATAGTTTAGAATATCTCTCATCAAAATCTGTACTGTAGTTTAGAAAATCTATCATCAAAATCTATAGTGTTGTTTAGAAAGTCACACAGACAAACTTGAAAAGCGACTTAAATTTATAGTTTTATTAGATAGATATCATAATCAGCTTATAATGTTCAAACTGCTGGGACAAAAGCCTACTCTCGGTGAGAGGGAGTGGGCTGTAATCTACCACGCGGGCCCAGTGCGGGTTGGTAGATGTCAGTCTTCGATGTTTTCCTTCACTGTTTTAGAGCAGTGATGATGAAATTAAATACACAAAGTAAAGCGCCTGCCTGAGTTCGAACTCACGACTTACTACTACTCGTAAGTCAGGGCCGTTATCATTGGGCCACCACTGCTGATAGATATAGAAGAGCTTTTTCAAAGCTGCTATGCAACATCCAAATGAGGATTTCGTATTTTGTACCGACACTATTGACTCGCTACTCGAGTAAGCTTCAATATTCCGATCAGTTCTTTGTATCGGGTGTAGGTATTCATTCGTCGCTGCGATCGGCAGTTAGCTGCTCCATACGATATCGAATCCAGCCCTTTCAATCCGAAGCGAATGGCTGACGACAAAGCGGCACGGCTCTACCATTTGCTCAATGGAAATGCCATTTGGCGTTTCAATTCAAACAGATGATTATTCTCAAGATACTTTCAACGTCTGTTCGATTATTCTGTATATCTAAATGCATAACACGAAGTGCAACTGCTTCAGAAAACAAGAGACAGTAGAGCGTTGTTCAACGATATCGATAACATTTTTCAAGGCACAATCAGGCTTGACTTTCCATTCCGCACTGCCTGCCACCATTACTCCAATCCTGTATTATGCAGCAAGACAAAGCAAACCGGGTGTTCCACCCTCTAGTGAAGCGATTAAGTAGGTAGTGTTCACTACAATACGCAAATTGAGTTAGGTAGGTACAGTGTCGTAAACAAGCGGTGCAATTTGCGTGCGTGTCGACATGATTCCCTCGTCAAGCGCTTAGCTTGAACAAGTGTACTGTCATACGCAACCGAGTTCTCAATCCACCATCGACGGTTTAATGGAACCTGAGTGATGCCTTGTATATCTAGACATGCGTTTATGTCCTATGTAAGTACTTAGACATAATTAAACGAGAAGGCGATCGCACACATAGGTATGTTCGGGTTGTAATTACAATACGCTTTGTATTAATGCGCGAATATTGACGATCAGTCTGGATGGTGTGATTGCAGTAATATGATTTACTGAGAGAATTGATTTTCAATCAATCCAAACAAGCGAAATACTTACTTACATATGTTTAGCCTATGTAAATAACCGAAACTACTACTGTAACACCTACTTGACCACCGCTCCGGTCGAATTGGGTTGCCGTCCCATTGGACTATGAGAGTGAGTGGACCTGTGTCTGCGCACACACTCGTGCACTATAATATCTCCCGCGCCGAAGACTAGTCTCCGCCAAGATTGGCCGCCATGGCCAAAATGCGGTCTGGTGAACTATACAACGTTTATAAAAAGCCTTGTCCGATCCGTGAGGGGAGAGTCTCTGTATGTGGATATTTTCAGAGAAAAAGAAAAAAGAAATTATCGTTTTTTTATCAGTGGAGAATTTTACTGGGGCGCGGACGGGTGTCTACAAGTCATAACTTATGACTCTTGTTTAAACTTTGGAATTTTTTAATGGAATCGAGTTTAATTTTGGTACTAAAAACGTGAATTTTATATAGAAAAAACTTTTTTATTTTCAATAGTAATAAGTTTTATTATAATTTTTTGGTAATGTTTTTGCAGTACCTATATATCCTTTTTGGATTTGACAGGGTTTTTGGTATACAAACACCTACTTAGGTATGGGATAAGGTAATATGTTCAAACTTTCAAAGACCAGTGTGTGAGGTGCCTTTTTAAATAAATCCTTGAAATTGGCCTTGTAATGGAATGCAAGGAACTCGGCAACTCAGGGCCCGACTTACCGAACTATAATCATTGACACATCACCTTTGTATGTAAAATGAGCTCGGTGGCATTTGGCGGGCCCGGCAAAAAGCGCGAGCTGGCGTCTTCTCTTTTATTGACATTAAATGGCCGATATAAATTCAGTTGGCGGATTACAAAATTTATTGGCTTCAAAATTAAAAGAGACCGATTTCAATGGCGATGGCTGACAGCGTTCGTTTATGGGTGAACGAAGTGGACGAAAAAAGAAGCTCTTGCTAAATCCCTCATTGAAAAACTTATCGTTATAATGGAGCGTTTTTGTCGACTAGACCCTCTTGTGTAGCTGCGGAGTAGCGCTTTGCCTACTGATTAACTTTTGTTGTGGCGATGTGGAAAGCTTTGTAATGACCCTATATAGAGGTAGGTACTCTAAGAAATAAAGGCTTTATATTGTAGTAGTTGGCAGTGTCCATTCATGAGCTAGGCTTGTTTTTATGCGAGGTGTGGAGTTGGAGGCAGTGTGCAAAGGTGTGCAAGTGCCTCATTAATCTCGCTTTATCGCATTATTTTCTTTGGACATTACGTAGCAAGGGCTCAGATAACCATTTATATAGTTACCCAATATAATTTTATGGATAAAAGTGTGAGCTTTCAGAAAACGTAGAAGGTCCTATAATATTAAAGACTTTGAATTTGAGTGTGTCGAAGAACTTAACATAACCGCTTTCAGTGCTTAGATAGGCAACTAATAATGTGGCATGCTGACTTCATGCTGCACATACCTAGGTACTATACTTTTTTAGAACCACTGTCACTTTAAATCACTAAGTAGTTAATGTTTAAAAATAAATATAAATCTAACATAGCACATTTATATCTCACCAGACAGTTGTGGTGCTGTGTGTGGTCTAGGGCATAAACAGGATACATAAACAAAACCGATCAATTTCCGACTTTACGGCTTTGGAATAGCGAATGACGTTAAATTAATGAGGATTTAATACCGTTGTCACTGCCATTGACTTGCATGAAGGCGAATTTTTTGTCGCAGAACTATAAAAATAAAAGTGCGGGGCCTTAATAAGGCGTAGGGTGGTGAGAGTCATGTCATTAATGGTCAGATTAAAGAGCATTGTGTGATGCCAGTCGGGGACAAATATGGGTATGTCTGAAAAACCCTGACATTGATTCCGTCGGCCCATCCTTTTGATACGGTCTACATAATTAATTCGACCTTTTTTATTGCGAAGGGTTTCCGTATTATCCGAATAGGTTCGTAGCCTTGTCTCTTATGTAGCATGTTATGGTCACTAAAGTTCTTTTGGATCGTTCCGTATCAAGGTAAGCCGATTGCGGTATCGAAATCCTCGTATAGGTACTACCAAATTAACATCGGATAACGATTTGATAAAACGGAACGGAAATTGTTGTCATTTTCCATATCAGCAGACCGGATGGAAAGGAATTTATTGATATACACTGGTCTTCAAAACGTAGCACACACTTTTAAAATTGCAATTTCTCCTAAACTTAGATAGAAGAATGAAATTTGCTTTAAAAAGTGAAAAAAAAAACGTTTTAAAGCAAATTTCATCAACTTTCTTTGAAATTATAGGTTATTTATTATACATTAGTAACTTTTTTAACGAAAAAAAGATAAAAACCAAAAAAAGTAATTTTTAACTTACTGGGAAAAACCTCAAACAACATTTATGAGTATGTTTTACGCCTTATTTACATTTTAATAACTGGTATTGCCTCCTTGGGCTCTGATTACAGTTTCGAATTGGTTTGGCACACTGAAGACGAGGTTTCGGAGGCGATGTTGGGGAATATTCTCCCATTCGTACATCAGGGCATGTTTCAGGGTCCTGAGGGTGATATGAGGTGGTTGTGGACGTCCCGAGCTCATTCTCAGGCATGTTCGATCGGATTGAGATCAGGTCTTCTTGATGGCCAAGTCATCAAGTTGATACCAACCTCCTGAATGTACTCTTGTACGACCCGAGCGGGCGTTATCCTGCATTAGTATCGATCCATCACCCGTATTTACTAAATATAGTCCTGCATACTCATTAAGGATCTCTTGAGCATATCTTTTCCCAGTCAGGGTGCAATTTTCTATGGCCACTAGCTCTGTGCGACCTTCTTAAAACCTACATGTACAGAGCCTGCACCGTATTGGACTCTTTCTGTGAAGTAGTATCGCTCATCAGGTCGCCTGTACACTTTTCGCGTTCCATCGGAAGTGAGAATCGAGACTCATCAGTGAACTTTAAATATCTTATGTATTTAAAAGTTATAGCAATTTCAAAAGTGTGGTGCTAAGTTTTGAAGGCCAGTATATATGTGAGTCTTCATTATTTCTGATCCTTAAAATAAAACACAACCTTTAACAATACATAGTCTCGGGCTTAGCAAAGTTAGTGTGCAGCATACATAGTTTATAGCAGCAAAACAATAACAACTGAAATACAATAAATAATAACTTGGTAGTATTTGCTAAGTGCGGACGGCTATAAGCTATGGATGTAGGTACAGCGCTGTTTCGTGCACTGCACAATAACGAGTTAATTAAGAAAGTTTGGCCTGCCCGCACTCCGCGGTCTCTCAACCAATCAATTCTCCACTATTGCGCTCAAACATTATTACGTTTAATTACATTTAACATATAGGCACCCACATTCGTTATTTTTGTGTTCATTGTGTTGTTATACAGGGGCAAATATTAAATTCGTTATAAAACACCTAAGTATTCTTAAGTGGCATTCTTATGGCAGAAGCTGCTGAGAAAATATGAAAAGCCATGTGTTAAAACAGCACAACTGGATAGTTATTACATATAGGTATCTAGGTATTTACTTTACTGAAGTACCTAACTAAATGGTATTCATTCCTAACCTGCCATATTTTACAAACTCTATAATTATGGTAACACAATATCTACTTCTCAACCAGAACCACAGTCACAACTATTACTATTATACAGTAATAGGGGCAAAAGCATAATCAGTCTTTAATTGTTGCCACTGCTGGGACACATGCCTCCTCTTGGTGAGAGATAGTGAATATATATACAGTAGGGACTATAGACAGTATAGTGGGCGTCACATGAATTTAATCAGTTGTACCGAAGCGTGGTTACAAGCCCATATTAATTGCAAAATTTCCAGACACTCGATGATACACAATGGTGCAATAATGTGACAGGCTTGTTTACAAGCCGGCCACAAAGCACAAAGCGCGTTTGTAAACAGCCTTATTGGTCTCGAAGCAATATTAATGTATCTACGTGAACAGAGTATGCAGGTAGCTCAAAGTACTGGTAGAGCTGCTATTGCATGCTCCGTATTGAGACCGATTACCCATCCATACATTGAGGGTGCATGAATATTTCACGGTCTTATGAATACAATTAAGGTTTGTATGTTCTGAGGTTGGATTGAGGAGTGGTAACGTATACTTTATAGAAGACAGGTGCAGGTTTTATACAGGCCAAAACTATACAAAGATACGATATTTAGCGATTTATTTTTATCATTGAAGCATCCCGCGTATTTAAAGTAATTAAGTAAGTCAAATAATTGAATGAGGTACCTCAATTCATTTCCTGAAATAAGTCAAGTTCAATAAAAACGTTATATAGCACTGCTGGCATCAATCGCTTTCAATTCAAAATGTTTCCGCAGTTTCAGATGAAGTTGGGACGTCAGATGGATGACCCCATCCTCTGTTCGTCCAATTTCCCAACTCCCCGTAGAGCTCAGTTGAAAGACGTCGACTGTCCTAATTAGGGCGCGATTTCATAAATCATTATAATGATGGTTATTTGAATTCCCGACCTTAGGAGAGAATTAAGAAGCCCGTAGTTTATTCATAAATTATGAAGTAAAAGATGTTCTTTTTATATCAGGTACCTGATATAAAAAAACTGCTTTTAATAATGTTTCAGGAGGAAAATGTCGTGTTATTTATATTTTCTTTATTAGGATGTCTGTGGAAGTCAGTACAAGTAACATACAATCAACAATATATTTGCGAACGATAATAATGTTGTCTGTTGGATTATTTTCGTATTTGTTGTCAGAATATCATGAAGCTTTGTTATTTTGTCAGATACTGAGATTGGAGTAAATAGAAGTAGAGGCATACCGCATTAGGTATGTATTTATTTTTTCATTTTATTGAAAATAATGTACTTAGCTCTCTTTGGCGGCCAGCCAACTCCTTTGCCATAAGACGCAACTACTCAAACCACATGAAGTAAAGCTGTAGCTATTCAAAAATGTCCTTTTCAGACACTGTTTTTGACATTTTCAAATAGCTAGTTGTTGTTTTTATTGTAATTTTGTTATAATCTTACTTCTTGAAAGATAAGTATTTGAAGAAATAGGTCTACAACAAAATTACAATAAAAAACTGCTTCTTTAGCGTATCGATGGCAAAAAGTCCAAACAAGTCGGCCACTGCAGCGCGTGCCCAGGTAGAAGGCTTTCAGATAGTTCAATAAATTTTTTAGGGTACAAAACCAAGATAAATTGGTGTAAACAGAAGTAGAGGTAGAAGGATTAATGTTCGCGAAGAGGTTCTCAAGCTATAGTTTGGTTATGGCGATGTTTTCGCTTGCGCCCGCCGAGCGGGTACGCCACTCAAACCGTACGAATTTTAATTGGAACCAATTTTTGAGTGATCCATCTACGTTGCAGGTAAAAATACGTAGGAACTCATAGATTTTTTTGGCGGAGTTCTAGATTGGTTTTGACTAAGAGTGATTCATTTTTGGGATATTTAAATGTTGGACGATATGAAAAACCCTTCTGGAGTGCAGCTGTGTCAGCAATGGCGGGTGAGATGTCTAATTATCCAGTTATGTTAAGCGAGCATGATGCGGTGAAGATAGTAAATATCAAACTATAAAGCAAACGATACTCAAACTCAAATTCCTTTTAAACCAATTACAAATACTTATGAATTGTCAAGGAGTCGGTTAGTCAGAAAGACGAAGCTAGTTGCCCATTCGAAAGTGTAGTAGGTTCCCATGAAAAAGAACGGACAAGAAACTGCATGGATGGACACTCTTTTTCATCAAAATATTGTTACAAAATATTGGTTACATCATTGAATACACATGTTAGTACGACGTAGAAAGAAGTGCACGTTAAAAGCTACAGTAAATGACAAAAATAAAAATTATATCCCATGGCAGCTAGGAGATGAACAGTATCAACTGACGGCGCCTGCTAACGAACATGACGCAGAGATCAACACCATTCAGCTCAATCATTTTAAAGGGAACCGAATGATCTAACACATTTGCCACCATCAGCGAGACCTTTTAGAGAGCAGAGCGAGAGAGCATGATAATAAGAAACCAATTTGACAAGAGACCATCATAAATGTTAAGTCACCATTATGATGTGCAAATTATCACCAGTTGTAAGTGAAATGTTCAACATTTACTAACTACTTAATTCTCTTTTCATGCAAACTCTTGATCTTCCATTTCTTTCCAGGTTTTATCTTCTATTTCTTCTTTTCAGACGCGACATAAGTTTACGTTTATTATATCTCATGGTGTATTACTTTTTGTTGTTTGATTTAGGTATATATTCGACCTCACAGGTAAGAAACTTATCCAAGCGGGATGGGTAGTGTTATGACTTTGGAATACTACAATTTATAGAATGCCTATTAGAATAGTGATGAGAAAAAGGGAAACGTTAACTTGAAGAAAAATACTGCAATAACGAAACGAAAAAGAGAGAATTAATTAATTAATTTTATTTATTCGGCTCACCAACAATTGAATACGCCGATACGAAGATATGAGATACATCCAATAAATAAGAATAAAATAATAATATTAATATATATAATTGTAGAATTAAGTCTTTAATTTACATTTCACATTATTTTAAGAAGACTTACACAGCCTCAATCGAATCCGACATTAAATTTAAAACATACCCATCTTAACGTTCTCAAGGTGTTAAGTTTGTTCTAAAACAGTTCGTATATGAATATGGAGAGCCGCGGTTGCCTACAGCCCTTAATATGCATGAACTACTAACTTATTAATTCACTACACACCTATGTAGGCACGCCAATCCGCTTAATGTCGGAGTGTCGGCACTGTCGTAGAGCTGTGTAGACACTGCTGACACTAGAGACAAGGAGAACGAATGTGCCGAATGTTTATTGAGTTTGTAGCTGTTAGAATAGCTCCAGAAAATAGTGTGTCGTGTTGAGAATAATGGGATTGAAGGTAGTTTTAGAAAGTATGTTAAAACATGTTGTTTCGAACATAGTCTGCTACTGATGTTCCCGTAGGTTGGTTTATTAGAAAGTATCGTCTGACTAGCTTTGTCTAACTATTTCAGAATCGGTTCCACACTTAAACATATTGAAATCTTGAGGCTTAATAAAACTCAGCCTTATCGAAACCATAAAGCACTACACATACATAAAAAAACTTTGAAATATACAGCAAAGAGCTATTCCGCTAAAAGCTAAAGAGACTCAAGACTCAATCAAAGTCTTGGTTACCGCAAATAGCAGTTATATAGTAGCCGCGTCAAGGTAGGTGTTCTGTTACGTTCCTGGGTAGTCGGTATGGTCCGACTATGATAATATTTTTCTAAGAAGTTAACAATTGCAGAAAGAGCTGTCAACGGCGGGTGCTGTCACGAAGTTTAAATGAAATCTCGGGGCTATGTCTGTGTAATTACAAACAAGTTGGCGTCGTAAGGCCGACGTCGACGCCGTCAACCGTGTAATGGACTTTTCAAGTATTCGTAACGTGAAAACTTTCACTTCAGCCAACTTAAACGCCTCCGACAATGTGCTTAACGATGTTTTTAACTACTTCACTCCATTCCTCGACTATTGCAGGTTAAATTAATTATTTGGCTGTCATTCTATTCAGTTTGGAGTTTGATGACTCTTGGTGCAGCGTATAAATATAGGTAAACTTACGTAGATTTCTCTCTTTCATATAAAACCACATAATAAGTCTTTCCTATTGCATAAACATCTTCTGGACAAGTCTATTGCTTTTGACTAATTAACCTCCTGTTGGTAAACAGTAAGGCCCGACAACTAGATAATAATGCAAAACACTCTTTATCCACCCATAAACTTGCACAAACCACTCATATATCTCTTGATTTACCATCGATACTAGAGTAAAACTTATCGAATCGATATAATTTAGGGCATTGGCTAGCCGATAGCCGTTTTTATCGATTCATTAACTTGCACACACCACTCATATATCTCTTGATTTACCATCGATACTAGAGTAAAACTTATCGAATCGATATAATACAGGACATTGGCTACCCGATAGCCGTTTGGGACACATTAGTATGCGTGAAGCATTTGTGCGGTTCCAGGCTGTTTGTGTTATCTTCGGCCCTAAAACACACCAAATCCACGTTTAGAGCCATTTAACTGTGATTTTATGTTAGCAATACATTTATATTGATAACATATACATTTATATTGTAATTTTATATTGATAATGCAATTATACGGACTACTTATTGATAAATTATTTTCATTCTTAACTCGAATAACTGTTGAAACGATTAAAACAAAGTGCTGTGAGTGTATTCAAATCAAACCTTCCGACGTTAAACAAACGAATGCTAATTTCATGCATATGTATGTACAAAAGGTAACTCAAACAGGCCTTCTCTACTTAGGTTCCGATTCGCTATCTGTAAAGCTACATAGATTTTCAGATTTCCAAACGTGCAAATGATGATCGCGATTGCAGACACATTTTGGAGAGTCGACGACATCGTGTTATCACAATTACCCCCAGCGAAGAGTCCCCGGCACGTCGACGGCGAATAAAACGCGCTGATTGCACAAAGCTCCTTCCTCTCCCCTCTCATTCGTTATCGTTGCAATTGTCCTCTTTTGTATATATTTCTTAATAACAGAACACAGAAAGTGATCAAATGCAACGCATTGTAGTTCCCCACAAAGACTCTACGACGAACATTTCATCATGAAAACTCCCTAATTAGACGAATAATACTTTATTTTAACGTAAACCGCGCGTTTTTATTCAAATCCCGCTGGAATTTTCTTTAGACGCGTTTCCATAGAGGAAACATTTAGGCAGCCGACGCTGTTAAAATAAGTAATTATATTTTACAAAAGGGTTTCTAATTAATATAGCTGCGTTTTAATTAGCAACGAACAGTTTATGCATTGCCGGAGTTAATTAAAAGAAGTCATTATAGGCATTCGAAAATGTTGAGTAAATTTTTGGGCTTCATGTGATATTGATTAGTTAATTACCTACCTACCTGCCACTTCACCAAAATGTTGGTTAACTTTACCCCGCGTAAAGTTAATCAACATTTTGGTGAAATGGCGATTTTTATTGAAGCGCAGAGCAAACCGGGTTATCGTTTTACTCCAAGACAGTTACTGCTAGGTTATCTGTTAATGTTGACTTACCCTCGGTAGATGACAATCTTAGGTTTCAAGAAAGAGCCATTGTCTTTTACTGAGAGACATTCCAAATAACAGGACCTTACTTACGCACAGCACCCGCACTTAGTGTAATCGAATTTTGCCAATAAAATTGAGCCTCATAACTGTTTATCCTATCAGAATATACTGGCGTGATAATATATTGTAAGTAGATAGTTTGTTTATGTAAAAAAACAGCTTGATGGAAAATGTGCCCAAAGGAGTGTAAGTCCTGGTTAATATTAAAGGATGTTGACGAAAAAAAGGAGATTCGGAATGAGCTTAATTTCCTGGTCATATCCGGCGAGTTTGTTACAAGGGACCACAGTTTTACCAAAGTGACTTATTATGCGATGCGATTTATATCTTAAGTTTTAGAGAGAATAATCTGCTCTATTTTGGGACGGTAGTTTTCGGGAACACAACTTTGTATTCCCATGTTGCTACGTCGAAGGACGTACCTAGCGGCTGTAAATCTAGAACTGGGTTACAATTACTATTATTAGTTTAAGTCCTAGTTTCTGGCATGTAGCTCAATGAATCTAATAAATTTTTATACTTTTTGCTGTGCCCTACAGCAAAAAGTCCGTATGTACCTTTATCTTTAAGCCAATGTAAGATCTTTAAACATTATGAAAAGACAATAAAGATATGAATATATTTTAAATGTATGGTTATCATCCATAACCGTGCCGAAAAACCTTCCCCTGAATGTTGTGCCCTCTGCTCTTAAACATAACCTTAAGAGTAAACAGTAAAAACATGGTAAGCATTCATTAATAGAAATCAAATGTAACCGCTCACAGGCCGCGGGCGCCACGATCTCGTATCTTGATTCAATACTGTCTTTCATTACGTCGACATCGCTCAATTATCTTGAAACACGCCACGTGTAAAACGAAGAAGAATGTTTCATTTGTTAGGAGTTCTAGGTACAACTTGTAGAATATTTGTTGTCTTAGAACAAAAGTATGTACCTATATATACAGGGTGCAAAAAGACCCATCATCTATACACCAACATCAAACTTTTTGAGCAAAATGACTACTTCTATTTTTGGTAAAAAAAAAATCGCTTACATACGCACAACTTTTGGGTGTATGCAATGGTCCAGGAGTTGGGGGTGTTGGGTTATTTAAAGTTCAGTTTTAAACTTGTTTCACGTGAAAAAAGTTGAAACTTTGACCTTGTCATTTCGTTTTCGTTTAAAATTTCTTTTTATTAATTTATTTATCTTTTATAAAGATTATTTTAATTTTTTTAAATATAAGAACGCTGTAGGTTAACTACGCTGTAGGTAAGGAGGTTGTTAGTGGACTGTAGATTTGTTGACCATTTTCTATTTTGTAAAGTAGCTGGTACTTGTTGAAATACTCATACTGTCCTCCCATACCTATTAACACTTTACTTGTAAATATTGTAAAAGCCAATTATTTAAAAAAAAGTACCAACCGTGGAGTTTCTTGCCGGCTCTTTTCCATAGGAAATGACTAATTGGAACCGTGCACCTAGCTTCTGACGTTTCATAAGTGCCATGTAGGTTTATGTGAAATAAAATATTTTGATTTTTTAAATTTGAATATCTCCGATAGTCCAGTAACAAATGATTACAATGACGATAAGTACAAGTCTTGTCTCTCGTCAAGACTATCGTCATATTATCGTCATTGGTTTCGTTAAGCATATTTTCATACCCGTTACCTACCTACTATTTTAAAGGACTATGAGAGTGAGGAGAGGTTGCACCTGTGCCACACCTGTGCACTATGATTTCTCCCGCGCCGAAGGAAGAAACAATGTCTCCGTTGAGATTGGCCGCCATGGAAATACGGTTTGGAGGACTACCTATTATTTTAAAGGCTAGAGTCACGAGAACACCTAAAATCGCCTAGAATGGCCTAGATGCATCTTGTCCATCAACATCATCCTTCATTACTCCCCGATAAAACGCTTCACCAAATAAATGTATGATGATCGTAACAGTTTGTGAATGGAATTGCAAATGTATGGGGGATGTTTCGGCACACGTCATCACGCGAACTAACGAAGTGGGGTGGCAGGAGTACGTGACGATAATTCAGTCTCGCGGGACCCCTTTGTGCAATCAGTGCGGTTTCTTGGACCTCAAACATTTTATTCGGATAGTTATTTTTTTCTGGACATTATTTAAGTACCTATAGGGTGACTGAGAGTGTTTGTTTGAATATTGAGGAGAAACAAAGAAAGGGGCTCTTTATTTATTCAAGAATAAAGTAAACATGGTTGCATACAAAACAATAAGGCTGAAAATCGAATACAAAAAGCAAAATGAGTTTACTCAAGATCTTAATACGGAAAACTGTGCTCTTCAATGAGAGATGGACAATGTTTGAAATAAAACGACATAGTCTTAGTACTAACTTGTTGCTAAGGCTGACTAGATCTTCGTTCGGCATCGCAATGGTCCCCGAGCTAATATTTCAGTGGTACCGTATTGTCCTGCCTCGGACTCCGTCACATTGCGACTTTCTGAGCCTTTTTCGAAATAATAAGCCGTGTAATTGGGATTTATGTCCCTTTTACGATGATTAAATGGCAAACTTTCTCATTTATGCTCCCACAGTAATGCATTGCCTCAGAAACATTACTGATGAGATTTGCAATCAACGACAATTCATTCTACGTATGGCCGCTTAAGTGTTCGAAGTAAGCTAATTGGTTCATAAAAAAAACTTTATTATTGCTCTGTTAAGATGATGGTGTAGGTACGTTGCCTCATTGTACTTGGAAAACAGCAATACAATTAAGTAAAGTTGTATTGCACGATATTTCTTAGCGCGCACGCACTAAATAAGAGCCATCTCATTAACTAGCGTGGTGATTTAAGCAACAAGGTTAAGTGAGGTGAACGTACAAATAAATAACTTTCTTACGAAGGATTTTTGGGAGAAGCCACATAAACTTGGCCAAGAATATTTAATGTGCTCTCCGGCTAAGAGCTTCTACATACGTTATTTCAACCTTTGGAGAAAAAATCTTATTAATCGTGGCCAAAGCTGGATCATTTGTTATTTTTTTGCATGTTTATAAATAATTATTATAGTAGGTTTCGAGAAAATCTACAACTTTGCAAAATTCTACGAAACATTATTAAAGTATACAAGTATTAGAATCAAGAATACCCATTGTTGTACTGAAATATTATGAAATATGTTCATTCAGACACATTACATTACATCATACTTGTCATGAAAGTTTTATACATAAAAGTATGTACGATACGAAACAAAATACGTTATGTGAGTAAGAGTTAGCATATTTATTTAAAATATATCTTGTAAATAAATAAAACACGTACCTTCTCAAATGAACTATTATTTCGTTTTTTCTTATACACGTAAACCAAACCACAACTAACTCATGTAGCTTCGTAAGAAAACCACATCTTCAATCGACTGAACCTCACCTTACAAGTTGACCGCACTAATCCTGCAATTTCACGGAGAAACGAAGAAACTTTCTGCGTCCGAAACCGAAGTAGATAGTTGAGGTGGAAACAAAGACTGTAACATTACTTACAACACTTTTTCCAAATGAGGTAAGTGAATCAGTTCTACAAGTCTGCTCGGACGGGGTAGCCTCACTTCGTACCCGTCAATTAGACACATGGGAGATTTATATGGCTATCTATCTTGTTCCTTGTACAGCGAACCCGGACCCAGCCGGGCCAACGGAAATTGTTTTTCAAAGGATCGTTTTGAACAACGTTGCTTTAAAAATAGACTTTGGCAAGGTAAAGCAAAATAAATGGCGTGTTTTCACAAAACAAAGAACGGTACAGGATGTTAATGTTGTTGTTGATTTATGTCTGTGATTGTCCCTCGTGTTGACAATGAACAACTTTCCTTTACTAGTTCAGCGATGTAAGGAAATTGCCAAAAAACAAGATTGTGGGAGGCGCTCTGATGTTATGTCATATTTGCCGGACTTTGGGCTTCAATCAACAGAATGTGTAAGGAAAGCATCAAGCGTCTGTAACGAAGTAATGCAATCGATGCGTGGACTCACTATAATGTTAAACAGTGTGCTTTTACCTCTGTTTTTTATGAATATGGACTGATTGTGGGCGGCCATCTCGAATAAACATTGTTTCTGTGCTAATATCACGGAGTGAAAGAAAGGTATCATGGATGCAGTCAGTTACGTGTCATCCATGACAATTTGCATAAAAGATTAGTCTAAGAATAAAGGTCCACGAGTTATAGAATAGAATAGTTCTTTATTTGCACAGAAAGTAGGTACAAGTTACAGATTTTAAGTTTAAAATTATCCTTATATTAACTACCCTAACTAAGGCCATGCAAACAGTTATATTATGTGTGTGTGTTGTGTTGTTTATATTAGGTCCCTACGTTCTTGGGAAATAGAAAACGCATTTGCAGCTAGAAATCATTACCACCCTTCGGCAATGGCTGGGCTTCACATAAAAGAGCCTACATAACAGGGTTTCTAAGTCCTGAAATTATGATATTTCCTTTCTCAAACAAATTATATTCTGAATACAACTAAATCTTCTATATGCTCTTTGTCTCGCAGATGATGCTAAAGTAAAATTGAACTTAAAAGCTGGTATCTATTTATTTCAATCAAACTTGTAGTAGTAAGTACAAACTCTACCTGGATTTTAACTACAACCGATCTACAGTTAATGAACTATAATTTCCTCAGTTTACTGCCATCTGCGCAATTAAGCAGCCCATTTAATTTCTACTTACGATTATTATCGTTTAAATGATAACACATTGCAAATTAATTGTACTTTTATCGTGGCTACTTTATATCAATACTTTCCGACACACTTTATAATAAATTAACGGACCAGGGCCTGATTAAAACAGCTTATCCAGATAACAAAACACGACAAAATTAAATGGGAAGACAAAAATTAAAGCGATCAGTCCAGCGATTTAGTTAATGAGTAAATATAATCCGAAGCGGAACGTGAGCGGAATTAATAAGAGAAGTCGGTGTGTATGCTATGTTTGTGTGCTGGTACACACGGCTACACATCAACTATACAAATCCAGTTTATGCTGATCTCGCATTGTATAGGATTTCCGTACAATGCGAGGTCAGTTTATACTGGAACTGTATAGCTTAATGTAGCCGTGTGTACCATTGTTGGTTTGGATGGCTTTCGTTGATTGTTGTAAAGGGTGTGCTATTAAAAGGAAGGGAAATTATATTAGCTTTTCAATATCAGAGGGCCTTTTGTGTTCAGAATTTTATTGGGAGTATTACACTGAAGTACTGGACTTTTTTGAAGTCTGAAATATATAATATGCACAATAATATGTCTATGGAGAAATCATTCAGTTTTTCTAATGGTGTAACTTGGCACCTAATGATTTCCAGGATATTAATTGTAGATGGTCATTATTATTTTCATGTATTTCAGTGGATAGAACAGTTTTTATATTAGGTATACAGGATGGAGATTTAGATACCTGCATCCGTCAAGGGGGTGATTCTACCTGTCATACTATACAACTTTCGCTATGAAGCACATATTATACGATTAGTAAAAAAAAAGTGGTGGCACTCCGGGAGTGCCGACAGAAGTGAAAACTTGAACAAGATCGACTTGGTGGAAGAAAAATACTTGTACAGAACATCGGTCCGTAACCTTATCTAAATAAAGAGTACGATTGCGTTTACAAAAAAAAAAACTTCTGAAACCTTTAAAGTAAAAATACTTGCATAGAACATTGATCCGTAACGTAATATAAATAAAGAGCACAATCGCGTTTACAAAACCTTTAAAGTTAAAATGCATAAAACATTGATCCGTAACAAAATATAAATAAAGAGCACAATCGCGTTTACAAAAACGAGGTATCAATGGTTTAGTCCCATCTCGAAAATGCCCAACGCGCTTAAAGAGAAAAAAAAATCGTATATGAATCGAAATAGTTTGCCTACTGGTGTATAGGAATACCTATGTTTCTTTTTCACGAATCGGATATGAGTTCCATGGTGACAGTTGCTTAGTATGACGGGTAGAATTACCCCCTTGACGGACGCAGGTGTCTAAATCGCCACCCTGTAAGTACAAGGTAAGGCGCTCGGGACATAAATCATCGCATTCTAGAACAAAATGTCTGCTAGTAGAGATTGTATCACCACAATAATTTATTTAAG
The DNA here is from genome assembly GCA_916610215.1 of Omphaloscelis lunosa. Lineage (NCBI taxonomy): Eukaryota > Metazoa > Arthropoda > Insecta > Lepidoptera > Noctuidae > Omphaloscelis > Omphaloscelis lunosa. The sequence continues at coordinate 11,725,970 of OU744258.1, forward strand.
GAGCAATCTATACTTTATGGCATGCTATAATAAGGAGTGAGAAAATACGAATACATAATATATCATTCTTGAGATAATAAACTTTATGACTTAATGTATGATCTTTCATGACAGTACTAAAAGAAAGTGACCTGGACACATAAAATGGCTCGTTATCCGTCTGACGGTAGACTAAAGCCAATTTTGTAACAAATCGAGCAACTATGAGGTGTAACGTTTAGTGGCCTCGGCGCGAACTACTTTCGTTACGTTTTATTAACAGCAATAAAGTTGGGTTCATTAGATTTTTTTTATTTTCTGCGTACTAAAGCGAGGCTCTGCACGTACTGAGTTCATACTTCATTCAGCTCGTAAAAGGCAGGTCGGGAATTGCTCGAATTTATTCACGAACTTGCGCGCGGCGCGCCGTGCTCGGAGTGCGAGTGTGAACTGACCTTTATGAGATGACGCCATGTTAGACGGAGGTTTTCGAGGAGAAAAAAGGAGTCGTATTCGAAAATTTAATTTACCAGAGTGTAATGGAATCTGGCTCTGTCGATGTTGAATTAAAGCAAGTGACGGAAATAACGGGTGCGCACTCGTAGTCATACCAGATTGTCGCACCAGTATGACTTAATAGGAATTATGTTCCTGTTTGTAACACTGCAAATATTTTCTACACCATGTACTACCAGTCACTATCCACTAGTGCGGTGAAATAAATGTTTGTTTCAATAAAAAACGATTGAATTTATTATTCAACATCTATTCATTCGAACGAACATTGTGAAGGCAGAAAAGACGAGAAATACAGATTTTAATTCCACGTGTGCAATTAACTTGAATAATGACTGTGTATGTAATTGGGACTAATCTGATTAATCTGTATTAAAATCTGCCAAGGTCAAAATGTTACATTGATGCCCTCGTGGCTCTGGTAACCAATCGCAAGGAAATGTGAACGGAACATAAGAAAATGAAATAAATAAGCAATCTGTTACAATTTGATTGTCCACATTGGTACAAATATCATTATGGATGGTACATTGCGTTGTGCGTTCGAGATATTCGCGCCCTCGTATCTTCATGAGCGTATTTTTTAATATTGATGTATGGGATATTGCTCACGAATTTTATTTTATATTGCGGCAATTTTGAATGTTGCTGACGAGTACAAGACGTTGAGCCATCTTATATATTTTCACTAGTTATGGGTAAATAGCCTTGTTCACATAACATCACGCCTTGTTTCCTCGAAGGGCTGGGCAGAAGTGTACCTACCTATAGTAGGTACACCCACATTTCGCCAGTTATGTTTAAGTCCCATGTAATAGTCTATTGCCATCAACCGGGCACAAATCCAGACACCTTGCTGCTACTCAGAAATTTAACATAGAAACCCAAAAACACTTTTTCCGACCTAACAATCGAACCGAGGACCTCATGCTTCGTGTATGTCCCTGTATGCATTTACCTATATATTCGTTGATTTCCCATAATTAATAAGCCCTTGCTTACTTGGAACTAAGTCCAATTGGTCCAGACTTGGTAGCAAAGTTTTTTTTTTAATGGAAAATACCCCATTGCTTAATTGCTTTGGTCATAAAACCACTATAGATATAGCGCTGTCAGAGCCATTTATAATCTACGTCGCCGCAAATCTCTCAGGGGACTATACTTAATGAGCACGCCACAATTGCGGCGATAAGTCCCCTCTTTGAGGAATGGCTAGAGCGGCGCCACGGCGTCCTCACCTTCCGCCTGACACAGGTCCTCACCGGACACGGTTGTTTCGGGAGGTTCCTGTTTCGGATAAGGCGGGAGGAAACGCCCGGGTGTCACCTTTATGTGGATCACCCAGAGGACACGGTGGAGCATGCGGTGGAGTTCTGCCCGGCTTGGGCGGAGTATTGCCATGTCCGTGGAGGCGATCGCCGCTGGTGATCTCTCGCGTCCGGCCCTGGTTCAGGCCATGGTATGGAGCGAGAGGTCATGGGAGGCCATCACCACCTTCTGCGAAGCAGTAATGCTCGCGAAGGAGGAGGCGAAACGCGTGAGGGAGAGGCAAATTTCGCGCCGCAGGAGACGCTTTAGGCGTCGGGATTCGCAGGCCGAATCTCGGCCACCACAGGCGCGGGCGTGCGAGCGGTGAGCAATGGGTAGCTCGCCGTCCGATAAGGACCAGGCCCGGGTCGACGGCGCGTTGTGTTCCACGTGCGCCTCAAAGAGATGTCAGCACAACTGAAGGGGTCCGCTAGGGCCGATGCCTGCCGGGGTTGCGGGTTTGTCCGAAAGGGTTACCGTGGCCCCTGGCAACATACAGGCAACTAAGGGAACGCGGGTGGGTTTTAGTAAGTAAGCTCTGGACGGAGCGGGAGAAGTTATTTGATAATTTCCCACCCAAAAAAAAAGGGAACTATTTAAAAGGATTAATATTATGACGGTACCTTGCCAATTCATTTATGAAAATATTATGTATGTAAGGAAAGATCCACATCTTTTTAATAAAATAAGTGATAGATATAATTTTAATACTAGAAATAAAGATAAACCATTTTTCAGATTATCTAAAGTACATACCTCTTTTATGGGGCACTGAGTTAAATGTTACAACAAAATACCTTGTGATATACTGCAAATAAAATGAAAGAACATTTAAAACTCATATTATATATAAGTACACTTTGTAAACAAGCATATACAAATTAGAGGATTATATCCAAGATAAGAGTGCTTGGAAACATGCTGGTCCTGATCCATAGGACAATTCAGAATCAAGACAAAATCCAACTGGTTGCTAATTTAATTGTATAATTTATTGTTTTTGTTAAATTACATTGATTTTACATTCTGTGATTACTTCCTCACACACTAACTTATTAATTATAATTTTTTTGGAAAATCGTATATTTTTTAAATGTTTGTAAATATGTTACAACCATGTACATATCATATAATTAAATTATGTGTCGTTGCTTCATTTTTTTATTTTATTTGTTACCTATTGTGGTATAGTAATTTTATTCTAGGTGCATCGTCTTCACACATAATTATTTTACTAATGTTTCTAGGTACCTATACAAAGTATTGAAAAAACATTTTAAAAGAGTAACGGTGCAGTTTCTTGCCTATTCTTCTCCATACGAAAACTACCTTTTGGAAGGGATGATTCTATTATTTTGTAAATTTTGACGTTCATAAGTGCCGTACAAGGGACTATTTGAAATAAATTATTTGACTTTTGACTTTGACTTTCACACTAACTGAGTTTGACCGGAACTCCAATAAAAAGTAGGAAGATAGGTTGGAAACCTATCACTGGATTACAATCTCGTTCTAAAAGAATCAACATTCTAAACCAAGAAATACTTACATGAGGCCTGAATTCCTTGATGATGATGATGAATTGATGAATTGATGTCGGTCGCGTACGCAACGTACGTTCGTACGCACCGCTGACGTCAGCGTCACAATATGGTGCTATATACATAATGTATATATGCACGCGCGACCGACATCAGCTTAAGAGGAATTCAGGCCTAATAAATATAAGCGCAGCGTTACAATTTGACAGCGCACGCCTGAAAATAACATTAGGTTAGCAAGGCACATTGTATCGCCTCTATCCGAGCCATCGGGCGGTATCATCTAGGGATAGATCTAAGGATACTATTAATAAACGCTGCGATACGGTCTTTATCTTCGCATTGTTTCTTTACCGTTATTGTTTTCGAAGTCCCGGTGAAAATCCAAGATCGTGAGAAAGGGCAACTGGTTTTGTCACTCAAAGTTTTTTCCGTTACATCATTAGATTGTAACAATGGTGTTGGGATCGCTGTTATCACATTTCGACCTTAGATTGTTTCCAATGTCTATAAAAGACTGTTTATTTCTGGTTTCAGGTATATAGGTATATTGCAGGCTCGCGAAAGAGGAGGCGGAACGCGTGAGGAAGAGGCAAAGTCCGCGCCCTCACGCGCCTAATCGCCGCATGAGACGCCCTGGGCGTCGGGAGTCGCAGGCCGATTCCCGGCCACCGTAGGCGCGGGCTTGCGGATGGTGAGCAATGGATAGGTCGCCGTCCAATAAGGACCAGGCCCGGGTCGACGGCGCGTTGTGTTCCACGCGCGCCTTAAAGAGATGTCAGCAGAACTGATAGGGCCGATGCCTGCCGGGGTCTGGTTATTGTCCGAAAAGGTTGCCGTGGCCCCTTGCAATACTGGCAACTCAAGGAACACGGGTGGATTTTAGTCAGTAAGAGTCTGACACAAGGAGAGCAGGAGAAGTTATTTGATAATTTCCTTCCCAGAAAAAAAGGTATATTGCAGGCTGTTTATATACCTATTACTTCATCATAGAGAGTATTCGTCGAGATTATGATTAACGTGAAGATATTCCTAAAACTTTTCTTATATTCCCTGCAGTCCGCCTATATTGTGCTTTTATAGAGCTAATTATGAAAACAGAAAGAGTATATGAATGCAGACTGGTAACATTTCTATCATATTCATTTCGTTTTACGCTAAGGCAGGAATAGATCATTTTTAGCAATTATTTGTATTTTAAGAGTTGTTCAGTAATTATTATTATTATTATGTACTAATTATAAAGTAATAGTGTACTCATTGTTGAAGAGCCTAATAATAAATAAATTAGATAGTAGTTGTTGTATTTCAATCTAGTATTAGAAACCTTCACCATATTGCTATCGATATCATTGTCTTATAACAACAGTATTTTTACTGAATGCCTGAATATCAATTTGGCATCTATTCATCCCTCTTATTGGATAAAAATTCTATTGGTTTCTATATTAGGTCCTTTTGTAGGCAGGGCACAGAATTCTAGCGCGCGCTCCATCTCATCAATTGAAGTAGTCACAGCATTTTATATAGGTAGGCACCGTGACTACTTGGATTTCAGATTTTACTGTGTTTAGACACGTATTTTACACACATGGTCGTATTATTTATGTAAATATTTATTACCTCGTAAGCGTATTGGCAGTATTGGTGACATAATTATGTAGATAGTAATCTTCTTCTCTATATTCCATAATTCTTATTTCGTTAATATCAATAATAAAATCTCCTTAGAAAATAAATCTTACATTTTTTCTCGTCTATAGAAAACATAATAAATAATATTGTATACTTTTGTCCCATCATAATCCAATGTTCAAATAATGAATGTATGTCTTTCAAAAAGCTTCATCCCTAAATACGGTTTTATTTGTGAGATTTTATTGAGGGGCGACTCCAAAAGAGCGGTCTTACAATATTTCGACGCGGCTTTGCTTACGATTTGCGACTTTCCTCCAACAATAGGCATCTGATTTATCGCTCGTGGATGTAACATCGCTCCTTTTTAGGGAAACGACGCCTACACGGGACCAATTCGATATTGAACAGTGAACACCAACATATTGTCGCGTTACAGAAGGACAGCATTGTTGTCAATAAATTATACGAGTGCTTGATTGTGTTCTTGAATTTGTATAAAGATATTTATGCTGTTTTTCAAAAAGAAATAGAATCTTCTTTTTTGAGCAGTGTTATTTTTATATTCGTAGCAGAATGCAGTAATGCGTCCACCATAAAATGGAGCAGAAAATGTAACAGTGGGGGAGAAAATTATGATGGAATTAATAACGCTAAAGTAGTTAATTCTACTTGAAATGTTCTGCATTTACTTTACTATTAAAAAAATAATGGAGTTGTTTTCAGTGCTAGCTGTAGGTACGATAACAGTAAGCTTTTGTCGTTGTTTTTACTGTATCTCGATTAGTGGGGTTTATTATTCCTCGATTTATAACCATTGACGTTCTTTAAACCCTACCTCATCATCCACAACCTTTCAATTCTCAGCATTAGTTTTCCTTTACTGTTTCTACTAAAAGCAGTCTTGTGGAAAAGTTTGTCAGCCACCACTCTCAAATTGGAGGTCCCCCAAAGTTCACTGCAGAAATGCAGTCCCCAGCCCTTGTATAAAAATGTTGGTAAGAAACATTAAAACTCTTGCAGACAAATGCACGCAGAGTGTCTAAGCATGAATAATTTAGTGAAGACGCCTCTTTATTCGTCGCGAGCAAATCTTTGAATTATAAAGTGGAGTGAGGTGGGACATTTGGGGACCCGATGCCATCTGGCGGCGCTGGTGTGAGTTAACAAGTTACATTCATACATATTAACTTAGCGCCGATGTTATTCCATATTCATGCGAGAATTGTGAGGTAGCGCTTCCGAATGGCGAATTTTCGTCGTGATTATTGTCTGCAATGTCAAAATTAAATGAATTCGTAATAGGGTTTTGGGGTGTTCAAGCGTTAACGTCATCAAATTTGAAATTTCTTTTCTTTTATTTTTAAATAATAATTATATCAGCTTCTCTAAAATCACATAATATAGGCTTGTTTTATTATTTTATAAATTGATACTAATGAGAGTTTTAAATTTTATTGAATCTCTGTGGTTGTCATGGCAGGAGAACCTCTAGTTACTTTTTTAGATATTTCATTAACAATTTTCAGGATAACAAATTAGAAGCTTTCTAAATAAATACACTTGGCATGAATCGTGTTATTATATATGAGACATAAACTGTCTGACACCTTCGGGTAATATTTTTTGTCGATCTAAAGTACGCATGTGAGCTTCTTTATTAATATTTAATTCCTTTGTTCGACAAAGCTAAGTTCATCTTAAATTCATATGAAATCTTCATCGTCCAAGTCTTGTTATTCATGGAACTCCTTAAGAGGCCAATCGTTAAGATTTCTGGAGACTATAAAATGTATGATCAAGAATAAAATGTTGCGTTTCTTTTTATTTGTTTTTGGTAGGACCAGTTTTGGGTATAGTTTTGATGTTTCTTGATACAAAAAGGTTACTAAGTTCAGATTTATTACTTAATGCGCTTTCAATAATGTAATGGGTATAACTGGTAATTTTGCCATTCCAATGGGCCAGAGCGCTGCAATAACTTTCAAGGGTATCTACATACTTGGAAGGGATATCTTTTTATTTAATCAAAGATGGATGTAAAAGTCAACGCGAATAAATGTTAAAAGAAACCACTGACGCTTAACGAATTTAAAATAAAGACTTTTTCTGTCTTCAACAGAACCCGGAGGTTGTTAATAAAATCGGCCACAATCTGTTTGAAAACTTTATTCTCTGATGATGCGGACGTTTCCATTGATACGTAATCTATACAAGGAATCTGTGTGTGTCACCAAAATCCTTATTTCGAGCTCCGTTCACGCGGGCTTTATGTCTCGTTTCCTCACAAATCCAAAGATAACGGTCGTGTTGGCAACCTTGCCGACACTAGACGACTATAAAAGTCTGGACCGAGGAACGGTTACAAAGAAATTTTAAAAGAAATTTGCGTTCAGTCACTGTGAAATTGTATAGATCCCAATCATTGCGAATTACCTCCTCTGATCAAAAACTTTGACATTTCTTCAAATTATATTGGAGTTTAGAACGAGGTAATATTCTAAGGACTGACGGTGCAGTAATAATGATATTGGGTAGGTATCAAATAGGACTTTTATTTGAAATCAAATCTGAATTGTGAATTGGAGTGTAAACATTTTATGATCCAACCTGGAATGAAAAGAAGATTTACCGTCGTTCATTATAAACAAGGGGTTATATTTATTTTGCTGATTTGTATTATAATCAGCAAATAATTTTCCCACTGTTGGGACACAGGCCTTTTCTCTGTGAGAGGGAGTGGGCCGTAATCCACCTCGCGGGCCCAGTGCGGGTTGGTGGATGTTACATGGCTTCGAATATCCGGTTCTAGGACATACCTTAAGTTCTGAGTTGAGCTCCATGATTACTGACAAATTCTTGCACTGACTGGATAGGTCCACTCAAATCTGTGTGGTTCTTTCCTCAAAAGACCATTTCAGACACTAATCTACATGGTCCTCATATGGCCTGACCAAGATTATGTCTGGACTTTAAAAGAGACTGTGACCTCTGAGTTTGTTTCGGCCTTTCTTTTCAAAGTAGTCAGATAGGGAACGCCGAACTCAACTAGCTTATTTATAATATTTTTTTTTAATATGACGAGTAAAAGTGATTCTGATATCCTATTTACAGAATAAACAATTTCATTTCATTTCACCGCTTTCTTCACGACCTTGTCCTTCGCCATTTTGAAAGCAGTGGTGATGAAATAATTTACACAAGGTGCTCGCCTGTCAGTGTTCAAACTCTCGACCGCCAACTCGTAAGCCGCGGCCGTTACCAATTCGATTTGTATTGATATCGACTATGGTACACGACTTATTGGCATGCAAAGGATGCAATAGTCGTAACTTTTAAAAGCACCAAAAACAGTTTAGCTAAATCAGTCGCGTGGGCAGTGATATTCTACATTTACAATCATTGACTGCTGTCCACCTCAAATCGATCGGACACCTGAGCTCTATAGATTGGCCGTATCTTGAACAAGGAACAACTGAGAGGAAACTAGTTACTTAATGTTGTAAATAACTCGCGTTTCCTTCATTTGTCTCTTGGTAACTGTAAGGAAAGATAAGACCTACCATTTCCTTGTCAATAAATAGGTTGAGATACATTTAGTTTATCTATATCTTCAAGTTCAATTTACCAAAGGAATTTGCAAAACTATTGGTGTGCAATACAGAGTATTCTATCTATATATTGTAACATTTAAAGTTCTTTGAAGCTGAGGCACGTCTACGTCCACGTGTGCCTCTGATAGTTCTTTTTATAAATAATCTTAGCAGACTAGATTGAGTCTTATTTAAATTACTCGTATATACTTGTACATATTATTATTTTAAGAATTTTAGCTTTTAAATTATGTAAATATTACCTATATTAGAAATTAAGATTATTTCAGTTTGCCTTATTGTACTTGTTTGATTTTTATCAAGTACAGTTTAACTATTTTCCTAATGTCCCTCGGCAAATTTCGTGTTTCGTCAGTCGTCGGATTTCTATCAGTTGCCGTTTGCACTTGGAAGTATACAGATTTGTTAATACTCTTTTAACTTTAATGTAATTTATTTTAAAAATGGGAGGAAAGCTGCTAAAGTCGCAGGTACGAAAATAGTTTTACAGCTCTATATAGTTCACACGGAAATCAAAACAAAACAAGAATAGAGTACTTAGTTCTGACTTCAAATTATTATACACGATAAATCTAATAATTGATGGTCATGGAAATTAGCATTCGCCTGTAAATACCATGATTCGCGAGGGACATTAAAAAAATAGTCAGACTGTACTTTGGTGGAATAAGCTCATGATATAGCCAGAGGTCCCGATTTGCGTTCCACAAAATATTGATACCTCGTTGCCTCGTTATTTACTGCTTCGTTAGTCTAGCGGTTGCAAGCGCTACTGCTGAGCATGAAGCCCTGAGTTCGATTCCACAGTCGGGCAAAATGTTATCGGGTTTTTTCATCAGGAACTTCTCATTAGCAGTAGTTGGATTTGTGCCCGGTTGATGGCAGGGGGCTCGCCCCTTTGACGTCGAACTTAAACTAACATAATTGGCGAAATGCGGGTGTGCTATACGTATACCTCTTAACGCATCGGATATTAAAGGAATGATGCAATGTATGAGTTTATTGATAGATAATAATAATTAGACATGTTGTATGCTATAATTAAGTTAGACCAGCTCCATCGATACCCATCATTATGTAAATAAATCATTGCCTAGTTCGCACAGTAACACTGACACTTCACAGTAATATGAGCAGCAATGTATTGTCAAGTTATGTTCTATGTCGGTTCGGATTAGGCCGCAGTTAGTTGTCACCGAGACGCTGCAAAGTTCTGTTGTTGCTGCACACTGCAATTTTAGTGGACGTGGGTATGCCTGCTACTCCTGAGTGCTTTTATCTAGATAGAGTGGGGTAAGTGAGAAGCGGATAGCGATTTAATAGGTAGATTTATTGAGATTTATGTAACAGTATATCATCTATGCATGCTGTCCCTAATCGACATGAATTAGGAGGGTTAACAAAAAGGCAGGCAAGCATTCTCTAAAACGTTGGGTTCGTTTTCGAAGCTATAGGTAATAGGAATGTAAAATGGTCAATTTGCTTTAAAAGTTACTTTTAACAATGATGCAAGTAAACATTTTAAACATGCTTAAAACATTTATCTAGTACTAGCTTTTGCCCGCGGCTTAAAAGTTCGGAAAATATCCCACAGGAACGTACTACCGGGATTCACAATACTTATCATGTCCTAACCTAGGTATATATCCTATCCTATCCGTATACCATTCATCTACATCTGTTCAGCCGTTACGGCATGAAAAGGTAACAGACAGATAATAAATCTGTTTTGTGCGCAAGTCCTACTCACACTTGATCGGTTTTTTAAAATGATTATAAATGCCTTAAAACACGAATTATTCATTTTAATATTATAATTATCATTCATTTGTAATACCTACTCTAGTGCCGTGATTGACCACGTTAGAAACCTACATGTTAAAAAGGTTAGTTTATGACTTTAAATTGTAATAACTTTTGGCAGAGTCGGCCTTTTTTAATGTAATAAAGACTAAATGTTAATTCATGATACGGACTTAGGACTATATTTCAAATCCCTTAAATCTCATGAAGAAGACCCAAAAAAATGTGAATTTTAAAATCATCCTTTTACCCCTTTGGGAGATGATTTTACAATAACGCTGAAACACGTTATTCTTTATTTCTTACCAAAAGCATAGATTTGAAATTTAATATCCTTAACTTAAGAAATGCTGGGTTTCCCATACAAAATTTCATCCCCTATTTCATCACCCCTTTAGGATTATATTTGAGACCAAAGTAGCCTATGTCAGTCTACAGTTTGCCATCTATTTCCTTGCCAAATTTTATCGAAATCCGTTCAGTGGTTTAGCCGTGAAAATGTAAAATACAGACAGACAAAGAGTTACTTTCGAATTTATAATATGGATAAGTAAATATAAGTACTTATGCAATAAGAATATAAGTGTGGATACTATGGATAGTATATCAAAATGGAAAAAAAAGCACAAAAAACATCTATTGTTGGGAATCAAACATAAGTTTGCAAAGCAGTCGTCGAACCGTTAAAATATTTGATTTGTTGAAAGTTGAATAAAATACCTGTTTATATATATTTCATGAATTCATGATTGACTGACTGAGCTCCATATAAGTGTAGCGGGATGATAATCATTTAAAAGGTTAAATCTGTAACTATCTGCTACATTCGTTCCCTATTCAGCCCAGTGAAGTATTGCAATAATGAAGTATTGACGTTTGACGGCACGGTTGGCGCAGTGGTTAAGGGATTGACTGCTGCGTTGCGTGTCGCGGGTTCGATTCCCGCACGGGACAAATATTTGTATGACCTACAAGTAGTCGTTCCGGGTCTGGCTGTTTGTGTATGTGAGTTTTAAATGTTTGTAGATGTACCCATAATACAGGAGAAATTCCTAGTGTGGGGCAACGTTTTTAAAAAAAAAGAAAAGAAAGAAAAAGAAGTATCCATTTAATCGTCGTATAGTGGTATATTGCGATCATTTAAATAATAGTAAGAACCTCATTAAATATTATTTCGTCATACAAAAGTATATTGTGTTCCATCTCCTCTTAGGCTCATTTCCTACGAAAAGTATGGAAAGTTTTATGCAATTTCTGACTTTTCTCGAATTCAAACCTCAGTTGGCCCGATATAGTTTTTTGTCCCTAGTAATAAGAAATAGAATCGACTGGCATCAAAAAAGTTTTTCTGAGAATAGCCCATTTTCTTGCTGACTGTACAATTTTTTCAAAATCTGTGAATGCAGATCAAAATATTTCAAAAAGTTATGGACAGTTTCCTAGGACCGTTTTCTTGTAGCGACAACGGTGAAGGTACCTGCCCTTATTGCCCCATATCAAAATCCACCTTGTATATGTTATAATTGACTGCTTAGCTCCATAAAGGTATAGCGTGATGATAATCTTTTAAATTCGTAAAAAAAACAAGAACACGAAAATTACAATTTGGGAAAAAATATGCGTTACATTCACGCAAAACGGTCATCGCTCAGCATAATGCTGCGACCCTATGCGAGACACAGCCCCAGCGTTTGTTTTCATTGCAATTGTACCTAATAATGAAACTAAAACACTGCAAATGTAACATCCTGAAATATTTTACAGACCGCAGACAGCTTAATTCTTCAGAGCAACTTAAAACAAGCTAGCAAATGAGGTCGTTACTTTAAAACACACGCTTTAAGTTAGGTCGTAACTTGCGCCACGCGTCAAGTTCAAGCTGTTAAGCCGATGTTACAACAGATTTGCCGCTTTCATCCAGCGCGCGGATGCGGGGGGACAGTGTACACGCGCCGTAGCGAAACATCCCATCAAATTGGAGTGATAACAAATGTGTGAATCGAACCGGATTCTCTTTTAAATCTATAAATTTAAAAACTGCTGTGACACGGTTTGCCGCACAAACCCCTTGTAGTAACACGTCGCTTTTTCCGGAATATTTGACATCATAAAACAGCAGATTCATTTTTATCATCGACTATTTGTTTAAAAAATTAGTTCAATATTTGTCACACAATAAATAAACGGTGCTCCTGAAATATATTCAGAGATAACGATAAAGTGCGTCAATTTGGAACGAATATTACAAAATTATTATTTTTTTTAAATAGGTTTTATTTTTATGCCCTTGATGCTCGTGGGTACTGCACTTCATCTGATTGATTTTTGTATGTTTGTTCGTTACGCTTTCACGCTAAAATGGCTGAACGGATTTGGATAATATTGGCACATGGGACAAACCAGACCTTTTTCTTTTTTTTTGGTTGGGAAAGTAAAGTAACTAATTTCTCCCGCTCTGCCCACACTTATGTTCCTTCAGTTGCCTGTATGTTTCCAGGGGCCACGGTATCATTTTCGGACTATCCCGCGACCCTGGCAGGCATCGGCCCTAGCGGACCCCGTCAGTTGTGCTGACATGTCTTTGAGGCGCGCGTAGAGCACAACGCGCCGTCAATCCGGGCCTGGTCCTTATTGGACGGCGAGTTTATGGGTAGACCATGACCTGGATTAGAACATAGGATACTTTTAAACCCGATATTCTCACGGTATCGAGACTTATACGGGGCGCAGCTAGTGTGTAAATAAAATGAAATGCTGTTTGTTGGTAAGCGCATCACTTGGGAATGACTGGAACGATTTGGCTATTTTTTGTTTTAAAATTTTCGTAATAGTCCATAATAATTTTTATGGAAAGAAAAACTGAAAGTGCTTTTTTCTATGGGATTTTCGTACGAATGATTGGACAAGACAACGTCTGTCGGGCAAGCTAGTGTGAAATAATATTTGCGGAGACTGAATGTGAAGTGAAAATAACAAATGCACCCGTAGCAACATAAAGTAAATAAGATAGATAAAACCTGGACAAAATGCGACCCAGAGGTGTCGTTGGAAGATGCGGTGCAAGAATGACTAGCGGAACTTCCGCACGAAGTTCTGTTTTTATTTTCTTTGGTAATAAGAAAGGCAGTCGAAGTTCCCACTAACTTGGGGACACGTTTGTAATAAAAGGGAAATAGTATTATGATTCCCAATAGATGGTTTCAGGTAGAGGGCAAGAAAGTTTGTCCATGGAAGAAGTATAATTGCTTGAATATTTACAAAACAAGTTAAATATAATATTTACATCTTAAGTCTCAAAAACAACAAATATTTCAGAGAATTACTTCGGACTAAATTTTTAGTATAAAATTCTTTGCCTGTTCATAAAACATGTCCCAACAAAAAAACATAATTTAATTACTTGAATAATTAAAATACGTCCAAACAAGGAAATTGTAGCATGAAACAAAAATAAATCCTCCTTCTAAAATACCCTCAATTCCCAGTAAGCACCTAATCCTATGGACAATGATTTCACGAGGCGGGACCAACTAAGAGTTTTTTCTCATAACTCAAAATGAGATCATAACGTCGCAAATCTCGGGAGGCCTTAAAGAATAACAAAAGGAAAAAGCTCAAAATTACGTTGGCCGAGTAATTTTCGGGGCGAGCCACACAGAATGGTTCCTTAGGGACTCTCATCGGGACCCTTCGCGATTATGTAGCGGTTTTATAAGCTTGTTATGTTTTACGACCAAAATATAATGTTTACGGATATACCTTGCTGGCTCGCAGTCGGAATGAGAGGACGTGTGCGTATTTATTAAAATTTTCTCGAATATAAATATTAACGACGGCGGCGACGTCCTTTCAACGGGTGGTCTTTATGACTAGCAACGTGTTTCTGTTCTGAACTTTACTGTAAATAATACGATAGTACCTACATTGTGTGTGAATACAAGTGACGCCGACATTAATTTTGATTTCACTAAAAGCGTTGAAGATAAAAAAAAAAAAACACTAAATTGCTTTCATTTTGAGAAATTGAGGCTGTTATATGTACATATTTTAATATATTGCCTACTCAACTATTGTGTAGATGAAAGCAGATATAATATTTTCTCTCACGTAAAATCTGTTTGTTGTTTCTTCAGTGTACTGGCCCGGTTGAAGCGAATGACCCAAAGATTTATCTCTCGAGATAAAACTCAAGTTTACTTTGCAAAGTGATGGTTGTTACGGACCAATCAGTTGGAGAGCTTTTTAAAATTAAAAAGTGTGGCATTTGTGTATTCTATTCAGTACACCACGTCCAGACTGGGAAAGTGGGAACTGGGAACTAAGTTGTTATTTACGGGAGTGCTCTAGTATTTACCACTCTGAAGGTAATTTCTTTGAAAGTCTTTTAACTAAGCTGTTTCTAGTTAAGTGGTTGGGAGTCTCGGCTTGAAATGTGTGTCGTGGACGTTTCTTTAAAGCTTCTAGAAATTAATGGTGATGGGGTGGTAATGGTGTGTAATTGAATATATTTCATCATGTTTTTTTAAACAGACGATAAATAGAAAAGATATAGAAGCCCTTCTACATCTCTTAGGAAACAGACAAAGCTCGTATCCGGTTACAGAAAACATGGAGTTATGGATAATATCAAGTCTGAATTGGAAATAACTTGAAAATCTTTTAAAGGGAAAACTATGTCGAATCCTCTTTCGCCGCCAAATCAGCTAGAAATATAACAAGGAAATAAAAAAAAAAACTTTTTTAATATCACAAATGATATCTTGTTGAGAAGAACTGTCAATTCGTTTGGCTTTTCTCCAGTATGACTATTCTTTCTTCGATTGTCTTATTTTACCTTGATAAATTGACATTTTCATTTGTTGCTTTCATTATATTTACGGTTGATGTATTATTGCGGATAAATATGATTTTCTTTTGAACCCGTAAACCGAGCTTCGTGGTTCATAAAACGGGCTTAAAATTGTGTTTGGTTTGTATGAAATAATTTTGAAATGCAATAAATATTTGATTATGCATGTGCCTTGGTTCTAGGTTGGAGTTTTGCTCGTGGTGTTTATGAGTTCGTTTTAATTACTAGGTACTATTATACCAACCACTAACTACACCGATGATATCTACTTTCAAAGTTATCAATATGAAGGGGTTTATTGGTTTGCTCTGTATGTACCTACCTAGTTAGTCGTTGTATTACTTGAACTAAGACACGCAAGAACAACCGTATAACACAACTGACAAAAGTTATAACATAAGTTGCAACACAAATTGCAACAATCTCGAATATCACACTCATACAACAGCATTCATGTAAAAAATATTCCACAATTTCCATAACAATAAACTCATCTGTTCGTTATTCAATCATCTGAAATCACTAAATTTAGCTGAAAGAATAGCTAGTCAGTCGTGGCCATTCATGAATGTACCGTGTAAATTCAGTATGGCAACACAGGCAAATAAACAGCGCCTCTGTCGCATAAACTCGCCAGCTACGATGCGTTAGTTTGAGACGCTCCGCTGGACACACCGGTGTTGCCATTCGCAATTGCATAGAATTAGGGATTTGGAATGAAAGGGATGTAAGATACAAGAAATATTTAAGTAAATGGGAGGTATATTTTATAGTATCATGAGAATATTGTAGATAATACAGTCGTTACAACATTGAAGTGTTATATAACTAGTTGCAAAAGAGTACAAAGTATTGTAGAAACCATGGCCTGAAAAGACAAATAGTGGGTAAGTACTTGCTCTTAACATGTCGAGCAAGTAATTATCACCAAGGGCAGGGCTTGAATTGAAATTTTCCATCCGTGGTTTTAATAACTGGAACAACAATATCAACAGTCAAATACAAAAAAAAAATGAGGAAGCTATGTCGCTATTTTCTATGTTAAATATTGTAACAAATACTGCAACATATGGCAACACTAGTTACTCAGTTCTGCATAGAGTTACGCATTGATAGTGTTAGCCTAGTGTAGCTTGAAACAAGCGAGTACAATAATTTTACAGCCATTTCATACGTGTATGCATGTTGAAAAGCAATAGGCATACGGCGCATTGCGTTTTGTACTAAGTAATATAGTAAAGGAAACCGGGCGTAACTGTGAATGTTTGTGGTAAAACCTCAACCCACCTAATGTATACCTACATAGATACTTAATATCGATATTTGTGTCATTCCCTAAACGCTTATTTTAAATTGTCAACGGAGAGTCCGATGACAAAGAGTGCAAAATAGGTGCGTTTAAAACGCATTATATATTATTACCATGTTGTTATTATTTTATATATATAATTATATATTTTATATTTTGCACTCGCAGTAGGTTTAAGAATTGATGTAAATTTTCATAATATTCTTAATGAACGATCGAGGATTACCTTTTTTTTTGTATAATTATGTGGAGGTATTGAAAAAAGCCTTTAGGTAGATAGATATTTACAAAGTCAGTACTATTTTGCCTGAACAACATTTTCTTTATTTATTTTATCCACTAACTACAAATTCCGTAATATTCTTCATAAACATATTATAGCATCAAGATTCTAAGAAGACGGAGTTAAGTAAAAGTCTTGAAATTTCTTGAAGAGTTTATATTACACTAAGTAGCCACTATAATTTTTAACTTTTACTTACTTCCTGGTGGGGCGACGTAAAAGTTATGTTACTTCTTTGTTTCTGACTTAGGTGCTTTTAAGCATCGTAAGTTTTCATTTTGTTCTGAACAAGTGGAAACATGCCTTGACTTGCCTGGCTACTTAGAAGCCGTAAACTCAAAATTTTACGAGTCTCAGTACAAACGCGAGTGTTGCAAATATTAATAAAGTAACATGTTTGGTTTTTTTACGGTTAAAAGTCGATAGTTCAGAAATTCTTTTTCGTATTTTTATGTAAATTACGCTTTTTATCGCTGAAAGTTTGCGCTCAGGTTCGCCTGTCTTTTTAGGGTTACCGCCGTACCCGAAGCGTGCCAAACTAAGCCTCCACTGTCCGTCTGTCTGTCAGCCAGATGTATCTCATAAACCATAATAGGTAGACAGTTGAAAAATTCACAGATTATGTATTTCTATTGCCGCTAGAACAAAAAAAAAAAAAAAAATTTAAATAAAGATAAACATGAGGGGCTCCATAACATAAACTTTTGATTTTGAAAAAAAAAGCCTTTTATCCCTTATATGTGGGGTGACATTGTCTAGGTTCCAGCTCATTGAGTAGAGAACAATTTTTTTTATCTTCAGAAATGAAGAAATAGGGGGCTGTAAAAGTTGTCAGTTTTAGATCATTTTTGTACAAGTTCTATCTCAATAACTAACAAGTCAGGAAATTGAAACTTTTGTATATCATTTACCATATACTGTATATAGTCAACAAATACTAAAAACGCCGATTCATTAAGTATTTTATTTAAATAAGGATGATTTTCTGCAACTGCAAAAAATAACTTAGTAATTCATAGTATCATTAAGAAAGACAAATTTATCTTTACAATTTTTTAAAATTTAAGATGTAAAATAATAATATTCTTCAATTAGTATTTTCATTTATTTGCTAAATATTGTACGGTGGTACGGAACCCTTCTTGTGCGAGTCCGACTCGCACTTGGCCGGTTTTTTAAATACAGATACCATTTCTTCTTTCTGAAAATAATATTATTTTTATGCTGCCTATTTTACATTTCATCAAAATTGTTTTAAGCCTGTGTGATTAGTCAAAAAATCTTTCCGTTGTGGGTACCTATCTATCTTTCATTATAAAATGGGGTGATTATATTAGTACATTTCTGTGCGATCTCGGTTTAACCAATTACTTTCGTGTTTGATGTCAAATTAGGAGCATTGACAGCAATGTCGTACTGCGGTTAGCAATCAGGCTGCCATGCCAGCTAATTACTGCATGCAATAAGGTGATTTAGCTGCTGCTAATTTCGCAAAATGTATGAGCATTATAATTAATTTAAAAAATATAAGCTCCGTTTTCACCGACATTTAATCAACCGATTACGCCGATTAAATTTTGGTGAATGGTCCTAAATGTACCGAGCAGTAATCACAGGTTGCGGACACACGAAAATGCCAAACGTATGCCTAGACTGTAACGTAACAGCTACAAAATGTACTCATAATTCTAAATAAAATCTGGAATATCAAGAATACATTTAAATGTCACGTTCAAACCAAGTATGGGGAAGGTTCCAGTCACCCACAGCTGCCCACTTGCATCACAAAATCTAACAAATATACATCATTATTTTAGTGCATAGCATTTATTTAAAATATCGTTCTGTATCAGTCAACTTCAAACAATTGACAAGCAAAGAACGATGTTTTAGCGCTTAATCTATTTAGTGATTCGTGGTGCAAACGGGCCTAAATGTCAGTTAGGTGGATTGAATGACTCGTCAGAGGTTCAGCGTCTCGTTGGATTGTCATCGGGTGCCTAAACTAGTTGTCTTATTTGCGTAGTAGGTGAGCCGTGTTGACAGCTAACACGCTGTTGTGTCAACTGTCACGTCCTCGCCTTATTTGCGAGATAGAGCGTGAATGACGAGATGTCTGATTGCAGCTGTGGGAATTATAATGTGAATTGTGAATGAGACCTGGTTATGCAGTGGAAATGGAATATGGAACATGGTTTTATTTGGTTTTATGTATCAATCAGCAAATGGAAATTATGTTTCAGAGTTGTATTGCGTACGCTTACGAACATTAACAGTGTTAATTTTGTAAGAGTTGTAACACTATGTTCATTTCACCAAATAACCTGGCTGAAACATTCGCCTCTAGCGATCTTAGGAATGCAGTTGTAGGTACTTCACTTGCAATAAGCAATAGAAGGTCTTTTTATTTGCCAAAGACCACACAGCTGAAATGAAAATAAGTGCGTGTCGGACCACGCACCATGAAGGGTTCCGTAGTTGGGATCAATTTATACCAAGAACAAACTCAACATTGCAGTTGAAAAACTTGATCTCCCATACATTCCAACATGTTTTGTACGCACAATATCGAGAGATTTACCATGTTTTTTTAAGATCATAGGCTTCTTATGGGCCTACCACACGCACAAACTGTGGTGAAACTTGTATGTGTGGTAGGCCCATTATAGGTTTTCCTGTAATATATGATGAGTAAAAAACCTTTCTTTTTTTTTTTTTTCAAAATTTTCGGTTCAGTATTTTCTGAGATAAGGGGGGAATGGTCAATTTTTATAAATATCTGTAAAACTATTTATTTTAAAATGATTTAAAAAAAAAACATTTGAAATTTTCATAACAAGTCCTTTCATTTGATATGTCACATACTGTTTGCAAAACTTTTTTAAAACTTTCGAACTCCCTTATTCAAAATTCACTTATTTACGTTACACGCCCGTGTTTGGGTCAAAGAAATTCATATACGTACCAAATTTCAACTAAATTGGTCTGGTAGATTCGGAGCAAATGGGCTGTGACAGACATACAGATAGACACACAAGTGATCTACAAGGGTTCCGTTTTTTCCTTTTGAGGACCGGAACCCTAACAATCTAAAATAGCCACACGTCGGTTAAACCAATCATTTTCTCTAACTCTAACGACAATTCTACAACCAACTCTTCAACATAATCGAACACAAAGAAACTGCGCATACCTTTGGTAGCAACACAGCCAGCCGTATCGATGAGCTGACGTCACATAAATCTTTAAAGACTCACTCAGTTAGTATTATTAGAGTTCACAGACCATCTTCTGCGACAGTCCAACTAGTTTGCGGCTGTAATAGCGAGTCTGTATAAACTGGAGTCAGCTGACACATGTCACTGAGGTAACGAACACAGAATGCAGAGCCACTGTTTTCCAACAAAACACTGTGTACATATATTGTGTTTAGAATTCATCCTAATAGTAGGTAGAAGATTAGATGAAGCTTGTTCCGTCTTGGTTTGCATTAAGTTTTAGCGTTGGACATATTAAATCTGAGATTAGTTTTCACATTATTCTGTAGGATACATTATTTATATGGGAGAATAATTTGTTATAACATACCTTGATATTATCTTGTATCTGGTTTCTATCACAAGTTATATATGGTACCTGTATCTTGGATGCTGTGTGATCGCATCTTCCAGTAGATAATTATTGCTTCGTCAACGTCAGTTTTATGTCCCTCACTGCTAAAAAAATAAAATCCGGAGAAAAAATAAAATAAACTTCTAGCCTAGGATTTCCAATGTATCAATCTAATTCAGCGTTTGATGCTTTACTGAGTTGGTAAACTGGATAAACACTATTTGTGAGACAATAAGAGAAACTAGTTTTTCTAACTTTCTTTAATTTAAAGGTTTTCAATAAATCTAATCCTAAACCATTTTCTTTTACTTTCTTCCTTCTCTTTTAAAAGCCTCTTACAACCTCAAACAGTAAAAACCAAGGAAACATTTTACTACAGTAGCTACTATTACGAATTCAATTCAGAGGTTACCAATGTTTGTACGAAATGTGCCCCACATTGTGGAATACAAATGAAATGAGCTAGCAGTGCCAGTTCGCGTCCGATATTAGAAATAACAAGTTGCAGTGCACGTATGCCCGGTGCTAGGATACCGCATATTATGCACGATGTACGAATATGTAATATAAGATTAACAAATTACAATTTGTACATGTAGGGCAGTATTTTGGTGGAAAATTACGCACAAGCTGTGATTTTCAGAATGTTTTTAAAGAATTTCGAACAGAATAACGGATAATGTGAGTGTTATACATTTTACGTAAGCATCAAGAAGTCTCAAACTTCGAGCAAGTAGTTTGTAAAGCTTGGCTTACTAAGGGTGCATAATGCATAGGGAATTCCCCTATAGGGGAAAAACTTTTAAAGTGATAGTATATATCTACCTACATATTGACATGTCTAAATTATAGAAAACTCTACATATGTCACTGTTTATTAAGTTCACTAGAAGAGCTCCTGTTAAAAAAAAAAAAAAAAACAAAAGATGAGTTGAAAATACTGTACCTTTAATAGAGAAACGTTTTCTACGAAATACTGTGACGTATACCAAACACATTACATATGTACAAAAGCCGAGTTCTAACGAAACTGAATCCCAGTTCATGAGAAATTAGCACCGAAAATTCTAAAGTTCGCTTTTCACTTGCATTTAGGTGGAAGTCAGTGCCGGTTGTAATGTATAGTGACTAGATGTGACACCGAAATGGGTCAAGAGCCCACATTCACTCACTGTTGCACCGGTGTAATTTGTACACCTCGCTATCCGACCTGTATGCTTCCTCTACAAACGGTGGCATACATTTTAATGTGGCCGCGCTGCGTGACATTACAACCGACATATATGCGCTTATCTTTGCTTTATTTTTTTGCTTTACTGTAAATTCAAAGGGGTGAATCTGCGCTATCTAATACACTGAATTAAAAATCTGTGCGAAAGTCGTAAAAGGAATAAACTTGGGTTTTGCGAGTGGAAGTTTTTAGGGTCTTTAAGTGGCAATTTGCCAGAGTCTCTTTCTGAAATATGGGTCTAAGACGAAATTTTATAACAAAATTTCAAAGCATCAGCATAGAAATAGCGCACATTAGAATAAAAAAATTGGATAGAACCATATCGTAAAATAGATAAGATGATTTATGCGTTTCCATTCCCCTAACCAAAATATTATAACGCAAATGCTATTTTGTCGATTTCCATTGGAATTTCCATCTCCCTGTCAAAGGTACGGCTTTATATTCGGCCGGGAGTTGGAGAATGCATTTTCTCGTAGGGTAAGAGGTCAATAAGCGTTAGGGGAGGAAAGTTTCCGCGAACCCCTTACAACTGTCAACGCGAGTTATTCACCCCACGTCAACTGGGGTTAAAAAGTTATCGCCACGGCTCAATAGGAGAAAGTAATAGACGTCCATGGAGTTATAGCTAAAGTTAAAAGTTTTACTAGATATACAAAAATGTTAGGTAGTTTGGTCATCCCCGTGATACCCCTGGGGTAGGAACTAAATCTCTGATGTCAACGGATAGTTCTATCAACAGTCGGTGAACTGGGATTCGAAGTTTGAATTAGGTTTTCAAGTTAAGAGTATCGTCACGCTCTTATTGGATAGCTCGGTAAAAAAAACTTCGTAGTTAGTTAGGAATACGTAACAATGTTTACGATATTAAAGGGGTTCGTCTATAGGCCGACCGCTTATTATTTTTGTTATATTCTTGACCACAGAATAAATAGTATTGTGAAAAGGACATCCCCAAATTAATGTTTAGTGATTGTCCTTCTCACAAAACTTTTGATAATCGGAGAGTCGATACTCTCCGCCAAAATTTTTTAGAATGCTATTGCCACTCGCCTGCAACCTTGACAATAGCGACGCGGTTTTCTTGTGAATGATGGCGTGGAAGCCGTTAGTACGGTTTTGCACAACTATAGTAGCTGCGTTGCACCATCGTGTTCGTGGCAGACCCAACAGCATCCTAAAAATATTATTATATTGTACGTGTAGGTCATCCAGCGTTGTTTTCGTATAATTGACCCAAAGATTCCCTGAAGCACTTGCAATATGCCTTCAAAAGTGTTACTTTCAAAACTTTCACTAGATTGCTACACCGAGCGAATCTTCGGGCCAACATGTTACCTCGGACCGTCAATACCCTACGTTCCCTTTCAATATCAACATTGTCCTTAAGGTCGTCAGTGAGAAAAAGCCTTAGATATTTGACTTTTGTCACTCTTTTGACGTTCAAGCCGTTTAGGCTAATTATTATTTTTATATGTTTAAATATCTCGAGAGCTTAGGGGCCTGGTCTATTGAAAGACGTACGAGGGGCCGAAGCCAACTCGCAGAGGCCTGTTAGACAATTTTATAAGGAATGAGGCACCAACCCACGATTATCCCCATTTGCACTATCCAAGGCCAACCCCCGGTTGGTGCAGGAGTATTGCAGAACGTGAAAACAAAACATATTTGACTTATGGGTTTTGGGTGGCTATAGTGGATTTGCTACCTTGAACTATGGAATAACTATGTTCCCTGCCTGACCAATTGTATATACTATACAAGGATACAATGGCAGGGCGTGACTTGCACACTCAATAATGGGCCCCCGAAAACTGTCGCTAGCATATAGTGACGTAGGGACAAGGGGGCAACATGTCCTGAGGTGCTTGAGGAGTGGAGTGGCTATCAGAACAATCCTAGAGCCCGGAAGATGGTCAAGATCCCTACCAGCACTTACTGGAATACCTCCTTCCCCCGAGCACGTTTGCTCTTGCGAATCTCCATTCAAGCCGGCCAAATGGCAAGAATGAGTTAGGAGCTCTGTTACTCGTCAGTGTTCACTCCAGCCGGTCAATAAAGGCAAGCCAAAGCGGGTTACTGTATCTCTCTTGAACTGGCCTCATCTTAGACCCGTTCCGGCAAAGTAAACTCTACCGGCACAGACCCAGAATTCGGAGCGCGTAAGCCCCACCACGACGTCAAAGTAGAGATACGGCGGTAGGGTTATTATTATTATGTCAGATATAAAACTGAGTCCATGCGCGGTGTGGGATAGGTGACAGTTTTCAGAAGTTGACGAACCACTGAGCTCTCGCATCACAACACCACACCTATCCCACACCACGCAGCTACCTCAGGTACGGACTCAGTTAAGCGGTCGACTTATAGTTGTATGTTATTATTACTTGGATAAATGGCCAGACAGAATTTGAATGGTCACCAGAACATTAGAAAATCAGGGATCACAATATTATCTACTGCAGTTATACTTCTTCGATTTATACCTTATGTGTTTATTACACTTAAATTCATAAAGGTCGTGTAATAAAATGCGCAATCAAGAGAGGTATGAGCACCGGTTACCTTCCGCAAACACGACTTGATCAACACAAAAGTTCCAGCAAAATATGGAAAAAGTGCTCTTCCGAATCCAGCATACAGTATGCCCAAACAATGCAGAGCCCAGAGCACATACAATTTCATGATATTGCTCACACATAGTATGTAAAAGTTAGTATGGGTAGGTATCCATTTCCCTTCCCTCGTAAACTGTTTGCGATAAAACGCTAAAAGGATTATTAAACAGCTGCTAATTACAGTTGCGAGTTATAAAAAGTAATGTATTATCTCGGTTATTTCCACTGGAGGGATAACAGGAGTATTTAATTATTGTTTGTACCGTAATGGACTTTACCTGTATTGATTTTTTGTCATGACGGACGGGTGAATCGCGCTCCACGAATATTTTTTGTGGATATTCTGAGACGTATAAGCCCACGTCGCACGGACATAAAAATATCGCGGCGGAATTTTATCGCGCACTAGATTTTCAACTCTCGGTATTGAGCCGAGCGTTGAGAATCCAGTGCACGAAAAAAATCGCCGCGGGAAAAATCGCCCGTGCGAACCCAGGCTAATAGATGATGATGCATTTGACACACACATCTAAGTGTTTTTTTTTTGGAGTTGTTCAACATCATAATAATGATTTTAGTGATTTTGATTTGGGAAGGAATTTTATTATTATATTATAATTTATATTATATTTATATATTTATTATTATTATATATTTATTATTTATATTATTATATTATAATTTTATTTTATCGTTGAATGTTGTTTAGTCTTCGGCTAGTTAATTAGTAAACAATTTGATTACAATTTGGTGGAAAATAAATCGCCTTTAGAATTTTGTAAAATCGTGTTCTGAACGAAGCTTAGTCTGGAAGTTAGTAAAGGCCAAACTGAACCATGGTTTAATATCGTAGATGGCATTACAGTCAGATTTCGAACGAGAAGACGACGATAACAATGCATTGTCATCTTAACGTGCTGCCATGTCGGTTGCGGTTAATGGCAAGGCAGGTTACTCGCAGTAATCTGCGACACCGCATTAGACAACTATTGTGACGTTCACCCTACATTCTAATATCTATGAAAATCTATACTTGAAACGTGAACAGCTATAGTGATGTAGCTTTAAATATTTAGATTTGTTATTCATTTGTCTACAGACTAAAAGCATTTTACTTGTTTTAAATAAAAAGATCAGATTCTGATTAGAACTCTTTTTTCAAAAATATGAAATAACTTCTCCCGCTCTGGGCTTACTGACTAAAAGCCACCCGTGTTCCTTCAGTTGCCTGTATGTTGCCCAGGGCCACGGTATCCCTTTCGGACTTATCGCGAACACAGAAGGCCTCGGCCTTAGCGGACTCATTCAGTTGTGCTGACATTTCTTTGAAGCGTGCGTGGAACACAACGCGCCGTCAACCCGGGCCTGTCTTTACTGATGGCGAGCTGCCCATTGCTCACCGTCCGCAAGCCCAGGCCTACAGTGGCCGGGAATCGGCCTGCGGCTCCCGACGCCCAGGGTGTTAGGGCACCGCGGTTAGGAGCGTGAGGGCGCGAAATTTGCCTCTGCTTCGCAGAAGGAGGTGACGGCCTCCCATGCCCTTTCACTCTGTACCATGGCCTGGATCAGGGCCGGACGCGAGAAATCAACGCCGCCGATTGCCTCCACGAGGACACGGCGATGCTCCACCCAAGCCGGACTGCTTCACTGTGCCCATAATTTTTCTTTCTTTCTTTTCTTTTTCTTCTAGTTACGTTGAACGGATGTTGTTTGTCCAAGGCAAGCAACAACCCGATTAGTTTGTTTGTTTCTTTGAAAAATCCTTATCAAAATTCATTTGATCAACACGCTTGTATTTCTCGGAGGGTTAGGCAGAGTTGTACCTACTTATCGTATATACCCACATTTCGCCAATTATGTTTAAGTCCCCTGTAATGGGGGGCGAGCCTATTGCCATCAACCGGGCACAAATTCAGACTTCGGGCTATTACTGATCGAAAAACCCAATAACAACCCAATCGAAACCAACACCTCATCTTTAGCTGTAGCACCTGCGACCACTAGACCAACTTAGCAGATAATTTAATCAATATTTAGTTTAATAACCATACAGTCCTATTTTATCTCGATACATTTCATTCTAGTTTCCGAGAAATTATAACACAGTTCATATTCCATCCTGTTGTCAGATGTCATTTATATTTAGAGTAGCTAAATATATTGTAACACCGACGTGTCTGAATTTTGTTCGTCAGTTGTATTTTAGATTGGATATTCAATTGAGTCAGCAGATTATGCGTTTCATGTGAATTCATGTTATTTATCTCATGACATCAGTTTTGATGCAAACGAATGTGTTATCAAAAAGCTTTGCATGTATTTCTAACGTTTTTAGCTGGACAAATAATAGTATAAAGTATTGTACCTACATTTGCATTTTATGGAAAGAGATTTAAATTACTTCCGGTGAAAATTTAGCGATCCCCATCTTTTTAGTGGGTGAGCTGGATTGAATAGTTTTCCGTGTATTTACAACTAAATAACTATACAAATTTAAACCTTACATATTATTAAAACGGAATTTAGAACAAATAATTATACCTGCATTCTGATATCATGCTCTATCGATATCCAAAACCCGCACTATCTATTGATTTCCCGTTTGCATTGGCAATAGTTGCTCTTAAATTGTTCGGTTGAGCCCGTCCCTAATTATCGGTGCGCGTTGCAGCCAATAGGCCAAAACCGAACGGTACCAGGTTTCGCGGCTAGTTAATTGTAGAACACAGGCTATTGCCGCTCCATAAATCTCCGTCGACTTAACGTCGGCACCGTGAAATATTAACCGCACGCCCGTTTTGACGCCCCGCGCACACTACACTAAATAAATAATAAAATATCGCTGGAAGAGCCTATAAACATTTTTATCCGCGCGCACGTTGATTAAGAAACTCATTGTTTTTGTCTCGTTGCACATTAATTTTATCTCTGTGTCGCCGCAATTCATTGGCTATCTACGTATAAGTATCCAAACAATTGGTTCGAGGGAATATGGACAGGCTTAACATTAATTAGTTCCATATCTTCGATTGAATGGCTTGTAAGAGCGTTTATTGAAATGAAACCTCTTTAATTAATGATGCTGAATTTTCGATACTTTTGTATTTGCGATTTTGTACTGTTAACTTTTTGGATTGATTGATTGGCCAATTTATTATAAATTATTATTTCAATAAAAACCTCAAATCAGAAAATTCATAATTATTTGGCCACCTTTTTGTTTTGTATCGAATCATTTCCAGCATTATTAGCATAATGCTCCATGAGCTCAAATTATGACTTTACTATGCATACGGAGCTACGTGGGAGGGGTGGTTTAGCATCAATCAAGGAATTAGGACGCTAATCTCATTTGTCCGTTTATACTGCTCGGTCCCTCTCGACTATGCGTGAGCATTTGCAGTGATAATCACGCAATACACATCGTGAATGTAAGCTATGCATATACATTAGTTTACACTATCTTTTTAACGAGTCCTTGATTATCTCATTTATATGGGGCTGCTCTGCCGCAGCCATATTGTTAATTGATAGAATTATGCGTATTTTTTTAAATTATGCAAACTAACGTTACGTGATGGTCAAATCCTAACTAATATTATAAATGCGAAAGTGAGTTTGTTTGTTTATTTGTTACGCTTTCATACTAAAACGGCTGAACGTATTTTGATGAAATTTGGCACGTGGGTAGATCATAACCTGTAAAAGGACATCTATAATAAGACCTTACCCTATCCTATCAAAAATATATAAGGATACCTTTTATCCCGAAATTCCCAAGGATCGAGACTTATGCGGGTAAAATCGCGGGGCGCAGCTAGTAGGATAATATTTTTAAACAAGATTATTGAATGGTCCCATTTGATAAATTGCATGGCTGAAACGTAATTATTATACCCAAGTTATTTGTTGAATTCTGGACCTTATTAATTGCACTAAATCTAATAGTACATAAAACTTGAAAAACTGTTCTGCTTGATGCGTTCCGTTCCATGCTATTGTTTATGCACCTTAGCTTGCAAAGGGTAGTCAAGCAAACATATTACTACTACAAAAAAGATCGAATACTCTTTAAAACTAATCTCGTTAATTTTACTCTTTGTAGGTACATAAACTCTGAAAAAAAAAAAAACTTACGTTTGTTATAAAGTCCCTATATTAACTTTACCAAAACAGTTAACAAAAGCACTGCATTTCGCACACACTACGAGCTACAAACTAGAACCTTCGCGTTGTTTCTCTACAATAAGTTGCTGGTTTTCACCGAATTTACTAAGCCGCCATTTTGATTACGTCACAGTTCCCCTATACGCCGTAAGTTACGTCTCACTGTTCCGCTACAGACCGTACGTTACGCCAATCACATAAAAGTGACGAGTGGAGCAGTAGTATATGAGTGAGGTAACTTTGCCTAAACATATACAAAAATACATTTCACACACTACGAGCTACGAAGTAAATCTACCCATTTTACCTTCACAATTGTCGCTGGTTTTCCACGGGATTTATAAAGCGGCCATTTTGATTGCTTCACAGTTCCGCTACAGGCCGTCAGTTACGCCAATCACATAAAAGTGACGAGTGGACGAGTGATATATGAGTGAGGCTCCGAAGCGATCCATACGTTCAGTTTTTACGAAGCCCCCGGCCAATGATTGATGTTACTAACATTGACCCGAATCGATTACCGGTCTCCACTGAATTTTGGTAGTACTTTCTTTATTCTGCTAATCATTCATTATTGGGTTTGTTGATTCACCTGATAAATATATTTGTCATTGTTTAATCTAATCTATGGGAAAGCTTTTCGTGTGTCCAATAGAAAGCAATTTTTCATAAAAACATATTTTAAAAATAAGGTGTTAAGGTGCAAATAGGCCTATAAGTACCAACTAGTAAGGCT
Organism: Omphaloscelis lunosa; assembly: GCA_916610215.1. Taxonomy (NCBI): domain Eukaryota; kingdom Metazoa; phylum Arthropoda; class Insecta; order Lepidoptera; family Noctuidae; genus Omphaloscelis; species Omphaloscelis lunosa. Next base: position 11,755,171 of record OU744258.1, read on the forward strand.
ACGCCTGCCAACAAACTGCTTAGCAGTTTGGAAGAGCATAATAATATGTATTTTGAAAAATACATATTGTTTGTGAATAAACGCTTTTTTTTTCATATTATTACTTTCCAAAGTAGGTACCATCGGGGTAACGCATAGCTAACTAATTTGAAAACAAAATCCCGTGCACACGACCCTTTTTTTCGTAGGTAAGCGTTACTATAGCGGCCGAGCGCTGCAAGCAAGAATAGTAATTACAGTGTACAGATATGCGTTTCTTCGATAGTACCTACCCAACTAAAATATAAAATTAGGGATATGGAACATTGTGTGTAACAGATTTTAAATTAACACAACGTCACGCCTGTATTCCCCGAAGGGTTAGGCAGAGGTGCACCTTATAGTACACCCACATTTCGCCAGTTTTGTCTTGATGCCTATGGTCCCATGTAACATGAGGCGAGCCTATTGACATCGACCGGGCACAAATCCGTTTCGTGCTTCCGGACTCCGACCTTCCGGGCTCCGGGCTTCACTGAGGAATTCAAAATGGAAAACCCAGTAACACTTTGCCTAACCCGGGAATCGAACCCAAACCTCATGCTCATGCTCATGTGCTTGCAGTTGCGACCACTAAACCAACAAGGTAGTCACTGCCTGTCACTGGGCTTTATTCTAAAATAATGCCCATTCACTATGAACTATCTTGCCCACGATTACTTCACGTGATTTAGTCATTGTAAATATTTATTAAAATAATCAGTTCTAATATAATCCTTATTAGTTGTGTATGTGTGCACTAATCCTACCAGATGTACATTATAACAGATTATAAATTGTAGGCCAACACCTGCCAAGTGCGAGTTATACTCGCGTAATCAAGGGTTTCCGTACCAGGTGATTTTCTTCTTGCCGGGGTCGCGAACAAGTCCGAAAGGGAGATCGTGGCCCCCGGCAACATGGCAACTGAAGGAACACGGGTGGGTTTTAGTCAGTAAGAGTCTGACACGCCCTCCCGCTCCGCCCAGAGCGGGAGAAGTTATTTGATAACTTTCCACCCAAAAAAAGGTGATTTTCTTCTGTAATCAGTGAAAGTAGTAACAGCCGCACGGGTCGATCCATCAGGTTAAACTACGATTGCCGGGATGGGCCCGGGGACGGGTGACCATTTTGACATACCGAGACTCCTTCGTGCCTTGGAAAGCAAGTTAACCCGTTGGTCCCGGCTCTTTGACAGTCGTTGCGGGTCGTCAGAAGCCCGAAAGTATGACAACTAGCTAACTTACCAAGGGTATCTTATTACCCAGTTACTGGGTTGTTGAGGTCAGATAGGCAGTCGCTCAATGTAAAATATTGGTATTCCGCTGCATCCGGTTAGATTGGAAGCCGACCCCAACATAGTTGGGAAAAGACTAGACAGATTGATTGAATCAGTTAAAATGTCGACCTTGATGGCCATCAATGAAATACGGCCAACCATTATGCAACTAATTTATTATGCTTAAAATTAATTTAATAGATTTATTATACAGTAACATAAATATACGGAACCCTAAAACAAGTTGAGACATGTATAATATAATTAGTGAATTAATTTATCATAGTGATTGTAGACGGAATGGACAGATAAATATTGAAGGAATGTATTATTCTACAGGCGCGACGGCTCTAAACAACTCGATTCCTACCAGCTTCCCTTTGGAAATTCGGAACACAACTATTCTATCGTCGTTGAATAATCACACTATACGTATTTGATACACCATAAAATTAAAACATTACAAAACGCCAACATACATTAAATTTTTTATCTTACTATCCCAACAACAAAACATTTTGCACTAAAATAACTTAAAGGCGCGTCCAGCTTCCCGGAAGACACAGTGAAGCATATGGTGGAAATCTGCCCCCTGGCTTGAGCGGAGTATATCCGTGTCCTCGTGGAGGCGATCGGTGGCGGTCTACCTCGGTCACCTCCGGAGCATCGTCATCGTCATCGGCGGTGTGCTCCGCATCGGGCACCACAGTAGGTGGAACCATCGACGGGGGAGTATATTCCCCTCTTGAAGGTAACAAAGCGCTCACCACGTCCTCCACAAGCAGGGGGCCAGAGACTCTGCCTCCTCAGTGGAGGAGTTTCTACCGCACTGGGCGTCCCCACGGGTCTGAGTCTCCAGCGACTCCTCGCGGGCCAATGCCCTGGCCTGCAGGATCTCCACTTTGAGGGCGGTCTTCACCACGCTGTACTCCTCGTACACACGGCTATACATCAAGCTATACATTTCCAGTATAAGCTAACCTCGCATTGTTCGGAAATCCTAAGAATACATGAAGGGATCACTATAAACTGGAAATGTATAGCTTGATGTATAACCGTGTGTACAACTCCGCCTGAATGGCTTCCGTATCCTGAGGCTGAATACGGAGCCTGTGGTACCTGGTGTATCGGCGTCGCGCAGCCTGGAGTACCGGCGTCGCGCAGTAGCGCACGTATAGCGCAGCGTCGTCAGCTGTTGAAGAGGTCCGATAAGGCCAATGCCTACCGGGGTTGCGGGTTTGTCCGAAAGGGTGGGTTAGTGTGGTCCCTGGCAATATATCATTTTTTTTTAAATAAAGACAATTATGACGTCACTTCGGTCACGTCACACTACGGTTTCTTAGCAGCCGGGTAAGCCGATCTGCAACTAGTTACGATAGTAGTAGAAAAAGCGTGCGTGGGAGTGTGGAGGAATTATTGCTATTGCACCATTTCTGGCACACGCATTTGATTCGGTTGTTTTCATTGACTTTCGTAATGGGTTCGGCTCGGACTTCGAAAACATTTCATCCTTTGATTGACAATGTGGGGTTGTTTTTTGACGTAATCGCATTAAAACCATATTTTAATTTGAATTTTGTTCGCTCAGTATTTATTGAATTAATTAGTTTATCATTACTAGTAGTAGTAATATTTGTTTATAGTTATAGAACAATGATTAAGATAGTGTTTTTTTAAGTGTTTTGAGTTTAGTGAATGTAAAAGTAAAGTACGTTGTTATTATGTGTTTGGGGTAAGTCGATAGTTTAATAAGTTGAAATTACTTAATTAAATTTGAAAAGTAATTAGTACAATCAGTGGGATTAGGATGGCGGCATTCGTATTACATTTTTGTTTGACAGATTATTTACTTTGCGAGGAAACATGCTTTTGAAGGTTAAGTTTTGAAAATATACATATAAATTATACATACTTTCAACAAGGTTTCAGTATAATTAAGTATAATATTTCAGTACAATAAAGGTATTAGGTTATTGTTAATAATCTTGTTTCAACGAAGAGTACGGAATGGGCCAATTTTTTTTGCACGCAAGTGTAGAAAAGTTGATCGAAATAGGAATGTAATGAAACGGTTTATTGACACCGTTTTTGATAGGCAAACAAGAAGTTATTTTTCGCGGCCATGACGAAAGTCCGAAGAGACGTCTTTTTTTTTACTCCAGCTTATCTGTGATTTACCACACCTCGCCACTGTAAGCCTAAGATTATAAAAATAGATTAAATAATCAAATATTACACGTAATGGGCCTATAGATTAAAGAACGATTAATAATAATATTAATGCAATGCCAGATAAAAAAACGTGTTTTTTTAAAGTGAAAACTTTTAAAGGCGTGTTGGGCATTTTTGAGATGGGAAATAAAAATTTAACTCGCGACACCGTTACCGACACCTCACTTTTGTAAACGCAATTGTGCTCTTTATATATATTACGTTACGGATCAATGTTCTATGCAAGTATTTTCTTGTTCAAGTTTTAACTTCTGTCGGCACTCCCGGAGTGCCATTGTTTTTTTTTTTTCTTCTTCATTCCATTGAATCGTATGACTATTTATTTCCATAGAAGCCTGAATAGCAAACTTAGGGTAACTGTTGTCTGTGTAATGATTAGAACACAAAATGTTACCATTTGCTGTACAGTAATAGGCCACACGCTAGTGGTTACAAAACCACTATAAGCTGGCCTCATATTCTGTTGAAACTCTGTACTAAACTAGGGGACAGTTTCTCGAACGAAAATGATCGCAAAATTAATGTGACAAATTGTCAAGCGCGCGTAAAGTGCTGCGATTGGCTGTTGATGAAACATTCAACCAATCGCAGCAATTTACGCGCGTGTTAGAAAGTACGGTATACAGTTTAAGTGTATATAATATAGGTCTTACCCAAATTAGCAAGCTTTGAGTGTCAGAATGATTACTGGTTATTTACTGTGTATGAACGTTCTGATGAATATGTTTGGTAGGGAAAGGATTTCATGAAGTAAAGCACAGAAAGATAAGGCTAGACATTTATTTAATCAGACTTATCAGTATTAAATCAGAAAGCTAGTTGTCCGTTCGCAAAGCTAGGTCTTCATGTCTTCGGTCTACGGTAAGTTGGTTTACAAACTATTTTGAACCAAACAAAATTTTCTAGGCAACTGACATTAGGACGCAGTGAATAGCTTTGAAGATTTTTGCGATTGTTATTTGAGTTTACTGTTACTGTTAACTTTACAGCTGGCATAAATTGTCAAGTTTATTCATCGTCTCTTCTCAAGCATGAAACAATAAACTTGAAGGCCTTTTCTCCTATGTCATAAATATCACGTTACTATAAGTGAGAATAATAAAATTTAACGATATATCCACGTAATGTCAGGATTTTACTAGGAGTGTTTGAATTGCGGCCATTATTTTTACGCGATTACGGCTAATGTAGAAGTTATGAGTTGGACATGTGTGTTTGTATGGTCTGTTCCAAAAGTATGAGATGGAAATGTAAACAAATCGAACAGTAAACGTACCTGTGGATGTCAATTTGCAGTGACACTTACAAATTGAATGCTTTGTTTTGCTTTGTAATACTTCAACCTGAAATTCTAATTTTCAATCAACTTGTTGTTAATAAATAAAGTCTTTTGCGAATTGTTCAGAACACAAAACTTATTATTAAAGAAAATCGAAATAGGTCGAAGAAATAAATGGTTCTTGTAGGTAGCTAACGAATTTCAGTTCCATTGTTTTGATAAGTAAAACAGAATATCGAAACGATTCCTCGATATTGCTCCTTTAGTGTTTAAAGGCGCCGAGTCCTTTAGTTGTTATCTTTTAGAAAGCACTTATATAATGAAAGAGAACGGAGCACTTGGGACAAAATGCGGGTAGTTTTGAAGCTGTAGAGCTTACAGCGTAAAACTGATTTTATTTTGCTACGCCATTTAATTGATTGGAAAATAAAAGGAATAGCCTTTACTTCTTTTTAGTTTCATTGGAAATTTGAAAGGATCAATATTATTTCCACCCACATTTTTAGGCAAGACGAATCTTTGCCTAAAAATGTGGGTTAGCGACAATATCTTCAAGTTAACCTCAGTTTATCAAACAAAATCTTTAGATCATGAGAAACGTGAAGAGTTCATAGAAAACTGTAGATTAAACAAAGGATTTTACTAATCCAGTTTTCCTTTAATAACCATAACTATTAGAGAGCTACGTTGATGGGTGGCTGAACATAATCTTCAACCTAAATTATTCCGAAATGTACGTTGTATCTTTTATTCACCAGTAGCGTTGTACATCTCTGTTTAATATAAAGCCAATGTAACCTCAATTACAACTCTGCACTGACCACGAAATTTAACATCACTCAGGAGTCGCTATAGCAATTACAAACTTATTATCTAAGCCGTAAGCCGTAAGCTCCTTTATGTATCGTGGGGAATTTTGGGGAGAACTTCAGAACTTCATTAAGACGCTACGGTTTCCCTGCACCGGTCAAAGTTGGGCTCTCAGACATGCTCGAGCACCTTTAGATGCCGTCTTAATGTTGCTAACTAAAGATGTACCAACCCTCCACTTTCGTTATTTTATCTCCGACAAGATTAGTGAGTTACAACCGCGAGTCACACTTTTACGTTAGTTGCTAAGTATTGGCGTAGTTCGGTGTTCAAGTAACTTTTCTGTTAGGATGTATTTAGTTTCTTTTCGTCGTTGAATTACCGATATTTTCGGAAAAAATCATAGGTTTTGAAAGAATGAGGATTGATTAAAAACTGTTTAATAAAACCCAAACAGTTCCCCAACAAACAGAGCCGAAGGAAAATTTTAAACAATGAAAAATTTCTCTTCTCCCTTATCTCGTTATAATGAATACCTTCGGAGGATTCTTTTCGCATAGTTCTGATAAAGAGGAGCGTCAAAACTTCAAATTAAGATTCTTCGAGTTCCGCGCAAGGGAATAAGATTAATGAAGGATGGCACCTGGGGGTCGCCGCCCCACTAACGATAGCACCGGGTCAGAGGGGAAATAACAGTTCAAAAAAATAATAAACGGAAAAAGCTCCTCATAGATACCGACTGTAGAAAGAGTAGATGTTTATGCATTGTGGAATGTTATTCTGAAAAGGACATCACATTCTGTTGAATTTTCTTAAAGGAACTAGTCGAGGAATCGATAATGTTTAATTAATTCAATATGTATTAAACTACAAACTTAATGAGAGTTTTCAGAATTCAGTTTGCAATGTATAAACTCAACATTTTTGCGGCACAACATGACCTGAATTGCAATATATCGGGTGGTTTTTAAGAGGCGTAGAATTTTAAATTGAAATAACTCTTTTTTTTTAATATCCATGAAATTGGTTTTATTTGATAGATAACTTTATGACATTAATGTTTGTATACAACATGTTCCTTTTGATGTCCCATAACTCTAAGGTTATATGCTATAAGTAAAAAGAATACAAAAAGTCCTAGAACAAGCGTTCCAAAAATACATAATTTCGAAGATAAAATCAATCATGATTTACATAAGTTTTATTGATAAGTACGAGTAAATCATTTTCATTCATATTCAAAGCTAAGAAAATGCGACGTTGTCATATTTCACGTTAGGGTGTTTTACATAAATAATCGTAACTTTGTAGAATTATTTTGTATGAAAGATACGCAAAACGAAAAAAAAAGTACCTATTGAAAAATTATTATATGTCACTTGATTCTTTGACATACCCTAGAGTTATGGGATATCCATGGTTAACGCGAACAATTTTTATTTTAATGGCTTAATTTACTGAAAGAAACATTTGACGAACGATTGTCTGTTTCATGTTTTTTTTCACGAATGGTCAAATCATCGTTTGTGGGATTTGACGCCATTACATTATTTCCTCTGGGAATATGTCAAGTCACATGTCTACGCCGATAAACCAGAAACAATGAGGTTAAAAACTGAAAGCTCATAACAGGTGGCAGCACAGTTGTACGTCTTTAAACCGCCATTGTTATGTTTATGTTTACTTTTGTGTCGAACACAAATTATACAAAACTAAATAAATATGTATGAGAATTGGAGTGTAGCACTAATAAAAGACGAGCTAAGGACAGGGGAAGCGTCTAACACTGGTAAAAAAGCAGCTTTAGTGGAAAAGTCAATAAATTATGAACGTTTTATGATTTATAGGTTATTTGGTGTTTGTTGATTTTAAGTTGGTTTTTTGTTAAAGACTGGAGGCGTATGATAGAAGTAACCCGATCAGAGTTGAAAAACCTCAGAGATAGCACTTCTAGCACTGATCTAATGTGATAATATAAGCACACACATACTTTACTATAATTTACATAATATCACATCACAAGTGCCTGTATGTAATGAAAACAGACTTAGTTCTCTTGAGAGCATCACCTATAAACCACTTTCTCCCATAAAAGGCTTAAAGGATAGCATATCGTCTTGACGAAATATCGGATTCAATTTTTTTCGGAGAGCTTTCTCCAACAGTTTTCTTCTTATAACATCTTTGGCAAATACATCCCATGTATGGCCTCGTTTTTTTTGCAGTAAACAGCTGCGCAACTGGGCTCAATAATTAATTATTCGTAAAAGAAGTCGCTTGTTTACAAAAAATGTATGGCTAGCTGTCAAATTATCAGATGCTGGAGATTAGCGCCATCTGAAGTGAGCAAGTGGCATAGTTTTTATCACTATTGAGCACTTCTTTCTTTTTCGTGTGGTTAGTGACCAACCTGAATAAAGCCAATTTCATGGATATTAAAAATATGTTATTGTGTTATATTTCAACTTTAAGTTCTCCGCCTCTAAAAAAAGAACCCTTTACTTCTAAAACAAACCTGCAATAGTTTTCTATTCAACGCCACTATTCTGGCGCATTAGAGCGTGCGTTAATAAGACAATATGTATGTGTCTCAAACAATGAGAATAATAACAGCGCATAATGGCGAATGAGAAAATTGCTCGTTGACTGCCACTAGACTGAATATCACAATGAGACGAGACAACAATGGCCTAGGACCTATATTCTCGAGCCTAGAGTAGCGAACTTAATGAAACAAAAACCGCTTTGGAACTTGAACAGAGGGTGTACGCAAATTGGAGGCGAACGACGCTATTATAGACTTGGCAAAGTTAATGTAACGTTCTTTGTCAGACGTACGTTTTTATTCCGTCTCGTACAGTTTAGATTGGGTGTACACGAACGGGCTCTCCGTTCGGTTTAATCAAAGACCTCTATTGTTAAGAATAGTTTCTACAACGTGCGCGGTATTTCATCGGGTCGGCTCTATATTTCAGATATTCTCTTGAAACAATGCGTTGGTAGCATTTTGAAACGAGTTTCTCTTGAATGTCGACTTGTTCACATTATTTTGTGCGGTGGCTTGCTATGCATATTATAGTGTATCGATTGATTTAATGGTTAAACGTTAGGCTAAAATAAGTTAAAAAAATACACGCTACCTAACTGGGGAAGGCTATTGAGCGTTGTGTTTCATAAAAATTTATTTATATTCTATTTTTTGTCGAACAATTTCTGATATAGCTCGCAACAAAAGCTAACAATGCACAAATCAGCTGACAATGTAACTATCGACGCGCAACCGTAGTTTATACGCAGTTCCATACAACTATAGTGCACTAAAGCTGTGCTCGGACGGATTTTTATTACTTTTTGCATGTCAACCGTGAACTTTATGGATGCAATTATTGTTGAAACACGCGGTGAGATTTATAGCAACAATCATGGTGACGCTTGGATAGTGTTGCCCAGATTGTTTGATCATCATTAAAATATCGCCAAACTTGCTGGCTTTATTTATATGCTTGTTATTCAGTAAGGGACTGGTTGTTTTATTGTGTATGCGGCCCATTCCATCGATGTTATAAACAGTAATTCTTTAGAGGATTTTCCGAGTTACGTTTGGTGATCAACAAAAAATGTTACGTAGTAGGCACTTCACTAAGTTTGGCATAAACATCGCTGTTAATCAAGCTCGGAAAAACGAAAATAGATACTTTATCAAACTCAGAAGCATGAGAATGTTGTTCAAAAGACGATACATCGTTTAAAAGGAAAGCACAAATGTAAGAGAACTTTCAGCAACTTCCAGGAATCTTGAAAGCCGCTAAGACCCCAACATCTCGTTGCGCGGGGAAACAAGACAATGCTTTTAACCGATTCTAATGTGGGAGGGTCCACAGCTCATATATTTACATTTTCCGTAACGAGTTTTTCCGAAGTTTTCCGGAGATATTCATGAATATGCACCCTAAGTAAAAAAACAGCAACAAGTTCAGACTGGATTTATGTTCAATGTGACTTACATATTTTTGTCGAATGTGATTGATTGGATTTCAGACTTTTCTAGTACTCAAAACTCAGTTGGTCTCCTAGAGCTTATAAGAAAAAGGATCAATTGGCATCGAAAAAAATGTTTCCAGACCTCGTAGCAATAACTTTTTATCAATAATATTCAATGTACAGTTTTGAATTCGCTACAATTTTATTATACGGATAGAATAGACATAGATTAGATTGTCTTTTTTAGTTATAAGCAGGAAGAAAGATCACCAACGGAACCCTAGTCTGTCTATCTGTATGTCGGTACCGAACCCTCTCCTTGGTACGCGATTCCGAATCGAACTTGGCCGGTTTTTTACATTTTTTGTGTGTGTTTACAAATTTTCACATTAATAATATTAGTAGGATAATAATCAAGAACAATGGGGTAACTATCAGTTTTTAATACCTACAAGGCATCATTGGGTGACTTAAAATCATAATTTATTTTGGAATATTAGTCTATATAATATATTCTACAAATTTATAGTAGGTATGCAGGCAGGTAATTAATTAAGGGGAAATGGAGTCACGTGGTCGTTCGCGTTTAGAAATTTAATAAAAATTTATAAAAAATTGTAAAAAAATAAATTAAGTCAACAAACAAAACATGGGGACATGGCAGTTGTATACATTATATCGTAAAAACCGGCCAAGTGCGTGTCGGACCACGCACAATTAAGGGTTCCGTAGTTGGGATGAATTTATCCAAAGCGCAAACTTAATGTAATTGTTGGAAAACATGTTCTCCCATGCGGAATGTATATGTCGGAATGTATAGGAGAACATGTAATTCGTCATATATACTACTGCCCTCAATTTTTTCACATATCCAAAACCAACCATTTATCTGGCAGAGGGGGGGAATTGGCTCTAAAAAACGACACCCTACACTATGTGATAGACGAGAAAAAAAAAGAAACATGATGTTATTTTACCACTTTGTCGGCGTGATTAATATGAATACCCACCCATGCCAAATTACAGCTTTCTAGTACTAAGAGTCACTAAGAGCCGCGGACAGACACATCGTGTTTACTACGGAACCCTAAAAAAATATTTGTACTAGTATCGTTAACTAGGGAGAAAACAAAGGTTATCAGTACGTCGGAATCTTTTTTTATGTATGTTCCCCATTGATATAAAAACCCAAGATGCACACTCAACGTCTAAAAAACGTCCCTAAAAAATGAGCGCAACATTCTAATTTTTTTTTTTTTTTTTTTTTTTTTTTTTTTTTTTTTTTTTTTTTTTTTTTTTTTCTGTAGGGCATCTCGTAGCTGACCTCTGAGGTCATGACTACTTAACCGGTCAATCCTGTGGTTGCCTTAAGCTGCTACACTCAAAGCCTCCAGCCAGGGGCATACAAAACTAAGCTAAAAAGCTAGGTGAGCGCTCGCTAAGGGCACCCCCTGTGGGGTACGAGCCTCGGCTTAGGGCGTCACCGGAGGGAGGACATCAAAGATGGGACGGGCTGGATCAAAGTTTTGATCATTATTATTAATCGGGGAATTTAAAGCTACGTGCACAGCTGAAACCACTGCTGGCACCTCGTTATCGAGCAAGGGTCGGGGAGGAGTATCATTTACTCGGGGGCGCGGACGCGATCGCAAAGGACCTCGACGGCGAGGTCGGAATGACGGGAGGCGTCTGTATCTGTGTAGAGTACTAGTAGCCCTATTGCTCTCCTGAAGGAGGGTTATGGGGTCATCAGGGTCGGTGAGAATGTGCCTAGGTCGGCGGGTACGGCTAATCCTACTTGGGACATAGCTGGCGGCCTCGACAACCAGAGGGTTGCGATGTTTGACCGCGGAATCGAAGTAACGCTTTGCAAGGCGTTTTAGGAATTGGTGGATCGTGGGAATTCTAAGGTCGAGATGGAGACTCTCGTTCCTAACATACCAGGGGGAGCCTGTGGCCCTACGGAGGAATCGGTTTTGGAGCGTTTGCAACCTATGGATATGATGGGGTTTTGCATGAGCAATGACGGCACCCGCATAGGTCATGATGGGACGAATACACGCTGTGTAGATTCGCAATTTGCACTTAAGTGACATCTTGCTGCGTGCGTTTAGGACGGAATGGAGCCTACCGAGAGCGAAAGCGGCTCGCGAACGAACCTTCTTTATGTGCTCAGCGAAAGTGAGATGGTGGTCGAGGATAACACCTAGGTATTTGGCTCGCTTCTCCCAAGGGATCTGCTTACCGAACATAGTGAGAGGTCGGGGGAGGGGGTCTCTAAGCCTTGTGCGCGGTTTCGAGAAGAGAACCGCTTGGCTTTTTTCGGGATTGACTTCTATGCGCCACTTTCGAAACCAGGCAGCGAGTCGATTGACTGCGCCTTGGAGAGTGTGGGCGATATTGTCGGGGTATCTGGACCTAAAGTAGATGGCCGTATCGTCTGCGAACAGAGCGAAATGCGTCCTTCTACCTGGGTTTGGAATATCGCTAGTGAATAGCGTGAACATGAGGGGAGCTAGCACGGAGCCCTGAGGGACTCCTGCACGAATGGGGCGGGGAGAGGAAAGTGCTCCTTCAATGCGATAGCGGAATACGCGATTCGATAGATAGTCCCGTAAGATGAGTACGAGACGATCCGGCACGCCGAGTTGGTACAGCTTGTATAATAAGCCGTTGTGCCAGACTTTATCGAATGCTTTCGCAATGTCGAAGAAAACTGCACCCGTCAAAGAGCCGCGTTGGAAACCATCGCTTATGAACTCAATGATGCGGTGGGCCTGATGCACGCTAGAGTGCTCAGTTCGAAAGCCGAACTGTTCATTGGGGATGAGGCCCTTGGACTCGGCGAAGTCTCTGAGACGCTTGTAAATAAGCCTCTCATAGATTTTTCCGAGAACCTTGAGCAAACTGATGGGACGGTAGCTAGAGGGGTCGGTACTGGGTTTACCGGGCTTTCTGATACCTATGACGGTGGCTTCTTTCCACGACTGGGGAAAGAAGTTGTTGCTTAAGGCACCATTGAAGATGGTAGTCAAGAGCATTATCAGGTGGGCAGGGAATAATTGGATCACCCTATTGGTGAGTCCATCTGAACCGGGAGCTTTACGAGCTTTAAGACCTTTGATAATGTCGTGCACTTCGTCTGGAGCGACGGGAGGCAGTGGACAATCAGGGTCGTCGACAGGAGGGAGAGAGGCTCTACGTTCGACTTCAGCGTCAACCTTTAGGAGGTGAGCTTGGTCTACTGGCAGGGAGCTGGGTGAGCATTGGGCCTCGAGGGTGTCGGCCAGGCATTCTGCCTTTTCAACGTCCTCGAAGGCTATGGTCTTATCGGGACGGGTCAGGGGGGGCATGGAGGAAGTTTGAGGGGATTTGAGTTTCCTCTGAAGTTCCCAAAATGCCAGATGGTTGGGCTCTAGTTCGCCGAGCATCTTGTCCCAGCCCGCGTCACGCAGCTCCTGTATGCGTGTCTTTACAGATCTCTGTAAATAGCGCATATGGGCTTTGTTTGCGGGGCAGGGGAAGCTACTGTAGGCACGGACGGCCGCGTTCTTCTCAGTCAGTAATGCACGCACATCGTCCGGCAAGCTCCAGTGACGGTCGTCCGTCACTGTAACCTCCCTTGAACATTCGTTCAGGACGGTTTGTACGTGATTAGTGAGTGAGTCGATCGCGGACGTCGTGTCTGCGATAGAGTTGAACACGTCGGGAATAGAGTCTAACTGAGGGGACGTGTTGGATTTCAGCTGAGTGCTTACTTTCTTCCAGTCCGTGATCCTCTTAGTGATAGGGGGAGAGTTTGGGCCGCGGAGACCTATGCGGGGGTCTAATCTCATGACTACCGGACGGTGATCAGAGTCGAGCTCGTTAATAGCTTCTATGGAGTCTAGTCTTAGGTTGACGTTCTTAAGGAGCGCCACATCTAAGATATCAGGGGCATGATTTACGTTAACCGGAAAGTGGGTGGGAGTCATTGGAGCGATGACGTCAAAGGTCAGAGAGTGGGAGAGGTCGAACAAGTGTCGGCCTCTTGTAGTAGTTACCGAACTATTCCAGGAGGGATGTTTGGCATTGAAATCGCCCGCTAAAATGAGCGAGTTACTCATAGTGAGTAGAATCGAGAGGTCGTCAGAGAGGAGTTGGAAATTCTCCGAAGTATTAGCGGGGGGGAGATAGACCGATACGAGAGTGATCGGCTGGTGGCCTGACATGCCGAGGCGGCAGGCCGAAACTTCTAATCGTGAGAGGGGAGGAGGGTCAATTGGGATGCAGTGAAGCTGCTTTTTGTAGTAAATCAGGGTACCTCCTCTATGGCAACGTGACCTATCGTTGCGAACTATCCGGTAGTTAGCTATTGATGGGTTACGGTTGCAAGGTTTTAGGAAAGTCTCTTGGACTAAGAGGACGTCTATTTGATGATCGCGGAGGAAAGCCGCAATCTCTTCGCGTTGATTTTTAATGCCGTTTGCATTGAAATAACCTATTATTAGGGATCGCGGTTTGAACCTAGCTAAGACCGTGTTATCCATAATGGGGTTTAGTAGCGAGGGAGGTTAGGGCTTGCGTAATGTCCGGATACGCGTTGTAGATGGCCTGGATCTGGAGGAGATTGCCATGGGCCGCAAGGATTTCGTTGGCCATTGTCTTTGCGCGAGGGGAGACGAAGGCCAAGAAGGTTGACGTAATTACGTTGAACGAGTCAACGGAGACGTTGGGGGTAGCCACGGGAGTGGATTGAGAAGGACGCGTAGCTTTAAGAGCGGACGTGGGTTTCGCGGGGGGCGCGGCGGGCGCAGCGGCGCGAATACGGGGATCCATAAGGCGGGGGAGGGGAGCGGGGGGAGGGGGAGGGAAATTTGAAAATTGAGAGGGCACCATGGCAGGAAAAGACTGCTGGTGGTGGAGGTAACTCCACGGACTAGGCCTCTGAGGGCTTAGACGTTGGGGCAAATGGGATGAGGGAATCCTATAAGAGGAGGGAGCTTCCCTTTGCTGGCGGGCGTCGAAACGCTTGGCCAGTTTGGGAGAAGAGGCCTTAGGGGCTTTGGGGCAACCACGGTAGTTGGCCGGGTGGCCTTGTTTGCCGCATAGAACGCAGCTGGGAAGGTCAGTGCAAAGGGTACGATCCTTTGGACGGGGACAGTCTGAAGTGCCATGCTCACCCAGGCACTTGACGCATCTGGGTGTGGCATGGCAGTTCCTCTGAGAGTGACCGTATAGTTGGCAGCGGTGGCATTGACCGACAATGCCACTCTTGTGGGGTTTCTCAATTTCGAACCCTGTGAGATTGCACAGGGAACGAATTTGGAATATCGGGTGGTGGCCCTCGACGGGCGGGCAGATTACGAGTATCATATCGTAAGATTCACCGCCTCTAGAGCGGTGCATACGATGGACCTCGTCAACGGGGACTTTTTGCGACTGAAGGTCGCTGAGGATCTCGGCGGGGAGGATTTCGCGTGGGATTCGCTTAATCACGACGCGGATTTGCTTTTCCTCTGGGAGTGAGTAGGTGTGGTATGACACACCTCTCATTCTCAGAAGACGGGTTAGGTCCCTAAAGTCGCGCGACGTAGGGACGGAGACTTTGATACCCTGCTGGGTATTTCGGGCGCTAGAGAAATTGATTTTGTGTTCGGCACACCATTTCGAGATGTCCGTCCACTTTCCCTTGTCCTGAATGAACAAGGGTGGCGGGAGAGGGATCTTTTTAGCGTTAGGCGCGGGGGTATCCTTCGCGGAGGATGACGCAATCGGGCGGGTAGTGGAGGGGGAAGCTACTGTAGCGCAGCTTACGGATGACGTAATCGGACGGGAGGTGGTGGGGGAAGCTACTATAGCGCAAGTCGCGGGGGTAGCGGGAGAGATTTTACAGGACGGTACTAATGGTGCGGGCGACGAGGGAGCAAAGTCTAAGTCCTCAAGCGCAACGACCTTGCTGGCCTGGGACGAGCTCTGCTTCTTGTTTTTCCTCTTCTTGCCCTTTCCTTGGACGGTTGTGAAACCGTCGTCGGATTGGGAGGAGGATGAGGAAGAAGAAGAAGCAGCGGACTCCGCTTCGTCGTCGTCCGAACCATAGGGGTACGGGGTAGTGGGCCGCTTTGAGGAAGCGGCGCTGATGGGAGCGTCAGTGTCCATAGACTCTGACGGACTGGGGGGTCTAGATGGCTCTGTAGCCGGGGGGGTTTCTAGTGCATCGCTAAAGTTAGCGATGCTATTGTCAGAGGGACAGGACTGAGATTCAGACTCAGCTTGGAGCCTGGCGAACCGAGCTCCATACTTAGTCTTCAGGGCGGGCTCTTCTTCGAGTACACCCTGGAAGAACTTAATAAAGAGCGCTAGGCACTTTACCGGGTCCTTCATATTGACGGGGGAAAAGAGAGACTACGCGTGAATATTTCCTAACTTCCTACAATCCTAACTCCCCGGTGGGTATGCCGGGGATGTGTAATCCCTCCCTGTCGGGTGTAGACAGGGAGGATGTGTGCCTATGGGTGAGCCCTAAGCTTGCTTTGGCCCGTTGCCTATCTTATTGTGCAACGGGGTCCTATCCAGTCTAGTGTGAAGGGTATCGATATACCCGACCACGCTAGGTGAATCGCTGTGGAGGCAAAACTGTCACCAGTGCCGACTAGGAGACCCCCCAAGGCCGAACACTGGGACCCGGCCAATTGACTGCCTAACCCTGAAGGGGATCGGCGGGTGTGATTGGGTCAACACCCCCTCGGTTTCGTTGGCACCGTAAGGTATCCACCGAGGACCACGAAACTGTGGTTTTGCCCGGAAGGGGCCAAAATTGCCTCGACGAACGTTTTGAACGACAATCTTAAAGAAAGTCGATATTAATTGTGTCTTGAAAAAGACCCCAATTAATAGACGTGATGGTAGTCGGGTGACTACGGAGACGACTCGGGAACCACCAAGGAACGCTTGAGCCGGAATATCGGGAACTCTTGTACACAGCAGCGCAGCGCAACACGACCGTCCGCCACCGGTGCCGGGCGCAGAGTGCAACATTCTAAATTGTGCGCTCATTTCAAATAGTCTCGCGTCGCTCGCGTCTGGAAGCAGTCGTTAAAAATGCCGAAGTGTTCTGTGAGAAATTGTAAAAATATTACGTCAAGAAGGTTAAAAAAAAGGATGGGATATCGTATTTTCGGTAAGTAAAAAAAAAAAAAAAAAAAACTTATTGACTAGTTTTTGTTGTTTTTATGACCGATTATAACAAGCAATGTGTGATTTTGATTTATTTTTTCGGAAAACTTCATTCAACGCTCAAAGTAAAATACGGCTAACTTCAATGGCTGCTTGGTCAGTGTTAGAACAACGCATTACAGTCTCCTTTTTATTTTAGTCGCATTATAAAAATGACCCTGTTCTAATAAGTGGAGTCGATTTTTTTTTGTTTGTGTTTCTTTTTATTAATAAATGTATGTACTTTTGAACCTTTTTTGTATGTAGTTTTTGAAAAATATATTTATTTACGTTAAATAACGTGTAGGTCAGGAGGTAGCCAATTTAACATTTTTATAATGTTCTTAAATATTATGATGTATAACGATTCATTTATGGGCCAACTTATGAGTTCGCGACATGCGGCATGCTAAGGATAGACTGAAGTGTCGCGTAGTCTGTAGTCTGTAAGTGTCACATTTGAAACTTCATGGAAACTTCTAATTTTTATATTTTAGTTTTCCTCGTGACCCAATACGATGTGGAGAATGGACATCAATCTTCAGCCAACAAAGGCGAGAAGAATTTTTTAAGTCGAATAATTCAAGCGTCGTTTGTTCCGAGCATTTTTGGATGAAGATATGTATGTCACTTTAAAAGGCATAAAACGTCTTCGTAAAACGGCTGTTCTTTATATTTGAATAAACAATTTTAACATTTATTATTTGTTTATTTAATATACCCATAGGCTACCCAAAAACATATTTATGCAAAAATAAAAGTATATTTATGTGTTTAAAATACAATTTTACAAACTCTTAAAATACTAACTAATAACGTAAGATGAAAAAAAAGAAAAGTCATGTTCGACTCCACTCAATACCTTGTCCTACCGACGACGGTCGGTCGTAAAATTTTATTGCTTTAAGTACCTGCGTTGTAATAACAACTTTAAACAATTGGCGTAAGGTTGAACTTGCAATAATATATGCTTGTAGCTTATAGAAAGAGACAGAAATAGAGTTTCGGGACACTTTCGAGCGTTACTTTTATTCGAGACTGTGCATCTTGGGTTTTTATATATCAATGATGTTCCCCGATTACTCGAAAACGGCTGGTTCGATTTGAAAAAATATTTTTTGTTTGAAAGGGCATACTTTCTAGTTGATCTCATTTTCATTTGGTCACGATTTGATTATGGGATCTTGGAGAAATCGAGGGAACTTTTCAAATATTATTGGCACACTTATAGCGATTTGGATATTTTTTATAGCAACTCGTGCATTTGCTCTCGGAAAGCACCATTTGGTGAAGTGGAACTAATGATAAAGGACACAGATGGCCACCGGAACTACTCAATAATATGTATTGCATGGGTTGCGATTCGACTACTTTAATATGGTTGGTGAGGAATTGATGCTCATCACAATTCATATGGTGCAGTGGAGCTGATGGTGAAGTACCTGTAGAACTCCTTAACAATTAAAGTCCCTGTATCGGGAAAGCAATATTTTGTAAAAGGTGTTGAGCAGTTGACATTAGGCTATTGTAACTTAGATAAATCAAAAACCAACTCACTAGAAACTTTAATTTCGGAAGTCGGTGGCAAAAAACTAAAATACCCATCCAAAAACACCAACTTCCGAAATTAAAGTTATTTTTCACTTTGTAGTTTGGAAGTCGGTTGTATTTTTTGTAAAACTTGAACTTAAAGTGTGTAAGCGCGAAAATCTCCAAATAGATGAATTGTGTGTTATACGTATCTACAGTGCGTCGGAGAAGCGCCCATGCACCAGCGTGAGTTCTGCATCTTGCGGTGTGGATAGCCGGGGCACACGCCTCTCGACGCATCACAGTTCTAGGTACAATGTAGCTGTCCTTGCTGAACTCTTGTATGACAAAAATTTCATAAAATTTCGTATCGCAAAAAATGTTTCATATAATATTTGGTCTTCGTAATTTTATTTCGAATATTATTGTTTTAAAGACTATTAACTTTATTGAAACATATTTCACAGAAACACAATTCAATGAATTTTATCATCACATTTTTTTATTTAACAAACTTATGAAACAATAGAATTATTTTTTAACGAATATTGTTTGTTTGATGTATTTTTCCATGGTATTTTATTTCAACGAAAATATAAAAAATAGACGTTATGCTATCCATCATTTTATAAGGGTCCATAATCTAACGTCGAAAATTAAGTTTCGAATTAAAGTCGGATGAGAACTTAGGCTGCAAGAGCGAGCGAAGCGAGCTCGGTACTTGGGGCACCCCGACTCGGACAGGTTAGGTTAGCATTTTTTTTTTAACCACACAGAAATAGGAGGCCCGCTTCGCGGGGCTCCGTCCTCTACGCTGACTGAAATAATAATATTCACCTTATAAAATTATAACATACTATAGACTACTGAATATTTGTCAGAGGTATGAATTGAAACGTTTGAAAACTGTCACCTGATGAAATGTTTTTCTTGTAAATAAGTTTTATATTAACTAAACAATATGAGAATAAAGAATATTTGATTTGTTATTCTATGATATGAATATCGAAAAATAAAATAGTATTTGTAACTAAAATCAATGATTTTATTGAAAGTAAAGTATTCTGCGTATCGATTATTCTATGAAATGATATTATGAGAAAAAAAAATTGTGAAACGAAATTATATGAAAATGAAAGCTATAAAACAACGCACAACCTACAATGTAGCATAGGTTATTGGTCATATTTGGAAAATCGAATCTGTTATTACACAGATCATGAAGCATCAAAACCATCAGTAGGCTGCGTCTTGACTCAAAGCTTTGAAGTATATACCGCATTAATAATAGTGAGAGTGTATGGTAGTTTAGACTTAGTGCATCTGCAGTGCATAACACGTAAATAATTTTTTTTTAACTATTTCCATTATTTTTATGTAAATATCGAAAATGGGACTCTAAATCGGAACTGTGAATGACAATGCCAATTGAGAACGGACCAAAGCGACCAAAGCTGTATAGAAGTAAAAAAGTAGACGGTCTTATAAAATTTTTTGAAGAACGCATGACGACACCAAACATACGATGCGCCATTTCTTAATGACATTGATGAACGAAACAGTAGTAAAGGTTTTTTACCAAAGTTGCCTAAAATGTTCATAATTAATATGCAATTATGTATCCTCAGTATATAGCTTTATTAAAAAATAAACAGTACCTTTGCATTTAAAATAATAATTATGTCTTATCTGTATGCTTTTTACGGTGTCACTTAGTTTGGGATTTGGTATATCATTAGTTATGAGCTGCTGTACGATCATTTCAAACACCTTAAAAAATGTACTTCATAGATTAAGTTCTTGTTGTACTTTAAGAGTAAAATAAATTTATTTACTGTGTGTATATAAATAAATTAATAAACTGATTAAACAACGAGTTTGTTAATATATCACTTCGGACTTAAATTACTAAGCACTGATTATACAAAGAAAATATAGAAAGACAGTCACTTGCCTACGTGACACATAAAGTGATAATTATCATCTATTTTTACATGCGTTTTGGACTAGCGATGATTAAAATGATAATAAAATATAACGTTGTGTATCTTTGGGTGGGAAATTATCAAATAACTTCTTCCACTCTAGGCGGAGCGGGAGGGCGTGTCAAACTCTTACTGACTAAAACCCACCCGTGTTCCTTCAGTTGCCATGTTGCCGGGGGCCACGATCTCCCTTTCGGACTTCTTCACTCACATTTGAAATCGGGCATGCTAAAATTATTTTGGAGCAATGGTAATAATCTAATTTAACATTATTTAGTTTTACTTTAACTGTGAAACAAAGGAAATAATTGAACTGAAAGCTTTCAGTAGCTAATAAATTGTGAACGAGCATTAATTTATAGCGACTAAAAAAAAAAAATGTTGTGTATAATAGAAGTAAATATAAAAAAAATGCAATGACGTCAATTCGGATCCGATTAGATAACGACTTATGCTTACTCCAGACATAAGATCCGGGTCTATAACAGGCGTATACCACTATCTAATCGTTTACTTACATAATAAAATAATTTTTAATCACGAGTAATCTCGATTTCCTGATCGTTTATTTCTAGAAACAGAACAGCTGAATCTTATTTGCCCAACCCTCAAAATATATCAAGTGATTAAAAGATATTAAATGTAGTAACTGCAAGAACGTTCGACTTCAATACAGAACCGTAGCGCGGCCGTATGATAAGTAAGTAAAAATCGCGACGAGATGGGGACATCGATCGCCACAGGGATTTGGCGATCGCAAATTTTTCACCTTATCAATTTGCATGTTTATAGAAATTCTTGTAGGCCTTATGTAAATTCACACGTCCACCATAAATGATTTACGTCGTAATGAAGGTCATGAATCACAGGCCATCGTGACTGGCTGTAATTGCTTTGCCAATCGAATTAATTCCTTCGCTTAGTATTTTATGGTACAGTTTTTGTAATTGATTCCACCGGGTTATCAATAAGTTTAAAATGCATTTATAGTGGTCATATTTTTGTTTGTTTATTGTATAACGTAATGTAATGTTATCTGGAATTTATAAGGGTTTTACAATTGCTAGTGTTTGTGTATCGAAGTGTTCGAGTTTATTGCAATTTGATAAACGTTCCAATGTTTATTGGTTTCTGGATTCGTATTTTCTGTGGTCTTATCGCTTTTACTCGACTTCCTCCAGTCAATGGAGCCAGGAACAGGGAGGTAATGTCATATTATTACGTAGATTGCACACTTACTTACGATTGTAGTTTGTGTTTGGTCTATCGGTGTATAATTTAGCATGCATGCATGGCATGGCTGGAGTGATTAAGACAAATGGAGAGTCATTGAATTTGTGACCGGCTTTGTAAATCGGTTCCAAATCTAATATTAAACTAGCGTTGTATGCTGAAGTACTTTGAGTTCGATTTTGACAAATAAATGGGCTTGCTTTGTCGTATATGGTTCGTTGGTAAGCGCATCACTTGAGAATGGCTGGACGGATTTCGATTTTTTTTTGTTTTAAAATGTTCGTAATAATCCGAATCAGATTTTTATGGAAAGAAAAACTGGAAATGTTTTAGAGGGAATAGGGTGTAAAGTTCACTCATCCCCCTTAGAAAAGGGAAGATCTTCCGACAAGACGGGTGTTGTGTCTGGCGGGCAACTGCTCAACGATTGATGTCGGGTAGTCATATATATGTCGTTTGCGAGGTAAACTCTAATTGCGCGATGCAGGATTTGTGTGACGTCTTTGATGCGTAGTTCGCATGTGGCGATGTACATAGATGCCGCCAGAATATTTCCCGGGAAATGAAAAATTCGGGAGAACTGAACGTCCCTTTTGAAATATGGACAGGATGTCTGTTGGTTCAGCTAGTTTTAAATAAATGTCCATGGTAATGCTATCTTTGTTAGTTACTTAAGTTTTTTGATAAAATAAACCTTACTTAGCTCCTAGGGAACGTAAGTAGGTTTCATTAATCCCATATAATAATAAAAAAAAAACAAATTACACGGAGGACCCAAAGCCCAGTTGGACATCAACGAAACATTAAATATTTTGTGCCAACCAAAGCGTAAATACTACTTCTTTTCACAAACCAGATTGTTACCTCATCCCACAAACATAAAAATTTTACAAGCGCTGTTTGCTCCAAAATATTTTCTGCTCCACTTTTTAGGTTCAAACAAATTGTTCTTTGTATTAAGGCGACCCGAGATATTCACTTTTATTACGACAATTTCTTATATTTATACGTCAAAAAAGCAAACTCGTGTACCTTTGCAGTAATAAAAGGTAATGGTGGTAGGCGAGGCGTCGTATCGTTTTGTCAGTAGAAGGTTGAATCTCTGAGGTGGAGTCATTTTGTTGGGGATTATGGCTTCATCCCCGAATGAGCATTAAAAACACAAAGCCGGTCATTTTCGGATTGTCTCGGTGTAATTACGTGTTTATTAAAATAAGGGTGGATTCAGACTCAAACCAAAAAAAAAACAAGATATAGTGCTGCGAACAATACAGTGAAGCATGCCAAAACTCCACTCTGTGCATACACGCACATATGTACACCCATTTACAATCAAACTACACCTCACTAAGTGCACACATGTTTACGAAACCGGCTTCACATCACTGTTGACAGCGCTATATCTTGGTTTTTTATTTGGTCTGAGATTCAGACTAAGTCTATTTGAACGGTGGTCAACAAAGGGCGTAAGCAATCGGGAAGTATGGCAGAAGAAAAGGGATGCCTATACCCAGCAGCGGGTGATTCCAGGCTGAAATGATGATGATGATGTCGTAGGATAGAACCTTTTGAAGGACCACTGGTCTTTTAGCCCTGTAAGTGAATGTGACAGCTGCATATCATAGAAAATATTCTATGATATGCAGCTGTCAAAGATGCGCTGAATGATGATGAAGCTGTTGTTCGAAGATGGAGAATGGATGGATACACCCAGTACTGGAGATTGTTTTATTAAATATTCTGATGATTTTAAAGAATAATCTGGATGATGAATTGATATACTTAAAAGCAATTTCGTGTAGCTAAATAGAGACTATGTTGGAGACAGAAATTAATACCAAGAAGTTAAGTGATACATCATAGGTAACCGTGAGTTTTATTCACGATATTAAATATTATGCACTTTTTTTCTTATCTATTGGTAAGCACAGAAAGAACACCTTCGAGCCACTTTAATTTCTTTTTTCAATAATACTGATCAACGTATTTTCTTGCTTTGTTTATGCTATCATTAATTAAGTGGGTTGCGGTTGAGGTCACGGATCACAGTATAATGGACATCGATGCGCAAACTCATACCTAGTATATTATCTGTACCATGACTGAGAACTGACTTCAAAAAAAAAAAATCTGCATTTTCATACAAAGGTGTTTCATACAAACCTACACGGTCAAAATGTATGGATCAGATAACCGACGCAAAATTTCGACTCTGATGTGTCTAGAATTCAGTACTGAATTCATGGTAACAGCTTGCAACTCGATGTCCCTTATACCCCGTATTCCGAATATTGGACCAGAATATTTTAGTATTAAGTATTTTACTATGTCCAAAGAGTACTTATGTAGGATAATGGTCCTATTTGATTATGTTATCCGTATCCAGTATCTATTGCACCATTTGTAAAACACACACTATTTGACACTGATGGCGATTTTATCATAAAATAAAAGAATTTGTAGATATTGATATGACGGTTAACATCATTACTTTTTATGATAACTACCGGATTCACGCGAACCCCTGCTCTCAATAACAATGCTAAAATATACTAGTTTATGGGAAGTGTGTATAGGATGGTGCACCAACAGGAAAATAGTATGGTTTTGTTACGATATAAGAGCGTCATATTGGCCCAATGGTTAGTAGGGCGTTATATATATTATATTATATTAATTTGTAGTCACGTTCTCGAAAACGGCCTTTACGATATCGATGAAAGTTGCAATATAGGGGTTTACGGGGACGAAAAATTTATCTAGCTAGGTCTCATATCTGGGAAAATTAGTTTTCTCCGTATTTCCATCCGAGCAGGGCTCGGTCGCCCAAAGTTTAGAACAAGATGACTTTAGAGCAATGACATGGCAGAATGGAATTTGTAGGTATCTACTATCATGGTAGTATGGAATTAGTATGTACTATCATGGTAGCATGGAATTAGTACGTACTATATATGGAATTAGTAAGAACTTTCCTTTACTATTAAATGAGCATTGTCTATTTTTACTAGGGCAGAGCTTGGTCCCCCAGGTACTATCTTATACCTTTAAACGAGCAATTCTTGTATATTTATATGTATATAAATTTATTTCTGTGATCGCGGAAACGGCTTTAACGATTTCGCTGAAATTTGGTATGTGCGGGTTTTCGGGGGTAAACAATCGTCTTATGTTTGGGAAAACGCGTGTTTTCAGGTTTTCATGCGTTTTTCTTTACACGCAGAATATGTTCGCTAATTTTGTCATTATGGTCACTATCCGTCTGGTCCAGCAGGTTAAGACGCGGATGGCAAGAAACGAGTGTTACGGGTTCGAATCCCGCTCGGTTAAACTTACTTTCTTTTTTTTTATATGTTCAAGTTTATATATATTTTTTAAAAATTTTATTGTTTTTAGACAAGTTTAAAAAAAATTAGTTAATGTTTAAGATAACAATATATATTTTTCATAAATATGTCTAACATTTACCTATACTGATTACGTGAATAAGATTTATGCTTTTGAGTTTTTATTTTATTGAGATTTATGAAGCAATAGTGCAAAACGAAAATTTTACCGAGTACATATTTAACTTTTTTAAGTTTATGTAGATTATCACCTAAACATCACGATATTACAATAAATAGTAATAACTGAGCAAAGCTCGGTCGCCCAGGTACTTATTTCTAAATGAGCATGGTTTCAGTGTGGCAACCAACAAACCAATCATCGCTTAGTATGGGGATCGAATAATGCGACAAAGGAATTATTTTAAGGATCCACATATCATTCTTTTGATTTTCGTGGAAAATCTATAGAAGATGTGTGTGGGTTGTTAATAGTCTCTTAGAGTAAGTAACGTAAGAGACCTTACTGAGTTCGTAATCTAAATCCTGTAATGAAGGGACTAGGAGACGTTAAGTATTATGTAACGGTTACCTTATCGATGGACTATGATAATTATAATAATTAAATAAATGAGCAATAGTTGTAATCACGTCCTCGAAAACGGCTCTAACGATTTCGATGAAATTTGCAATTTAAAGAAAGAAAGAAAGAAAATTGCGTTTGTTGGTATTATAACACAAAAATACACCTTGAAACTATACAAACAGAAAACAATGAATATAATGCCAAAAGGGCCTCAGCTCAGCATAATGTCAGATGATAACATAAAGTTACCTGACACTGATTTCAGCTGCAACCCACGAGTGTAATACGCTAGAATAATAATAAACACAAATAGGGAAGTGTCTGTCCGTATTTAAGGGTTTACGGGAGTGAAAAATCGATCTAGCTAGGTCTTATATCTGGGAAAATTCGTTTTCTCTATTTTCACAGCCTCAGAAATCTGATACAACGTTGGTATACCTGGACGATATGTTTATCTATTTTCACCCGAGCAGAGCTTGGTCGACCATTTATAATGAAATAGGCAGTAGTGACATAGTAAAATCATTCAATTTTAATAGACAAACGGAACGCAGTAAGGAACGGATTTTAGTAATTTACGATATTAGTTATTGTTGCTATCAATGTATTGTCAATAAAACAAGCTTAGATATTTAAATCCATTGTATTGATAATGTGTATGTGATATCATAAAAGTATTCACTTTGAGGCCAATAAGATTATAACAGTGAAGTACCTCTAATCATTTTATAGTTTTATATTTTTCGCGACTTCGCCCGCGGGTCGGAAAAATCTTCATGCAAAAATACATCTGCGCCTAACTATTATGGTGATCGGTCAAACGATGTTGAAGTTTATCAAACTCATTTATACCAACATCCATTTTTGATTTATCCTACTAATAGTACACTCACATTTCGCCAGTTACATTTAAGTCCTCTCTTATAGGGGGCGAGCCTATTGCCATCAACCGGGGACAAATCCAGACTCCGGGTTGCTACTGAAAAATTCCAGATGGAAAACCCAATAACACTTTGCCCGACCCGGGAATTTAACCCAGAACCACATGCTCAGCAGTATCGCTTGTGACCACTGGATCAACGATGCGGTTAATGAAAAATATAGATAAATATAATGAGTTAATTACATTATGTTATTACATTAGGTGATGAACTGTAATAATAGTTATTAGGGAGGGATAATTAAATAAATAATAAATAAATATCACTGGCTGTGATGGTAAAGGAAGCCAGGACCCTAATTGCGTAACTTATTTTCGTAAACAATTATGACAATTTTGTTTCATTTTGACAGTTCAACAACATTCATTACCTCATTTACGTTGTTGAGCAGATTTGTTTTCCAACTTATGAAGCAATGGATTAGCAATCTATTTTAATTCGATACAAATTGTGATTGATCATGCATTACACAATTAGGGTACTGGTGATTAATAGTTTCTTACGCATCCTAACTGCGTAAGACACAAACATTTAAATATAATCTTCATTTTGAAGGATATTGCAAATCCATTGCTTCATATGTTCGAAAAAATTGTCGGTTGAACAACGTAAATAGCGCAATGAATGATTTTGAACTTTCAAAATGAAACAGATTGTGATTTGTGATTGATCGTGTGGTACACAATTAGGCTTCTGGTAAATTAGACGAGGTACTTGCCCATAAGAGGGATAATATTGTAGACTAGTCTTCGGATGCTGTGCGACTCACAAGTTCCCGCAAACGATGAAAAATCTAATACTATTGTGCGCTTTTATAATTGTGACGATATTGTCGTGGACATCCACTTCCACGTCATGGCATCACGATAACATAGGGAAGTAAAATTTAGGGTTATATATGAAGACACTTTTAAATTTCTGTCCACGATAGCGTTATATCGTGCACATATTTCCATACATTTTATGAACATAGACGTCCACAATAATAACGTGACGTTAGACATTATAAACACGCACATTGCACTTATCTATGGCATAGCATCCAAGATGATCAGAATATTAACCTGTATTTTACTTTTTTATTAAACATAAGCTACCACCACCGGCTTCGCCCGCGTGATGATTTTATAAATTATAATATGTATAGCCTATGTTAGGCAGCCTGTCCACTGGAGCGGAGCGAGGCAGCGGAGTGGAGATATGTGCCAATATTAACTAATATGAGCGGAGCTCTGACGCGCAGTTTAGATTCTATTGGTTAATATTGGCAAATTTCTCGGCTCCGTTGCCTCGCTCCAGTCCAGTGTATAGGCAGCCTTACTCAGTGATAATATAGCATTTTACTGGAGAAAGAGTTTTTTCACAGTCGGTAGGTCGGTACAGTAGTTTTTGAATTAATTCTTTACAAACAAACATACAAAACATCTAATCTTTTCTTTTTATAATATTAATTTAGAAAAAAGAATAATGCGATGTGTTCCTGCTTCTATACCACGTGTTCCTTTTGATGCCCCATAACTACAAGGTTAAGCTATAAGCAAAAATAATACAAAAAGTAATAGAAGAAGTCGGAAGATAACATAACAATACATTCTAGATGCGTGTATCTAAGTTTCATTGATAAGTACGAGTAACACATTTACATTCAAAGCAATGATTCATATTAAAAGGTAAGAAAATGCGACGTTGTCATATTTTTTATGGACAAAAATTGTCTTTATTATGTTTCACGTAAGGGTGTTTTACATAAATAATCGTAACTTTGTCAAATTATTTTGTATGAAAATGAATACGAAAAAAAATGAGTGAGCCTTACAGTAATCGCATATTGTTATGATGTCTTGTGTAACATCTGACATCTCACCGGTAATAAGCAACATTAACATGACATCTTGAAAAAAAAAAAAAAAAAAAAAAACAGATATGACCTGAAATGATTTTTCGTAACGAAGAATAATCTTTTTAAATAAAATTGTATTTTATTTATTTAATTAACAATAGGAGTAATGCATTTTTTTATTCAAGACAGTTATTTTAGGGATTTATCATTTAAATATTCGTTGACACTGTAGTAACATTTACTTAATAATAGATTTTTAATTTATTCGTGAACAGATGGCGTTTTTTTTCTTTTCTGATTGATTCGGGTAATTTATTATATATTTTTATTGATATAATCAGAGGACCGATTCTTTTAAGTTTAGTATTATACGAACCAATAAGAAATATTATACAGATTACGAAACAGTTACAGTTATCACTATTAAATGGGGTTCATAGTAAAAAAATAAAAGTTATAAAAACTAAAACCCAACTACGACAAAAAAGTAAACTAAAAAGTTATAAACATGACAGACAGACAAAATTAAAATCCGGAGTCACACGAGTTAGGGCGTTGTAAATCGTATGGATTACTTGTGACTCCGAATTTTTTTGTCTGTCTGTTTTTATTATTTTGGGGTTATAATATACAATATATTTTTGAAATGAGCTAATTAAACCCTTTCATTTGATACCCAACATGGTATATATATATTTTTTTTAGTTCGTGACCTCTGAAGGGCGCCATATTTAATTTAATGTGACATAGCTTATCCAGCGCCGATCAAGACGCTTCCAACGACACCTCATTTGTCAAATTATGATCAGTAGTTTAGAAGTTATGAGGGAACAGATGAACATACATACATATCGGTCAAAATCATAACCCTCTTTTTGCTTCGCCGTTGTCAGGTAAATAGCAAGTGGTCAGAAAAGGGGCGGTGGCTCGTCAAAGGCGTTTCTGACAGCCAACTCTAGCACATCACGCGCTCATTGGTCAAATCAAATAGCGCACGCTTCCCCATCTTCCTGTAACACATTTCTGTCCTTTTTCACGAAATCACTCCCACAGATAGCAGGAAAGCGAGAGGAAAGATATGAGACATAACAAAAAAGGAAAAAAAATCATATGCCAGTTGATTCTTTGACATGGTGTCATAATACCCTAGAGTTACGGGATATCAAAAGGAACACGTTGTGTGTTATTTAAGTTAGGTACCCAATGTGTAATATGTTTTGTGATTTTTCTTTTACGAAAACTACTACTAAAAAGTGATTGGTATCAATATCTACACTATAAAACAACAAAAAAAAACTGATTTTCTAAACTCATACTGCAAGTAACCACACTATGTGATACAACCAAAAAAAAAACATCAAATCATATTTTTTTCATCATAGTTAGTTAACCATACCCGTCTGCCTCCTCGCTAAATAATTTGAACCTGTACATATATCTCTTTCGGGCTGACTGTACCTATGAGTTTTGATTTTTTTTAAAGTTGAAAATTGAAAAGTTTCAGTCATATATTTTTTGTTTGGGACGCTGAAATTTAGTCCATTTTTTTTCATTTGAAATGACGTTTGCCTTTCCGCGCGACATCGTCGACAAGGGATAGCGCCATGTGTACGCTTGCGATCCGCTTTTTCACGCTCCCATAACCAAATTACTGATACACAAACTTGTTTATGTGTGGCTTTGAATCTTTAATCCTTTGGAATAAAGTTGAAAATTGAGGTCAATAAGTTTGCATAAAAGTTTGTGACACAACGGGAAACTCTGAAACGTCCCGTGGGCCTGTCCGGCCGGCAGCGCGCAAAACATTGGATTCTCTTCAAATATTAATTGTTCAGCGTGCGTTCGCAAGATTTTAACTTTGAAGATCCATTAAAATGACTTTTTGTTGCGTGCAACACTTTGAAGGGAACTTTTGAATCTGGTTGAATAATATCTATCTACCTATTTGCTATAAAAACATAGCGTACTTATTCTATGAACCTTGTCTGTGGTATTGACTTGACGTAACAATAACAGTTGACAGCTCGGTTGACGGTTATTTTATAATGTCACATATTTTATTTCAGTATTATTTATGTTAATTTAATGTATTTACGTAAATCTGTAGGAAACTATCCTATGAAAATTAAAAAGCATGTCTTTTGACGGGAACTGTGACCTCGAATGTCAAGGCAAGGGAGGAGCTGTAGCGGCAGCCCAGCGTCATGAATTTATCGGTCCCGTAAAAATAGTATTAGTTGAGTCGACACCTGTGGACTATAAACGTAAAGTATGGGGTTCAGCTGTGTTTACATTTGTAATGTTGTTATTGGGAGCTACAGTTTTCACAGTGTTTTTCTTCACGTTGAAGTTTCAATTACCATTTATGATGAACGTACATATCCTGCTGTGTACAATGGGAGTAAGTACTTTCTTAGTCCGATAACTTCTCATTTTGCACCGTAACTTTATTGAGGAACAGACATGGCAAAAAACGCACATGAGAGAGGTTGATAAGAAGATGGCTTTGCCTAGCAGTACTAAAATAATTAAATTAATCTGATAATACAACTTTGTTACAGTTCCAGTTATTTATGACGACAGGGATTATGATGTTCAGCTCATTATTTGGCGGGTCAATGCATCTAAAACCCGCAGACAGGAAGTGGCAGCATTTTTTCTTAGAAGTATCTGGACTCTTTTTTGGTGTTCTTGGGACAGGTTTCTCGTTAGGATACATGACTGCTTCACCACATGCATTAACAGGTATTTATAAAAAAACCGCTCCTCGACTGTTTTTTTCTCGAAGTTGAAGTATGTCAATTAATAGTAGGTACCTACACCCACATTTCGCCAGTTCTGTTTAAATTTTATGTAATACGGGGTGATCCTATTGCCATCGACCGTTACGTTCCGGAAATTTACTAACAGAAAGTAGGTATATCTTAAGGTCCAAACTCTACCAAAACGGAGATGTGAGGAGGTGTCCGAAGCGGAGAGTGACGAGAAGAGATGTTTTTCAGCTAGGGTGTATCCAACGAAGCTATGTGGAGATGTACTGGCTAGATTGGAGCGGAGAGGTGTGCTGGGCAGAGCGGTACTGAACTGCGTGCGGCGAGTGTTGGATGTTGACATCTCTTCTCGTCTCCGCTGCGCGCCGTCGCCAGCTTGCAAGGCACAGCGCACATCTCCGCTTTGTACCGGCACCCAGGTCAATTTCGGCGAGGCACAGCTCACATCTCCGCTTGGATCGCGCCATACAAATATAATAATTACATTCCCCACAGTGGTATCCACTGATGGTACGAGAGCCCACGACCAAAACCATGTCACATCGTTTTACGCCAAAACCGTATAAAATCGTTAGTTTAGATGATTCTGACCTCGACTCGGTGGGAAGTACCGGTCAGAAACGTTCCAGTTTTACGGGAGCCCATTTCTGCTTTGTCAAAAAAAAAAAAAAATGGCAGACGGTTTCATCACAATATGTCTGATAAAAGAAGACGAAAAAGTTTGTTTTCAGACATTTTGCGTGTCACATGTGGCCTGAGCGCAATTTAAAAAATGTCAAATATTTTAACTGATCTGTCTCTTAGCTACGTGGTTCATTAAAAAAAAATCTTTTGTATAGTTACCGGGGTGGGGTTACTGAAAACCTGTTTTCAGAAATTTTGACTGTCACGGATAACTCCAAAAACCAAAAGAAAGCTAAAAGCGGAGTCACCCGGCAAACGCGCAAAACTTGTTACGCCTATCTTTCACAACACCGATGATGAGTCCGACAATGACAAAAAATGATGATGAGAAATGAACGTTATCCCAGTTTCTTTTTGTCCAATTTATTAAAAAAACCTTTTAATTTCAGTTCGATGGTTTCAGGTAAGCTACTGATCGGTACATTTTTTCAATTCGTTTAAAATGGGTTTAAACACATAAGATGCTCACACTTTCTTTTGAAACATTATTTATTTGCATCAACTGACCAATTTTCACCTGAAAACAAGATTTTCAGACAGGTCGTGATGAGTTTTATTTTGTGTCTCATTTTTAATTTTCTCAAATGGTCTCCTGCGGTTTCTGAAAATTATTTTTTCGGTATCTAAAATCTATCGTTCAACTTCATTCTGAAAATTAAACAGATTGCTGTGACAGACCGGTATTTTTTTATTATTTAAAAATGCGCTCAGGTCAGACGTTACGCGGATAATTTCTGAAATTTGAATTTTTAGATTCCGAATAACCAAATCTATCGATTTTATACGGTTTTGTAAGTAAAACGATAAGGCAACAATTTTGGTCATGGGCTCTCGTACCATGAAGCTGAGTGGGGCCGAGATGTGTGAATAACGAAATTCTATTGGTTGTTTAAAACACATCTCTCTTCTCGTCTCGTCTCCGCTTTGGTGAAGTTCGTGCCTAAAGAGTAACCTTGAACGGAACCTTTATAAGATCAGTGTTTTTGTTCATACGTCTGTCACAGAGGCTTTTCTTAAGTCCTGCGTTATGTAGGCATATAAAGTTGGCCATAGTAAATGAACGACCGAATGGCTTGGTTCTTGATAATGCGCACATAGACAGTCAATCAAAGATTAGTTTGTTTTTTTACACCAAATTTTGGGGCAAGTTCCAGTTTCTTTGTGATGTCTAAGTATATGATAGTAATTCTTTATTAAAGTTCTCGCAGACATGCGCGAAGCGATGGCGCGACGCTACTCTGGCGCAACAAATTCTATGAAAACTTCACGGAAATTGTTCTACCAGTGTCGCGTCGCGTCGAGCTTTTCTGCAGGAGCCTTAATCATTGTTAACATTTGTACGCCATGTTACTGTATCGCATTGTCAGCGTGCATCATCCCACTACTGGGCGAAAGCCTTCCCACCGCATGACTAGTTGTTTTGGTCCAAATATCTACTTAATGTTGTAACATC
Source organism: Omphaloscelis lunosa (assembly GCA_916610215.1). Classification (NCBI taxonomy): domain Eukaryota; kingdom Metazoa; phylum Arthropoda; class Insecta; order Lepidoptera; family Noctuidae; genus Omphaloscelis; species Omphaloscelis lunosa. The sequence continues at coordinate 11,788,313 of OU744258.1, forward strand.
TCACAGATTAGGTACTTATAACTCTACATATTTGTTTACAAATAAAGCATTCTGATTCACACTTTAAAAAAAAATGTTTTAATTAACATATTGTGCTAGGTAATTATCATTTGAAAGGTATGTTTTATATTGTTGGTCCAATCGTATTATAATGTACCAGAATACCCACAGAATTTCGCGTCGTTGCATTACTTTTTAGTTAGTCGATATTTTTAATTCATACTTTTTTATGGAATCTCAATATCAAACAATATTTGGCCTAGGTCTTAAGGGGGGGCGTGAAAATTGATTCGCTGTTACAATGTATAACTACCTAGATGTAGGACTGGAATTTGTAAAGGGGCGTGAAAGGCAGCTATCTTAAGGGTGATCTGTCAAAGTAGCCTGCGAAATTCTTTTTTTTTTTCGAAATACTGTATTTGGAATTTAGCGGGCTTGTGGTGATTTCAGATATTTTATCGTAACTAGTTTGAAGATAATTAAGGGACTGAAACTCGAAAATACAAATGATAACTTAAAACCATCGTAGTTTAATCGATTATTTGTTACTTACCGTATAGGATACTTAGGTCGTAACATTTTTGCTTGAGTATTGGTAGGTATCCTAGCTTAAGTATAGGTAGCTTTGGCGTTTTAATAATTTGCGAAAGCTCTTATCATTTTGCCTTATCAAGCGAGACTCCCGGGAGTCCAATTTCACGTTGTATCGAAAAAATAAAATTGAAATAAACTTCTGATTCCAGGCATCATCGCTGCATGTTTTTCAATAATATCCAGTCTCGTCGGACCATCCGAATATGCCGTAAATCCAGAGAAGTTGTTCGGGCTCTTTCACAAGAAAGCACACAGAATTATCGCAGTGCCCACTTTTTTATTGGGTTCAGTATGTTTTGCTCTAGGATTGTTGGAAGACAGTTTTATGAATTGGCCGCTGTGCCCAAATTTGCCATATATATTAATTGTTTTTACTATCATTTATTCTGGAACTGCTATAATATCCATGGTTTTGAGGCTTATATACGACTGTTAAAAGTTGACAATATAAAAATATATGGTTTCATTTATAAACATTTTTTAGTCTAGGTCATTTAATTATCCACTAGATAGGAACTTGGTTGCGTTTTAAATGTTGATAGCTCGGTGAAGGCAAGTTCCGTTCATTACTCGAAGTTTCTACGCTGTGTATAAAAGTCACGACCACGTGCTGCGCCAAAATGATTAATTTATTAGATTACAAATATTGTGTCAGTTTAACTATTAACCCATGTTTTTGTTTAATTAATTTAGAAATTTGGATTGGAGGGTTTGGTTTACCAGTTTAGAAAACACAAAGATTCAACAATACTGAAAGAAACGGTATTTTTTTAACTTCACACAGTTTGTGCGGAAAACGTCTGTGACAGATGAACGGACGAAAGCAAAAGAGATCTTTAAATGGTTTCGTTTTCCTTCTAAGGTATGGAACCCTAGACCCTAAACATGGCAATATCTTAATTCATGAATAGATTAATCCAACATGTTCCTATTAGGAAACTAGTTTTTACCTAGCACTGCTAGCCTGGTATCTTGTGGCTGGATAACATGCTTGGGCCTTTTTTCCCTTTTAATTATTTAACGGAAGTTGATGACATGTTTCCTCAATTTAAATTGTATATACTAAAGACGAAAATTTAAATGCTTACTTTTAATTCCAGGCTTGTTAGCTGCAGCATTAACTGTACTCGCCTTTATTATGGGAGCCTTAGTATATGCCACAAATTCAGCGAGATTTTTTGGGAGTTTCGCCAGGTGTGTGCACAAAACCTTCTCTCTGCCCGCTTTCTATGCCTGTAACGTGTGTTTTGCTCTGGGATTGATCAAACCAAGTTTCAAAACTTGGTCGCCATTCCCTAGTTTGCCTTATTTTTCATTTGTTTTATGTTTCCTTTATTCTGCAAGTGTTATAGACTCTGAGATGAAAGTATAATATGTAAACATTGTTCCATTAAATAAAACCCCACGACCAAAACCATGTCACATCGTTTTACGCCAAAACTGTATAAAATTGTTAGTTTAGATGATTCTGAACCCGACTTGGTGGGAAGTACCGGTCAGATACGTTTCAGTTTTACGGGAGCCTATTTCTGCTATGTCATGAAAAAATTGGCAGACGGTTTCATCACAATATGTCTTATATTCAAAATGTACATAAGTTTCGTAATTTTATTACGTTAAAGTTTGTTTTCAGACATTTTGCGTGTCAAATGTGGCCTGAGCGTTTTTTTTCAAAAATGACAAATATTTTAACCGATCCATCTCATAGAAACCTAGTTCAATATATTTTTAAAATCTTTGATTACCTATTGAAAACCTATTTTCAGAAATTTTAAATGTCATCTATAACTACAAAACCAAGAGAACGTTTCGAAGTCGCCCGGCAAATGCCCGGTGCTTGTTATGCTCCTATTTCTCACGACACCGATGATGAGTCCGACAATGACGACCTATATTTCAATAAACAGTTATTTTCAAACGTAATCCCATTTTCTTGTTATCCAATTTATAAAAAAAAACCTTTTAATTTCAGTTAGAGGTTTCGGGTAAAGGCTCGTGCAAACCAGCGCGATATCGCGGGCGCTACAGGCAGTGCGACCTTAGTAGCGCACGAGCTCCCCCTGCACTAGCATTAAGCTCTTTATTAATCGTACGTAAAAACACCGCAATACGATTTATTAATTACTTCTGATTATGGAAAAGTTATCTTATTAGTAACGTGATACACTAAATTTGTCAGATATATTTTTTTTCTACATTTGGGCAACTTTTTCGTCATGTCCAACAGTTTTCAGACATAATTTTTTCAACTCATTCAAAATGGTTTTAAACATATAAGATGCTCACACTTCTGAAAAATGATTTATTCGCTTCAACTGACCAATCTTCACCTGAACAAGATTTTCAGACGGGTTGCTATGGGTTTTATTTATTGCCTCATTTTTAATTTTTTTCAAAGGATCTCCTGAGTACGTGTGACGCTACTGGTTTCTGAAAATTATTTTTTGGGTATCAAAAATCTATCGTTCAACTACATTTAAAAAATCAAACAGATTGCTATGACAGATCGGTATTTTTTTTTATGTTTAAAAATGGGCTCAGGTCAGACGTTACGCGGATAATTTCTGAAATTTGGATTTTTAGATTCAGAATAACCAAAACTATCGATTTTGTACAGTTTTGTTCGTAAAACGATGAGGCAAAAATGTTGGTCATGGGCTCGTACCATGAAGATGTGTGGAGATGTGTGAATATAGATATTCCATTGATTGTTTAAAACACATCTCTCCTCTCGTCTCGTCTCCGCTTTGGTGAAGTTCGTGCCTAAAGATCACTGTTTTTGTCCATACGTCTGTCACAGAGGTTTTTTTTATTAAATCCTGCGTAATATAGGAATATAAAATTGGCCATAATAAACGAATAAACGAATGGTTTGGTTCTTGATGGTGCGCACAAAAACAGCCAATCAAAGATTAGTTTTTTTATTAACAAAGGATGATGCGACAGGACACCCACGGAGCAATAACGACTGGACGTGTATCGTTGCAAAGCTCTTTTTATCCCTATCATTATTTACTCTGGCGGTCAGTCTCAAATCATTGTGGGGAAAAAGTTACAGCTGAAAGAAAAACCTGCGTCATTGTGTCAAAAAAAATCATTTTCACATAGGTTTTACTCTAAGAATAACAAAAAAAACTAATCATTATGATTATAACTGATAATGCAAGTATAAAGGGTTCCATAGACAGGCGCGATGGGACTCTGGTAGAAGAATCCCTATGAAAACTTCACGAAAATTGTTTTACCGGTGTTGCGTTGACTTCCCTTAAGTTATTGTTTTATAAGCCTGTGATGTCCCCTACAAAAACCGAACTGATTCTCATTACAAAAATGAGGAAATTGGCGACACTACGACTACTACGAATCTTTGGAACAACCCTAAGCCTATCAACTAAAGCCAAATACCTGTGCATCTTTTTGGACAAACCGCTGAATTGGACAAAACATACCAACTACATCACTACAAAAGCCGGCATATCCCTAGGGCGTGCAAGCGACTGCTTGGCTGAAACTGGGGGCCTAGTTACTGGCTATACATCACAGTTATCCGACTAATTATGACATATCGTTCACTAGTCTGATGGCCCAGGACAGACCTGAGCACAGCCCAAAGAGATTTAGAAAAACTGCGACGGTTTGATTGTATAGCATTCACTAGCAGTATGCGAACTACACCCACTGCCGCCCTACAGGCATTGCTTGGACTGCCATCTCTACACCTCATCGCGCGGAAAGAGATGGCCCTACTTTTAGGCTCTATATATCAGGAACCTTGAGCCAAGACCCCAGAGTCAAGCATACTCGCATAAAGGAAAATGCGATCAAACAACAACCAATGACGGCATCACCCTGTGACAAAGCCCCGAAACCACACTACTTTCAAAAGCACTGCAGCATAATACAGAAGAACAGTGTTACTATTCAGGCCCGAAAGAGATAAGAGTATACACCGACTACGGACCGGGAGCCGTTTTTTACACGACCTTAACATAAATATATCCCGCCCGCTGGGAAGGTTCAACCGTCTACCAAGCGGAGTGTGTGGGCATTATACAAGTGGTTTACACAATAGAAGCCAAGAGGGTTACGGACACCCATATACGTGTATTCTCCGACAGCGTCTCAGTTCTCCAATCCTTAGAGAAAAAAATATCTTACCTCGAGACTAATACTAGAATGTCACAATGTACTAGAACGTGTAACGGTATATAAACGCAATACAGTGACACTGCAATGGATAAAAGGTCACAGCTCACTAGGTAAAGACGCAGCTGATGAACTATCTAGGAGAGCATCCAGGACGTCAGTTTGTGGACCGGAACCTATTGTTCTCATCCCCTTCAACCAGCTACGCAGGTGGCAACAGGAGTTCACCTACACACAACTGGAGAATAGGTAGACTTCGACACCGGGGTGCAGGCAGTCCAGGGAATCTATGCTATCATTAGGTGGCAGGCTAACCAGACGGTTATTACGTCTAGACAGGAACGGCCTGTGCCTGGTAACGGGGACCATCACGGGATATTATTCGCTAAACAAACACTTTCACACAATACGCATAACGGACAGTCTTCTATGTAGGGCATGCATGATGGCTGCGGAAACCGTTGCTCATGTGCTCTTTGAATGCACAAGCGTCACCCGGATCAGTACAGAAACCCTCGGGTCACCCAGATCTTTCAGAGATGTTCTTTTTTTGCCACAATAATACAGGTTCTTCTTTCAGCTGTAACTTTTTTCCCCACAATGATTTGACGTTGACCGCCATAGTAAAAAATGACAGTTATAAAAAAGATTTTCAACAACAAGTCTTATAGTTAATTGATTCAGGCGTGACCTTGCGGAAATGCATTATAAAATACAATAGAAGGGGATATATTTAGTAATCTGTTCCGTTTAGCTATTTCTAAAGAGTCTTAAAAAATAAACCCTGAAAGAAATACAAAAAAGAAAGAAACCCCCTGAAAGAGATTTCTTTCAGCGGAAGAGTGCATCATCCCACTGCTGGGCGAAGGCCTCCCCGCATGACCAGCTGTTTCGGTCCAAAGACCTACTTAATAAAATAATTTAATTAACTATCTGACCTACTTAATGTTGTAACATCTCACAGATTAAGTACTATAACACGACAATAAAGCATTCTGAGTCACACTTAAAAAATATTTTAATTAACATTTTGGGCTAGTTAATTATTATTTGAAAGATAATTTTAAATGGTTCGTCCAATCGTATTGTAATGTACCAGAATACCCACAAAATTTCATATTGTTGCATTACTTTTTAATTAGTTGATATTTTTAATTCATATTATTTATGACACCTCTAGGTCATGAGCTATCCGAATATCAATAGTAGATTGTTATACAAGGGGCTACAATGACCCATTATAACGTTAGATAGATAAATCAGTGCACACAAAAGACATACATAAGCATATTAAAATGATAACAAATTACATAACTTTATATAATAACAAGATGCCAAAAAACAAAAAAGAAAAGACACGTATAGAAATGGAGTGACAAAGAGGTAGTGTGTTACACTTTTCACTACGATTGCAAGAAAATAAAATAATCCAATACAATATTAAACAAGTAGTTTATTTTATTAAAAATTAAATGTACAATTTGTACAATTCTGGATATTTAAGGAGATATTTTTTCCGGTAGCTTAATTTAAGTCCTCTGTGAAAATGAATATTGACTTATCTGGGGGGTAAATATGGGGAATATACGTAGTTCCAGGTTTGAGGGTCCCTCGTTTATAAAGAATTCGCGCCAAGTCTTTTTTTATTTCTTCTGTAGTCGCAACGCAATGCACGCATTCTACCAAAGAGATCGCCGCTTTTAGTCCCATTTTCAAAAATAGCATGGTCTTTTTTTGTGAATCTGTAATAAGTTGAGTCCTTATTCATGATTATTCTACATACGAATAATGACTTTTTCATTTTTCAAGGGTCGTTGGTAACAGACAAAAATTAAAAATTAATTACTTTTCCCCTAGACCAAGATATGCTATTTTATCCCCGCTCTGGTACTCTACAATGGCGGATTTTTTGAGCAAGACGAGTGAAAAAAATATTTGGCCTAGGTCTTAGGAGAGGCGTGAAAATTCGCTGTTACAATGTATAAGTACCTAGATGTAGGACTGGAATTTGTAATGGGGCGTGAAAGGCAGCTATCTTAAGGGGGATCTGTCAAAATAGCCCGCGAAATTCTTTTTTTTTTCAAATAAGGTATTTGCTAGCTTGTGGTGATTTCGGATATTTTATCGTAACTAGTTTGACGATAATTATGGGACTGAAACTCAAAGTTAGAAGTGATAACTTAAAACCATCGTAGTTTAATCGATTATTTGTTACTTACCGTATAGGATACTTAGGTCGTAACATTTTAGCTTGAATATTGGTAGGTATCCAGTTTGGGCGTTTTAATTATTTGCGAAGGCTCTTATCATTTTGCCTTATCAAGCGAGACTCCCAGGAGTCCTATTTAAAGTTGTATCAAAAAAAAAAAAAATTAAATAAACTTCTGATTCCAGGCATCTTCGCTGCAATTTTTTCAATAATATCCAGTCTCGTCGGACCTACCATATATGTCGCAAATCCAGAGAAGTTGTTCGGGCTATTTAACAAGAAAGCACACAGAAATATCGCAGTGCCCACTTTTTTATTGGGTACAATATGTTTTACTCTAGGATTGATGAAAGACAGTTTTATGAAATGGGCGCCGTGCCCAAATTTGCCATATATATTACTTGTATTTACTATCATATATGCTGGAACTGCTGTGATGTCCATGGTTTTGAGGCTTTTATACGACTGTTAAAAGTTGACAATATAAAAATAAATGGTTTCATTTAAAAATATTTTTAGTTTAGGTCACATATTTATCCGTTAGGTAGGAACTTGGTTGCGTTTTAAAAACATTGAAAGCTCGGTGAAGGCAAGTTTCGGTCATTACTCGAAGTTTCTACGTTGTGTATAATAGTCACGACCACGTGCTGCGCCAAAATGATTAATTTATTAGATTACAAATATTGAGTCAGTTTAACTATTAACCCATTTTTTTGTTTAATTAATTTAGAAACTTTGATTGGAGGGTTTGGTTTACCAGTTTAGAAAACACAAAAATTCAACAATACTGAAAGAATTGTTTTTTTTTAACTTCACTCAATTTGTGCGAAAAATGTCTGTGACAGATGAACGGACGAACGCAAAAGAGATCTTTGAATGGTTTCGTTTCCCTTCTAAGGTATGGAACCCTAGACCCTTAACATGGCAATATGATATAAGATGTTCATGAATAGATTAATCCTACATGTTCCTATTAGGAAATTATTTTTTACCTAGCACTGCTAGCCTGGTACCTCTTGGCTGGATAACAAGTTTGGGCCTTTTATCCCTTTGAACTATTTAACGGAAGCTGATGACATGTCTCCTCAATTTAAATTGTATGTACTAAAGACGTGAAAATTTAAATGCTGACTTTTTATTCCAGGCTTATTAGCTGCCGCACTAACTGTACTCGCCTTTATCGTGGGACCTTTAGTATATGTCACAAATTCAGCGAAACGTTTCGGGAGGTTAGCCAGGTGTGTGCACAAAACCTTCGCACTGCCTGCTTTCTATGCCTGTAACGTGTGTTTTGCTCTGGGATTGATCAAACCAAGTTTCCAATGTTGGTCACCATACCCTAATTTACCTTATTTTTTAATTTTTTTATGTTTTTTTTATTCTGCAGGAGCTATGTTCTCTATGCATATGAGATCAGAGCATAATGTGTAAACGTTGATCCATTAAATTTTTCTTTTTTCCCTTGCCTCTTCTTTGTGTTGGAAACTACTGGGTTGGGGTTGCCTTTTTGTAGTAGTTACATAACATACCAATGGGTTCCGAATTTTTGTATTAGATTATATTGTCAGGGATTATAGGGATTATAAGGGATTATATGTATTAGATTGTTGATAACGGAGCTACTCACCACGTTACGATGAGAAGAGATTTATTTGAAAATTTCATGCACTTCAGTAAACCTCACACAGTTTCTACGGCTGATGGAAATGTCATAGAAGCCTTAGGAAAAGGGACAATTAGAATTAATCCTAATGTTGGAAAAGAATTTTTCCTCAGCGATGTCTGGCTTGTTCCTTGTATTAGCAAGAATCTTTTTTCAGTGCTAGCGACACAGGACAAGAATACAAACAGTGTATTTGAGTCACGAGTAACTACATGCTCTATTAAGGTGAATGGAATAGTCGCCGTGACGGGAACCAGAACAAGATATGGTGGGCTCTATAAGCTAAATTGTAAAGCGATTAAACCGAAGGTAGCCGCATCGATTAATGCGGTAGATACCTTGCAGCTTTACCATGAACGCATGGGCCACCAAGATAAAAGGCATGTGAAAGGTCTTATAGAACGAGAGTTGAACATAAAGACAAAGGATAATGGCATATTATGCGAAGGCTGTATTTTCGGAAAAACTCACAGACAGAAGTTTGGTAGTAGAGAAAAAGCTAAAATGCCTGGAGAACGCATACATTCGGATGTTTGCGGTCCTTTTCAGTTTTCAGCCTCGAAATTTCGGTATTTCGTCCTTTTTAAAGATGAACACACTCGTTTTCGATACGTCTACTTCATGAAGACAAAATCTGAAGTACCTGAAAAGCTGAAGCAAATGTTGGCAGAAGCTAGAGTAACAGGACACACCATCAAAGAATTCCTTAGTGATAACGGTGGAGAGTTTGACAATGAACTAGTTCGGAAAGAATTGTCGAAATACGGAATACATCAAAGACTAATAATGCCGTATACGCCTGAACAGAATGGGTGTAGCGAAAGAGAAAACCGTACGATTGTGGAGTCAGCTAGAACAATGATGCATGCACATGAAGAGCTGCCTCAACAGTTGTGGGCGGAGTTGGTACAGACAGCTGTTTATGTGTTAAACAGAACAGGACCAACTTCCGTGGAACACAAGACTCCGTTCGAGCTTTGGTTTAGGAAGAAACCACGGATAAAGCACCTTAGAATTATTGGCTCGGTTTGCTATGTACATGTTCCTAAACACAAAAGGAAGAAATTGCATAAGAAAGCTATGAGATGCATACTGGTTGGATACGATAATGATGACGGTTATAGACTATGGAACAAGGAATCCAATTACATAGTCAGGTCGAGAGATATCATTTTCGATGAAAAGCCATTGGAAACGAAATTCCAAGAACCAGAGGAGGAAGTCACAGAAGTGGAAATTCCCATTCAATTACGAAGGGAGTATGACGAAGTAGTGACACCTGCTACAATCAATAATCAAGTCGTAACGATTGATAACGAAATGAATAGTCAATTGGATATTCATACACCTGTTATCGAAGAAGACAATTTTGATGATGCTGTATCGACTCACGAAGAATCAATTGAACCAAGGGGAGAAAATTACGATGTTGATAATGATGATCTGGAGCAGTCGATTGGAAATGATGATGTTAATGAAGATGAAGATAATCTTGAGGAACTGATTAACACACAAAGTGATCGAATACTGCGAGATCGATCATTGATCAGACGTCCGGCCAGGTTCAATGATTATGTCATGGTTACAAACGGATTTTTCGAACCAACATGTTACAAAGACGCAGTATCCTGTAACGAAAGTGAACTTTGGAAGAAAGCAATGGACAGCGAGATAAGTTCTCTCAACGAGAATGAAACGTGGGTTCTAAAAAAGTTACCAAAAAACAGAAAAGCAATACCATGTAAATGGATTTTTCGCGTGAAGCTGAATGCAGATGGATCAGTCGACAAATACAAAGCAAGGCTAGTTGCTAAGGGTTTTCGCCAGAAGAAAGGAGAAGACTATGATCAGACTTTCAGTCCTGTTGCAAAAATGACCACGGTCCGGACTGTGATTAGCATTGCAGCAAGCGAAGGTATGAAGATGACTCAATTTGATGTGTCAACGGCATTTTTATATGGAACACTCTCGGAAGAAGAAATTTATGTTAGGCAACCCGAAGGCTATAATGATGGTTCTGGAAGGGTATGCTTACTGAAGAAAAGTCTCTATGGGCTAAAACAAGCCCCGAGATGTTGGAATCAGAAAATTCTTAATTTCTTCAAGGAAGTGGGCTTTAAAATCAGTGAATTCGATACCTGTTTATTTGTAAGAGAGAAAGACCACCGGAAACTGATTGTGGTTCTCTACGTTGATGATGGGCTAGTAGCTGGAACTGATCAAGAACTCATTGATGAATTTATTGAAGAGCTGAAAGAAAGGTTCAAGATTACAACCAAACCAGCTACCTATTTTCTAGGTATAGAGATTTCAACCAGAGAAGGTATTGGAGTAGTAATACATCAAACATCTTACGTTAAGAAAGTTTTGGACAGGTTTGGAATGCAGGACTGCAAACCTGTGACTACACCAATAATCAAGGAGAATATAGTCTCACAAAACGAGAACGATGAGTACGTTCTGAAAAACTATAGGCAAATAGTTGGAGCACTTGCATATGTAATGGTCGGAACAAGACCTGATATTGCGTACGCAGTCAGTGTAGTGTCAAGGAGTCTGGAAAAACCGACTCAAGCGGATTGTGTCAGAGTAAAACGTATCATGAGATACCTACAGTACACAATTGATCTCGGCATTATGTATAAAAATAACTATAAAATTGGAATTATAGAATCATACAGTGATGCTGACCACGCAGGCGATATTGGAACTGGAAGATCGACTTCTGGAGTACTTTGCCTATATGCCGGAGGACCAGTCTCCTGGATGAGTCAGAGACAGCAAAGTGTTGCTATTTCAACAACAGAAGCTGAAGTGATCGCTGCCAGTGAAGCTGCGAGAGAATGTGTATGGTTGACTCGGCTCATAGGAAGTCTCGTACAAATTAAGGGTCTTCCTACGTTACTAGTGGATAACGAAGCAGCAATAAAGTTAGCTGAGAATCCAGAGTTTCACCGACGCACCAAACACATCCGTACACGTCACTTCTTCGTAAGAGAGCTTGTGACTAATGGAGAGCTGCTAATAAAGGTAACAAGCGAGCTTCAATTAGCGGATCTTCTCACTAAGCCGTTGCCCGGACCTAGGCTTGGCAAGCTTGTGGATACTATGGGACTACATTGAGAGAAGGTGTTAAAGTTAATGCATGTAACCTACCTACTAAAATCTGGATATGCAAACTATTTTGAGTGCAATGTGTGTCACCATAGAAACCTTGTTGTTTTATGACTGTTAATTGTTTTTGTTTTGTCAAATAATAAAAAAACACCACTGAATTTTGAGATCGCTTTTTCATGTTACTGATAATGTTTAAATCAAGATTACTCTTCACGTAATAGTTCAAAGCCGGTTGCAGACCAAGGGCTAAGCTAAGTTAGTTTAGCTTAGTTCGCATAAGTGAGGTAATTTTTCGTACTTGTTTGCAGACCACAAACTATGAACAACCTGTTGGTCTGCAACCGGCTTTGAGGAAGCCTAGTTTACATGAGAGAATTTCTTGGCCATCAGGAGGCGAGAATGCGGAGTTTGCGAAATTCGTAGGCGAGAATCGTACATTCATTTGTTAAAATTTATCGTATAAACGATGCTTGAGCAAAAATGAGCTCGAAAATCGCCAGTTGAGCCTCACCTAGGGCGTGGAACATACACAAAGGGCGAGAGGTGCTGGCGCGGTGACGGTATGGCGCGGGCGCTGCGCCGCTCATTTCATATTTCATACCAAATGCATGGGAGCGACGATACGCACCCTCCAGCACTTCCCATCCTTGATGTCCTCCCTCCGGTGACGCCCTAAGCCGAGGCTCGTACCCCACAGGGGGTGCCCTAAGCGAGCGTTAACCTAGCTTTTGAACTTATTTTGTATCCTCCTGGCTGGAGGCTTTGAGTTTAGCAGCTTAAGGCAACCACAGGATTGACCGGTTAAATAGTTACGACCTCAGAGGTCAGCTATGAGATGCCGTACAGAAAAAAAAAGATACGCACCCCGTCTGCGCCTCGCCCGCGCCCCGCCGCCTGTGTATGTCCCTCGCCTTAGACTCCTAGTAGTCACGCAAGGAGATTCACGCTCGCCTCTCGTCTATTATTAATTTATGATCTGTGTTCATCACAAATGAGTAACGAGTACAATAAAATATGTCATAGATTGAAAACGTCATGATTAAAAAATCATAAATAGCGTAGAAACGTACTTATTATAAACAGTGTACAACTGAAATATTACGTGTCCAAGATATATATTATAGCAAAGTTTCCTTATAACAGTTTATCACAATGCCTAATGAATTTGAGTACGATCAATTTAGAAAAGTGCAACTTCAGCTAAATAAAGCGATGCTTGCGATGAGAGCTAGTGGACATCGTATTAACAAATCGTTTGAATCGGAAGATCTCCGTGGAAACAATTATTTTACGACAGTGTGGTTAGCTGCATCGGTCGGACTTGGCCATACATTCATTGGTGCAGTTATTATATCCATTGCTTTATATTCTTCCCACATGCAAGAGTATCATGGAATTTGGTTTGCTACAGCAGTAAGTCTCAGTTTTACATCTTTGACCATGATTTTAAAGTTGCATTAGTGAAGATTAGCACGGTCAACACAGAAAACATCCTAGCTTAAAAATACGATTATAAATAATATAATTAACTTGTAGTTTTTCTTGTTGACATAATCAGAAGCTTTAAGTCCCAGTAGAAGTATTTATAAAGATTATTCATTTGTCAGGATCTTAGAATGATCAGTGTACCCGTAATAGTAGGAGAGCTGTTAGACATTTTTGGGTAGATATTTGAGGCACGATAAAAACGTGTTCAATACTACCTTCTCCTAATATATTTAAGTACAGAATCGTAGACCTGGAATTCACCCTTTTATTTTTAAATAAGAGATTCTTTTTAAAAATAAACAAGCCAGATTATTTTTAGCTGCTTGCAAAATTATTTTGCAAAAAATTCAAATAATGTATTTGAGGCACGCTGTGCAATTAAGACACTTTTAGGCTAGTTGTTCACCTTTCAAAGCTTTTAAGGGATATTTTTATAACTGTTAACAACATAATCATAAAAAATAATAATGGGTATATGGTGACAGTTACGCAAATTATTTAGCTAGTTATAATTTACTGATTGCATGGAACCGGAAAATCCAGAGTCACACGTGTTACTGTATAAATCAAGCAGATTACGTGATTTTTAATTTGCCTGTCTGTGATGTATTGTTTATACCTTTTTAGATGAATTTTGTCGTACTTGGGTTTTAGTGCTATAACTTTTTGTATTTGAGTTATTTTGGGGTTATAATACATATATATTTTTGAAATGTGCTAATTAAGCCCCTTCATTTGATTCCCAACATGGCATTATATACATATTTTTTTTAGTTCATGACTTTATGTCACCTAGAGGGCGCCATATTTAATGTGACGTCACATAGCCTATAACCAGCGAACGATCAACACGTTTCCAACGATACATCATTTGTCAAATTATGATGAGGAGCTTAGAAGTTATGAGGGAACAGATGAACATACATACATACCGGTCAAAATCATAACCCTCCATTTTGCTTCGCCGTAGTCTGGTGAAAATAGACAAATAATTTTGGTGGGACATTCTACCTGCCAAGTGATTCAGAAAGTTACGTATGAGTGCGCAGTACTATAGGAAGGTTGCATTGGTTTTCACTTGGTCGGATTCGCAATAGGTCAGATTCTCACTTCGCCGGATTTTGTACTGATAAGTACAAAAATAATACATTTAATTTTTTTTTTTGATATTATTAGTCTTTATTTACACATACGTATTTACATGATTTTTAAAACTAAGACTTAATAATAATAATATGTACAAGTATATAAAAAGGGGGGGGGGGAATAATCATACCTATTAAATGTATAATCATACATTTAATAGGTATATTTGTTAAGCACGAACTGGAATAATGTTGCAACCACAATAAGCATATTATTTTGCAGTGTAACAGAGAGCGTATTTCCGCAGCTATCGTGCTTCAAATACCTACCCAAAAGCGTCTAAAGGATCTTTCAAACAGGCGCGACACGCGACGCGACACAAAGAGACCGCTCGTCGAGCGACGAGCGGTGTCTTTGACAGCTCTCGGACTATAATAGTAGCTATAAATACACGTTACGATATTCTTGCGAAAGTTTAGACTTGCATCAGTATTGCATTTCGCCGGTATTGAACATACACGGCCCAAGTTTGCCTGTAGCGTTATCATTTCTGTAAATGACTATCCAGGTGTGTTGTGTTGCGCGATAATGGCATCCATTGATGACGCTTTGAGAATAGTTGACACACAAAGCTGGAAATTTGCGCAAAAATCTTCCAACACACCATAAATACTAATACTAATGGTGGCTACCATAAGTTTTATGTTTTCTTCTACCTAGCGGTGTGCCTGCAAGTCTACAGGAAAAGGCGGCGGCATATTAATCGTTTATAGGGTTCTGTACCTTAAAAGAAAAAAAAAAAAACGGAAGTATTAATGGATTACTTGTGTGTGTCTACCTGTCTATTCGTCTGTCACAGCCAATTTGCTCAGAATCTAATGAACCGATTAAGTTGAAATTAAGTGCACATGTATTTCTGTGACTCAAACACGGACATGTCACGTAAATAAATTAATATTGAATTTGAATATGGGGGTCGCCTTTGAAGGACAAATAAGATTTTTTTAAGTAACATTTGGTAACTGTACCGTGTGACATTTGAAATGAAAAGGCTTGTTGCGGGAATCTAATTTTTTATTTTTAAATATTACTTATAACAATATTTAAGAAAATTGATGAAAATTTGCCCCCTTATCTCCGAAACTACTGGGCCTACAGTTTTGAAAAAAAAAAAACAAAAAATGGTCCTTTACTCATAAATTACAGAAAAACCAATAAGAAGTCTCTGGTATTAAAATAGCATGGTAAATCTCTCAATATTGTGCGCACATGTTCACCCATACATTCAAACTGCAAATGGAACTTACATTTGCAGTTGAAATAGATGGGAGAACATATTTTTCAACTACAATGTTAAGTTTGTTCTTGGGATAAATTCATCCCAAACTACGGAACTCTTCATTATGGTCCGACACTCACTTGGCCGGTTTTTTAGTATCTGATAGAATTAGGGGGATTACTTAAAGGCTCGTGCAAACTGGCGCGATATCGCGCCAGTTTGCACGACCCTTGTAGCGCCCGCGATATTGCGCTGGTCTGCACGAGCCTTAACTGGTTAGGGTAGCTATGCCACTTATTGGCCATCGTAGCAAAAGCAGAAGCTACTGCTAAACAAAATATCAGAAAAGATACTAAATTTAAGTCAGTACCTAGTGGTTCAAAATAAGTTAATATCCTTATACCGCCCACATGAACTGTGCGTGCGTTTTTAAGGAAGCAAAGCCGTTATACGTGGTATTTTAACGCAGAGTCACCTGTACAGCTTTATGTTGATTCAATAAAAAAACAGTACATATAAATAAAATAAGGGGCCTTTTTACGAATAACTTCTTTAATATCTGCCATATGTCATAAAAGTCAATATGTCATTATTATACTCTTTGGTCATCATTCAAATAGCAGTAATATCACTAACAGGGATAGCAAGAATGAGATATAAAATAATTCCGATTTTAGTAAAGATAACATATGACTGCTTGTTGTAATGCAAGAAATTGATGTCAGTGATGATGCACCTTCTGCTAGTCGAAGCCACAGGGTAAGGTTTGCAGGCCCACTTAGAACTCGTGTGATTGCAGATATTGGGATGGAATATTCTAACACTGTTCGGTGGGCCATGGCTATAGGCATTTCCCATGTGCTCATAGGTGCTATTGTTATGTCCACATGTATTTATTCTTTTCATAAAGGAGAGTTTCACGGAGTTCTGTTTGGTATGGCAGTAAGTTTACATTCTTATACAAGTTAAAGTAAAAGTGCAGGTTTAGTTTAGGCAAATAAAATTATATAGATGTATTGATTCATTTCATAATTAATGTTGTCATATTGATTCCTGTTCAAAAACTATCTTCTTTAAATTCTCACTGGGGTATGGGATATTGTCTGAATTCAGTGAGGATTCGGTATTAAGAGATTTTTACCTGAATCACTGTTAAACAGTAAGTACAATAACTAACATTAGTTTTATACGAGAAATCAAATGCAGCGCGTGGGGTTTTATACAATATGAACCGGGTTTCTTATCTGTTTCAGACTTAGGTTTCAGAACTATAATAGACCTTATTTCCTTCAGAATGATAGATATCAGAAGAAATTATAATGTTTTTACTGTATAATAGCTCCACTTAATCAATAATTATTTTCAGTATCATTTTTTTGCTGCGGAAGGTATACTAAGCCTGAGTTTCATTAACGGCTGGTCCACGCCTATGCGGAGGAAACATCGACATCGCGTTCATGCAATTCTTCAAATTTGTGCAATACCTTGCATTATATTCGGGACAGTGGCGATGTCATTGACTCGTATAACACAATCGAAGACCATACACGGGATATCAGGTAATTACTCACACAATGTGCGCAGATCTATGTATATCATGTCATGTATCATGTATGTGTGTCTTCCCAATGTAGTTTGGTTAGCTTCAGATCAGTTTCGCCTACTTCTTTGGATTCAAGTTGGAATAAGAACACTTAAACTAGATATTAAAGGTTTCCTTCTCTGTTATGTACATAAACATGTTGATAAAATGGCGATGAAAACCCTAGATTTATGAAATAACTAGCTTTTGTCCGTGGCTTCGCTCGCGTTGGAAAATATCCCACGGGAACGTATTACCAGCATCAAAAGGAAGCGAAGCAATGATCGCTTTGACTTTTGTCCTAGCACCTAGCATTTTGAATCTGTGATATCTTTTAAATTATTCATGATATGATGTCAAGGCATATTTAAATCTAAATTGAATGCAAATTTAAATAACATATTAATTTAATTGGATTAATTGGATTAATATAATCCGGTCAAAATAGCTTCGAAATTCTTTTTCTATTTATTCAAATTCTGAAAGATAAAAATGGTTACTGTGGGTGGTCATCCTTAGAAGATAGACATATCGACACCAGAAGTATCAATTAACATAAGGGACATTTTGGCGAAAATGAGTTATATATATATCAATAGATTCAGAATTTCCCGCTCTATCGATTGGTATCATTAAAATTACTCTATCGTTAAAAAAATCCCTTACAGTACAAATTTGTGGACTCCGTCAAACGATTTATGACAAAAATATGATTAAATCATTAACATTTTTCTTCTCAGACAAATAAAGTAGTAAGTCATCGTATTAAATAATTTATACCCTTACCTTAAACCTCAAATCAGTCAATTTAAATAACATGTTCCTTACTTTAATTCATGATTAGAGTTTTTTTAAGAATTGTTCTCTTACATTATTATCTCACAAAACTATCTTTATTATATGCAAAGTAGAAAACAAATTCGTATTTGCTTTATTTTATTTGTTTAAATGATCATTGCTAATATACCGAGTACTTACATTAATTTGATGCTCATATCGATACCAGAAGTATCAATTTTTAGTTTGTTTGTTTTGACGAAAGATCAAGAAATGCCCAGTAGTATAAAATATAGCATGTCCCTTACATTAAAATAATATGTTTATTTTTGCCTTACGTTACAAATATTTTATGTGTAAACCATCGAGCATAGTGTAAGTAGCAAGAGATATAGAAAATTATACGTAATTCTATTGTAAAGGACTTTTACAGTGTTGCAATTGGCTGTAACTATATATTTATCGACTAAAATGGTATTCTATCTAATCTAATCGTATTTTAATACCATAGAAATAAGTTCTTTGCATGATTATAGTTGGTATGAACCAACATTAATCATTCGCACTCCCAGATGAGCGCGAGGACCTTTGCCTCCAGATCCCATGGCGGTAATGGTAATCGTAATCGCAAGTAGGCTCGCCGTCTCGCAGGAGACCGTGTGGTATCCTCGGGCCAGCCAGATGGCCATGACCCTCTGAGACGCGTTCAACCGGCGGGCTGGGTGCAGACTTAATGAACGCGCCCACACCGGTGCCCCGTAAAGGGCCATGGACAACCCCCGTGTAGAGCCTCCGCCAGGAGGTGTTTGGACCCCCTAGATAGGGCAGGAGCCGCTTCAACGCAGCCCTGGCCCGCTCCAGTCTGGGAGCCAAACGTCGGAATTGTTCGACGAAATTCCACCGGCTGTCGAGGACGAGTACCAGATACTTCATCGCCGACTCGACGCCGATGTGAACCCCCCCGCCATTACCTGGGAACCCGACGGTGGCGCATTCCGAGGACCATGAAAACCCATGGCCTCGGACTTGTGCAGGGCCACCTCGAGTCCTAACTGCTGGATCCTGTCGACAATTATCGCAACCCCGCGTGTCGCTAAGTCGGCCGTTGCCTGGTACACACGGCGACACATTAACTTAGACTGTTGGACTTTGGACTATTAGTAGTTGAACGCTGTGAATCGTGCGAGAGGATGCGATAAATTTTTATAATTTCATCCCACTCACACAAGTCGTTTGCTGGGAGCGCGCGGCACGTGTCTGCCGCCAACTGTGGCGCGATAACTATAGATACGTATCATGTTGCGTTCAGTTATATTATCTGTGGTTATAATATGGGGTGTTTTTTCGATTTGCACTGCGCCTGTGAATGTGCACCAATTCATCCGTTAGTTATTTTCAATTATTATATATTTCCAGCTTTCCCCGCGGTTCACACGCGTGTAATTCGGAAATCTACATTATGTCCGATTTAAATACAAACTTCCATCCCCTTTTTTATTTTATTATTAGATTTTATAAAATCACCGAAACATGTATTTCCCCATTATTAACAAAAAAATAAAAAACTAAAATATTTATTAAAAGCCCGGAAAATATCTCATTCCCTAGTGGCAAAACCTTACGATAGTTAAAATGTATGTTTGTTTGCCTGTAAGCGTTTAATTAATTTGTAACTATTTGATTTACTTTCACAGCAAAACTACTGAATTGATTAGGGGTAACTTGAACCCATAGGATTGTTTCCAAATAGGTCACAGTCTTATTTATAAAAATCTCGCTAATCACTGATTAGTAATTGTTTAGCTAAGCGATCGTAAAGTAACTAAGTTTATAAACAGCACGGAATATAAAGAAAAAAAATAACAGTCCATGAGAACAATAGCCCCGGCCGATTTGGAAACTGACTGGCATAAATAAATCATAAAACATTGAACACGAGCGAAACTAGCAAAAATCTTTGGCAAAAAAAGCGTAGGCGCAAACCGCCGCACCGCGTTTGCGCCTACGCACACAGATGCAGTTTTTTTGGCCGATGTCACGATACTCAGTTCCTTTCCTACAATTCTCTGTACTGCTGGTAGTATAGTTATGGATATATAGGGTGTCTTACTTGATCTGTTGTCGACTGTACACACGGCTACACATCAAGCTATACATTTCCAGTTTATGCTGATCTCGCATTGTATAAATATTTCGCATAATGCGAGGTCAGCTTATACTGGAAATGTATAGCATGTATTAGCAACAAAGAAGAGGAAATTCTAAGAAATTTAGCTCTAGACACAATTAAAATTCGAGCAGACAGTAAAAAGCTATAGACAGATTTAAAAAAAAAATTGGGTCTCCTGAAAAACCGTGATTTGTCCCTTACATTAATTGATACTTCTGGTGTCGATATGGCATCGCGGACTACGCGTATAGTTCTGCAAAATATTAATTTTATTTATCTCTTACGGTTTACGCGGTGCACGCCAGTTAAGCTCCCAGTCGACACGATTTTTTCCGATATCTTCAACAATAATCGTTATATTTCAGCCAATTTACACAAAAACCCTAATGCATTATACATTTAAACCTTTCTCATAAATCACTCCATCCATTGGTGAAAACTGTTTGAAAATCGGTTCGGTAGTTTTTGAGTTTATCGCGAATAGACAGACAGACAGACGCGGAGGGGGACTTTGTTTTAAAATATGTAAGGATAACAATCATGACAGCAGGGCCTGCCTATAGCTGATAGAATAATGCATCGATGCTTAAATCTATCGATCTTTGCAGTATTAGAAATTTATATGTAGCGAACTCGAAACATTTTTATTTCATATAGTTGCGGCCAAAATATGCACTGGACCATCTTAAACAGCGTTTATAAAAACCGTGGCTTTATCTGTATTATTAAAGGTTTAATTAATTTTCGTGACTACATTTAACCAAAATTAAATTAATTAAAATTAATCTGGTATATGTAATATCGTTTGTAGTATTTTCCCATTAAACTGTAAAACTAAACAGATTTGCTCGATTTTTGACGCTCGATAAGGTACTGTGTTTTGACGATCAATGAGGTTTATCAGCTTCTGACAGATTTGCTTGAAAAATACAATGTTGATCGTCTATCACTTACACATTAAGGTAATCGATTTTGTTTGTTTATACGTGTCGATCATCAAAAATCTAGCAAATAGGTAGGATCTACGATACGATGCCTACGATGTATTTTATGTTTAAATTAGTATATCTTTGCAGGATTGTTGACGTTGGTTCTTACAGGGACGAGTTGCATACTCGGCCCCTTCGCCCTTAAAGGTATCGTCCCAACAGGTTTTATTCACATGATATTTGGTATAACTTGTTTTCTAATGTCCACGTTGTGCTTGTGTTGCGGGTTAGTCACGGACAAGTTCAAGAGATGGGCTGGCCAATCAATTGTTAATATTCTGTTGGTGTTTGTAATATTTTACTCATTTTTTATGTTCTATACTATCTGTATGAAATGTGTACAACGCTACAAGATTCTTTTGGTCAAGTACAAGATTTACAATAGTCGGACCTAACACCGCCATCTTGTCTTGTCAATACAATTTTGTGACAATTTCACAAATGTTTACATCAACGCTCCCCGTTAATGTCATTTAGGGGCCAAAATACCCTTGTAGCATTCTACAGATGATGTAAGCTTAGATTTTTGTAAAGTTTATTGTACTTATACATTTTTTATTTCTAGATAAAGAAATCTTTTTTCTTTTGATAATCCTTTATTGTAGGGGTGCAAGGGGTCACACTTACCATCTCAGTGCCCCAAGTCAAACTCACCTGCTCGTGGTGCGCCCTGCTGAATAACAAACGAGGCTCTGACAACCGACAAATGGCGGTATAACCATTTCTATATAAAACTTCGCAGCTAAATGGCGCAGACTAGTTACGGGCAGCAGCGTCAGTAGTGCGAGAAGCTGTTCTCTACGATCGCCAACCCACATGTCCAGCGTGGCAATTATGGGCAAAGGCACCAATGGTAAGCCAACATCAACCTAATCAGCTCCCAGCCTAATTTTGGCGGCGGTAACTGGAACCCCGGGTTACGAATGGCCGCCAAACCCAATTGACCTTGGCAATGTATTACAGACACACGTTATGGCTCGCCCAACAAATAGTGCAGCTAGAAGAAACGCTCAGAAAAGTAAGGTGGTACATTCTTGGGTTGAGTGAAGTCCAAAGAAAGGGGGAGGACACAATAATCCTCGAATCGGGCCACCTTTTGTATATTTGACAGGGCTAGCAACCAAGGCGGAGTCGGGTTCCTGGCAAAAAAATCCCTTTGTGTCAAGGTCGTGGAAGTCTCCAGTGTCTCGAACAGGGTACGTACCTCGTAGTGAAGCTTACCGAGAGGTATAGCCTTTTAAGGATGTTCAGGTTTACGCTCCGACCTCGGCACACTCGGATGAGGAAGTGGGGGAAATGTTCGAGGACATCTCCAAAGCCTTGTACTACACTACTAAGGTCCACTACAACGTTCTCATGGGGGATTTTAACGCTAAAGTGGGAGTTCAGAATTGCAACGAAACGGTAGCAGGATCCTACGGATTTGGCAGCAGAAATCATAGCGGGCAAATGCTTGTTGTTCCTTAAAGCCCCAAAGGAAGTAGATGTGGCGAAGCCTCGATACTATGATAAAAAAATGAGATAGACTTCATCAAACGGGTAAAAAGCATATATTCAGTGATCACAGGGTTTCCGAAGCTCTCTGAATATTAACTTCAAGCTCGAGCGAACCCGTTTGCTCATCAAACGGGTTCGTCTGGCTCCGCGGCTCCGCTAAATATGCTCTAAACTATCTTAGGATCTAAACCGTTCCATTCAGACCTGGAAAACCAATTTGCTGCCATGGAAATCACAAATGACGTTGACCGGGGCTCGACAAAATGGTGGAAATCCTTAGAGAGAGGTACGCGATTTTGCAAAATGCGGCGTACGGGCAGGGAGTCCAAACTTTCGGAAGAGACTCTGGAGCTTATGACGGAACGACGTGAAAACCCACCTATCACTTCGTCAGAACAACTGGCACTCAACAAAAGTATTAGAAAACTGTTACGACGTGATTTCTGATGCTCCAGTACACGCTCTTTAGAGAAAGCGATTGAGCAAAACTGGGTGTCGCAACTGTTCATCTAGTCACTTGGGAGGAGCCACCTGAATAAATTGACCAAATCCAGTGGGGATATCGTCGTTCCGAAGCCCGAGATCCTTTCGGAAGTCGAAAACTTCTACGGCCAATTTTACGCATCGCATCACCTGACCCCGAAAATGAGGATTCCAGAGCCACCTTAACCCGCCATATCACGGAAGACCTGCCAGAAGTGAGCCAAGGTGAAATCGAGGCAGCTCTTGGCGGTAGCTTAAAAGCGGAAAGGCCCTTGGTGAGAACGGGATTACGACAGAGCTCCTGAAAGCGGTCTGTCTTGATAGAGCTAGGGGAGCTCTTTAACTCTTTCTCTGTTCTCTGGGAGAAGCGTGGCAAAACGCAGACCCTCACCATACGGCTGGTTCCTTAATTCAAGGTTACTCAGCGAGCTATGGAACAAGCCATGCTTGGAAGCTCTCTGAGGGATAGAATCCGGAACGAGGTGATCTAGCAGAGAACCAAAGTTGTCGACAGATTTCACAGAATAAGCAAGCTGAACTGGCAATGGGCCGATCGTATTAGCCGTATAACCGATGACCGTTGGGGTAGCTGGAGACCGCGAATCGGCAAACGTAAGGTAGGACGCCCTCAGGCTAGGTGCAGCGACGATCTTCGCAGGGTGGCTGGTAGCAGCTGGATGAGAGTTGCGAAGAATCGAGCTGAATGGCGAGCAATGTGGTGCCGTAACGACTGCGATTTACGAGTAGGTTCGAAACTAGACAGGCGCTTAACTTTGTTAAAATAATTTCTCTCAAAACGGTGAAGAAAACATCGTAAGGGAGCGGTATGTCTTCGAATTTTTGGTTCTAGCTTCAATTCGATCCGACATCTACCAACCCGCACTGGACACGCATGGTGGATTAGCGCGCATTCCCTCTCACCGAGAGGAGGCTTGTGTTCCAGCAGTGGGAACATTATAGGTTGATTATGCAAGTAATGCAATAAGTAGGTATACTCCATTAAGTTATCTCATATAGCAGATATGATTTTATCGCTTAAGCGGCTGGTCATTAGCGTTCCTGATTAAAAAAATTGTGATGGTGACGAGGCGAATATGATTTAAAATTATTACTAACTAATATTATAAATGCGAAAGTGAGTTTGTTTGTTATGCTTTCACACTTAAACGGTCGAACGGATTTGGAAATTATTTTTTATCTCAATATTTCCACGGGACTGAAATTTATGCGGGTGAACCCGCGGGGCGCAGCTAGTCATTAATAAAAGAAGGTAAGATTTTCCATGGTATCTAATGTGATGTTATTATCGTATAACAGATCAATGAAGTACTTATTGAGAAGGAATTGATAGCTGATACAATAGAAGTTTCTCTATTTTTAACCGACTTCAAAAAAAGGAGGAGGTTCTCAGTTCGTCGGAATATATATATATATTTTTTTTTTTAATGTATGTTCCTCGATTAGTCGGTGTCTTTGGATCAGTATTTAAGTTTTTTGCGACCGACTTCCGAAATCAAAGTTATTATACACTTTGTAGTTTGGAGGTCGGTTGTATTTATGGTATTTTTTTTTTATGTTTTCATGTTGAATCTTGGTAGGTGTCAGTTAATATTCTTTCTCCTGACCATCCGAATCTACAAACTTGCTTTTCCTTATTTTTTTTATTGCCTTACAGTTAGCTCGGCTATATTCAGAAAATAATAAATAGGTAAGCAGTTATTTCTTAACAAATAGTAATTTATAATCGCCTGTGCATATTCACATACAATAGAAAACTCGTTTCTGTTTTGCAAAAGAGTTTTATTATATTCTTTGAATACAGCTTCGAACTTCACAGATCTATAAAAATAGGATATGACTTAGGTACTTAAGGTTAATTTAATTAATTCTTGATTACTTTTTCAAATGGAATCCAAGACAAACATTTTAAATCTATTCAAATAACGTGAATTCGAAATGAGTTTATAGCTCATTCGACTTATTTAAAAAAAATATTCCCAATGTAAGATATTACATAGTAAGCCCCGTTATCAGAGGTCGAAGATAAATTTTTTGCTTCAGCCGTTTATCAGGCAAGTGTCATCTGAGGCATTTGATAATGTAATAACGGCATACGTCATGTCCTACCGTTTCTGGATCTCGAATCGGCCGATAGAATACGAATAATGTCGCAGTGGGCTCCCGGTCAAAGGTCTACACACTCGTAGTGTCGCATTTATCAATAGATATGGTCGTACATCTCAAACATTAGCAATGGCAACAATAGTCTATTCCAGAATGTGCGTATCGAGGGCCATTACTCTTCCCCGAGTTTCCTTTATATGTTTTGATGCCATAAAGATAGGTGGCAGCGCACCGACTAGTTATCCGCTGTGATCGCTTACCTACCTGTTTTCAATCGAATTTAACGATATCGTTTTTAGTTTTTATTGTGTGTCCTCTACTTCATGCGTGTCTTTGTTTTACTCAGTTATTTTCCTTAGAACCTTTGCGGGTGTTTCATACATCAGGGTTTATCTTTTGTTACTTTTTGGAATAATTAAGAGAAAAAAATTGTTTGTTTTGTTTACGTATAATTATATAAATTAGCCTTAAAACTAAGAATATATTTTATTTGTACAAACCATTAAAAATAAGTGATTCTGTTAGGAATACATTGAATACTGCATTACATACTTTACACCTAGATTGTATGTCGCTCAACTTTTAATTCAACTAGGCATTCTTCTCATTAAAGTTTTTTCAAATACACAGTAATAATTTATTTTGATCAGCACTAGTTGGTCTTGAGTTTCTGGAAAAACGAAATCAACGGGGCGACGATAATGACGGCAGTTAGGAGAGCGGTGAACGTAATCAGGGTGTTGACTACTGGGTCGCTGTTCGCGGTACCCAGCCAGCTTCTAAACATGCCCTTTTCAAAGCCGTAGCAGAGGCTGACGTTAGCAGCCACGAAGGCGACGATCCCGAAGCAAATATGAGTGATTTTGGATAGCTTGGAAGGGAGGCACTTTCTGAACTCGTAAGCATAGAGCGATGTTAGCCCGTTGATTAGACTGGCCACTGTGAATACTAGAGCCACCAACGCTGTAAAACAAAGAAAAGTCGAGTTAAATTGAGATTCTGTCTTGTTGCTGAATACAAGTAAACTTCCTAAAAAGATAAACAATAAAGCAAGCTCTCAAGGATTTCCACTAATTCAATATTTAAGATTAGCAGGTCAATATAATTTTTACGTAATTTAAAGTAGGCCCGCCTTTAAAAAAAAATATATGACAAGGTATTTTAAAACCGTGTTGGGATTTGAAATATCATTTTAGTCTTCAGTTATACGATGCGGTTAAAAGTCCATATAGGTACATTAGAATAGACCATTCAGTCTTTTCCGTTGCTACCGTATGATGATAACCCTAGGCTATCGAGAAGATGGCCATTTACTTAACTGATAATTTCATACTTGGAAATCTTCGTATCATTAATGCCAGCTGCAGCCAGGATGTCGGAAATCACACTACATCTTTGGTTATTTCATGAATGTGAAAAACTAGTATATAAGGTTACGATTTTAGTTAATGCCTATTGACAACTTATCTCGGAGATATTCTACCTGTATGTCATTTATCGTAAAAAAATACTTACCACATATGCCGTGGGGAGTATTCCAATTAGTAGCGTTTGGATTATTAGCTTTGTCCATAATCTTAACGAAACTGCCAGCGATCGCCAACGCTGAGCCAAGAGTTTGAAGAATCCAATGCGCTCGTTTTTTGTCGACCAGTTTCAGATGTGTAGACCAGGTATTGTAGGGAGACAGGCTGAGGATGGCTTGTGCCATCAGAAGTTGGTACTGAAACATATACGGTGCTGTTATTTTTATTCCTGGATTGGGTAGTGTTAACTAATATTGAACTACACGATACGATTTATAAATTATTTTGTGTCATATAGGAAAAGTAACTAATTTAATGAACAAATATGGTCACTATTGTTCATACGGCTACAGTTGTCAACTTCTTTCACACGCTGTAAGTTAAGTCGAGAAGATTTAATGACAATTATGACTTAAGTTTTATCAAAATAATTTACCCCACTCGATAGGATTCGAGGTTATTTTAATTTTTTAAACATACATTTTGGCGCCAATAATCCGTCATTTTTATTTTTTTTTATTTTAATATACCTTGCATATGACACTCGCGCAATAAAGACGGATCTAACGACATATCATTTATCGAAATCAGTTCTGCCATTTTGTAGTTACGAGGGAACACAGAGACGGACACCGATACAGGTCAAACACATAAGCCTCTTTTTTAGCATCGTTGCAGTCGGGTAAAATAAGAAAGGCATATAGGGTAATTTGATTATTGTTTCGATTAATTAAAGTTACATGATGCACAATTTATAAGTAGGAGTAAAAAAAAGTGTAATTAATTTGATTTCATTTAATTGGTTGTTATTTTTTCTGACTTCTTAAGTTCTCAAGTATTAAAACAAAACGATATGTACCTACACGAAACTCCAATTGGCGTAAGGAATATTTTGGCGAAAATGAGTAGGTAAGGACATCTTCAAATGAAAAATATACTGAGATTTAACGAAAAAAATACGGTTTTACGACGCCAATTGAAAATACGGGTCTCGAAATGTTAAGTCAAAAAAAGCAATAAAAACTACTCACCCCAAGTACACATAATATTATATGTATAGGTGTATCTCCAAGTGGTGTCGGAAGTCTGAACACGAAGACTAAGGTTACACCAACTATTATGCCTATTAATGTATGGCACAGCAGATTCAGTGAGACATTGAACGTCCTCAAATTATAGGCCGCGCCAGTCAAAGGCCCTGGACCAGGTTTTGATTTGATTCCGTTTTCAGTATCCATGATTCACAGTTTAAAAACTATTACGTAGGTATACAACTTCCACTTTGGGCTTCAGACTGTGAATGAAGGCGTCAGGTGAAATATCGCCATGAAATAACTGTTGATAATTTTATCAGAGACTAACTACGTATATGACTTGACTGTGCATGCCTATTTTTTATGCATAATTATTTTTCATAATGTATATTTACATTTCATCCTACCTAACTGATTTGCTCACGTCAATGTTAATTTATGAAAATGTCTTCAAAAAAATTTTTTTTAACTCATATTAGATTTAATGACATTATCAGAATATGTACGTTATTTCGTTTTTACGAACAAACGTCAGGATGTTGTATTTTTGGTATTTCTATACGATATCTAAACCATTTTGCGTAAAGATAAAGAGTCATGAAAATCAATCCACTGATAATAAGATATTACATGAATTATGGAAATTCCAAACATTTTTGATATCAGTGAGTTAAAGTTTTACAGACACTAATGTTGTGTTTGAGTTGCAGTCGCCGTGTTCTACGTTATAGGGTTTGGTTTCCGCACTTAGTCCGTAAGCTGGACCATCGTGCGTGGGCCATGGCGGCCGTTTGGTGGTTATTCCTACCAGCCCACCTCCCTCCAGAAGCTAATAAAATCTCCTGGTCTGTTCAGAACATCTGTGTAAGATCTGGGTGACCCGGAGTTTTTGTTCTAATCTGGGTGACGCCTGTGCATTCAAAGAGCACGTGCGCGACGGTTTCCTCGGCCTCCATGCACGCCCTGCACAGAGGACTGTCCGTTATGCCTATTGTATGGAAGTGTTTTTTTAGCGAGCAGTGTCCCGTGATGGTCCCCGTCACAAGACGCAGGCCGTTCCTGTGTTTAGCCTGCTATCCAAGGATGGCATAGCTTCCTTGGACTGCCTGCAGCCTGGTGTCGAGGTCAACCAGTACCCCGCTTGTGTGTGGTTGAACTCCAGTAGACACCTGCGTATTTGGTTGAAGGGGATGGCTACGATAGGCTCGGGTCCACATACTGCCGTGCTCGTCCTCGTCTAGCAAGTTCGTCAGCTGCGTCGTTACCTAGCGATCCGCTGTGTCCTTTTATCCATTGCAGTGTTACCGTGTTGCGGCTAATATTTTTGCATTTGCAGTCGCCATTCTTTTTTATAATTTGCAAGAAGAAGTAATGATCGATAATAATCATCAAGATAATCGATTATATTGATCACCCAATTCACTATCCTTTAATAATATTATATAATCCTTTAAATAATTAGTCGGTAAAAGACGTTTGAATTGCCTGCAATTAAGCATTTATTTTGCACTTCATAAAATAACGTAAGTCTTTATCACTTTACAGCGTGTATCAGAAATGTGTCGTGTTGTGTCGTCGCGAAAAAATAATCAGTTTACAAAACTACAATAGGTACCTAACTTCTATACTCGACCCAAATGTATAGATATAGACCCAAATGTGAGAATAGAATAGAATAATTATTATGGGACAGCTTTATATATTATACACCAACAACTTCTGTATATACACGTAATATATCTTAAGTACAATAGCCTCGGACTTATACAGTCGCCAATTACAGGATAACTGTAATCACAGAAATAGGTGATAACACTTAATGATACTAAAGGCTCTAGCATTAAGAATGAAGAAATTATGGCAAAATACATACTTCTTAAACTTAAGATTAACATCATAAAGGAAAATAAAATTACAAGTCGAACAATATTGCAATTTTGCCCACTTTCTTAAGACTAAGACAAACAATATAAACTGAAATAATAAAAAACCGGCCAAGCGCGAGTCGGACTCGCGCACGAAGGGTTCCGTACCATTATCTATAAAAACGACCAAAAAAAAAGTTTGTTGTATGGGAGCCCTTAAATAAATATTTATTTTATTCTGTTTTTTTTAGTATTTGTTGTTATAGCGGCAACAGAACTACATCATCTGTGAAAAGGGAATTGCTCAGTTTGTTAGGGTGATCTGGCTAACCGTAGACAAGATCTTTATTAATAAAATACTTGCATTTTAAAAACTACTTATCTATAGGAAAGCAAATATTATAATAAAGTTGTAGCGAAATGCAAGAATAGGCTTCAACTGGCATGTGAAAAATTGAGAACTTGCCGGGTAAAATCTTTGATGTAATTTGATTATTTACACATTATAGAGTTGTATTAGGATGGTTAAAATAAAACTATTAGTTTTTATTTGTTATTTTGACTTTATTCAGAGTCATAATCTATTAAAATATTGTCTTAAACCTTGGCAGTCGGTGCAACATTATTTTCGTGCCTAGCCCAGCTTAAATACCAAATAATGATACAATCATAACGCCTGATCGGAGCATCCTCCCTTTTCTATAGAGAATGAGTGAACATTACACCCTATTACTAATGCCTCTAAAATATTATTTTCATTCAGTATATATATACAAACGACAAGACAGAAACCAAACTAACTTACGACTTGAGGAGCAGTCCATTGCCGGATTATTGATAAAACTTCAAGAAGCTGCAATGTGTGTCTTCTGCGATGCATTACATCAACGCCACAATTAACACATTGCATTGGTTCCTCATTCTCACTCGAAGTACGTGCAGCAAAGGAGTCCAAGTTCGTGTCGTGGTTGTCATTTAAAGCCGGTTCGAGATCCATAAAAGCGCCAGGTTTAACGTGAGGTGCAGATTCAGTGTCCGAAGGTAGGGCCGGGTCATCATGAGGAGCGGTATCGGAGTCTATGATTAGAAAAACAAACGGTCGAAGCAGCGAGTAAACAATATAACATCCACAGTGCACGAAAGCAAAGCGAATAGTTTTTTCATTGTTGTCAGATGTTATTTCACTTGACGTTAGGGATGTTTGATATGTATCGATACTCAAGTGGGTCGGAACTACGGGATTTGATTGATTTTTACATCGATTTAACAATATTTATGATCCACTACTGTAAATTGATAAAGGTATTGAGGATCGGATCAAAAAATCGTATTACTGTACAATCGTACTGTAAAATCGTAGTGGTCAGATTTATGTACATGTGAAAAAAATAAAATCTCAGAAAAATACTATTAAGGCGGGCTGTCGTTTTCCATAAACACGCTTCTCAATCACTACTGACATTGACAGAATTGTTCGGGCAAAACCGGGACTCTGTTTGCCATAGTCATTTTCTGTCTAGCCTTTTCCCAACTATGTTGGGGCCGGCTTCCAGTCTAATCGGATGCAGCTGAATACCTGCAATAATTATTACATGCAGCGACAATTCAATTTTTAACTCTGTTTGCCATAGTAATAATTTGAATTGAATTAAAGGTAAACATATTAAAAATTATTAATTAAAAGCGATTTAATTTCGATACTCGGATCGAAATGATCCATTGCGAAGCAGAATATCGATACAAAGTAATCGAAATAATCCATTGCGAAGCAAAATATCGTTACAAAGCAACCGGATCGATCATCTCTATAAGCGATACAGTAAAATGGCTGATGAATACAGTTTATATACTCTTTACTTCGACTTTTTGTACGTGTACCTGGCTATTAAGTGATGTGCAAAGATATTTCTTTCAAAATTAATAATATTGTTTAGTAAAAATATTTTTTGCCGGGCATCTTGTCCACGCTTAGCGGAAACTCGTGATTCCCTTTCGACTGTCTAACTATCACGGTTCATGAGATACAGCCTGGTCACAGACGGGCGGATGGACAGCGGAGTCTTAGTAATAGGGTTCCGTTTTACCCTTTGGGTACGGAACCCTAAAAATGAGATCAGGAGTGAAACAGCAGTAATTTTTTCGCGATTACGATGTTGATCCCATAAAGAAAGTTGTTCAGTTTCATGGACTGTACTACACCCTTAAATATTTTTGATACAAGCTATAGGTAGGTCCCATCCATACAACAAATGCAATGATTATACATTATTGTTTTTTATCAGTAACACACGTAGACAATTTTTATTATCAAAACCGTTTCCGACTCCACCCAAAATCGTGATGTGTAAATTCAATCGAACTTACTAGAGCAATTAGTTTCAGACGTCAGAACAAATTGCCGCATGCTGTGCATTTGCGCACACAAATAATGATCGATTAATGTGTCGGTGTTGTGACGTAGGTACGTAATACACCTAACATGACTTAGCTTAGGACTGAGAACTGAAACCTCAAAAGGAAGCTATACGGTAAGATTAAAATTAAAATAACTTTCATTTGAAAATTAACTTAGCAGATAAGGCTTGTTTGCTTAATTTATTACACCTAAATACGTTGCAACAACATTTTTATTCAAAGTTTTTTAATGATATTTTTTTTTGTGTTCCGTGCCTTAATACCCAGATTAGTGCATGACGGAGTTTTAGTTAAGACTGAATATAAGTGCAGATGCAGTGGTGGTTCAGTGGTAATGGCCCGGACTTATTACGAGTTGTTGGTCGTGGGTTCGGACCTTGCCAAGCGATTTAATTTGTGTAAATAATGTCATCACCACTGCTCTCAAAACGGTGAAGGAAAACATCGTGAGGAAACCGGCGTGTCCTAGAATCAAAAATTCAATGACATGTGACATCTAACAACCCGCACTGGGCCGACGTGGTAGATTACAGCCCACTTCCTCTCGAAGAGAGGAGGCCTGTGTCCCAGCAGTGGGAAAATTATAGGCTAATTATGCTTATATGGTATGAATATAAGTAATTATGAATTAGGTACGCAAAGACGTACCTTTTCTGTATGAGCATTGTTGGCTCTTACAGGTTTCTTCATATTATACAGAGCAGAAATCTATGAACATTTTTAACTTCACACTGTCATTTTTTTTGTCTACTGACGTTAAATACCTATTCAACTAGCTAGCAGGGTGACTGCGGCTTACAGGTACGGTTTCGATAAGCATTCTATGAGGAATTAAATAGAATTTAATGAATCACAAAAAACTTTGTGTTAATAACTCCTTGAAGAAGTTATAAGTCGATTAGATATCCCCAATCAAATAATATTAATTAACGACAAGAGTACTTGGGATGATTGTAAACTATTAACTGTAGGTGCTTGGCAGTAAGAAGGTAGGTATAACTACTCGTCTTTGATGATAGATGAGTGCACTATCAATTATTTTCAGGCATGGCTGCAGTCACATCTAAGAAGCTACGTTATCCAGATAATTACTATGCACTCATTGTTTTTAAGGTAACAGAGTTTCTGGGCTCTCTTTTTAAACATTAACTATAGCTTAACCCAGTCAAAGTACTAACCAAAACAAGAATAATGATGATTATTTTGAATCTACAGCCTTTTATAAGAGTATCTGATAAAGGTGTAAACAACCATTCAGGTTAAATTCTTACGCAATGTCTCACTAAAGAGAATTAGTAAAACATTCATCTGTATTTAGAAGGTTTCTACTTTATTGTTTACACCGATGAGTAATATAAAAAAGTCATTGTCTAATTGTCAATTGTCTAATGAAAAACATCTTTGAGGTGAGGTGAGTACCTACTCAATTTGTAAGTGACACTCCAAATTGGCATCTACTGGTAAGTTTTTTGATCCATTTGTTTACATTGTCATCAGATAATTTTAGAACAGACTAATAAATACTACATAACCTGACAGTACGAAGCAGTCATGCTTCGTTGGTTGCAAGCACGAGCTGGTTGGTTGCTAATACGAGCTGCTTGGTTGTAAGCACGAGCTGGTAGGTTGCAAGCACGAGCTGCTTGGTTGCAAGCACGAGTTGGTAGGTTTCTTGGCGTACTTGGTTCGAACCTAAGCTGGGAATTGTATTGGTGTTTTCCTTTAGGATTTCCTCAGTAACATCCCGCAATTTGGATTTGTGCCTTGTTGGTGGCAAAAGGTTTGCCCCTCTTATTACAATTTGAACTGTGCCAAATCAGTTTGAGAATACAGGCGTGGTATTAATATTTTACGTAGGCAAATCAATATTAATGTTATTTATATTGATTAAACTCATTACCTTGAGTAAATACGCGTAGGTATTATTAATGAATACGGTTGAATGAGATTAGATTTGGCATTTAGGCTCGTGACTAAATGATAACACCCGCACGGGTTAATCGAAGGTTAAGCTACGCTTGCCGCGGTGGGTTCGTGAATGGGTGATCCATTACATATTAAAGACTCCTCTTTGCCTTGGAAAGCACACGAAGCCGTTGGTCCCGGCTGTCATTCGTTGATCCTTGACAGTCGTTCCGGGTAGTCAGAAGCCCAAAAGTCTGACGACCAATCTTATCAAGGGGTATCGTGTTACCCAATAACTGAGTTCTGGGTGCCAGATGGGCAATCGCTTCCATGTAAAATATTGGTATTCAGCTGCATCTGGTTAGGATAGAAGCGGACCCCAACATAGTTGGGAAAAGGCTAGGCTTGCTTCAAATTAGATTTGATCAGATTAGAATTATCTATTAGAATCGATTACATTTTGATCGACACTATTGATATAAATATCAGTGCTAATCTGCAAGTGGTAAGGATTTGGTTGATAACTAATAAACTATTACATATTAATAGTTATCAACCAAATCGTGTACCTATGAATGTAAATAGGTACAGTGCGTGCCACTAAAGATGAGACTTGACACACCACGTGGTTTGACTTGCGCAGTAGACGATTTATGGGTCTCTTTAGCGGTATGAAGTCCGCGCCGGGGCGTCATCGGGGCGGCGGAAGGAGCGGCGGGAGGCGCGGTCAAGTCTCATCTTTCGTGGCGCGTATTGTACAAAATTAATTGAATCAACAACAAAAATAAGTATTCACTAATTGGTACCTTCAACATCCTCCAACATTTAAGTGGAATTAAGGCTCACCGGAATCAAAGATGTAGACAAAACAAACTATTCGGTTTACATTCCACACACACGGATAGCTGTGTCGGTATGAATAGTTACAAACGTTAAATAAAACGAGCGACGTCTGTTTTTTATTAATATGCATATGTCGCACCAATAGGCAATAAACATAATACCAATGTATAGTAATCATTAATTTATGTAATTGAATGACTTATAATTTTTCGCACTAGATCATTGTAACAGGTTTAGCACAACGGCTAACGTTTCTGTACCCTAAATGCGTAACTTATTTTCGTAAACGATTATGCCTAATTTGTTTAATCTTGACAGTTCAACAACATTCATTGCGTTATTTACGTTGTTGAGCAGATATTTTTTCCAACTTATGAAGCAATGGATTGGCAATCTATTTGAAATCAAACATATCTCTGGTGCAAAATATTATTGTCGTTTTGTAATCATAATTCTTCTAAAACATTCATTGCCTTGTTGAATTGCTAACGATTCTTAAAGTGATTAACACTGGAGAAGCCATAAGCGTAATATTCCGAACAAAAAAGTCTGTCACTTTTGGCGGGGGACGCGGTAACTTCTACGAAAAAGAACAAAAGCTATTGTTTTTCCGAATTCGGAAAGATAAGTCCGTACCATCGATTTTTTTTATAGATATCGATAATCATTAGGAATTTTGCTTAAACCCAGAAATAAAACGGCTGATGCATAAAAAAAAAAAAAAAATAGCAACTATTACATAAAGAATGAACGCAATGTTCGCATGTTTGCAAGTATGAACGCTATTTTGCGTGACTATTTCTACCAGATTACTCTTACCGCAAGCCGCGTTTAAGAACTTCGTTTCAAAAACCATTTTTTTTAAACAAAAGGAAACTAATTCGTCTGAAGAAATTATCGACATGTCAATGTTGGTTTCATACATGAGCAGAAATGATAGCGAGACTACTGTAGGGTTGGGCCCTACGGTAGTCTCGCTATCATTTTTGCTAGAAGACATAATCGCATGTCAAGTGCATGTTGGAGGACAGGGTACTGTGGCGCAGCATAGGAGAGGCCTATGTACAGCAGTGGACTGCGATAGACTGAGTTGATTGTAACAATTACAAAAATAAATCGATTTTCTGTAACCAACCGGTTACAGAAAATTTTTGGTTTTGAGTGTATCGTTTTTTTCAGTAAAAGTTGCCATCCCTACTTTCACAGGATTGACCAACAATCGGAAGTGTTAGATAAGGAAATAAACGATTGAGGGTCTTGATTAAATCGGCTTCTAATTTCGGAGGTTTCGTTACAAATAAGTAATAGCAATATTTTAGTTACTAAATGGTTATTCTTTTTTGTATTTACCACATTGCTGGGCAAACCATGGCCAAGAATGGGCGTTTTCCTTTGTATACTTACTTTGAAAAAAATATTTACGTCCATTCTTATTCAACAAAAAAAACCTTGTCTCGTCTTATAACTGGTCAAGAAGTTACCAGCAGTGTTCTAAGGAATCTAAGGTAGGCGCCCGCATTCCAACGCCTAGTTTATTTAATAAATTATTTCAATTTATTTTATTGGTTGTATTTACTTACCTTTTTAATTTTCTGCTTGAGTAATTTTATTTGCCACAGAATTGATGTCTTATATAATAAGACAAAAAATAACCCTTAATTAAATAATAAACTTGTAAAACAATATTTCTGTCGGGGTTTGAACTTACGACAAAGTCGTTATTTATTCCAGGTGCTTATACCGACCAGCTATGGGATCCATATTTATCATGTTGAAATATTGGAACTAATTAATTTATGATTGCTATACATTGGTACATAAGTTATTGGTGTATGTGGGTATATCTTTCGCACACAGATTAGCGTTTTTTACTCGTACCCGACCGACCGACTCATTAGTTTACACACACAGTGACATTAACCCGTGAGTGTGGGATATAAACCGAATAGAGTTGCTGTGTGTACCTACCTATTTACAAAGTTCCGTAAAGTGTGTGGTGCGTAGTTTTTGGTACTAGGGGCCAGACAGCATATTCAGCTTATAATGTTGCAACTGTTGGGACATAGGCCTCTTCTCTGTGACAGAGAGTAAGTAGGTCGAAGTATCGGAAGTTCACGACGTGGGCTCGGTGCGGGTTAGTGCCGGACATGCTACTTCTTAAATATAGTTAGTTCTGGTGGTCAGGAACAGTTAAGATTACAAGTTACTGTTATACTTGAGGAGAATTCAGCGCTCACGCTGAATACCTTATGAAAATTAGCTTTTGAAGCTGCAGCAATATTGGGCAATATTGCTGCAGCTTCAAAAGCTAATTATATTAATCAACACGATATTAATTCTATAAATCTATAGTCATCTCCAGGGTGGGAGGGTGACCTATATTAAGCCGAGACCTCACAGGCTAAGTGTTTATTATATTACACCTATAGCATTAACACCATGTGTGCTAGGAGGTAAATCCGTAATAGGACGATATTCTCTGCATACATGTACATAGTACATATTATTTTAAGGAGCAGCTCGTGGCTAAGTAGTAACAGCCTCACGGGCCGATCCATCAGGTTAAACTAAGCTTGCCGCGGTTGGTCCGTGGACGTTTGACCATCTTTATATACCGAAACTCCTCCATGCCTCAGAAAGCACGTTAAGCCGTTTAGTCCCGGATATCATTCCTGGAATTTATAGTCGTTACAGGTCGTCAGAAGCCCGAAAGTCTGACAACCAGTCTCACCAAGAGGTATCGTATTAACCAGTTACTGGGTTGTGGAGGTCAGATAGGCAGTCGCTTTATGTAAAATACTGGTATTCGGCTGCATCCGGTTAGACTGGAAGCCGACCCCAACATAGTTGAGAAAAGGCTAGGTAAATTAGTACATGTCATTTTATCATCATCTTATATGATGGTAAAATTATAACAAAGATTATTACGAGTGAAAGAAATTCGATGAATTGCATTCTTTTTCACGTCATTCACTGACCAGCCTACTTTTCGCTTTATTGTAGCTTGTGGAGCTCATCAAAAGAATAGAACACTTCGTAATTTTATTAATACTTAGTCCTAATAGTTTCAACAATACTATAGATTCTTTTACACATCGTGACTAAAGGATTAATGCTTATAATAACTGTGAAGATGCCAGTGAAGGCAATAACGCCAGAGGTCACTCTGTCGCCCGTCCAGGTTCTAAAGGAGCCCTTATTGTAGCCGTAGCAGAGGCAGCTGGAGGCAAGGGCGAAGGTGGTGATCCCCAAGACAATATGGGTCAGCTTGGAGACAGAGCTCGGAATGAACCTTTTCAAGGAATGAGCGAAGAGAGATGGTATCCCGGTGAATAGGCTCAATATTGTGAATATTACGGCGACCAATCCTGGAAAAAGATAAATAACTGTGTTAGTGAACATCCAGAAATATATTTAAGATCTAGCTAGTTGGTTGTTATTATTTTTCGTTTGCTATTCATTGATCGAATAGCAAACGAAAGTTACTGCGTAAGGTTGAAGAACACTGGTTTAAGTAGTAGGTACTTATGTTGCCCTAGGTAGAGGTCTAGATCAATAATCAGAGATCATTATTTAAAGAAAATTTTATATGAAGAGCTCGAATAGTATCTGCCCCGACAAAAAATTGCCGATGCCGAGTGTGCAATTTTTTTACAATTCTACTATCCTACTACTAAACTAATATATATATACAGGGTGGCAGGAACATCAACGCGAAAACCGTTGCTAAAACTGTTGTTGAAATAATTCGTCTGTTATTAAAAAAAAATCAGCTGTTCCATACATTTTGACCGCGTAGGTATTACGCTTTTGAAACAGCCGATTTAAAAGAAAATAACCGACGAAAAATTTCGACGCAGGGGGTTCAAAATCATGTACTGAATCCATGGTAACAGTTTTCGCGTCGATGTCCCATGCCACCGTATATATTTATATATCCTACTAATTCTAGTAATATTATAAATACGAAAGTTTGTGAGGATGGATGGATATTTGTTATATTTTCACGCAAAAACTACTGAACGGATTTAGATGAAATTTGGCATACATATAGTTTATAACCTGGTTTAACACATATAATACTTTTCATCCCGATATTCTTACGAGATCGAGACTTATGCGGGTGAAACTGTGAGGCCCTGTTAGCATGGTATATCTTCTCATAACCATCCATTATGGTTTTAAAATTGATGGTATGGAAAATAATCAAGTTGATGTATTTGAAACTGAGCGCTCAATGATACAGTATTGTGATATTTCGCTGCCATTGTCGTTGTAACAAGGATTCAAACTGTCATATCGGGCGTAACGAGGGTTAAGTATATTAATATCCTGGATATGGATCTCGTTAATCCAGTTAATAATAGATTACTCATTTATCAGTTTCCTGTCGACAATTTTTTAGACAAGTTTGCTTATCTAAACAATTTAAATAATATGACTAGTTAAAAAATAAAAGCGGGTATTTTGGACGGTCCTCAAATCAGAGAACTAATAAAGGATCAACATTTTACTGACTGTATGACAGATAAAGAGAAATCTGCATGGATTAAATTTCTTTGGGTTGTGCAAAATTTCTTAGAAAATAAAAAGTTTCCACACTACATTTAACACATTAAGCAGCTCATATTGCTCATTCAAAGACTAGGATGTAACATGACCATCAAGATGCACTTCCTCTTCAGCCATTTAGACCGCTTCCCAGAAAATTTAGGCAATTTAAGCGAAGAACAGGGAGAACGCTTTCACCAGGACATTCGTACGATGGAAGAGCGATACCAGGGTCGTTGGAATGCAAATATGATGGCTGATTAGTGCTGAAGCATTCAAAACAAGGCTGAAGTTTCAATTCAGGAAAGAAAATCTTATAAAAGAAAGTTTTTTTTCATGTTAGGCTAGAGATGTTTTTTTTTCATTTTATAATTCGAGTATTTTTCGTAAAAAATGTAATATGTTAATATACGTAATATTATATCATCTGTGGTCAATATTTAAAAATTTGTTAGAGAAAAACTGACAATAGATTTGGAATCAGCGTGGCAGAATCATACAAAATCTGGTATGAAACTTCATAAAACAAAACCACATTAGTTTAGAAGTTTAGATATAAAGCAAGTGATATCAACCTACCTAGTTTTCCATGCGTTGTATTAAAATTGACATCTTTATACAGCATGATGATGATACTGCCAGTGATGGCCATAGCTGAGCCTAACAGCTGTAAGATCCAATGCGCTCGTCTTTTGTTGGTATTTTTGAGACTTGAAGACCACGTGTTGTAGGGGCAGAGACTGAGGAACGCCTGTGACATCAGCAGTTGGTACTGGAATGAATCATAGGGATTTATTATAATGAGATATATGAACTTGCTTTTTTACCAAATAAGTAATAGTAGGTAAAATAAACGTTAATCGATTTAAAATTGATTTAAAAGTGATTGTAATCGTCAGTTTATTATCAAGTCTAGATTCTGGATTAATGATTTCAGATAATTGTTGCTCATAATTATTCTGAAATATTTATTAGTCCTTAGACATAATAACATACATAACATCACACCTGGAATCCCTGGAGGGTTTGGCAGAGGTGGACATAATACTCGTAACCCCGAAAGATAATCAGATGAATGTGATGGGTTCAGTCTAAGAAACAATTTGTAGTATTTTATAATATCGTAGCAAGAAAAGGCGATGGAAAAATTCACAAGAAATGCGGAAATTCTTCTATCACGATGTTGGAATTTCCCATGCTGATAATATTATCAAATCGGAAATCCAATCAAAAAATTATCGAACATGGATAGTGGAAAGTGCACTTGTTATCATAGTGATTACAAAATAATTTGGAGATGTGTTCATCAATTTATTTATAATTCAGGTTGATAAGTATCAGACATTTTTAAGGTGTCACCGTTTCATGTGTGTCTAATAACACAACTGAATGATTGTGGCTTAATTAAGCAGAAGAAAAATAACTTACCCCAGGTACACAAAGCAGGATATGAAGCATAATTATGTTATCTGGAGCAGACGTAGCATTGAACTCCTTGACAACTGCGAAGAGTAGTGGTATCGCTACCATCACTCCCAGCAGAAGGTGAACCAACACATTGTATGACGATAGAATGGTTTTAACAAAACTATTTTCTTCATAACTAAACATTGAGGATACCATTTTGACTGTTCTACTACAAAAGTTTTCAAAGGAAATGAATAGGAATATATCACAGTTATTTTGAAAAATATCTACTGATATCACAGTTTTTTTAAATATCACAGTCTAGAGGTAGTTTGAAAGTAGAGAGTTATTATTTTAAAACATTTTTCTATTTGCGCGCGCGTCTCAATCGTTCCTGCTGAAGTGCCAGTAAAGCTAATCGTAGATTAAATTTGATAACCAGCATGAAAATATTAATGAAAGATTACTTTTATCAAGATATTCCGATTAAAATGTTATGAAAGATATAAAACTACGAATAATGATTCGTAGATATAAAATGTAAAAGTATCACGTTCTTTGCTTCCGAATAGTTTTACTGCTATTAAATCTTGTTTTCCTTCTGTGAAATAACTAGTTTGTATCTGAAGCTACGAGATAATCTTTAATTCATAGAATCGGACCTGATAAGATATAACATTTGTTTCAATTAGATTATTGTTGATTAGTGTTTGTTGAGTAATAAACTGCTAACTATTGATTGGAGATATCTAATGGCGAGAATCTATCGGAAATATATTAATATAGGTGAATCTTATTCAATATAAGTACAATCTGAGTGGTCAGTAATGTATGTGTACCTATCGTCATTTAAAGCAGAAGAGTTTGTTTTTGTTTTGTTTGTTTCTACGCGCTAATCTCTGGAACTTCGTGGCGTTGCCATCAACCGGGCACAAATCCAGACTCCAGGGTGTTACTGAGAAATTTCAGATAGAAAAACCCAATATCACTTTGCCCGACCTGGGAATCGAACCCAGGACCTCATGCTCAGCAGTAGCGCTTGCGACCACTAGACTAACGAGGCAGACTAGTAACAATATTATAAAAGGACAATTATTTCGTTTATGGTAATTAATCTATGAAAGTTATGATGTTATTACAAAAGTTATTTTACAGATAGGAATCTACACTACTTACTGCCTTGAGCCATAGGATACGAATGTTTTATGTTAAAACAAGCGCATGAAGTCGCGGGGAGAAGTTAGTATGGGATAATCCCAATTGCTGGGGTGAATAATAACATTTTTGATGAGTAATTAAAACAACAATTACTGGAAAAAAATTACTCACATTATGAGTAAAGTATTTGTCATCAGTTCCTGTTGTAAAAAGTTGGTATCGGTATATCGCAATTTGTTGCTAATCACCTCAAACATGCAATTCAGACCAGATGAGCTGTATTTTTAAGATGAAGAACCAAGCCCTAAGGCCCCAAGTCCTTTTAGGCATGTTAAACACTTGTTCGACTTGGTATTATTCGGCATAGCCAGGCGGTATAAAATCAACTAGAACTTGTCAATTCAGTGAAGGTAGATGCCGAACGGAGTTTGCCGATCGACAGTCGGAGAATGAAATCCGAATATATGTAGTAATTGCTTCGGGTCGGCTTTGTTGGATTGAGGATCGATCAAACAGTTACGTACTATTAATATCTTTCACGTTGAGTAAGGTTTGAAAGCTTCATTGAAATGCAGGTCAAGTGTAGTTTGCATATTTAACGCTCACTGTTTTGGTTGTAAGTAATGGGGTGTAAGCCTCTTAAAGTAAAGGTGGAGTAAGGAGTAGGAAGTAGCGATGGTGTAGCAATGGAAGTTACAATTTTTTAAGTTTAAGTTAGGTACTAAGTAATAATGGATGAATTGTTTAGAGTTGTTACTTGTTGCTGTGAATGTGATCAGTGTTTGTGGGTTTTGAATCTGTGAGTCGTCTTAGCTCTCAACTCTGCCCGTTGGAGTATACGCTTAGGGGCATTATGAGCAGCAATTTGTCGGTTAAATTTTTCGGAAATCTGTCAATTTTATTGCAGTGTCAGATTATTTTTGACCATAAAAACCATTTCGGTTCTGAAAAACATGTCCCTACGACGCACCGTTTCCGAGTTATGAGTCTTCGATTATTTAAAAAAACGGTCAAATCTTCGATAAAGTACTCGCTCCATAGCGCCCCAAAGGTCATACTCCAACCGAGATTTTTGATAGATGGTGTAAAAATCATGTCTAGACAGTGTTGATGACAAACACCTCAAGATATATGGGAATATAGGTAACAAAGATAAGGGTATCTACCTATACAATTATATTGTAAAACATCGTAGGCCAGCTGGTTAATGATTATTTCTATCACCATGATTCCGCCCTCGCTTTCTCTTATCCTTTATATCTGCTTAGTATTTGAAATTGAGAGTCATTAGAAGGGTTGGTCCTATTGGCTATGTAAATTAATGTTCTGGCCAGTGCTGTGTATTTAAGGCTAATAAAGTGAAGTAGGTTACAACTTATTAGTTTCAACTGGGGTAGAATAACCTATATTTGGTACCTACAAATAAACTAACTTAGTTACTAACTTTCCCCTTTATTCATAAACGTTGCGTAAAGTAAAGTAATGATTAGCGACTGTTTAACCACACATTTTTGACGTTTAAACGTCTTATATTTAATCATCGTTTATGATTGAGGCCCGGACTCCACTAAAGCGGAGATGTGTGGAGATGTTCGAACCGGTAACGAGAAGAGATGTTTTTCAGCTAGGGGCCACCGAAGCTGTGCGGAGATGCGTACTGGCAAGACTGGAGTGGTGATGTGTGCTGGCTAGAGTGGAACAGAGCTGCGTGCGCGAGTGTTGGATGTTGACCGTTCACTGCACGCCGCTCACATCTCTTCTCGTCTCCACTGCGCGCCCAGCTTGCAAGGCACAGCTCACATCTCCGCTTTGTACATACCACCGCGCCGCCCAGCTCAATCCCGGGGAGGCACAGCTTACATCTCCACTTTGATCGCGCCATACAAACATGATACATCTCCGCTCAGTGGTATCAACTGAAGCTGAGCTGACGAGTGTGAATAACGAAATTCTATTGGTTGTTTAAAACACATTTCCTCTCCTCTCATCTCGTCTCCGCTTTGGTCGAGTTCAGGCTTTTAATATCAACCTAGTATTTTTTACCAAGTTGATATCTGCAAACCAGTTACTCGAGAATACTGATAATATAATATGATCTTAGAAATATTGACAGAGTTTTGACTGTCCTTAGCAGTTCCAGACATAGGATTTTGTATGTCAACTGAAACAATAATGTTTGACCCATTACATTAAAGGTCCAAAACATTAGCTTGACGTAATCCCAAATACAAAGATCATAACACGCGCAAATATAAAGGTGTGCACACATTACAATTTACAGCACGCGTGATACCGGCCAATATTCGTGTTTGCGAATGTTTTCCATAATGAAATGACGCACGTTCTCCGGCAAGGTCCAGCCAGGGCTATATAATAAACCGGCATCGGTCAGCACAATTAAGGGGTCCCATTTGGACCTTTGCTAATGGAATTAAATCCAATTAGATTTTAGGGTTACGAGGTGAAGTTTGCCGACGGTAAACAAATGGCTTTCTATTAGGGTCTACACCTGCTGTTTGGGCTATTTGTCCACAGACAAATGTTGCTGTTCGGTTTGACGTTTTTGCCATTAATTAGTTTTATCTTAATCGGTGCTCTT
The DNA here is from genome assembly GCA_916610215.1 of Omphaloscelis lunosa. Classification (NCBI taxonomy): domain Eukaryota; kingdom Metazoa; phylum Arthropoda; class Insecta; order Lepidoptera; family Noctuidae; genus Omphaloscelis; species Omphaloscelis lunosa. The sequence continues at coordinate 11,832,820 of OU744258.1, forward strand.
CTGCTGCTTATTGTGTTCGATACTTGCTTATATTAAATTGGTTCGATATTTCATTTCTCTAGAAACGATTGTGCCAGGTTACAAATGCTACATAATTTTCTTCCTTTAATTAGAGTTCTGTCAGACATAATTCTGAATTTCCTTCGATATAATAGCGCCAGTTTCATGTGCAATGATGAACTACGGGCTCTAGAACGCAAGTTTTCAAAAGTTAATAAAACGTATTTGAACTTATAGACTGAATCCCAACTTCAACTAAAGTTACAATCTAGTTTTCCAAGTTTCCCACTATTCCCTTGTTGGATTAAGACAGAGGTCCAAGCGAAGTGGTTAAATATACAAATGTAGAACATACGTGTTACACATACTAACTTTTTCCTCCATTTAATGAGTTGGTAGCCGTCGCGCTGACGACTGTAGACACATCGTTACGTAGTTTGCGAACATCGCCAACATATTGCTATGACGCTCGCAACTTTTTCTCAACACAAACATGACTGGATAAAATCAATCAGAATCCATCTCACGAGTATCTGAGATCAAACACGCCAAGTGTTCCGAACTTGTTTGGCTTAGAGCGTGCTGGTTGCAGCATATTCGATAAAATCCATGAAAGTTCCTCTAGCGAGAACATTTTCTCTTGCTACAAGGTTTCTTGCTACGTGCGGTTTTCGATCAAAGTTTTCCGTTTCATCGTCTACAGACAAGTGGGAGTTTACGAGCGTAGGCATCTCTCCGCAAAATGCCATGTCTGGGAATACGACAATTTGTGATTTACGGACATTTTTATGTAAAATTTTGCACAGATTTTTGGGTTGAAATAAAACAGTAGACGGTTCTAAAGGTTTAATTTAGATTTCTGATTGTTGTTTTCTCTCCGGGACTATATTATTTCAAATGAGAATGCAAAGAATTTTTACATTTTATATAAGCTTTTTGAATCATATTTTCTCATCTGTGTAATTAAAGGATTTGAATAATAAAAGTAAAATAGCAAGTTCGTGAATTCTTTAATTTTGTGCGAGCACTTAATACACGCACTTTTTTAAATAATTTTATGAGTAATTTAATCTAGAATACATCATGCACACTTTTAAGACATTTCGATCAACGCACTGTGAATACTGAGAGTAACATTCAAACATCTGCAAATCTCATGGTCACTGATGCAGCAACTGTAGCCAATGGTGCTGCCAATGGCTACAGTTGCTGCATCAACACTGTGTGTCTACTTCCGCCCATTACACGAGCAAACAGTTATAAACACACAAGTAATTTAGGATCAGCATTCCCCTGATCCAAGGCGAAAAATTCAATAACATAGAGACATTTGTTAGCGCAACCGGGCTGGCTTTCATTTGGTGTCTCCCCTAGGCACTTAAGTTTACATTAAACCTGTTCAAGCGCGAAATTGATCTTTTAGTGAGGGGATCCCTCAACGAAAATATAAATTGCCACGCGATCCTATTGATATTAGGTACGCTCCAATGTTGAATTTTGGACGCAAAAGTATTTGTATTTCGCTTAACGATTGTCCTAAGTGTGGCGGACGACAATGGTCACTGCCACACTGGTAAAGGAAAATATTTTGTCAAGCGAGAATTATTAGGGAATTGAGGGAAATTGGTTTTTCGTGGTCATTGGACTGATAATTCTGCAGAAGTAAATATTATTTATGGCCACGTTTGCCTTAAATAAAGATTTGGCTTTGTTTTTCTTAGAATTTATTTTATTATCCAAGTATAATAAGAATAAGAAAATATGCAATTAAGGTTTACAGGCTAGTTATAGATTGGCAAACTCATTTTATTTGCTGTAGTTACAAATATGACTGCAAATAAGAAAAATAATTATGTAAAAATAATTTAGTTTTAGTCCGGCAATTCAAAGTTCATAAACTACCCACTTGCATTACTTAATACAATGGGCAATGTAATCTGTACCTCCCAAGTTACAAGTAAGAATCATATATGATACCTACTTAATTAATAACAAACGTATGTAGGTAAGCCGCAGAATAATGAGGTTTTTAATTAACAACCTACATCGATATAAATAGCAGACATAAAGTATCCATCGCAGGATTACGCTTGAAAATTTTAAAGTAAATCTCCAGCGCTGTGAAGTAGGTAAGAGGTGAGATATTTCGAGTTCCTTAAATATATGTAGGTAGAGCTTTAGGCGGGCCCCTGATGCTGAATTATAGGAAGCGCAAAAGTGTGGAGCGAAGGAAACTTATGTATGTATGAGTGAATTATTAGGGTGTTGTAAAGTGTGAGGAAACTTTTGATGCAGGATTTTTCTTATTTATTTTTCCAGCTATTAAAACAGATTTTATTTTTGCTAGCTGAAGAAGACTTTGGGTTAAGTTAGTCATTGTATGGCATAATTAGAAAAATACATTCGAAGGTACGTAAAGAATAATTTATCACTAAATAATTTGCGAATAGCTATTGCATTTACAACTCGAGTTATATTATTATTTTAATAAGCCTTACGAGATTATTACAATAACATGGTCGTGTTCAAAAATAGAGACTGCAAAAGTAAAAATAATAAAAATAGAGTAATTTTTATAATAAAATCTCATCCATTCTCGTCTGACATCTTTGACTTACCCCTCAAATCTGAGCAGGAGGAGTGCGACGTAATCAAGGATTAATTTTCTACTTGGATTATTTTCAATCCACCTTCGTATGTGAGCTTTAGATGTGTCTTCAATTTAAAGGTATCCTCAGCTCCCTTTATAATTTGAGACGTCATGTATCTAGGTCGTGAACTTCTAAAGTGACTCGAATTACAAAATGTTAAAGTTAAAGACAAAAACGTATTATAGTATATATTGCGAACTATGTTGGTGTTATGTTATGTTAGTACCTACTTATGACTTAGCAGCCTTTTACAAGCATTGCAATTATCATTATGCTAATCATCATGGTAATTTAGGATGAAAAGGGCAGGTGGCCCTTTTCATCCTAAATTAGCATGCGTTAAACATTATTATTACTAAATTATTTTCTTCTATATTAGTACAATCAAATAGAGAAGTTATAGTTATGTCAAAATTCAATGTCAATAATAATTAATTTAATAAAGTTATCCAGCAATATTAATATCATTTTTATCAGGTAGTACAAATTATAATTATAATTTTATATGAAGTTTAAAATAAATGGGATAGACTAAATCTTATTATTTGTATAGGACAGATCGACACTTTTGTACATGAGAGAAAATCGTTATTTTAAGGTAGACTCTAGATATTCTTTTACTGAGTAGAAACATTTTTGGATTAGGGTATAGTTTGCGACTGTTTTTTGTTTGAGTCTGCGACTTTAAAGGCACTGAGGTACATTGAAGAGTATTTACTAATTTATTTTTAGCAGGGACTTGAAACGTTACGTAATAGCGGTATGTATAGTTCCAGTAACCTTTTACGAACGAAGTTCTTGGCAATATAACAAAAATCTATCAGAACGAAATCTTCTACAATTCATTTAGTTACGATCCGGGTGGAACGGTAGACATTATCGTTATTGGAACTACACGTAACGCTATTTCGATAACTTTTCAAGTCCCTGCTTTTTAGTCTATAATACACCTGCCATCTTTCATTACAAAGTCTTTGCATACATTCTAAACTATGAATTATTTACGAATGAAGTACAAACAGCACTCTAGTTATAAGCCTCATGTTATTTCTATATTTTAATTAGCGTACGTACTTTCCTGTAATGGAAAATGGCTCTGGAATTACACTGTAATGATGCGTACATACTGAATATGTGGAATGTATGTTCTCTCTGTACATTTATAGTATGTAGGTATGTTTTGATGATGAAGGTTCTTTCATTTCTTAGCGTGTATGGGGAGATTTATGATGGCGTTAAAATAAAATACAATTTCATCTCCCGTTTCGGCCTCGCGAGGAGGAGAATTAGAAAAATCTACAGAATAATATAATACCAGTTCTCATATTCAATGGGCATACATTACCGGTATGATGACACTTATTACGTTTGTAAAGAGATCTAAATCGTGGCTAGATGTGTTATGATTTTTTTTGATTAAAGGCCTCCAACATACCTGTACGTTTGCTACTCTTATGAAACCGAATCCTGTTATTTACGACCTATTTTATTAATTGAAGGCAATTCGGATTTTTTATTAACTTTAGAGGTTTAAGAAATGATTTATGTGCAGAATGTTGGTTATGAAAATAATACTTAATTACTTTTCACAAGAAAAGTTAATCTAATATAAGTTGGTCGAGAAAACTGAAAATCAATTTGCCTTATTTAATTTGTTAAAATAAAAGACAAGAGAGAGATCGGATACAACTCTAAACAAGAGTATTTGTAACGAAATTCCGAATATTACTGGAGAATATGTTTCTCGAATGGTACTCGATCGACTTGGTTCTTTAACGGCTTTTAATTTATAAACTCGAGTTAAGTGAAGCTACCGGGACTACGCTAACCAGAAGCGGATATTATGAAATTTATTGCCAGTGGAAAATAAACGGTGTTTTATCGTGTCCCGACAATTTCCCATCGTTATTTAATTTAGTTTAGAATTTAGCATTGTAATTGGTTTGACTTAGTGGTCCTGTATTAGCTTGTCGTTAACATCGTGATAAAGTAAAGAGTTTGGTATTGAAAGTGTCTTAGTATAATTTTGGATATTTTGGAACATTTGGTAAATACTTTATTAAAACTAAACGGAATAAACTAAGCTCTCAAGTCGTAACAATCTAAAATAAATCAGTGATATCGTTTACTACAATCTTCATATCTCGCTCAAAGCTAAGCAATAACTAATGCCGCTTATCAAATAGGCAATGTATAACGTACATATCAGTAAAATGCGATCTATCACTAGAAAAGCGAGATGCATCGCCGGCGGACATCCGAAAAGTATTTCCGGGGCGTCTGTACCAACTGTACCTACATTGAGTCATGAATGTTAATGAACGGGCCAAATTCGAATTTCGAATGATAACAAAAACGAATTTAGAATTCTAAGCTTTGCGGCCATTGTTTTTGGCGATGACGTCATTTATGTAATGGTTAACGGTGGTCATTTGAATTTAGAAAAAGTTGTTTTAAGTCCGAATTCTAGAGCGATTTTCAAGCATGAATCTCGATTTAAAACTAGATTTTTACAGGTGCAGAATATGTGAAATGTCGCTTCTAAGTAGGTACTTGAATATTAATAAATAACACTTCATTATTGGTGAACATCTAAGTGTTAGTTTTAACCATTAACGGTCAGAAAGTCATTAGGAATCGAGCATAATCGATCGAATGCAAGTTGTGATGGATAGTAACAGCTAGCCTCCACTCCTTCCTAGTTTAGTTCCAATCGGAAAGATGGCGCTTGTCGGTCTCTCTAGGAAACACTTAATACTGAGCTTGAATTAATGGCGATACCGTTGATTTCCTACCGTATTTGTACTTAGGATATTAATAAATCTATATCACATACTTAATTAAAATGAACTGGATAAAGTAACGGGAGTTTGTCTATTTAAGGTGCATGCTCTCGTGTTTCATTCCATGGGATACTTATTTAGTAGTGGCCATTTTTTCATTTGGTATAATGGTTTACGATTCCACATTCTTTAGATTGTGAATATTGTGTTTTAGAAAGATTGTGCTTACTATTTATGATTTAACTTTGAAAAAATATTGCGCACATAATACAAATAAAAAATAGATGTTATTATGAAAACTATTAATTAGTTGGCGTGTAGAATTGAATTTCGCAAAAAATATTCGATGATTTTTTGATAAAATTTCCAGAAAAAGTCTCTTTCTTTGTAGTTTACTTTTATGTTCAAAAGTAATATACTATCATCAGTCTAGAATTTTTTATTTATTTAGTTCATTTGCCCGCAGAACATTTAAGGATAAGCTCGATGTTTATCTTTGAAGATTTATGTATAAAGCGTGTGAGTAATTACTCTGAAGAGGAGCTCTTTATGAAATTAATGGTTTTTTTTTGCGTTGAATGTTGCAGTCGCTTTAATAGCGCTATATCATCATCAGTGGGCGGTGGATGGATGTGCGTTAAGTCTCCCGCAGACATACGCAACAAAACGCCGCGATACGACACTGGTATAGAACAATTTTCGTAAAGTTTTCATAGAAATTGTTCTATCAGAGTCGCGTCGCACCTGTCTGCAGGAGCCGTTAAAGTTTATGGTGATAGACTGGACCATAGCATGTTCAAAAAGTATCTGATGGAAAAGTAAACAAATGGATCTGGAAACGAATCTGGGAATGCTAATTTGTAGTGCCACTTACAAATTGACTGCTCTGATTTGATTACTTCTACCTATAATTAAACACGAAATTCGATTTTAAATAAGTGTAAAGACGTTTTTCATTTGACTATTGAGGTTGATTTTATAACCTCAATTTTCGGCAACATTTCTTCAATTTCAATTTGATAATATAATGTTATTCAAACAATAATTGTTGGAGAAAGTGAAACCTTCTAAATACAGACGAATGTGCCACTAATTCCCTTTCGTAAGTGATTGCGTAAGATTTTAACCTTGGTTTGGTTAAACTTTCATCAGATAATTTGGAAGAGACCATAGTTGTTTTGCGTAGTTATTAGCTATGCCCCCATGGCCTCGTTCTTGTAAAGAATATTGGAGATTTAGGAATAATGGCTCATTTTCATTAGTCGATAACTCGATCGATGTACAACAAGTGGGGAGGCCGCGCAGGCAGTCGATAACCCAAGAATTAAAATTAGTCTTATGGTCGATAACGCGGTCGATACACCGTCTGCAAATCTCCGTAGCTGGCGTAGCAACCAATGACATTCGTCGGTTTCATTTGATACCGAACATGACACATTTTTTTTAGTTCCTGTCTTTATGTCCTCGAAAGGGCACCATATTGCATTTAATGTGACTTCACATCGCGGACGATCAAGACGCTTCCAATGATACCTCATTTGTCAAATTATGATCGGTAGTTTAGAAGTTATGAGGTAACAGATGAACATACATACATACCGGTCAAAATCCCCTCCTTTTTGCTTCGCCGTAGTCGGGTAAAAATAGCCGCTCTTCTCTACAATATTTTGCAGCTTCTAATGGTGTGTACGTATTAAGTATACAGAAACCCATATTGGAAATATGGGGTTCCTATGTAATGTAGATAGAAACCAATAAGGGTCTACTCTTGACTATTCAATATACGAAAACTCAATTTACTAAAGGTTGTGGAGAACAGATAGCAGTTTCGTCGCTTAAAACCAGATATTGGCCATATTTAGGTAACCAAGTTAGTCTGCAGCCGTTGGCAAAATGGGTTAACAAGGACATGGTAATTTAAAAGGGATAGAAGAAATTTTGTTTAAACCATAAACAAACGTGGTTTATTGCGAAGAATAGAAATGGGATAGTCCATTCTTCATATATTCGTAAAAACTGTTGTCGTTAATGAAGATTATGGGATTGCGTCAAGAGAATGGACAGCACCATCTTTCTTCAAATAACAACAAATTTCGACCACCAACTAGTTCATCCAGCATAGTTATCATGATCATTTTTCATTCTTTCTTTGTTTCCCCATGAACTTTCCTAGTAGCGGTCCTTTTCAGCCATGGATGCTTTTACGATAATAATGAAGCCATAAACATAAGCTTCCATTGAATACCAAGTACAAAGTTAGCATTCATTTATTCTCCGCACTACTTTCTTTTATTCACCCCTTACGATCCAATATCTCCAGTTAGTTTTTAATAGTTTATTTAGCACGTACGAAAAGTAAGTGAAATGTATTCATGGCTTCGAGAACGTCCTTCTATCCGTTGAGTCAATATTGGAGACACGCGTCTCCCAAGCGAGGGAATTTAAATTGCAAATGGTCCCGCTGAAACATTGAATTGGGAATATTATAAAAATATATGGCGAATTTGTTTCACGTACTGTGTAACGTTCAAGTATCATTACGTTCCATTTATTGGGAATTTTCGTATCTATGTGAGAACAAAAAGTTAATTCTCGATGGTTCTTAGGCAGGATAACCGTTCTTCTTGTTAAGCCAGCTGGGCTTTTAAAATACACACACACAGGAGGAGGGGAGGAGGAGGAGCTCGTGGCTAAGTAATAATAGCTGGAAGGGTCAATCCAACAGGTTAAGCTACGCTTTCCGGGGTTGGTCCGTAGATGGGTGACCATCTTAACATACCGAGACTCCTCCGTGCCTCGGAAAGCACGTTAAGCCGTTGGCCTCGGCTGTCATTTGTAGATCTTTGACAGTTGTTACGGGTCGTTCGAAGCCCGAAAGTCTGACAACCAGTCTTACCAAGGGGTATACCCAGTACCTAACTGGGTTGTGGGTTGTGGAGGTCAGATAGGCAGTCGCTCCATGTAAAATACTGGTATTCAGCTGCATCCGGTTAGACTGGCAGCCAACCCCAACATAGTTGGGAAAAAGTAGATGATGATGACACACACATACACATACATAAACTAACGTCTTCTTTCCATGGAGGTAGAAACTATAGAACGCCACCTACCACGATCCTTACACACTCCTTTTGCTTCATTTAAATACATGTACCTAAGTAGGTAATCTACTAAGCACTGCTACCCACTGTGTGCTGTGAAATCTGGCGTTTCAGTATTTCATTGTCTAAACTTTAGACGACTAAAGCCAGGTTGTTTCTAACTGTAAATCAACCTGGCTTTGGTTCTCACATTGGTATCTAAAGCAGTTAGCTGCTCGTCAATTCTGAAAAAGAAGCTAAACGTGATAGGTAGGTAAGCAGCAACTTTGTGTCTCAAACTACCAACTGACAGAATGTAATTGAATAACTTAACATAAAAGATAAAATCATTACTCATACAAATAAGGTAAGTAAAATACAAGTTCATATCTGTAACAGGATCAAATTGCCTGTCACCACCCCGTACCTACTCTGTAACTATATAAAACTGTTTAAGCTTAGTCGCGCTAAAAGTTAGTCTTTGTATTTTCGTAACATTCAACTTGGCTATAAAATTATAACTTGCAGACGGGTCGACAGTTGGGACTGGCTCTTGGATCTAGCTGAACGCTGGTCAGACGGAAACTTCAAAATTAATTTCGAAGTTTGATCGAAAAATGTTTTGCTCTGGCGTCAAAGTGAGTCGGCGATGTGGACCTATGCTACTGGGAAACGGGGATCTAGTGAGGTGATGTTAAAAACTTTCTCTGATGAGTTTTTGTTTTAAATTGTGTTAAACGAGTTCTGGATTTCCCCTTTGAAAATCTGACTATGATAGAGAAATGTAGTCATCGACAAAGACTAAAACTATAAATGATTCTAAATCATTTTCATGTCAAAATGTGACAATGAATAATGACTCCATATCACTTCAAATCTTTCCCAAATCCGAGACATTAAAAATTACCGCTGTCATATTCCGCAAATTTCACAAGTTGCCTGTCGAGAATACCTCTAGATACACGTCATCGAAATATAATCAAACAATACCCACTCAGCTCGTCTGGAGCCGTGTCATTGATGGACGGTGTAGATTTAATAGATGATTTTTCTAACATTTCAAACAATGAGGCTCGTATCATTAATCTCTGGACTACCGGTAACGGGCCGTACTGCGGACAATGATAGCTAACTACCTACCGATGCTATCGGATTAGATGGAACTAATCGATTTACTGGTCCCCGGTTGGCTTTCATTAAAACTATTGGGTCAAGATGTGGTTATGATGATAAGTGTTTTGCGCCAGTTAACCCATTACTGTTATATCGGGGAGCCAAAACAAATAGTAACTAATACTCTATCAATTAACCCGACGAGATACCATCTCTCGTATTGTAAGATGCAGTTCAATTACAGCTTGTAAGTAAACTTGTTAGCGGCGGATTGGTGTTGGATTTTCACACGATGTAAAACATAAGATCGAGATTACGATAGTGAATTAAAAAAGGATGTGTTTAATTCAATCGTGATCTCTTAGTTGCATTTAACATGGAATGAAATATTAACGGAAGCCAGAACTGCTCACGATCAGAATAAAAATGCGTTTTTATTGGATGAAGTGCCTGAAGTATATATAATAGAATAGGTAATGCAAATTAATTGATCGCTCGACGACGTCCCGGCAAAGTTTTGTCCTGCCGGTAGCTATAATAATACTAGATTATTATCCCGTGTCTAAATAGAATAAACTGGCAGAACTTATCGCGAGCGAAAAGCGTATAAAAGCAAACACGGTTACTTAACACGGTGCACATAAATAAAACTAAGATATTTAATTGGTAGTACCGTCCGCTCAAAGCTTGTATTGTTGCTATCAAATTATAAATATGAGCATTTGCTAAATTGCCACAAAGCCGACGTTTGCGGATACACGTGTGTGATGGAAATCTCATGTCAACATTGTATTTTGGTTTGCCTTTATTGTGGTATAATTTACATAGTAGGAAGTCAGACCTAAAATTGGAGGCGAGTACTCCTGTTGGCATAGAGTCAATGTCGAGTTTTAACTTAGTCATGTAAAATAATAATAATATATAACCCAATAAATTAGGAATTATTTGAATTAGTCCAGGACATTTACGAGCGTATTGTGGTAAGTCAGATCGGGTAGTACGACTGTGACATATAGATACGAGTTTACAACCGGTTTAACTGTGGCTCTCGAGATGCTCGCACCATGATATCTTTGCAAGAGTCGGAATGGCTCCAAGGAATTCTTTCCGATATTTAGAGGTAGGTACCAACAGAGAAGATAGTGACACGCAAGCCAATGTAGGCATCGATGCGTACCGGATTGAATTTTAAACAAGAACATTTGCGTTTAGCGAGGAACTTATAAATTAATAGTTGGGGATTTACAATGAAATAGACCCATATTGTTTCAAACTTCGCAGTGGAATTTAGTAAAAGTTTTAGAAATCTATCGTAGATTTCTAAAACATTTCAGTGACGCAAATTGATAAAATAAACAGTGCTTATCTGTGTTGTCCTCATGAAAATTCCGTCTACAAAAGCTCCCACATTTGGAATTAGAACAGACAAACAAACTGTTAAACACATTATACAAAGTTACACGTTAGGCGGCAGTTTCACGACCTGGTTGCTTAGCAGATTATAAACTACATACATAGGTATGGTATCTGGACGTTAAGCATGTACCTATATGATGCTGCACATCCCAGTGCCTACTCGTTAATCGTAGGAATACGATCAGCTGCCGTCATGCGGAAGCACATCTTTGATCTCGGCACTAATCAATTGGTATCGATATCTCGATGTTCGACAATCGAGTCAAATCGAAAGCGATTCAACCCACGCGCTGCCTGTCTTATTCTATTAACGAAGGATTGTGATTAAAGTTCTTTATGAAGCGCCCACGCCATGTTTTATTGTTTGTTTACAAACTGAATGCGGTCCTATGAATCACATGAATGTCCGTTTATCAAAACCAAGCTGACTGTACTGAATTTACTTCGCGCATAACTTGCAAGTTTGTATTTACATTACATATTTATATTTACGGCATGATTATTCGTTTTATATTGAGTAATTTGCAGCTTTGCACAGTCAAAACTTAAAACATCGATACCTTGCAAGTACTGTCGCGATGAGCTATCATAAAAATGAAATATCTACATTGTATCATCCGCAAAGCATCCTCAATTAACACAATATCCTACTGACTCCTCGACTGAATCACGAAACTCATAAATAAACCACGTATAGTGAATATCAATGCAAAGTCAATTCGTGACCATTAATGTGAATTTGAAAGTCGAACATAACTCGAACGGTTAACCGGGGACCATTAAACACTGATATAATAATGTCGAAATTATAAAATATTGCTTTCAGTGCGCCTTGGGAGTATCGGGGCATCGAGCTTACAAATTAACAATAAATATTCATGCGGCCAACGATTACACACACTCGATCGGTACGTTCGTTGTATCGATGTTGATACGTCGTTGTATCGATGTAGCCACTGTGTACCACAATCGATTTTTATAAATGTACACGTCATTTTTGAGTAATGATTTCCAATACCTATTCGGTACAGGCTATTGTTGCTTATAGAAAATCGTTCAGATTCAAGCTTTTAACTCATAATAGGATCTTACTATAGGACTTGATACTTAGCCCAGGATTTTTCTGAACCAATCTGCAAATGAAAGGAAAACGACCAAGGATTATCGCCCGTCATCCTTTTGTGGGACTTCTTTGAGAGTGACTTGTAAATGGTCGTCGCGTCGAATTGGTATTTTATAGGCTAAATAACTAGCATTGGGCCCTAGTTGTGCATAGTTTACTTTTATAATATTATAATAGGTACCTACAACAAGATTTCTTTTTTGGATTTTAAAAGTTCTCTTTCACAACGTCCTCGTGAAAGAGCTTGCGTAGGAAAGCATTATAATGCACTAAACCCATTCCTTCCATGAAGTAATTCAAGGATTGTTGTGATTTACATAATTATAGGGTCTCGGGTGCCTAAGATTTACGAGCACATTTGACATAATAAATATTAAATAAATAATAATATTTAAAAAAAAATTGCGAAAAGTGCGATAGTTGAAGAAATCATTTCCTCATCCATCGGGGTAAATCTGCGGGGTAGTTGCGAAACACTTACAATGGCAATACTTTTCATTTTAATAATTCAACAACATTCATTGCGTCATTTACGTTGTCGAGCAGACGAATTTTTCCAACACATGAAACAAAGGATTAGCAATTTCTTTCAAATCGTTTGGATTGCGATTGATAGTGTGCTACGTAATGGTGGTGTGGGTTTAACTCTGAGTTGCCACATACGTAGCTTTTCCGTTGAAATAGGATGAGGATAAGGTTATTATTAGGTACTACTTAATAGCTGCATATTCATGATGTTATGTTATGTACTTAATAGCAAGCCATCTGTCAATTCTGTATATTAAAAGTTCGTAAAAATACTTTCAGCATAAATTAAATAATATATTTTTTATTTCAGATAAAAAATATCTATAAGTTGTTAGTAAAGATCTTAATGTTAGTGAAAACCACACTCTTTATGCAAAATTGTAACGATTGACGTGTGCAGCCGTACCCAGTGAGCCAGCATGGGGCTGTCCGACCTATTACACAATACACTCAGCGTTAAAACAACAACTTAGCTCCTATATGAGATTATTACTAAACTCGCCTCACAAATACAATGTCTAAGTGAAAGTATCTCACATTTTTCTTTGTGAACTTTAAGTCAATAAACACTGAATGTATGACTGATGAGAAACACTACTGATTAATGGTGTTGAGAGTTTCACCGTTGCCTTAACTGTTTGTTAAAGATGAGTGTTCACTGGCTATTAAAAAATGTTGAATGAGAGATTAGTAAATAATTTACTAATCTCTCATTCAACATTTTTACAACAACATTACAGGACAATTATATTGTCCTGTAATGTCATCTGTCATCGCAGGATGTCAGATGCCCAAGAAACTGAATCGTATTTTAAGGCGACGATAACCGACTTTTAATTATTTTATCCTAAAAATCACGTCTAAACGAATAGTGCTAATGATTTGGAAAAAATATATGTTAAATTAGAGCATTCTCATACATAGTCAAACTCATTTGTAAAGTTATGTCTAATGCGCATAAAAAACTGAGAATCAAGCAAAATCTATCAAGCGTATTTTTCTGAAACCTTCATCATTTTAAAGATAATTTAATTATTGATCTTCTAGTATACGTGTTTTATTCAAATACTTTTTGTTTTATGTATAATAAATTAATAATGCCTGCCTCGTTGGTCTAGTGGTCGCAAACCGCTACTGCTGAGTATGAGGTCCTGGGTTCGATTCCCGGGTCGGGCAAGGTGTTATTGGGTTTTTCCATCTGGAATTTCTTAGTAGCAGCCCGGAGTCTGGATTTGTGCCCGGTTGATGGCAATAGGCTCGCCCCCTATTACATGGGACTTAAACATAACTGGCGAAATGTGGGTGTACTATAGGTACACCTCTGCCTAACCCTTCGGGGATTACAGGCGTGATGTTATGTTTATGTTATGTAAATTAATAATGCGTCTAATTTGGGACAGCGCTCCTTGATGGGCAAGTCCTATTAAGTACTGTCTGGACGTACGACGCGTTGCATGAGGTCAGTACAGAACGCGCAAGCTAACCACTCAAGGTCACTGGCATATATCTGCGACTTAAGATAACCTGTTAATTAGTGATATTAAATTCTTAATTGAAAAAGTAAAGGTGGTTCTGCGAAAACGTATAGTTTCAAAGTTCTAAATAACCTTTAGATCTTAATAAAAGTATATTTTCACACTGTCACATTTATCAAATTACGTTTCACACAACTTGCCGTTGAATTTTTTTTTTCAGTCATTCAGCACATCATCGCTGGCGATAATTGTTGCGCAACATTGATCGCCCAGTGCGCACGCACCTTTAATGATGATCCATTGTATAATCAGTTACTTAGATCAAGCGCCGAATATAACTGTTTGCTTTTAGTTGCGTATCGCACTGTAATGTGATTGGTCAATAGATGAATGATTGTTTTTATAAATCAGTTGGAGACAGGTTTGAGAATAAACTAAGTACACAGAAACGGTTTTTCATAAATAGTTTAAGCATTTATTAAAAACAGTGACAGCTTTTTTTTTCTTTGGATGGGAAATTATCAAAGAACTTCTCCCACTCTGGGCGGAGCGGGAGCGCCTGTCAGACTCCTATTGACTAAAACCAACCCGTGTTCCTTCAGTTGCCATGTTGCCGGGGGCCACGGTATCTCTTTCGGTCTTCTTCGCAACCCCGGCAGAAGCAGTGATAGCCTAGTGGTGTGTGGTTGGACTGTCAAGTCATAGGTCTCGAGTTGGAACCCAAGGCACGCACTTCTGACTTTTCGGATTCATGTGCGTATTGTATAATTATCACTTGCTTCAAAAACGGTGAAGTAAAACATCGTAAGGAAACCGACATGCCTGAGAGATATTTCTGGATGGCATTTGAAGCCAAGTCAGAGACCCATTGGCGGCATAAAAACTCTGACACCAGGTTTGTCACTAACTACACGAAAAAGAAAGAAAGAATTTAGCATTTATTAAGGTTGTTCTGATTCTTGTGAGTATGCACTTACCGAAGGTATTTTTACTATAAATTTTCTCTGTTTGGTAGTCATGCCAACTATGCCCGATATCTCCAGTTATCTATCACATAGTGACTAAATAGATACACACATAAAAAAACCACGATAATATTTTATTTTTTGTTATTCAAATAGACGCTGTAACACTCAAATTATTTGTTCATAACCAGGTACGAAAATAATAAAGAAAATGAGGCACGTAAATAACCCATATCCCAAAAAGTATTTATTTACCTCAAACGTGCATCTAAAGTAACGTAGGCGTATAAAGAAAATTCACACACACTCCCACACTATGTACACACGGCTACACATCAAGCTATACATTTCCAGTTTATGCTGATCTCGCATTGTATAGGATTTCCGTACAATGCGAGGTCAGCTTATACTGGAAATGCTTGATGTGTAGCCGTGTGTACATAAACATTGTGAAAGGCAACCGAACAGTGACCATAGATAGATGTTGTGTGTTCCTTGAATGATTCGGTGTCATCGGCTCTTAGTTAAGGGATCATTGTAGCCCAAGATTGATGATAGCCTAATAGCCAGCCGACAACCCGCGGTGGCCATACGCTTGGCCTAATGAATGGACTCTGTATGAAGCCGCTTTGGCACTTCAAAAGATGTTTTTTGGTGGTATAATAGAACCTGGGAAGCAACAAGTGAGGTATTTAGGAAGTTAAATAGGCATTTGTGAGGTCTTGTTATGGAACTTGTAGGTTTTTGTGTGATTAAACGATTTTATAAATTTGATAATGTTGACAATGAACTGGGAACTTAATAAAATATATGGATTTTTTTATTGGCTTTAAACTTTTTCTGTGATTTTTTTCTGTCAAATTTTTCGTGATGAAAATGTACTGTAGGTAATAATAACGTCCATGTTGGTACACAGCCAAACCCCGACAAAGTTCAAACAGCCTCCAAAAATGAAACATTTTTCTCACATCTTTTGTATTCCTTTGTATGATACTAAGAAACGCTTAAAGAATTTAAATTGCAAACACACAGAGGTCGCTAGTGTGTCCACGGCTATTTCGGGGAGGGCTTAGCAAACATTTAAATTGGGCTCAAGCAAACAATAAACAAATGATAACAAGCTCTCTGAGGGACAGAATAAACTTTATAAAGGTTGTTATGATTTATTTACTTTATAATTCTGTCCTTTGCTCCACTTTGATTGTGGTTTGTTATCTGTAAAAAAAGGGGTTGAATAAAACATTGCGGTGTCAAAGTTTGGACTCGTAAAATGTACATGGATAAAGAATCCCCCTTTCACCCACTTCTTAGTCAAACTGCCTAAAATTTATACTTGCGTTTTGAATTTTAAAATAAGGCATGGTGATTTTTCATATTGTTTTTATTTTACACGTTTAAGGTTATGGTTGGAACACTAAATTAAACCTGTCTATCAGTATGTACTATCGAAGAAATGCATATCTGTACACTGTAAGGACTATTCTTGCTTGCAGCGCTTGGCCGCTATAGTATCGCTTACCTACGAAAAAAAAGGGTCGTGTGTATGGGACTTTGTTTTCAAATTGGTTAGATATGCGTTACCCTGATAGTACTTACTGCAAGAAAAAGTGAACTCTCAGTTAAAACACTTGAAGTTACCACACTTGCCAAGCGAGTTAATGACCGAGATTTGCATACATAAGCTTAACCAAATAACAGCAAAGCAACACAAGACCGAAAGTATCACTTGCGACCAATTTAGTATTCAATTTGCTAAAGTTTATCGCTAGTGCGCCAAACACGGATACGGTACAAATAACCGCGTGTTGCTCCGTTAACGGTTACAGTTTCAGTAATATTCCCACACTCGGGTGGTCCTCATAAACGCGGCAGTTAACGTACTCGATACGGAAATAAACGAAATAACACCCTCCATTTAAAACCGACTCCAGGAAATTTGAGAAAAATCGATTTCCCACCTGCAGTGTGTAGTGAAAATAAAGGCACAAAAGCTAATTAACTCGCTCGTTAGTTCTGTTACGTGTTTTTCATTAAATATTTTATATCTTATTTTTTTTGTCCTTTCACGCGTGTTTTGTTCTGTAGCTTTGAGGAATATTTCAATGAAACATGCAGTTTGTTGAGCTGAAAGGGCAAAGTTGCCTGTTCGCGTGTCGTTTGTCCACCACCAGTCGAGTATGAATTGCAATCACATTTAGTACTGTGCATGAATGTGAACTAATTTAGTTAAGCCACTGTTCTGAGCCATTTATTTACTACTCTTCATAATGCTGTAAATATTAAACATGCATTTTAATTTTTTTACAATAGATACGATCCAGAAGATAGGATAAGATAATATTTTATTAATAAGATTTTGTATATATATCAGAAATAGTTACCTTTCTGATACTTATACAAAGTCTTATTATATCGTGTATCTTCATCTGTTTGACCCGTCTTTGAGGTACTATCAACGATATCAAGAAATAATCATCTATCTGACGTAGGACTGCGTGAAACCCAAAAGTTATCAGATATAGCTTTATCAATAGTTGTTAACATTAACGTTAGTTTACAAGTTAGAAGTACCTGTCATCTTTTTCCTTAGCAGATAAGATTATATCAGTATCCGACGCTTGTGTTTTGTTTTGCAAATAATAATGATCTTGAACTAAGCAATGATATGACATTATTGCGTCATCTTAGGTCTTATTGTTAACTAGATCTATAAAAAAAAAATTGAAACTCTAGGTAGGTGTCACTAATCTATAGGTGGTCATAAAAAAAAAACAGTGGCACTCCGGGAATGCCGACAGAAGTAAAAACTTGAAAAAAAAATCGGCACCGCGGTAATCAACGCGTTGATGTCTTTTTAATGGTCAAAAGGTGATGTCATCACGGTGTCGCGAAATCAATGGTTTAGTCCCATCTCAAGAATGACCAACGTGCCTAAAGAAGTTTTCACTTCAATAATTGATAGTCCTGTCCTATATTTTTCATGGTCACATAACTTTTGCGAAAATGATAAATATTTTTGTAAAGGAAAATCCAAACTGTAAATTTAACTCTGTGTTTTATTTATTAAATTAAAAATAAAAGCCTTCCAGTTTTGAGATTCATAATTATTTTACAAATTGTCAAAGGGAAAATTAATATTTTCCTCAAATTGTTGGCGATGTAAGTTAAAAACAAAATATTCTCGATAATTTTATATCATTTTATCGCTTAAGTGCTCAACCGATAACATTTTTTATTCGGTACACGTGTTGTTAAGTGATTCAAGATGAATATAAAAATGAACTAAAAATGTTTTAAAATTGCACTGTGGCAGGTGATATGTTCTAGAAGACACGTGGCGATAGTAACTGGGCTGTGGAGACCATATAGGCCGTCCAAAAATACTGGTATTCGGCTGCATCCTGTTAGAGTGGAAGCCGACCCCAACATAGCAGATGATGACGTGGCATTGTTTATTCATCCATGATTTTAGTATCAAACTGGTTGCGACACCGAACTGACACTTTCATAAGGGTACAAGGTTCATTTTATCACCAACTGTTTCAACTGTTGCTCATAGATTTCGAAGAAGTTGTTTATATAGGTATCCAAGCCTCAAAGATTCTGAATATCTACAACCAAGCTCCAAAAGATCTTTTTAACCTCACCTAACCCTGTACATGACATGCGACAGTAATTACTTCGGAACATCTTTATACACGTTTCTCCAAGAGCTAATACAAACACACGTGCATTAGGTAACATGCAACCGTTTTTAAGTGATTTTAGACAAATAGTGGAGTCGGTCCCACAGTCGGGTGGGCTGTAATCGCCGTCATTATACCGTACCGGAGGGTTTCGTGCGGGTTAGGGCTGTCACAGCCGGGTAGGCGAGGAAATAAATCAAAATATACGATCAACTCTCAATATCATCATCATCGTCATTTCAGCCGAAAGAGGTCCACTGCTGGACATATGCCTCCCTCAAGCTCCTCCACTTCGATCAGTTCTGTGTTTCTAGCATCCAACGGATTCTTGCGGAATTTAGCGATGACTTATTACACGCAATTATAAATATTTTGTAAAACGCGTTAATCTCACTAAAGAGCACTGTCCCTCAAGATACAGTATTTTCCTACTTTGAAGGACACGGGTCTTACTCATCTATAATAGCTATACCCATCACTTATTGAAACAACACTGATGTCATTTAGGCTTAAGTTTTTGGTAAATAAATGATTACTTACTTACTAAATACCATAAAAATTACTAAATTAATAATTCAGAAAATGTAATGTTACGGTCTGCAAACATTATGAAAGGCGTTGGTTGTTCTTCAGAAACAAAGGTTAGACCTAAACAGTTTGAAGGTCAAAAGGAAGATTCCTGAAACGCAAAAATCATCTCATGGTGAATGTGGTCTCTTCTGGATGGACTTTTCGCCTTGAGGGAGTCAAAGGGGGCGTCGGGGGCACGTCCTTCACTATGCTGTAGATGTTAATCTATCTATATACATATTATAAAACAAAGTCGCCTTTCGTGATTGTCTGTGTGATCCCTTACATCTTCTAAACTACACAATGGATTTTGATGCGGTTTTAGTGGGCGCTTAATGTGTACACATTAATATTTCTAACTTATAACAAAAAAAAAAACTATTTTTAATTTTTTTATGTTTTTTGCTGTTCCGGCTAATCTCCGAAACAGGTAGACCAATTTTGACGGAACTTTCACTGGCAGATAGCTGATGTTTTATGTTATAAGGTGTAACTTGGGCTACTTTTATTTTAGGAAAATATTTAGGTTTGAAAAGGGCGAAGCCGCGGGCAGTAGCTAGCATTTAATAAATCTAATTTAGTTAATTGATTCAGGCGTGACCTTGCGGAAATCCATTATGAAATACAATAGAAGTGGATATATTTAGTAACCTGTTCCGCTTAGCTAATTCTAAAGAGTCTTGAAAACAAAAACCCTTAATCTCTCCGAGTCTAAATCTAATTTATTTGTGAAATGGTTATCAAATCCAGCGTGCCACCCCTACATTCAGCTACCTATGTGATTGTTGAGCTCTGTGAGCGAACCCCGCCAATGTCATAATTCGCGTATTGCGTGTCTTAGTGATTTACGTTTTTAGTACTTTTTAATTGTTACTAAATTGAAAGTGTAGCTATCTAACGAGCGGTTAAGCTTAAGTGTAGGTTATTAAGTGCTAATGGACTGCAAAAATTCAGCTTTACTGTTCTTATGATTTTGTATAATTGAATGGAAGTTTTATGGATAAACTTGCTATAGATTATCTATATATGTACATATTATTAACTAAAGTAATGTCTGTTTATGTGACTGCGTTATTCTTCTAAACTATGCAACGGATTTTGATGCGGTTTTGATCTTATGAACGTATTCCAGAAGGTTTATGTGTATAATACATTAATATATTAAACTAACATAATTATTATAGAGAAACCTCGTTGTTTTGTTAAGCAGTAAAACCGTGAGAAGCAGGGGAGGTTGCTAGTTATATTATAAAAGGACCCAGTCTTGAACTGTCTAATAAAGACTGCAAACAATATGCAAAGATAATAATTTACTTCATGAGATACTTCTAAGTGCGGATAACACCGATGAAATTGAACGCGATCAGCTCTTCTAAACATCGTTCAACAGCTGTCAGTACTTCAGAACAATGCTGACACTGACAGCTTTTGAACGCAGTTTAAAGTGCTGAACGCGTTCAGTTTCATTGGTGAAATTTGCCCGAAGCATGTCACTAACAACTATGTAGATCATTTAATTATCTGAGTGCTCGACTACTTTGTTTACTCAGTGCTAGTAGTGTGTTAAATCATAAAACTAAACAAGTAAAGGTGTATGCACACCACGCGCGATAGACAAGTGACTACGAATCTTCACTGGGCACAAGCTAGGACAAAAAGAAAAGAAAGAGTAAAAGTAGAAAAGAATAACCTACCGTACTATTATTTAGGATTCCGCTAACCATTTCTAATTAAGTTGTAGTTTGAAAATAATAAGCAAGTATCAAGAAGGTTAAATTTTAAGCATCGGTTATAAATAAAACCTCTGTAAGCTGTGAAACACTCCAGCATATATATTTGAAGAATACTTTTTCTTTAAAATAAGATATCTTGCGTTAGCTTCGCCTGTCACCTTTAATGTGCGCTACCCTCTATATCAATAGTATGTTCTGTTTACAATGAAAGCACTGTGGCACGTAATTTGAGTGGATATCTAGTATTCGCAACCCATCCGCTAGTTATGCTAACCTTAGAATTAAATTGATTATATGATAGGCCCCTTGAATGAGAATGAAGCTGAGGAATTCTGAGAGTTATTGTTATTCGTATCGGTATTGATTCAAGCAAGTTGGAATATATTTGCATCTACCTAACTATCTCACTAATTTATGGATTGAAGTCGGATTGAAGTCTATCTGCGTAACCACGTTATTCTCCGAATTTAGATGTTTTGTAAAGTCGTAAAAAGTGTGCAAAACAGTCGCTAGTTATAATAGATCATATTATTATGGCTTCGATAAAAACAACTTTCTTTTTTGCCAACAAAAACTTTCTTTAAAGCATAATTTACACGTATTAAGTTTGATATCAAATTTAACTATTTGTGTATGTGAGTTTAAATATTTGTAAACGCACTCACAATACAGGAGAAATTTCTAGTGTGGCAACGTTTTTTTTTTAAAAAAAATGGAGAAATCAATTCTCTATATTTGTTTAGATTACTGCTACGAAGTTAGTAAAAGCTAGGTTGATAGTCTTACATAGAGTAGTACATATTTAGGTAAAATACCGATGACAATTTCTTAAAAAATCTTTCTCATGATTTGTAAACATTCAACATAACAAAATCAGCCTATAATGTTCCCACTGCTGGGACACAGGCCTCCTCTCGGTGAGAGGGAGTGGGCCGTAATTTACCGTGCGGGTCGGGCAATGCAGGTTAGATGTCACATGTCTTCGAATTTTTGGTTCTAGGACATGCCGATTTTCCTCAAGATGTTTTCCTTCACCGTTTTGACAGCAGTGGTGATAAAATAATTTACACAAAGTAAAGCGCCTGTCTGGGTTCGAACCTACGACCTACACAACTCGTAAGTCGCGGTCAACGGTGGAGTTTCATGCCCATTCTTCTCCATACGAAAACTACCTTTTGGAAGGGGCGACTAGAATCCATACTATTTTTTGTAAATTTTGACGTTCAAAAGTGCTTTTTATGTGCCTAATTGAAATAAATTATTTGACTTTGACTTTATTTGACTTTGAATTTATTTGACTTTGACTTTGACTTTGTTACTACTGGGCTACCACTGGTCTACAACAACATTCAACATAGTCTTGACTTATTCACGTATCTTTTTTTTTGCAACAGCACTTTCATGCTTACTTGCTAGCTTGAAACGTTACGTACAGCCTCCATACATCTTTATTGCCTACCTTCTAACAGTTGACATTTATCCATTACACAATTTACGACGTTACAAACAGCTCGGGTGATATATTAGACGTCTAGCATTAAGTGCGTAATTCAGCTGAGATTTCTCGTCATATTTTAGGCTATACGCACACAGGCAGGCGTCGACCGCACGATAAAACGACGTAGATTGGCCTTAAAAACACTTTATGACGTCGTGAACACACTTCAATCCGACCTGTCTTATGTCTTTATTCTCTTTATTAGTTCATTCAACGGCTCTCAGTTAATTTCTAAAGAATCTAGGTTATACGTGCACAAGGAACCTGTTTTGTTGTTGAACGTGGGGAGTTGATTACATTTCCTAAGAACTCTGCTGCGTGCGTTTTCGTTTAGAAACATATTGTGGACGCATTGAAGGTTTATTTTTGTTTCGTTTTTTATGTTATTTGTGTTGTGCCTTTGGCTACAATGCTACCAGTTATTAGCTGAATGTTAACCTTTACTATTTTGCGTGTACAGGCAAAAAAGACCTCTATTTTCTGATTGGCTTGTATTGTGATTATAAGCGTTTATAATAGGTATGACGCCTGAGTCAAACAAAGAAATTCTATTTAGACCGTTAGTCAGATAATAAAAAAAATATTAGACACATAATTTTTTCTTCATCATATTAGTAAAAAATGACTTGGATAAAACGCATTAAACTTTGGGAGTGGGGGTCGCTACGTTACAAGTAAGTATAAAATCTACATACTAGTGATGTCGTGGCACATTTTAACTCAATGTATCGCCGTAATCTTTTGATAAATAAAAAAAAAAAAGAAAATATCGTGTCCAATATTTTTTAATCTTATATTTTTCAAAAAATATATTTTTAGTCGTCATCCCTGTTCTATCATAATTGACCACAAATTGTTAAATATACAGGTGTTAAATGTTACTTTCAATAGAATAATATAATTCAGTTTTGCATCAACTATTACAACTAATTTGTGGCTCGAATCCACAGCTATTTCGTGGTTGAATTATGTGTGAAACTTGGATCTGTAGCCTAAACAAACTGGACCTAACCCTATAAGGGTTTTAGATTCAATTAATTCAGGTTTTGATTTTGTTAATTAACTGTTTGTTTTACATTGCTTAGTTATTTGAATACTGGGCTCTGTGGTAACGTAATGGTAAAGTTAACGGAACATTTTGAAATATTCATCGGAATGTTTGTTCTGGTTTCAGTTTGAAAATTTCAGCGGCGTTCGTTATCAAACCTCCTGAGTTTTTAACCATCCGAAATTTTACAAAATGACACGAATTTTGTTACACGTAAACTGTGGTAAAGTTAAGCTTCGCAGAGCGTTCCGTACGAACGGAATTTATAATAACATTCGCGGAATACTTCTCTGGTTGAAATTTTTAATGAGTTATGGCTGTACACTCCGAGCTTGAGACTTAAAATGAATAGTCTCCGAGAATTACAACCAAGAATTAATTAGAGGACGGCCCCCATTGAAAAGTTTGGAATTGTCGCCACCTGGCAATCGTGATACAAAACAAAGTAAACACAAAAGCGCCGAAATCGTCTTCACTCAGAAATTATCTTGTTTTATTTATCATAAGCACATCCAATATTAATTCGTGCTATCAGAACTCAAACTCAAAGCATTTATTTCAAATAAACCATTTATAGGCACTTTTGAATTGTCAAAGAGTTGGTCAGTTAGTCAGAAAGTTGAAACTAGTTGCCCATTCCAAAACGGATAACAAAAAGGACACTCTTTTAATTATAGATATTACAAAATCCTGGGTACATGCGTATATTATTTATAAAGGCCTTTTTAATATTCGTCTGTAATTCTGTAGGTACTATGAAATATTTATCAGGCAAGTTGATTATGACGAGAGTTAATTATTTCGCGTTGTCTTTCATATTAATAATGTTATCCTCGAAATTAACTCCTTGACATAGTTCTCTGGTATATCTTGGTAATTAATTTATCTAATTTTATTTAACTCATTTCCTAGCTTAGAAAATTACTCTGCTCAAATTTCGCTACCATTAAATTGCTACTAATAACAGTACCCTAATTGCGTAATACACGATCAATAACAATTTGTTTCGATTTGAAACAGATTGCTAATCCATTGCTTCATAAGTTTGAAAAAAAATCTGCTCAACAACGTAAATAACGCAATGAATGTTGTTGAGCTGTCAAAATGAAACAAATTTGTCATAATCGTTTACGAAAATAAGTTACGCAATTAAGGTACAGGGTTTCAGTAGAGCCGTGGCGAAACTAACAACTTGATAATATGTTCTAAAGTAAACTACTAAACTACCGTTGAGGGATTTATGACGTAATTACTGTTTGGTCACTTTATCAGGAACATTAATTTTATTGTGGAACCCATTTGACTGAACATAATTCCTGAGATGACGTCCAAATTGCGCGATCGGCAGATTTGAGCGGTTCGACGTGTTGAGCTAAGTAATAGCTCCACTAACTAAACACATATGAATATTCATTGTCTTATAGGGATTTAGTGAAATTCGATCACTGCTTAAAACGATATTAAAGGATAATGGTGTTACGGTCTGCAACAATACAGCTGGCGTTGTAGTTAGTCGTTTGATTGCCTTGTAAAGTATTTATTATGCCGGTGACTGTTTCGGTCCCATTTGGGAATGTTCTTGTAATTGATGGTTTCATAGTACCTATATCAGAAAAAATCTTGAATGTTTTGTCAGCGTTGTTATCTTTCTTTCTTTTTCGTGTGGTTAAGCCACCCATTTTTTTTTTTTTTTTGATGGTGGGAAATCATCAAATAACTTCTCCCGCTCTGGGCGGAGTGGGAGGGCGTGTCAGACTCTTACTGACTAAAATCCACCCGTGTTCCTTCGATTGCCCTGTCGCCGGGGGCCACGATCTCCCTTTCGGTTTTCTTCGCAACCCCGGCAGGCATCGGCAATAGTGGACCCCTTCAATTCTTTCTTTTTCGTGTGGTTAAGCCACCCATGGGCCTAAATTGGCTTCACATGCCGTCGAGAAATATCTCTCAGGGATGTCGGTTTCCTCACGATATTTTCCTTCACGTTATTGAAGCAATTGATAATTATACAATACGCACATGAATCGAAAAAGTCAGAGGTGCGTGTTTTAGTTTCGAACTCGAGACCTATGACTTGGCAGTCCGACAGTCATAGTCACACGACTAGGCTATCACTGATATATGCAACAACCCGAGCTTTGATATAAAATAACCCGTTAAACCTTAAAGAACAGTTATGATACTATAATGTCTATCCAGGCAATATGGATATGACAGAAAGAAACTTGCATACGGACTCAACGATAAAGAGGTCTGGTAGTAATAAGAAGATGAGATATATAATAAATACCATTCTACTTAGTATAGATACATCTACTTGACATAATATTTAAACGAATAATAGTGTCAGTATAAAATTAACCTCTTTCGTAAACATTGGATTTAGTGAAGAGAGCCGGTTGGGTATATCTAAGTCGAATTTTCGTCTGTTTATCTCAAGCTAAGTATTTGAGTGAATTGTTAGGGAGGCCGGCGCCTCGAGCGGCGTTCATAATAATGGAGTAGGTACCTCGAGTACTGATCATCAAAGGGAGTTAACAATGAGTGTTTTTGACGGTCATTGCTCAATGCTCTTTGATCTAAACGCTCGTGGAGAAATGTGCCAAATATTTGAGGTGAAATCACGGATCCCTTAGGTCAAGCGAGCAAAGGATTTGTGTGGGCGGCGGCATCTTTACATCTCAAGCGCCCTACACTGTGGTCTGATGAGGGGATTTAAACAATTTTACATTTTCTGCCTACGCAAGTTTAATTTGGCGTGACGTCATGAAGATTTAAGCATTGAAAATGAAACGCTTAACAACGTTCCTATTATTATTTACCAAATTAAAATAATAATTCTACAAATTAATGGACGCTCTAATATGACTTTAATTACATATTTATTAATTTGGAACATTCATCATAATGCGTCAATTTCCACTCGTATTAACCCTACGAACGCGTACGTGCAAATAAGCACAGAACAATACGCATTGCGTGCGTTAATGACCCCTAAACTGGTTAAATCCGTTTCATGCTCGGTTTGTTTCATTCACGATATTTTGATAATGGCGTAAATTTATGCAGCCGTACTTCGAAATCCGAGACTGCATAATGACTTGGTGTCGGGCTTGTTTTATGCTAAGTACGAGGATGAAAGAGCCTGCAAATGTATGCAGATCGCTTGCGTGGGAAGTGGCAACAAGTGGCCGAGACGTTGGTTCCGAAACGAAAAAAAAAAATAGGTTTTTGGGTCTTTTTGGCAGGCGAGATTACCACGGGTTAATTAAAACATTAAGCGGCGGTACAAGAATTCGTGGAATCATGACGATATCCGACCATCTAAATCGCAGAGACATTAAAACCCTTAAAGGTTGTATTAATTTTAAGTGTTCTAAAGCTGAAACACCTCAACAGTATTTGATTGTCGAAGAATATAAAGAAAATGGATGGGAGATAGGTAACAAAGTTACCATTTATTATTTCATATTTGCTGAGTCATGACATTTTATTCATATCATCTGTAGCAAGGATCTTATAATTTAACCAAGATCTATGTATTTTTCTGTTTGGTGTATTTACACTTAATACTTACTGTTATTTACGATCTTTGCTGTTTTAATGATTACGATCAGAACAATATTTTTACATGTTTGTGTCTCTACGGGATTGCGATAAATGCTTTCCACTGAATACTTATTGGATTTTGATATTGATCCGAAAAACATTGTCCCAATAAAAATAACTGAATATATTTGCATACAAACTATTTGTCCATAAAAGTTTATAAATACTTTGAGAAATTTTGTATTAAATATATCAGATCTCATTACAAGCTTTCTGCATTCTTGCAATAAAATAAGGTCGATAATAAAATGTCCTTTCTGCACTATAAGCTGGATTTCCATCAGACAGTCGAAGGGTTGTAAGGTGCTATGAAACAGAAGCGACACGCGAGATTGGGTGACTCATTCTTGTTTAACATAAGTAAGAAAATACTGATGTGAAAGGTATCTTACTACTACTCTAAAAGATCTCGTTTTGTGCCATGTCGCTTGTCGGAGACGAGTGTAAGCCAAGAAGCAGGTTGGATATCAGTTGAACGAGTTTATATTCTGTGACTATCTTTTGTAATGGCTGTTTTGTTTGAAATGAAATGAAATGAAATGAAATGAAATGAAATGAAATGAAATTGTTTATTCTGTAAATAGGATATCAGAATCACTTTTACACGTCATATTAAAAAAAATAAAAATAAGCTAGTTGAGTTCGGCGTTTCCTATCTGACTACTCTGAGAAGAAAGGCCGAAACAAACTCAGAGGTCACAGTCTCTTTTAAAGTCCAGACATAATCTTGGTCAGGCCATATGAGGACCATGTAGATTAGTGTCTGAAATGGTCTTTTGAGGAAAGAACCACACAGATTTGAGTGAACCTGTCCAGTCAGTGCAAGCATTTGTCAGTAATCGTGGAGCTCAACTCAGAACTTAAGGAGCTCAACTCGACGAACAATACCAAAGAAAGGACATTTGGGTAGGCCGCATAAACTACTCAAACTGCCAGACCATAATTAAAACTAACTGAAAAATGAAAATAATAATGATATCCACATAGTCCTCACATTCACAATAATTAAATAAAATAATATAATACTTTACAAAGTAATCATGTCATTTTGAATATAATTTTCAACAATGTCAATGTGTATATAAAACTGGTATATTTTCATGATTTTACAAAATAATTAAAATGTTAAGTTTTATCACAAGGCTTAGCAGAGCGAGCAGTTCAATCCCATGCTTTTTTATCTTCTAAATAATCTGAAATTTTATAATACCCTTTTTTACAAAGTTTAGTTTTAATACAGATTTTAAATCTATTAATGGGTAAGTTTCGAATGTCAATGGGAAGTTTGTTGTAAAAGCGTATACATTGACCCATGAACGAGTTGCCTACTTTGTGGAGACGTGTGCGATGCACAGCAAGATTGTGTTTATTCCTGGTATTTAAACTATGAATATCGGACATTTTCTTAAAATTTGATATATTTTTGTGTACATACAATAGGTTTTCAAAAATATATTGTGAGGCTACAGTCAGAATATTTATTTCTTTGAATTTTTCTCTAAGGGAATCTCTTGGACCTAGGTTGTATATGGCTCGAACAGCCCTTTTCTGTAGAACAAAGATAGTATCAATGTCCGCACAGGTTCCCCAGAGAAGAATCCCATATGACATAAGACTATGAAAATAACTAAAATAAACAATTCTGGCTGTATCCACATCAGTTATCTGTCTAATTTTTTTAACAGCATAGGCGGCCGAACTTAGTCTTCCTGACAATTTTTCTATGTGTGGGCCCCATTGTAATTTACTGTCAATAGTGATTCCAAGAAAAACTGTCGAATCAACAGGGTCCAACTCTGTTCCATTTACTTGAACATTGGTAGATAGCTGCCTGACATTTGGCATTGAAAATTTAATGAGTTTAGTCTTTTTTTCGTTCAGTAGAAGATTATTTACATTAAACCAATGCACTACTTTAGAGAGTGCATCGTTAACTTGTTCAAAGTTGACTAACTGACGTTTGATTTTAAAAATGAGCGAAGTGTCATCTGCGAATAATACTATCTTGTGATTATCCCTTATGTGATAAGGTAAATCATTTACATAAATTAGAAATAAGAAAGGCCCAAGAATTGAACCCTGCGGAACGCCCATGGTGACCGCAGATCCTGCAGATTTCTTGCCATTAACATCGACCCTCTGGATTCTGTTGTTCAGATAAGAAGTCAGAAGGTCAAGAGCCTTGTCCCTCATACCATAGTGGTACAGTTTCCTGGTGAGTGTATCATGATGTACGCAATCGAAAGCCTTAGACAAGTCGCAGAAAATGCCAAGAGCATCTTGCGACTCCTCCCAGGCCTCGAATATGCTCTTCAGTAATTCCACGCCCGCGTCTGTAGTTGAACGACCCTTTGTAAAACCAAACTGTTTCAGATGAAGTAGATTATATGCATTGAAATGTCCTAACATTTGTTTTAAAATTAATTTTTCAAAGATTTTGCTCAAAGTAGGTAATATTGAAATAGGGCGAAAATTTGTGGGATCAGTTGTGCTGCCAGATTTGAACAATGGAATCACTTTGCTAAGTTTCATCAGATCAGGAAATACACCAGATGCAATACAAGAGTTAAAAACGACTGCTAAAAAGGGTGAAATTACATCAATTATTGAGGACACGGTATGTACTGATAATCCCCAAAGGTCAGCAGTTTTTTTTACATCAAGATTTTTATAAGATTCTATAATGTCTTTAGCAGTAATAACTGTGAATTCAAAAAGTTTGTCACATTCTGGTACACATTCTTTAAGTATTGAGTAAGCAGAAGTAGAGGACGACGATGACAGAGTTTTGGTTGTTAAAATAGGAATATTAGTAAAAAAAATTTCAAACTCAGTTGCCACCTCCACGTCTGCCTTAATATCTACATCATTAATTTTTAGATGGAAGTCACGATTCCGTACTGTCGTTCTTCCCGTTTCTGAATTAATAATATTCCAAGTTGTTTTAATTTTATTTCCAGAAGATTTTATTTTATTTTTAATGTGTATGGCTTTTGCTGAGGAACAGGCTCTTTTAAAAATTTTTGAATATTTCTTAACAAATTCTTGAAAAGTTTCATCATAGTTATATGTTTTTTCATGATACAATTCAAATAACCTCTGCCTACTTTTGTAAATACCTGGTGTTGCCCAATCACTGAATATAATGCGGTCACAAACAGGCAATGTTTTTGAGGTAAAAACCTTCCTAAACTCACTATTGATGAGGTTAAATAGTAAAGTGTAAGCTTGATCCGGGTCATTTTGATAAGGCAAACCGGGTAGTTTTTCCATTAAATTATTCTTAAATTGGCCTAAGCGATTTTTATTTACAGGAATAAAACTCACAAGTTTTCTTTGTGCTCTGACTGTTTTCTGAGGGAAAGTGACTAACTGGCCACAGTGATCAGAGTCTAACTCATTTATAATTAAATGGCTAGAAGGTTTTAAGTTTGTAAAAATATTGTCAATACAGGTAGCACTAGTGGCAGTTATTCTAGTCGGCTCAAAGAATATATTGTACAAATTACATGACTTTAATAAAGTTATAAATTTATTTACTACAGCAGATTTTTCCAGTATATTAATGTTGAAATCTCCACAGACTACAACTGTTTTATTACTGTTACAAGTCTTTAATAATACTTCTTCCATATATTTCTCAAAAATATCATATGAAGCACATGGGGGCCTGTACACGCTCATTACAATGAACTGCTCAAGCTCAATGCAAGCTATTTCAATAACTCGCTCAACAGAGAGGCTCACAATATCCTTACGTTCTTTAAATTTCAAATTGTTACGAACAATTATTAAAGAGCCACCACGTATCATATTAACTCTGCTGAATGAGCTGGCAACCTGGTGGTTGTTAAAGCTGAACATGAACTGGTGGACTTTCAACCAATGTTCAGTTACACATAGGATATCAATATAACTACAGTTCATGAACAGCTCCAATTCTAATTCCTTACCTATCACACCCTGTATATTTTGATGAACAATTTTTAGAGTATTATTATTATTACATTTATTAAGATTACTACAATTCGATGGGTGAGATATCAAAGAACTTTTTGTAACATTTTGATGATTTAAACCAGTATTTAAATTTTCTTCATTTATTAAGCAAGAGGTATTGTCTATTGTCCTAATTTCTAATTTAAATGATAATTAATGTCATTAGTTGTTGCCAAATTATTGGCAGAATTATTTAAAATGTCATTGCATTGCTCAAAAGAAGCAAGTTGTTTAGCCAAATTTTTGGCTGAAATAGAAAAAAAATATGATAGCGACACAGCTATCTGTCCTTTGTAATAGTTAGAAAGATAGTACATAACAATATTATGTCTATCTCTTGTCAAATACAAATTATTACCAACATAATTGTTAGTGTCAACTAGATGGAACAGATTATTATTGAATGTCCAATTATACAATGTTATATTTAATTCAAATCTTAGATTATTTTCTTCCTGTGGCAAACTGTTACTATATGGAAATGTAAACAACACAATTTTTCTTAAACTTAGATTACATAATGTTCTATAATATTGGAGCAATTCTCCTTTGTTCACATTTCCCCTATTACCCATAAAAATTAATAATGTAGTGCCTTGGTTAAAGTTACATTTAATAATTTCTTTCATAATGTCAAATAAAGAACAACCAGGCATACAGTAATTTATTATGGAGTGTCCTGGATATTCATCTGTCAACAAGTGGCCTAAGTCCTTTCCAATCTCATCACAAAATAATACTAATACTAAAATTTTAATAATAAAAAATAATACTAATACTAAAGTTTCAGAGGGACTACATATGTAGATGAAAAAGGAACCTTCGTTAAGACCCTTTTTCTTCGTTGGTCTATTAGTGGTTGCAAACGCTACGGGCTGAGCATGAGGTCCTGGGTACGATTCCCGGGTTGGATAAAGTGTTTTTATGTTTTCCAACTGGAGTAGCAGCCCGGTGTTTGGAGTTCAGCCCGGTTGAGGGCAATAGGTGCGCCCCCAGTTACATGGGACTAAAACATAACTGTTGAAATGTGGGTGAACTACATTGGGTGCTACCTCACACCTTTGTCTAACCCTTCGGGAAGTACAGGCCTGATGCTATTTTATTTTTCTACAAATTTTGTGAATATATTTGAATCCGTACTAAGCTAAAACCTCCTTGATGCCTCTGCAAACGCATACACTGGCCATGCATGTAAAGGCGCGCGGTGGGGCGTGTCGCCGAGATCGTATCACCGGTCCAGTAATTACCAGGCATCCACTAAATTTTCACAAACGCCCTTTATCAGATATGCAGTCAGTATGTTAATAGCACATATTCTGAATGCCGGCAGCTCGTAATCTTTTTCCGTAGCGTTTATAAGGCTTCGAGGGTGAAACAACCAATTATAGGCAACAGTAATACGTTTTTAAGTGTTTATTTTTAATAGCAAAGAAATTGTTGCAGGAGAAATAATAAGTGTATTTCCAAATGCAAAGATTTTACTGATATTTCTTTGAAATGTTCAATGTTTGTTTTTTATTATCTACATTTCTATCACTTTTAATTAGAGGGGTAAAACTATTTCTAGAAATGAATAAAAGTAAGTACAGATTTGCCAGCCTGGCATAATTTCGGGCAAAAAACAATTTTTCTACTAGTTTTATTGTTATAATCACTTCTGTCATTACTTTTTATTCTTAAAAGCTGTATTTTACAACGTAAGGACACATAGTAAGTGGTTGATATTTATTTTTATAAAATAATTGCCAATAAAAATATTAAACATTAACGTTACTTAGTACGAAAACTGGGGCTTTAACCTCGCAGTCGTTAGGCGGATTTAATTGCATTGCGTGAATTCGTATTGTATGCTTACTTTATGCATTAAGCTAGAAATATTATAGTTTTATGTGAGTTGTAAAAGAGCATGACGTGCCAGCTATTTTACCTCCTCATAAAATTGAATTATTGAAATTGTTTTCAGTTTTTTACAACCGTTCCGTACGGCTTGGATGAAAAATTATGATTTATCAAAGCTAAAGTAGGAGTACTTAGCTTAACCGGTTATTTTCATATTTCATTTAGTTTAAGTAGGTAGGTTCTTGGCCAGCTTGATTGTTCTTGATAAAACATCGTTTTATTATAGAAACCCGCACCCTAATTGCATAACACACTTTCAATCAGTATGTGAATGATTTTGAAGGATATTGCTAATCACTTGCTATTACTTCATAAATGTTCGAAAAATTTGTTAGCTCAACTAGGTACGTAAATATATAACGAAATGTTGATGTTGATGAACTGTCAAAATGAAAGCCATTGCTACTGTAAGTGTGTTACCCAATGACCCCGCGGAATCCTTGTAGAAATGAGCGAAACAGCTAGTGGTTTTTTGTACGGTTATTCAAACAGCACTCATGTCCGGAATATAGCGAAAGATTAAAATAGTTATCTGAAAATGAGTAGTTACTCGACTTCCATGATTTTACATTAAGTACTTAACTTCATATTTATAAAACCAAATTCCTGAAAATTAGGCCACAACAAGACATCCAAATACACATTCCTGTGCTCGCATCTGCTTTACTTTTATACACGAAAAATGTCAACTCTTCCTTACCAAATGGAAGTAGTAGAAAAGTTGGCATTTCGTCGGGTGATTCATGAGGGGAACCGACGACGAGGTAGATTTATAGTGGCTCAACCTGACGGCTGACGTTTATTGCACAGAATAGCCCTCGATCTGCACACACCAACAATTTTGTTCCGTTACGTACCGCATGTGTTATTTGTCACAATGTGTTATGCACTTTTCGTGTCAGCATTTGGGGGTTAGACGATACTTGCTTTGGTACGATTTTTGTGTAAGTTGCAAAATAATTAGGTGCAAGTAGGATAAGGGCAAAGGAATGATTAGGTGCAACGAATATTTATCTGCAGGTATCGTACACATATCATCGTAGCTCTGTTGAAAAAAGTATTAAACAAAACGTTATCTATTATACGAGCTAATAAATTGCTCACCTTAATTAACAAGATACTTTTGAAAATGAACTTAAATAACAATAAACTATTGCTATATTTGTAACGTTATCTGTATCGCTACTCTATCACTTTATTTTCAAAACAGGAGAGTGCAGAAATATTTATTTTAAATGTAGCACGAATGTCTTTAAAGCATCTGCTCCAATAAAAAATCTTTAGCATTCAGCACGCATGACTATGACCACTTTATTTATTTTGCATTGGGAGACAAAAAAATGACACCAGTATCAGCCATCAGGTGCACTTATCACGTAATGTCATTACGTGCCTTTAATGGCAAGGTGTAAAACCAGTTAAAATGTCTCGCGCAGGATTTGCTTAGTAAATTGCATCGCATCCATTGCACCCAGAGAGAGGCGTAAGTCAGAGAGGGCCCGGGGCAATGCAGTTATGACGTCATTAGCACGTTATGTGACGTCATAACTCTCTAGCTATCTTCCGCCTGTCAGCAATTACGGCGATGGATGGAGCTACACGTGGTCCAAAATGTGCGTTATTATTTTTTATTCTATAGTTTATTTGGCAGGCAGTTGCTGCGGCTGTCATTTGCTTAAAAGCTCCATGAAATACAGTGGGTTTTAGTGCATTTTTCGTTCTGTAAATTATCTCAAATTTACCTTTCAATGCATAAAGTTTTACGCTGCGATAACCATCTAAATTGCATTCAATTACGCAGAAATTTACGAAGCTGTAAACAAAGAAATACAAACAGTTTACAATAGTAAGCAAAAGGACGAACTAAAATAAAAATCATCCATATATTCAGGTGCATCGCCCAACTTGTAGACGTAAATGAGAATAGTTGGTTCAGACAATGGATTCATAAATCGCGTGATCCTATCTACTTGTAAAACTGCTAAAATAGAACGCTAGGCGACGTTCATTATGCGTATTTAGTTCCATTGTAATGAATGTTCTACCAAAAGGGGAGGACATGAATATTACAATAAAGAATATCTAGTTAAGCTTTTGAAGTTGTTAAGTAGTGCTGTAGATAAGCTGACAAAAGTTTAGTTCTTTGTTTAGTTTCTGAACAGGTTCTAGTCGTAGGTACAGTTTTTGAAGAACAAAGGGATAGACCCTTAAGATAATCACGTATGTTCTTATATCAATGTCTGTGGAACTTATCTTAGTAATTTACTCAGGGAACGGTGTTTGTTGTAGTGTTTTGATTATGCAGTTGTAAGCACGAATGGTAATTGACATATTAATCTACAATAATATTATTCTATAAGGATAATAAGACCGTTGGTTGCAGAGGTGGAAAGACATTTGTGACAGATGCTAAAAAACTTGCTCTTTGAACTACCCCTCTTTTGAATGCCAATGGACTTCAATCAACCTTCACCTAAGGTCCTTCTAATGGCAAAGAATCAGTATATATTCTTTTTATTTGGTTAGCGCATTACGGTCGATACATATATTTTTAACTGCACCTTCAATAGTTATCAGCGAGTCACTGTAAATAAATACAGTATCTATAAATAATTACAATACTGACGCATGTAGGTAGATAAGTCTTCTTTGTATCATAATTACCCTCAAATGATTTGGTATTTATTCTCTTTATTTCTTCTATATATTTAGAGAACAACCCCTGTAGCCATGTATTTAGGCACGTGTTAGCCCCCGTAGAATTCTTTGCTATCATCTGTTTTACGTTGTCTCCCCTGCGGCGATGACCTTTCCTTTTGTTGTATATTTATTCTAAACATCCCTAATAGACTTGAACGTTTTCCTCTCGAATTGGGAATTAGAGAAAAAGATCTTGTTGTTATACAATTGACAATTTGGTGCCTTGTTAGGCCTGTTGCTTTAGATTTTCTATTTCAGTCTTGTTCTTGAATATTGAGAATTTCAAGAGAATCAACTAATCAATCAATTTCGAAATGACTTTGAATTGTCAAAATGTTTTAGCTTTATTTTGTTGTTTTACTAATTGGTTTATTCAATCAATTTAGTTCGTCTATTCTAAACGTGAAAATCTTAAAACATTTCGAATCGCAGATTTTGATGTAGCCTACGATGTAGCTTTAAAGAACAAAAAGGACAGTAGGTATTTCAAACGTTGGTGTTTTAGACGGGATTGGTGTTCTCCCATGATACTCGAACAGTTCCATATTTATCTAAAGAAACACTCATACAAGTACACACATAAATACACACAGATGACTAGGAATTCGTAATCATTCCATTAAAAGACGCGTTCCTAAGGATTTGTTGGTACCCTTTATCCTACGGGAATCCAAAGGAAAAAAAGGTCGAGTCATTTGTCTTTACTTGGAGGATTTATGTTGGGATCACTAGTATAGAGCAGTCGCCTGAGACTGGATGCTCTCAGAATGAATTGTTGATTATAATCGCTCTGTAAGGACATATCACGTAACTGATATCTTACGTCTAAGTACCTTCGTGGGTAAGGATTGAATCACGTTGCATGGACTATATTGTTT
Organism: Omphaloscelis lunosa; assembly: GCA_916610215.1. Taxonomy (NCBI): domain Eukaryota; kingdom Metazoa; phylum Arthropoda; class Insecta; order Lepidoptera; family Noctuidae; genus Omphaloscelis; species Omphaloscelis lunosa. The sequence continues at coordinate 11,869,571 of OU744258.1, forward strand.
GCTATCTTATTTTGTAGGTAGACCAAAACATAGGAATTTATTTTAGATATAGAGGTATGAGGAACAGGGTGAAAAGGAAGGATCCTCCGAACGGGTGGAGGGGTGTTGTGTCTGGCGGGCAACTGCCTGATGATTGATGTCGGGACGTTGTATATATACTCGTCGCGCGGTAAACTCTGCTTGCGCGATGCAGGATTTTGCGTGATGGGTAGTTCGCATGTGGCATTGTAGATGCCGCCACATGACATAAGTTTGTCATGATCGTCTGTGCCAACAATATCGTTATCAAAATCTGTTTGACACACATCATTGCACTCACGAACAACATTATAAGTTAGTACTAACTATTTCTTGTTTTATTGGCGAAAAATGTCACACTGTTGGGTAAAAACCTCCTGTAAATTCTACAAAAGCAGCAGCATGGTACCAGGACCATGGTCTACAGCGGATACCTCTTCTTCTCATAGGCTGATAGTGAAAACAATCCATCCATCCATCCTACATTACGAAGAATTTGCACATCTACACAAAATTATTGCTAGGAAATAGAAATGTTCTCTAAAATGTATATTTCCAACTCTATTTATCTACAGAGTTAGAATAGAGTAGATTAAACTCTAAGTAAAAGTGAATTAAAACCTTTTTTACGTAAGTCTGTAGAAAATTGTTGTTGCTGACGCTAATTAGATGCAAGCTCATCCAGGCTAAAATTTAAGAAACCTGTACTTATCCTGTTTTCTATTAATCAGTTAGAAAAGCGTGGTGCTTCAGACACTCCGCCAGTATTGCCCAGATACTTTTTATGGGCTTTGCCCAGTCCATTTGCGACTTTGGCCTAGCTACTTTCGATCTTCATTTGTTATTTTCTGCATTATTTGAATGCTGGTTTTCTTCTTCCCAGCTAAAGAACTAGGAAGTGGTGAAGGGTGGGCGTTTTGGGGGAATGTCTTATGTAATTTTGACGTTCGAAAGGTGCTGATTCTCAGCCTAGTTAGAATAAATGACTTTTGGATTTTGAATTTGAATTCAGTTCAATTGTTTTCCTGGGTCTCGCTTTTCTTTGATCAACACTATACATTCTGGATTACAGCAGTTGCTGTCGTTGAGAATAACGTCGCAGGATTAATGTCTCAAATTAAAAAAATATGTCGTGACTTGTGAGTTCAACGGTACAATTCTTCATAGGTATGAAGACAAACATGGAGTCTAAATTGAAAACTCGAATATTTTATATCCGGTTAGGGTTGTCAGGCCCAAAAATTTAAAAGTTGGACACAGATTCATATTTAGCTGGATATTTTACCCTTAAGGCCAGACACGCTGGCTAATAAATGAAAAAAAAAGGTATAGGTACTTTTATTTGTGTATTTATTTATTATTATTTATTTATTTAAATCACAATTATAACACCTTTACAGATTCATCCAAGGCGATGTTATAAGTCACAAAGTACGCAAATTTACAAAAAAATATATATATATATATATAACCTGTAAGCAGAATTACAAAGAATTATAATTATTAAATGTTCATTATTATTATTTGTTACAGTTTATTATGAATTACATTTTGTTCTTACTTAAGTAATTTGTAACTTATTTACATTGAAAGTAACTAAAACAATCAACAACCAGCCTTTTTCATTACATTTTTTCAAAACAATCAATAAATAACAGGACAGGCTAGATTTGTGTATATTTGGCTGGACACGATTGTAAAAAGCTGGACACCTGGCAACCCTATATCCATTTCCAAGTTCCAATCACATACTGCTTTCTTATACTTGGCAAGTTTATTCCAAGATTAGCATTGAAACATATAATTGTATAAATAAAACGTATGATTGCGGGACACAGACGCACTTAGTCGGGTGTCAGTCACCATGATGAATGTCTGACACTTGAAGTATGTACCGGCTGTACTAGTTTCTGAATGGACAGGTATATCCATTGCCGTTTTAGATATCAACCACGTGGCTAGAATTTATGGATGAGATAGTTTTCTCTTGAAGTTGCAGAAAAAGTCGGTACAATCTATGATGCCGACATTTTAATCGTCACGACTTGTATTGCTGCAAAAAAATCTGATGATAAATCGAATACTTACAGTCGTATGTGGTGTAATATGGAGTTTCCGAAGTGCCTTGCTTTTTTATTTTTTATTGATTCGTATCGTATTCGTTCACTGCACTACACATGGTAGCTTGTCTAACTATCGTATCAAAAAACTATCATCTGAAGTATCTATTGAAAGGTGTTAAGGTACATTAGAGACTTATAATTTCTCTAAATTATCTTAATACAAAACCCAAGTTGAAAACGCTAGTTCTCCCACCAAATAATGCAAAATCCAGTTCACATTCAAACATTCCAAATTAATTTACAACTATACAAGCATCTTCAATTTCTGCATGCTGAGCATAGTTACGTCATACATGTACAAGACATTTAGTAAAGCTATGTACATCCAACCTTAGATATAATTATCGCACTAGCTACCAAGTAACAGCGTTGAAAACCATCGGTCCGGCCGTGTGCACACCAGCAACTGATGCGTTCGATTCATCGCCTCATTAGGACGCACGTGTTCACCAAGCCCCAGGCGCATAATCAAATGGATTTCAATAAAGTATTGTTAATTATTCACCGAAGGGCATCGTGATTATGATTTGAGTAGAACTGTCTCCTCATTATTTCTTGCCTTTATGAGGTGCTTGTGTAGAGGTGGATTCAAATTAGTTTTGCAGTTCCATTTTTTAACAAGCTGTGGAAGATAATTTTAAGTCACCTTTTTGTCTTCTTTAATAAACAAATATTTTTGTATTTATAATATATGTTACATAAAAAGCATCACATAAACACAAACAGGTATTTTTTATCATAACTTGACCAATAATTGAAAAATAACTTGAACAAAAAAATAGCAAAACCAAACCAAAGTTATTTCTGCTATTAACCACAAACATGTGATCGTCAATTGCAAATTACACCACATAAAAATTACTAAGGGCGTGAACGCACAACACTACTCACCGGGCAATGCGTCTTTGCGTCACCTCATTACATTACACGTTGCGATTTACGTTGTCGCTGCACGCACGTTCTCGCTGTTCTCGCGTGTCTGGGACGTGGAGCCGCGGCCTTATTTCCTTTCATATTTCTTTTATCGAGTACTCGATACTAAGATATGAATCTAATATAGAATTGAAGGCTCCCGATAGCGTGGGCGTTGATTGATACTTCATCAGTATTCTATTCGGTTCAACTAGTCATATAAATTCTGACAGTGTTGAAATGGTGATTGAGATTCTGTTATCTGTTTATCTTTACGGTAGGATGTGTTGGTACAGGAAATCTTTATATTTATGAGAAGCCAACCATCAATAATAAAACTTAACTTATGAAAGTTAGGATTGATATTGCTCTGTTTTTAATTAACATTTTCGTTTCAATAAAACGAGCGACAGATTAGGGCGAATTTCACAAAAAAATCAATCTGTCTAGCCTTTTTCCAACTATGTTGGGGTCGGTTTCTAGTCTAACCGGATGCAGCTGAATACAGTATTTTACATGGAGCAACTGCCTTACTGACCTCCACAACCCAGTATCTGGGTAAAACGATACCACTTGGTTAAGACTGGTTGTCAGACTTTCGGGCTTCTGACGACCCGTAGCGACTGTCAAAGATCCACGAATGACAGCCGAGAACAGCGACTTAACGTGTTTTCCGAGGCACGGAGGAGTCTCGGTATATTAAGATAGTCATCCATTTCCAGACCAACCCCGGCAAGCGTAGCTTAACCTGATGGATCAACTCGTGCGGTTGTTAGTCCTTAGCCACGAGCTCACGAGATATGTATATATTTATATTTATGAGAAGCTAGACATCAATCATAAAACTTAACTTATAAAAGTTAGGATTGATATTGCTCTGTTTTAAAATTTTCGTTTCAATAAAACGAACGACAGATAGGGGTGAATTTCACCAATAACATAAAATCTAATCCGAGTTCAAGTGGTATCAGTGTCAATATTCGAAAGAAAATAATGACACTGACAGTTCTAAGGCTTCTGCCTCGAATCTTGCGAGCAGCGGCGCGGCGGCGGCAGCGCCGCGTTTAAATGCATAGGTTTATATGTAAAAGGCCTCGAAAGCAGCGGCGCGGGGAGCGAGCGGTTCCATATAAAACTATGCGTTGCCGCGCCGCCGCGCCGCCGCCGCAGCCGCCCGGCTGAATTCGACTCCGCGGCTTTAAACGTGGTTTATGTGCTGATCGCGTTGAGTTTCATTAGTAAAATTCGCACTAGTCATAGCGCTTTAGTTGTGAGCTAGACAGCCTCAGCTCAACAATAATATAGATTCTTAGAACTCTCGAGAACCGTCTTTTAAAGAAAGGAAGTCTTCAGTTCAGTTTGCATGACAATATCACTTATTATTATTTAAGTACATATGTAAAGAAATTGTTGGAAACTGTAACTACCTAGAAGATACTCATCAACTAACAAGCTTGTACTTAAAATCTAAGAAAAGCATTCAAAAACACACAGACCCAAGATTTTATTTTCCAGTTATGTTACCACCCATTGTCTTCGTAATATCCAAAAAGCCTCAGGTTTTACGAGGGATTTAGAATAGTCGAAAGAACATTAATTCCACCCAAGCGACTTTCGTTCGGCAAAATTATGAGTGCCTTCCAACAACACTCACATATGAATTGTTCAGTGTAACGAAAACGATGCTATCCCTAAGGGTACCGCATAAATTGTTGAACAACTTTCTTTCTGAACCTTTGTTTTACTCGAAATTGGATTTTAGGATTTTAGAGAGAGATTCTTTATTAGCTACAGACAAATCACGAACATGACAAACTATGTCTACTTACTTGTAAAGAGGTAAGTTTCAAGAGCACTTTAACATCCTCTTGTTCTTCAAAAATTACTTTAAAAATCGTTCTTGACGATCCTAAAATATAAATAAATCTGATTGCCTTTTTTTGGTTGGTATATTATCAAATAACTACTCCCACTCTGGGTGGAGGGGGAGGGCGTGTCAGACTATTACTGACTAAAACCCACCCGTGTTCCTTCAGTTGCCTGTGTATCCGACCCATTATGACCTATGCGGGTGCAGTATTCGCCCACGCCAAGTCCCATTCCATCCATAGGTTGCAAGCCTTGCAGAACCGTTTCCTCCGAAAAGCCACGGGAGCTCCCTTCTATGTCAGAAACGAGATCCTCCATCTCGACTGTAAAATCCCTACGATTCACCAGTTCCTCAAACGCATGTCCAAGCGTTACTTTGACTCCGCTCCTAGACATCGCAACCCCTTGGTTGTTGAAGCAGCAAATTATGTCCCTTCCAGAATTAGTCAGATCCGCCGTCCGAGGCATGTCCTTTCCGACCCTGATGATCCCATTACACTCCTCCAGGAGAAGAATAGGGCCACCAGCACAATATACAGAAACAGACGCCTCCCGTCATTCCGACCTCGCCGCCGAGGTCCTTTGCGACCGCGACCGTGTCCCTGAGTAAATGATACTCCTCCCCGACCCTTGCTTGAAAACGAGGTGCCAGCAAGTTGTTGCCGCTGAGCACGTAGCTTTAAACTACCCCGCATAATAATCATGATTTAAAACCAATTTTGATCCAGCCTGTCCCTTCTTGCTGTCCTCCTCTCAGCGACGCCCTAAGCCGAGGTCCGTACCCCACAGGGGGTGCCCTTAGCGAGCGTTCGTCTAGTTTTAATTTAGTTTAGTTTTTTGCCCCTGGCTGGAGGCTTTGAGTGTAGCAGCTTAAGGCACCCACAGGAAAGTCCGGTTAAGCAGCCAAGACCTTAGTGGTCAAAACTGCGAGATGCCATGTTTAAAAAATAAAAAAAAAATTCAATTGCCTGTATTGCCAGGGGCCACGGTAACCCTTTCGGACAAAACCGCAACCCCGGCAGGCATCGGCCCTATCGGACCTCGTCAGATCTGCTGACATAAAACGGTGATTGTTACAATTTATCTTTGATGTATATGTATATGCTTTCAAAAGGCTAGTTGAAGGTACAATTTCGTAGTCGACCGCAGGCGGGAGCAGCAGGCGACATGAAATACCTTCCGTAGCTCGCTAGCTTCACGTCGCATCGGTTTCATAGCAATACAAAGAAACCAGTCGTGTCACGACGACACGTCACCTGCTGCTGCGCCTGCGATCTGCTACGGAATGGTACCTTTAGTTTGAGCAGTAGGTAGGTAGTACTTACTGGTTCTTGTTGAACATAGTATCTTTTTTGGGGTAAAAAAAAAATCATACCACAATAATAAGCGATAGCAATTAACCACTTATTCCAATCACTAATCAGACAAGCTTGATGACTGTGCCATTATTAACTTCTGTGGTTTAAAAGCAAATACATGCCCCAGCCAGTTTAACTCCTACATATTTGTGATTTCTTACAACTCCATGTGTAGGGTACTATATCCATGTTGGTGGCCCATTTTAGCTATTCTAAACCGGCGGGCACACGGCATTTATTAGCGATGTGTGTGAACAGTGTTTACCTCATACAGTACACCGGAACACGAAGTTGAACCCTGCCCTATGCTTTATTTGTTATCAAGTTCAGATGTTAGGAAAACATCGTGAGAAAATAACTTACAATTAGGTACAAGTTTTCAAGACGTGGACTGGACTCGGTTTATTATAAATTCATCATGTTAGGCTTCAAAACAGTTGGGTCGCCAATAATGACATCTATGACTGCCATAATTTATGTTAGAAGAGGTTTCATTTATCAACAGTCTTGGCAAGGAAATTTGTATGGTCAAATATAATGGCCACTTGATGTAGGTAAATACTTGTTAATAAGGATATCAGTAATTTAGATGTCATATGCCAAAGGTAAAAATATACTGTTATCAGTTGATCATATCAAAGCTACTGTCATGAATACTTAACAGGTATCATTATTTTTGGAAGCTTTCCTCCATATTGTCAAAAGTCTACGAACTGTAAACATTTAAAGTACCGTCGGCTACACGTCGCCGTCGATGGTGACCTTGACCTTGAGCTGGCCTAACGTAGTACGGAGTTTCAATAGAATAAGAGACCAGCTGATATTCAAACTCAAACTCATATTATACAGGCTAAAATTTTAACCAGTGCGCAAAACAACTTTTACTATGGGACCAAACTCAAAATCGCGAAAAAAAAAAATCAGCTGTTCCCTACATTTATGTTCTCATAACTCGTCAAAATGTAAGGAACAACAGATTTGATTTTCGCGATTTCAGGTTTGGTCCCATAGTAAAAGTTGTTCATAATGATGAGTTAAGTCACGTGTTTAAGTTTGCGCACTGGTTTAAAAAAAATCGTGTATTAAGTATCTGGGCGACCGAGCTCTGCTCTGGTGAAAATAGAGAATGCTCATTTAATAGTATAGGATAGTTCATACTAATCCCATGTATAGTACTTACTAATTCCATGCTGCCATGTAATTATTCTCATGTCATTATTCATTTTCTTGTTCAAAATTTTGGGCGATCGAGCTCTGGTCGGGTGAAAATACGGAGAAAAAGAATTTTCTCAGATATGAGACCAAGCTAGATCGATTTTTTGCCCCCGTAAACCCCTATGTTGCAACTTTCATCGAAATCGTTAGAGCCGTTTTCGAGAACGTGATCACAAATATATATATATATATATAAATATATACAAATATTGCTCTTTTAATAGTATAGGATACATAAAAACAAATATTGCTTATTTAAAAGTAAAGGATATCCTACATAGGTACATGCGAGTACTTTATACTGATATCTACATACCGTAGTAAACATTAAATATTTAGAACCTAGTTATTTTCAAAAACCTATGATACTGAATATTCAATGAAGTCCATACTAAAGGGTTATATACGTAAATTGGTATGGCCGTGTGAGTACTTAGATCGTAAAGTTTCAGTAAGCTAGGCTGAGCTATTGAAGGGATTACTATGTAAATGGCTGGGTTCTACTGCTAATAACTGGCTTGTAAATAAGTTACGTCTACTGTGATGTACTCGTACCGTAGGTAAAAATGAATTTTAAACCGTAGGTAAAATTTACTTTTAAATTTGAAGCTTTGACTAATACGTGTGATGGAATACGTGGTTATTTCGGTTTGTGTAGAACTATGGAAGCTAGATTTTTGTATAAATTATTACGCTCGTTTTTTATAACATTACTAGCAGCATAGCGCCCCGCGGTTTCACCCGCATAAGTCGCAATCCCGTGGGAACATTGAAATAAAAAGTATCCTGTGTTAATTCAGGTTTTAAACTATCTGTGTGTCAAATTTCATCTGAATCCGTTCCGTATATTTTGCGTGAAAGAGTAATAAACATTCATCCACTCATCCGTCCTCACAAACTTTCGAGTTTAAAATATAAAATAAATTATATATAATTATATATTATCCTAATTATATAATTATATATATTTAGGATAACATAGCATGGATAACACGCCTGTATTTCCTCGAAAGGTTACGCAGAGGTATATAATATACTCTTAATACAGCAACATTTCGCCAGTTATGTTTAAGTCCCATTGCAATAGGGGGCGAGCCTATTGCCATTAGCCGGCCACGAATCCAGACTCCAGGTTGCTGTACTGAGAAATTCTGATGGAAAGACCCAGTAACACTTTGCCCGAGTACCATAATTATTATAAATACAGATTAATTACTTCATTTTATCCAAGTTGCTTTGAAAAAGCCTTTTGTGCTTCTTTAGTTGCTTAACTTCAGACTTCCTTCATTTCCTTTTTTCGTTCCTAGGTGTTACTTAGATAAAAAAAGTGAAATAGTAAGCCCACGACGGCACGGACGTAATAAAATCGCAGCGATTTGTTTTCGTGCACTTGATTTTCAATGCTTTGCTTAGCGCCGAGTATTGAAAATCCAATAGTGTATTTTTTCAACGTGCTGGGACGAGAGTGCGTTCCAGCACGTTGGATTCTCAACGCTCGTCTTAACACCGAGAGTCGAAAATCCAGTGCGCGATAAAATCACGCCGCGATTTTATTACGCCCGTGCGTACGTCGGCTTAGTGTGGATAAGTAACTATACTTATTATTTTTCGTCTTTTAATGTGAAGTAATGACAAAAAATAACTCAAAAGTATTATTTTTTTTGTTTGTGACTTCCTTATCATCTTTACCTAGAAAAAAGAAAACATAATCAAATAAAACCCCCTTCCCCTTTTTATCGTTACACAGGTATAAATACCTACCTACTTATTTCACTTTCCCTTCACTAGAACGAGTACGTATCACTCCGTTAGTGATACGAGACGCGCTTATTATAAGGGTAAATTGGATTTCTGATCTCCGAATATCTTAGATTTAAGCTGATCGGATTCCTGTCAACAACATTACTTTAGATGTACTAGCGAGTACATCACATAATGTAATATGTTTGAATTATTTATTTCTTGAAGTGGGATTTGTAATATTGGTCACCAATGTTTGCAAAGCCTGGTGATGAAGGTACTTTCCATTTGCTTAGAATGTAGTGGTCATTGTAAGGTTCAGCATTGAAATCATGTAACTTATCCTTGGAATACCCAGTTCGGATTCAATCAATCTGCCTAGCTTTTTCCCAACTATGTTGGAGTCGGCTCCCAGTCTAACCGGTGCAGCTGAATACCAGTATTTTACATGGAGCGACTGTCTATCTGACCTCCACAACTCATTTACTGGATAACACGATATCCCTTGGTAAGACTGGTTGTCGGACTTTCGGACTTCTGACGACCCGTAACAACTGTCAAAGATCCAAGAGTGACAGCCGGGACCAACGGCTTAACGTGCTTTCCGAGCCACGGACCCAGTACCCAGTTCTGATTACAGAAGCGTTTATACAAAATCCTTTGAAAACCATAGCCAAGTTTGCAAGTAAAGTCCATTGTGAAACTAACGTCATTTAATTTTCCAAGCATGCACAGGACAACAAGCTGACCCTATTTTCGACAGATCGCAATAACAATCTTGTAATCCCTGCAATAAACCATGTTATCAAAAACAAAATATGAACGTTTCAAAACAAAATGAATGATAATTTATTCGCAGATCAAGAGTCTAGTCGCTCTTGGCCTGGCGACAAATTAACATCTGACAAGATTAAAATTAATGCAAATGCACTTTAGTTAATTAAATCAAAGTCGAATGAAGCTCTACCACTTAAGTCACAATTGTAGGATTACTTAAGCATTTGATAGTGAGTTTTACACTGACTAATGACGTCTGCACCCTTGAAGATAGGGGTGAAGAATTTGAGTACTTTCATTTTGTTCAAAAGAATTTTTGACAAAGTTTTGTAATTTATTTTATGGTAACACTATGTCAAGTTACAATAAAAGTTAAATCTATGCTAATAAAGAAGCTAAAGAAATTGTTTTTTTATTTAAACGCGCTAATCTCTGGAACTACCAGTCGGATTTGAAAAAATCGTTTGCATTTGTTTGCCCAATTCTTAAGAAAGTTTAATAAGGTTAAAAATAATTAACATCACGCTACGACCCTTAGCAAACAAGCAAAAAAAAAACGTCAGAAAGAACGCTAAACGAAAACTTAGTAATAGCGCAATTGGGCGATGCGATGCGACGCAGTGGATCAGGGGAACAAGAAATTTCACGCTGTCAATGTCGCGGACAGAAGATAGTATTTTTATAAATCTGTTACTTACTAAGAATTCTATGCGCGGAATGCAGTTGATACGAAGGCATAGCTCATCGAATATTATGTTAGTGAAGCCTAAGCAAATCTGTTGTTAAATACACTCACGTCGTAGCTAAATAATATTATGCATTAATACCGCATTGTTTGATTAATGTTAATATTGTGTATTGCAAGGTTTCGCTTTGTCGAACAAATAGCTAGCAGGTAAATAATCAAAACTTTCAATTCGTTGAACTAAGCTGATCCCGAAATACCGAAGTGCAAAACTAGGTCATCGTTGTTAAAGGCAAACAACGCCCATGGAACAAATCCTCTAATCGTAGTAGACTTAGCAGTCACTTTGCCATCAAATCATACATAGTGCATAAGTCACAAGAGTGTCGTGACACAGGGGTGACGCGACACAAGAGTGACGTGGTTGTGGCGTAGACAGAGATGACGGAGCGTAGAAGTGTCATGAAGTACCAAAGACAAGAACTTGACAACATCTGTCGCAAGACTCACCTCTGTGACTATCGGTGTTGTCAAGTCACCTGTATATTGCACAGTATTTATCGAACCGTTTCAGTTGTTTATTTTGTCCACTGCTACATGCGTAGCATGATCATTGTAGAAACAGAAGAAATGAAAGAAAATTTCTACGACGTGATGTCAGAAATTATAAAAAAAAGATTACTTTTTATAGAAAGAGATATCTGCATTCCTAGAAGTGGTCACGATACGTGTCCTGAACATAGTCCCCGACTCTTTCGTCTCCGCACTCTTTGAATCTTTTATCAAAATAAATGATATTGCGTCTATCCAGAAATCGAATGTAGGATTACCTTAGAGCTCAGCTTATTACCAACAGACAGATAAGCAAAACCTATTATTCCATGTTTGATATTATTACAATACAATCCATATCCCTTTGTGAGAGAAGATTGATAATGTATAGCCCATAGCCGAAGTTAATTGCAATCAACCGGGCTACGTAATACGATATAAATATTTAACAATCACAACGTTGTGATGCAAACACGTCAGCTCAGACGAATCTTTTCGGTTACATTTTAAATATTAAATTATTCGAGTTTTCAATATTGATGACGTCGACAGAAACGAATATTAAATTTAAAATATATTTTTAAAGAGATACAAAGATAAATAATTTCGTTATACGCGAACAATCTGTAATTTGTTAATACCTGAAATTCTTGATTCGTTTTCTGAAGTTGGTCAAATAAAGTGAGTTTTGTCGGTGTCGTTCAGAGAGTAGGTATTTATTTGTAGGCAAAATTCAAATATTCAGAATTCAATTCAAATATTTTTATTTCACATAAACCTACATGGGCACTTATGAAACGTCAGAAGCTAGGCAAATTCATATTCAAATTACATTAATCTCCTTTTTAGAAGCATCTCAGATGACCAGCAAAATCGTAGGGATTTACCTACTTGTTTCTGCAAAGCAAAAACAAACGGAGAATTATTAGCTGATAGAGACCATTCTTAAAATGTAGGTCAGGGAATAAAAAAATCGGTCAAGCGTTTTCTGATCTACACAAACAGTTCAAAAGAGACTTTATTTAACGAGTATTACGGTCAGCACAAACGTTCAGCTTGAATAAAAGCTGCTAAGAGAGGATAAACAAAATCTAGTTAATAGAGTAAACGTGTTATAACAAACTAAGTTTTCTATGCATTCACAATGCAAACACCTAGCTAGACGTACCAAGGAGGTTCTAGACGAGTTGAAAGGAATTTCTGCAAGGAACATGCAAGTATGCAGATGTTAATGAAATTATTTCTGGGAAAGTAAGATCTGAGACGGGTGCAATGCCCTGAGTGCTGCCAGCAATTTGCATTTTGAATACTAATGACGGGGAGCACTCACTACGGTGACATCGCCGTGAACACTATTGAATAATAATAAAATTGCACGAAATGTAATTATTGATTAAAATGTTGCAGGATCTACAATGTAGCGAGGGGGAAACTGTTTGTCTGCTTTGTTAATGGCATTAAAAGCAACGTTATAGAAATGTTTCGCTAGCTGAAACAGACTGGAACACTTTTTATGTAAACACAACAATAATACGCCAAGAAGATTTGATAAAACCGAGAGGGAGAGAATCCGCCCAAACACTTAACCGACTTTAAAGCAATTCTATTCGACTTCAAAAACCCGGAGTAATGTCAGAAGAATAAAAAGTACATCAGTGGCTGTTAGCTGTTCAACAAATTGTCCATTTTGAAATTTTCGAGCAACTCACAGCCTGCAAAAACTGTTCTCAGTAGCGGACAGGGCGACTGGGCGATAAGGAGTGCTTTTATTAAATTTTCTCGCATCGCCTGACTAATGCTGCCCAGCTGACGCGTATCCGACACACTTACTTTCTCTTTTTCGCTCGCTTGCGAAATTTATACGGATTGCTAAACACTGCCGTCATATTTTCCACGAATTTACTGCCTGGGGACCATTTTGATACGATATTATTACGAAACAATAACGTTTCAGTTAACATTATATTCTCTGTTAATAAATAAGTTGTATAATAAACATTGAGTCTAAATTAATACGGTAGCTGTCTACAACAACAACAGATCTCCCGAAACTTGTATTTAATCACACCGTTTCTAACTTAATCAATCTAAATGAACAACGAATTAAATGGAGCAATTTAAAATTGGCTAACATTATTGAACATCTACAATAGCGAAACGTTTGTTCTGTTCACATTAATTAAGAATGTTCGTTTTGCGAACACTACAGTCGATAGGGAGGGAGCGCTCAGTTCGTTCGATTCCACGAATTTCATTAATTAATTTAAACATTCATGCTTAATTATCGAACTCTTCAATTAAAAATGCCTTTTAATTTGTTGCTTTATTTATTTACTCTATTACACTCGTTAAGTTAACTGCAAATATTGAACTTTTTGCATGGAAATCTATGTTTATCGTCGGACCATCGGCGCTTGTAATGACCGAGTAATGAATGGTGTAATTATGTTTAACGGTGCTACTTACTTATGGGGTGATATAATGGCGATCAAACACGTCCCCGAGGTTTAATTCAATTTGACCTTCAATCATTGGATAGCTAATTTCGGATTCAATTTGAAGACAAACTCTTCACCTTTTTTGGACGTCAGTAAACCTTTTCTGAATCAAGACTTGATTTAGAGACATCTGAAATTCTATTTCCGCAATATTGTTCTAAAAATACCGCTTTACCCATAAACTCCAACAATGGGTACCCGGTTTATGCTCGACAACCAGAATTTCGAGATCGTTTTCAAAGAGAATGAATACCTTATCCTTACGTAGGCAGCTACGTATCACTGAATCAGAAACTTTTAATGGTGCGACTCGTCAGCAATCTGTCTACGGGACTCTAAAGAAGACATTCTATCAGAACGTAGTGTAATACGATCGAAGAAAACGTTCTCCCGTCGTAAAACTCTCGACATTTGGTTTTTAGACAACAAGCCGAAAACGAACGACACAGCTCAAATAGATTTGATTTTTGCAGTAAAATCCTGAAATCTAGGAACGAAAAAGAAATTCAGACTGAAGAATTGTCAGCAGGAGACCTTTCAAATCTTTTTCTGTTTTATTTTTATGCTTTACCTAATATCTTTGAGATGCACAGTATTTACCGGCTGCTTACATTTAAGAGCAACAATGAAATCTTTTGCTGTGATACAGAAATTATAGGTAGATCATACAAGAGTACAGACCAGGAGTAGTGTTATGCCCCTGGTATAGAGCAATTACCGAAATTGCTGTCACAAATCCACATGTATTACCTTATATACTGTTGTTGTGTACTGCAGTAACATACCTACACTTTAAGTAAATCCCCATTTACACGATGCAAGTTTCTTGCCTATGGCATACAAAATAAGAAATCTAAACACTGTTAAGACGATGCAACTTTTCTTGTTGCTTCGATTGAATTCAATGACACCGTGTAAATCAGTCTTTAGACAAACTGTGGGTGTATACGAGCGACGGGTGGTCGATAATAATGTCGTTAAAATCGTGACGGTGTGACAGCCGGACATCTCACGTGCCCGTCGTCTAGAGCTTGTTATTGGACAAACTTTCCACGTGACCACTTCCAATACTGCTTAGTCATATTTTCTCCAAGAAATATCTATAGCAGTGTACAGAATTTTCTTCAGTTGATATTTATTTTTAACAATCTACGTGAAGGACGAAGAGGAATAAGATGTTTTATTGACATTCACTTTATTGATAATTACCATGAGTTTTTCAATCCGCGTGGTAGTCATAATACTAAAGGAAACGAAAGGATTATAATACAGACAGAGGCATGCCATTCCGATTCTTGAGTGCCAAAAAGAACGGCATCCGACGACTAATCTGTATGTCAATCCTTTAGGCTCGGTATGAGCAGTCACTGCTCCCACCTTTACTGGCACTGCTTATTGGCAGTAGATTTGCTTACTGGCTGAAAAATCAACGTAGTAAAAACTACGTGCAAACACTGCCATGAAATATTGGCGTTGCATATCCGCTCTCAGAATAGGATAAAAACACAATAGAACTTACCTTTTTTATTTTCAACAAATGTAGTACAATCGATTCAATACTTCTTTTGAAGTCTTATCATCGTATTGTTCACATACTCAGGGTTCCTTTTACCATTTTGTGGGACCCTTCGATACTGCCGCATCTGCGAGGTTAGTTTGGTCAGATTTTTATTCAAACACAATTTTATGCCAAGGACGGACCCTTTTTTTTTTTTTTTTTTTTTGAGGGTGGGAAATCATCAAATAACTTCTCCCGCTCTGGGCGGAGCGGGAGGGCGTGTCAGACTCTTACTGACTAAAACCCACCCGTGTTCCTTCGGCTGCCCTGTTGCCGGGGGCCACGATCTCCCTTTCGGTTTTCTTCGCAACCCCGGCAGGCATCGGCCCTAGTGGACCCCTTCGAATCTGCTGACATCTCTTTGAGGCGCGCGTGGAACACAACGCGCCGTCGACCCGGGCCTGGTCCTTATCGGACGGTGAGCCACCCATTGCTCACCGCCCGCAAGCCCGCGCCTACGGTGGCCGGAAATCGCCTCGCGATTCCCGACGCCCTGGGCGTCTCCTCCTGCGGCGGTTAGGGGCATGAGGGCGCGAAATTTGCCTCTCCCTCACGCGTTCCGCCTCCTCCTTCGCTAGCATTACAGCTTCGCAGAAGGAGGTGACGGCCTCCCATTTCCTCTCGCTCCGTACCATGGCCTGAACCAGGGCCGGACGCGAGAGATCACCGCCGCCGATCGCCTCCACGAGGACACGGCGATGCTCCGCCCAAGCTGGGCAGACCTCCACCGTATAAGGACGGACCCGAGATATTGTTTACAAAGCATAAAGAAGAGAAATGAAGACTAGTGGAGCCCTGGCGTACGTTGGCTTGTACGTTGGCTTGCCTGCGGTTTTTGTATGGTGCATATCATAGGAGGTAGAGAGATGAGGCCAACGACGTTAATAAATAAACGTTTATGGGCCCATTATTATTATTATAGGTAGCCACCCTTTATTTTTGGGTGGGAAATTATCAAATAACTTCTCCTGCTCTGGGCGGAGCGGGAGGGTGTGTCAGACTCTTACTGACTAAAACCCACCCGTGTTCCTTCGGTTGCCCTATTGCCGGGGGCCGCGATCTAGCTTTCGCCACCCTATCATCATTATTTCCACTTAGCATTCATTTTCTATTTAAGTCTGTTATAATCTTTGGGTGTATCAGTTCCTCTTTGATATGCAGTGTTAGCAGGTGTGTTGATTTGGACCACGTCTTGGTTTCGGCGTTTGAATGCACAAGGTAATGTTTTGAATAAAGTCTGAATAAATTCATTAGCTCACTTTGCCTCGTTTGATTAGTATTGCATTAAAATCCTTTACCATCCCAGCCTGTGCTTGCTTAATAACGGCGTGGTCAATCTCGATGCTTTAAAATGTCATGTCTACTTCGCATCCGCTTATAATTTAAACACCACCAGCATTTGCATTCTGGGCGGCGCTGCCGGGACTATCCCGGGAAACTCTCACGCCGGGACACTATCTGAATAGGTATATATTTCTAAGTGGCCTAACTGCCACGTAAAGATATATGTACGTGTAATTGTTTCTGCTTCACTCAAATCACTTCAGGTATTTCGAATCTGTTCTAATTGTTTTCAGTTATGTCGAAATTAATCCTGGCTGCTCACTATATTAATTCTAGTTCCTTACTTCTAAAGTTTAGAGTGAGGCCCGAGTTAAGCCCACTGATTCTAGGAAATACGTCTTGACTATTTCAGTTATTAACCGTGGTGGTCCTGGATTCAACTCCATTTCTAGGTAATAAATGGCAGGACGTGTATCGTTTTCAATGCCGTAGTCTGAATCCATATCATTTCGATTGATTAACCATGAGAAATGCTTGCATGCATTAAAAATGAGAAAACTATAGAAATGCTATCTGCCTTAATTCTATTGAAGTACAAACAATTTCGATATAGCATTTAGTACCTACAATAAAGTAAATAAATTCTATTGTATCACGTATTAGTATTAGTTTTTCAACGTATTTTCTGTATTGTTCGGTGGATGTATTTCGTTGTTTTGTTACGGGATGTGTTCTACTTACAATATGGTGAAAAATCGTCTGTTTACCGAGGTTCTAGCCAAGAAACTAACAAAAGCCACTGTTCTGTATCTACAAAAATTTACTTAATAGTATTTGGCAGAGGGAACGCTTCCAACCGAGTGGCTGGATTATAAAAATTACTGGAATAACGAGCGGCTTTCTGTGGAAATTGTTGAGTGTTTACGTACTTGGTAAACTGTGGCGTTTAAGAGTTTTGATATTTTTATTCACGTTGAGCGATCAGAATCTATTACAGACTCGACTTTTTCGAGTTATTTTTTGTCAAATTATCTCATTGTAACCTGCTTATTCTGTATTTAATTAAATTGTTTAGACTTCTTAATAGAAATAGAATAGAAATGAAATAGTTTATTGTCCAGGTAAGCAGGTTTAACATAACACCAAGTTGAGACGACATGAGTAGCTTAAAATATTACCTATAGCTAGGTTACAAAATATTATTTACCAGTGAGCCCCAAACTAGACAGTTAGTCTGTATCTTGGGGCTCGGGGTACGAATTCCAGAGTGGAGACTAGAGAGGTGATTTCAGGTGTTGTATGGTATATCTGGTGTGTTTGTGTACGTGTAATGTGAGTATGATGTGTGTCAGTGTAGTGTGTGGTGTGTGTGAGTGTGGTGTGTGTGAGTGTAGTGTGTGGTGTGTGTGAGTGTGTGTGTATGTGTGCGTATTTGTTCCCATTGTGTATCGTTTGATTCAGTGTCAGGTAAGGGTATCTAGATTAATTGTTCCAAGTCATCATAACCAGAGTTTTACAACATTTCCTTAAAGGGTCTTTCAAACAGGCGCGACACGCGACGCGCCTGTTTGAAAGAGCCTTTATGTATTTTTTTAAACCGAACGAGGTAGAATTTTTGATTTCACATTCTTTTTTATTTGTTATTTTATAAAGTGCAGACTCTGAGTTTTTTTGTCGTCTATATGCGGATAAGTAGAGTCTAGAGACGTACAAATATATATTTTTTTACGTACTTTTATTACCAGTAATTTCCTCCAAGATTTACTTACGTCGCACACAGGATTGGATGTTTACTACGTACTGGTATTTTATAGGAACTGCGTATTTTTTCCGGGCCAGAATAAGACTACTATGACTAGTACGATAGTAAAATACAAGGAAATCAAATAAAAGATGTCATGTCAAACTTATGAATAGCGTAAGAGCAATGCATAACTACACTAACGAGCAATATAAAAAAGCCACTAACTTATCATGAAATATTTCCGAAACCATGCAAGATAGCTTCTTGAAGTAAAAAGCAACATTCAAGTGTATTTAATAGCGCATAAAAAAACACCAATAAAACCGTTTACAAATTTTTGTTTTACTTCATGTTGTTAACTTGTGTTGGTTTAGGAGATATTTAGATTTTTTTGGCACTTTGCAAGTGGCTTTTTTATATTGCTCGTCAATGTAGGTCATATTTAACCGACTCCCAAAAAGGAGGAGGTTATAATATGTTCGTAGCGTATGTTTTTTTTTTAATGTATTTCCGCCGATTTCTCCGTCAATTGTGGAACATTATTTTTTTGTTTGAAAGGGTATGTTTTCGAGGTGGTCCTATAGAAATTTTATTAACTTTGCTTAAAAATGGTTTTTGGGTTAGCTTCAATAATACGTATTTTATCCCACTTAGTATGTGGATGATATGATAAGTTCCTGTCACTGGTAGCAGGAAGAATGCTATTACATTCGAATTTGTGTGGCGGTAGGTACCACAACTAAAAAGTGAAAAATAAAAACGTTTTACAAAAAAAAAAACACAACCGACTTCCAAAAAAAACTACAAAGTGAAAAATAACTTTAATTTCGGAAGTCGGTGGCAAAAAAACGAAAATCCAAAACCAAAGGCACCGACTTCCGAAAATAAGTTATTTTTCACTTTGTAGTATTTTTTTAATCTGGTTGTTTTTTTTAGTGACAGAATCGCATTAGTTTTGTATTTCATTATAACACTCAATCCCACTAACTGGAAAACCAGGTGAGCAAACTCGATAAATAGACTGCCTTATTCACAAACGATACATTCACAACGACTGCATCTAATCCATTCACTGGGAGTAATATACAGCCGTCGCATCTCATTTGTCTTCGATTCATCTACCGCCCATCACGGCACTACCACATCGTTCCGAATTTGGTAGTGAAGAGATTTGCATTTAAAGCGAGTTCTTACCACGACGTTATCGCGACTCCGCGGCCCCAGCTCAATGTCTCTCCACTTTCCTCGACAAAAAGGTCCCATAGAAAAATGGGCAAAAAGCATTTTTTGGCAAGCTTGGCAACCCTTTTTGATGCTGTCTTAATGGGCAAAAAAAAATGACGTATTTACGTTGCCTTTGTGAGCCATCCTGTCTTCTGACACCGCTGGAACAAGTGTGTACCTGTTATTTACAAGATATAGGTCAATGCATGCAAGTCAGATTTCATAATATAAGAGAGAATTTGCTTTAAAATTCATTTGAGTTTACAACTGCGCATTTTATTTAAAGAGGGTAGTATAAATTAAATTAAATTTTAAAGTAACGGAGTGATGATGCCCGTTCATCGAAAATGGAAGATGCTGACTGAATGATAAAAAATTGATATTGAAAGATTTAATATTTTATTTCAATGTTATTTTCAGAAACAGAATTTTATTGCCCTCTTTGTGCCCTCCAACCTCCGAGCATACGAGCATATTAGTCTACCTAGAAATAGACCCATACCGCCACAAAGCCTCATAAAATTGTTTCTAAATTGAATTCTGTAAAATTTCATAAAATAGCGCAAATTATCTTTTGATGTTCCAGCTTACATCAAACGCGGTGTAATAAGCATGCTCGTGGCAAAATTAGCGTGTTACATTTTTCTCGCGCGTTTGCGTTCGCGGGCCCTTACGAGTGGTATCAAAATAAAACGCCTTACGCTTTGGCACATTTTGAACGAAGTTCCCTGGTTCCCTGCAGGTAGTCCTAACTTCAAAGCGGCTTACAAACGGACGCCCCTAGACAACATTCGCTAATTCACTTTGATGTCACCCCTCGCGCCCCTTCCTTCACCCTATTCAGTAACGAGAAAATGCGCCTCAAAACTTTAAACTCAGCGCGATGTAAAATAATATTAAACGCGCAAACAAATTTCTAATATTTTTACAAACGAGAAATTGTTTCCAAACTTCTTTGAATAGGAATTTTTCCGACGCCCCGTTGAAACAACAAAAAAATATTCAAGCGATTTTTTTATTAATTTAAAAAATCAGAGTTAGAAACATCACTTTGATGTTTGAATTCTTTGTAGGTATTTGAAAGTCCGCAAAAATAACTAAATTGGTTTGTCGCTGTGTTATTTTACCACATTAAGGCACGTGCAGACCAGCGCGATATCGCTTGGCGCTACAAGAATCGCACTGTCTGTAGCGCCCGCGATATCGCGCCAGTTTGCACGAGCCTTTAATGTTTTGCACTGAAGTCCCTTTATCAGAAGTTTTTTCTGTTTTCCAAATTCTGTAAGATTACTTACTTCCAACATAAACAAGACCAAATTCATGGTATGCGTGTGGTATGTACAATATTTGCCAAAATAAAGCAAAAAAAAAAAAAAAAACATTTCGCTTTGCCTTTTCCCAACTGTGTTAGGGTCGGATTCCAGTCTAACCGGATGCAGCTGAATACCAGTATTTTACATGGAGCGACTACCTATCTGACCTCCACAACCCAGTCACTGGGTAACACGATACTCCTTGGAAAGACTGGTTGTCAGACTTTCACGCTTCTGATGACCCGTAACGACCGTCAAAGATCCAAGAATGACAGCCAGGACCAACGGCTTAACTGCTTTCCGAGGCACAGAGAGGTTTCGGTATGTTAAGGTCACCCACGGGCTGACCGCTGCAAGCGTAGCTTAACCTGATCGATCGACCCGTGTGGCTGTTATTAATTAGCCACGAGCCCCTCTCAACATAAAGCAATCATAACACTATAATAGACATGATTCTCTAGAAGTCTCCAATTCTCCATACAATACATAATCGGATACACCCATTGTTAGCCGTAGCCGATAAAGGTATTAGGTGGACAATAGTGTTATTCGGGACTACTGAACCTAACCTCTGTACTAAGTACTAAACTTAATTGGAAAATGACCCATGGGATAGTCTATTAAATGTACCGTGGGCTGCATCAATTGGGTACCCAATTTTAATACAACTGGGGTACCCAATTGATGCAGCCCACCGTACCTATATATGACTTTTTAATGAAAAATACACCTTTCTGCCGCAATGAAACGCAAAAGTAATACAATAGTTTGCGGCACTGTAATAGCAATTGTAACGCAAATCCCTAACGCACGATACGGCTTCAAAAGTTCATTGGCATCGTAGCTCTTGCGTTCCGTCGATACAACACATCAGAATATTTTCACTCATACTCAATACTTTATGCGCATAATAGTCAAGCAATCATCCACATTAAAGATAAACCTGTCCAGATAAACTCCCAAAAACACATAAAACAATATTGATATTAGCATATGAAGCCCTGGTCGCAGTTAATACATATTAAGCTTTCAGCCATATTGCTTTGTGAAAGGCCAGCGGTTACAACGAGCTTTCATAACGTAGATTGAAAACGATACAAAGCAACCGCAAGAACGCTTTGTGGTATATTTTGCGTCTCTTTTGTTTACAACTAAACTGGCCAACAAACTCGAGGGCTGGTTGTTTGTCTAACAACTGACATACCTGTGGGATGAGCTTAGTTACTTGAGGTAAATACTTTATAGTCTTAGGTATGCTTAGTTCTAATGAGGCATGTTTGAAACCGGCTTGTTAAAAGTATGTGCGGTTCTGTTGATGGAAAGTTGTTTTTAGAGTGTGTTTTTTTGTTGTTAAATAAGCTTTAAATTTGCTGTTTGTCATCCGTTATTTTTACTGCTCACACAGCTGTCGTATCTCTAGGTAAACGAAAAACTAATCTATTTCACCACTGTGCAATTCTTGATTTAGAAGTAAAACGTGAGCGATCACAAATAGCAGGTTTTTGTCGCCCGCATAGTTTTAGTAATCGGTCTAAAACTGTATTTGTAAAGGCTCGGTTTAATCGGTAAATGTTCAGAATGATGGCATCCTTTTATCTACTGGGAATCAAACTAAACTATCGTAGTAAAAAAAACTAAAATGCTGCAATGTGCAATGTTAGACGAACACACAGTCATTATTATATTTAAATTCGCAATTTACACCTTTTTGTTTTTTTACACCTATCTGTAAACATGCCTTTTGTTGGAATGTTTCTATTTATGTAAAAAGATGACTATTAAAAGAAAATAATCGATTCTTAGTTACAATTTTAAGTATCTAATGTCGAGTTCCAGCAGTAGCAGTATTAGTTCGTTTTATAGTTCCTACCCTTACAATACAATTACACAATAAATTAATCCAAAACACATTTAGTAATCATGATATAGATTCAAATGTCCCACACTGAAATATAATAAAGCTACAATTAACATTCCAAATTGTCTGGCAAAGGTAACAGACATTCGCGCCTGATCACAACTAGATAAATCAAAGTAGGCTAATCAAATCAAAGCTTTAATAGCTATTATTACGCCACCAACATTACTAATAACATTCACAATCGACTCGTGAACATGTGTTTAACTTGTCGCTACTTTAATGGGTCTGTAGAACACGTAATTACCAAGGAATCTACTCGCCGTTTGTGAGTTAAAAGGGCTCTGTATGCAAATGTTAGGTGCGCAATGTGCGACTATGTTGCCAGCTATTCGCATTGTCTAGCATCCTAGTTACGAGTCAATTATCTTCGAAAGTAAGGAATACCAATTAACATCCTTTTATGCTGTCCCTACTTCAGTTAGTAAAAAACGAGTTTCGCAGTACTCGACAACTTTCATTTACCGTTCGCGAATTCTTCTTTCAACGAGAGTCCACCTTTTATTTTGGTTCACAAAGACCAACTTTTAGTTGTTCGATGGCAAAATTATTGTTGTAAGTGGGTAAAGAGTGATGCACACTCATTTGCAAGTGTCCGCGGCTAGATTACGTTTTGACATGTCTTAACAAACGTAACCAGTTGAACGGGAGTCGGGTCGATTTGTTTTATTAATTTAAAGATTACTTTGTGAATAACGACTGCGCACTCTAGCTTAGTTACGAACAGAAATAGCTTGAAATTGAATCATGATAAATGGTTATTTTAAAAGGAGTATGTGTCATTCTACAAGTTTGTGTTTCCGAAATGTTGCGTGGTGTTTCTGTGTTATAAAATACTAACGGAAATACTTGGGAGGTAGTATGGAATAGTTCCAACTAAAATATATTTATGTAAGCATTAAAAGCAAATAAGTCGGTGACAGCATAAAAGCTAAACATTTCTACGCGGACCATAGAATGGGAACCACAGCACAAGCGTACAGACGAGACTAAAATTGTTATCAGAATTCCTTCTTTGAGTTTCTTTATGAACGATAGCTTGTATATGAAAGGTATGCGCGTATATAATACGTTGTTGGAATAATATCGAGGCTTCAAAATTCTTCTGACTTTGAAAATTACTTTGTTATAAATTCTTACAAATTTTAATTATTAAGTCAGCGAAGATAATCTACATCAAAATACTGATTTTAGACATTGGAAAATTAAGATGCGATGCATGAATATCAATCAAAATTCATAACCAAAAAAGCAAATAACTTTACCATAATCATTTGCAGAATCTCCAATATGTTTGTGATAGAAATCTCTCTATAATATTACACAAATCTTGTAACAAAACGCCTAAATTCCCTTAAACAAACCCATTGTTAGTGGCGGTACGCAAGCAAGGCGGTGTTAGCGGCAAAGCAGGTGCCAACTCGAGTTCCATTCAATATGGCCCTATTGTACCATTATGGGTAATCGAGATACATTTAGAACGAGATGAGGTGTCGAATTTATTACTAATATTGCCTTGTACGTGAGCTATTTGCTATTATTATTGTACAAGCAGTTTTGGTATTGGAAAAAGTATGATAAGCTCAGGTGCGATGTGGGTGGTTCTTTTGGATGTGGTTTGATATCGAGTTAATGTGGAAATATCGTGAACAAATGCTGTAGTAGCTTGAACAATTTCTTTGGGAAAGGACTTTGAAGTTTTCTATTACGTCATCCAAATCCACATTTATACTTTATTCTTTTGGCACAAGAATTTCGCGAAGGTGTAACGGACGTAAACCTTTTTTTTACTATTCTGCTGTACGCTGCCTACTATCGTTCGCCTAAAGTCTCATTATATAAATAAATACCCTTTTATATGTATATTTATGTACTAACTTTATGATCCCAAATTCCTTCGGCCATGTCTATAAAACTGAAAGCACTTTAGGCCATAAAGTGTCCCCTAGCCTTTCATATGGGATGTTTAGTAGGGTGAGCTCGCTGATCTCATATCTACATGTTTCGTAATTATCTAGCATTTTTGTGGACGACCATCAATGCTTTACTACAAACTCGTTTAAAGCATTGTTGGTTTTTAGCGTAGCAAGACTTTTTGTTAACTTTAGCCTCAAAGAGATGTCAGCAGAATTGACGGGGTCCGTTAGGGCCGATGCCTGCCGGGGGTGCGAAGTAAACCGAAAGGGAGATCGTGGCCCCTGGCAATAGGGCAACCGAAGGAACACGGGTGGGTTTTAGTCAGTAAGACTAAAACCCACCCGTGTTCCAAGTAGTAGCAATCACGCCCTCCCGCTCCACCCAGAGTGGGAGAAGTTATTTGATAATTTCCCACCCAAAAAAAAAGCACGAAAGAAACATGTGAATTTAAATTTAGAGTTCAGTTTTGCAGCTTCTGGCGTTAGTTGATGTCCCGTTGACGCCGCGTAAACGCTACTCTAACGTCGCCGTGTTTACGTGATTGTATCGACTCTAACATCATATTGTCGGCGCATTAGTATCGTAGCGTATACGTACGATGAACCCCTAAGTTAGGTGCGAAAGGTGCCTTACTTACCCCTATTGCATTCATAGATGTTTTGCATCCATTTTTGTATAACATTGTTGTTTATTACGTTTTACACACATTCATTTAATTTCATTTGTGGTCAAGGAAGACTGATTGGGTCGTGACCACAGCCGCTGAAATGTTCACTTTTATTGCAACGTCGGAACGTACAAATTTTTTGTTTATTTATAGAACCTTTATTTTGTGCGGTATGCCTATCTTTGTATACGTAGGTATACGTATGAAGTCATAAGCTACCCACACAGGTCGTAAAAGTTGATTGGCTTAAGAACGATTAAGTTCCCTTCTATCTAGTAGGTAAGTCTGGCTACCTACAAGGCTATATACTTACTTATTTCGTTAGGGAGCTCGTGGCTAAGTAATAACAGCCACACGGTTCGATCCATCAGGTTAAGCTACGTTTACCGGGGTTGGTCCCTGGATGGGTGACTATCTTTACATACCGAGATTCCTCCGTGCCTCGGAAAGTACGTTAAGCCGTTGGTCCCGGCATTTGTGGATCTTTGACAGTCGTTACAAGTCGTCAGAAGCCCGAAATTCTGCCGACCAGTCTTACCGAGGGGTATCGTATCACCCAGGTACTGGATTGAAGAGGTCAGATAGGCAGTCGCTCCATGTAAAATACTGGTATTCAGATGCATCTGGTTACACTGGAAGCCGACCCCAACATAGTTGGGAAAAGGCTAGGCAGATTGATTGATTGATTGACCAGTTACCTATTACCTACTCCGTTGGTATCGGGGTCGCAAGTGCGATTGCTGAGCGTAGGCTCCTGGGTTTTGAGGAATTTCTCAGTAGCAGCCCAGAGTTTAGAAGTTAGTGATGTGATACTCCCGCACCTCGGAGAGCACGCAAAAGCTGTTGGTCCTGCGTCTGGTCTCTCTCCGGTCGTGTCAGATTACCGTCCCATCAAACTATGAGAGTAAAAGAACACAGTGTGCACCTGTGCTTGCGCACACACTTGTGCACTATAATATCTTCTGCGTACCTAACTAATCGGTCGGGAGTAGGTATTACTTTACTCATGTGTTTTTCTCTACCGATACAGAAGAGCCACTATTCATCATTATAATCTTTTATTATACCTCGCCAGTCTTTGGCTTGCCTAAGGCAAGTAAAATCTATTGAAGCCGGATATGCTGAAAAAAAAATTACTGTAACACCTTATGTAGCAAATAAATATTTTTGATTTTGATTTTTTTGATTTTACCAATATGGGGACATATTCTAATCCTAACGTAAAATATTATAAATGAGTTTGTTTGCTACACTTTCACACTAAAATGGCTGAATGGATTTGGTTGAAATTTGGCACATGAGTAGACCATAATCTGGAGAATGACAGAGAATATATTTTATTCCGATATTCTCACGGGATAGAGACTTATGCAGGAGAAACCGCGGGGCGCAGCTAGTAAATCATAAACCCACTAATTGTAAGTGTACTACCAGATACCATACACGTACAATAAATAGTTCTGTACAAAGGCTCACAAAGTTTCGCAGCTTTAGCAGCTAACTTAGCATAGATAGTTACGTAGGAATGTGTATGGTGTAGTGTACCGCTGATGTATTTACGACGCACCCGAACTGACGTGTTGTCTCATCCGCATAATTTAATCGGCATTATGATGCTGACTTTGTAATTAATTAACTCTCTATCTGCTTTATATTTCGAAATGGACGAGACTACTGTAATATTTGGAATACACAAACTGACTGTTGGAGTTTCTGCTTGCCTTATTTTTAACTGAAATGATTACAACATTTGTATGGAGTTAATTTAAATTTCAAACTGCTCTGAATACGGTCTGACTGCAGTTCATCTTAAATACCTGTTGCTTTTCTTGTTGCTAAGATTTAGCACCTAAAATTGTAAGACGCTTTTCCAATTCCTCAAATAAATTAACTGTTTATAATAATATTTTTTTAAATTAATTACCTATTAGCATCGTCTTTTCATAAACTAGAATCGTTGTTTTTCGCGAACCCCCATGCAAATATTAGATACTTGCGTTGATTCTACTTTGCAATATTACTTTTCATAATTTACGACCCAATGCAATGATAAAAATAAGCATTTGCTGTACTTATTCAAAAAGTCTCATAAGTCATAGGTGAATTTCCCATAACTACTTCGTCGATAAACCATAAAATGTTTATGTCTGACAGTCATGATGTCTGCTATAATGTTTATACTTTTTTCTGTGGATATTATGTATTGTGGTGGAGTAATTTTTTAGCATGGTAACACTGCTATGGCCGCACATGATAGACTAGCGTATTTGCGACTGATGCGCGATTTGAATAATTATGTGAAAGTGTGATTAAAATTGTTGCTTAGTGACGTCACAGAAAATCAGCGTCCCGCTGCAGCATTGAGGTTGAAAAATGATTTTTACTAGACTTGCAGTATTAAGTAATCTTTATAATTAAACCCCGAATTGTGTACAGAATATTTGAAAGATTTTTTTTTTTTAACATAAAAATAACTTATTATCTGATGTGCAAGAAACACGATAGAGCTGCGATACGCTGCTGCTAAAAGTATCATGTGTGCGCACAGCCTAAACTGTAAAAGCGTTTATGACCGGATCATTGTGGGGTATTCATTCGCATAGGAAGCTATTTAGTTGATACTACAACCGCTAAATGTTTATGCGCTTAGGCCGAGTTGATATCGTTATCTCCCAACCTTCATATTTTGTTTTTAACGACTTTTGAGGTGGGAGCGAAAATTCACACTGAATATTTGAATTTTATGTCTGAATGCGGTTTTAAAACTGTTATGTGAATGTTTTAGGGTAAACATTCTACTTGGTATTTGAATAGAACAGTTTCATTTACATTCAGTTACGTAACGCCCTTTTCCCATGGCAGAGGGTGGAAACTTCTTTTCATGCTACGATCCTTACCCACTGCAATTGCTTCTTTCAGAAGCATTCTTACACAAAAGTGAATATGTTTTGACACTTTTTCTCGGAAAAACTACGTATAGTAATAATTTATTTACAAAAATTAGAACGTATTACCATAGGTAGATGAAGTTCTTCAGATTTATCATGAATTTCATTTGAAGTAGGTTTTCTGAACAATTTCATTAGTGCTCTGACACTACCACAAACATATTTAATTTGTGCATCAAACCTTCGTTGTTCAGGTACGAAAATTACTGTTATCTTGTTCTTTCATCCTACATTTAAAAGATAAATAAATACCCACACAACTAAGTTAACATAACTTTATATTAATGCAAACATTCATAGCTAAACAGTTTGCACCCTTAAAACTTGGAGATCGTACTGAAATGCCAGCAGGTGTAGCCCAGAGCTTCGCATCGTTGTGGTCTGAGACTTGTTGACAAGTGATGAGCTGACAGCGGGTTGGTTGAATGTTTAACTTCCACCACGATCAAAATAAACATTTGGATCACATATATCTACTAATATATGTGATCCAAATGTTTATTTTGATCGTGGTGGAAGTTTATCTAGAGAACTGGAGAATTATAGAAAGAAGAAAGATTTCAATGGAGAGTTCATTCATGACTTTTATCGTGCTATAGCAATCATAGGTACTGAATGAATTTGTAAAAGTCAATAGAAATGTGTGGAAAAAGGAGAGGGAGCCTTTTGTCCTGCAGTGCGAAATATAGGCTAGTTATATTAGAAGATAGATTAAAAAATAAGTAACAAAAATTTCGATCCATTGCTCTTCATAATGAAAACCGCATTCACATCTTAGTGCTGAAGTATTCTAATGTGTAATCACTTCTACTCGTTTGTACCTACTGTTGGAAACCAAAATGAGTCACTGCTGTAAACACTAGTGTCACAATCACAGTACAAAAGCTGACTTCAACACAGCTGTCAAATGAAAGTTTCATTTCTCTTTACTTAAACCTCGCACATGTGCCCTTGTGGTCCACTTTACAGCAGTCCTTTGTTTTGAGGCGTCGCCCGCGGCCTGTCATCAACCGTTAAACGCCGTCGACCATTCCCGTGTTGCTTTGTTAATTTCATGCCAGTCTGAATTCGTCCTTGGGCGAACCGGTCTAACAAATTTATTTTACAGCTGTGGGGTAAATTACGTTTTAACGTGTCTATGTGTCTAATTGCTGGAGAATTTGTTTGAGTTCTATTAAAGGTATTATTAAGTTAGAGGTTAAATAAGGAGGCAATAATGTTTCTAGAGGTTTTTGCATGTTGTCAAAAGTTGGAAATTGTATTCCATTTTCACATTATTGTGGTTAATGTAGCATACAAAGGTTGCGTAATAGTTATTTGTTATACAAGAGTGCAAAGTTGTTTTTTAACCGCGTGCTCAATTTTCATGACCGAGCAAGCAAAGGATTCTAAAATTGAATCATAAGCGCAGTGAGTGATTAAAAAATTGGAATCCTGAGCGTTAGCGAGGGAATCAAAAGAGCTAGAGATGGGTTGTAACAGGTTAAACACGATATCTGTTATAACTGTTACCTTTACACAAAAATAATAGATCCAAATATCTGTTATTAAATAACAGCCTGTTATTTTTGTACGAACGATAAATACGTATTTAAATATCTTATTACTATTCATTTTAAGTTAGTTTTACAATGGTAACTGGTCAACACGAACTAATTTAGGAGTCACTTTTTCGTAAGTGTTTGTTCTTGTAAGACCACCAACTGTATTTTTAGGGATAATAAATACTAAGTGCTTCTCTTCTTAGCGTAGTTTAACCGCTTTAGTAAGCGTGAGAAGTAAACATATTTCGAAGTAAATAATAGGTGTTTCTCTATTTAGCAAGGGTCATTCCTTAATGAGGATGAAAGAGAAATTGTTAACCTTGCAATATTTCTTCCTTTGTGTGAGTGTGTATGTAACAGCCGTAGTAACAGTCTGTGTGAGATTGTTATAATGAATTAACAGTAACAGCCGTTGTAACAGTCTTTGAGGGTCTGTTATTTTAAGTAACAGATATTTATATTGTTAGGAACAATTGTTATTTGTTATTTTTAAATATCTGTTATTTCTACCTGTTACGATAAATACGCCTCACTCCTAAAAAGAGCACGAGGTGAAAAATCTTTGCACTCGAGTGCAACACGTAACTTTTCATCTCACCTCACCGAGGAAATGACTAAAAGCAAAAAAAAATAATAAAAACATTTACAATCACAAGATACTTTTATTTCAGTTTAGGTATTAACTACTACATTATGATAGGTCCCTAGGTATTACAGATTAATTAATCTTTATAACAAATAATACTTAGGTATAATTAAGAAAAATTGAAAGTAACGTTGTTACAGTTACTTAAGTTGAGTATAATATTTTTGTTAGGTACTGTAATGTTAGTTTTAGTGACTTGTGTACTATTTTTCGGTAAACTGTAGTTGTACCGATTCATCGGATTCCATTGGCGTAAATGTTGGCGAGAGAGGGCGATGGTTAGGTGTTTCGTAACGGCTCATTTTTTATGTAGACGGGCCAGTCCAAGGATCTGACTGAGGCTCTTTCAGGGTACGATGACTTTACATATTTTAGACTTATTTTGGATGGAATCCTCTATGTATCCTTCTACAACCGCATTGGAAACAATGACTCGTGTACAACAGGGGTCGGAAGTTCAAGAAATGTTGCTATTTCTCATGGGATACTGCCAATTTTATTAGCACCCATAGGCTGTCTAACATACTTTCCGTTGCGATATTGTAGAAAAAATCGATTGATTGGAGTGTCAGGCGGGCGTAAGGCTTGATATTTCTCAAAAATCGTTACGTATTCCTGGCGAATGACGAAGTTGCGGACTTTTTTGTCTTTGTATTAGGTAAATTAATGAATAGTAAGTCATCTAAATGTTTCTCAATGTTTTTGACATTAAGTTGTGTTAGTTCATTAGTTCGACATGCTCCGTTTATACCAATAATAAGAACAACAGGTAACGTAAAGAGTATTGTAGTAGATAAATTAATAAAATTGATATGCATGTATAATTACGCCTATCAACATCTACTAAGTACGTATTAGATTATGTTAAGTTATTGATTAATATACTTAAGTACTAATAGTACTAGTAAAATACTGAATGTGCAACTGACTTACTTTTGTCGCCAAATATACGGAATCAGGTTAAGAAACTTTTCAATTTCAGATGCTGTGAAAATCTTCGATTTTTTTGGTTGATGACCAAATGAGGCTCTTTTTAAAAATGCCACTAATTTAGGATAGGTTTCGATATGTATGTCTTTTTTTCATCTTTATTGTTGCTTTTAGCATTGAATACGTACTCTATAGAGTGCTTGATTTCTTGGTCTCGGATAATTCAATAAAATATGCCAGCAAAACGTATTCTGATAAAGTTTTGGCTCCTTTAGCTAGTCGCCACGTGATTGTTGAGGGAGAAAGCTCATTTGCGCATTATTAACAGTTTCAGTCAATTCTGTTGGCGTCAAATAAACTTCCTCGTCGCTAGAACCACTAATTTTAGGTTTTTCACTTGTTTTCAAATTTCTTGTTTCTAACCTAATGTTTTAACAATATGACGTGAAAAGAAAATGGCGCGTGCAAAGAAAATTTAAAAAAGTACACCAAAAAGTTTCCGAGTCTGAGTTTTTAACAAACTAAAAAAGGTTGTATGATAAATTCGGCACCATGGAGGGAGAAGTAAATAGGTTTAATGATGTTTTTAACTCACAAACTTAGTGCACACGGTGTTCTACATTCAATTTACTTTATCTTCTAGTGGATAAAAACGGCTTTTGCACTCAGATATCGAAAAGCAAAAATAGTCTTTCCGAGATGGGGGGATGAAAATAATATTAATCAGCTAGAATCATATAATTAGCTTATTAGTTACAGAACACCAATAAAGAAAGGAAAAGAAAAGTAGTTCATTCTTCAATTGTTTCAATTACGATCCTGAGGATTCAGTGCACCATGTAACGACATACTTACGCTACGTTCTAATTATTGAGATTGCACTTTAGCTCTAGAGAGTTTATGTACTACTTAAAAGCCGTTAGTATGTAGTTTCTACGTACTGTAGCAACCAAAAGTAAATAAAATAGAAATCGATTACAATGTATGAATAAAAAGTTAAATACGTGTAATAAAAACTTCCTTTTAAAACACAATTACACACAAATAAGTTAATTTCGTATCCGAAGTCGGCAGCAGTATATAGTTAGGCACATTAATTACAGCGAAGAAATCAGCTATTGGAAAATTGATCAATTTTTCCGAATTTTTCGTTTAAAATGGCGGCGACTGTATGGAAACTCGCAAGAGCCGGACTCATCTTGAGATTGCAATCCTCTTTTAGTGTAGGGTTGTCTCTAATCTCTTACACACAGTTTGTTTTAGTAAAATTTAAGAGGCCATTTTTATTTGGATTTAAAATAAGTACGTAGTGTGTGTGTTACTTAACACTGCGGGACACTGACCGCCGCCAGACGTAATAACAATAACACTTCTATTGTGTCTCGTCCAGTGTCCTTTTTTTTGGTGGTAAATTATCAAATAACTTCTACCGCTCTAGGCAGAGCGGGAGGGCGTGTCAGACTCTTACTGACTAAAACCCATCCGTGTTCCTTCAGTTGCCTGTTTGTTGCCAGGGGCCACGGTGACCCTTTCGGACAATACCGCAACCCCGACAGGCATCGGCCCTAGCGGACCCCTTCAGTTGGTCTGACATCTCTTTGAGGCGCGCATGGAACACAGCGTGCCGTCGACCCGGGCCTGGTCCTTATCGGATGGCGAGTTACCCATTGCTGACCGTCCGCAAGCCCGCGTCTATGGTGCCCGGTAATCGGCATGCGATTCCCGACGCTTAAATTTGCCTCTCCCTAACGCGTTCCGCCTCCTCATTCGCAAGCATTACCGATTCGCAGAAGGAGGTGACGGCCTCCTATGCCCTCTCGCTCCATACCATGGCCTGGACCAGGGCCGGACGCGAGAGATCACCGTCGCCGATCGCCTCCACGAGGACGCGGCGATGCTCCGTCCAAGCCGGGCAGACCTCCACCGTATGCTCCACCGTGTCCTCCAGGCGATCCACACAATGGTGACACCCGGGCGTTTCCTCCCGCCTTATCCGGAACAGGAACCTTCCGAAACAACCGTGTCCGGTGAGGGCCTGATTCAGGCGTAAGGTGAGGACGCCTTGGCGCCTCACTAGCCACTCCTCAAAGAGGGGACTTATCGCCGCAATTGTGGCGTGCTCTCGTTCAATGTCCTTCAACCGATTAAATTGTACTAGGTAGTTACTTTATTTTTGGGATATATCTTGTTCTTAATAAAGCGCAAAATTATTAATTTTAGGTACAAAAATGGAAACATAACATGTTCCTGTACATTTATATCATCTTATAGCTAAAAATCGGGCCAGCTCTTGACCTCGAGAGAAAGTCCGTAGATTTTCCTTTTGATCCTAAATGGCTGCATCAGTCAGTGCTGCGGTTAAGTATTTGCCTGGAATTTGAAGATCGGCAAACAGTATAGCTGCTACCACCTGCTCGTATTCACTACTTCTAGGCAATCGAAGTTTTAGTTACCTACTTGCACAAAATAATTAGGTCAACAAAAAAAAAAAAATGCTTTTACAAAAGTGATTATAGTAATTTCCAAATGTTGATTTTAATTTTAGATGAGTGCCAACCCTACCTTTCTTGCAGTACTTTATTGCTCGCTTCATTAAGCAAAAAGTATGCTGATGTTACGATTCAGGAAAACAACCAATTAATTAGTTTAAGTAATTGGTAGTATCTGGACCCGTAACTTTCCCCATTCCAAATAAATCCTTTAACTGCTTGAATAATGTATGAAAGATTTTCTTGTGAGGTTTTTCGATGAAAAACTCGTGATTTTTTGTGTTTGTTTTGTTGATTCGTGATATATTTAGGTACATTGATTGAAACTGAATTAGGGCCATGAAATATTGATGTTTGCTTGAAGTAGAGCTTGTTAGGGAAAGTTAATATAAATTGGCCCAGGTATTTACTCACTAGATGAGGTAACATTTTCATGTAATGTAAAAGGATAATTATAATCTAATTTAACTTTAGTATACAGGGAAAAAGTTACCTATACCTATTTTAGTTTCTAAAATATGGAGTTACAAGTCAATTCTCGTATGTAGAAAGTTAAATAGAAGTATTTAAAAAGTCAAGAGAGTTATCCGTTCGAAAAGTTTTAACGACGTCTCTAATCCTCCGATGTGGAACGAAAACTACTCATCGTTTGCTGAATAGCGATTTAATGAAAGTAGTGGTTTTTATTAGGAACACAGTTTTTTGTCGTTTATTTTGTTTTGGTCAGTTATACCTTTTTTTGGAGCTCGTGGCTAAGGTAGGAGTTCATGGCTAAGTAATAATAGCCGCACGGGTCGATCTCATCAGGTTAAACTACGCGTGCCGGGGTCGGCCTGTGGATGGGTGACCATCTTTATAATATCGAGACTCCGCCGTGCCTCGGAAAGCAAGTTAAGCGGTTGGTCCCTCTGTCATTCGTGGATCTTTGACAATCGTTACGGGTCGTCAGAAGCCCGAAAGTCTAAAAAAAGTCTGTTTTTTTTTATTACCCAGTTTCTGGTAGTTTCTTATAGTTTCAGTACTGGTTTGTGCACGTCAGATAGGCAGTCGCTCCATGTAAAATACTGGTTATACTGATGTTATACTAGAAGTCGACCCCAACAAAGTGGGGAAAAAGGCTTGGCAGATTGATACCTTTTTTTATTTTATTGAAAGTAAAGAACTAACTAACAAACACACCACTACACAACTGGCGAAATGTTGGTGTACCGTAAGTATACCTCTGTCTTACCCTTCGGGGATTACAAGCGTGATGTTATGTTATGTGTGTTATGTTGTGTAAAGAACTAATTTGGGTTAATTATAAAATAATAATAAAATTTGGGTAAACCCAAATTCCTTTACCTGTGTTTTATTTCGTTTTTCCATTTTGTAACTTAAGAAATTTTCGGTAAGTAAGTATCTACAATATCACCATTGTTCGCTATTATTGTATAAATAATATAATAATAAAAAATAATATATGATGATGAAATTTTTTTCAGAAACAAAGAAAACAAAGCTTTCTTTCAGTCGTCGCGACGTCGTGGAATATAATTAAAATGTATTATGAATTAAGTAATTAAGACTGTCGAAACTAAAATGAAAAGCAAAAACAGCCAAATTAAATTACAGCCACATTGAAATTCGCGAGCGAATTCAAACTGCACACGCGTCTCGAAGCACGACCCCCGCCAGTCGACGATTTCACGCTACAAATATTTCCACTCCTGCGTTGACTTTTAACGCACGTTTGTTGCTAAGAAATTTCGCTTTAAATTCTCATTCCGTTAACAAAATGTAAACAGAAACTTCGGGCTGAAGGCGCCAGGGGGCGGAGGAAGCGCGGCCCGTTTACACTCCTCCACTGATATAATTGAAATTTTGTTCAACGCCGTTCCTCCGCTATCTGTCCCCTCATTTAAGTCGTAATGGGAGTATGCTAATAAATTTTCTTACTTGGCTATTTTGTTTATTATGACGGCTATTTTTGTGGCGTTCATTTGTCCCGGTTTATGAATTGGATTGTCGATTTAGAAATAAAATATTTTTGTTGTTGTGGTTTTTGACGGGTTATCTTCAGGGGAAAAAGTGTCATGTTTTGGTTCAATATGCTTAAGTTTTTTCGAGGCGTATTCTATCCTATCGTCAAATATTTATGAAAGTTTAATCAATATTGTTTAAGACTAATAATGTATTATAGTCTTAAACAATATTGATTAAACTTAAAAGAATTCAAAGCAAGCAATTCCTTGACCTTCAACAATTACTTACCTAATTTAATCTCCCGATTTTCCATCATCACAAAGTTGAGTAAACAAATAAAATATGAACTTCAATATTGACCAATGGTGTTAGACTGTTGATTATATTAATTTAAACTTAGAATTAGGGTTGTTTCACAAAAACCATTTGATTTGGGTTTTACAAAGTTTGGTGATGAGGGTTTTCCGAATGATCCAGAGTGCTTTAATTCCTGACGAAGCGTTTATTTATTTTATTCCGTCTATTCACTCTGTTTTTTTTTTTGTAACTATTGCATTTTATTGGATAGGTAGTTCTAATAAAAATATCCAATAAAGCTTTTGAATTTTTGTTGGTGGAATTGCTTACATGAAAATACTTAAGTACTAACCCAAATACGGTAACAAACAGCTGGAATAATATAATTGAATCTAGGTCAATAATTTTATGAAATTAACAATATTTTAAAAGACTGTTATGTTTTGAATACGAGGCTTTTGGCTACTTTCTGTGTGTCTTTTAAGTCTTTTTTTGTAGTGTGCGTCTTGTTTGTGCAGAATGTACAATTTTAAAGAAAGAAAGAGGGAAGCTTTTTTTTTTTCAGGTAGTTACATAAACAGCCATTTCCATATAAATTACGCGCCTTAAACATTTAGCTATCTTAAAACGTATCTGTTTTCTTGAACATTTAGTTCAATCAACGCGCGCACGCTACATAATGCCAAA
Source organism: Omphaloscelis lunosa (assembly GCA_916610215.1). Taxonomy (NCBI): domain Eukaryota; kingdom Metazoa; phylum Arthropoda; class Insecta; order Lepidoptera; family Noctuidae; genus Omphaloscelis; species Omphaloscelis lunosa. Next base: position 11,906,449 of record OU744258.1, read on the forward strand.
ATTGCTCAATTTCCTGCCCTAGACTCAACTCCGTTTAACGTCTTTATGAAAACTAACTTTACAAAACTTTATTTACATTTTCTCTTCAAAGAAAGTAATTAGTTTTTAAATTATCCTTCGTCGCCTACAAGGATAGTATGAGATAATGACCTCTAAAGTCGTTTTGTTTTTTTTTTTTAATTGTCTTATGAAAAAAGTAATTAAAAAGATTCTGCAGATGAGCGACTCCAATATAATTGGACTGCAGACTAAAATAATTTTCGTAAGAAGTTTCAAGCAATTTGTGGCTGGCAAAAGGAAATTAGGATTTTAGTAGGTCATGTTTAAATGTAAAAATGAGATGAATTTTATTCTTTAATTTTTTTTTTGTAAAATAAGTACTTAATCCTATTGAAGTAATAAAGGGAGATGAATATAAATCAGTACAAATTACAAGCTACAAATGTTTTGGCAAAATAGTCACCAGTTTAGAAGCACGGTTTTCGTAGAGTAAGACAGTTTACACAAAGTTTTATGCTGAAGTGGTCTTGTCTCTTCAGTGTTCAGCGTTGCTGTAGGAAACCATTCCATATTTAGCAGCGTTTTGATTAGCATGCAAAAAACTTCCTTCAAAAATTTTGTAAGCAAGTTTTCATCTGAAAACTAATTCCATCCATCCATTTTTCCATCTTTTGCAATTATTTGGATAGTAGCAGGCATTAAGTTACCTTCAAAAATCATATTGTTTATTCAGAATTAAAATGAAATGTACATACATAACAATTTATACCTAATTAATTACTAAAATAAAAATGTAATATCCTAATTTAACTAAAACTATTAACAAACTAAAATATGACGTCGAAACATTTTTCCGCATCGCTGTCGACTAGAGATGTACCCAAGAGGCTGGCGGCATTGCCTCGTTGTATGGCAATGCTTAGCCTCTGACCAAGTTAAAAGCTATATATACCTTCAATACTTGCTCTAATCATAACTCAAAACCTGCGACAAATTTCTAAAAATTAACACCTTAGTTCTAGAGAGGAACGTCCCAACCGTTACTTTAAATAAGGATCCGTTTCAAGTGGAAATGAAAAATAAAGTTGTTCCAGGTTGATCTCGAGTCTAGATTAAAGTTAGCCTATTGAGAGTTAACTAGGCTAAGCCAGCACCAGGGATTAATTCCATCATGCTTTTTTAAAGTTCCATTTGTCCCCGCTGTGCCTCAGTTAGTTGAATTACTAAGCCTATTAACAGTTGTTAACGAAGGTAGTAGTAGTTATTTGACTTTCTGAGCTTAGTAGATTTACTGTGCTGTTTCATTTGATTCTTTGTATTTGATAATAGATGATAAAATTTAATTAGAAGTTGAGTTTTGTTTTGAACTTTATTTAGTCTTTGGTTTACTGTTATCTGCTTTAATATTTTGACTGCCGTTTGTCGATTTGAATAATTAATTGTAGGATATTCTGCTGTCCTACAATTAAGTATTCAAATCGACAAACCTGTGCCGGGGTTGCGAAGAAGTCCGAAAGGGAGATCGTGGCCTCTGGCAACATGGCAAATGAAGGAACACGGGTGGTTTTCAGTCAGTAAGAGTAGAAAAAAAAAGAAAATTTCTGCTGTCATCAGTCTACTTCATCATCATCATCAATCAGAAAATAAAAATTTCTACTGCTGGATATAGGCGTCCTCAAACCATCGCTAAAACGAACGGTCCTGTACCTACTTCCCGCATCCAGTGTCTACTTATAATTTTAATATAACCATAGATTGTGTCTTTAACAATGAATCTATGTACATAGTCAAATATTATGTAGAAAACACATACGTGTTCGATGTATTGCAAAATTGCATTTCCCAAAAACTACATCCACAACTCACCCTCTAGCCTTAATCCTGACACGAGCCAATTAACCAGGACATAGCTGACCTAAACAATTTCCTCCTTTCCCTACGTACGGGTAATTTAATTTTTCACCCAACACAAGATATAGGAAGTCTATTCTACGTGTTTTGGCATGTGCATTGCTCGGGACCTCGTTAGCGCTCCACTCACCATCGCCCAATTATGGACCAAGTTCAGATGACGTAGGCCATCAATTAAATCTGTACGGGAATTTGTCACGAATGAAATGATGTAAGCCTTTTGTTAGTTATTGTTCAACTGCTTGTTGTTTGCGTCGTGGCCTGTGACGTTTTTGTTTAGTTTTGTTCCGTGGCTCGCTGTTGTTCGTTCTGTCTGCTTAGTTCGGGTGACGGATTTTGTAGAGATTGGATTAGTGGTTATGACAATGTTGGTGTTGGGATTTATGTTTTTATTTACAGGAAAGGAAATAAGTCTAGCTTTTTGCTCGTAACAAAACGAAGACTTGCGATAAAAATATACGACAAAAAAGAGTATTTGAGAAGTCAAGGTGAGTCAAACAAGGCTTTGGCGAATCACACAAGCGTTAGAAGACCTAAGTAAACAAAAATAAATCCTCTATCCTCTGTGATTATCCACAAAACAAATACAAACACTACCGTGGATTTTTAGGTCTGTGAAATGTGACCGCCTTTGTAGTGTGTACCTCTGCTTACGAGGGTTGCCAGTCTAAAAAATGCAAAACAAACACATGTTTGGCCTCGTTCGTCTAACAAGCTTGCGGTGAAGTAGGACTAGCTCGTTACAGCCTAACTACGAGTACCGAACTGCTAAGGTCGCGACCGGACTCGACCGCATCGCTTTTTGTTGTACACCTATTTATAAATTGTAATGTAAACCAACATGGTGGGCATAGGGGTTGTTTTTTTTATGCCGTTTGCTAAACATAGTCTTGAGAATCTAGGCTAGACTGGGAAATGATAGGAGGTGAATTTATCATACAATATTTTGTGTATCACAAATAGGTAAGTGAAAGCTTTGAACTTATTTAGTTTTAAAGCTTGCTACTAGCTTGCTAGCTTGCTTTCGTAACTTTACGCGCTCAAAAGTGAAGCTAATCCTCACATAAGTGTTCACAGTGAAAAATGTTCAATGTATACGACAGCAAAGAATGCGAAGACTGCTGAAACATTTCCAATTACCTACATTTTTACTACAACCCGACCTAAATTCCAATTGACAATCCGGTAGACTGTCAATTTCTCGCCAGTCCGACTTGACAGTACTATTTCAACGCCAGGCTTTAGTTCCTGGAGAACGGACTGTGAGGACGCAACGTCGAGTGACTGATGGATGCATGAAGTTTCAAAGAAACCCTTTGGATGGGAATGATTCGTGGAAGCGTGGCAATCTGAAAATTGGCGCAGTGTTCCATTTGCACAATAGACATAATATGGTATAGATTTCATTTTTATTTAATGAACATTTTTACTCACTTTGATATTGAAGGTTCATTTCCAAGTTTAAAGTAAGTTTTAGGTACCCACCTAAAACTAAATAAAATATAATTAAATACTTGGTTTCCAAATAGTTGAGAACTAAGTACCTATTTGGTTGAAAAACAAAAAAAAAAAAAAACTATGATAACATTGTGGTAAACCCATTTATTTATAAATAAAGATGGCTTTGTGTTAATTTAATATTCTATATAGTCAGAATTTGCTGCGTTTATGAATTGTATTAGCTGTGATGAGTTCAGTACAATGCACGTTGGTTAAGCTCGTTTTAAGCTGGATATTCTTTAGAGTTTGGTACAAGGGACAAGCTATAGAAATCTTTCATTCATAAAGTAGTAGCAGTAGTTCTTCTGATTAATGAATGATCATACGTATTTTGTTTATTCATAAATGGATGGGAAGACGAGGTATCATTTTCCTCATTCAATTTTGAATGACAAGTTTTCGCGAAAAAATCGTATAAACTATCCCCAATTTTTATGATAGGATCTCTTTTTTAGAGTGTATAATGTCATCTCGTAGATTGTAACTATTATGTTGTTGAGTTTCATCAAGATCTACAAGAACAGAGCAGTCACTTAACCACCTATGGCCGTTTGCTTACTGCTAAGCGAAGTTGCGATGAGCTTGTCTCTGCAATTTCGACGGTCCTTGGTCGTTGTAGTGCATTGATTTACTTTGTCAGACCATCGAATAGGGCTACATCTTCTGGGCCTGTTTCGTCCCATCCTTCCAGTAACCAGCAGTCATTAGTTTAATCAGCTTATAATGTTCCCACTGCTGGGACTCAGGCATCCTCTCTGTCCGGGGAAGTGGGCCGCAATCCACCACGCGGGCTCAGTGCGGGTTGGTAGATGCCACATGTCTTCGAATTATTGGTTCTAGTAAATGCCGGTTCCTCACGATGTTTTCATTCACCGTTTTGACAGCAGTGGTGGTGAAATTATTTACACTAAGTAAAACACCTGTCAAGGTTCGAACTTACGACCTACAACTCGTAAGTCGCGGCCGATCACACTGGTCTACCACTGCTCTACTAGGCCACCACTGCTTTACTGAGCCACCATTGCCCTGTCATTAGTCATAAGTAAATGTTTAAAATACTTTCTTTCTGTTCTCTTTTCTTTCAACCAAGAGAGCACTGGCAGTATCAATTTGTATATGAGTCTCTCTCGACCCACCAACTCTCGCTTCTCTCATACTTGTACACCAAGCAGTATAGAATGCGATCCTCTTCGCAAGAGATACGTGTCGCAAACAAGCACGTGTCGAGGATTAAGTTGTTGTGCATAATAACCACCCACTTTATGTATACACCCTATTTTGATTACAAGGCTTAAATACAATAGTGATATTATGTAGGTATGTGTAGGTACAGAGGGCTTAAGACTGTTTTGGGTAGCTTTGGTTGGACTTTTTAGAGAAGAATTTATTGTTGAAGTACCTACTTGAGATTGGCTTTTTTTAATTTTAATTTTCATCTTAAGAAAATAAATATAAATCTAATGTTTAATTAGAAAATAAAATGTACCAGTTTAACTAATAGGAAAATATTAGGTATAATATTATTGTACTATAATATTGTAAAGCTAATGATTAGAATAAGTAGTGGTTTTCTTGACTATGACTGCCTAGTTGGTCTACAGACTCTAAAGATTGCAAGTGCCACAGCTGAGAATGAGGTCCTGGGTTCGATTCCCAGAGTATTATTGCGCTTTTCCATCAGGATTTTTTTAGATCTTCAATTAGCAATGATAAGTAGTATTATATGATTTTCTTTTGTCATTAATCTTACTATGAAGGATTTAAAAAATGGATAAACAAAGGCTTAATGTTTAAATATTAGTAATATATCTACCTAGCCTTATTTCATTTATGTTGGGGTCAGCTTCCAGTCTAACCGGTTGCAGCTGAATACCAGTATTCTACATGGAGCGACTGCCTATCTAACTACAACCCAGTTACTGAGTAACACGATACCCCTTGGCAAGATTGGTGGTCAGTCCCGTAACGACTGTCAAAGATCTACGAATGACAGCCGGGACCAACGGCTTAACGTGGTTTCTGAGGCACGGAGGGGTTTCGGTACGTTATGGATGGTCACCCATCCACGTTTAAATCTTCAGGGTAAAGCAACACTTGCCGAGGTCGATCCTCTGAAGATCGACCCGCGCGGCTGTTATTTGCCACGAACCCCCTAAATATTGTTTATTTTTTTTGCTTGGTACCAACTTTTTAATATGTAAATTATTATAATAAAATATTATTTTAATACTTTGTCCTGCAAAGTACTTGCATACTTAATCCGATGTCAATCATTGTGATGAATGCTTCAGCATCGTTGTAAGGGTTCGAACTAATGACGCGTCTCTGTCCAGTACCCCTAATCACTGGAATATTGCGGCGCTCTGATTGGCGGGAAATGGTTTATCATCATCTTGTGACGTCTTTGTCATCTTTGTGATTTGCATTGTTTGGAATTTCCAGTTAAAGCATGGACTGTAAAATTTCTAACATAATAACTATAGTAGCCTTTTAGTACCTGTGTCACAGTCAGCTTTTTCTAGTCTAACTAAACACAATTTAATCATTATTTGCAAATTATACCCAGTAATTAACAACAGAGTCAATTCACATAATAAAATAAATCCATTATTTGTAAAATTCTACACCAATCTGAATATTCTCCTCTTTCAGCCCGACACAAATAACTCTCACCGAATTTAAATATAAATTAATACCATTAATTCGCTAACAGAAGCCGAATCTGCCATCGAATATATTATTACTCAATAGAATGTCCTCCAAAGGGCAGTGTGGAGCCCGGGGTCCCTGGCCGATCAGAGGGACTGGGCCCCGCCAGGCCTCGGTCGATTATTTGCCAATACAGACGACAATCAACACAAATTTGCATGTGAGCCGTATTGAATTGAGACAAGCGAGCGTCACGAGCCATCCCTGATGGGTCACGACTAAATGCGGTACTTTGCTGGATGTGACAGTCCTTCGATTTGTTCAATGATACTATGTAAAATATGTATTTAAGCGGATCTGTCTGTTTATCACATACCTTCTATTAACGGAGCTATAGCCTTTCTAGATGCTTTAATTCTAGAACTCGAAACAAATAAGTTGCTGTGTAAGTTATGCGAAAACTTGTTGAAGTATGGATGAATACGAAGTATTTACAAGGCTTTGAGTATGTTTACCTTGGATAAAGTTAGGTAAGTCCAACTTCAACAAATAGGTCCATCGTCGAATCCAAGCTGCGTAATATCTTCTCGTCCCACATACCGCAGTGTTTCAAGACGAAAGTCTTTGACCAGTGTGTGTTCCTAGTGATGACCTTGGCACTGACACGTAGCCGCTTACACTGGACCTTATTAGAAGGCTAAAAGTCACCCAAAGGGCAATGGAGAGGGCTATGCTTGGAGTTTCCCTAAATGATCGAATCAGAAATCAAAAGATCCGCAGGAGAACCAAGGTAATCGACATAACCCGAAGAATTGCCAAACTAAACTGGTAGTGGGCAGGGCAAATTACTCGTCCCACAAGGTGGACCGATGACCTTGTGAAGGTCGTAGGAATTAGCTGGATGCGGGAAACACGTACAAAGCCGGTCGAAGTGGCGGTGTGTGTGTGTGGGGGGGGGGAGGGGGGGTTTGTCCAGCAGTAGACGTCTTTCAGCTGAAATGATACAAGACATTGATTGATTGATTTTTTTAAACTGAAACCTATTATTTTAGCAGTTAACTTTACGATTTTCACAAGAATAAAATACAAATTAAAACTAATAGTAATTCTTATTGCAAGAAATACAAGCAGGACCTCCGTGAAAGAGTCGTTGACCATTCCAGCACTTTACATCTTCCTATAAATTTGCAATTCAGTAATCTACCGCCGAAGGGAAAGATAGCCGTCGAGTTTAATTTAACCGTCTGTATCACGGGTCAGCCGTTCCATCCATTTCATTAACGTTACGTATATTTTTACAGTATTAAGTATTGTATGAAATCATTATGTTCATAGCGGTCTCGTAATGGAAGAAAAACAGTGCATCAGCTGCGGCCCTTCTCACGCGAAGTTAGAGGGAAAGCTTTGTGATGTACTGAATTAATTATATTGTGCTGCGATGAAAGGTGCTGAAATAACCATGTTTGTTGACGTCACTTAATAAGCTCCCTGTTACGGGGCAGAGTCAAGTCAATTCACACTTAGTATTAACCCGGCCAAGTGCGAGTCGGACTTGCACACGAAGGTTTCCGTACCGTAATAAGATCGAGCAAATGAGCCAAAAAACACGTTTCTTGTATCGGCACCCAATTTAATGATTAACTTCATTATTTTTTGGTTACAGCGGCAATAGAAATACGCAATCTGTGAAAATGTCAACTGTCTACCTATTACGGTTCATGAGATACAGCCTGCTGACAGACAGATGGACGGACAATAGACTTTTAGTAATAGGGCTCCGTTTGGCACTCTCCGGGTACGGAACCCTAATAAACAGCGAACATTTAAAAGCTGGAAAGTGTTGATTTGATGTTGATACAAAATAGAATATATTGAACACACATAAACATCTTTAATACCCGAAGGGTTAGGCAGAAATGTACCATTTTGCCAGTTAGAACACATTCAATCAATCATCCTAGCGTTTTCCCAACTATGTTGGGGTCGGCTTCCAGTCTAACTAGATTCAGCTGAATACCAGTGGACCGACTGTATATCTGACCTCCACAACCCAGTAACTGGATAATACGATACCCCTTGGTAAGACTGGTTGTTAGAGTTTCGTGTTTCTAGTTCTGACGACCCGTAACGACTGTCAAAGATCTACGAATGACAGCCGGGAACAGCGGCTTAACGTGCTTTCCGAGGCACGCAGAAGTCTCGGTATGTAAAGATGGTCACCCATTCACGGACCAACCCCGGCAAGCGTAGGTAAGTCAGTAAGGCAAGTTAGAACATATTGAATAGCGTATTAAATTCGGATGAAGTGTTTTGACGGCTCTTCTTGGAATTCTGGTTTTAGACTGACCTACAGTCGAAAAATCTCTGTGAACTCATTATTTAATATTCTCATGTCTTATGTATTATTTATGTAGGTTACAGCCTACACAAATAATACATAAAACATGTGCTACAGTAATTTAGATTAAAAATTCCGGTTATATTGAATTCAGAGATAAATTCCGGCACCTATATTAGGTTTTCCTAGTATAGGAAAATGTGTAGGTGTAACGTGTTCACACAGTGTAGTAACAAGATTTCACATCACCGATTATTTTCAATAATTTTCACCCATGTGAAGAACGTCCATTAGAAAAAATCCTAACTGTAGTTCGGTTAAAATGTCATAAGTGCCCCTTATGATATACTGTTAACTTTCTATGTGACAACCGCTTTATTGTAGTTAAAGAGAAATGAGATTCTTCGCAGAGCTCTCTCCATTCCTTTAAGTTTATTTCACTTTAAAGTTTTCTACGAGAAAGCACGTGGGTTAAAATAGTTTCTTTGAATATTATATTCACTTTTAGGACAGCTTTGTTTATGAAGATTACTGGAAATTACTGACTCTTTCAGTAAAATTTTACTACTAATCGTTTGATGAACGATTTTAAAATTATCATTAGTTTCAGCATTTCTATTAAGTCCATGTTGAATACTTAATAAAATACAACGTTTACAGAACATAAATGTACGTGTAGATTTTACCTAAATTATGGCTGTGCTATTTTTCAAATAAGTGAAAGAAAAGTGCATTATGAGCCGGGGTACTTATCCCATGAAATATGGCAGTCTTTTGTGTGCCGTTGTACCACGCTCCGTGCATTTAAAAAAACTATTTCTCAATAGAAATCGAGTTAATGGAGAAAATGTTTTCGTGTATTAAGAAAAGTATGATAAAGGTGTCGTCGTAAATTTGTGGTGGTGAAAATTTTTGGTGCCTATATTTTTGTTATTTATTTTTTATTAAAATCACGTATTTCAACCATTTTATGAAGATTAACTTCCTGACATAGGTACTTCTCTAAAATAAAGTGATGAAAGCACCGCCGACTTTTCGAGGTAGCGTCGAAATGAACACAATGTTTGGGAATCTGCATCTAATATACGTGTAATTTTCAAAATTGTCCTTTAACAACCCAAAATGGAGAACGAAGTCAAATTTTGATGGGACTTTTCGGAAAAGTTCCCTTCTCTCTTAAAGGGAGCACGGTAATAAAAAAGTTTTAATTACTAATGCCATATTTCACCAAATTATCAGAAGTGTTCAGGCGAATCCGAGGGTAGGGATAGTTCATCATCATTAGGTATAATTTTAAAGACATGCTGCAAAACCTGGGGGAGATATTTCGTGAAATGTGGGCTTAATACGGTTTAATGTGAAAAATTGGTAAAAAAACCACATGCTTTTTACCAATTTCAATCAGTGCAACTATGTATTAGGCAGCACAAAATTACAAAAATTCACGGCTTTTTCTCGTGGGGGTAGACAGACACTACAGAACGCCATACGTTACAATTTTTACATCATACTCCTTTTACTTCGTCCTCGTTTATAATCCAGTACCCTAATTGCGTAAATGATTATGACTAATTTGTTTCATTTTGACAGTTCAATAACATTCATTACGTTGTTGAGCAGATTTTTTTTCCACCTTATGAAGCAATGGGTTAGCAATCTGTTTCCAATCGAAACATATAGAAAGAAAGAAAGAAAAATAGGTTTATTTGTCACAGAGACACGTGCATACATAAAAGACAAGAGTAAACGAAAACAACAAAAAGTACATAATAAATCACGAGCGTAAAACAGAAATTAGTCGGCAGCTGCACGACATGACTGTGACAAGAAGGCTTCCACTCAGCATGATGCAGTGCTATGGGGAACCCACAGCACAGCGCTGATTTTCAGTGGTCAGTGGTGATTGTGATTGATCGTGTATTACGCAATAAGGGTACAGGATATCATTTAAAATTTTCACGAAATGCAAGCTAAGTCACAAAGTTAATAAAAGAATACCTAATAAATAATATCCTAGAATTTCTGCCTCACCCAATTCTAACCCAAAGTAAATTTTCCTACTTTATTAGAACCCAACAGCATTCAGCAGTCTGTAGTGATCAAAATGTAAATTAGGTATAGAGGTTCAGTGCCGGGCCGTGACCCTGCCATATAAAATGCTCTTTTATATTGTTATGCCTTCAGGTGAAACGGTGCTCTTCGGGGCCTGAGCTACTCTGACGTCAACGTACGTTTTCTTACTGAACATCGTAGCTACGTAGATACGATGAAATAAATAAGGAATTTTGTAACCAGTACCTGAAAGAAGTTGTAACAAATTCTAGTATTTTGATTAGAGATAAAGTTGAATCGCTCATAGTAAATGTTAGCATTTATAATGTGGTCAATCAGTTACTATTTATTTTATTTTTCAGTGACTTAAGGGCACCATCTTTAGGGTTCCGTACCTCAAAAGGAAAAAACCGGTCAAGAGCGACTCGGACTTGCGGATCGAGGGTTCCGTACCCATTATACCGCTATAATAAAATTGGTATCATTTTTATTGGTAAAAAGGTATGATAGTTAATTGATTCAGGCGGAAATTCATTATAAAATACAATAGAAGTGGATATATTTAGTAACCTGTTCCGCTTAGCTATTTCTAATTTCGTGATTCTAGGTCAACGGGAACTAACATATAGGTTTTCGACCCACAACCTATAATATATAAGGCAGTTCCGGTTGACCTAGAATTGTCAATTTTGGTTAAAAGCAAGGTCTTACAGCACAATTAAAGGGAAAATTCCGAAAAATAAAAATGTTGAAAATAAATGAAAATTTTGGTACTTACAAGCTTTCGCGAAAATCAAAATTTGCCCATATCTTTGTATCGTGTTGACTCAGGACCTTGATTTTTATACACCTAATAGGGACTAATAGACCTCAGTATCTGGTATAAATTTATTAGGTTACTAAATATATCCCATTCTATTGCATCACATAACATGTTGCCTTACACGACAAATAACTCTAGAACCTTAAAACTACACCTTCCCGACTTTTACAACGAATATTGCAAAGCAACACTATTTTCAGTAACATTTATTTAGTTGGTTTTAATCTCAACGTTCGGCCGAATGCGAGATTTGTTTCGAAACTAAACTGAAATCATATTAGATTTGAGCGGAGTTTGCTTTGGCAAATTTCCAAGCATGTTAGTTACGGCCAACCGAACTAAGGCTTCGTCCATAATAGAAGTTTTGCGACCGATGCTGGTGACGTAATTTGATTAAAAAGAAAGGAACGGTTGTAAAGTAAGACGTTTTTTTATAAGATATAGGTAGTATTTGTCTGAATGATGGCTGTCATTTGTGGATATTTGACGGTTGTTGTACTAGTCAGAAGCCCATATGACAACGAGTCTTACCAAGGGGTATCGCGTTACCCAGTACCTTTGTTGTGGACATTCAGCTGCATTCGGTTAGACTGGAAGCTGACCCCAACATATTTGTTTGAATATCAAATTAAACCTTGACCTACCTAATATTTTGAGTACTTCCACTTTGCCCCACCAAGCCGCCCCACTGGTGGGAAAAATGGAATGCCTAAAATTTTACAGTGGAATCTGCCCCACTGGTTCGACTTGGTGGGGCAGATTCCATTAGTTTTAAATCTTGTGGATTCTGCCCCACTAGGGTTGGCACGTTAAAATTTGTGTAGGTGCTCGTATTTTACAATGAAGGTTCCCGTACTTGGGATGAATTTATCCCAAGAACAAACTTAACATTGTAGTTGAAAAACATGTTTTACCATACATTTCAACTGCAAAAGTAAGAGATTTGAATGTTATTTTAAAACAATATACTTCTCATCGGTAAGTATGAGTATATAAATATTTTCTGTATTTATTTCAAAATTTTAGGCTCAGCAGTTTCGGAGATAAGGGTATGGTCAATTTTCGTCTATTTTCTTAAACAACTTTAAAACACTTTATTTTAAAATTAAAAAAAAAAAAAAAAAAAACGATTCGAGACCCTCTCAGTAAGACATTTGATACGTCTCACAGTTCAGTTTGCCAAACTCTTTTTTTAAATTCATTTATTTACGGTACACGTTAGTGTTTGGGTCACAGAAATTCATATGTTTACTAAACAACTTAATCGGTCCATTAGATTCGGGGTAAATTGGCTGTGACAGACGGACAGACAGACACATGAGTGATCCTATAATGGTTCCTTTTTTCCTTTTGAGTTTCGGAACCCTAAAAATGATGAGATACATTTATATTAACACGTACCTAGAGAAATACAAAAATTATAAAAGATTCCATTGACACATGTCCAAGTTTGGGCACTACTTAAGAAACCGGCCAAGTGCGAGTCGGACTTAGAAACGAAGGTTATAGCGGCCATTGTAGTACACACGGCTACCCATCAAGCTATACATTTTCAGTTTATGCTGATCTCGCCTTTAATAGGATTTCCGTACAAGGCGAGGTCAGCTTATACTGGAAATGTATAGCTTAATGTTGTAATGTTGCATGTTTTTACTTACGGTTTGGTTGTTAAAATGTTGGCCTTTTATTATACGTTCTCTCTAGATAAATGCATGACCATTGCCGGTGTGTTAAATATTCCTGAGGCTCTGTATTTCATTGATTGATATTTTCTGTAGTTTTTCTTGTTGTGACACTTACCTATGTCAAATGTTAAACTGTCAGTTTTTTTTATTTTTCTGTTTGGCTTAGTCTATGATGTTACTTTTTGGTTTATATAGTTTTAATTATTTTTATTGATATCGCTAAAACATTGTATTAATTATAATTTATTTTTATATTATGATTGTACAAAATAACTACAAATTAACTATTGTTCTAAATTTAATTTATGAAATTTACGCACTCCAAGGAGGTCCGATTATATTTGAAGAAACCACTGTTTTAAAATGAAAAAGAATATTGATTTTGGAAACGAGCTGAAGGGTATAAAAGCAGAGGCCGTCAGAAGCAACGGGCTATTCTATCTCGGATTCTATCTCGGATTCTATCTATCTCCGATTCTATCTCCGACTTTATAATAATAAAAGGGTCTGTCTCTCTTACAGTCCATCTTGGCCTACCCTGGCCATTCCGGGGCTCACCCACTCCCTGCCGGAGCCAACTCTTCCTTCCCTCGGAGTCATCGACCCGCCGAGGCCATCACCAGCCGTCAATCACTCCCTGCCGGAGCCTCCAACTCCCGAAGACTACCTCCCGCTGCAGGCCTCCTCTGAGGCCTAACCTCCTAAGCGTGCAGTGCCGATCAGTAGTGTTAAACTGTGTTTTTGTACTCCCCTTGTATTTTTAATTATATTATAATATTCAATTATATTGTTATATTTTCCCTTACATTTTCCCCCTCTGGGAAAATGTAACGTTACAGTTTGGCGCCCAATTCAGCTTACCCACCCCCTCTTCCCTCTCAAAATTCTAAAACTAACCCACCCCCTCTTCCCTCTCTAAATTCTAAAACCAACCCACCCCCTCTTCCCTCTCTAAATTCTAAAACTAAACTTTCACAAGTTTTTCAATTATATTATTATACTTTTCCTTACATTTTCCCCCTCTGGGAAAATGTAACGTTAGAAATGTAATGTTGCATGTTTTTACTTACGGTTTGGTTGTTAAAATGTTGGCCTTTTATTATACGTTCTCTCTAGATAAATGCATGACCATTGCCGGTGTGTTAAATATTCCTGAGGCTCTGTATTTCATTGATTGATATTTTCTGTAGTTTTTCTTGTTGTGACACTTACCTATGTCAAATGTTAAACTGTCAGTTTTTTTTATTTTTCTGTTTGGCTTAGTCTATGATGTTACTTTTTGGTTTATATAGTTTTAATTATTTTTATTGATATCGCTAAAACATTGTATTAATTATAATTTATTTTTATATTATGATTGTACAAAATAACTACAAATTAACTATTGTTCTAAATTTAATTTATGAAATTTACGCACTCCAAGGAGGTCCGATTATATTTGAAGAAACCACTGTTTTAAAATGAAAAAGAATATTGATTTTGGAAACGAGCTGAAGGGTATAAAAGCAGAGGCCGTCAGAAGCAACGGGCTATTCTATCTCGGATTCTATCTCGGATTCTATCTATCTCCGATTCTATCTCCGACTTTATAATAATAAAAGGGTCTGTCTCTCTTACAGTCCATCTTGGCCTACCCTGGCCATTCCGGGGCTCACCCACTCCCTGCCGGAGCCAACTCTTCCTTCCCTCGGAGTCATCGACCCGCCGAGGCCATCACCAGCCGTCAATCACTCCCTGCCGGAGCCTCCAACTCCCGAAGACTACCTCCCGCTGCAGGCCTCCTCTGAGGCCTAACCTCCTAAGCGTGCAGTGCCGATCAGTAGTGTTAAACTGTGTTTTTGTACTCCCCTTGTATTTTTAATTATATTATAATATTCAATTATATTGTTATATTTTCCCTTACATTTTCCCCCTCTGGGAAAATGTAACGTTACAATGTGTAGCCGTGTATACACACTCTGTGAAAATTTCAAGTGCCTATCTATTACTGTTCAACAGATAGATACAGCCCTGTGACAGACGGACGGAAGAATGGACAGCGGAGCCTTAGTAAAAGGGTCCGTTGGCACCGTTTGGATACGAAAGCCTGAAAATTCTTTTAGGAATAGGCATTAACGCCATTCTTTTCAGCAAATTAGTGATGCGACTGTTTTCAAGGTTTGCCAAAATTATTTCAGATGGCCCACTTGCCCGACAAATTACTACATACATTTAGCGCTACACGAATTTAAAACATTTTTTTATTTCTGTCAGTTGTTTGGACTTGATTTGGTCACATTGATGTTTAGCGTCAAATGTAACGGCACGGAAAAGCTGTTATTAGAAGTAGTCATCGTGTTAGTGGTTCAGCAGCTTCAATATTAACATGATTGTGCCGGAAAATCGGTCGGCAGTTCGTCGTGGACGTGGCACGACAGCGGCACCCCTGACATCATCTCTGAAATCAGGAGACAGCCGCGACGCAACCATCGATGCGACGCTCTCCTAGAGTGACTGTCGCTAGCCAGTGTCACTCTTATCCGACCTTTTCGGTGATTCCAGTAACTTCGTAACAAAACTGTACGGCGGCGGCGCCACTGCTGCGCCGTCAAATTTATAAAGCGATCTGTGGTGCAAGCGGGCGTAAGTGTGCTTTTGATAAACCAGAGGGGGACTTTCCATATTTTTAAGAACGTTCGTATCTAATCCTGAGATTAGATACAAACGTTCTCTTGTAACTAAAAAACGTTCAAATTCAAGTCACAATAACATCTTAGCGAAAATCAATGTGAAAAACTTGTCTAAAAATTTATAAAAATTAGAGGTATATTTGACAGATTGAGACTGATCTCAATCTGTCGAAAATACCTCTAATTTTGAATTGAACTTCTGATTAAGAATGATCTGCGATTTTGTTTCACCAGCAGTTGTCCCATTTTCGTAATGATCGTTTTGGCATTTAATGCAAATGCAACTAAAGTTGTTTAAAGGCATTTGTTGCATAATTTCGTTTCTTGCATTGCCTTATACCGATCGTCACCTAACACCATTAGTTTCTAGTGTTGGTAACCACAATGTGCTATTTAATCAGCTCGTTAATTTCCCTAGCTCAACATGGACTTGTGTAGGCTACAATAATGGATATTAAAGGGGTATTGCCATAATCACCTCGATTGGCACGTGGATTACTTACAGTAACTACTTGCCTAGTATTACAAAAGTAGGTGAACGTTTTGATCCTTTTAATGTAATCTCTCGGTTGTTGTCTTTATATACGTCACAGAATATAATTATAATAGTGGTACAGAAGATTCACTCCGCAAAATCGATTAAATAAATAGCGATTCTTGCTACGATACAATAAAGTGCAATTCAGGTCGCACAGTGCTGATTACCAACAGTTCTCTAGAAATTGCTTCTCTTTCTATCACGTAACTCTTATATCTTCTGATTACGTTACTCCCACTGAATTAGCTCTACAAGTCGAACCCGCTGCGTACTTGTTGTAGCTTCATACCTAAAATGTGGAGTGCGCCTGGCTTAACTGGCTTTTTCACGTGAACAATCTCGTGAAAGAGCCAGTTAAGTCAATATAATATTATTGTAATGTAAAATAAGCGCAAAGTTTACAATATCCAATGGTAAATAATAAGCTGCAATATTTCAATACGTTTTGTAAATAGTTTTAATAGTCCGTGACTAGTTGATTTTATACTAGTTGGCTATTCGGTATTTAAAATATAAAATAAATATGAAAAGTGGCAACATAAAATACGCCATAAAATCGATATGTTCGAATATCGATATAAAACGATGCATTGAAAGTAGAAACAATGCCGAGTATAAAATATAACATTCTAATGTTATGGTACCTACCGCTTCTCCTTTCTATGGTAATAAGGAGATCGTAAATTTTTTACGAGCGCCTTCAATAAACTTTCATAGTGAAATTATGCCGTGGTTTAAAAGTATGGCATCCGTTTTAGTGTCGACAGAAATTAAAAGGACGAAGATTGATGTGAATGAACTTTTCACGGCTTGAACTTTAACTTAAGTCATAGGTAAGCCAACGTACGAACGGACGTAATAAAATCGCGGCGATTTTTTTTCGTGTACTGGATTTTCAACGCTCTGCTTAGCGCCGAGAGTTGGAAATCCAACAGGGTATTTTTTCAACGCATTCTCGTCCCAGCGCGTTGTATTCTCAATGTTCGGCTTAACACCGTGAGTTGAAAATCCAGTGCGCGATAAAATCCCGCCGCGATTTTATTACGTCCGTGCGAACGTCGGCTAAGTGTAGTACACTTGGGGTCGGAAAAAACAATGAATGTTTAAGGTGAGGATTATTACTTAGAAACCTAAAATGAACTGCTGTTTGTTGGTAAGTGCATCATTTGAGAACGGCTGGACCGATTTGGCTATTATTTTGTTTTAAAATGTCCGTAATCAGTTCTTGTGGAAAGAAATATTGGAAAAAAATCCCGGAAAATCTTCAAATTAGGGCAAAATTGACCGTCTATTTTTGTGTGAATTATTGTTTGGACAGGACGTCTGTGACGATCAGTCAATTTTCATAAAACTATCATTCTGTTAGCTCACAGAATAAGCAAGCTGAAGTGGCAAGGGACCGGCCATTTTAGCCCGCGAATTAGGCAAACGTAAGTTAAGATGCCCTCAGTCAGGCAAGTTGGTAGTTGCTGCGATGATCTTCATAGGGTGGCTGGTAGCAGCTGGATGAGAGTTGCCGAGAATCGAGCCTCAGGCGCGGGCGGCGAGCGTTAATACCATCTGCTCCTCAGCTCGCGCGCCGCCTCGCTCCTCCGCGCCCACGCAGGCTTTTACACTCTAGGGGTAGGGCAGACAAGACTACGTGGAGTCGATTTTGCAGCGATTTGTTTCTGTTACAAACTTTTGTAGCACAAAATATTGACTTGTCGGATACTTTGTATTTTTTTCGGAAGTTTCGTTTTTTTTTTTTTTGAATTTTTTTATTACAGTCGACCACAGATTTTCGGAAGTTAATTTGTTTTTCGGAAGTTTTATTATTTCCCATTATTAAATGATGATGACAAAATAAAATATATCGATAATTTCAACTTTACAGGTAAGATGCTGAAATACGAGTAGTTTGGTCGTGAGTTATTTCCAGATACAAACTATATTAATAACACAAAAAAAAACAAAAAGGCGAAAACTACCAAAAATATCCCTAACATGACCGCAACCAACTTCAACCCAAATTAAAGCGGGCCACACACGATATTTACAGGTCACGAGCAAAGCAAAAGGGTGCAACTAGCTCAAGGGCAGCACTATGGAGATAAGAGCCTCGGTTTGGAAGCTCTCGCACAAAACGTCTCGGTACCTCTTTGTGCCTGTAACCGAAAGACTTTGTTTGCTGTGAAGTAGGTAGGCGCGTGTATTGAAGGAAAATTGTAAAGATGGGATGTTTTCTGTTTTCTTTATGGTGCAAAAAGGTTATGTGGTTAGTTGGTCAGTAAGGTGTTGATGGATAATGAGAACACCATGCCCGTTTAATAATGAGGCCGTTTTTTGTGTATGTCTTTCTATCTACATAATGTGTTGTTGACCAACATGGTGCTATCAGTGGCTACCCTTTGAGAATCTTTCCCATTTCGACTTTTTGTGTATTTACATATATCTACTAGTTTTTATATTTATTTCATTTATGTATTTGTTATACGGTGTAAGTCAATATTTGTTGTTTGTAGATACCTCTACGATAGCGAACTTTACAGTACAATAATAAAAAATCTCACAAATAAGCAATTAAATTGCGGGAGAAAAATCTAAAAGGATGACATTATGTCACGTCAATATTGTATCAGCGGTGAAAGATTTTTTAAATATGTTCTATAATTTTTCAGCTGCTCTCTGTATTTAAAACTATCTCCCAGCACAGGTGTAATAGACTATTTTATAAATGTCACGATATTTTAAACTATTACCGACTCCTGTAAATAGAAACATTACTTAGCTCTAAGAGCAATAACATGTTTATCAGCGCTAACCTACATACTAAAGGACATTTATAAACAGTAAAAAACGTTACGCTGTCCTTCCCAATGACAATTTTATTTTTAATTTAGGCAGTAGGTGTTCCGATTGCAAATGTATGCAAATTATTTGCGTGGGACTCAGTCGACAGCAATCAAATTACATGACAGCCAAAAGAACAGCAAATGGCGTGTTAAAAACGTATTTTGTTTCCCGCTCTGGTCGGAGCGGGAGGGCGTGTCAGACTCTTACTGACTAAAACCTATCCGTGTTCCTTCAGTTGCCTGTATTGTCAGAGTATTTTGTGACCTAACGTTACCTCCTATGCGGTTGTGCGTTATTTAATAATTTTTTGTCTATGGAATTTGCAATAAACGTTGGTATTGACAATCTTTATTATCAAAAATATGTTTACAGCATCGGTGATAGTAGCCAATTATGAAGTTCTTTGAAAATAGGCTATGTATTTTGTTTATTACTTCAATCATGTATTGTTTAGGTAAGTACCTTTTTATTTTTGTACTTTTTTTTGGGTGGTAAATTATCAAAATGGTAAATAACTTCTCCCGCTACTGACTAAAACCTACCCGTGTTCCTTCAGTTTTCTATATTGCCACGGTAACCCTTTTGGACAAAAGTAGACCCCGGCAGGCATCGGCCCTATCGGACCCCGTCAGTTCTGCTGACATCTCTTTGAGGCGCACGTGGACCACAACGCGCCGTCGACCCGGTCCTGGTCCTTATCGAACGGCGAGCTGGCCATTGCTCACCGTCCGCAAGCCCGCGCCTATGGAGCCGGGAATCGGCCTGCGACTCCCAACGCTCAGGGCGTCTCCTGCAGCGATTAGGCGCGTGAGGCGCAGCGAACGTTTCCTCTCTCTCACGCGTTCCGCCTCCTCCTTCGAGAGCATTACTGCTTCACAGAAGGAGGTAACGGCTTCCCATGCCCTCTTGCTCCGTACCACGGCCTGGACCAGGGCCGGACGCGAGAGATCACCGCCGCCGATCGCCTCCACGAGGACACGGCGAATATCCGCCCAAACCGGGCAGACCTCCACCGTGTCCTTCGGGTGATCCATACAATGGTGACACCCGGGTGTTTCCTCCCGCCTTATCCTGAACAGGAACCTCCCGAAACAATCGTGTCCGGTGAGGACCTGCGTCAGGCGGAAGGTGAGGATGCCATGACGCCTCTCCAGCCACTCCTCAAAGGGGGGACTTATCGCCGCAATTGTGGCGTGCCCATTAGGTAGCTACCTAATGATTTACATGCAATACCTAGATAGAAACAGATATTCAGCCTAAACTTCACTCAACTGTAAATAATTCTACTGAAATATTTTCGTACACGCAAATCGAAAACAGTAACAAATCACTAAATAATTTTTGTCACAAAACTGAAAGCTGCTCCACAGCTTAACAATTGTTGTTCGTGTAATAATTTAAATTGGATTATTTTACTTTCACAGCACATTTCGCGAACAACCTAATTCCGGTTATCCCCGACGACACTCAAAACAAACGAAAGTCTGATAAATGTTGCTATTAATCTTCCGGCAGCTTCAACGTTCACCCTTGCGAGAAAGGGACGGAAACAATTATAATAAAAATCTAGATTTGGGTTAAGTGTGCTTGGGTAGACAGTTTATGCCAGTTTACGTCACGGTTTTATGCAGGAGAAGCAGGAATTTATTAATTTATAAATCCTTTTTGTGGATTTGTTGGACCAAGGCCTGCTTTTTTCATGGAAAATTAGCACTAAAATGGGAAATTAATGTGACATTTTTGCTGTGAAGAATGGAAATTGGTTTTGTTTTTAGTGGTTGTACATTAAGTAAATGTAACTTACTTAATGTACAAGTTTATTCATTAAATAGAGCGGGACTAGGAAAAACAGCATCCAAGTACTTTATAACTAGGCATTTTCTTTGCCAAAATTGTAATGACCAAGCATTCGTCAGAATCACTATCAAAATGAGCATTCGTGAGAATGCTCATTAGAAAGCTTCGGAAAGAAAAAAGAAAGGTTCCGACAAATTCTTTTTTCCGAATCACCTTGGTCAGCACTAAACACACCCACGTAAATATAGGGTATTTTATTTTTAGCTTCGTAACTCAGCGTATGGTAACTCCTTCATACACTTACTATTTTCACTTAAAGTTTCGTACGCGTAATTGGGGGTATTAAGTAATGCGACACCACCAATTATGTTGCAGCAATAAAAACTGAGCTGCAAGCAATGAAAAAGGTTTCAGTTTAAATAAAGGGGAATGGGGTCAACGAAAAGTAGTCGACGTCCATACAATGGTAACAATACGGTGAAATATAACTAGGACAAATTGCATGGGAACATTTTGAATGGCAACAAGTGGACTGAAACTCTCTGAAATATGATTATCATACTCCGGAGCCGTATCCCCCTCACCTGTTTCATAATGTTTTTGTTTTTTTTTTTTCTCTACGTAACGAGCATCCTGTTCCGTGGTTAATTTGAATGCGTGTTTTGTTGCTAGGAATTTGCCGTTGGATTTTTGTCACTTTTATTTTTTATGTCGGTTCGTAATTTCAGCGGAGTGATTTGTTATTTTTATAGGTTCCGCCGCCGAGTGGTTGGAATGTATTTTTTTACAAGAGTTATAGAATGTATATGGGCCTAACATAACAACTGGATGCGAACCGCTTCGCTCGCGGAATGGAATCCTACTGAATAATGGACGAGCACTGCTAAGCACTACCTGACCCATATTAGCTAACATGCCGCTTTAAACGGTATAAACACTTGTTCAAATGAGGAAAAAATGACGTTGGATTAAATCGGCAGCTGGCAGCTTATCATAAAAGCTTTTAATGAACAAAAATATAAAACAAAAGCCGATTGAGACAAATAATATCAAAGTAAACTAAATGAAAAGTATGTAAATAACGATGTAAAAATATCAATAAGCGAACATAATATTAGTATCAGTCTTAATAAGCTTCAATCTACTCAATCGATAACAACTTGGCCCTTACAGCGAGAACACCAAGAGCTTGCAAATTAAATTACAGAAATAAGAATACAAGTAAAGTTAAACAAACTTCGCGAGCTAAGCCGCCTTTGAACAAAACGAGAGGGGAATAGGGGAATGGTAGCTTCAAACGTTTTATACTGAAAACACCTAAATTAGAATTAGATCCTACCAACGAGTTCACTAATTAATTTTGTGATAATAGGTTTACTGTTTTTTGTCGTGTAAATTTGTTTTTTTTTTCTCTATCTTATGGGGTTAAGACTTAATGATTGGGTATTCATTTTTGTTAGTTTATTATGTAAACAGAGCGTCGTCTAACGGTAAAAGCGATTTCATTATATTTGACAAAATTCTTTCTTTGTAACGTTTAGGGTATGGAATGAGGTGTATGTATGTACAAATCCTCGTTTCTCAGGAACTCCATGCATGAATTCATAATTATGAGCCGGCAATGCAGCAGAATCCGATAACTTCACATTGTGTGGACTTGCTCTCCGGTGTAATACTAGAGTTGGTCGGTACTTGCCCCACGATCATATATGAAGTTGATTTAGTGCGCTTTCTTAGTTGTACACTATTAAAATGTATAGCTTTAGTTTTAGCAATAGACCGACAAAATTTTAAGACGAAGAAGATGAAATTAACATACATCTTAATTAAAGTTTCAAACAAATACTTGCTCTTCTAGGCATCATAAATCAAATGGAGCATAAATTACTCAGGAACTTTGTAATAATTTAAAATGATTTTGAACCAGACAAGATCTCCATTTTGAATATATTTTTATCACGTAAGCCGGGAAGCCTCTCTTGCAGCCGATCTAAGTGATTCGCGCCACTTGCGTCATCAGAATTCGTCCCTCAAACACAATCTCCCTCTGATAAGGTCAGAATATCAGTCGTTCGCTCTAAATGCAAATATTACCGCACCCGGGAGAGGTGTTATAGCCTCGGTTTTGAGGTAAAAAAGGACGAAAACAGCGCTAAATGGCAAGAAAGCGCTTTTTATGCTGACGGAATTGGGTAGTTAAAGATAAAGAATGGATAGACCGGCTCCTAAGATAGTTGTTTTAGTACACTATAGGTAGATAGGTACGTTACTTACTGTTTTATTTATGTAGGTAATGGGACGAATAAGTTTTTTTGAATTCTGCCTTTGGTAAGGTGCGTTAGTTTTGATGGGCTTTTTTTTTTTTTTTTTGAGGGTGGGAAATCATCAAATAACTTCTCCCGCTCTGGGCGGAGCGGGAGGGCGTGTCAGACTCTTACTGACTAAAACCCACCCGTGTTCCTTCGGCTGCCCTGTTGCCGGGGGCCACGATCTCCCTTTCGGTTTTCTTCGCAACCCCGGCAGGCATCGGCCCTAGTGGACCCCTTCGAATCTGCTGACATCTCTTTGAGGCGCGCGTGGAACACAACGCGCCGTCGACCCGGGCCTGGTCCTTATCGGACGGTGAGCCACCCATTGCTCACCGCCCGCAAGCCCGCGCCTACGGTGGCCGGAAATCGCCTCGCGATTCCCGAAGTTTTGATGGGCTAAGGTTCGTGGGGATCATTACGTAGGAAAATGTTGGACGTAAAGGAGTAGATAGGTGGAATTTCTGTCTTGAGATTTTTACAAACTCGATTCCTTTTAGGACAAGCTGAATTCTTTTACGCTGATAATTTTGTAACATGTTTTCAAACTGAAAATCAAATTAGTCACCACAAGATGAGTCTTTATTATTTCTGCTTTTATGCAGATGTTTAAAGCACGTTTAAAATGTAAACTTACGTTCTACCTTTACCCAGCCTTATACTGCAATATTCATTTATGATTAAAAGCCGAAGGAGGTCGATCGTTTCCGTACTGGTAGGAAACGAACCCGCCAGAGAAATGAAACTACGAAGCGCAGTTCATTCTCTTCACTCTTAGTTATACTGCAGCGAATTGATTTACCTACGTACATTTTTCAAGCAAATGTAGGTACTTAGAAGCTTAGAAGATTAATTTAATCCCTTGTTCCAAGTATTGTATTGTCGCCGGGAAAATTGTCAACATGTGTTAATGTTTGTGACTGGTTCAGTCGATTCTGATTACTGAGAACTGACTTAACTATTTCTAGGTAGTCACTGGCGTTTATTGTTTTCAGGGTTTCAGTATGTTTTAACTGTTTTACGGGAATCTGGAAGACATGTAATTATGCATGCCCAATAAAAAGGTATTATGTTTAAAAACTTCAACCTTCTGGTAAAAAACCGGCCCAATTTTTACAAAAGCCGGTACATAATTTTTTTAATTCAACCCCTTACAATATATGTGTGTGTTAAACTTGTGAACTTCTTTATTCAGCTTTAATCACTTCAAGATATCTCAACACAAAACCCGACAAACGACTTTCTACATCTCAGAGACTCGATAAAGGTGGTAGTAGCTAAATTTAATCATCAACGGTCGTGTGCACTTGCAAACAATCTACTGCACACGACCACAATAAGATCTTGTTTGCAGTTTCTGAGTAAGCTTAGCAAGTTAGTCGCCACATCTATCTTTCCTAGATATGTGGAGATAAGTCACTATATGGTTAACTTTAATGTCTTCGTATGTTCTGTTTGTTAGTTAGGTGCTTCTTCCGCAGTAATTAGAAGACAAAGAACCAGGAGACGCGAGCACTTATAGATTAAGAGGAAGAAGACAAAGGTGATGTTTTTGTGGACGATGATGATATTTTTGGTACCTACTGAAACAGAGGTAAATTCTATTCTATTAAACGATTAATATTTGTAAATATATTGTTATCACGTTCTCAAAAACGGCTCTAACGATTTCGATGAAACTTGCAATATATAGGTGTTTAAGGGATCGAAAAATTGATCCAGCTAGGTCTCATATCTGGTAAAATTCGTTTTCTCCATATTTTAACCCGAGCAGAGCTCAGTTTAGAACAAGATGGCTACCTTACAATAATGACAAGGCAGCATGGAATTAGTATGTACTATTAAATGAGCAGGTACTAATGAATGATGAAGAGTGCAAATTAATGAATTAGTGCCTATCTTAAAGTTAAATACTGGAAGTCTAAGTAATAGCTTAGACGAGAGAAATAGTTTATTAAATAACAGGTAAATACTAATTGAAAAACATAAAACAGCAAAACAATAATTTAGTAAATTACCAATTAGCATCAAGATATCATTTAAAACGTTCGTTAAACAGCTTTATAAATCAGATCTGCCTACAAACACAGCGATGATAAATTCAACTAATTCCCTTGAGTATATACTAATACTAAATTGAATACGCCTTTAATAGCTTTGTAGATAAAAGCTAATAATTTCCAGCAGACAGCCGAGATATTATGGTTGGGGAAATAAATTATAATTATGTTCTGTAAGATTGCTGGTACCGTTATACACATAAACGCACCAATTAACCTGGAGATATAAGTACGAGTAATTGCCAATCATTATAAAGCCTACATACGTCCGAATTTCCCACACGATTTGCAAAGCCGATCAGTTAGGCTTTGGGAAATTGAATCGGTCCTTTGTATTTTCTTTTTTATTTACACACATCTATATACATAATTTGAATAACTATTAGCCTTCAAATAATAACAATAATATGTACAAGTATATAAAAAAGGAGGATGGAAATAGTCATAGGTCATCAAAAAATTCGTCCGCATCGCTGTCAACAGGAAAAGTGCTCAATTGTTAAGTAAATTTACAAACTACATCAATTTGCAGTGTTATAGTCAATTCATACAAATTCAAAGAATACCTACTTAAGAGTTCATCATTTCTCATATATATACCAATTTATTTGGGGTTAGTGCTACATGTCTTTTCCTTCCATACCTCTCTATTAGTCGTCTTCTTGTTAGTCACCCCCTTTCTAGCCATAATATCATCTTTGACACTGTCCAATGTCCATCCATCATTTTTTTGGTCTTCCCCTGCTCTTATAGCCATCGACTTTTATACTCAAAACTTTCCTCACGACATTTTCCTAATTCCGCCGCATAACATGCCCATACCATGACAACCGATTTCCCCACAGTTGTGATTTGAATATACGGACTATTGGAGTTGGTAGCCAATTTGCCAAACAATTAATTTTCCTGACTTAATGTTTGTCAGTAGATTAATTGGCTAGAACCCACACTAGTATGTTACTAAATTCATCAACAGTCTGTTCTGTATTAATAAGGATTCTACGTGTCATTAAAGATTTTCGTAGTAACCATTGTTTAGGTTTGAGAGCATCAGGCTATAAGCAGTAAGCTATTTTCCAACCCATTGTCTATAAGTATCAATGCTATGAATTCTGTTTCCTCAATTGATTTTCATGACAATGGGCAGGATCAAGTATAATATACTGTAGTACTTCGATGCTATCTGTATTGCGAAGGCTATATTTTTTATTAGTCCATACTATATTGATAATGTAGAAGGAAACCCAAAATTCTGACAACCAGTCATACCCAGTAACTGGGTCGTAGACGTGAGGTAGGCAGTCGCTCCGTATAAAATACTAGTATTCATCTGCATCCGGTTAGACTGGAAGCCGACCATAACATAGTTGGGAAAAAAGCTAGGCAGATGATAATGATCCAGCCCGTCCCATCCTTAACGTTTTCCCTCCGGTTGACGCCCTAAGCCAAGATTCGTACGCCACAGGGGGTGCTCTTAGCGAGCGTTCACCTAGTTTTAATTAGCATAGTTGAATAACCCCTGGCTGGAGGTTTTAAGTGTAGTAGATTAAGGCACCCACAGGAAAGCCCGGTTAATCATGGTAACCAATAGTCATGATCTCAGAGGTCAACTACGAGAGGCCCTACCAAAAAAAAAGATAATAGTGATGATGATACAATATTAATATTTAGTTGCAAGAAACATCTTTGACATTCATTGTTTTCAGTCCACTTTTAACATAACATTAACTGAGTTTCTATCACAGACACTAAGATCTCATGTGTGACTTACACTAAATTATAACATAATGTGCTGGTTCTTATGTAAATATTCTCGAAAAACTATAACAAAACAGAAACGAAAAATACACATATCATTTTTATCCTAGAAATGCCAAAAGATATTGAAACATAAGACAATTGATTCCAATCCCCAACGCTTCCCTTATAGAATATTCAGGTTTTACGTGAATATATTTATCAGAAATATAAGCGTACGGACGATATCTGTTGAAAATGGAAGGCAACGTCTTTCCCCAGGGAGCTCATTAGATTGTCGCGCGCTGGTCGCCAGGGAATCGACTGCTGGATAACCGATTCACCGCTTCGATTTCAAAACGAACCGTGTAAAAATACAGGGTATTGACAACGATGTCGGAAATGATATTGATATTAAAGTAAGTTTTTGGATAGGCAATTAGGGTGGTGTTAAATGGAGTTTCTGAGTTTTGCAACAATACTAAATAATATTTGTGGTAACTCAAGTTCTGGTGCTTTTAAATAACGGCTTACATAATTATTATAAATGCATATAAGACAGTTAATAAGTAAATGTTTTCCGATTCTTCCGTTTTCTATGCATATTTAACATATACACACATACACATATATAAACATATACATGTACATATTTGCATTATGTCTATTTTATATTAATCATCGGTGTCAGATTTGCGTCTTCCTTGATAGTCACAGTAAATCTGTCACTTTTTCATCAACTCCCCATAAGATTATTACTTCTTTATTGACTGAATTCGCTGACATTCGAAGCACATTACAACAAAAGCATTGGAACAGTGGTTTTATCTTTATCAAAACTTTGTTCGCCCCAAATATGTTTTGTATAGTTACACTAAAATTGCTGCCAAATCAAAGTTTTTCCGAGCATCTGTAACACTTAAAACTTTGGAGAGCACATAATAGCAAGCAATAGATCGCAAAACACACTGAAGTATGTCTACTGTTCTCAACCATTGTGTTCATGACGGATAGAACTTGGAAACTACAGGGGACAAGTTAAATATTGAAGTTGACAAACTAGAGCCCAAGTCTGTTCGGCGCGGATCCAATTTGAGGTTAGCTTCGACTCACACCGTGTATGTTTTAATAGAATTAACAGAAGAACTAGCTTTATAAATAAGCGTGTCTAATGGTTTTTGATTTAGACAAAGATTTATTGTTACATGATGTGACTTCAGACATAATTTACAATATTACAAGGGCAACGGGTAATAAGCGCATTAGAGTTATTAGCTTAGGCTTGTGACACATGGACTGCTGAATTTGTGAGCATAGGGTACCTTATAAATATTTGTCAACATGAACGACCGTTAGGCGATGCTGATAAAGGGGTTTAACCGCATTTTTAGCTACAGTTGCAAATAAAGTTTCAGGATACTTTATACCACGTTCTTTTTTAATAACCTTAATGAGAAAAAAGGCTTTAATTGGGAAGCTATTTCATTTTCTATGATAGAATACCTTTTATCAAGTTACCCCCATTGCGTTAAATTAATTCATAAATTGTTGTGCATCTTATGTAAACAAAATACTGTTTCATATTTACCGTAAATACTGTACCTATCAATGTTCATTCAATTCGACTTGTGAAATCCCAAATATGAAATTGGCCTTTCATTTTTTAACACAAAACGACAACAGAAAATGTTTCAATTGATATTATCGCTTAGGCAATACTTGACTCGTTAAGATTCCCGCCATACACAACTGACTTGAGTAACATAGAAATATAATTATTCCTTCGGCACATGTGACGGTAAATTACAATTTGTGACCGGGCGTTAACTTTACTGACAGATTTATTCTTCGTATACACGTCCTACTTTGTGTCACAGCTCATAAAGATGTCGTTACGTTGAATTAATATGGTCGCACATTGAATTAATTTATACTAATAATGTCTTTCGAAAATAAAAAGGACCGTGACCAAAAATTTGTTTATTTCTCTGGTTGAAAGATACGTGGGGTTAATTTAAAACTGGAATGTTAAGCAGACACGTTTGACCTAAAATCTTTGATATATTAGATTAATTAATCACTGGAAGAACGTTATTTGGGTATGTGAGTTTCACACGAAAACTGGTTATCTAGATTTGTAAACTTTTATACATTCAGTATTCAATAGCTTACCTAAGTTTTGACAGAGATAGTGAACATGGATATTGGCTAGCCAGCGTTGCCAAAAAAAGGTTTCACAGTGGTAGTCTGTATATACTGAAAAGCTATAGTCTGTTAAAATGATTATGTTTAAGGAAGTAGTACTGCTAAACTTTGTTATTTTTTCCGTATTTTATTTAAGTTAGTGCCGTCAACTGCCCTAATTTTGCCTCGCGTCCTATGTTTGCCTATAATGAAAAAGATGTAATATGTTTTTACTTTATTATTCTAAAAATGTATTGGACTTTCGATTGCCATACAAGTAAAATGAAAAAGATATTACATGTTTTTCATTATAGGCAAACATAGGACGCGAGGCAAAGTTAGGGCAGTTGACGGTATATTGTTTGGTTACGACACAAAAGCAATTTTAATTCAAATGCACAGCAGCTCAAATTCATAAGTTTAAATAATAATTATTTCTAAGAATCTTCTCTCATCTGGATTAAATTTGTCCGGAGCAATGTGAATAAGAAAATGGATCCCGGGTTCCTGAGGAAATTAACTTGAGTGAGGATTTAAATTTTTCATCAAACCAACCTAATTAACTTCATAATTAAACTTGGCAATCTTGTGGAGTTTTATTCATCTATTGAGACTTCGCCCGTTCTCGCTTTGATCAAGTCTTTATTATTTCGAGTTAGTACTAAATCGAATTAGGTACTCCAGTTTCATCTCGCAGTTTCTTCATTAACAATAACATTTCATAAGTAATTAATGAATACGTAAAATTTACAATTAAGCAATGAAATGGCTTTCCTTCAATAAACGTTTCTGTAACAAAGCCTTGTTCAGATAAATAGGAAATGTGGAGGGCGAGCTCCCTTCAAAATAAGCATTGTTAAATCTTTGTGAAGTCCCCGACTTTTGGCCATTAAGTACAATTTAAGTATAGAACTTAAATGAAGTGGAAAAGTTGACCGGAAAGAATCACCGTAGGGCAAGTTCATCTCATCTACAGGGTGTGAGTTTAAAAAATATATATGTATATGGTTGACATTTTCGCTCAAACTTTTTTAGTTAAACGATGAATTTATATTCAAGGTAAATTAAACAATTTAAGTAGTTCTTAAGTTGGTGAACCATATACTGAAAGTTAGCTGCACTTAGGAATCTAGTACAATGAAGGTTGATCAACTGAATCTTATTATATTATTCTCTGAAGCAGAAAATGCAACACGATTTAAAAAGTTAATTCCTACTCAATGAATAAAACAGTATAATGGCTTCATTCGCTTCCCCACTACACCTCAAAAATAGAACGAAAAAATCGAATGATAGCGTGCCAACCAGCCCATCCAATTACACAACGATTATGTAAGTACATACCATTCAATGTAATAGTTATGTCAAAGGCCGTTAAACCCAGCTAATTGTTAGTTGGAAATAGGTCATATAGGCTGCACTATACTTGGGTAATACACAAACTTTGTTGACAAGGGTCCAATGTGCAGGGTTCCGAAAGCCGCTTCATTAGCATAGGAGTTTTAGTTTGAGATTATACTTATATCGTGTCGTTTACAAAACACGCTTGCTTCTGTAGGCTTGTGTTAATTACGGCTCTAATACACTCGGAATACAACAATGTTAATTGGTAGCTGAAAGTTATTTGATTTCGGAGGTTTATGGGAAAGGGTTAGTCTGGGAAGTTAAATCAAATTAGAATTTAAAAAAAAATAGACACAGAAAAGATGGAAATATAGTTCTCGTCTTTTATTTTATAACACTCGTTGCAAAATTAAAAATACTGTTTACTATCGTTTTATCTAGCATTTTCCTGACTGAAAAAGATGCCTGGTTTTCCATTAAAATCTTCAGGACGTAGCCTGAATAAAAAACGACTTAACACATATTTTCCCATTTTACGGTTGTATATATAAATTGGAATCAAACTTTATGTACAATTTAAAATGGTGGAGACACACCCCCACGTGTAGTTTGAACGGAAACACTATTCCAATATTTATGGTGCCTTTTGGAAGAATTTAATACCGAAACGTGCCTAAAAGTTTTTTAAGGAGTATTGATTGAAAATATTTTTTGTAAAGAGCATAAAAAAGGGTTAACAAAGTGCTTTTTTTTCTGCTACAGTCAATGGGAGTAAGGGCCTTATCATACTGACGATTTGCAAGCGAGGTATCAGCGAGGCGATTGTTCAACGCACTCGGTGCGTGTACGTAGCTAGCACACCACGCGTGCGCAACGTATTCGCCGCGTTTGCGTAAAGAGAGCGATCGACGTGAGTGTGTAAGAGAGAGCGAGATAAGCGAGTGTACAAT
Source organism: Omphaloscelis lunosa (assembly GCA_916610215.1). NCBI lineage: Eukaryota > Metazoa > Arthropoda > Insecta > Lepidoptera > Noctuidae > Omphaloscelis > Omphaloscelis lunosa. Next base: position 11,937,827 of record OU744258.1, read on the forward strand.
ATTGTGAAAACGCGGTTTAGACGTCGCGTAGCCGCGGTTAGCTCGCTTCGCACTCACAGAGAGCACGCTCACGGACCGCCTTGCTAAAAACACGCTGGCAAATCGTCAGTGTGATAACGCTCTAACTCAAAACTGTTCGATGGTTTTATAAAAAGATAAACAAACAAATGCGGGAAACTCTAGGAGGTATGTTCTAAATGGTCCATAAACTATATTTATGTGTTAGGAACTAATAATATATTTCCTATTTTTCCGATGTTAAAACCAGCAAAATAAACTGGAATCAAACGTACAATTTATTGCGGAGGCTACACTCCCACACCGCGTGTAGCTTGAACGTATGCAAAAACTATTTCAGCGTTTCAGATCGCACCTACCTTTGTTATGGAAGAATTTAGTGCCAAACCGCAGTTAGAATGCTTTCATAAAAAGTTTTATTCATTCGGGTTGGTTTTTGAATTGTATGAGAAATTCTATATTTTACACATTTTTAGGTTTAGTCATAGGTTTTTCAACATAGCATAACATAACCACACGCCTTGTCTCCCCTAAGGGTTGGGCAGAGGTACTTATAGTATACCCCCATTTCACCAGTTATGTTTATGTCCCATTGAATAGGGGGCGAGCCTATTGCCATCAACAGGGCACAAATTTAGACTCCTGGCTGCTACAAAGAAATTCCAGACAGAAAAATCCAATAACACTTTGCCCGACCTGGGAATTGAACCCAGGAGGACCTTATGCTCAGCAGTAGTGCTTGCGACTACTTTTTCTTATTTTCAACAAAAGAAAGAAGAAAGAAGGAAAATATGTATGCTTTACAATTATTTCGTAAGTGAAGATGCGGAAACCGCCGTGTCTGTCATGAACAGCAACCTGGATTTGATTGGTGAGTGGTCGCGGTTCCTTGGACTGCAACTCAACCCTAGTAAATCCCAGGCCATGATTATCTGCGGCAGGTATATGCGGAATAGGCTTGCTTGTTTAGATTGTATATGCAAACACGGTTAAAAACCTGGGGGTGACCATGGCCTCCTACTTATCGTGGACTGCCCATGATGCTCAAGTCAGTCTCAAAGTGCACTTCACGTTCCATTAGATGAAATGCCTCCATCGCTTCTTGCCCCTGAACACCAAAATCTCCCTTGCTCAAACTCTCATTCAGCACATCACAGATTACGCCGATGCCTGTTATTTGGATGCCACCGAGGAGCTTTTAAATAAACTTGAGCGTTTGCAAAATATCTGCAGGTATTCGTTTTGTTTTTAACCTTAAAAAGTATGATCATGTTTCTAACTTTCGCAAGATACTCAAGTGGCTTCCTATTCGACTACGCAGGCACTCTCGGATATTGTGTCTGCTATTTAACCTCCTTCACAATCCTAAAACTCCATCCTGTCTGCGGGAGCGCTTTTCCTACGCCCGTCCTTCTGATGTGCCTTGCAGGTCGCATCTTAGAAACCTCCTTGAGTCCCCTCCCCACTTCACTGACTTCTACTCCTACACCTTCGCTGTGCACGCGGTGCGGTTGTGGAATTCACTTCCGCCCGACATTAGGGACTGCCAAACTATTGCAGTATTTAAAAGAAGAGTGAAAGAACACTATCTTTTCACTTATTTATTTATTTATTTATATATACTTTATTGTACACCACAAAAATCATACATCATCTTCGTCATAGTTACGCAGGTATTTTTTTATATATATATATTTTTTTTTTCTTACATTATAATTAATAATATCTTAGTTTTAATTATTTTAGATGTATATATGTTTGTATGTAGGTAAGTACGTAAGTGTATTCTTATATTATTTGTTTTATTAAGTGAATTGTTTTGATTTTATGTGTTTTACTCTCTCTCTACTCATAACCACGGTGTCTATACTCTTTTTATCCTCTGTCCTATCGCAGGTATGCTTGAAGAGAAATAAGCATCACCTTTGCACGTATTTTTCTGTTCCTTTTGTCTTGTCTGTGTGTACATAAAAGTGTATTTGCAGTAAACAAGGCGCAAAGAAAAAACAAAAAATAACAAGTTCAGGGAAAATTTGCGCCACATCCACACAAAACGGCCATCGCTCAGCATAATGCTGCGACCCTATGCGAGACAGCCCCAGCGCTGGTTTTCAGCGACAGCTGGCGATGACGTTATGACGTCGACCGGTGCAGCATACAATGAGATATAAATAAGATATAAAAATAATATAAATATACAATAATTCTACATGTTTTTATATAAAATATAATATTTAAAATGGCAACATTCCGTTCAGTCGGCATCGACTCGCGCGCCGCCGACTTAGAGTAAGTAATCTGGGCGTGCAACTGTCAGAAAATTAATTTGTATGACGTTTTGATTAAAACATTATTTATTATTAATCTAGAATAGTTCGGTAAGAAGGGGTTCCCTACTTGAAATCGAATGTCGTAAGATCGAACAATACTTGCTCGAAAACGATAACTCGATTGTACTTGAAATCGATAAATTATGAGCGCGACAGTACATTACCGCGTTGCATCATAATCTCGAATAACTTTAAGCTCGAATCATTGGTAGCGCGAAGGCCAATTATCTCGAAAAATCTTCTCAAACGACCATCTAATCGATTTATCTCCTCATCCATACCTCATTTTTTTACATCCTTATGTCATTTATTCCATATTTCGTACATCGATAAGTTTAATTCCTACCTATTTGGTGAAATAACTAGGTATTGGTAATGTTATTTTATTAATATCAATATGTTATTATTACCATCATTACATTGTACTCAAATAAAAATCCTTAAAACTATTCTGATCTATCAATAAGATAAACGTTCGAGAAATGATGTTTCGAGAAAGTGAGCTGCCGATGATTCGAGCTTAAAGTTATTTGAGATTTTGATGCATCGTGGTAGTGAACTGTCGCGCTTATAATGTATGTATTTCAAGTTTTATCGAGTTAACTTTTTCGAGCACGTATTATTCGATCTTACGACATTCGATTTCAAGCAGGAAACCCGGTAAGAAGAGCCGTGGCTCCCTTCATGATGGGATAAGCAGCCTTTTTCCCTCCAGAACCACAACTGGACGTTGCATCACCGAAGGGGCTAATAGTCTATTGTAAGTGACTTCAAGAAACCAGTCGACACAAATGTTTACTTAGCAGACATTGCAGGGAAGATTGTGCGAGACATAGGTAAGTCACTTTATGTCTCAAGCTGGCTTATTCGAGCTCAAGTCAGGACATACAGACTTGCGGGTTCAAATTTGAAATACAATCGGTTGGTTGGAACTGAGAAACATTTTGCAATTGTTTTCATTATTCGACGTGTGAACATGTAAAATGTACCAAAGGCGGTTAGCCATATTAAGTGAATGGTGTTAATAACAACACTGGCTGGTTTGTTTAATCAAACTTAAAATAAACAGGCTTTATCATGGAAAGTAAATTTTAAATTCAGTGCTGATGAATCGTCTTATATTTACTGTTTAGTATTAAGGATTTTATAAATTCTGAATACTGCAACTCAATGCAATGATAGTATTCTTCCCACCATAAAATTATATAGCTAACTAACGAACCGGACTGCATAGAGGGACAGCTCCGCTCACTCATAACGAATGCAGTTAGAACTTTGAAAACCTCATAAATAGTTACCTAATCACGAGTAAAAAAGTTGGACTTTACATATCACGAGCGCCAGCGAAACTGTTCGGTAACTATAATAAAGCTCCGGACTTTTATGACCCGAAATGTTCCCCAATTTAAAGTTCTATCGTGAGCCAATGTGACATTTAAAATCCTAAATCCTTGTAAGTAGCCACTTCAATTTGTAACTGACTGTAGCAGGCTAAGTTGTGCTGCCCGGGGGCAACGTCTCCTCCCTCTAGTTTCATACAAATTGATATTTACGGTAATAGCATGAGTTTTTCAACGAGAAGGCAAAGTTAGAGGATAACAGGCTCAGTTGGATACGCTCCGGAATCCAAATGGGCAAAAACGTTGAGCTAAAGAAGTGAAAAACGGATCTACAATTTTCTACGAGCGGAATTATTCAAGATCAATTTAATGTTTTACGAGTTGGCTTCTCAGTGGGGATTTTGTAAAGAATAAAAGCGGACGGCCCTCAGTGTGGATATTACATTAACAATGGCACCAACAGTCTGCCGGAAGTGAGGTTTGGAGTGGTCACCTACTTAGCATTTATTACGGATCGTAGCTTTTAATGATTGCGTAACGTAGAAAGAATGAAAATAAAATTCATATTTGTTGTCCTCATTGCGATTGTTTTCATTATGTACCATTTCATGCCTGTGTATCATAGGCCGTAAATGAGTTTTTCATTTTAAATAGCAGTCATCGTTTGTAATTGAGTGCCCACTTATTAGGTATCCGCAATAATGCTTAATGAGAACAGTACTAAAGAGAATAATCATTATTGAAAAGTCGTTCATTTGATGGAAAGGATTAAAATAGCTGATTGATCTTTACACAACTTTCTAAGTTATGTAAGAGTGGGAAGAAATTTAGAGAAAGATTATTTAATACTGAGTCACTAAGGAAATATTAAACAGCCGAGTTCGTCCATTGACGTAACAATGTCTGCAAATACACAGACGCACACACATACAACACAAAAGGCTGATGCTCCGCACACAAACAGGGCCGCAATAAACACTTCGCGTATCCATTTCTTATTCAGCGACCTCAAGTACCCATCCCGATATTAATAACAGCCGCAGAATACGTAACTAATAGATTCAGGTGCATGATTCTGAATAGAGCTTCGTAAATACGCGTCCCGTCCGAGCCACAGTGGGTACAGTCAGCCCAATAAATTATGCGGCGGACCACAGTACCGGGACCCGAACGCCTGTCGAATCCAACGGGAACCAATTAGTCGTACTCGAGAATATTTATTTGCGGTTTTCTCAAACAAGTGAGCATCCGACACTTTAACCTCGCACACACTTCGTGACTCGACTTCTTTATGTGATAGATGTAGTGGCCGTTCAGCTAAGTGATTACGATTAATGCCCTTCTTAGAGGTGTTCTCTTTATTTGGCGCCGCACTTATCGTAGATTCGCTGCCACATGGCATGGCATGGTACATACCAAGCTGTGTTGATCTCAATAAACTTCTATGCGGATCAGTTTGTGGTGATTGTTTGAATTTTATATTCGCATGAAGTTTATTGATGAGAAGTGGAGTTAGTGACACAGCAATATAAGGAGAATTCAGGTCATTAAAATAATTCATTAAAGGCTTTTGTTGACACTGTAGTGTCGGTATCACGAGGCACGATTAATTACAACAAGTTTATTTATTTACCTATTTTTTTCAGAAAAATGATACCGAATCCAATTAAGTATCTAAATGTTACAGAGACACAATTCGATATTTCTGGCAAGAAAGGAAAATAAGCACCAAAACACAGTACCTCATAAGGAAAAATGCTTCCAAAATACCCATCGTTATCCACATTACCCATATTTCAATACCGCAATAAATAAACGGGTAACATAATTCGATAAATGCAGTCGTTTATAGGTATCTGTCTAGTTTACGTGGGTCGACTCGGCTAATATGAACCGATGTCGGCAAGTACTACCATGTCACGCACGGTAAACACGCAACCGAATATCGTTGATCCCCACATAATGCCATGATTGATCGATGTTGGCACTTACTACATTAGCCGTTGTGAAAAATATTAAAGAGGTGGCGAAAAAATGCCGCCTACTGTACCATAAGCCACGGAGTAGAGGATAAATGGAATGGTTTCTGTAGAGTATTCAAATTCGCATGGATCGCGGAGGCAAAGAATCGTCTGTCATTGGACAACCGACCGTGACAACCTGAGACTTACGTCATTTGATTCTTTGATGTTTTCTGACTGTTGTTGTCGACTGGTTACTCCATTTTACTTACTACTCTATGTTAAAAGGTGTGCGTCACGGAATTAAGTGACCTTTGCGGATTGTTAATTTAGTGCTAGTTGTGACAAATGGTTTCTGAATTTGAAAATTACTAGCTTTTGTGTAGTTATTTAACAATTTGTCGCTTTTCTAACTATGTACCTAAGTGGAAACCTAAAAATGGATGTCATGATTGATGTTGATTTTAGCTGTGGTTTTGACCAATTTTACTCTGGCATTTCAGTCATGCTTATAGACTGTAATGGAGTGTAATCAACTACCTGAAACAAACAATAAAAAGTTAAGGATACAATTAGTGTAAAATTGTTATAAAATTAATAGTTTTTGTCTTTCAAAAGTCGCGTGTAATTTTAACTTGCGTGGTAGCGACAATTTTTCATAAACAAAATTACGTTGTTTTCATATAAAGCACTACATTAAAGTAATGTCCCATCCAAGGAAAACTCAAGGGAGCTCTTTCACGATATCATAATAATATTAAAATGTTTGCGTTGTAATATCGTTCAAATAGACAAAGATATATTGGAATTTTATGCCATTAAAAAAAATTATTTTTATCGGATAAATAAGAAATATGCAGATACTCATTTTGTGCAGTAAAATAAGATTATTATCGTTTTAATTTAGGCTACATTGCTGGTCTTAAATTTTTCGTAAGCTGTGGTCAAGCTGTGCTTCATACATTTTGTTGGCACTTGCCATGAAGAGCGCCATGCCGTATGGCAAATGTTCGGATCGTGAGCAGCCACCTAAAAGCTTGTTTAAACTCAAAAGTACAGTACTGAGCTTTACTATATAAAATTGGGACACATTTAAAGCAGAAAAACTTCAACAATGTCGTCGCGAACTTCCTTCCAATTGCGTTCGTAATCACGCAGATCTTGATTACGTATTAACCTCATTTGTTTATACAAAGTAAGAGAAAAGTAAACAGCTATTTTCTTACCCCTGCTATTTTGTTTTAACCTAATTTAACTTTAGCTATTGAAGGCCCATTTTGCGTTAACGAAGTTATCGCGTAGGGTGGTATCATGTTCGTTGTTTTGTAACTGGCGATGCCATAACGTATAATGTTCCCGGGAACGGCAAATATTAATAAATTTTTGATTAAAATTATGTGAGCGCGTGCAAGCAAAATATTTGCTGTTTTGAGAGCTTAATGGAACACCCTGTTGACCTAAACGGGTGAGTAATTGATGGCAAATACGTAACAGTTGGGTTTTTTTACAGTTTCCAGTTTTACTATTATCTTTTGTGATTTTAACGAGAAGGTCCTGTGTTGTGATTGAAAATTCAGAGAACTAAACTATTCTGATTAATTTAAAATATCTGAAAACGTAAAAGTGAAAAAGGAGAGAAAAAAAAAACTTTTATTATTTTTGTATACAGAAATAAAATGGAGCTGAAATAACGTTATTATTAGAAATAACAGTAGCACGTTACAAAAGTAACATGAACTTTTATGGGCTATGTATTTTCATAGAGTTTTCCTTTCCCATTTGCCGGATTAATATAAGGGAACTAGATTGTGCGGACGTGTTCAGGGCAGGTTTAGAAAAACCATGGTTATGGCCAGACTCGTCGTTTACCGCTGGATAAATTGGTATTTATTATTATGAGTAACTTTTTTTACTACGGTAAACGTCGGATGGTAGCCCCAAATGAGGGCCGTACTTAACCCAGCTTAAACATTTCGTGTAGATAGGATTTGTGAAAACCGCTATTGAGGAAAATATTTTGGAAAAAATTCATGTATGTTAGCCACTTCTATTCATCTTTATGTCTGTGTTAGCTTTCGGTGAATTTCTTGGAGTATATATGCAGGAATGCTTGCTTCAGGTATTCTAGTCGTTGGTTCTGCAATGATTTAACACCTAGATGAACCGGCCAATATTCATGAATCAAGATCACAATCAGCAAGCGGAGCTCGTCACCAAATCACGAATTAGGCCTTCGGGATTTCGCATCCACCTAAAGGATTTCGAACGACCATGTAGGTCGCTCGAAATCCTTTCGTGGCGCATTGTGGCCAGCTTTGCAGCATCACGTTTGATAACTTGACTAACTTGGTAGGCGCATCAAATAAGATGTATTGGTTTTTGCAATCATCATATGTTGCATCTGAAATGCGGCAGCAAGGTATCAGATTCATGTTCATGTCTGCATACAGCCCTCATTTTAATTCATTGGCTGAAGCTGTTGTAAAATCATGTAAGGATCATTTGAAACGATTACTGTATCTTACCCATTTCTGCTTCGAAGATGGCTTCTTGTCGCCAACATCACGCGGTTGGATTGCTGGAAGAGAATTCGGGCATTTCAGCATTTCTGGCGACGGTTCCACAATGAGTACACTTTGCAGACAAAATCCAAGTGGTTTCATTCCAGAGGTGAAGTGAGGCCGGGGCTCTTGTTCTGATAATGGATAACGGAGCTGTTTTGTAAAATAACTAGCGGTTTTGTAAAACAGCGGATTAGACAATCCATCTGCGACACATAACAAACGTACCTACTGTTCATTTTACAAGTCCTTTATTGTTTTTTCTGTTTTCTGAAGAAACCACATGTAGCAGTTTACTATTTTTTTTAAATATTGTTTCAAAGCAACTTGAACTTAATTACTGCCAAACGCATTAATAATCAACTTATTTTGTGAATAAAAATAAAATAAAACTTGTTTCTAAACAACCACAAATATTTTAAAATGATGATCATTTACTTTGATCATTATTCTTCTCTATGTTCTTTCTCTATGTTCTAGTGAAATTAACAAAGTTTAAAATTTCAAAGCAAAAAGGTATGTAATTATAAAGTTTAAGCTCTGGCCTAACTTTTAGTACGCGTTGTAATTTCAAAAATAACTTCACTTAATTTGAAAAATGTTAGTTAGTGCTCACTTAAAATTCTTATTAGGTACGGGACGCGAATAATAACACTGAGTTTAAAGCTTAAAGGAAAATCAATCACTTGTAACTATTAAGCAGATATTTTAATTTTTTTTTTTTTTTTTTAATACTTGTGAACAATAAACATGGGTGCTGGAATAATTATAAACAAACTAACGTTGCTGATCAGTCATGAATTGTATGGTATGCCTACGGAAATCCTACAAAGAGATTTGTGCTGTAAAATACATTAATATCGATATAAAGTAATCATGCGTGCAGACCATACAAATTGGCCCGGGTGTCACCTTTGTGGTGACACCCGGGTGGAGGTCTGTCCGGCTTGGGCGAAGCATCGCCGTGTCTTCGTGGAGCGTGGAGGCCATGGTACGGTGCGAGACGGAATGGGAGGCCGTCACCTCCTTCTGCGAAGCAGTAATGCTCGCGAAGGAGAAGGCGGAACGCGTGAGGGAGAGGCAAATTTCGAGCTCCTAATCGCCGCAGGAGACGCCCTAGGCGTCGGGAATGGCAGGCCGATTCCCGGCCACCGTAGGCGCGGGCTTGTGGACGGTGAGCAATGTGTAGCTCGCCGTCCGATAAGGACCAGGCCCGGGTAGATAGCGCACCGTGTTCCACGCGCGCCTCAAAGAGATGTCAGCAAAACTGAAGGGGTCCGCTAGGGCCGATGCCTGCCGGGGTTGCGGGTTTGTCCGAAAGGTTTACCGTGACCCCTGGCAACATACAGACTTTAGTTAATAAGAGTCTGATACTCCGCCCAGAGCGGGAGAAGTTATTTGTTTGTTTTTAATCATAACCCAAACAAATGAGTCAATTTCAAATTGTGAAATAAATCATCACAACCCTTCGTCATAAAAATCCAGGGAAGCGAAACATATGTATGTCAAACAGGAACAGAAGCTAACCAAAGTCCACAAAACGTTCAAGATAAGCTTACATTTAGTCGCATAGGTGCAGCCATATATTGGATATGTCACAGGAATCCATGTCAGTGCTGAATTATGGGCCGGTCCGCCCGTATTTTGGGGTGAATTGTTAATTAAACCGCACCAATATGCCACTCACAACAGCTTAATAAAATTATAGACCCAATTTCCGATCAGATTTAAATTGCTGGTGCACGTTACGTAATTAGGTATTGCTTGTGTGCTGTATGAGCGATTCAGTAGAAGTTGGTATGAAATTATTGATCGTGCGATGAAAAATTAAAGTTTAAGAAAAGCAAAAAAAGCAGTTTTGCTTTTCATAGATTTTAGCTAGGTAAAAAACTGAATGGCAGCTAAAATATCTTTCAGGAGCAGGCTACCGTAGTTGATACCCTGGTAATATTAAATATAATTTATACAAACATACATTAAAATAAATAAATTGAAGTATCTGTTTGTCTATCTATTTGTTCCGGATAATTTCCGAAACGGCTCGATTTTTACGGGACTTTCACGGGTAGAAAGCTAATATTATAATGAGTAATTTAGGCTATTTTTATTTAAGAAAAATAAAAAAGAGTTAGGATCCACGCGGGCGAAGCCGCGGGCAGTAGCTTGTAAAATGATATTTTGTATTCAGCATTCGACACGGGGTTTAAATTTCAAATTAAGACTAGGCCAGGCACTCTAAAGATAATTTCCATGCAAACCCCGCCCAATGCACCCCACCATTCCACTATGTGCTAAACGCTAACATATCAGTAATAAAGTTGAATATCACATACGCTCCTTGGTCGTGTTCGAGCACGGAACTAAATGTATTAAGTCTCAATTCTTATTTCGTTTATAGCTTAAGTGATAATCTAGAGAAAAAATATCTTATATCTGGATAATAAACTATATTTTCTTACTGTCGATGATTATTTTAGACACAAAAGCCGAGTAATCTTGTTTTTGTTTTAAATAATCTTTGAAAAAGATATGATTTTCGAATAAAAAATGAATCGAGCGAAAATGTCCCAATTACGTAACTGTTTTATGGTAAGAAAAAGATCCAATAAATCATATACTAAAGTTTCATTTTGTTTAATGCAAATTAACATCTAGATCTAACCATAGCAATTTTTGGGGGCTTTAATTTAATCTAATATTGTTTATCCTATAATCGTCAATATCTATACAATTGACAATATGTTCAGGTTGTTTTTCATTTGTTTTTATTTATTTATTTAAACTTTATGCACAAGTAAAAAAAAAAAATGTTGGGACAAAGGCGGACTTAATGCCTGAGGCATTTTCTTCCAATCAACTTTCGGTAGATGCAGTGACAAAAAATACTTAACAATAAAATACAAGAATAAATACTAATACATATAAACAAACGTTTTATTGAGTACTTATTTCTTACAATAGGTACAAGTAATGTTTCTCCTTGAAAAAAAATAAAATAAAATAAATCGAGTTGTTCCAGATGGAGTTTTCATCCGAGTCAGAAAAAGGTACGTACATTAAAGGACCGTATTATTTCATATTTTAGTCGCTTTGCAACGCTGCAGCTGTTGCAAGTTGATTTATGTTGGAAAATGAGAGCCGAGGGATAACAATAAGTTGAGGACCGAAGAATTATGTAAGGAAGGGAGAAAAAATAACTGTAGCTCGCAATATGGCGATATTTAATATTTGTGGATGAAGCTGTTGGACGGGAACACGTTTTTATTATTACAAAATATTAGTAGTTTTCATTTAATGTTTATTTTTGTTTGTCTGCCGAAATTTTGTCCTTTTTAAATTCTTGCTGATTGTGTAAGATTTGGGTTGATGAAATAAGTTAAAGCTAAGCAGGTGAAAAAAAATCGAACGGTAGGTATTTTGGGACGATGAAGGTATCCTTTTCTTCAATAAGTTACTATAAATTCAATGAACTCTAAAATAGATTGAAACCAAATGAATAAATAGCAAATAATATCTACGTTACAGCTAAACAATTAGTGCTGGTACCAAACGTCTAATTTCATAAAAAAAACCCAGTATCTATTGATCTAGTACGACATGCCACTAAAACTAAACTCGGGTACAATATTATCCATTTATAAAATCAACAAAACCATTTCCAAAAATTAAGCAACAGTAATACGGATAATTTTGCGTAGTTTCCTAAAGATTGGCACATAGCCCTCGGCTCATAGCCATTCTAAACAGCAATTATGTGTCCCAGTTATCTTGTACTATCATTATGTAATATTTTGAGAGGCCTGCCAATGAGTTTAGTTTGCAAGCGTGAACCGATCGCGGCCATTACAGGCGCTGATAACGGCTGAAAGTTTCAGTTGGATACGAGACGGTTCGTGGGCCAGAGTTCCTTGTTCAGCGATAGTTTGAATTTTATGGGTATGATTTATTTTCTAGGTAAGTGTGCATGAGGTTTTTGGAATGATGGTCTTTAATGCGGCTTGCGGTAGGAGTAAATTGGTAGAAATCCTCGCGTAACGAAAAAGTGTTATACCCAAAAAAGTCAGTTTCAAATGTCAACAATTTTTGATACTTGACACTTGAGACTATACTCGATGGCTTTGTATTAATCCTATACTATAAACCGAGCAATATTTGTATATAGATATATTTGTAATCATGTTCACGAAAACGGCTCTATCAATTTTAATGAAAGTTGCAATATAGGGGTTAACGGGGGCGAAAAATCGATCTAGCTAGGTCTCATATCTGGGTTCGATCTAGCTCGGTCACCCAAAGTTTATAAAAAGAATAATGACATGGCAGCATGGAATTAGTATGTACTTTCCTAAACTATTAAATGAGCATTCTCTATTTTCACTAGAGCAGCGCTCGGTTCCCCAGGTACTACATAACATACAGTGCAAGGAACTTCGTTCCAACCGGGTGTCCCACGACACCTCCCGACTTTTATTTTTATATGCATTTTTTTAAAATCCCGTGTATTCTTATGAAAAGTTATAATTGAAGAAGGAATGTATATCCGTATACTTACGGATTTCCAATCAAATAAAAAGTTTGGAAAATCAGACTGACCTTGTAGTAAATAAACGTCGAACTTTTATCTATCAGCTTGTCTAACTAGACAGCATTTTTAAAGCATATATTTTCGTGGAGGAATTCAAGCAACATTTCCATTTAAAGTGAAGGAGAGCTGGCAACCGGTCAACGCAAGCAAAATTGAAAACTTTTTTAATACATCACAGTTGCACGAGGATTTGAAAAATAGCTATTTATGTAATACAGATACTTCTGCGGGATTCCATTCGACCAGTCTGAGACTGCAGTAGGTAGTACACGAGTCTATTTTATATTTAAGTGAAAACTTCTTTAGGCGCGTTGGACATTTTTGAGATGGGACTAAACCATTGACTTCGCGATACTGCTGTAGCGCAATTTTCCGACACCGTATATAACGTAATTTACCGACACCGTGGAGTAACAGACATCAACGCGTTGATTACCGCGGTGCCGATTTTTTTTTTCAATTTTTCACTTCTGTCGGCACTCCCAGTATGCCACTTTTTTTTCGGCCGTTTACGATATCACTAATTTTTTTCGGTCCACAATAAATTCGTAAAAATATATACCTGAAAAGTGAATAAAATGTATACTTAATTTAAATTTATTGAGAACATTGTGCTCCTTTCGAGATAGTTAAAAATGCTTAATTTCATCATAATTTTCCATCTGTAAATGTATTAAAACCAGCACTTACTTTCCAAGCAGTACCTACTTATCAATGTGTAACTAAAAAAAAATACCAATACCGACTCCCAGAACAAAAATCTCTACTTAACAATTCATTGTACAACGTAGCACTAGTTACAGTTTTATTTCATAACCAATTTCCAATATTATCGGAAGCCTCCCAGTAGCACTTCGCTGTTTAATCTTAGGGCTTATATAAAATTTATTAAAGGTAAGGTTTGGCAAAAAACGCGAAAGAAAAGTAGAATTCAGATTCAGAAATGAAATGAATACGGGCTTGAGGCGTTTCGTCGCCGATGAATAATTTATTTCAGAACTGGGTTTTCACGAAATTACTTGCCATCTCATTTGAAAGAGTGTGCCGACGTTTGCTGAAGCGACTGTTAATACTGTACGCAGCTCTTTTTATATTTATATTGTTTTTTTGAAGAATGTTATGACATGGAATGGAGTGTGTTGAGAAGATTGTATTAGTTGTATTAGGTGTTTTATGATTGAATGTAAGTACATGCCATGATGAGGAAGTAATAAAAAATAATTATTGGGACTCGCACAGGAAGGTCATAAACTAAATAGAATAACACAAAAAAATTAATGATGATCATCATCTGCCTAGCTTTGATGATGGTAATAAAATAAGAAGAAAAAATGAAGGTGAAATGATAATCACGGAGATATTACCTGGGTACTTTCAGATGATAGTTACGTATATTCTTTTTTACAATTTACTTCAAGACAGTCAATTGATTTAGGCGTGACCTTGCGGAAATCCATTATAAAATACAATAGATGTGGATATATTTAGTAACTTTCCACTATTTCGAAAGAGCCATAAAAAAAACCCTGAAAGAAATCGACACGTGTTTCACCTCTCAACGAGGCATCCTCAGGATGACGATTGACTTGTCACGAACTAGAACACGGCGTGTTGCCACACCGACCCCGCTTTCAGCGGTCGGTGTGGCAACACCGTTTTTTTTTTGGCTCTTTAGAAATAGCGGAAAAGTTACTAAATATATCCACGTCTATTGTATTTTTTAATTCACTTCAACAGTAAGAGAAGCCCTCTCATCCCGGTGTTTGAAAAAGAAAATCATCAAAAATAATAATACCTCTTTTGCATTCGAACTTGAATTTTTTTAAAACTATTTTCATTCAAAGGGAAACTATAGACCTACATTATAATTTATGTAGAAAGCATGGTGTTGTGTGTAGGGATTTTAGCTTTCGACACTAAGGTTTAATGAATGTCTCGCTGTTGTGAGGGGGTGTTTTCTGTAATACAAGGAACTCTTAAGTACAAACACCTGTTAGTTTCCCATTACAAATAATCCTATTATTCAATTTTATGATAAGGGACGGACTTTGATTGCCGTTATTGTTGTCGATGGGTTAATTTGTGGGCAGAATGACAGGATATTAAAGTTGGAATAACTTATAGAAATTTATTAATATGTTTATATTTTCAAGGCAAAGGGAAGCTTTATGATAGACAAATGATATTTATGATATTTGACAAATGATTGACATTTTTATTCTTATTGAAATAACTATGATGTATGTTCCAATTTTATTAGTTTCTTATTTAATTTATGTAATTTTGCATGCTAGTTTTAGCGAATTGTTTTAGAACTTGTTAAGAAACCTGACCATCTCTATGTGCTGCAATTCTTGCAAATAAAATTTCATTTAATTTCATTAGAATTAGACTAGCTAGGAGCGATATGTAGAGTCTATTTTATTCTTGCTTTCTGATGCTCAAGATTGGAGATTGCTCAAAGTTGTCGTCAGTGCACTAAGTGCGTTAGCCATATAGAAAAAAAAAAAAAAAAAATATTGACTGTTTTTTGGTCTAGTGGTCGCAAACGCTATTGCTGAGCATGAGGTCCTGGGTTCGATTTCCAGGTCGGACAAAGCATTATTGGGATTCTCTAACAGGAATTTCTCAGTACCAGCCCGGAGTCTGGAATTGTGCCTGTTTGATAGCAATAGGCTCGCCCCATTTTACATGGGACTGAAAACGTAACTGGCGAAATGTGGTTGTACAAAAGGTACACCTCTACCCAACCCTTCGGTTAAACTAGGCGTGATGTTATTTTATGTTCTACAAAAATAAAAGTGAACACAAAGCTATGTTAACCTAACCTTTAAAATGATAACACAACATTTTTATCAAAATAGTAACCCAACTCCCGTCTAACTAGCCGCAACTGTTGAAGTTCACACATAAACAAGGAAAATTAACCATAACATGAAAATGAGTTGCCGGCTCCTCCATACCTTACGTTACCTACAGGAAATGGCAGTAGAACACTTGTTAGGAGCTACGTTACCAATTAGAATGGTGGATTTCATTTCCTGTAAAAGGTAAATCTAGGTAGATATAGGTAACCCTTTTTTTGTGTGGGAAATTATCTAATTGCTCTGGGCGGAGCGGGAGGCTCTTACTGACTAAAACTCACCCATGTTCCTTCACTTGCCATGTTGCCAGGGGCCACGGTATCCCTTTCAGACTTCCCCGCAACCCCGGCAGGCATTAGCCCTCGCGGACCCCGTCAGTTCTGCTGACATCTCTTTGAGGCGCGCGTGGAACACAACGCGCCATCGACCCGGGCCTGGTCCTTATCGGACAGCGAGCTAAGGTTTTGAATTGTTTTATTATTGGATTATTGTTTCAAAAATTTCAAATACATACATTTTTTTATTTACTGTACCTTTAAAGTACTTGTAATTTCGGACGAAGCACAACTTCAATAGTGATATGGGACAAAATAAGATTTTTTTGAAATGTGGGACAAAATTTCAGGACGAACGAAGAATAAATCAACCAAAATAACTGCTGGGCCTATGGGTACCGACGTCATGCATAAAGCAGCGGGTTTTCCAGTACATACCAATGCAGGGTGATTTACGGAAAGAAACATTTATAATGTTATACCTACCAGTTTCTTTAAGTGTGAGCGTATAAGTTAATACGAAGCAATTTTACCCGCAACGATCGATACCGACTGTCTTTACTGGGAACCTGCGTCTTCATGTAAGCAACCAAGTCTATAAAAATTCAGGAAACTTACAGAGCTTCGGATATTCATAACTAAAATTAACACAAGATGCCATAAAAACGCCAAGTCATAGGTCTCGAGTTCGAAACTGAAGCACGTACCTCTGACTTTTTCGATTCATGTGTGTATTGTAGATACAATTATCACTTGCTTCAAAAACGGTGAAGGAAAACACCGTGAAGAATATTGCCAGAGAGATATTTCTCGTCGGCATGTGAGGCCAAGTCAGAGGCCCATGGGCGGCTTTAAAACTCTGAGACCAGGTTAGTCACTAACCACACGAAACAGAAGAATAACACTAAATAATTTAGTAAAATTTAATTAAAATAAAACGTAAATCAAACAAACCACCTAAAAGCAGACAGATATTCATTGGGGTGCTCATAACGAATTGCGTGATTGACATCAACCATTCGTCATTCTTAATTAAAATGAGAACCCGGTTTCAATATTGCCCAATACCCGATGAATGACAGCCACTCAAACCATTCCCCCGTGAAAACGATTTTCTTACAATTTGAAGAACATTATTCAACACGCGAAATATAGGCTCGGTTACCGCAAAGTATTATTTACCTAAACAAATGGTCTAAATTGATTAGGAAAATCGTGGAGTTCTTTTAGATTCATGAAATTAGAGAGACTGTTAAACGAAGTGATCGTAAAACCTAGCCACGTTTTCCAACTAAGTTTCAAATTAGGGTTTCGTGGCGTAGCCGAACGATGTTCCCAATGAATGTAAATAAAATAAACTTTGTTTTTATTTGCAGTTTTAGGAGTATAGTTTGCCACGCCATTTTGTGCATAAATAACAAGTGTCCAAGTTTTAAAGTATCGCCTGAAAGTGTAGGTAACTAACTAGGAGGCAGAAATAAGAAATCAGCGTGCAAAAAAATACTGCTATTATATTTTCTTTTTTCATAAAATATGAAGTAAGCCAGATGTTTCTACAGTATCTTTAAGATATTAGCAGTGCAAACTTTCTTCAGTCTAAAATTGACGAAGAAACTTAAGCCTTAACGCAAGTAGTTTGTATTTCGATGTCCCAATTACGGCAAGCAATAAAAGTTTTCTACGGGACGCTACGTGACGCCGATACGTAGACGTTACGTGTGACGAATGGACAATACCGAGCCGGTGGTGATACCAGGATTAAGTTTTGGGGAGTTTAGAAATTTTACAAAAGTACCTACCCACTTACTTTTAGTTACTAGGCAGGTAAAAAAGTGAAAAACAGACAAGAGTTTCAGTTCCCGTCTGTTTTTCGACTCTTTTCTCTCCAGAAAATAATGTATAAAAAATGACTTCACCGTCGTCTAGGATTAAAAGGCCACTTTTCAGCTTGAGCTTACATGAATTTCTTGCATTTCTACTTGTGCCTTCGTCTTGACCTCCATCTCGACCTCCGTCTTGTCCATGTACATTATTATACATGCCTTTGCAAGGTAATCCAAAGTGTCTCCACGTGTTTATCGTAACAGAAACTGAATAATAATAGTGCTTTTAGACATTAAGCTGATGACCTTCCAGTTCGAGTACGAACCCTCATTACAGCACACTTTGTGGTGATCAAGCAACGTCAACTGTCATAGTTTGTACTAGTGACTGAGCCACAATGGCTTGTCTGTTTGTTGGAATGCAGTACACATTGTAATCCAAATAGCCTTAAACCCTCTGGTACGTAACTGTAGAACGTATCTACTTACATTAATGAGATACCTCTTCCTTAAACACATCATCTTCCTGGGACTTGTTTAATATAACCGACAATTAATATAACATATTTGTTAAAAAAAAAAAAAACAAAATTGGGACAGTTTCACATGTGGCGTTCAAAACATTTTTTTAAATTTATCGCTTGTGGCCTGTCGCCTATCGGTTTAATTAAATAGGGCTCTGCTTATTGTACGGATCTGTCATCTATGGATTATATTAGGTAAGAGCAGCATGAAAGCCTCGTATCAAGCCTAAATTGTGCGTTGAGAGATCCGTTTGTTAAGTACATTGCTACCGATCATTGTAATGAAGCATATGAAGGCTTGTTAAATTAGGTCCATTTTGGAATATGTGGCGATAATATTATGGCTGCGCTAAATAAATCGGCAAGAGATACTCTATTCATGTCAATAGCAATTCCTGTGACACATTTTCCCGATAACGGCTTATTTTAAAAAGATTTGAGATTTTTTGTATAGACACCTGGTAGCCCCGAAACTCTTCCAATAAAGGTACCTACGTGTTTCGTCCTCACATAAAAGTGAATTGAACAGAATGTTGTAACACTTTGGGAAATGAAGCCACTTGAGCTTTTATCGACGTTTTTTACTTTGATACGTCTCTGTTGACGTGATATGACGGGGACGAAGTTTGTGTAACTTTATTTTTATTAAGTTAAAGTACATTATTAGAAAAGTTCTTCGGAGAGCTTTTGGAAATCTTAAGATGCTTAAATACTCATTATTATTCATCGTTTCAGCCAAAAGACGTCCACTGAGGATACTACGACCTCAAGCACCGCTACTTCGACCGGTTATGTGCTTCCCGCATCGGGATTTCATTCCTTTACAAGTCATCGGTCCACCTCGTGGGAGGCCTTCCTACGCTACGTCTTCCAGTACGCCGTCGCGACTCCAGAACCTTTCAGCCCCATCTGTTCTGCGAGCAATGTGCCCTGCCCATTGCCACTTAAGTTTGCCAATTTTTCGGGCTATGTTGGTTAAATTGGTCCTCTTATGATCTCTTCATTTCTGATTCGATCACGTAGGAAAACTCAAAGCATAATTAGCCCTCTCCATTGCCCTTTGGGTGACTTTTAGCCTTCTAATAAGGCCAATTGTGAGCGACCACGTTACAGTGCCATAGGTCATCACTAGCAACACGCACTGGTCAAAGAATTTCGTCTTAAATGCTAGTGTAACATAAATCAAACAGAAAATATACCTAGACTATTAAAATGGCGAAAAGCATGGCTAGTACTCGCATCTTTTAAAAAGCTAAGTTCAAAGTGTGTTATTGGATTTTTCCATCAGGAATTTCTCAGTAACAGCCCAGAGTCTGGATTTGTGCTCGATTGATGGCAATAGGCTCGCCTCCTAATATATGGACTTCAACATAACTGGCGAAATGTGGGTAAACCATAGGTACACCTCTGCCCATCCCTTCGGCGATTTCTGGCCATGTTATGTGTTACTTGCTTCATTCGTTAGTAATTTAGATAGATAATTGATTGCTTTTTTCTGCTTCTGACCTTTCGTGAGATTAGATATATCTTAGAGTTTAAAAAAAGGTTTTAGATGGTTTGGGTTGAAATACTAGAGTAATGGGCCCAATCTACAATTTAAAATGTTTTTCAAATAAGATTGAACAAAATAAAAAGTATTTATGACTCTGATGCGTGGTGTTTTCGTAACTGGATGCGAATTTCGATAAGCAAAGTAGAAATAAAAACAAGTTTTCCAAAGCATGTATAAACCTTATGGAATTTATGTAAGCCTCTGAAATAAGCTCTCGAAGTTGTAAAGAACGGCTCACTTATTTAGTTTTTCTGAGACTACGAGCTTTTTCACAGAAAATATCAAATAATAAAAAGAAACAAGGATTCTTTCTTATTATTTCAGAAATGTAATAAAAATCTATGCGCCTTACTGAAATTTTATTATTTTTGTTAATGTAAAAAGAAAATTAAAAAAGACTTGAAAATGAGTCTGACTTGAAATAGATGACTTACAAATTACAAATAAATAATTTCAAAGAAAAAAAGTAATATTTGATTTTACTTCGAAAAAGGTTGAAAATTCTGAGATTGCAGTCCACATGTCTATAATAATATTAAGCCTGTACACGTTATGGACATAACAATCGATTGGCGAGCGTCGATGGACAAATATTAGCATGGACATAATGACAAAACCACAGAGTCAATGGGATTGTCGGGCGTGCGGTCCGATTTCAGTCTATTGCGTGCCTCTATACATTTGTGTTAGTATAGGATTAGTAAACATATCATTATTATTGATTGATTGATTGTAGCAATCGATTAGGTTTATTACCAGTGGAGATTATAAATGGATGGAGTTAGCTATATACGGTGCCGTCTCGATCTTAGGTGGCTGATCACTATGTATCCAGGGCCATGTGTGATACTATCTGGCCGCGCCACAGTAAAATATTAAGAAAAACATATTTCTTGATAAATTGTACCATTGATATACTCTATAGCTGTGCAGTTTCACCTGCATAAGTTTCGATCTCGTAGGAATATCGAGATAGAAACGTGTGCTGTCAGGGTGTGGTTCGGGGACTGCCGTCAGGCACAAAGTTCTTGAATTTACATTTTGACATGATATCGGCTTTAGCACCCTCGAGAACTATGACTACGACACCCATGACGAAAAATTTGAAAACTTTCGCAGCCGCTATCTTGGGTTTACATTTTGACCAAATTCACACCTTTTCTCTCTCTCTTTTCGGCATGCAGTGTACTCGGGTTCGATGTGTACAATTTTATCCCACGACACTGTAATCACTTTACTCTATTCTTTTTTTTTCTTTTGCTTTTTTTTCTGCCGACGTTCTCGATCTCTATCTCTCTTTCTTTATCTTTGAATTAGAAGAAGGCATTCGCAAGTATTAACAATTTTTAGCGTGACGATTTCTGAGTTTACAAGCCGCGTTAAAGAACTTCGTTCCAAAAAGTACCTATCCTATATCCTAACTCAGTTCATGGTCTACTCATATTCCAAATTTCATTCAAATTAATTAGCCGTTTTAGTGTGAAAGCGTAACAAACAAACAAAATAAAAAACTTTTTTCTTTATAATATTAATTTAGATGTACGGTACGTGTAATGAAAAAAATTGTACCTCAACGAATCATGAAATATAATATAGTTTTGATAGCGTGGCTGGGGAATCTAGGTACTCCTTGACTGCGTCAACACGGTTTTTGTGAAATTTAGGCGCATCTGAACATAGTAAACGCCAAAAAAATTGCGAAAATTGTTCTCTTTTGTGTCCTATACAGGAAAAAAATCTTCTGCTGTTCCCTACATTTATGTTCGCATAACTCGTCGAAATTTAGGGAACAGCAGATTTTGTTTTGGCGCTTTCAGGTTTGGTCTCATAATAAAAGTTGTTCATAATGATGAGTAAAGTCACGTGTTTAAGTTTGCGCACTGGTTAAAAACTTACTCTGAATAAAAAAATTCAAAAATCTTATTACTTTAGAAATTATAGCCCTGTGTTGGTGGCGCGGCCAGGGAGTATCGCACCAGTGCCACGCCACTGCTCCTTATACCACTGATTAGGTTAATAGGGACAAAGAGTAAGGCTCGTCTCGAGACTCGTCTGAAATAAGTCTTCTAGGTACTTATTAGCACTTGTAATTAAGTTGAGTTTCTTCTTCTTTGTTGATAAGAAACTGACATAAAACCTACGTATTTTGAGAAAGGATAATAACTAGGTATAATGTAGCAAAAGATTTTCAAATCTTTTTTCATATTTTGGAAATATGACATGCATTTTACTGGGAACCCTAATGTTTTTCATGATCTAGTCACGCTTAGCAAAGCTCTTAATTCACGTAAATAAATACTAAAATATTGTTTAAGTTAGCATATACATAGGTGCCAGCTTATAATTTACGTTAGTACCTACTGAAACTCACATAGAGTTATGTATCTCACTGAAGTTGTCGAATTTCTGGTAAATTATTGGATAACCGCAAAGCCATACACGGTGGCCACATACTAGGAAACTGTTTCTAAGTTCATATATTTCGTTATTTTACCTCTAGTGACTTTTATGGGTCTTACACGAGTTTAGAAATGTTTTTCCTGAGAGGTCAGCAAAAAATGATTGAATAAACTTTTTCCTTGTAAAATTAACACAAAAGGAAAAATTTCGATGTATATTTCTTAGAATTTACTACTACTAATTTACCTCTGAAACTTCTTAAATCGAACCTAAAATAACCTACGATTGAACAATTTAGAGTTTTTCTATTAGATGGGCTTTTTAACAAATGTTTTTAACAGTAAAGATATAAAAACATGATCGTAACATTAAATTAATTTTGATGTATTCCAATCATGTACTTGATGAAAAAAGCACTTTCTGCCAGTCTATTACCTACAATACGATTCACTATCATTCAGGGTTACACAAAAAGTAACCCACTGGACCTAGTACGGACGTGTACTTAACGTAAATTCGAACGATAAAAAATTTAAAATAATTATTAAATATTTGGATGACTGAGCTTTGCTCGGTTTTTTTTGAACGACGTTTTCTAAATATGAAACCTAGCTAGATCGATTTATCGCCCCCGAAACCCCCCTTTTTTGTTGGGTGGGAAATTATCAAATAACTTCTCCCGCTCTGAGCGGAGCGGGAGGGTGTGTCGGACTCTTACTGACTATAACCCACCCGTGTTCCTAGTTGCCATTTTGCTGGGGCCACGATCTCCCTTTCAGACTTCTTCGCAACCCCGGCAGGTATCGGCCCTAGCGGACCCCGTCAATTCTGCTGGCATCTCTTTGAGGCGCGAGTGGAACAAAACGTGCCGTCGACCAGGGTCTGGTCCTTATCGGACGGTGAGCTACCCATTGCTCACCGTCCGCAAGCCCGTACCGAAACCCCGTGCTTTTTAAATTTCATGAAAATCGTTGGAGCCGTTTCCGAGATTTAGTTTATTATATATATACATATATACAAGAATTGCTCGTTTAAAGGTATTAGATAGAATTGGTTTTAAGACTTTATTCATATTCATGGGTGATAGATATTACTTGTGCTTGCCGCATAAAAGAAAATGCTATAGGATAGGTTGTTGTATTTTTGATTAAAAAAATCATTCTAATTTTCATTACGTTTACTTCGCGCTAGATCATAAAGTTCTGTTCGAAATTCAAACGGGAATAATCACTTGGGAACCTAGTCTGCCCGCAGCTGAAATCAGAACTAACCGTATGCCGCCGTCTTGTCGTTTATGTAAGGTCAAATTAAGTATAGAATGATTTAATTAATTAATATTAATATAAGAATGAATCATTTCAAGATTAAATTATTATATACTTGGATTTAATATTTTAAATATTACACTATAGAATTAAGCACGCCAGCACCTCTAGACGCGCGCAGACTTATCTTGCGCGCACTCTATTAAAATAGTACATATACTAGTTCCATCTTTGTGTAGGTCACAACAAAAAATGTGCAAAAAATGTGCTCTAAAAAAAGAGTGCCGAGTATAGATAAATAAAATACCAAAGAGTACAATTACTTATTTCTATTGTCCCGTTTGATTTTATACTCTTGAACGTGCAGTAACAAGCACAATACAATAGATAGGCACAATGAACGAGGGTTGAGAAGGGTTGGCCACTGGATCCTTAACGAATTGTTATTTTGATGCATTCATTCGGAAAAACAATCGGGGCTCGTGAATTGAAGGGACAGAATTAAAGATTTGGTACGGTTAACGGTGATTCGGGACTTGGTAGTAGGGAAAAAAATATTCTCTTTTTTTCTTGTACAAACAATCTTAAATATTGACTTAAGTTTTCTCTGAACTATGAAAATATTTTCTTTGTAGTGGAAAAAAAAATGTTGCTTAAATTCCAAATAAAGTATCTTATATATTTTCAAAATAAAATCAACAAATACCGTGGGAAAATTACCAGCTTTGAAAATACCTGCTTGAAATGGTTTACGAAAACTTGTTACTAGTTTACAGTTATCATAACAAACCAGTTTCAATTAAAAAGCATAATATTATCTGAGTAGGCAGGTACTTAGTCACAGATCGAATGATGACGTGTACATTCAGTAAATAAGTAAGTTCAAAAACTAAAACACTACTACTGAAAAATCACGCTCTAAAAAGTATGAAACAAGAAAATATTGCAGACAGAAATCAAGATATAGGTACAAAAATGGTCAAGACAAGCTGTGGTCGCATTATAATTTTGTCGGTACAGGCATGCGACCACGGCTTTCGGCTGTCACTTATTCATATTCCATTCCTGGTGATGTGGCAATAATAATTTGTTTATTTACGGTACATCGAATTGATATATGGCCCATGAACATTTGTTCCATTTAGCGTAAACCTGAACATCCCCAAGACAACAGAAACATAAAAAATATATTTTTAAGTTAAGAGAAAAATTGTTCCAATCTGTATAATAAAGTAATCGTGGGCGAGAGCTCTCCGCTGAGGTGCCAGTTAACGCCTTCAGGAGGGTTAAGTGAGGATAATTTCCCTTTGCGTGCCCACTCCTAATGACGAGTAGGAGCTATGGCCGGTGGACAGTAAGTTTAGAAGGTCCACTAGTGACAAAAAAAAAATTGTAGAGAGAAAAAATCTAAGTAGAAGTATTAGGTATTTTGTCAATTAAAAAAGAAAACAAGTTAATTTGCGCCTAATATGATGTGGCGCAGAGAATGTCAGGCTAGTTAAAAATAAACTACTAAATAATCTACTGAGTGTCTCTCACCAAGGAACACTGAATCATTCTCTACAGGAGGACCTTCACTGTTGTCGTGTTGTCTCTGTAATATTATTAATTTATCGTGTTATTTTTAACAAAAGGTGAATTGTAGCTGTTATTTTGATCTAGCAAATAAAAAATCTGAGTTTAGTCTATTAAAGACTCATTTGCCATTTTGAGAATTTAACTAAACCTTAAAAAATAACTTGATAATGTACTTAGCTTGTAAGTGTTATGTAAATAGCGTTATGAATTTGAAATAATTACGTAATAATGGATTAATTGTTTAGGAGGAGCTCGTGGCTAAGTAATAACAGCCGCATGGGTCCGATGCATCAGGTTAGGCTACGCTTGCCCGGGGTTGGGACGTAGATGGGTGACCATCTTTACACACCGAGACTCCTCCGTGCTTTGAAAAGCACATTAAGCCGTTGGTCCCGGTTGTCATTCGTAGATCTTTGACAGTCGTTACGGGTCGTCAGAAGCCCGAAAGTCTGACAACCAGTCTTACCAAGGGGTGACGTATTACCCAGTTACTGGGATGTGGAGGGCAGATACGCAGTCACTCCATGTCAAATACTGTCTGATATTCAGCTGCATCTGGTTAGACTGAAAGCCGACCACAACATAGTTGGGAATGGGCTAAGCAGATTGAATGGATTAATGGTTTAGATTTGTTGTTCTGATCAGTGTTTGCAACTTGTGTAAGAAAGTGTTAAAGGCACATGAAGATGATAAACTCAGAAATGTGCGCATCTTCAAACAGGTGCAGATAATGGGAACACCACAAAGGTAAGAGCTACCTATCATTATACCAGGGTAATAAATAAATAACCATAAGTTATTAATCTCACAGAAATGGTAATCACCTTACTTGTTAGTGTGAGGAAACCTGAGATATATTTCTCGACGAAAGTGAAACCAAGTCAGAGGCCAATGAGCCGCCTATGGGCCTCTGACTTGGTTTCACATTAAAACTATGACACCAGATTAGTCATTAACCATACGAAATGAAGAAGAAGTGGAGCTCATTATCATAAAAACGCAGCTAGGAATCGACGATAGTTTTTTACTGTCGTATTTTTGTGAATATTAAAAGAAAGTTTTTATGTTATCTCATTAGTATCTTTGATAAGAATGAAAACAGAATAAAAATGATAATTGGATGGTTGGCAATCAACCATCCAATTATCATTTTTATTCTGTATGGGTAGGTACCCATGCCCATAATGCGAAAGCAGTATACAGAGTATTATGAATCTTCTGACTTATCTCCTTTGCGGCACGAGGGAGCCAGGGAGCAACGCACCCTCCCTTGGAGGGGCAATTTCGATTTTCTTCGTCTTGAATATATTTTTTGTTTAATTATTCTTTTTTTTTGGTTCGGTTACTAATCGTAATGCGAAAAGGGTAATAACTTTAAAATAGAGGGTAATTGTAAAAATTTTGAGGAAGATCGGTTTCCAGATCGGTTGTTTAAAAAAAAAAGGTTTTTTTGATTGTTCCTTAATCATTATTTCATTTTATTTATTATATTTTAGTCATTTTAAAACACAAAAATCAAGTAAAGATAAGATCAGATAAATGTATCAAAAGTAATGTCGTTGCAAAAAAAAAAAAAAATTGGAAGTGGAAATGGTTGTCATTTCCCACGTTCTGATTGAGAAAAATGGGTTCTTCCTGTAACGCGTTAGTGAAGGGTTTGTGAATTTATTACGATCCTTAAGTTCCCATAGTAACCATACATCTTCTGGCTGGTGCTTACTTCTCTCAGATCCAGTATAACGACGTCAGGATTTATGTGACACGGTTCCAATGTCAGAGTATAACTGAACGTTAAGCTTCTATGTTCTGTGTTATGGGGTTTGGTTTCCGCATTTAGTCCGTCAGGTGGACCATTGTGCGTGGAACGTTAAGCTTCCACAAATCCCAGATTCGCCGGTTGACCGGAACAAATAGGAGAGCAACCATATTAAAGTAAATTTTCCAAGCTTTGCTTAATAACCACCACACTTAGCACTCTCCATTTAACAAGGAGGTAGTTTGAGTGCCAGCAGTTGGATAATGTTTCCACTGCTGGGACACCTCCTCCTGCCGCCTCCTCTCTGTGAGAGGGAGAACAATAAAATTATATAAGTTGTTTAAAAATTAACCTTACCATCTTTAATAGGTGCTTTAATCCATCGAACTGAATAACTTTTACCATGTGACCAACTTTGAAATCGCGAAAAAAGATCAGCTGTTCCATAGTAAAGTTTATTACTAACTGTTCTAAATTGTATGGGACAGCTGATTTTTGAAGTGAAAACTCTTTAGGTACGTTGGGCATTTTTGAAATGGGTAGAAACATTTGAACTCGCGACACCGTTATCGACACCTCATTTTTGTAAACGTGATTGTGCTCTTTATTTATATTAAGTTACGGATCAATGTTCTATGCAAGTATTTTCTTGTACAAGTTTTCACGTCGGCACTCCCGGAGTGCCACTGTCTTTTTTTGTGATTTCAAGTTTATTGAAAGGTTAATTTTTAAACACCATAATTAGGCACATTTTATGTGAATCAACACGAAGTGATGATCACAATACCAATTTTGAAAATACAGATGCCCATTCTCTTGATCATCTACGAAGCCCACGGAGAGCAAAGAAACAAAAAGACGCTTAGTAGCGTGCAATAATGTACCTAATGTCAAGCCAAGTTCACAAGACTAATGTATCACATAAATCAAACATCGCAATGAACTTGAAAACTGTGAATCCGATAAGTCACACATGATTTTCATTATCTCTAGCTAAACGCTGTAATGGAATGTCCACATCGCAGCCCCGTGCGAGATATTTGCCTTAATTAAAACTTGTCCCAGTCCAGTGAAACATGGATTTAAATAACTGCTGGATACAATAGAGCTGCTTGTTGCGAATTTTTCGATTCGTGGCAAGTTGAAAACAAAGGTGTCCGTTGCAAGTCTGTAAAATAAAAACGTATCATCAGCAATAGTTAGATCGGCACTAAGTTATGAACATCCCTAAAAGTCAATGACGCACCCTATAAAAATATTTTCTTTTGATTGTGACCCACTGACTAATCAAATTTTCTATTCAAACCATTTTACCTTGGGTAGTTTCTGACAATGTTTTATTACCCTAAGATCTAGCCCAAATCTATACGCACTCACCTACTTCATGACCGTCTTCGTCGTCAATATTTTCAAATGTCTAGCGAGTGTAAATCTGAAAGTAGCATAATAAGCCTATAAAGTTCCTACTACTGGGACACAGGCCTCCTCTTTTATGACGGGGAGTGGGCCGTAATCCACCACGCCGGCACAGTGCGGGTTGATGGATGTCAGTCACATTTTTTTGTTCGCGGACCTTCACCGTTTTGAGAGTGGTGATGAAATAATTTACACAAAGTAAACTGCCTGCCTGGGTTCGAACCTACGACCTACAACTCGTAAGTCGCGGCCGTTTTTACTAGGCCACCATTGTTTTCAAAGTAAAAATACAAATCCATCTAGTTAATCTTTACATCTTGGTTAGCGCGCTCGTGTCCAGTAGCCGAACAGTTTGTCTTACAACGGAACTCATTAAGTTACGAGCAATATCGAATCGGTGCTTCTCAGCCCGTTAATTGGCGCAATGTTCATTGCGTAATAGCTCCTCATCTTGCTAGGATTTCAGCTTGAATTATTTTAAAACAATGGTGTATTTTGTGGGGTTATGTAACGAGTTTTGAGTAGTAGTGAGTGTGTTGGTTTCGATTTTAATACTGACCTTTGTAGGTAAACCAGTGACATATTGCTCATGGAGGTAAAGATGTGTGTGTGTTGTGTGTATAGTCTGTTAATAAATTATTTTCTTTCAACGTTCGAGGATCGGATGATTCCTGGAATGTATAGAAACAACAGCTGTTAGTTTGTTACCTAACAGATTCTATGAAACTTCTTCTACATTGTCCTCCTAACCAAAGTCTAATGAATTTGTACAACCAGACCCATCCGTACTTATGTTTACCCTGTTAACCCCAGCATCATCACCGATAAATAACAAATGCACCATTAAATGGCCTTCTTGTCTAAATAAAACGTACATTTGTCCGATTAAGTCCGGACCGGACAGAATTCATTGATGTATACGATGGAACGGCGACGTGGACACGACTGCGGAACGGGACCGGAACGTGAGGATGACGTGCGCTTTCCGGATTAGGAAAAATACGGCCTTTTTTTGCTGACAGAATGTTGAATGAGCCTGAAATATAAATTGGCCGAATTTGATATTGTTTTCCTGGAAATATTACTTGGAGATATTTCTATATTTAATTGACATGAAAATACATCGTTTTATTGCGACCATGCATCGGAAAATAAAGTGCCTTAACATTAATTTTCCTCTTTACAAACCGCATTAACGCAGATAAAAAATGCGACCCAAGGTTGAGTATATCTGGACTGCACAGCACTGGAACCGTTTGTTTCGGTCATATTTCACTGGTTCGACGGGTGTGTAAGCATTGGCTTCTCCATGAGGCTAGCTTCGATTAATGACCCCCGCCTTTTTTCTGCTGACGCCAAATGTTGCGGAATTAGACTGCAATTGTTTTTAAAACTTAGAAGATAAATCATAATATTTTCCATTTATACATGAAATATGTAGGTTAAAATTAATAGAAAATTTATTTTCACATTTATTAAATTTAGAGTAAAAATTTTTTTTTTTATTTGTTAGACATAAGCAAACAAATACTGAATATTATAAAATAGGTATTTATTTAGTGTATACATGAGAAGATACAATAGAAGAATAACAAAAAAATATATAAAATATTTAAAATTAAGAAAAATAAAACTATAAAAGGAGGTTTTAAATGTACTATAAAACCTACCTTCTTGTTGACTCTAACCTAGAAAATAAATTAATTTTTACTCTCCGTTATGGAGAATGGGTGAATTTTCAAACAACCAAGCAAAAGCGATAAGCACTTACTAATATTGTTTTGGTTAAATTTGATTTAATAATAGAAGTGGGTTAAAAAGCATTATTTTGTAACACCATTTAAATTTTAGGTATAGTGATGATTTATGAAACTGATTTTAGAAATATTCAAAATTCTTTTAAAAACCTTTCAAATGTTTGTTCAAACGTATAAAAGCTTTGTTTCAGCAAACAACAACTGAAATAACAAAAAAGTTATATTCTATTTCATTTGCATAAATGTTTTGACAGATGTGTAGGTTTAAAACGTAGTCAACGTCCTCTGTGCAGAAAATTATGCAGGCGAGAACATTTCATTTTAATTAACTTTAATTACCGTTGACTCCGGTCGTAATAGTAGCATTTTGTAAATTACAAATACTGTGTAAAACCCTAATACAATAAAAGCTTGGTGTTAACAAATCACACCGAGGTAAGGACGACATTAAGCGAGTGCGAAATATTAATTTTAATATATTCAGACTTTAAGCCGGTTTCGGCCGAGGCAGTAAATTAAGTAAGCGGAAGAAAGCTCATTTATTTTTGGCCGGATGCGGCGAAATTCACATCCGCGTTAAATACACAACCCGACGAAACGCGCACTTTCTCGTTTCGAGTGTTTTCTATTAAAATTTAATTTCTCGCCGAAATTACTGTCTTTTTGTTCAGTCACTTTCTGAATTTCTGATGACGAAATTAGCTCGTCTCTTGATCATTAATTCATACGCTGAAACATGTTTAATTGAGAATTGTTATTAAATATTAATCAAAGATTTTAGCTCAGCGATGCGTAGATAAAACATATATATTTATGGATATTACTTTGGTAAATTAATAATTCGCGTTGGGATGGAGAAAGTATACTAATCCCTGCGTCGGAAAAGTGGATTCTGCGAGGAGACTTAGTGAGTGGCGTTGTGAATAACATAGTTGAGCTCCCTCGGCGGGGTTCCGTACATTAACGAACAGTATCATCCGAAACTAAGTGAAACCGATAGTAATCTTGGCTTTTCAAGGTTAATTCTGTTAACAAAATTCGGCTGGCGGTGTTTTACTTTAGTTATTTTTTTTTATGATATAGAGACCCATATTCTACATTGTTTGCCTACTGGCAGTATCAACTTGTTATATTAGTGAGGACAGGCGTCCAAAGCTCATAAATAAAGACATACCTATGACAATATATAGTTAGTACAGAAACACGGAAACAAAGCAACAACCCTTCCTTTTATCTTCAGTCCAACAAAATGAGCCCTCCCCAGAACCACCCACAACCTCATTAGAGCAAGCTAATTGCGCCAAAACTTTGGCCGCAACTAATATAGCCCAAACATTCCGAAACAACCTCTAACACGCAATTACAAAACAAAACGACATATCGCCCAACAACAACAACTGTCCACATGTTGTTCTATTCATTAACCCCCGGCTGCTGTATCGCACATCTAAAATACAACAGCGAGCCCAATTAAAGTTGACCCTATAGCGTTCCGGTACTGCACTCTTAATCAGCCGGCAGATACACGGTTAATTAATGTGATCCGCTTTTATTATTCTCCTCGTAAAATGGGATATTCGTCAGGATTTTAAACGGTAGTGCTTGGTAAAGATTTCGGTACTATAAGGACAATTTACTGGCTATTAAGATGGTTTATTTCTGGTTGGATAGTTTTTGGTAAGTAAAGCTTTTAATTTTCAATTAATCGTCTTATGTTTTAGGTGAGTTGAAGGAAACAATGAATGTACTTAATAAAATAGAAACACAGTAATCCAAATGGACCACCCTTTTTTTTGGGTGGGATTATCAAATAACTTCGCCCGCTCTGGGCGGAGCGGGACGGCGTGTCAGACTCTTACTGACTAAAACCCACCCGTGTTCCTTCGGTTGCCCTGTTGCCGGGGGCCACGATCTCCCTTTCGGTTTTCTTCGCAACCCCGGCAGGCATCGGCCCTAGCGGACGCCGTCAATTCTGCTGACATCTCTTTGAGGCGCGCGTGGAACACAACGCGCCGTCGACCCGGGCCTGGTCCGTATCGGACGGTGAGCTACCCATTGCTCACAGTCCGCAAGCCCGCGCCTACGGTGGCCGGAAATCGGCTTGCGACTCCCGAAGCCCTGGGCGTCTCCTACTGCGGCGGTTAGGGGCGTGAGGGCGCGAAATTTGCCTCTCCCTCACGCGTTCCGCCTCCTCCTTCGCGAGCATTACCGCTTCGCAGAAGGAGGTGACGGCCTCCCATTTCCTCTCGCTCCGTACCATGGCCTGAACCAGGGCCGGACGCGAGAGATCACCGCCGCCGATCGCCTCAACGAGGACACGGCGATGCTCCGCCCAAGCTGGACAGACCTTCACCGTATGCTCCACCGTGTCCTCCGGGCGATCCACACAATGATGACACCCGGGCGTTTCCTCCCGCCTTATCCTGTGCAGGAACCTCCCGAAACAGCCGTGTCCGGTGAGGACCTGCGCCAGGTGGAAGGTGAGGACGCCGTTGCGCCTCTCTAGCCACTCCTCAAAGAGGGGTCTTATCGCCGCAATTGTGGCGTGCCCAGCGCTGGGTTGCGACCACAGAACATATAAAGGAGGTTAGAAAGGAAATAGTTTCGGATTTGCATCAGAACGCGTGTCGCTGTTTATCTCCCACTCTTTAACTTCACTACAAGCAAGAGACCAATGCCTACGTGGATTACGCATACAAATAAACAACACGCACTTAAATCGTGAGTTTGCTATTGGTTTTCACACTAACGCAAACTCTGCGTTTGACGTACACTCATACACGCGTAAAAGCTCATGTATGGTAGGGCGACTAAACTGTCGATTATTGATATCGATAAAATTAATGTAATCTTGCTTCTTTCTTTACAAGTATTGTGGACTATGTGGACTTCTGTAATACATGTTGTAAACATGTATTCATGCGAATATAGAAACAAATAAATAAAAGTGAAACAAATAAAAAATACAAAACTGAATTTTAAAACCAATTTAATTATTAACATGGATTGATGACTTTTTTTTTATCGTGGTATAATCATCAAATGAGTCCTCCCAATGGACTGATGACTTTCTCTAATAAACAAATAATAAACATGGTAAATATATTCTAGACGCGGCAGCCAAAAGCACTTAAGTCAATTTTTGCTCAAAATTATAAAAACTCACAGCACCCATGTTTTTGTATTACCCGTCGACTGGAATAAGCACGTAAGTCACGCGTCACTTTGAAGAGTCTCAACACTTGACTGTACCATAAAGCTTAAGTCGTATCATTAAATCGAGCGGCGACAAAAATACCTTAAGTCGACTTAAGCTTTTTTTCCCGGCTTGGCAACTCTTAAGCCGACTGACTTAAGTAACATGGTAACAGTAGTGAGGGTTAGCACTTGAAATTTTTTCAAGTACCTGCCCTCACTTTACTCTCTTTTTTAAGTCATTGATAAAAAGTTGACGAACGATGTGGGTAAAGTAAAATTAAATACGTATTTCTTAATTAGTGTTTAGGTGTGACGGTCGTAGTGGTGTTGTGCATTAACTGTATTAATAATGAATTCAAGAGCCAGGAAGTTAGTAAATCTCGTCATAAATAATGAGAATAAAGGTAAGTTTTGAATGTTTTCCTGGCATTTTTATGCAATATGCAAAATAAATGTATGGTTTTTGTTGACATGATTACAACACAATAAGCAACAAAATGTCATTTCACTTTTTTTTACAGGCGAAGAAGACCCATTCTCTAATCCGCAACCAAGTACATCTGGAACTCAAAAACAAATTACTCATGATGAAATCGCTATTGACTATTCTAGTGACGATTCTGTTGCTGATCCTACCTACTCTCCAGACAGTCTTAGTTTGCTTACACAACATGAAGATGAGATGGAAACCACTGTTTACGATGCATCAGTAGATGTACAGATAGCAGCACAAAATGCAATACCTGAAAGTATTGAAGATACGTCATTACTACAACAAAACAATTCCGTGCCCTGTAGAAGAAGGAAGCAAGATAATAAAATAAAAAGAAATTTAGGCCAATCCTATTTGACAGCTACTGGGAAAACTATCGCCAAACGTCAAATGAAGGAATTACCTAATTGTCGAAATAAGTGCCGTCAAAAAATAAGTGATGAGCAACGAGCTGTAATTCATAAAGACGTTTGGAATCTTGGGTCTTATGATTTAAGGGCAGCGTTCGTTTCATCTTTGATTACCATTCAAGAGAAAAAAACAGAGCGTCGTCGGGTCGAAGAACCTAGTTTACAAAAAAATAGACAGTGGACTTATAAGTATCATTTTAACGTCAATAGTGAAAAAATATCCGTGTGTCAAGGTTGCTTTCTAAAAACCCTAAAGATAAGTGATAATTTTGTAAAACTAATCGGTTTGAAGTTGGCAGCTCGAGTGGAATTATACCATCAGACAAACGTGGCAAGAATACACCAGCAAACAAACATTCCGAACAAAAAATTCAAGAGGTGATTAATCACATCAATTCGTTTCCGCTATATGAAAGTCATTACACTAGACGTAGAAGCACCCGCAAATATTTACCATCGCATTTGACAATTTCAAAAATGTTTTCTCTTTACTCAGAATCACATGAAAATCCTGTAAGTGATAAGATATACCGCAAAGAATTTCATAAATTAAATTTAAGTTTCAAAAAACCAAAAGTGGACACTTGTCACACATGCGACCTCTTTAAAATGAAATCAAACATTGCTACGGATGAGATCACAAAATTAGCCCTTGAAGAAGAACGCGACTCTCATCTGCTAGCAGCTGATATGGCGTACATTGAGAAGCAGTGGGATAAAAATACCGCAGTTACAAATAACCAAATCAAATGTCTGACTTTTGACTTACAGCAATGCTTGCCAACCCCAGCTTTACAATCATCTGTAGCCTTTTATAAAAGACAACTTTGGACCTTCAATCTTACAATACATGACAACGCAACAGGAATGTCAACGCACCACATGTGGCACGAGGGTATTTCGGGTCGAGGTGCTAATCAAATAGCCTCTTGTTTGTTTGCATATTTACGAGAACTACCAGAAAATATCTCAGAAGTGATTTTGTACTCTGATACTTGCGGAGGACAAAACAAGAACACTCACGTGGCTGCAATGTTTACGTACTTGTTGACTGTAAAACCCTCAATGAAGATGATACATCATAAGTTTATGATACCTGGTCATTCACATATGGAGGTTGACTTAGACCATGCAATTATTGAAAAAAAAAAGAAAAAAACCGAAATACAAATTTATCATCCACACGATTGGATGCAGTTAGTAAGATCGAGTAGCAAAAAATTTACCGTTAGAGAAATGCGACAAAATGATTTCTTTGATTTCGCTAGTCTATTGAAAGGTCCCTTAGTGGCCCGAAAAAAAGACGACGACGGAAATATTTTCAAGTGGCATGAAGTGAAGTGGCTGAGTTATGACTCTGAGAACGGCGTCATTTACATCTCTTTCTAAAGATGAATCATTTAAAACTATTAATTTCAAACGGAACACGCGACGACCCAAAGAATTTAATTTGATGCTGATTACTGACAAGCCAGTACCAATAAGTGTCGAAAAAAAACGTGATATAATATCACTTTTATCTTTAATACCAGAATGTTTCCATAATTTTTACCAGAATTTAGTAACCACTGACGATACCAAGGATGTTGATCCAGATATATCAGATTCAGAAGACAGTGACTTTTAGTTTTTGACTTTACTGCATGCATTGCATCATATTATAATATTTTAAATTGATAAGCATAATTATAATTCAAAATTATTCATAGTTTGTGTTTTAATATTATATAATAAAATAAATAAGCCAAGTAATTATAGTACGGTAATAAATACTTAAGTCGCAATTTTTTGACGTTCAATGAAACTTAAGTCGGATATCTTAGTAAATAATAATAATAGCCTAAATATCCATACTCTGATATGTAACTAGTTCATAATTGTGTAATAATAAATAATAAAAACAAAAACCGTAGTAATTTTTTTTCATACCAATCGAATAAAACCTCCTCCTGTAAAATTTTTGCATGCAAAAAGATTTGACTTAAGTGTTTAACGCTTCCGCGTCTAGTATATTCCATGTTTTTTATTTGTTTATTAGAGAAATTGGGTTGCCTCTCAACCT
This sequence comes from Omphaloscelis lunosa, assembly GCA_916610215.1. Classification (NCBI taxonomy): domain Eukaryota; kingdom Metazoa; phylum Arthropoda; class Insecta; order Lepidoptera; family Noctuidae; genus Omphaloscelis; species Omphaloscelis lunosa. Next base: position 11,973,995 of record OU744258.1, read on the forward strand.
TACATATCCGGTGCTTATCACGTTCAAAAAGAAAAAAATATTGTCCCTGAAATAATACGTATTTATTTAGTAGCATACGCCTGCTCTCTTTTAAATAGGAGTTTTTCAAAATGAAATGCAATCTAACACTAATATACTTATGATTTACCGTGACCCCGGTACGTAAAGAGCTATTGAAGGACACTGTGGATTTTAGTCAGTACGAGTCTGACAGTCCCTCCCATTCTGCCCTGGGTGGGAGGACTCATTTGATGATTTTACCTCGTTAAAAAAAAGGAATCAAAGAAGTATAAAAAAAATGTAAAGAAAAAGGCATAATTTTCAATTTACTTCGTTTTCAACCAGAAGTTTTATAAAAATTAATATAAAAGATGATTTTGATGTCGCCATTTTTAGACAAAAACTGATTAACTGACGAGACTAAAATAAAATTTTCTAAAACATAAAATCATTTTACTTACTGAACAACACATAACGATATATTTTTGCGGATAAGCGCCTGATTTTAAGTTTCTTTTCCCTGACTTTGTTGTTATATAATTATCATCATCGAAATGTTGCGAACAAATTGTACTACATTTAGTAGGGATCCAATCAATTCTACCAGTTGTCTCAATCCACAGTTTTCTTATACCTGGATCTGTTGGAAACCTAAAACATATTAAATCATAATATGTCAGTTTCAATTGAAAAATTACATAAAACTTAAATACAAAAACCTCGTAATATTGGTCGTAATAAATAATATTATTTTAGCTATAAAGTGTACCATCGATAATAATCAATTGTATCATAGTAATTATCGATATTGTTTACAAATTGGCACAGCACTATCGATATGCCTTGATTTCGTGGAATTGAACCTTTGGTTCGGAATTCGGGACTCTCGCAGTGAACGTAATACATTGCGCGATCGCTCACGTAGTGCAAAATGGTACCCATCTATTGCAAGCAATGTATTACTATTCGTCTGCTTGCGATTATATCGTGTTTGTCTACAAACTTCATAATGCTAATGTTAAAATTACAAATATCACAAGTATTTTAATGTTTTTGGACTTACCGGTGAAAAGAAATCCCTTCTCGTGCTACACTACACACCTGACTTCTTTTCCGACACGTTATAATAGCGCAAGACGGCATAATTTAATATTTTTTGCGGAGCTCACGTACGCTGTCAAAACAAGAGCGCGATTGCTGGCCGGTAAAGTAAATTTCGGTTGCTATTGAGCATTTGCTCATGACCGCGGCGCGCGTGCCCCGCCCACAAGGCCCTTCTAACCTCTTTTATATGTTCTGTGGTTGCGACAATCGCACTCTCCATGACGCCATGAGATCCCGCCGGAGCTCTGTCCGCTGTGCCGCGAGTCAGGGTGTAGAAACACCCTGACTTCCATAATTTCTTTTTTGTTCCAAGTACCTAAGCCGATAATTAAATACAGCCTCATTAATTAACACTTACAACATCTATATGAATATTTCTATTCATTTTTTTTTTTATCATAATATACTAAATATAATCTTTTTCTAGACCATGTCTACGACAGTATATCGTCAACTTCTAAGCCAAAGTAAAATATCTTGTAATTAGAGGATTATATCCAAGATAAGAGTGATTGGAAACATGCTGGTCCTGCTCCATAGGACAATTTAGAATTAAGACAAAATCAAACAGGTTGCTAATTTAATAGCAAAATTTATAATTTTGTGTTAAATGACATTGATTTTACATTTTGTGATTACTTCCTCACACACTCACTTATTAATTAAAAAAAATATATAGGAAAATCGTCTACTTTTACAATGTTTGTAAATATGTGAGCACCATGTATCTATCACATAATTAAATTATCTGTCGTTGCTTCATTTTTTATTCTTTTAACCTATTGTGGTATAGTAATTTTATTCTAGGTGCATCGTCTTTACATATAATTATTTTACTAATGTACGTACCTATACAAACTATTGTAAAACATTTTAAAAGAGAAACGGTGGCGTTTCTTGCCCATTCTTCTCCATACGAAAACTACCTTTTGGAAGGTTTGACTAGAATCAATTACATTATTTTGTAAATGATGACGTTCAAAAGTGCCATACATGGTACTATTTGAAATTAATGATTTGACTTTGACTTTTTAATTCATTTTAATTTTCCGTCATAATGCTAGAAGTGGAACGCTCAAGTGTTGAAAGCGACCATTTTGAGTCGAGAAACAGAGAAATAAAACAAAAAAACTACCTCTGAATTCAGTAGGTATATATAACTTTAAAAGTGTTCAACGTCGTCTGAAAAGAATAATCGTTCAAAATAAACAACATGACTACTTACGTTCCGTGTTCAAGACGCAATATATTTACTGTTTTGTTGTGCTAGACACGAAAGTTAATAATACGTATTCGGTAATGTAAATGCAATATTTCGAGGCTTGTCGGCTGTCACTCAAGCAGGTTGCGTGATCGCCATATGCAATCTACAGACTGTTGCCTATATTATTTTTATTTCAGGTAATATGTTCCGTGAAAAAAAAAGTTTTAACTATCCAGATTCGATTATACTTTATAATGAAGTGATGTAGGTGAAGTGAAAGAGTACTGCTTGGGTCAATGATCCATGTAATAAAAAATCAATCAATCAGTCTAGCTTATTCTCAACTATGTTGGGGTCGGCTTCCAGTCTAATATGATGCAGCTGAATACCAATATTTTACCGCAACCCAGTTAGTGGGTTGTGGTAAAATGTGTTGTAGATACCCCTTGGTAAGATTGGTTGTCAGACTTTCGGGATTCTGACTAACCGTAACGACTGTCAAATCGACGAATGACAGCCGGCCCGAGCTTTCCGAGACACAAAGGGGTCTTGAACAGACAGATTTTGAAAATTCTCTTTTTGTTTGAAAGGGTATGCTCCCAAGTTGGTCTCATATAAATTTTATTAACTTTGCTTGGATAGATTTTTCCCACTTAGTATGTGGATGATATGATAAGTTTATGTTACTGTTTTTTACATAGCAGGTAGTGGTATTCGAATTAAAAAAAAAGTGAAAATTAAAAACTTTTTACAAAGAAAAATCAACCGACTTAAAAAAAGAAAATACTGCAAAGCGAGAAATAACTTTAATTTCGGAAGTCTGTGGTAAAAAACAAAAATTCAAAACCAAAGACACCGAATTCCGAAATTCTCGCTTTGTAGTGTTTTTTTTTTAAGTAAAAAGTTTTTGACATTACAGTACAGTATTTTCGATTTATCTCGAAAAAAGTTGTCAAGTTGTTGTTGTTGTTGTTGTTGTTACATGGGACTTAAACATAACTGGCGAAATGTGGGTGTACTATAGGTACACCTCTGCCTAACCCTTCGGGGAATACAGGCGTGATGTTATGTTATGTTAAGTTGTCAAATAATGCTTGAATTCCGAAGCAAGTTTGAGAAAAAAAAAAAATTGATCGCACATTAATTTTAAACACAAAATCTTAGCGGACCAGCGCGATATTGCGGGCGCTACAAGGCTCGCGCTGCCTGTAGCACCCGCAATATCGCGCTGGTCTACACGAGCTTTTATGTGAGGAAAACTCCTGGATTATTTATTTATTTAAGAAGTAGGTATAGCAACAGCATCATGTAACATAAACTATAGATTATGTACGATAAACTGAATGTATAATAAAAGTAGTTTTTCGATATCAACTTAAATTAAACATTTTTATAACATTTTCCGCCGCTTGCTTCCGTGAAGCGTAGGAAGATAGATCTGAATACCTACTAATATTTTCCACTCACTGATCCGAATCTCTTATTGATGATAATATCGGGAAGCTAACGAAGGTTATTCTTGAAGATTCAGAGGTTTTATGTTGCTTAAAGTTAAGTAGTGATTAACGTCTATTATAACCAAACATTTTTGACGTTTTTAACTTTTATTAACTTTAAGCAACGTTTATGAATAAACTTCATAATGTTTATTAAAACGTGAACCATCCTTATAGTTTCAATATTATATTGTTATCGATGATTTACTAAAACATAAATACTTAACATCGCAACCATCATTAATATAGATTTCTACAATATGGTTCCATTTCGCAGCACCTAAAAACCTTCCCCATTTCGATAAATGGACATTGGGCACTAACTTCGACACCCCGATCACAACATCAGACTAAACTGCAATCAACGTAAATATTCCAATATGTCCCCCACTCGGCTTGTTTAACCAACTTACCAACGTTTGCCTGGGGCGACATATTATTCGTCTGCTGGGGTACGTCACTCAATCGCTACGTCATGGCTACGTGCTCGCCATCAGAATACGGACAACGCAATCGTGCAACGCAAACTTTGTTATCAAAGTATTGATTTTTAGATCAACTGCGCTTAGCCGTCAACGACTTTATTGAAGTCTGAAACTTTCATATTGTTTAATGGAAACGAGACGTTCATTTATAGTGTTCCGAGGTACGGTTAACTACAGAATTGGAAATATAAATTTGACTTAATTGGGTTTTCGTTCAGAGCTCTAAAATATTGGGCAGTTAGCTTTCGGATTTCAGGAACAAAATATAGGAGGTTTTGTGATTAGGTATTAAATTTTTGGGGTCTAAATTATTTTGTGAATCGGTCGGCTGTCTTTTGGAGACAAAACATCAATTTAGTTATTAAGACACCGTTCGTTTTGTCATAGTTTAGAACGTTCTATAATTTAAATTAATTAAAAATACCGTCACATAATAAGGAGATGTAAAAATAATGTAAAGCTGAATAAACTTCAGCAGTTAAAACAGAAAACTGTAGCTTAACACCGTAAGAATGCACAAAGTAAACTAATTTATAACTTTTAATCATGCAAGACGCATACGCGCATATATTTTAGTTGGATAGAGTTTCCATGCATTCTTGAACAAGGAACTACAATCAATAACAAAGTTTGTACCTTTTTCATTGGCGTGTTCACTTCGAATTAGACTTGCTATGAAGATATAAAGTATTGCCATAACTTCTACGTTTCCTATTGCAGAACTTGTACTTGTGAAATATTTTTCTTCTGCAGTTTAGGTGAGCTAGTATTAAAAGTTTTAGATTACAGCTTTGGAATGTATGTTTTCTTGTTTCTGTTTATTGTAAGGTTACTTATCAGGTCTTGAATGCATTTTTTTTTGTTGTTTAGTTCTTGTATGATAAAGTTAGAATTACGTTTCAGGTACTACCGGTGTAACTGTTTTAATTTTTAAGACATTTTTTTTTAATAAGTTTCTCCCACTATGGACCCTATTTAATATCAGAATTAATTGTTTATATTCCAATCTACAGTCACATCTTCAAAAAAAAAAAATGGTTTTTCTGGTCATTTTTTTTTTCTGACTCCTTATTATATTTATTTCAAATAATAGCTGGCATCTTAAATACAGTATACATTAAATAAAAAAAAGAGAATGAGCTCATTGGGGATCAAAAAATTTGTTCGCATTGCTGTCAATTGTAAAAAAGTGCTCCAAAGGCAGACAGCATTACATTCCTTAATAGAATATCTGTATTTGAATATGAACTACTTATCTCCGTAATACATCTCCACCAATCACTTAAAAATCCACAATCTTGAAGGTTAATTTAACATATTACAATATTGATTCTAAAGAAAAATAATTGCTTGTTCTAATCTTAAAAGTGTTTGTTCTATTTGGCTCGGAGCGATACTCGCCACTGCAATCAGTAGCCAGAGTAACAAGTTTCCTCGCCATTATTAATTTGCGATAAGCTGCTAACACACTTTGCTGTTTTCTTTTTAGATCGTGATTACTGTAAGATATTTGCTTACGCTGTTCAAGTGTTTATTATGCTAGCCTACTAGGTAACAAAATTAAAGTTTATTTTTTTTTGCATTCAAAAAAATTTCAAAAATTCAAAAGTCATTTATTCAAACTAGGCTGAGAAACAGCGCGTCAAAATTATGTAAGACAGTCCCCAAAACGCCCACCCTTCACCACTTTCTAGTGCCTTAAGCTGGGAAGAAGAAGTGGCGCAACAAACTCCCCAACATTAGGTTTCCATCTCTAGTTAAGGATGTATCCATCCCTTTTTTAACTTTATAGATAAACTTTTATAGCTTTAGAGAAGACACAGATTGTGAGGATAGACTCAATTCTTAAATTCTGTCTTTTCTAAAAAATTTGTTTCTATAAATAGGTACCAGATTTTTTCATATTGATTGGTAAAAAAAAACGATTGCAGGGTAGATAACACATTTACAACATTTGACAAACATTTGTGGCAGGCAAAACACTATTGCTCATCTTCGGATGGACACCCTAGTCGTATAAGAAACATTATTTTCAGGAAACTAAACAAACTCCGTTGTTAGTAAAGTTACTGTAAAATTTTATGAATGTATCAAGTAAGTTCATACACTAAATGAAGGCTTTTCGGCGCTCAAATATACCGACTTTACGTTTATGTGTCTAAATAACTATGCAGCTCCGGTGCAAGTAAACCTTTAGAAGCATAAGCTCCGAAATTGGGCTAAATCCCAGTTTACTTAAGTGCGATTCCAACTCCAAACACAGGGAGCACGGTGTTGAATTCGGCTCAAAACTGAGTCTCCTACATAGTAAGTGTCACGAGTCATAGTCCTGCGTAGTTTTCCGTGTACGTAATGGAAAACGTCCCCTGTATAGCGACTAGCATGCGTTATTTGAATGTGTAATCCCTAGCTCTCGCGTGCCAAGGATTTTGTGGATTAGAAATATCACCAGCATTACGTTCAGAAATATTTCGCAATAACCGTTATTATACGTACAGTACGTGCTTTTTCGCTTGAGCAATCTTGCCTTGGAGCGGAGTTTGGGCCGAATTTGCAACGCAGTGTTGTTTGATTATTCTATTTAATAACTGTGTGAGTTTGCCTGTATTTCGAGCTACTTTTCCCAGTTTGTGACTCTAGAATGAGCAAGTATTTGTGAATCCACAAAAGTTTTCGGTGAACATAAAATTTGAAATTGTTGTTTCCAATAAACTGGGCTCTACGTGGTTTGTTATAGGTACTTTATACCTGTGTGTTTCTAAATTAGCTTTAGTTTTTTCTCATTCGGTGTTATTAGTACCTATCTTTCTATCATCAATATTATACCATTCAGAATTATTTCACCTATCGATTGGTTTAAACTATAATCCTTTGATGTGATTCCTAATGACAACACTTTTCGATCACACACTGTTTCAGAACTACAGCGAATTCATTTCATTAAATTGAGATCGTAATTTCGGAACAAAGCGCTACATTTGTTTCATGCTCTATAATTCAGAAACGTGACAGATAGCTAGAAATTTAGCAGCAGTTCAATTGTAAAGTCATCACAAATACACTACAGCATTTTACTGCAGCGCTGCAGCGGCTTCATAACAAATACAACAGGTTATACTAACTTGAGCCACAAAGCTGCAGACTCCTACCTATCCGTTATTCTATACAGTCTTATTTTCTGAAAGGTTCTTCACAATGTCTTCAGTCGTGTTATAAGCTCTCTTAAGGCCACTTTACGGTGAGCGTATAACTTACATTCTACTCTTTACTTTGTGCTTTGTGAACTATGAAATTATTGCTGCATAATTTCAGCGGCAGCTTGCAACGACGTCAGGTATTATTTACTGTCTAGAAAGTTTCGATTACAGAATAGTTATAACTTAAAGAGCACCATTTTGGGTCACAGATTGAACTGATGAAAACTTAGCTAAGACGTTTATAAATGCTAACAGGCAAAATGTTGCCTCTAAAGAATTTTCCGTTGAATTCAAAACAAACCAGAGATATTTTTAGCTTCTTACGCAAGTATTTTCAGAAATAGGCCTCCTTACCGTCGTGATAAGCTACATAAGATAGGGCTGCACTTCATTTCGTGGGCGGATCTCTCTGTGATCTCAAACGAATTTTGCGGAACCCGCTTATCAAGGGAATGCCTATTCACGTTAACAAATACGCAATCTACAAGAGTCAAGGGAACAATCCGGTTCATAGTACCTACGGCTTTTACGGCGGGACGCGTAATATTTGCCGGTTGTGGTTAAATTGCATCTCTCGCGTTCCTGGCTGACAACTTTAATCAACTCGATGGGAATTTGTCTTACTTGCGAGTTCAGCTCACGTCTCCGCGGATCCACTGAACAATGAGATTTGCTTTAGATAAATTCTTGCGTTGGGAGCGCGAGAGCTGAATGGATGCCCTGTTCTGTTATTCTGTGTACCCACATCTGTTACATGCTGCAAGCGAAAAACTACTTTATTTTCTTACCTAGTTTAAAGAATAGCTTTTGTTATATACTGTTTGATGCTACGTCTTTTTCATTTTAAAATGTCTTGACTGCACGTGACTATGAACTTCTTAACTTTAAGAAGCTTTATATTTCGGTTCCATAAGACCAATTACACTTTTCTTATTACCAAAAGAATATTAAAATGTCATACAATTACCCTCCGCGACGCGGATGAAGTTAAAACATTATAATGAAATACCAGCCCATTCTTTACGACTCCATTAAGTTGTTGGAGAAAAAATAAAGGGAGAGAGGAAATGGCAACCACTCAGCACCGGCCAGCCCTCGTCAAGATTGGACGGAGCCGCGAAAATTCTTTTCTCGATCGACTGACTTCCATGAATACTAATGTTCGGGGGAATGGGTGAAACATCACCAATACAAATGGCGTCGCAGATAATACCTTGAAGGCGATAATTCTATTTATCTAGTTGGAACTCAACTCGAATCGCACGAAACGTTATACCACTTTTAGAGATTTGTTCGAAACTCTCCAAAATACAGTATGCAAAATAACTGAATATAAACTAGAAGCTATGTGGACATATGTGCAGTAATCTACCTCCAAAGTAATAATTTACACAAACGGTTGCCTGTGCAAAAGCGAAATATTCCCCAGTAAGGTGGCGCGGCGTTCAGACGTGGTGAAATTTACCTCAATTTCCATGCAGAAAATTCCATGAAAATGCACATAGGGGAAAATGTTGTTCTTATAATTGGACAGGTGCAACACCTAAGTCGTGCGTGGCATTTCTACAGCGCTGAATTAGCATATAAATAAGCGACACCCCCTGAAAGCCGACGGCAAAGGGCGGTTCAGATACCGAGCAGTTTTTTTACATTTTTATGACCAGAAATCCAATTATCACAAGCAATTATCGAGTCAGCTAGATAGAAAGCGAATTGCTTTTTCAAAATGCGAAATGCAATTTAGAATTCAATGGTCGCAGTTATTTCGGAATTTGGATTTTGGCGAAAGAATTTTTTGGGTTGGGTTAGTTGAATTTCGTAGGTTGTCGAGTGGTGCTGGTCAGTGCAAATGGGGAAAGGCGAATAGTTTGGATTTAGGTACACATCGAGTCTCACACATCACTGGCGCACACATTAATCTGGTGATACATTGTATTGTACGCTTACGCCCTCACATTTAGACAGCGTTTGGGGCAAGACTCGAGCACAAGCGATGTGAATGTGACATTAATGAATAAAAAAATACCTACTACTTTTTTCTCAGCCAAATCTATTAATATCTAAGCCAGTTGCGAAGAGTTTTGCAACTAGACTTCACAAAAATTTTAAAGTGTTATTAGGCTTTCCAATAATAGATCCATCAAATTCAATAAATATAAATATAATTTTTTGTTATGTATTTTTGTGGTGTACAATAAAGTATATATAAATATAAATAAATAAATCTGCCGCTTAATATATATTTTTTATGTTCCAATTTATTACCCTTTAATTTATTACACAAACAATCGAGCCCAATACAAAACCTCTACAAACTTGGTCAACCGACCATCTGTCAGAAATTATACTCGTAATAATTAATACTAAAGTCTAGTTTAACTTTGAGGCCGGAGTCATATTTAAGTTCATTTTAGACCGACCTAAGGTCAAGAGTAATTATTAATATGACGTGACGTGTCGTCACAGCCCGCTGGAGGTCATCAATCAGACTGTAGGGTGACGTCGACGTCGCGCGCCGGTTAACCGCAACGCTGATGTAGCATGCTTCGTGACCGATGCTGGGGATGGCAGTGTTATATGCAATTGTGTGTATTAATAATATGACCAATATTATTGCTAGACATATACATACTTGCTCATAGGAATATAATATATATGCGTCATCTGTCAACAACAGTATTGATCAGTGACGTTGACATTCCGCGTTGCAGTTAGTCTATGATACGGTATGGCTGTGTTTAATTTAACTGTGTAATTGTATTTTACTGTTTGTTTAGTGAATATAATGCCAAAATAATGTAATATACAAAAAAAAATATAAATTCCTTATTTTAGTTAAGTAGGCAGTGGTTTTCCATTAAGATGTCGATGGTCTTACTAAACATCTTTTCTAAAATAATAAAGAAAAATTTACGAAAATGTAATATTAATGTTATAAGTTCCATGTCTTCAAGCGTTCTGATAATATGTAAGTTAATAAAATAACTATCAAAATCAACTTTATTCTGTAAGATGTCGAAAGGATTTCCGTTTAGTGTTGATAGACTGCTACGGCCATTTTACAACGTGTTGATAGATTTATAGACGTTCAAATAATTTATATTTCCTCACCAATAAATATTTGTGGAACTAAAATGAAAGATGGAACACGCTATTTACTGAAGGGAACTAAAAATACGAGCCTGAAATAAAATATTTACAAAAGAAATATAACATTCTCTAGCTAAGTAGGTTAGTTATATTATATATGATTATTCCCAAAAAATCGGATACCGTCAGTGGAACCAACAAATCAACAATAGGTGACTTAACAATAAAAATTAAATGCGTTCGTGCATGAATAATAATAATGTATAATATGAACTAAGAAGAAACTAACAAAACTTTAAGCGTTATTCATTAGCAGGTAACTGAGATAAATGCGATTTATTATAGCCAAGTAGCCACCACACATGGGAACAATGAGTAGTTCGTCCGCACTTCGATAGATGGCGTGACTAGTACCTTCATATTAAAGTCAGTTTTGAAGGATGAGGCGTTTTATAAACTTTATAGCAGCGTGTGATTTAATATAAAATCTTGGGTATTTGATTGAATAGACCAAGATTTATGATAAGATTTAAAGGCTAAACTTACCTAGGTATACCTATCGGTATTTTGTTTGAATTTTGGAATCCGTGAATCGGGCTGTTATTATTAAATAGACAATTAGTTTTGCTTTTTCCAAGCAAGTAAGCCAGCTAGAGCTCGTGGCTAAGTACTAACAGCCGCACGGGTTGATTAATTAAAATCAAATGACACTTCAACAATATTTAGATGGCTTTAACTTATTTTTGTTGTCATTCATCCTAACTGTCATAAGATAGTACAACTTAGATAGAAAATATCTCGGCAAGGGATTAATCATAAATTTCGAAGTCTCGGCATTACATATTATCAACTTTTTACAAGTCGCCTAAATCATCCTTATACGTTTACAACAGTAACAAAACTTCTTCCGGCCTTATTCGTTCGTGATGGCAAACTTTTTTACTCTTGCCGCCAATCAGGGTTTCCAGACTAAAGGCAGTTTTCAGGACACAGTTTTTTTTTTTTTCATAGCATTATTTAATTTATCTTTAACGTATACAAAATTCAAAATCCGATTGCCTTGTTTTGACTTGTTAGACATTTACTTCAGCATTTTCCTGATAATTTTCCAGAATAAATCATCACTGGTTTAGGATTTTTTATTTATTATGTACATAATTATGTTCATTATCACTCAGTTAGTAGGTAACCCACGGAATCCCACGGGATATATCACACACAACATACATAATATAATATATGTTTGTTGACAGATTATACCTACCTACCCACTCACCTACCTAGTGATATACTGTGCTTGTTACCTGTTGTAGTTGCCTGGTGAATAAATAAATATAAATATATAGTTTTTAGCTTACTACTGCAGTCATGACAATCATGTCAAACCCAAAAACAACCGCAAACGACTACGGGCTTTTGAATGATTGCTTCGGTGAACAGTCAAAGGGATGATTGCCATAATCGCCCACGCTGGACAGAAGGATTAGTGGTTGCAGTTTGCTTGTTACTAGCATACAGGAGGACGTTGTTATCGATGTCAACCCTTTTAGGGTTATGCTTTAGTTGTCATTTATGAGACTCACGTTGATTCCAACCCTCAAATGTTAAACCTACCGTGTCTTAATCAACTGATGTATTTATTTTTATACCTCCTCAGGTTGACTTGGGTTTGTATCCAAATTGGAAAAAAAAAATGCGAGTTGTTTTTTAAATTTATTTCTAAGCGCCATTTTCTTTACGTTGTGGAAATTTCCTAATAATCCCGATAACTTGGAAGCTCTACCGCCAATAATTCAAGATACGTTGTCAAGTTTTTTATGACTCAAATGTTGGCGTACAAACATTATTAGTTTATGCGGTTATCGTGTCTGCCATGAATTATTGTTGTATTTTGATCAACATTGTCACAAAGTGATGTTTCTTGCAAAAAAACTTGCGAAAAGAACCTATGGAGTTTCCCAAACTTATGTTTTTCGTTTCAGCATTAAAATAGATTCCGAATTTTGACCTGAAAAGTAAGAAGATATTTTTATAGGCTCATTCGAGGTAAGTGGCTATTCGTCGTTTCAAATGAATTAATTAAGTTGGGTATAATTAACTATGGTTAGAATTTAGACCTTCTATAATTTGTAAGAAGATATTTTCCATAATTATAGTAATTATTAAGCTGAAATTAAAATTTCTATGAAATATAAGATTGTCTGTGCACAAATTATGTAAATCGTTTTATTGAATATCTAATTCTTTGAAGAAAGTTAAATAATGATACGGCTGTATTGTCATTTTTTAATAGTTAGTGATTTTGTATAGAAATGTCGTCAATAATTAAATTACTTTTGTATACAATTCATTATAATAGAATTCATTCACGATTATATTTTTCGTGGAAAATAACAAAGTTCGATAGCTCGTGAGGTGCTACGAAGTAAGTAATAAAACAGTTGAACAACTTTGAACTTAATTTCTAAGTATCCTCTTGTAGAGCCATCAAAGTTTTCATCAGCTATTTTTGAAAGTATTCTAACTCGTTGAATGAAAACTTTTGAAGCTACTTTTGATATCGCGTTATATTTTAGCTGTAATTAAAATTTAATGGATTCACTGCCAAAAGCCAATTTGTGATCGACATTATAATACCACAAAAGTTTATTCTTCAGTAAAATTTTGTGAATAAGGTTTTGGATGCATTAGAAGAAGCGCAAAATTGCCGTGGCATGAAGGTGATAGAAAAGAGTGTGCCATGCTTGTGGAGGACAAAATTGATAATCTGAAAAAAAATTGGCATATTTTTGGTTGTTGACATTAGATTGAAGGAAACTATGAATAGGGAATTTTGTTAACCGCATCACGTATCTATCTATACAGCAGTTTATAATTTCAACGAACAGTTTGTCGCATATAAATCTAATACAATAATATGTATAGGATTTGGCGTTAGACAGCTGCGAATATTGACATAAATCATCCCAATGCTTAGCCCGAGTGTTAGTGGGCTGGTTATGTGAGCGGATTAGACATAATATCGCGTAAACTGTCGTAACCATTCCGACCTTTACACCCAATGCGTCAATGCTGCATATTGCTTGGAGCGCTTGATACGTTTAGCGATACCCTTTAGGTTCCCATTACGCCCATACTAGAAGAGAAATTGAGCTTCAGTTAACTAGTTAAGTTGCCGTTCATTTTCTGGTATGAAATAAGCCACCCGCTATTTTCACGTTGGAGTAGTAAAATAGGTACTGCTGTTTCCTCATAAAGTTTTTTTTTGAGTGGATGAGCAGCAATATCCAGATTGTGTACTTCATATTGCGTCTGCACTTCTGACCTATCAGTGTGCTGAATAATATGGCAATTTTTCTTTCAAAGTTTAGTGGACTATACAGAGGATTACGATCAATAGAGGAAGTCTTCGCTTTTTGTTGAAAAGTAAATTATTGAGACTTCTACCGTTTTATTTCAAAATTCAAATATAGTAAAAACGCATGTCATAAAACCTTGTCTTACGGAGCCATGAAACTGTAACGTTAAATTTGGAAGACGTGTATGTTTAAAGATCGTAAATTAAGTGGACTAATAAAAATTAAACATGCTATCGACGATAAACAAAGGTGCAGTAGAGTTTAACAACGCTGAGTAGCGAAATTTGAAATTTTATAACTGTCGTTAAAGTGAAGGTTACGTTTCGAGTTGGCGTATCCCCTTAACTTGCTTTATACACGAATGTGAAGCTAATGAAAGCAACCTAGCATGTTTTATGATCCTCTCAAATGTGGATGACATAGTTTAGAGTTGTGGTTCGCATAATCTTCAATGGACTTGACAAATGTATCTGTAAGAATAAATACGTTTGACCGCATGACAAAGTTGGGGCGTGCGGAAGGAAGTTTGCATGGCTCGTTTTATGGGGTTTAATTAAAGTTGATGTTACATTGTCGTATTAGTACCTACGTACCCTTTGACGGAACGACTGTTAGGATTACTCTTTGTAGAATTAAAATAATTTATGCGTGTAAATTGTCTAGCCCGCGTAAATGTCAGTTGTTGTGAAGAGCGTGTGTTTCATTATTATTCTGAGTAATAAGAAGTAAAATTGCTGAAAGATTGTTGTTCAGTGTTTCAAAACGTAGATGGTAGAAGCAGTAAGCTTGTGAGATGCTACTTTCACGAAAGGGAAAGCTTTCATATTAGATGGATGGTCATTTATTCATTTATAGTTAATTAAAACGGTACAATTCTAATTACATGATTTAACATTGTAACAATTATTATCATTATCATCATTTCAGCTGAAAGACGTCCACTCCTGTGTTTAAGCCTACCCCAATCACCGCTACTTCGTTCGGTTCTGTATTTCTCGCATCCAACGGATTCCTGCGACCATCACCAGGTCATCGGTCCACCTTATGGGGGGCCTTCCGACGCTATTCCGGTACACGGTCGTCACTCCAATTATTACGTTGACAATAATTATGTTTGATATAATTTAATTTAAGAAACATCTATAACTGTCTACCTATATATGGTTAAGCCCACAGCATGTATCCAATGACTATTAAACATTAATAAAAAATAAAAAATATATATATACACCGTGACATTTTAGTCATCTTACGAAAGGGCCACTCGATGTATCCGACATAAAATACATCTAGGAGCAAGCCCTTAAAAAAAAAATAATTAATGTTTAGTTGGTAGAGACATGAAGTGGGCTGCTTTTGTAAGACGACTTAAATGTCACGGTGTATAGATGTTAGGCAGAAGATTACCCATATTGTATTATGAAAAATGTAGATACTTATCATGAAATGGAATAATACATAAACAGGTACTATTTTTGTTCCCCTTCCTTCAAAACAAAACCTTTTTATTCCGTTAAACCTTACGTTTACGGATCATAAACTGATATTCTCTCCATTTTTCTTTTACTCCAAGTTAAGCATAGCAGAGCAATATAAATAGCGCCGGGTACTATATTTTTCGCGCGGCTCCGCTCGCATGGTCCTTCGGGCTTATTCGGGATTTGCTTTATTGCTCATTCACTTTAGACAAACCGTACTCCGTTGTTACCGGGGCCAAAATTGGGGCTTTTAGTACCGAGGCCAAAAATCCCAAAATTCTCTTGAAATTGTACGGCGTATCATGTGCTCTTTGGTAGGTTTTACACAATGTTTTCTGTAAACAGATGGGTAAAAAGATTTTATTTAGTTGTTACTTACTTTTTCTTAGAACTAATTACTAATTATCACAACAAAAACAACTACATATTATTATAATTTTATATCCGGTTACTTTCTGTTTATTTCCTAAAATGAGTGCATTTTCATAATAAAAGTGGAGAAGCGCCACAAATTATTAAAATTCCCACTCGTTCGAGATGGCCGCGCAATACGGATTCCTGATGTACAACTTTAACGCCAAACTTCTGCCAAACTATGCAAATTTTAGTTAACACTTCCAACAAACGCGCATTCTTCCACTACGCCCGCGCTACGCCAACGCTACGCAGCGTTTTTATTAACTACCCTCGTTTCAATTTAATGAAAACATTATTTCGTTACTTTACAACACTTCCCGAAGAGCGTTGAAGTTAGAATTTTAATTAGTTTTGTTTTTAAGTTCTAAGGCGGCGAGGGATAAAGGAAAACAGGAATACGAAATGAATTAGCTTCGGAACATATTCTAGAGTAGTATCTTAACTTGGTTACTGGAGTTGCAGATAGAAAGTCTAAGTAATTTGATTATTTTCATCACTGTGTAAGGGGGAGAAAATGCCTGGAAGGATGCCAATATTAGATTTTTATTTATTTTATTTTACATAGAACGGCCGAAGTCAATTACACTATTGAAACTTGTAATTTATTGAACACAGTCACGCAAACTTTATAATAACTTTAAGTACTTTATTTAAGATATTGTCTTTCGTATTCCAAACAACATTAAGGGCGATTTGCCTTAGTCACTGTTTGGTGGGAACCTTGCTTCTAGACCCTAACATTCATCATTTTAATTGGGTCCTAGAAGCAATTTGCCTTCATTTGCGCTAAATCACGCCTGCCCGTCATGCCAACCACAGTTTACTATTTCCTCATGTAATTAGTTATTATTTAATCGTGCTTTTGTATGCTGTGCTGTCTTTTGTTTGCACCAAATAAACGATATATCTAACAATTAGTTGTTGCTTGTAGCACAGACAGTGCTATTTTATTTTATCGAACTTTTACGAAACCTTTGTAGAAAGAGCTCTAGTTAGAGGCTATTGTTTTATTGATCGAACGTTGTAGGCCCTACAGTCAGGGATAATCAAATTGTCACACTACTTCAATGAGGGTTTTTATGAAAATTCACGCCATCAGTTGGCGCCACCTTGACAAGACGTCTTCCATTTCGACAATGAATATAAAATATTTGATGACGGTCCTCATTCGTTTCATTCATTCACGACTAAAGAAAATATAGGCGCTTTGACACCTTTGACAGGTGCCTGGACCTGACGTCTCAGTGCTACTTAGTGAATGTCATTTCAGAAAGTCCTCATTTGCCGTGTATCTGTAAAAGAATAACAGTTATGTTTTGAATAAACGGGTAATTTAAGTTAGGAGTCTGCACCACCACTGAAGTCCGATAGGTGCGGCGCTAGTGTCTATGTCATGATATGCATAAAATTACATTTTTTTTAAAATAGCACCACAATTTTCCGCCGGTCTTCAGTGGTGGCGCGGACTCGGAGTAGTCAATTTCATAAACAATTAATTTCCATGACTTTACCTACAGATACTTTGCCTAAATAAATCACTCCAAATGATAGAATACAACCACTTATAGTGAAGAGCCTACAAGTCAAAGCAAACAAATCCTTACAAATTGAATTCAAAAAGTAAATAAAATTTGAACTGGTAGTGAAATAATTAATTAACATCGGTCCCGTCTCTACCACGAAACTAAGTTAATGTTTGCCTTCCCCTACCGAGTTCGAAGTTACATATAGACGAACAATTATTACCTGTTCTTACCTATCCGAAGAAAGTTGTGCTTGTTCTAATAATATTGATTTAAGTTAGCTCACTATTAATGCATAACTTAAGGGTATACCCTTCTGGACAAGTTTCTGTTAGTTTTGGACAAATATTATTGTGTTCGAGTCTATTTGGTCAGCTTGAATGTGAAAGTGATATTTTTGGGTTAATTTTTGAGTTTTTCATGTTGAGTGACTTGTTCCTATTTTATGTTTGCAGTTCGGAAGGTATCTGTAGTTTTTTTGGTTAATGTTTGTTACTATGTCTCTGTTTTTAGGGTTACGTACGTCCGAATGAAGATCGGAACCCTTATAAATGATAAATGATTTTGTTTCTGTAAGTACGTTTGTACAAACACTTTTACACGTCAATCATATTTTAAAAACTAGTGAGGTCGGCGTTTCCTATCTGACTACTCTGAGAAGAAAGGCCGAAACAAACTCAGAGGTTACAGTGCCTTTTAAAGTCCAGACTAATCAAATAATCTTGGTCAGATCCTGAGAAGACCATGTAGATTGGTGTCTGAATTGGTCTTTTGAGGAAAGCATCACACAGATTGAGAGGGCCTGTCCAGTCCGTGCATGCATTTATCATTATTCGTGTAGCTCAACTCAGAACTTAAAAGGAACTTATAGTATCACTTGTGTGTCTGTCTGTCCGTCTGTCACAGCCAATTTGCTCCGAATCTAATGGACCGATGAAAGGTACATACATGAATTCATTTCTTTACGTTACATATACCTATATAAATGAATTTTGAATATGGGGGTCACGTTTGTGAGTCAAAAGAGAGAATTAAAAAAAAGTTTTGCGAACTATATCGTGAAACATATCAAATGAAAGGGCTGAGAGGGAGACAATGTATAGTTTTAAAGTTATATGCAAGAAAATAGAGGAAAATCAACCATTAATGTAAAATAATAAAAAACAATACAGAAAATAGTTCTATACTTATAGATAAGTCTGTGGTCTTAAAATAATATGGTATTTAAATATCTCAATATTGTGCGTACAAACTTATATTTGCAGTAGGAATGTATGCGAGAATATGTTTTTCAACTACAATGTTAAATTTGTTCTTGGGATACATTCATCCCATCTACGGAACCCTTCATTGTGCGTGGGCCGACAAGCACTGGGCCGGTTTTTTGTATGCATTTCTAAAAAATTCAATGAATCTTTTGCTTCCACCTTTTCTCCGGTCTGAATCTATACTATATTATATGTACTTTTGTTTAGCTGCTTTATTTCTTTTATAACTTGACTAGCTGATGCCCGTGACTTCGTCTGCGTACCAGGATGAAATACCCTATATGTTACTCCAGATCATGGTCCACCCATGTCCCAAATTTCATCCAAATCTCTTCAGCCGTTTTAGCGTGAAAGCGTAACAAACAAACAAATAAGCAAACAACTCAGTTTCGAATTTATAATTTTAGTTAGGACTCGATAAATTCCTTTGAGCGTTCGTTTATCTGGACTAAAGAGAAATATGTTTTATATAAATACCCCGTTTGTTTATTAGCTTTTAACTTTACATTGTACAATATTAGCCTGAAACGATCATACGAAATGGATTGTAGATTTCAACTACAAATATCTTGTGATCTCAGTGCTTATGTTTGATTGTCTATAATTTGCATTTATATTTCCTTTCGAATCAGATCCGTTTTGTGAAGTTTGTCTCAATTAAAACCCAATTTGTATATCCCGATGGGTATATTTATCTGATATTCATCGTTAACCTATTTCTTATTGACTTTATAGTATTATTATCCATTGTGCTACTGATCATTTATTCATATCATCATATCGGGACATTAAAGCCAGTAATGGGCTTCAGCGCATCACTAAACTTCCATTTACTCTTATGTTGTAGTTATCCACCAATGTAAACAGAAGAGCAGACAACAACGGCCATTGTGTGCACAGCAATAAAAGTTTTTATACAAAAACATTCGCAACAGCGAGCCATAACATAAAATCATAACCCGTCCACTGCAGCGGGCATAAACCGCTCAATATTATAATGACGGATGACAAACAAGTCACATCATATAGCCCACGTACCCACAAGCGGTACCGCGCTTAGACACAGTATTTTATACAGTAGGAGGTATACGAGCATATGGTACGCTATAACCGTAAAATTTTATCGCTTTCAATGCTGAAATGATACACGAAACAATCTAAATTATAGCGGGCGGCGTGTCCCTGGCATCGGGCCAGTGTATTGGTAATGACACAGCTTATCCAATTTGTAACGATATCTGTACGAAAGGTTTGACAGCTACCGCGTCTGGACCTTAACTGCTGACGTCAAAATATCCAATATTGTTGGGACTTGGGTCCTCTGATGTTTGGCTACACTTAAATGGATTTTAGTATACAGTGATAGCTTTGTTGACGTAAGTATGTTTATCTATAAATGGTTTATTTCTTTTGCTACTACCAATATAGGTAGTACCTCAAAGATTGCATCAATCAATTTATTTATCAATATCTTCCGCCAGCGGCTTTGCCCGTGATATCAGTGATAATAATATAGCATACTACTGGTGAAATATTTTTAAATCGGTCCAGTAGTTTTCGAGTTTATTAATTACAAACAAGAATACAAATCTATTTTCTTTAAAATATTTGTGAATGATTTTCATTGTAAAAAAGAGTACGAATGATAAAACAATTTAAAAAATAAATAAGCAAGTTGTAAATAAAAGTAAAGGAGAGTAATTAACTGAATTCAGTAGCTTAATAATACTGTTTTAAAGATGATCTTCATATTACGGTTATTACGAATTTTGAAATAACCTTGAGGGTCACAAGATACCTCAAAAATATATATTGATTAAACCATTAGTGTATTTGAGCTGTGGTGTTAATTAATTACTACCTACGAAGGGCGACCTTATCAAGAATAAAACGTCTAGATCAATGACTTTTCTCTCATTAAAAGTATAAATAAGACCGCAGCGAACTTCTCTCGGTATAGAACGTGCTCCGATCAAATTACGATAAAATACAATTTTAAAAACTTTCCTAGTTTATCTAGAACGCCAGCTTAAAAGGTTTGTAGTGATTTCGCGGCGGCTCCCCTATATTTCTTATAGCAAGTAGCTACTTTTATTGGCAAGTGAGGCGGGCTAAGTACACTACTTTACGCCTATATTGCTTGGCCGACGACGTCGTAAGAAAACTTGCTCCGGCCGCTGATCTCTCCTTATCAAAACACTGGAGCATAACCCTGAATGTTCTAAGTAAATAATAAACTTAACTTTTTTATGTTGAGTTGTCAATTTTTTGTCAGAACGATGTTATTTCAATGTATGAGATACGTTTATTGATTTCTGTTTGCTATTTTTTGTGTGTTAGCCCTTTGTTTGACCGGTCCACATACCGTTTCGTAGGCGGCCAGTCAGCGGTGGAAATTCTCTTTTTATTCTTATCGAACATTATGATATTCGATATGTGTTTCGTAAGTCAAAACAATGTGAAGCGAAATATGAACTTCGAAAAAGTTTTGGGCTTTAAATAATAGAAAGTAATCAATAAATAATAATGACGCAATGATTCTTATATATTATTTCTTTAATATTTAAAAATATGGAGAATAGTCGCATCGATATCGGCAATCTTCATTGTTGTTTTGATCTAATAAAATATAATATCAAAAAACATTAGCACCATCCTAATGACAAAAAAATCACTGTTGATTTCTCATAAAAAGGGCCCTAATCGCTTTAGTTGAAATGCATCATAAAACCACGCCCTTACAATTTTTCGATAGCAAAAATGAACCGCAAGCCATCAAATCTGCACTGATGATTAACCCTCAAGTCGCCATTAAAAATAGATAAAACAAAATATTGTCGGAGCTGGGTCCCTAAGGCCCCGAGCACGTGACGGCGACGCGCGCTTGCTGGCAATTCAATTACCTATCTACTATTCTGGTAATACATATCTGCAATAAAATCAAATAACTATGAGACACCGAGCAGGAGAGGGTTGCATTTTCTGTAATATTAGAATTTCATTTTCAGAATGGACGAATAAATCTGAATTTGGAGAAAAACTGTTTGAACAATTGAAATCTGAATCATGTTGAAAGTATTATTGATATCACTTAATTCTGAGAACACGTTTCGATAAACGATATTTTATTTTATGTGGTGAAATTTCTTTTTTAATTTCCATTGAACGCACAAAAACGTCAAAAAACCTTTCAGCCATATTCAAAACGTCTATTTTACCATAAAACAATTTCGTCAAAATTCTTCTCCATGGGTATTAACGAGGTAAATAATGCAAGGGAATTTAATCACTACAATGTACATGACGTGCCAAACAACACCGAATTAATTTTGCATCCGGCAATCTAGGGATGCATCGCGGCAGCAGCTGCCGTGACACACACTGACCGATTTGATATGCACCCTTCCGCTGGGTCTAGCCTGTCATGATTCTGTGCTTATATTTCGATCTGTATCCCTTGACAGTAGGTATCAATATGTACAGACTACTACAGCTCAATAAATCTGGAGATGTAGTCAGAATAGGTAACTAATTTTTAAGAACGTCAAATGTCCTAAATTACACTATCATAATATATTTGTCATATAAGTTTTAGCTCAAGTTTTAACGTGAAAGTGTAACAAACAAACCAACAAACTCATTTTCGCATTTATAATATTAGTTAGGATTAGGATTATACCATCATAGGTTCTTCACATAAAAAATACTCGCACATATCTGATCATATTTCTATGACAATCTAATAAGATTCGTAGGGATTTTATTAAACTGTCAAAGAATGTCAGTTGTGATGGTTGTCAATTTGCTTAGCAATAATTTTCTCTGACTTTACATTTGCATTTCAACTGAAAACTCTCTATAATGTTAAAGATAAAGATGTGTAATATAATACATAAATATGCACATATAGATGGAAAAATAATTTTACCAGTCCAACATGTTTTGCCTCACTCGACGTACAAAATGTTTACATGTCATTAATTAAATTGGCAATTATAAATTAATTTTTAATGTTATGTAAAATTAAATATGTAAAATTAGAGTCAGTGCAAAATATAGTCAATAATTAAATATGCAATTAGAGTCAGTGCAAATAGTAGTCGACATTAATTACAGATAAAATATGTCAATATTTAATAAAATCAAACTAACAATAAAATTCAAAATTTATCATTTAAAAAGTCAACAATGTTATAGTAGTACTTATCAGAATGCAGTTATTTAATTGTCTTCTTAAATAAATTTTAATTCAATTGCTTAATGTCATTCGGAATTTTATTGTATATTAATGGGGCCATGCATACAACACTTTTACTTAGAAGTGCTGTTTTAACCGAGTGTTACTCCGAGTGTGAAACTGCATCCAGTCTATACTTCTCACGTCTATTTCTATCGGAATTATTTGACAAGATAAAACCATTGAGGATTACTTCTTACAAATACAGTTATTTCCAATATGTAGAGTGACGGAAGTGTTAAAATTCTGTGCTTGATCGACATTGTTCTGCAACTGTCCATAGTTTGCAACCCAAACATAGCTCGTACACAACGCTTTTGTGCTTTGAACACTGTCTTTGTTCGTTAAATTTCCCCAGAAAATTATGCCAAATCTCAATAAAAATTCAACAAATCCTTAATAGGCCGTTAGTAAGGTATTGATAGTAGGAGCAAGTTTATAGAGAACAAACGACGAGCTGCTGATTTTTTTACTAAGTTTATTAACCTGTTTTTTCTAATTTAATTGCTGATCAATGATTCATCCCAGAAATCGGGCTGTCTTTGCGTCTTGTATATTATTATCATTGTAAGATAAATCGAATTTTAATTAATTATTGCCGTTGTCTAAAATGCATTATGTTAGTTTTATTGAGATTAATTTTCAAACTATTGTTGCTAAGCCAAAATTATAGTCAATAAATTTTTGGATGTTATAGTTACAGTACTGTCATCAGCGAATAATATCATGGGTTCTTTCGTTGCGTTTGGTAGGTCATTAATATATAATATGACTAAGGAAGGACCCAATACACTTCCTTGCGGCACACCATGCGTCATAAGACGCTTTTGAGAGGAGAAGATCTGTGCCTTTTTAGCTTTAATATTGAATTTAGTTATTCGATTTATTTGTTGTCGGTCTGTTAGATACGATTTTATTAATTCCAAGACATTACCTCTTATACCGTAGGCTTCAAGCTTATCTAGCAGAATATTGTGGTCGACATGTTCGTTTTATATTTCGAGATCTCTATAACTCACTTTTGAGTTCTAGAGATCTCGAAATCCATTTTGTCTCAGAACAATATCAATTATTTTATTTGAATTTATTGGAATATTATAGGAAATTTTCTTTGAATATTAATTTTGATTTATTTGGCACCTACTAGAAATACGTTTGTCACAAAATCTTTAAGTGTGTTTCTAACTGACGATTCTTCGATAAAAATAGTCGTATCACTTCAAAAACTTCAGACAAGGATGAGATGATGATTGAGTAAAGGTGAGTGCCTACACAAAGTATGCAGCAGTAAGATGGATGTACTAACATAAATCTAAGGCGGTAATCACATGATGTGGCACGCTGGTGTGACAAGCGACACTGGTACACCGCCTGGTGTGACAAGCGACGCTAATACGATAGCGGTGTGCGGTGCAGCAAGTGACTTTATACTATACTAGTGACCCGTCCCTGCTTTGCACGGTTTTTACGACTTGACAAAGCATGGAGATTTATTGCTATCCGACTGCGGTGAAGTCAAAAAGGTAAAATGTGTTTGACCTGTATGTATGTATGTATGTCTATCCCTATGTTCCCTCGCTACTACTTAACAGCTTAACCGATTCTGATGAATGATGTCGTTAGATTCGTCTTTATTACGCAAGTATCACTGGGTTCATTATACAAAATCAAAATGGCATATTTTTGGCGCCAAAAGGAATTATTAAAAAAAAAGTAAAAGGTAAAACAATCGAGAAGGATATCAAAATTGATTTAAAGGTGATAACGAAAATATATACAAATTGTATGTTTAAATGTAATTTGGAATGAGAAATGAAAAAAACTAAAAAGCAGAAAATAAAAAAAAGTGATTAAAAAAAGTAAAAACCCGACTGCAAAAACACATATTAGTTGTTTTTAATTATGTTCCTTTATGTGTGACGTTAAGTTTAATATTAATGTATTATACCTTCGGGAATAAGTGGGTGCTCTAAATGATGTTGAAAATAGCATAAATCTCTGGTGTAGTTTAGAACGACAGACACGAAAAACGACTTTAATTTATAATATGTACAGATAGAATAATGCGACGCTAAAATCGCAGTGTCGCATGGAGCTGCAAGATGAGGTGTTGTGTTAAAAGCGCCTTATGTGTGCTTATGTATACGAGCATTTCGAAGCTTTATAACTAACTAGGGGTATTCTAGGCATGATGAAGAAGCAAGTTGAAGAAATGGTTTCAATAGGTATTGAGACAATATTTTATGTTGGGATATCGACCTTCCCAATATGTAGGTACCAATGTAGGTAGTTGATAGGTCGCTTCCAGCCCGTCCCATCCTTGATGTCCTCCCTCCAGTTGACGCCCTAAGCCAAGGTTCGTACCCCACAGGGGGTGCCCTTAGCGAGCGTTCACCTAGTTTTAATTAGCATAAGTAGTTGAATAACCCCTGGCTGGAGGTTTTAAGCGTACTAGCTTAAGGCACCCATAGGAAAGCCCGGCTAAGTAGTCATGATCTCAGAGGTCAACTACGAGATGCTATGCCTAAAAAAAAAGCTAGGTCGCTTAACATAGAATATTATGTACGTGCCCATTTATTTTCATGTTTCTACCTTCTTAAAAAACTGTTACCTATTATCTCCACTAAATACGTATCTAAACCGAACATAGTTGATGAGAACATCTTAGGACTACAAAGAATAATAATTATGATATTCCTCGTATATCCTCATAACAGGGTTTTAGATTTAGATTATATAAATCTGTATTTGATCAGTCACTCTATAGCGTGTATCAGAAATGTGTAGTCATGTTTAACAGACTCTGGTACAAACCATAAAATGAACATCTTCTTCCATGGGACCAACATCATAATCGCGAAAAAAATATTATCAGTTGTCCCATACACTTAGATCGAGTGGGTATTGAAGTTTTGAATGACAGTTAATAATTTTTTCGTGATAACCATGTTAGTCCAATGGAGAAAGTTTGATGGACCATACCCCTAAATATGACGACACCTTTGTGTCATGTTTACACCGCAAATAAACGTATTTTTTTCTTTCTTTTTCTTACAGAACAGAGGTCAGAGAGTTCAACCGTTATATGAATCTGTAATTGTTCAGTCACTCTATAAATAACTGCAGATCTGAAATGTTCACAGGGAAATTGAGAAATGTAGAAAATTAACATCATAAACCATAATGAATCGTTATGCTAAGTGAATTGCTGGTTTAAACAAAACGCAAATTAATTTGCGGAACCCAAACATTACGCTGAATCCGACGAAATTATTACGAATAATTAAATTTGGCACTGTTATAATAAAATTAAAAACGTATAACACAAGTGAATGTCGCTTAATGAGGCTTCCGATGTGAAATAACATTTCAATATAGTGTAAATATTTCGATTTTATTTTACGTTAAGTAGAATAAACGGGTATGTGGTCGAAAGTTCGCCAGTGTTGCCATTGCATACGAATCACCGTTTCCGTTATCGTTACATTAAAACATTTATGCAGCGTAATTGTTTAAGTGCTCTTTATATGCTGACATTTTATTAGTTTTACAAACCCGCTTTATTTTATCGAATTTATGTTATTATTATTTTTAATAAAACTTTCGTCATTTGTGTGTGACGAAAAGTTTTTGCTTTATATTTCACACACTATAATTGTGCATTACATTATTACTACCAGGAAAATTTTATATAATAAAAAAATCTACATCCAATATGACATAAATTATACCTGGATTAACTGATTAACTATAATTTGGGTCTTAATAATCTTCTGTACATAATTTACTAAAACATAATTACGATCAAAGAGACGACAGGAGAGAGACGAGCTTAGCAGCCTGTCACCATCATATTACGCTATAATACAAGTTGTTTGGTAGCTATTATCTAGGCTTATTGTACGATATTAACTAACTTGTATTGTTTAATACCGAGAATATTACATCAGTTTCATAACGGAACAGGTTTATTGACGAGATAATTTGTCTTATAGACTTTAGTAAATTGTAGTTATATTATTATTATTATTTAAAGGGTCTTTGACATTTCTCGGGACCCTGGGTTCCCAGATCTTTGAAAGGCGTGCGAGGGGCCGAAGCCAACTCGCAGAGACCTGTTAGACGTTTTTAATGCATAGGCACCAACCGACGATTATCGCTGTATGTACCTACTATACAAGTGCACCCAAGTACAACCCCTGGTTTGTGTAGGACTATTGCAGGATATGGAAACAAAGATATTGGACTATAGGTTTGGGTGGCTAAAGTGGACTGGTTACCTGGAACTATGGTAGGACTATAGCCCCTGCCTGATCAATGTTTTATATTTACACAGATTAAACACAGAAATTGGGAGGGGGTGACTTGCACACTCAATAATGGGCCCCCGAAAATGTTCGCTAACACATAGTGACGTAGCGACAAGGGGCAACATGTCTTAAGGTGCTTGAGGAGTGGAGAGGTATTCCACGGCTTTCAGAACAATCCCAGAGCCCGGAAGATGGTCAAGATCCCTACGAGCACTTACTGGAATACTTCCTTCCTCCGAGCACGTTTGCTCTTGCGAATCTTCACTCAAGCCAGCCAATAAAGGCAAGAATGAGGTGGGCGCTCCGTTCCTCGTCAGTGTTCACTCCAGCCGGCTAATAAAGGCAAGCCAGAGGTGAGGAACAAGACTTCTCCCGGGAGATAGGGTCCGTGGGGTCGCTACTGCCTAACAGCTCGCCAAATGCTGCCCTGCGAGTTTCTGAATCTCTCTTGGTCTGGCTCCTCGTCCTAGACCCATTCCGGCAAAGTAAACTCTACCGTTACAGACCTAGAGCTACGAGCGCTCAAGCCCCACCACGACGTCAACGTAGAGATACGACGGTGGGGTTATTATTATTTCATTTATTTCAGGTATAAACCCATAGCAATATTAAAATTAAATTATATAACATGAATTACATACAATTGAATTGAAATTAAGTACTAGATTTCAGCATAATTATTATCGTCTTAGCAGGCACACACAATGAAATATTACAGACATTATTTGATAAGTACATGCACATAATCGAGACAGGAAAGATGCCTTGAGTCTCCTCAAGAGCCCGTAAAAATCAGTAACTCTGTTCTCAACGAATATGCCAGTCGTACTACACCGCCAGGGCTGCTTTTATATAGCTCATTATATTGTACACGAAGAGTGTTATAAGCGCTCTTCGTGTACCTGTACCAGAGTTGACTGGTGTAGAACGACTGACAGTAAGCCTTGAACAGAGTTATTTTAACTTGGTTGAAGCAGTGAGAAAAGAGTCTAGCCAACATGTTGCTTCGACATGCGATACTACGCCTCTGTCGTTCCAGATCAGCATCATCTGCTACATCATCCTTAATTATGTGACCAAGATATTTAAACTTAGTAACAATATTTAAGGTAGATCCACACAAATTGATCGGTAAGATATGATCGGGGCCTTTACGGTATTTAAATATCATAACCTCCGATTTCTTATCATTATAGGTGAGATATTGTTCAGCTGCATATTTCTCACAGATCGCAACAAGTCTCCTTAAACCGTTGGCTATATACGTTGCGTTGGTTAGATACGTAGAAGGATTTGCTCATACATCTTTGCCAGAATGGTATACCTACTTACCCGCTGTACTGTTTTATTTTCAGTATTTACGTAATTTTAAGTCAATTACATGTAACTAACGGCCTTGTTTATTAAAAAAAAAAACGGACATATAGAAATAAAATTAAAAGTCAAAAACAGATCTAATGAATTTAAAATACTTGTGAAACCGTTTTATCAACTAACTGAAATCAAAACCATTATGAAAACATTGCTGTTGTTATCAACAACGAACTGATTCGAGTAGCGAAAAATGAAACAAAATTGTTGTACCAATTGCATTAATTCAACTGCATAAAAATCAGCCAATTATTCAAATCGGGAGCGCCATGGACCGAAGACCGTATCAATGAATATTAATTGTTTTCGATCGCAATAAAAAATAGTGAAATAAACTGAAATAACTGAATAATCGAGTAAGATTGTTTGCGCAGACAATGGTGATCTAGCAATTGGTTGATGCCATTAAGATCGACAATTATTCATTGCTATTACATGTTTGTTATCACTAGTTGTTTTTGCGTAATTTCCCTGTAGGATTTTCATTTGAAGGTTTCCATTATTTTGTTCTGCAGCATAAAATATCACTGTCCAAAGACCAATGCTTGATTGCTTCAAACTAAGATGTAAATGACTCTTGCCTCTAAAGTTAAACGTCATTTGACTTTCTTTGAAAAATGCTTTTCTCATTTTCCATACAAAGTCAAATAGAAGAGTATTTGGATTACCTTTTGGATCCAACCTTGTGGTTGGATCCAAAAGGTAATCCAAATCACATTTTGATTGAAGATTTTTCATAACTTATTCCGATGAATATGAAATTGGCTTTATCGATAATAATTTTAGACCTTTTCATATCAGTTTTACAAATAGACTTTTAATTACCTGTAGGTATCTACGTAAACACAGCCTTTGCGTTGAAGCGGCTCCTGCCCAATCTAGGGGATCCAAACGCCTCCTGCCGGAGGCTCTACGCGGGGGTCGTGCGGTCCATGGCCCTTTACGGGGCGCCGGTGTGGGCGCGTTCAATAAGGCTGCGGCCAGCCCGCCGGTTGAACGCGTCCCAGAGGGTCATGGCCATCCGGCTGGCCCGAGGATACCGCACGGTCTCCTGCGAGGCGGCGAGCCTCCTTGCCGGATTACCGCCATGGGATCTGGAGGCAAAGGTCCTTGCACACATTTGGGAGTGGCGCGAGGAGGCGAGGCGCCGGGGCTTAGCTCCGCTGCCGACGAAATCGCGGCACAGCGGACAGAGCTCCGGCGGGATCTCATGGCATCATGGAGAGTGCGATTGTCGCAACCCAGCGCTGGGCACGCTACGATTGCGGCGATAAGACCCCTCTTTGAGGAGTGGCTAGAGAGGCGCCACGGCGTCCTCACCTTCCGCCTGACACAGGTCCTCACGGGACACGGCTGTTTCGGGAGGTTCCTGCACAAGATAAGGCGGGAGGAAACGCCCGGGTGTCACCATTGTGTGGATCGCCCGGAGGACACGGTGGAGCATACGGTGGAGGTCTGCCCAGCTTGGGCGGAGCATCGCCGTGTACTCGTGGAGGCGATCGGCGGCGGTGATCTTTCGCGTCCGGCCCTGGTTCAGGCCATGGTACGGAGCGAGAGGAAATGGGAGGCCGTCACCTCCTTCTGCGAAGCGGTAATGCTCGCGAAGGAGGAGGCGGAACGCGTGAGGGAGAGGCAAATTTCGCGCCCTCTCGCCCCTAACCGCCGCAGGAGGAGACGCTCAGGGTGTCGGGAATCGCGAGGCGATTTCCAGCCACCGTAGGCGCGGGCTTGCGGGCGGTGAGCAATGGGTGGCTCACCGTCCGATAAGAACCAGGCCCGGGTCGACGGCGCGTTGTGTTCCACGCGCGCCTCAAAGAGATGTCAGCAGAATTGAAGGGGTCCACTAGGGCCGATGCCTGCCGGGGTTGCGAAGAAAACCGAAAGGGAGATCGTGGCCCCCGGCGACAGGGCAACCGAAGGAACACGGGTGGGTTTTAGTCAGTAAGAGTCTGACACGCCCTCCCGCTCCGCCCAGAGCGG
Source organism: Omphaloscelis lunosa (assembly GCA_916610215.1). NCBI lineage: Eukaryota > Metazoa > Arthropoda > Insecta > Lepidoptera > Noctuidae > Omphaloscelis > Omphaloscelis lunosa. Next base: position 12,004,514 of record OU744258.1, read on the forward strand.
GAGAAGTTATTTGATGATTTCCCACCCACAAACAAAAAAAAAAAGGTACGTTTAATTTGGTAACCCAATTTACCCAGAGGTCGTCCTAGCAGACATTTGTACATGAACAGTGAACACGGTTCCTGTACTTATTTTTTTTTTTTTTTTTTTTTATGAGTTATTATCCAAAAGGTAATCCAAATCACATTTTCATTGAAGATTTTTCATTACTTATTCCGATGAATATGAAATTGGCTTTATCGATAATAATTTTAGACCTTTTCATATCAGTTTTACAAATAGACTTTTAATTACCTGTAGGTATCTACGTAAACACAGCCTTAGGTACGTTTAATTTGGTAACCCAATTTACCCAGAGGTCGTCCTAGCAGACATTTTTACATGAACAGTGAACACGGTTCCTGTACCTACGTTTGCACTCGAAATGGTAACTTTGTGTACAGTGTGTACCGTAATTTTGTTTACTTACGGTTATTGTAGGGTCACCAAACTTACCATCGACGTTACGTTCTAATTTTGCAACAAGGTAAACTGTTAAACGTTTAATTAATTTTTACATTTTAAAATTGAAATGTTTTAGTGACATGTACCAAGTGTGTGTGTTAGTTAGTTACAAGAAGGTGATTCTGCAAGACTTGCATTTTTAGTTGGATAAAACTGGTAGTAGGTACATACAATGAAAACTATTTTGCGATCTTAAAATGCGTGGCACAGTCTCTTCCTCAGTATCGAAAACTGAAACCAAGCCCTTTTTTTTGGGTGGGAAATTATCAAATAACTTCTCCCGCTCTTGGCGGAGCGGGAGGGCGTGTCAAACTCTTACTTACTAAAACCACTCGTGTGCTTCAATTGCCTGTATGTTGCCAGAGGCCACGGTATCTCTTTCGACTTTCCCGCGACCCCGGCAGGCATTGGCCCTAGCAGATCCCGTCACTTCTGCTGACATCTCTTTGAGGTGCGCGTGGAACACAAAGCGTTGTCGACTCGGGCCTGGTCCTTATCGGACGGCGAGCTACCTATTGCTCAAAGCCCTGTGGATTGAATTTCGTAAATACTTTTCTATAAATCCTAGGATTAACTAGAATATCCTTTACAGGGCTTTTACGACTGGCAACTTACAAATCCATAAGAGAAAAGTGCTATAACAAGCAAAATATAACCCTCCTTTTATCTCCACATTCGGCGAATAAACGCGATAACAATAAACGCGAGATAATCAAGTTTCATTTGAACGAATCGATTTGGTATAAATATTGGAATACATTAATCCGTTTGTTACAGTTGCACATTTCATGGCAATGGATGGTGATAAAATTATTCCCTCTCGTTTAAAGGTTAAATTATTTTGTTCTGAAAGTGTTCATTACTGGATAATGTAAAGAGGAATAAGTATTTCATATTTTATCGATATTTCCTCAGTCGAGTGGTCGCAAACGCTGAACATGAAGTTTATTTCCCAGGTTGGGAAAAGTGTTTTTAGGTTTTTCCTTAAAGAGCAGCCTGGAGTCTGGATTTGTGCCCGGTTGATGAAAATAGGCACGCCCACTATTATATGGGCCGCCCACTATTCAATAAAGCCATAAAAAAAATGGAACTTAAATATAACTGGCGAAATGTGGGTGTACTATATGTACCTGCTCAACCTTTCAGGGAAACAAGTCGTGCTAAACTGTCATGTTGTACGTACCTTTGAAGTACATGTAGATAGCGTCCTACAAAAATCTTTAAAATCATAAAGTTTCAAGTTACCTTAACAAAACATGTTTACCTCGCAATCAGCCTAACACATCCTCACTCTATGTACCACAACGTAATATGAAGCCAGGATCGCCAAACGCGCAACCACCCTCAACGCTTCATCTAAAAAGGCAAAAAAAAAAAATGGCTCACGCAAGCAAATATGCAAGTTTAGTGCGGTCAAAAATGCTTTGGGTGGTTCGGGTGGCTCGAGTAGCTCGCGGAATCGATGCGAGCCTTCCTCGTCATTCCGACGTAGCATCAGAAACAGTTTTTTAATCAATCGGTGAATATTGCCGGCATTCGATAGGCAAGGTGCTAATATGTACCCTAATGGTCAGCAATCATTGGAACGGGAAAATTAAGAAGGTTTTTTATAAATATTTTGCTTGTGATGGGATTTTTTTGGGCCAAAACTTGAGGGTACAAATTACTATGGAAACTCCATTCATTTTTTTAATTTTTTATTGAAAAATAGTCCCTTAGAGCATTCATATAGGGATTGTAACGTCGACATAAGATTCTAGTAAATAATGTGATATGTTAAAGTAATGGGTTACTTATTAAAGTGATCTTTAGGACGTGTAATACTTTGATGTACCTTTTAGATGCATTTTGGGAAGCTGTTCTACAACCAATTTACAGACTGGCCACAACTATATGAGCGATTCTTATATTAGTTCCTGCCGATACGAGAAAATAACGTGCAACTAAGCTTTGTCTAAAACAAAGTGACGTCATTCGCTTATTTGTCCAAGGTGTGTACATACGTTTAATAATTATAAGGTAGTCTACTACCCCATTAAAACTAACTACACCCTGCATAGTCCCAAAGTACACACTACTTGGAAACCCTATTCCCATTATCACTAGGTGGAACTAGGAAACGTATTACACTTACAACACTTGTACATTCCTATACATTTGTAAGTCCTTAATATATGCCTACAGCAGACTTATCACCTAAACATGATCGTGTTTCTAACGATAATGGAACTTTCGAGTGTCTGTAACCCAACATTAATTTAACTGGTACCTTCACGTAATGGCGTCGGTTTTGCTAATTGTACGTTAGAATAATTATATTGCGCCACACGCGTATTCATTTTAATGGATTTTGAGTGTTATATACGGTTAAATGTCACTTGTACTGGTATTTAATGTAAACTAATTTAAGCTAGCAGTTTCTCTATATGGCTTTGTGTCGTTTGAAAGATTAATGCCGGAAATGTATTTCAGCATAAGCTTAGGTAATTACAGCTATAAATTTTGCATCTGTTTGTTTATCTGCACTGTGCGGAAAAGTTATAGGAAAACAACATTTTCTTCGGTGATTGCTTCGTTACATATTGATTTTATGTAGATGAGTTTTGTTGCATTAAGAACACAGCCGCACGGGTCGATTCACCCGGCTAAGCTACGTTTGCCGGGGTTGGTACGTGGATGGGTGATCCTCTTTACATACCGAGTCTTTTCCGTGCCTCGGAAAGCACGTTAAGCAGTTGGTCCCGGCGGTCATTCGTAGACCTTTGACAATTGTTACGGGTCGACAGAAGCCCGAAATTCTGACAACCAGTCTTACCAAGGGGTATCGTATTACCCAGTTACTGGATTATGGAGGTCAGATAGGCAGTCGCTCCATGTAAAATACTGGTATTCAGCTGCATTCGGTTAGACTGGAAGCCGGCCCCAATATAGTTGGGAAAAGGCTAGGCAGATTGATTGTATATGTCTTTAAGAGCACAACTTATTTGAGGTTTAGCAATTTGATAACGATACTCTCCTAAAGTGGTACAGAAATATTGAATTGACGTTCTTCAATACAAAATGATGGCGATTTGGTTATCACATTAAATAGGACAGCGATTAAGATAAGTTCATAATTATATGTCAGTTCATATAGTAAAATAACCATTTAACCTAAAAAAAATGCGTTCTCAAACAAAATAAATGGCGTAAAAATGTTACGAAATAAACTACCCTTGATAATATTAGTTCACTAACTCGTAGTGTGTTTACTGGTGAACCTACTATATTTAATGTGATAACCAAATCGTCGCTCTGAAGCACCACGAAAATTTAGTTAGTCAGTTACAAGCATGTAACAATGTACTAAATCTCCTCGTTACAAGAAAGCCAAAGTTCTAAGAAGTACCATAATGATCTATCCTTTGAACAAGGCACTAAACACGGTGAGGTCAAAGTTCTCAGATGTTCTCGAAGATAGCTTGCTAACTCATCGGTTACGAACATTATTAAGTTACACCCATAACTAGCCATAACTTGTTGGGTTTATATCAGTTGCTAATATACTTTCCCTTTTTTGTTTACATTTTCTGTGGCTGTAGCGAAAACCGTCTCTTACTTAATGTGGTGTTATTTTATTTGGAAGATATAAATATTGATTGAACGCTTATGGACAACAGTCATAAGTATTAGTACGAAATTATTTGTTTTCGGTATGATTTGGAAAAATTACGTCCTCACAATTTTTGCCTTCTTTTTCTTTTCTCTTCTTTTTAAAAAAAGAAACCATTATTATGTGGTGCGACTACGTCTGTCTATCTGTCTGTTTTAGTCTCTTATCTTAGCTGCATTACGTTTCTTTTCAAGATTTATTTAATAGCAAACAAGTTATTTACAGGATAATTGAATGGATGGGACAGCAGTGTATTGAAGGAGTACCCCAATGAGCTGAGACAAAGCATATCAGTTTACATCATCATTGTTACCATGTCCTGCCAAGCTGTCAGGTGCAGGCGATTAGCGAAATGTCTGTAGTACATAACAATAAATTGCACACTTTTGTTGAATGCTAATCATAAGCTGATTGACGTGATACATACTTGATTAGAGTTTTATACAATATGTATCTGGAATTTTGATCATATTATTTGTAGAACCAATCATTTCTTATATCTATATTTCATTAGAAATTCTACAATAAGTGCCACAACAAGTACAACTTTATTTAGGGTAATGAAAGATATTGTGAGAAACTTGAAATTCCTCGTTCTGTACTGTCAGCGTTCTACAACTGAATGTTTACAAGCGCGAAGATGGGTTAATAAAAGACCATCGTGCTATAAAGAAAAATGATATTAATATTTCTACAAAATGTTCAATAGTTTAAAAAAATATTTAGAAATAGGGCTCATGACAAAATTGTAGATTGTTTGCCTAGGGAGCAAACAACTACCCATTGCTCACCGTCCGCAAGCCCCTGCCTACGGTAGCCGGAAATCGGCCTGCGATTCCCGACGCCCAGGGGGTCCGATAAGGACCAGGCCCGGGTCGACGGCGCGTTGTGTTTCAAGCGCGCCTTAAAGAGATGTCAGCAGAATTGACGGGGTCCGTTAGGGCCGATGCCTGCCGGGGATACGAAGAAAACCGAAAGGGAGATCGTGGCCCCTGGCAACAGGGCAACCGAAGGAACCCGGTTGGGTTTTAGTCAGTAAGAGCCGACTCTTACTGACTAAAACCCACCCGGGTTCAGTGTCAGAACACACCCTCCCGCTCCGCTCAGAGCGGGAAAAGTTATTTTATAATTACTCACCCAAAAAAAGGGAGCAAACAACTATTTTTAAGGCAAGAGTGTTTCTTTGAATCCTAAGCGCAGCGAGCGATGGCTTGGCTTGGTGGCTTAAGCAACTTTGAAAACCGTGAAAACGATACCCATGATGATAAATTTGAAATCTTTCCGAACCGCCATCTTAGATTTACATTTTGATCTCACTATCGGCTTTAGCAACCACAAAAATTACGAAAACGACACCAAAGACGACAAATTTAAAAAAATTCGCAGCCACCATCTTGGATTTTCATTTTGACCAAATTCACAGTTTCTTCCTCTCTCGCCAGCCTGTTAAGTTGTTCATACAATGTTCGTGATTGATCTCTTTGATGATTCGAACTACTAACAATATTCACATTCCAAATTCGAATCATTTTTAGTACCTAGGGATTAAAAAGCTATTTTAGTCCTTGCGTACGAAAAATAAACTAGCTCTTTTTGAATAGATGTGATAAAAACATTTTTTTTCCCTCTTGTAGATTATTAAAAAAAGATTAGACATGTTATCAAAAGATTACGGCGATACATGGAGTTAAAGTGTGCCATGACTTAACGAGTATGTAAATGTTATACTTACTTGTGATGTAGCGACCCCCACTCCCCAACTTCAATGCGTTTTATACAAATCTTTTGTTATAAATATGGTGAAGCAAAATATACGTGTCTAATATTTTCGTATTGTCTGATTGACGGACTAAATATTTTTTTTTTTTTTACTCAGGCGTCATCCCTATTGCAATTCTTGCATAATATCACTTGCCAGTTGCTACTGCTCTGGGGGCCTAGACATAGTGACATTCTACTTCAGCGATGATGATGAGAGAAAAGTCAAAAATTGATTCGATTGATACCTAAAAGCTTATTTCAATACAAAACGTTTTGAACGCGTATGCCCATGTTGGCCCTATGCGAGCATCAGAACCATTCTGTGCCATTATGTTACAGAATAACAACCATGATGATACCAGTACATTATCTGTAATATCCAATACCCAGACATATGTACCACGTAGAAGCTGTAACATTAAATCACAACAAAAAGTTTTACGTACAAAAATGTTTGTGTATCGGAGTAACAAGCCACGATGGAGCATAGAAAATGGCGTCTTCAGTGCCAATATATTGCTTTCTCGCGTGCTGTCGTTATCCACAGCTGCTGCCGTAACCTACTTGTTTTTGCCGCCAATGTTAAAACATTATAAAATTTTCTACTTTATCATTCCCTGGTTTATAAAGTTTACTTTGCTATATTAATTGCAGCTGCAGCATGCAATGCGACGATCGGTTATGATCGTGTTTTATAGCATGCAACTTCAGTTTTGTGAAGTGCAGCGGGGTTTTTGCATAATTTAGAGATTGGTAATGCAGTGTTGTTGTGGAGTTGTTATTGTTTGTTTACGTAACAATTGATTGCAGCTGAAACATACATTTTGATTCTGCAGGTTCGACATTGCTTTACCCCTAAGGAATAAGTGGTGACAACCTATGTGGATATCTTCGTAATAATATACTACCCTAACAGTTAACAAGATACAGGAGCAATTTTATTGTTTGGCATGTTAATTTTCTTACAAAATACGAAAGCAACGAGATTTATTTTTCTGTTTTCAGTTAGGTTACCCCAACTTTCAACACTAATGACAATCTTTTCATATTAATCTTCCCTTAAATCTAGTCTACAAAATTGTATTCTGAGGGTATATGTTCACAACAAACAATGAATACACAAAAAACAGCAAAACAAAATCGTAATAAAAACATAAAACGGAAATATGCCACGCATAAATTAAAAGGATTTAAAGAATTTGGCATAAAAGAGGAGGAAAACATTAAAGGAAAATATGAAATATTGATAAACGTGTTGTAACACAATCTTTAAAGAATCATTATTCCTATGTCGATGAAAAAGCGTATGGATAAAGATAAAACAAACACTAAAAATGTTTACAAGCAATACTCGTAGCTTTTAGAATCGTTCAATACATCCGAGGCCCAAATCATAATAAATTGAGTGGAGGTTAAAGGATAAAGGGAGATTGACAGCGGTCTTTAACACTGCCCCGGGGCAGGCATCAACTTGTGTTTCGTGGATAAGTCTCAATTTTATCGAGAGAATCCAGCCGTAATAATTTTTGAGGAGTTTATACTGAAAGCTTTTCCCTTTCGATTGTTAAAGGCAATTCGGAGGCCCGACAATACGGGCCCGGTCGTATTTTTTTGTTTCAAAGGCCACGATTCCCTTATGTCTCTTTTATAAAATAATGTTTTACTTTAGCGAATACTTTTTTGTCCCTTGGATATTTTGAGGTAGGTCATAAAAAAATATTTATTGTCGACTGTTTGACCTTTTGATTATTAGTATTTTATAATAGTGTATTATTTTTATTGTACCTTTTTAATATTTTGATTGTCAATGAGTTGATTCCCTTTTCCACAATATACAGGCTGTGTCTAGTACAGACCATAAAAGTTCTTCACTTTGATGGTCTGTACCCTTGAATTAGACTACAGTTTTCTGATACCTGGTGTATCAATACATTTTATTGTAAGATTGATGTTGTATTTAAGATGACCAGCTGTTAATTCAAATTTACCAGGTGTTAATTTAATATTGTAGTACGATGAAGATTATTTCGTCAACATTTTCGTACCCAGAAACCGTCCTTAATAACCATTCCGAAGAAAACGTTTTTGTCACAAAATGTAACGCCTTTTCGACGAAAGGTGTAAAACTTTTACGATAATGGAAAGCGAAAGAGGTCGAAAGAGAGTTTAAAATTCATATGCTCGAAACGGAAAACACCTATAAAAACCAATTTCAAAGGGTGTTGGTGTGAAAATAGGGCGTTTAATACAGCACTCGGGTCTCACGTGTGATGACGTCCCTATCGCGTCCTAAATCTATCTTATATTACTTGAAGGCTCTGCTAGCTAGAGAGCGAACGACGATGGCTGTTTTCTATGGGTATGTGGGTTAGTACGGACAACATCCTACTGAAAGCGAGGCGGCAAAGTGGAGTTACGTTGTGAAGCGACCGCGCCGCGTTCAGTGTGACGTAACTTACTAAAAAGTACCTCCGTAAGTCGGCCTGTGTGTACTGTCTGACAAATAATGTTGACATTTTTAAGGGTATCAAAACAAACTTGTTCCGCCACCGAACAACTTCGTCAGCTTTCTGGCATTTAAGCTGGCTGTAAAAATATTGGAAGGAAATCTAGGTTGTATCTTAAAAAAATAGGATTCTCTTGTCAAACATTTTATTCGGTTTCAAGATTTCGAGAGCAACAAACATTGATTTAAGATGAGTGTCTCATAATTGATTCTGAAGTCGATTCGTGAGTACACGTAATAGATTTCCAATTCGATTTGTTGGAGATGACACAAAAAGTGGATGCGTTCCCGATTCTAATTACGTACACAAGTGAATATAATTAATTATCTGAGTCGAGGCTATTGGAATGTAGGTATGTGTATCAAATTACCAATTATCTGTATTGTGTTATGTATTACATAATTTGATTTAAAAAAACATGTCCTTTTATATGATTTAAAATCGTTTATTTCCAAAACGTGAATCACAGAAACCATTTTGATAACATTAACTATCACAGTTTGCTTATCTAAATTACGTTATCAGTTTGCCGTATTCAGGTCACTCTATTTCCCATTCCTTCCTAAGTGAATATTTGCATGCCGCTAGTGGACTCTAGGTTACGTTGAAATGGCCTATAAAAAGTAACTGGCTTTGTCTTCAGCGGTTTAATTAAAAAAATACGGTCAACTTTTCATGTTGAAAAAAATAATTAGGTAGTGAAAATTGATTCATACTTCATAAAAGAAAAGGTAGTTGATTAGTTTTTGCTCTTGAACTCACTGACTTTATTACCTACGTTCCTAATTTCCATAAAATAATTTACTACCATGAAGAGAATATAAGATACGTTTAATATAATCTAACATTAATTATGGATATATCCTGTTATGCGTAGGCAGTGAATGGCTATATCAACCGCTGACCTACGGCAAAAATAATTCATTCTCAGAGGAATGATTAATGTCTAAGGATATACTTAGTAGCCATAGTCGGTCATAAAACAGCAAGCATGCAATGAAATCGTAATTTATGAGCAATTAATAAAGAAGAGAAATGCAGAAGTGTGTCGGTTAGCGGTTTTCATTTATTTTAAGTCAAGTCTTAGAAATCTATGACCAGTTTCGCTCAACCATATTGTTTTGGTCGTACGGTTCGACTGTATTGTATGCGTCACAAATGGACCGTAGCACTGGCATTTGTCTTGGCATGTTGTATTCAGCTTTAACAGTTATCATGGCCAGCCCGTAAACCATTGACCATTACAAGCATTGTTAACTCCGTATTGGATTCTCATTGGTGGGTAGACCTCTACAATGACATCCTACTTTGGCAAGCAATGGACTAAGTTTTAGCGTGATTTCTCATCGTGTCAGGCTAGACACCTCAGAATCGACCTTTTATAAAGTCAGTTATGAAAATACCAACTTTCTCTGCCCTGGAGCCTACAAACAAAATATGACAAATGGTACACTCGACCACACTAAATTGAAGCCAACACAGAAATGACAAACATACGCTTTGGCTCATCATCTTACCCAAGCAATAATCATTAAGTACTAAATCACGGGAAGACAACGTAACAGCTATCAGAGCTGTGACCAATTTCAACACATTTGAGGCCGCAAGCGGAATACTATTAATCATAAGTCAGCATATCCACACAGTGTGCCGCGTGCACAATATATTACCTATGATAGTAAGGAGAACCACTGTGAACAGTTGGCGTTAATGGGCCGCTTTACCCCAGGGAAATGCGCTCTTGATAATGTGAACAGTAATTTTATGTTGCAACAAAAGCGATATCAGTTTGATTCCTTCGTACAGATAATGTCCAATTTAAATATTAAGAGATGGGTAATGGATTTTTTTGATGGACTGTACCTCGTTTTGAATAACAATTGTATATCTGTTTTGTTTGCCTTTTGTTTCTATTCATAGTTTTTTACGTATTTGCATATTTATCTTGAGTTTTTTTCTTTACCATTTAAAATAATATGATAAGTTTTTTTTTATTACATCTAATTTATTATAGGCTATTAACATTTGTGTAGTTTTTTAACAAAGGCTATATTTATTTTCTGTTAAATTAAAATACAACGGCCTCATTCCCAACAGAACTATCTAAAGAAAATAATGTGAATGTGAAACAAATGACCCTATTAACATTATTTTCCTCCAAATTCAAATTTATTTTTATAGTCCTCTCTTCTCTTATTACGCCGTCTAAGTTATGTTAGGAGTCCTTAAGTTTTATCACATATTTAAAAATAATTACGCGCTTTAAAACCAAACAGTATCTTAGACTAGATCATTAGCTGTAATATCTCTTAAACCATAATGGTTCCATAAATATTTCCATATCACAGTTCGAGTGAGAGTTCAGATATACGGTTCAAGTTTTAACAGTAACTGTGTTCTGTCTCATTGCAAGCTTTATCTACCCTCTTTTGGTCTCCCTTTGAAAAAGTGAGTACTGAACTCGATAAATCAATGTGCATTAGATATATCTGGTTTAGGGCTGTGCTACTATCGATTGGTTTGACTCGATTAGACGAAAAAGCTGTCAGTGTATTTGTAAGTATTTATTTTCGAGCTTAAAGTGTCTACTGAAAAGTTTTCGTTATTGTACTTTCAAGAATCACGTCTTTTCTTAGTATGCTGCACGAATAGTCTATCATTTGAATTGAAATACTTGACTAATTGTCCTTTTCTAATGAAGGTGACTTTGGTTCACCCTCACTTACACTTTTGGTAGCTCTAGACAGATTTTATCTTGTAAAATTTTAGGTTCAGATCAGCGTTTATGTCGATAATCAATTCACTTGAGATGATTATCGCACCGATCGCATCACTACATAAGTCTGAGCCGTCGAGATAGGGCTCTACATAAGCCCTATAACTGCCAAGGATCTAATAGAATGATTTGAAAGAACCCTATATCTTTAGCATTACTGACATTCCAATTCAAGAATTCAGGTCGAAACCGTCGAAGTAAAGGACGGAGTGACATTGACGAAGAAAGATACATTGAATTCTTTTGATGCCTACCCCTACATTTTATTAGTTTGAAGAAAAGGGCAGACCAGACTTAGCACTTTCTTTACAACCTGCGCAATAAAACCGTACCTAACTTTTAGTTTTCCGACAAAATTATTCCTTGATAGAGGAATAAAATGGGACCATAGTTTTATATTATCATAGTATAAATATCATTACAGAAATGTTTTCAGACGAGCTCCCTCGGAAAACGTGAAATAACAAAGACAATTCCTAAATATTGGAATACAAAGACGATCCTACGCAAATAATGTATGGGATAAAAAGGAGCCTAAATACATACGCAACAGATCTCGCGAGAATTCTTTCCTTATAAACATGTATTTGCAAATCTTACCTTTTGAGATGTAAGGTGTCTGAAGTGCGTATTGCTGAAAACCTTTACGCATTCACAGGCTCTGTCGTGAAATAGTACGCAAATCCTCTCTGACAAACACTGACACAATCCCTTCGTGTCCATCAAAGAGCCCACGTATTAAAACATTGAAAGGACGGGATTGCCCAATCTCTAATTCCGATGAGAATCGTCTTATTCCACTCGCTCAATGAAATCTTCCTAAAAGCTTCTTTGTTGTCGTTCAACAACGCGAAATAAAATACTATTTTCTTCGGCCATTTTCTTGAAATTACATTTTTGCTTGCCGTTTTATTAGTAACTCATTTCTAACCGTCCGTCCTTTTTGCTTTGACACGGTTCACGATAACTGAATAGAAGCTAAAAGTACCATTTATACGGTTAACAAAATATTTTCATAATTCTTAAACGAAATTAAAGTTCCAGCGGGGCGCTGGTACGGGAACCTATTTGGGGTTAAAAATGCGTTTTATTTGCAAAATTTGGCCGTAAGTCGGTAAACACTGAATTTATGTACAAATTATGCAGCAGAAACTAAAGTTAATAAACTCCGTTTTTCTTTCATATTGACCAAGCGTATAATTTGGTCGGTGTGCAAACGGGGAAGTTATCTATTCACATAATATGTCGGTGCCCTCAACAATTAAAGCCTACGCATCCGTTAAACGAAGACATGTTTAATTACTCGCCGTAGCGGGATGACCTATGGCTTTGGTTGTTTGTCCCTGAAGTTGGGAAGAGATCCTTGATTTTAACAGTCAAACAGTAGCGATGTTTGCGTAAACAAAATATGCAAAGTAGGTGCGGGCGAGGGAGATACGGGCCTCGCTAATTATGTGGGAGCACGGCGTGCTGTGTCCGACCGTCGTCCTACATTCAGGAAGGCTAATAAAAATGCAAAAAATGTGGCAAATTATCAATTATAATTAGCCGCATGCTTCGTTGGCGGTTTTGAATTCATGCCGAAGCTGTTAAGATCGTGGTTGCGACCATTGTTTCACAAATATCCAAGGTCAATAAAAAAGCTAAAAAGAGTATGTTTCTCGGTCGTCGGTACTACGTCATGAATGTGGTCTATAAATATTGACTTACTCTTTGTTTGCTGGATAAACACGGTGCATCTTACACGCGGTATTTCGCCGAATTAGATTTAATTTGGTTCTAATATTACGGAGTGGAATGTCTCGCTTCAAATTATAAATATTTATGAAGTGTCGAGAAGATTATTTTTTTGTTTAAATATAAACTAACCCTTCTCGTTTTAAGCTCACTCAGTTATCTTATGATGCTCACAACTTAACACCTAAATATCGTTTTCCACCGGATGACGTCATGATTTATTGTCAGTAAGACGAGCTAGCAAACGAAGGTTTTATCTCCCCCTCCAGCGCGATTTATATAACACCAAGATGTTTGAGATATTTCAATAAATCACAAAATGCGTGTCGAATTTCTAAAGTAAAGTCCCCTTCTGTTATTTCTTTTTGTCGGGTCGTCCAAGGGTTGGAAGGAATGTTAATCTTTAAAGCTCATTTTTAATCACGTGTCTTGAGCGTATCGAATGTTTTATGATCGAGTAATCGTATTAGTTTAAACGATTATCGATAATGTATGTATGAGACTTCGAAGCGTTAAGACAATGTTGTAATTTGTAAACACGTTTGTGTCCGAGTGTAAGGAGATTGATAAACGATAGCGGCTGTGGGCGAGCGCTAACATAACAAAGCAATGTTAAACATTTGTTTTGCTCTATAGATTATACTGTAAGATGTCGCGTTGGTAAATATTTTACTATGATGTTGCTTCGTAGACAGCCGTGATTTGCACCATGAGAAAATATAATTTGTTTGTCGAGAGTGCTTTGTGGCGTGTATTAGGGCTAGGGCTTACTAGTCTTCTGCGGCCTGCGTACGCAACGTAGGCCAGTTATTTAAGCGCAGAATGAACTGAAATGAATTTCTAATAAACCCACGATTCTTAATCTGTTTGTGTATTTAATGGGCGTTGGTTTGTACAAAGGCTGAAATTTATTTGTCTTGTGGAGTAAATTAATCAGTTGTAAACTTTGGACTAGGTGTTTGAAGCCAATATTTCAGTATTGGGTTATTTTAAACTTTTAATTGATCAGTATATGCTTTAAGTTTAAGTAAACTACGTAGGTATATAAATATAGATATACCCACTTCATTTCTGATGCTAAACGCTAACTAACTTACATGGTTAACTTCCGCCTCTACTGGCTGTTATTTTGCAAAAGTCTCGATCACAACAAAACGATATTTCCCCTCGCGAAAGAATTCGAAATTCAAAAAGTTAAAAACTGGCATCTCTGCGTTTGGTTCATCGCGAAGGCTGCATCGTGTGCATCGTGGATGTAATGAATACCTGTCAAGCGCGCGTGTGGGCGATCCACCGGCCCGCTCTAAGTCGAACGCAAACATTTACCCTTCGCTCAACAGTAATTGTTTAAAATTGAGCCTAACTGTGTGGGCCTCGCCTGTTGCCTGCCATGCACTCAAATACACCGTCTTTCTTTGTTCATACACAATAAGTACCCACTAAGTGATACTGTATAGTCTGCACCAATTTTCAATGTGAGTTACGCGGTCGAGCAGTTATAATTTCAGGTCTATGGATGGTACGTTCATGCGTTTTGAATTAAATCTTCCGCCTTTAAATAGAGATATCGACAAGTTAATGGAATTAATTGGACGTTTGCTGTAAATTAAAATGGTCGTTTTGTCAATTTTAAGCTTCGCATTTTGTATAAAATAATCGTTGCTGGGCCACCTAATACGATAGTAAATTAGGGTGTTTCGACGCAGTGGCACGGCGGCCATGCTGACGCGAACAGTTTTAGCTGATTTATGTCGCCCCGTTATCAGGATTACACCGTTGTCACTAAGCTCTAACTATAAGGCATTAAACAATGTTTGCCGTGAAGTTTTTACTTTAATTAATCGTCACTTCGCTGGGGAAAATTCTCCATTTTCACTTGATAGTGTCTAAAATTTTAATTAAGAATGACAATGTTTTTTTTTTTTTTTTTCTGTAGGGCATCTCGTAGCTGACCTCCGAGGTCATGACTACTTAACCGGTCAATCCTGTGGTTGCCTTATGCTGCTACACTCAAAGCCTCCAGCCAGGGGCATACAAAACTAAGCTAAAAAGCTAGGTGAACGCTCGCTAAGGGCACCCCCTGTGGGGTACGAGCCTCGGCTTAGGGCGTCACCGGAGGGAGGACATCAAAGATGGGACGGGCTGGATCAAAGTTTTGATCATTATTATTAATCGGGGAATTTAAAGCTACGTGCACAGCTGAAACCACTGCTGGCACCTCGTTATCGAGCAAGGGTCGGGGAGGAGTATCATTTACTCGGGGGCGCGGTCGCGATCGCAAAGGACCTCGACGGCGAGGTCGGAATGACGGGAGGCGTCTGTGTCTGTGTATAGTACTAGTGGCCCTATTGCTCTCCTGGAGGAGGGTTATGGGGTCATCAGGGTCGGTGAGAATGTGCCTAGGTCGGCGGGTACGGCTAATCCTACTTGGGACATAACTGGCGGCCTCGACAACCAGAGGGTTGCGATGTTTGACCGCGGAATCGAAGTAACGCTTTGCAAGGCGTTTTAGAAATTGGTGGATCGTGGGAATTCTAAGGTCGAGATGGAGACTCTCGTTCCTAACATACCAGGGGGAGCCTGTGGCCCTGCGGAGGAATCGGTTTTGGAGCGTTTGCAACCTATGGATATGATGGGGTTTTGCATGAGCAAAGACGGCACCCGCATAAGTCATGATGGGACGAATACACGCTGTGTAGATTCGCAATTTGCACTTAAGTGACATCTTGCTGCGTGCGTTTAGGACGGAATGGAGCCTACCGAGAGCGAAAGCGGCTCGCGAACGAACCTTCTTTATGTGCTCAGCGAAAGTGAGATGGTGGTCGAGGAAAACACCTAGGTATTTGGCTCGCTTCTCCCAAGGGATCTGCTTACCGAACATAGTGAGGGGTCGGGGGAGGGGGTCTCTAAGCCTTGTGCGCGGTTTCGAGAAGAGAACCGCTTGGCTTTTTTCGGGATTGACTTCTATGCGCTACTTTCGAAACCAGGCAGCGAGTCGATTGACTGCGCCTTGGAGAGTGTGGGCGATATTGTCGGGGTATCTAGACCTAAAGTAGATGGCCGTATCGTCTGCGAACAGAGCGAAATGCGTCCTTCTACCTGGGTTTGGAATATCGCTAGTGAATAGCGTGAACATGAGGGGAGCTAGCACGGAGCCCTGAGGGACTCCTGCACGAATGGGGCGGGGAGAGGAAAGTGCTCCTTCAATGCGATAGCGGAATACGCGATTCGATAGATAGTCCCGTAAGATGAGTACGAGACGATCCGGCACGCCGAGTTGGTACAGCTTGTATAATAAGCCGTTGTGCCAGACTTTATCGAATGCTTTCGCAATGTCGAAGAAAACTGCACCCGTCAAAGAGCCGCGTTGGAAACCATCGCTTATGAACTCAATGATGCGGTGGGCCTGATGCACGCTAGAGTGCTCAGTTCGAAAGCCGAACTGTTCATTGGGGATGAGGCCCTTGGTCTCGGCGAAGTCTCTGAGACGCTTGTAAATAAGCCTCTCATAGATTTTTCCGAGAACCTTGAGCAAACTGATGGGACGGTAGCTAGAGGGCTCGGTACTGGGTTTACCGGGCTTTCTGATACCTATGACTGTGGCTTCTTTCCACGACTGGGGAAAGAAGTTGTTGCTTAAGGCACCATTGAAGATGGTAGTCAAAAGCATTATCAGGTGGGCAGGGAATAATTGGATCACCCTATTGGTGAGTCCATCTGAACCGGGAGCTTTACGAGCTTTAAGACCTTTGATAATGTCATGCACCTCGTCTGGAGCGACGGGAGGCAGTGGACAATCAGGGTCATCGACGGGAGGGAGAGAGGCTCTACGTTCGACTTCAGCGTCGACCTTTAGGAGGTGAGCTTGGTCTACTGGCAGGGAGCTGGGTGAGCATTGGGCCTCGAGGGTGTCGGCCAGGCATTCTGCCTTTTCAACGTCCTCGAAGGCTATGGTCTTGTCGGGACGGGTCAGGGGGGGCATGGAGGAAGATTGAGGGGATCTGAGTTTCCTCTGAAGTTCCCAAAATGCCAGATGGTTGGGCTCTAGTTCGCCGAGCATCTTGTCCCAGCCCGCGTCACGCAGCTCCTGTATGCGAGCCTTTACAGATCTCTGTAAATAGCGCATATGGGCTTTGTTTGCGGGGCAGGGGAAGCTACTGTAGGCACGGACGGCCGCGTTCTTCTCAGTCAGTAATGCACGCACATCGTCCGGCAAGCTCCAGTGACGGTCGTCCGTCACTGTAACCTCCCTTGAACATTCGTTCAGGACGGTTTGTACGTGATTAGTGAGTGAGTCGATCGCGGACGTCGTGTCTGCGATAGAGTTGAACAGGTCGGGAATTGAGTCTAACTGAGGGGACGTGTTGGATTTCAGCTGAGTGCTTACTTTCTTCCAGTCCGTGATCCTCTTAGTGATAGGGGGAGAGTTTGGGTCGCGGAGACCTATGCGGGGGTCTAATCTCATGACTACCGGACGGTGATCAGAGTCGAGCTCGTTAATAGTTTCTATGGAGTCTAGTCTTAGGTTGACGTTCTTAAGGAGCGCCACATCTAAGATATCAGGGGCATGATTTACGTTAACCGGAAAGTGGGTGGGAGTCATTGGAGCGATGACGTCAAAGGTCAGAGAGTGGGAGAGGTCGAACAAGTGTCGGCCTCTTGTAGTAGTTACCGAACTATTCCAGGAGGGATGTTTGGCATTGAAATCGCCCGCTAAAATGAGCGAGTTACTCATAGTGAGTAGAATCGAGAGGTCGTCAGAGAGGAGTTGGAAATTCTCCGAAGTATTAGCGGGGGGGAGATAGACCGACACGAGAGTGATCGGCTGGTGGCCTGACATGCCGAGGCGGCAGGCCGAAACTTCTAATCGTGAGAGGGGAGGAGGGTCAATTGGGATGCAGTGAAGCTGCTTTTTGTAGTAAATCAGGGTACCTCCTCTATGGCAACGTGACCTATCGTTGCGAACTATCCGGTAGTTAGCTATTGATGGGTTACGGTTGCAAGGTTTTAGAAAAGTCTCTTGGACTAAGAGAACGTCTATTTGATGATCGCGGAGGAAAGCCGCAATCTCTTCGCGTTGATTTTTAATGCCGTTTGCGTTGAAATAACCTATTATTAGGGATCGCGGTTTGAACCTAGCTAAGACCGTGTTATCCATAATGGGGTTTAGTAGCGAGGGAGGTTAGGGCTTGCGTAATATCCGGATACGCGTTGTAGATGGCCTGGATCTGGAGGAGATTGCCATGGGCCGCAAGGATTTCGTTGGCCATTGTCTTTGCGCGAGGGGAGACGAAGGCCAAGAAGGTTGACGTAATTACGTTGAACGAGTCAACGGAGACGTTGGGGCTATCCACGGGAGTGGATTGAGAAGGACGCGTAGCTTTAGGAGCGGACGTGGGTTTCGCGGGGGGCGCGGCGGGCGCCGGAGGCGCAGAGGGCGCAGGGGGCGCAGAGGGCGCAGGGGGCGCGGGTGGCGCGGCGGCGCGAATACGGGGATCCATAAGGCGGGGGAGGGGAGCGGGGGGAGGGGGAGGGAAGTTACTGAATTGAGAGGGCACCATGGCAGGGAAAGACTGCTGGTGATGGAGATAACTCCACGGACTAGGCCTCTGAGGGCTTAGTCGTTGGGGCAAATGGGATGAGGGAATCCTATAAGAGGAGGGAGCTTCCCTTTGCTGGCGGGCGTCGAAACGCTTGGCCAGTTTGGGAGAAGAGGCCTTAGGGGCTTTGGGGCAACCGCGGTAGTTGGCTGGGTGGCCTTGTTTGCCGCATAGGACGCAGCTGGGAAGGTCGGTACAAAGGGAACGATCCTTTGGACGGGGGCAGTCGGAAGTGCCGTGCTCACCTAGGCACTTGACGCATCTAGGTGTAGCATGGCAGTTCCTCTGTGAGTGACCATATAACTGGCAGCGGTGGCATTGGCCGACAATGCCACTCTTGTGGGGTTTTTCAATTTCGAACCCTGTGAGCTTGCACAGGGAACGAATTTGAAAGATCGGGTGATGGCCCTCTACGGGCGGGCAGATGACGAGGACCATGTCGTATGACTCTCCGCCTCTAGAGCGGTGCATGCGATGGACCTCATCTACGGGGACTTTCTGTGACTGAAGGTCCTCTAGAATGTCGGATGGGAGGATTTCGCGAGGGATACGCTTGATCACTACGCGGATCTGTTTTTCCTCTGGGAGTGAGTAGGTGTGGTATGACACACCTCTCATTCTCAGAAGACGGGTTAGGTCCCTATAGTCGCGCGACGTGGGGACATTGACTTTAATACTCTGCTGGGTATTTCGGGCGCTGGAGAAATTTATTTTGTGGTCGACACACCATTTGGATATGTCGGTCCACTTTCCCTTGTCCTGGATGAACAAGGGAGGCGGGAGAGGGATCTTTTTAGCGTTAGCGTTAGGCGCGGGGGTATCCTTCGCGGAGGATGACGCAATCGGACGAACGGTGGAGGGGGAAGCTACTGTAGCGCAGCTAGCGGATGACGTAATCGGACGAGGGGTGGTGGGGGAAACTACTATAGCGCAAGTCGCGGGGGTAGCGGGAGAGATTTTTGAGGACGGTACCAGTGGTGCGGGCGACGAGGGAGCAAAGTCTGAGTCCTCAAGGGCAACGACCTTGCTGGCCTGGGACGAGCTTTGCTTCTTGTTCTTCCTCTTCTTGCCCTTTCCTTGGACGGTTGTAAAACCATCGTCGGATTGGGAGGAGGATGAGGAAGAAGAAGAAGCGGCGGACTCTGCTTCGTCGTCGTCCGAACCATAAGGGTACGGGGTGGTGGGCCGCTTTGAGGAAGCGGCGCTGATGGGGGCGTCAGTGTCCATGGACTCTGACGGACTAAGGGGTCTAGATGGCTCAGTAGCCGGGGGGGATTCTAGAGCATCGCTAAAGCTAGCGATGCTATTGTCAGAGGGACATGACTGGGACTCTGACTCAGCTTGGAGCCTGGCGAACCGAGCTCCATACTTTGTCTTCAGGGCGGGCTCTTCTTCGAGTACACCCTGGAAGAACTTGATAAAGAGCGCTAGGCACTTTACCGGGTCCTTCATAATGACGGGGGAAGAGAGACTTTACGCGTGAATTTTTCCCTAACTAACTTCCTACTATCCTAACTCCCCGGTGGGTATGCCGGGGATGTGTAATCCCTCCCTGTCGGGTGTAGACAGGGAGGATGTGTGCCTATGGGTGAGCCCTAAGCTTGCTTTTGCCCGTTGCCTATCTTATTGTGCAACGGGGTCCTATCCAGTCTAGTGTGAAGGGTATCGATATACCCGACCACGCTAGGTGAGTCGCTGTGGAGGCAAAACTGTCACCAGTGCCGACTAGGAGACCCCCCAAGGCCGAACACTGGGACCCGGCCAATTGACTGCCTAACCCTGAAGGGGATCGGCGGGTGTGATTGGGTCAACACCCCCTCGGTTTCGTTGGCACCGTAAGGTATCCACCGAGGACCACGAAACTGTGGTTTTGCCCGGAAGGGGCCAAAATTGCCTCGACGAACGTTTTGAACGACAATCTTAAAGAAAGTCGATATTAATTGTGTCTTGAAAAAGACCCCAATTAATAGACGTGATGGTAGTCGGGTGACTACGGAGACGACTCGGGAACCACCAAGGAACGCTTGAGCCGGAAAATCGGGAACTCTTGTACACAGCAGCGCAGCGCAACACGACCGTCCGCCACCGGTGCCGGGCGCAGAGTTGTTGAATGACAATGGTTGATAGTTACTGTCAAATACTGTAGTACCTACATGTATAACCGTCGTTGTGATTGAGCATCCTATAACATCATTATGCCATCAATATTTCATCATAATCCTTCAACTATTCCTACATTTTGCACTATTCTATTCGATCATAGTAGTGCTATACCAAAAATAAAAGACACTCGAGACAGAAACCAAAATTCGTCACACAGACACCCGTGCCGAAAAAGTCCAATGATTTCACTCATACGCTAGCAGCTAGCTCCGCTCACTATCGATCAACAGCATCCCATACTCAGTATCAGACTGCAGATAAACAGAATGAACGACAAAAAGAACTAAAAATACATCAGCCTTTTGCTTTATAAATGGAAAATAGAACATGATCGGGGGTTGGAAGGAGTACAATGCACAACCAGTGGACCATTGCGATGGCACAAAAGAGTATTGTTCTTGCCATGTCGAATGTATCGGATGGGAACGGCAATACGTGAACTTTATTACCTTCTTTATTATGACGAAATTATAGAAAATGTCTCTAACGAAGGTTCTGGGAATTAGGTTAATGTAAACTTAGGCATTTTGATGTTAATCCTATTTTGCAAAAAAATAAACAGCAGATTTCGATGAAGGTGCTGGAACAGGGTATTTATTTAAAGTAGAGCAACCACAATCGGTATAAGGATAGATAGATGATGCGATAAAAAACAGTGGCACTCGGGGAGTGTCGACAGAAGTGAAAACTTGAAAAAAAAATCGGCACTGCGGTAAATCAACACGTTGATGTCTTTTTAATGGTCAAAAGCTGGTGTCATCACAGTGTCGCGTAATCAATGGTTTAGTCCCATCTCAAAAATACCCAACGCGTCTAAAGAAGGGATTCATGAAAAAAAAAAATTGTTGAATAATGACTTTTTGTGGAAAGAGAACTAAGGTTGCTTATGTAGCCACGGCACTCGAACGAGAAAGGCCTACGTCGAAACGTAAAGGCCTAATTTTAAAGCTGATGATACAGTATCGAGAAAAAAAAAAAACGTTATTTAGATAGGTCTAGCTTTTTCGGGAGTTGTGCACGTGTTTCACACTTAAGCGTCACTTCTAACGACAATGTGCCCCGTGCCAATACTGGTCATGCTTAGACTGTAAAAATGTGTGGTTCAAATATTTGAACTAAATATAGGCCACACATTTTGTAACAAAAAAGTCATTAAAGGCTTTTATGCAAAGCGAGTATTCGTTCTTTTAGTCACTTTGTGTTTTCAAGGTGAGACGGACATTTCGTTGTATATTTTATTGTTTAAGCCTAACATTTTTACTAATTTATTCTGGGCCTAATGGCCGCGTCACCTAGTTCACCTTAAAAATCCAGTCTGAAGGCATGTTTAATCAAGAATAAAAGCACATTTGTAGTCTATGTCACCTTTTTTGTTGCCAAGTTGATTTTAGAGTTACAAAGTATACAAAAGGGTGTTGGGAATTATTAACGCGCTTGGTTTTTTTTTTACTTGAAGTATCAATAGGAGCTCTGTGTTCAACTTAAAGGACGACCTGATTTTTAAAAACTGTGTCTGTATATTTGATGAGTTTGTTCTAGGGTCTACTTTTGATATGGACCCATATAGGATCACTCGTGTGTCTTTCTGCTTGTCTGTCTGTCACAGCCAATTTGCTCCGAATCTACTGAACCAATTTAGTTGAAATTTGGTAATATGAATTTCTGTGACCTCAACACGGACGTGTAACGTTAATAAACGCCCCCGTTATCGTAATTAGAATGGTTCTTTACTCATAGATGACAGGAAAATCTATAAGAGTTTATGGTCTTAAAATAACATGGTAAATTTCTCAATATTGTGCGTATAAACTTACATTTGCAGTTGGAATGTATGGGAGACCATGTTTTTCAACTACAATGTTAAGTTTGTTCTTGGGATAAATTCATCCCAACTTTGGAAGCCTTCATTGTGCGTGAGTCGACATGCACTTGGCCGGTTTTTAAAGAATATTAGTGTTTGGTAGGCATCGAAAGGTTTTGTGTAAAAGCAAGAATAAAAAGATTTGGCAGTGGTATTCACATAAGTGTTATTGTAAGCTTATGTTAATAAAGAAGCCAAGGCATTTGGCAATAGGTACCTAAGAGAATATTTATACGTATGGATATACGTATGGTTCTAGTTGCAACAGCTGCATTTGACAGGTAAGCTATCAATCTACTTACCCTATAATAATTAAACAGCCATAATTATATCACAGAGTATTATGCAGTTGTGTTACAGCTTTGTTATGAATATCTATTATCAAAATGAATTCCTAATTAACAATTATAATACATAAATCACTGATTTTCTAACTGACTGCATTACCTCGCAAAATTCAGCTAATATTTCGCAACAATAACTATGAATAATTCAACATCATTATAACGTTATTTAGTTCATTATAATGTAACTTGCCAAACGGCAGGTATTCTAGCGGTCGAAAATAACTAATAATGTAACTGCGAATGCAAACAGAGCGTCATAGCGATCATACATCATGTGATTCTAATTATTGTTGTGGCTGGTCTAAATCAATTCTGTCCCGGCACAACACTCGATTTACAGCACATTTCTATAATAAAATGGGTTAACGTACAGAGCAGTGTCCCGCGCCACGCAATAACTTTGCTTCTTAATGGTGCATACTCCACTGTTATGACACATAACTCCTGGCGTTTTCCCTTTTTACCCAACTGCCCCAAAAGGAGGGTAATGTTTTTCGAGAGTATGTATGTATGTATGTTTATTTCTTTGACATACTTTGAATCTCAAACAGCTTGATAGATTTTAACATATGAGGTTTTGTTAGATTCGTCGTAATTGTGGTAGTGACATAGAATAATTATATACCGCATCTGCATATACAAAAATAAAACAAAAAGCTGAAGAAAGAAATTATTTAAAATTAAAATAAAACCCGACTGCAAAAACACATAACTGAAAAAATAAATACAAGCATATAACATAACATCACGCATGTAATCCCCGAAGGGTTAGGCAGAGGTGTACCTACACTACACCCACATTTCGCCAGTTATATTTAAGTCCCATGTAATAGGGGGCGAGCCTATTGCCATCAACCGGGCACAAATCCAGAATCCGGGCTGTTACTGAGAAATTCCAGTTGGAAAACCCAATAACACTTTGCCCGACCCGGTAATCGAATCCAGGACCTCATACTCAGCAGTAGCGCTTGCGACCACTAAACCATCGAGGCAGTCAAGCATATATCTATAGAATTATATTTCAGCAATGTTACACCAACTAAAAAACAAATATCATATTTCAGGTTATTGGTTTGTCCCCGTCTGCGATATCTTACAGGCTGACATTCGTGAAACAAAATTTTATAGATTATAATAATGCTTGTTTTTCTTCGATACAATTTTCTCAGTGTTATTAAATAATGTCTGCAGTATTTACCTCGGTTATAGTAATTTGGCCGCGCAAATAGACGACCGGTGACCCTACGGTCACAATTTGCCCCAGCGATGCCCCTCGGCCTTGCTTGAACTTCGGTAACATTGTTACACCGCCCCTGCGTCCCTTGAGGCGCTGAATGTCCCTACATCTGTTCCACAAGTCCAACTATAAAACTGTAGCGTAGTTTACAATCCACAATTTTATTTTATAGGTATTGTACAATAAATCATGATGAGTAAGACTTTCATTCCGTCTCTTTGTTCTGGGGTGGTTAAGCTCGCATCTAAAGGATCTCGGCCGATTGCAATTGAAAAACTGCAGCCTCATTTTCTTCGTTGCTATTGTTTTATCCGCCTTTATTTCAATGGGGTTTCCTGTTTTAATATGGAAGCTAATTGTTTTCTTCGTGGAGATATCTGTATTCTGTAGTCGTTAACAAAAGAGGGTGGGTGACCAAGATTTCTCTATTTATTCGAGCAGGTGTCGTTTCCCAATATAAAATGTTTTTCTATCGTGTTGCCCTGAAGCGTCCACCCTCCCCCGGGACGAAGCAAGTCGTCTTAATAGACTTAGAGACGTACCTACCGTAGACTGCATCCCTTGGGGCTAACGTGTCCCCATCCCACCTTAAGGCTATACCATCAAAAAAATGAGATTAGCTTCTTTTGTGAAGCTTCCACTCGTTTATCTGAAGACATTTCGGGTAATTCCATGGCTTAAACGAATCTCTTTTTAATGTAAAGCATTTCCTTTGTTTTATTATTTCCTACTTTGTTGCATTAACTGTAGTGACTAGTGTAACGTTTTAGGATTCATAAACAATATGCTAACGACGTAGCTTGGGTCATAAACAGTGGAAAACTGGGTATTACGTTTGTAGTAATGGCACAACTTCAATTTACCTAGTTTTCGAACAAAAGTTTGAGTTAGTTGCAAAATATCCCAAGCACACAGTATGATATAACGTGTTAAAAAGCGAACTTATTGAAGCAAAAAAATAATAAACATACGTAAATGGCAGTCCCCTGGAATGTAATTACCAATATGCGAATTTCATGTTACCATTATGGCAAATCAGCACGTGCCTCCGACATAAATATTCACATTATTGCATTGCCCTAACGTTGCGCGATTTTTTTCTCGATCTCCTGTTGTGCATTTAGATGTGAAGGGGACCGGGGCGTAACATATCGATGCAAAGCGACGGAGGGTGACGCGCGTTCGCCTACTGTTTAGCCATTATTTGCTATAATGTGGGTGAAATTTAGCTCGTTTCGTATACTGTGCCATAATTGTCTGCGTTCTTTTATTGGGAACGCTTTTATTTATAGCGTGGTGGGGTTCGCATCGAAATCCCGGATTATTTGGCTAACAAATTACAGCGAATCTGTTAAGAATAGGACGGGCATGTCAATAAATCAATGTGAGGATTTATTGATGAAAGCTGACAAATTTTTGCTATAGAAATTGTAGACTCTCCCTTATATTGATGACGATGTAAAAATAGTTCGGTTTAACGTTAGCTTTGTGATTAGGTACAGTAATGTGATGTGTAGTCATTATGTTTAGTGAATGTGTGGAAATGTATTCATAATGGAGGCGATTTAAAAAAAAAAAAACTAAAATTCAAACGTTATGTTTAACAGATTAACTGACGAACCCAATAACCAATCTGTCACCACTTTTGACATACTGTAGATAGAAAAAACTATCTATCTATGGTTTTGACGTCCCAATCATCTGTCAGGGAATAGGAATCTAATAGAATTGTGGGACGACTTTCAATGACAGATAGAATTATACTGTCTACCATTAATAGCGATCTGTCTTTTACTGAAAATAGGTTAATGGGTTCGGTCGTAAATCAATTTGGAGTTAGTAATAGTACAAGAATATGAGGTTGAAAACATATTTAATATCGTAGGTTGATCCTAGGCAACTCGCCTGAAACAAAACACTCGATATTTATAGTCTTTTATTATATCACAAATCATACATTTAGACATAGGTATAAACCCCAAAAACCACACTCTGAGAAATGAAAAACAAACACAAACAAAAATAACTAAAATTATCCGGAATCACTCAGTAGATTACGTACATTTCTGGCACAAATATTGTCTAGGTCAGACGGGGAGGAAAACAGTAAATATAGCATACAGCCACAAGGCACCGCTAGGCCACACAATGATTAATGAATCCACACTATAACAAATATGTCGCATTCGTAAACGTATTCTGGGGTCTGTGAAGCAAATGGTCGTGTCGAAAATGTTATTTGTAAAGTCATTGTGTTACTAGTGTGTGGATCGGAGGATATTTTCAACTGAGGGGTTTTTTTTGTGGAAATTTCTAAAGCAATGCTGTGTGAGCTATGTAGCAATATTAGTCAAGTTGCTGTTTTAAAAGCATAATAGAAATGGCCAGGCTACAGTGTTAATTTAAGACAATGTCAACTGAACATTTCTAGTGCTGCGGTTCCTACATTGGGCTCTCATAAATTGTCACTGTGATTAGGATAGGATTAGAATCATCTGAAGAATTTAAATTTAAAAAAGTACCTTGATGAAAAATTCAGGTTTATAGCTAAAATCTTTAACTATAGGTTCTTAAAGTAAGTCAATCGAATTAATTTTCTTTTAATAGCGAAAGGTAGTCTACTGATTATGGACAGGCGTCCACAAACAACGTAACGCTCAGTTAATAAGGTATTTCTGAATGTGTCTACCTATCATGACAGTGATATTATTATGTACTTACCTGAAACAAACATTATTTAGTAGAAAAAATAAATCATGTATTTTTTTTCAAAGAAAATTTCTAAAAAAAAAAAAATTGCTGTAGCTAGCTTGTGAGCATTCTCAAAAGTTGGCAAAATCGAAAATAGAGATATTTTCGATTTTGCCAACTTTTGGGATGTATTGATTAATTAATCAATATTACTAAATAAACTACCTCGTTGGTCTAGTTGTCGCAAGCACTACTGCTGAGTATTAGGTCTTGGGTTCGATTCCTAGGTCGGGCAAAGTATTATTGGGTTTTCCCAACAGAAATTTGCCAGTAACAGCCCGAAGTCTGGATTTGTGCCCGGTTGATGGTGATAGGCTCGCCCATTGCCATCAACCGGGCACAAACGCAGTGCTACTGTATTACTGGCGATATGTGGGTGTATATTACAGCTATGCCCAACCCTTCGGGGAAACAAGGCGTGATGTTATGTTATGTTACTAAATGTAATTACAAAATGTCGCTCTATTATGTACTAAAATATTGTTTGTGAATTTGCACCCTCCTATCTGGAAATAAATAATATTTCTTTCCATAACGTATTAAACCCATCTTTAATTTAATTTTGTGTTCAACGGATGAATGACAGTCTTATTGGTCGATTCACACGAATTTACTCACCCGAAACGGGCGAATCGACAACTCCAAATGAGTATTAGACCATTGAATACATTTTGAATTTTATGCAATAAAATTAAGAAAGATTCATTGGCAAATATAGCTCCTGGTGTACTTTTTTCATAACGTTATAGCATAAAGTTTAAAATCAGCCATTTGCTCCGTATTTCTGGAGTTGACGAGTTGTTGAGTTGTTGTTGTCGATTCACCCACAAATAAATTAACTTCGTGCGAATCGACCAATAAGCCGAATGACATTTAATATTCAAAAGCTTAATAACAACATCCTGCCAATCTAAAATCAAGACACAACAGACACAAAAGAACACAGTGAAATAATCTAAACCTAAGCTCAAAATGAAACGTCACTAATAAAGCTGTCTCCTTAAATCGCTCCGGTGATCCCATTTCGTCGAGGATCGTACCTCATATTGCATTGAACGCACCATTACACATCTAAATTACAAGTCGGACACACGATATGTCACAACGCTTTATACAGCAAATATCTCGTAAAGCGAAGGCAGAAATACAATTATAGCACAGTATAATAAAGTAACAGTATTATGTCTCGGCAGTGACGTTCCGCGTCCATGCGTAACTGCTGCGCGCTCGACACTGTTGCATACTGATATACACTGAGATTTCGAAGCGCTTCATTTCGACCGTTTTCTATGAAGGAATACTACTGTTACTTATTTATACTGTGGCTACAGATTCAAAAATATGTTCCCATACATCGACAAAAATTTATTTGATTGTCTACAACTTGTGCTCCAAAATACTGTATCAATGTGTAGTTACAAATGAGTAAAGTACCCAGTATTTTGTGTTTCACGAACTGCGTCCAAATATACATTATTCTTTCTTTCTTTCTTTCAATGTGCAATATGTTTTGTGGCTACAAATTTATACAATATTATAGAAAAAGGATTGTAAATAATTAAATGAATTCTTGTCGATGTCGAGTCAACCTCAAAAATGTATAGGTACACATGTATACATCTTTTTGAGACCTACATTTAAATTATTTGTAATGGAATGAACAATTGACGCAGCATTACCAAGTGAAATTGGCAGATTATTCTAATTAGGCTAATAGTTTGCGATTCATTATCGAAAATTATTTATGCCGATGATATAGCGAGGTAGTCGATTTAGATAATTAAGTCGCGCTGCGAATAATTTCCGATTTATTGATCCGGAAATATTTGTATTATATTTGGAACTTCCACACAGTGAACACCTAATTTGCATTTTATTCCGGTTCAAAATTTTCAAAATATTAGCTGAAAATTTTCGCTTGATAACAAAAATGACCGTAAATCCCAACGTCCTTTATTCAGGTCAGTTAAAAATAATATCCACCACTAAGAGGAAACGGAAAGAGAAGGAAAAAAATACGTTAGTCGAACATTCATTTCCCACTATGATAAGGGGAAGCTAATATATGCGTGAATAAAATCTAATTAATGTGAAGTTGAATGAAAAAAGCGGCCAATTGCGAGTCGGACTCGCACACGAAGGGTTCCTTGCCACCGTACAATATTTAACACAACGTATTTTGAAACACGTTTCCTTTAATTTTTAATATAACATAACATCACGCCTGTATTCCCCGAAGGGTTAGGTAGAGGTGTATCTATAGTATTTTGTTAACTTTATTATTTGTTTTCATAGCGGCCATAGAAGTATATATCTGTGAAAATTTCAGGTATCAACCTATTACTATTATGGTTTAAAGATTCAACCCTGTGACAGACGGACGGACGGACAGCGGAGCCTTAGTATTAGGGTCTTATTGGCACCCTTTGGGGTACGGAATCCTAAAAACTGAGCACATAAAACTAAGTGCAATATTTACAAACACGTACCTATTTCAGGACGCATCGAGTACATTTTTTATTACTCTTTCTGTACTTTTTATAGCCTGTGAATGACTTGTACCATCTGTGGTGGATTTCAATTTCCTTTACTTACACAACTTCCGTTACTTAAGCTATGTATCGGTGATAAAAAATTTACAACTCTTTTATTTTTCAGTTGACGTTTGAAACGAGAATAACTTTAATGTTTTCCTTTCAGTAACGTGGATTCTTAGTCTTGTGCCTACTGTAACATTGCAACATTAAGGCTCGTGCAGACCAGCGCGATATCGCGGGCGCTACAAGGGTCGCACTGCCTGTAGCGCCCGCGATATCGCGCCAGTTCGTACGAGCCTTTACGTTACAATAACATGATGCTTTTTTTATCTTTGATCAAACGTTTTGAAGATCTAATTTATTCTTGCTATAAAAAATAGGGTAATTAACTCACTACAAGTTTACCGTAATTAATAAAATAACCAGATAAAATAAAAAAATATGATGAATAAATGGGCGCCAGTCCGCTAATAAAAATATAAACTAACAGATCTGTAAATAAAACTAATTCAAATAAAATAAAAAATATAACACGTTCATTAAAAATAAATACTTGGAGAAATTAATTCTTATATCTTGTTGACAAAGTCATTCGGTCCCCAAATGTGCGCCCGCGCAGCCATCAACAGAACATTCGTTTGAAACATGTGGCACCAATTAAAGTTCTTTTACAGAGAGGGGAATAAAGATAAGACTTGAATAATGATCTGTGGAGAAACGTTTTACGAGTGACTGCCACTTGTACAAGTGACAAACTTATAAATAACTGTGTAATACACACATTAAAATTAAAATATTGTTGTTGGGTATGGCAAAAGAAGCATGAAAGTAGAATAAATACTGTGGAAATACGTTCCTTGCGAAGCTTGTGTGGTGTGACTATGAATGATAGGCTGAAGAATAATGTGATATGGCAACGGTACGATTTTAAAGAAGATTTAGTGACAAAAATTCAAAAGAGTATGCTTAGATGGTTTGGTCATATCGAGAGGATGAATGAAAGGTGAGTAACCAAAGGTATTTACAAGGCAGATGTGAGTGGAAACGCCGGGAGAAGACGCCCTAGCAGGACATATAGTGGCCTTATTGGTGATGTTCTTCAGAAAGGTCAGGTGCGTAGAACCTAGTCGCAACTTGCGTGCGTGTATGATCAGATGTATGAACGTAAACGAGGCAACAGGAGTATGTAAGGCTCCTAACAGCTGGTGTTCTGTAGTTTCTGCCTAAGAAGGCGTGAATTTATGTATGTATGTAAAACTAAAATATAAGCACCATAAGTGTCCCTTAGTAATTGATTCCCGTCGAGGTAGACAAAGGCGAACTTCCACACACCCACATTTGGCCAATGACAGTTTTAGGTCTTAACTTGATAAATGGCGGGCCTGTCGCTGTTTATCATAATCACAGCTTTAATCCTACATCCAGGATATTCTAATACAAAACTGTAATTTAGCGCTGTCAGATATTACGGGGACCGGATCTTAAAAATGGTGCTTACTTTCATAGTAAGCATTTATTTTGAACATGACTATGCTAGGTGGGTTTTCGAGTCGAAGCAGTTGCACGAATTGACTAGTCCAACAGCTCTGAACTGCCCCAATCGATAAATTGTATGCCGATTGAAATCGAAATTGCTTGACTAGGGCAGTAGGAAGCTCCACTATAGAAGTATTCCAAAAGCACTCCTATTGTGTTGAACAACAGCAAAAAATACTCCAACCTGTGCAGATTATTTAGGCATCCCTTTGTGCCTGTCTGTTTTTGGCAATTTCCTAGAAAAGTGGGGTTTTAAATTCCCGCTGTGACCTATATTCGTATTTCCAAATAATTGACACATAACTGACGGCACAATGATATAAAACGAGTATCATTTTAAGAATATAAATTGACAGCATGATTGACAGTAAGTACTTTATTGAATACCTACCTTTGGTTCTTTTAAACCAGATTTAAGGCTCCTACAAACAGACGCGACACGCGACGCGACACAAAGACATCGCTCGTCGCGCGACGCGACGTACAGGTCGTGCCATTAAAGATGAGACTTGACGCACCACGTGGTTTGACTTGCGCAGTAGATGATTTATGGGTCTCTTTAGCGGTATGAGGTCCCCGCTGGGGCGTCATCGGGGCGGGGGAAAGAGCGGCGGGAGGCGCGGTCAAGTCTCATCTTTAATGGCACGACCTGTACCTTTGTGTCACGTCGCGAGTCGCGCCTGTTTGTAAGAGCCTTTAAAGTTATAAATACGAACACACAATTATTCAAACTTATGTACCTACGTAATAAATTCACATTAAGTCTTCAAATAGTAGTTATACAACAAAACTTATGGCAATAAGATTATGAAGTTTCGCTTACAGATTAAGTGTTAGTTACTGAGAAACATGGTTATAGAATTTATTGAAGTACTTTTCAGACATCAATGTAAAATATTTTATAGTTTAATACCAATATTTCAAATTGCACAAGGACATAATCATAGCGCGGCAATAGCCAGCTGTAATTACGAATAAAGCACAATATTCATAATAATAAAATAAAATAATCTGGAAGGTAAATAAAAATTATAGCCGTAAGCGCTGAGTTCTATGCTTTGAATGTCACAGTAATTCTTTTAAATTACAAGCCAGTATTAAGGCAGGAAACTGCAATAATGATTTTGCATAAGCGACTGCTCGACGGGTTCAATTAAAATTGTAATTAATTGCTTTGCTCAGAGCACTGACAGGTTCACGGCGAACATCATTCACTTTTATATTTATGCGAATCCACTTGACAGGTGAAGAACGATGCTCATCTTTTTCTAATACTCGTCCACTTTATTCACATCACCTCGAATATTTTGTGCATATTAAAGTGAATAATTTTACTGTGAAACATTTTTAATTGACTTCGTGGTTTAGAGTTTAGTGCCAAGTCAGCTTTAGGTAGATGGTTGAGATTATTTTGTAGAACTGTGCCAGCTCTTTGACATAAATACCTTAGTAAAGAAATGTTTGTAACAACATCGTTAAACATTCCAGAAAATCATGTTTTGTGATTTCCAACATCGTCCTAAACTCGCACACTGAGTAAATAAAGCAAAAGTGTTCTCAATATGTAAATATCTTGTATGTATATCCAAACGCGTAATGTGTGTCAAACTTGTCAAAGCCATAAATACTTCGTATAATATCTTGACATAACTGTGATTGGTTAATC
Source organism: Omphaloscelis lunosa (assembly GCA_916610215.1). Classification (NCBI taxonomy): domain Eukaryota; kingdom Metazoa; phylum Arthropoda; class Insecta; order Lepidoptera; family Noctuidae; genus Omphaloscelis; species Omphaloscelis lunosa. The sequence continues at coordinate 12,037,149 of OU744258.1, forward strand.
GCGGGATATTCAGCAAATGTATGGAGATAACTCCGTAAGTTAGCTACTTATCGAACTCGTGTGGAACTTGAGCGAATTTATCTTACTTGGGCATAGGCATGTAAACGACATCAAATATACGTTGGCTCCGATGTACTCGGGAACTTTGCCAGACCTTGACGACTGTAAACTTAATATTTTGTTTTTCTTTGGTAACAAACCTAATATTCAAATATGAACACATAGAAAAGAGACATCTGAAAATGTTTTAGAGAGCAAACATGAAAATTATATTTAAAATTAAAATAATTGAGCGCCAAATCTTAAGTTGTAGTCTTATATGACGGACAAGCATGGTTACTAATGTTTATTTTGCTGCCATTTTTAAATGTGAATATGTGTACATAATTTTAATTATTCAACGAAATGTTCTTTTTTGACCTTTACGAGGTAGTCTGCAAAACGTTTGCCTAACAATAAATGTTAGCCGTATATCACAGAACCAATATTTTGTAAATGGTTATTGATTGTTAAAAAAAAATATTGTGAAGGCAGTTTGGTGCGGGTGTTGGTGTAATTTTTGAGCAAAAAACAAAGGATTTTAGGACCTTTGTGCGTCATAAAAATAATATTTTGATGGCTTATCTGTGTCTGATGGTATTTGTGTGTAGAGGAGAATGACTCGGTATTTTGAAGGACTTTTACCTAGTGGTTACAAGCGTCTGTATTGACAGGTCCTTGTGTGATTCCCAGGTCTCGAGTAGTGTTATCGCAACTTATGGAGTGTGAGTTCGATTCAGACATTCTAAACGGTGCCTAAATCATTGATTTTGTTAAATTGTAAAAACAAACCAGTCTTCAAGCTGCCAAAACAATATGTGTACCTAAGTAGGCTGCATTCTTAAATAGACTACGCAATGTTTAAAAGTTCATTTCAACAAAACTTCCTACTTCAATAGTCCGCGTGTAAGTTCACAAATTAAAACATTTTTCGTAAATCTCTTATTTTAGTTACTTAATTAAAATTAGAAAACTAATTATAAACAATAACGTTGATCTGCAAGCAGAAGCAAGTTACGAAACTGCGGAAGCTGTAACAGTCAACTGTAAGAAACGGGTTGGCATCGCACCGAGTGATTTAGATGAACCTTTGAGCTAACTTGTTTGCCGTGTGACCTTTAAAACTGGTAGAGGTATATAAAATAAAGCTGTTTACTTTAACTAGAACGGTTGAAGCCAAACATAAATAAATCTAGACTCGATCTGGGTGTTAATTTAATGCATTTGTAGCTAACGGATTTTTTGAATAGTAGATAGTATGGTCTGTTGCAAAAAAATCTGATGAAAAATACACTACAAAGTGAAAAATAACTTTAATTTCGAAAGTCGGTGTCTTTGGTTTTGAATTTTCGTTTTTTGACACCGACTTCCGAAATTAAAGTTATTTTTCACTTTATAGTGTTTATTTTTGGAAGTCGGTTGTTTTTGAAGTGAAAGCTTCTTTAGATGCTTCTTTAGGGACTAATTCATTGATTTCGCGACACCGTGATGACACCAGCTTTTGACCATTAAAAAGACATCAACGCGTTGATTACCGCGGTGCGTGGAGTAAAATACATCAACGCGTTGATTACCGCGGTTCCGATTTTTTTTTTGAAGTTTTCACTTCTGTCGGCGCTCCCGGAGTGCCACTGTTTTTTTTTTTCACTTTTTAGTTGTGGTACCTACCCCACACAAATTCGAATACCACTACCTGCTTGCTACCAGTGTCAGGAACTTATCATCCATATACTAAGTGGGAAAAATACGTAATAAATAAAATTTATATGGTCCCATATAAATTTTATTAGGGAGTAATTTTATATGTTTATATTTTATCCTCGAGGAATTTTCAAAATTGGTCCACAAATGACGGAGAAATCGGCGGAAATACATTAAAAAAATAAAAACACACTACGAACATATAACCTCCCTTTTTGGAAGTCGGTTAAAATATAAAAAAAATGCATCAGAAAACGTACCTATGGATGGCAGTTTATACTGCCACTTACAAATTGAGTGCTTTTATTTGATTACTTAAACCCAAAATTCTAATTTTAGATAACCTTTAAAATGTTTTTATTTGACGATTGAGGTTAATTTTACAACTTATATTTTCATCGATGACGTTCCAATTATAATTTCACAATGCTAGTCAAATAATAATTACTGTCGGAAAAAGTGGTAATATATCAAGTTGAAACCTAAATATGATGTGATGGATGTGTTGCTAATTTTTTGTAGTGAGTGATTGTGTAAGAATTTAATCTGAAAACTGATTACAGTTTCATTAGATACTTTTGGAACAGACAATACAGATGAGATACAGATATTATTAGAAATGGCAATAGTCAAATAAGAGACAATAGAGCTTTGGAAAAAGATGTAGATTTATCAAGTAACTGTTTTAAATGAGACTTTCTATAATATCTAAAATATTGATTTTGGCAGCATAGAGTTAGATTAACTAACCTGCCATAATCTTATTCCAGTCATGCTGAAAAGTAAAGTGACCTGTAGCCATTAATATGAAATGCATTGCCTTCATTTATTATCATTCTGGGTTTTAACTGCACCATATTTCACTGGGATTTTGTCCTACTTTTGGTCACTGTTCTGGTTTTAACCAACTTCCATTTCTGAGTCTGAGCGAAATCTCATTTTTGAAAAGGGTTTTAGGATGGCTTATAGTTCTTCATGAAATGAGTTTATGGCTGTACACTTTAATCGCGGTTGTTATATTACCTTTTGCTAGGCATCGTTATTATTTATGACCACGTAATAGGTCCAGCAGCAAATGTTTTCATTATGCATTCTTAAGCAAGGCTGTAACTACTTACTGACATTCATTACACTGTTCTTCTGCAATACTGGTTACCCTCTTATCTAAGTTATTGGTATGCATAAGGGGTTCCCAATGAATACACGTGTCTCTCTACATGTCCTGATAATTTATTAACCCAATGTCCAAAACCAAAATTTAGAATTCTCAGAAAATAAGAGACAATTTAAGTTTTCTTGGACAGAATAATAGAAGCAATTTTAAGATTGTACTTGTTCCGCTCACCCTTTTGACCCGCCATAAATAGATACTCTATACAATACCTATCTAAACATAGAAGGAAAATCTCTCACAAAGAATATGTTACCCACATAAGTATGAAAAGACTTTGTATCGTTCACAATGGGTCGGGATTGATCGGGTCCCTTCGGACGAGCATTTTATCAGCCCGTGGCAGTTGAGGGGCATCCGTTGTCCCGCGTTCACATAAATAGGACTTGAGAGGTTCCGAGGATTAACCTGGGAAGGTACTAATAGCTTCGGCCTATCAGAGAAAATATTTTTGGGTCTTTGTTAAGCTTTTCTTTTCTTCATTATTTATGATGCTCGACGAAGCACTAAATAATGTAACGTAAAATTTTGCCAGTATCTCAATTGTGGGATTGTATTTAACTCGACCGTATTTTCTGTTTTGGGATATTGGCCAGGGAAATCAAGAAGGCTATTATTAACCATAATGCTGCTAGTTATTTCGTCTTTAAAATTTGCTTTTTAAACTTGGTTTCGTTTGTCATAAACTTTTCACAAACTATGGTGCCATGAGGAGGTGGGCCATCCATCTGTTTGCCAGCCTGAAACTTAAGCCAACATGATTACAACTTATACTTACACACAAGAAAAATATCAACAAGAAACCAATATCATTCCAGCTGAGTAGATACTAAAGGAAAAATCTTAAGAAAGAAAAGACGAGCGCTACTAAAACTGTTCAGTAATTCGGCAACACTGTTCAATAAGACGCTGACATCACACAATAGATGTACCATCAATTTTGTTCAGTAAATCGTTCAATCTTGTATAAAATTCATGGGGTGTAGCAGCGAGGAGAATGATAAATAAGGCAGAGGCTCGGCCGAATATTCTCATTTACTACGTGACTTGTTTAGAGAAAACATCCCTTAGATATGAGTATCGGGATGGATGGTAATGCTGGAATGTTATCTATCACACGCTGTTATCAGTTGTATGGTTATGACGTTTTAAAGTGGCGGTAACGGGAAACGTGATGTTTTCTGAAAAGTAGTTTAGTGCTGTCGGGGTTTGATTTTCCCGAAATGAAAAATAGAATGTAATGTAGGTACCTATTAGGTATATCACGAATTAATTCTGCTGAACATGTCTGAACTTCACGAAAATAAAGGCGCAAGCATCCTTTCTTTTTCAAGAACTACAATAGCTTTATTTTAAGCTCCATTAAAACTTCAATAACGTGTTTGTGTCAAAAATACTTGTTATTGAAACTTCGAACATCTTTGTCTCTTACATAATATTAGTTGTTATTGTTGAGAAAATAGAAACCAACTAACGCAAGAATACAAAACTCAAGTGAAAACTTGGAACAAGATTTTCGATAGATATGATGCATGTTCCTTATAGTCAAGAACACACAATAGTATGGCTTGGTTCATTGCTTCGGCAACAAAGTTGAAGTACCTTACAACTAGGTATATTTGAAGAATCCAGAACTATGTGTTATGTACTTACCTACTATGAATTCTATCTTTGAAGAAAAGGTTTCACAGGAAGTCAAGGATTTATTTATTTAGGTGAGTGGGAATTTTAGTTGACTTGGGCGATATAAAAGATAGTTTTAGGAGACGATTCTGGAAATGATGATCGCTTTTTTAACTGTCTCAATTTTAGGGTAGTCTTGTATACCTTTAGCAGTGGAAATGCTAGGTTATTTCTGAGTGTTTTACCAATAAATTCACCATCTCTATTACAAACCGATAGGTTTCCTATTTATGCCAAAAAAGTGATTTTTCCGAAATGTTGTCGTCACTTTAGAATATTGTGGGAATGGGATAACTCTTGCCCTTTTTCTATTTTATTTGGTGCCCAGCATGCCATCTTCCTCCTTCTATCTCTATACGCCGTCATCTGAGTTCGTCGTTGTTTCTAGCCATAACATTATCTTCCACATAAAGTTAATTTTTGAAGTGAAAACTTGTTTAGGCGCACTTTGCGCTTTTTCGGAACAGTGAACGAAACTGAACCGTTTCGCTTGGGTCGGTGACGTTGAATCGGGTAGACTCGGCTCCAGTCGATTGGTGACGCCGAATCGCGTATACTCGGCTGCAGTAGTAAGTCTTTAATTCTATCATATGGTCCTAAGCACACAATCTTTTTTTTACTTATTCCTCAAACTAAGGCAGTTGATAATAAGAAACTGTCACCATCAGCTGAACCCACTATACCAAACCACGTTAGCTAAATAAGCTCATGCGCCTGATAACTTACAAAGATGATTAATGAAACAAAAAGCATCCTCACTAATATCCCGCATTAATTACACGTTTCTTTCTTTTCTGTGGCCAATACGTTCGTCACGGGGGCTGTTGGCATAGTGCCTCGAACGATACCGGACGCCCGGCTAACATTCGTTTCCTGAAAATGGCAGACAGTGCAAACGGTTCACTTTTATTGTTTTCGTCTCAACAAAAAACGGTCCGATGCGGGTGATTAAGAAAGAAATACTATTTGTTTAAGGTTTTTAATTAACTAATTCATTTTTATTCGGATGAGGCTCGGGAATGATGTAATTAGCTCTAAGTACTACCTGACTACAATCGAAATTAAATAGACGTTTTGTGTAGTCGGTCTTGCGAAAAATTGAGTAAAAAAGACTCATCCTCTATAGAAAAGGAGGGATCCTCAGACCAGACGGGTGTTGTGTCTGATGGGCAAATGCCCAACGATTGATGTCGTGAAAGTTATATATATGCTGATCGCGTGGTAAACTCTGTTTGTGCGATGCAGAGTTTTGTGTGACGATGTAAATGCCGCCACAAAGCGACCAACATAACTGAAAAAGCAACTTTTTAATGGATTTAACAGAAGAAACTTCATAGTTTGAGAAATTTCGCTAGTTTACTTTATTCGACCTTGTATTTCACCATTAAACATAACTTGATGAAATGTTAGCCACAGTTCCCATTCGGTAATCGATCTACGTTTCGCCTGAATCTTTCGATATGGACGAGGCAATGTTGCCGCTTTGGTGCGCTTAATTAGTTGCCTTAAGCTCAGCTTTAAGTGTAAGTCAATAGCAAATAAAAAGCTAATTAGGCTCGACTTGGAATTCAAACCTCCATTGAGGGCGTGCGACCCGATTTAAGTTTACTGTAGGGTATATTGTAACTTGTGAAAAAAGTTATTAAACTAAAACCCAACTACGACAAAATAGTCATATAAAAAGGTATAAACAAGACATGACAGACAGACAAATTAAAAATCCGGAGTCACACGTGTTAGGGCATTAATCGAACAGATTACGTATGACTCTGGATTTTTATTTGTCATTTAATGTGACGTCACAAAGCCTATAACTAGCGGACGATCAAGACGCTTCCAACGATACCTCATCTTTCAAATTATGATGAGTAGTTTAGAAGTTATGAGGGAACAGATGAACATACCGCTCAAAATCTTAACCCTCCTTTTTGCTTCGTCGTAGTCGGGTAAAAAAGAAAGGAATGTTGAAGGTACCTATAAAGATCTATTTGAATTAGCTTTGTACTATTTAACAAATGAGATACCTACTATAAAATGAACAGAACCGAACAATTCCATCATCCGTCAACAATCCCGACATAATAGGAACGCAAATAAAATAAATAGACCTATTATGAAATCCAAACAGAGGAACATAATAGAAAATTAACCAGCTATACCGACAACAAATCAAGAAATATATTCGTGTACAAATTAGTTTTAGAATAGACTCAATTTCAAACTGTTAACGCAAACAGCACATTAAATTGAAACAAAACACTATCACACACCCATGCTGGGGCGACCCTAGAGTGTGTGGGAGCGTGCACACATGGCGACTTAGACGCGCGATTTTATAATGCGATTGTCTAGCGTGTATCAATCTAGAGTTCATTAGTTATATTGTTAATGTGTATGAAAGCAGCTGTAGAAAAAAAGCTTATAGCCCTTTTTTCAGAAGTGAAAGGCTATTTCATGCAAACGAATTATGCATTTAATGCGGAATATAGAGCGTGAATGTAAAAAAAGTACCTAAATGATTAAATATCAAGAATTAGGAAACCTGTGTAATGCATTTGCCGCCTATTAGGAGAAGTTATGAAACTTAACTTAGACACAATTCACCCAAGAATTTTTTGAAGTGAAGACTTCAGCCCGTTGGGAATTTTTGAGATGAGACTAAACCATTAATTTCGCGACACTGTGATGACACTACTTTTTGATCATTAAAAAGACATTAACGCGTTGATTGCCGCGGTACGTGGAGTAAAAGACATCAACGCGTTGATTAGCGTGGTGCTAATTTTTTTTTCAAGTTTTCACTTCTGTTGGCACTCCCGGAGTGCCACTGTTTTTTTTGTCGCCAAAATTTTCCAATGACATGATTAGATTTCATTTTATTTTTAATCAACTTACTGATAAATAAAGATATACAGGTTGTTCTGAATACAATATACCTGCCTGCTTATATAAATACACCTCCACACATCATAATCTCTACATCTCTATGTATACAACCGACCTAGATTATTAATTAGTTTATATGGATCCTGGCAAATTGCCGCCGGCGAATTGGAATTAAGTAAAAACATTGTTGATCACCGTCACTGTGTTGTATCAAAACATTATGAAAAATATTACCAACAAATACTTCATTATAAATCGTCGTGGCTTAGGTTTTTTTAGGATCGATTATAAAATACACTCTGTATAATGATGAACAAAAACTGTTGCTGTGCGAGAATATGTAAGGTAACTCTATACTGAAAATTTTACATGACGTGTAAAAAGGGTTGAAACTACGCAGTTCAAAAGTTATTTGTCACAGTATAGTATTTATTTAAATCTAGTGAGTCATAAATCTAAATGTTGTTTCCAATAGTTAATCCCAAGGTGTGGGACCCCTCAGCTGCGTAAACAACCCAACTACCTAACATGTACAGTCCTTAGGACTTACATATATCTCCATAAGATTATCGCGCCCTCGATCGCTTCTAATCTAACAGTATGCAGCCGTCATAAGTTCATTCAACCGCAATTCGTCGCAGTTTTTGCCAATAGAAATTAAATCATAAACATCGGATGGTTAAACACGGCATTTTTCTTCGGGCTCTGATCATCATTCAACGTCAGGCTGTAATGAGCCAGGACTCGGCTGCGTAGAGACGATATACATAAATCATGGGAAATTATTCACTCACGCCTCTCCACTTACTTCGATGTATGTTGATGTGTCCTATGTGGTTATTAGATGCGTTTAGTTGCATAGTTTACTATTTCAGTATTAATTTAGTGCAGTAATGTTTGTTATTGTTCATTAAGTGTTTTATTTTGAATTCCTTGGAAAAATAATAGTATCAAATACAATTTATATAATCATATGAGTCATATATGCTGTAGTACTAGAACTATTAATTTAAATTTCTTATACAAATAACTAATAATTTTTTCGCAATAAACTTTTCAATTTTGATTTACAGTATGAGTGTTCAAGACAGAAATTAAATTAAAACTCTCTGCACGTAAAGGTCCAACAGCGCGGCGGCGGCGGGGCGAGGCGTTGATGATATGGACGAAAATTGAAATTTGTATGGCAAAATGTCTCGCGCTAGCAAGCATGGGCTCGCTCCGACCATCGCGAGACATCGCTATATTGCTGGCTGGCGCGCGAGATAGGGCTGGCCGGGTGGCACGTAATGGTGCGAGCCGGCGCTAGGTAGCGATGGCCGGCGCGAGGCAGCGCTGGCAATCGAGAGACGGCGTGGTATAGCGATGGACATTTTTTGGTGTAACAGGGTAAGCGTGATTTCAATTCTCGCCCATCCCATCTACGCCTCGCCTCGCCGCGCGGTTGTAAAACCACTCAAGTCCCTGTAATTTAATTTAACTTCAATACTGCATAAGGTAGCCAAGACTTTTTGCAACAGAATTATATGCTAATATAATCAACCGTTTACCCACATGCCCGTTAAACAAGTTCATTGAAGCAGATATTAAAATAATTGCCACAAAAGTATTAAAAATGTAAATAAGTATACAAGCCGGTAAGATGTTTAAGTCAGTTACCATATATATACATTGAATCATAAATACAAAATTATGGTGTTCATACATTAATTGAATTTAATTCGTATATTTAGATAAACGTAATTACTGCAATTGCTGAGAAAAATAAGAAGGAATATTAAATAAAAATGAGAATTTTACTATGGATAGTGATAAAGTGACCACAAGATCGGGACTATTTAAGGAGGATTAAAAAACGGTGACATGGAACTTAAAACCACCTAGTCAAATTGATAAACAGGTTTGGAATAAATTAAATAAATCATTGAACAAGGGTTTTATAAGAAAGAATAGCAAATATGTCATTGATCATAGCCACAAATCTCTTAACAAAGCAATCTTTACGACATTGACTGTTCTAAATGTCGTAAGCTCAAAAAATATTGATTAAAGTCATAAATAAAATTGATCCGTAAAAACCGTACCCGGTAATTTGGGAACACCGAAAGCGTTCGGGCAAATGGTTTTTTAAAAAGGCGTCGCAACAAAAATTTTTACCTACACCATCTTAATTGTTGGCCGATCGATGGCTAAAGTCGTAGCGATTTAATCTCGAATCGGACGCGTTATTCTGCAAAACTTTTTTTTTTGTTCCCTTTCAAACTTTATGGCGATAATCAAAGATCTGACCCGAGTTTTATTTAGTTTTTTTGGTGATTTGGAAGGAATTCGTAATGAGTTTTGTTATATTTCATTATAAAAGTTTTGGTTAGACTATACTAAATTTGTCTCAGTAATATTGTCATAATAATTTGGAGAGGGTTCAAGTAATTATTTCGGCGAATAAGAGTAATCTGGAGAAATAATTACTTGAGTCTCATGAGATAATAATATGTAGGCGCTGTCATTTATAACCATTTCGTCTTCTATGGTCGAGGTAATATTAATTATATCTAGTTGATTATTTAAACAGAATTATTATAACAAAACTTTAAAATAAATCAACATTAGGTATAATAATAATTTTCAATCCTTTCACAAAACTGTATTGTTTTCGAACTCCACAAATCTTATCTTTCTATTATTTCAATTGCATTAATCATATTGCTGGTACCGATTTTGTTTTATCTTTATTAATACCGATTGCGCTTTTCTCCAGTCATGCGTTTGCCATCAATCCGCAAAATGTTACTAATACTGTGAAATTGCCAGTTGTAGGAAAAATTGAACCTTGTGAAAGTACTTACCTATCCAAATAGTTTCAGAATAAACCATGGATGTAAGCCCGGAGTCGGCGCCGCCCGCGGCCGCCCCGCACTGTTATTACACCAGCTCCTGAGGTAAGCTACTTCTGCAATTGATTTTTATCGTGACGACATTATTACTAAACTTACTTGATAAAAACCAAACTCCCAGTCTGTAATTATTTTTTTATTTATTAAGAAAAAGTCTATTATCTATAGACTAAACTAATATTTACCAGCAAATCGCTTCGGCCTGAACGAATTCCTTTGTTAGTACAACGAATAGTTTGTTTTTTAGACGATTATGAGCTTTGAGATAGCTGTGAAGTGTTGGGACTGTCTTCGGATTTTGGTGTTAGATAATAATAGGAATCAAATAGAAAAATTAAAAACATGAATGTCATCATCTGATTAGATACCAAAAATGCTCCAGGCACCTAAGGAATCCGGAGGCTCTACGCGGGGGTCGTGCGGTCCATGGCCCTTTACGGGGCACCGGTGTGGGCGCGTTCACTAAGGCTGCGGCCAGCCCGCCGGTTGAACGCGTCCCAGAGGGTCATGGCCATCCGGCTGGCCCGAGGATACCGCACGGTCTCCTGCGAGGCGGCGAGCCTCCTTGCCGGATTACCGCCATGGGATCTGGAGGCAAAGGTCCTCGCGCACATTTGGGAGTGGCGCGAGGAGGCGAGGCGCCGGGGCTTAGCTCCGCTGCCGCGAGAAATCGCGGCTCAGCGGACAGAGCTCCGGCGGGATCTCATGGCGTCATGGAGAGTGCGATTGTCGCAACCCAGCGCTGGGCACGCCACAATTGCGGCGATAAGACCCCTCTTTGAGGAGTGGCTTGAGAGGCGCCACGGCGTCCTCACCTTCCGCCTGACGCAGGTCCTCACCGGACACGGCTGTTTCGGGAGGTTCCTGCACAGGATAAGGCGGGAGGAAACGCCCGGGTGTCACCATTGTGTGGATCGCCCGGAGGACACGGTGGAGCATACGGTGGAGGTCTGCCCAGCTTGGGCGGAGCATCGCCGTGTCCTCGTGGAGGCGATCGGCGGCGGTGATCTCTCGCGTCCGGCCCTGGTTCAGGCTATGGTACGGAGCGAGAGGAAATGGGAGGCCGTCACCTCCTTCTGCGAAGCGGTAATGCTCGCGAAGGAGGAGGCGGAACGCGTGAGGGAGAGGCAAATTTCGCGCCCTCACGCCCCTAACCGCCGCAGGAGGAGACGCCCAGGGCGTCGGGAATCGCGGGGCGATTTCCGGCCACCGTAGGCGCGGGCTTGCGGGCGGTGAGCAATGGGTGGCTCACCGTCCGATAAGGACCAGGCCCGGGTCGACGGCGCGTTGTGTTCCACGCGCGCCTCAAAGAGATGTCAGCATAATTGAAGGGGTCCACTAGGACCAATGCCTGCCGGGGTTGCGAAGAAAACCGAAAGGGAGATCGTGGCCCCCGGCGACAGGGCAACCGAAGGAACACGGGTGGGTTTTAGTCAGTAAGAGTCTGACACGCCCTCCCGCTCCGCCCAGAGCGGGAGAAGTTATTTGATGATTTCCCACCCTCAAAAAAAAAAAAAAAAGGCACCTAAGGAATAGAACACGACGACGTATTTGCAATGGTTTTGGATTCGAATTGTGTTGTTACAATGTTGGCACCAAATGCTTTGCATACCATCTGTAAGTGTAAACAATACTGTTGTAACAATGTGTCGTGTTCGAAATTGCAACATTTCATAAGTTGTAACACATTGCTCCCTTATTCAACAGGGTCGCAACTCGTAACAAAAAAGGAACATTTCTTGATAACAAAACAAGTAAGTTTTGATGAAACCATTTTACGTCTGCAGAGGTCCCGACATCTCTATCTAGTAAAGGTTCTTGCATAATTCAAAGTTCAACCGAAAAACTTGTGTCGAACTGTCGAAGTGGGATAATCTGGTGGATCGGTGGCAGACGAGACCAGACGTTCCACATAGAAATTTATGCGTTAACTTTTGCACATCACTTTTTCTTATCGCCAAGTTTGTTTGAGCTAGTAATCTGCGCTCTTTAGTGGTATTTCAAACCGTTAAATCCTCTTATTTGAATCGAACAGCCGTGAATATTCATAGACTCCACACACGCAGTAACTTTGCTATTGAATATCTTTAAGGGCTCCAACTGATGGCATTTATTTTACGATTCAAACTATAGCTATTAGCTACCGTTCGGGTTGCATTATTCCACCATCCGCTGACATAAAATGAAGAAATTATTGCTGACAAAATTATATTGATAAATATAAATTACTCACATTCTGGCAAAACGAAAATTAAGATGTGTCTTTAGCGAATACTGCCATTATATTTTATGCTTGCAAGTTTATAGTGGACTATAATTGGTATAAAATATTAACGATATGGCCACTTAATGCCAATATGTATTCATTGGTGATCAGATAAGATTACTTTAGCGTTCCTAGGATGTTTAACAGTAGTATAATTCCAGTTTACAAGTTTGTAGCATGCAAGCGCCGTGGGTGGCGTTTACTCAGACTGCGCTTATCGAGGCACGCTCTTAATGACAGCTATTCGGTAATGGGCTCACGACTACAGCAAGGATGTACTTTTATGATAATTAGTACGATCCAATATTTATTCGAGCGGCTTTATAGGCCGCCCTTTTATCTTGTTGTTTATTAATATTGCCCCTGCTCCCAATCTGGCTTACTCAATGCTAATTACGTATGCTCCATTTGGCTTTAAATTTTTGGTAGTGATTATTACGACTTTTAATAATAACCTGTTTATAAATGAGCAATTAGTTGTTAATTGAAAGATGGATATAGTTTTTGTTTGTAATCGCTCAATCTTTTGTTTCTCAGAAAGATAATTGTGTAATGATGTAGGGAGAATAAGCGATAATAACGTGAGAAATGGTAACAAAGCTCCGAGCGATACGCTTAGTCTAATGTTTGCTGTAACTACCGAAACATGTTACATCGTTCCGTCATTATTCGTAATCGCGGTAATTTTTCACACATTTTTTTACCACGCAACACCGAACACACTTAGACCGTAATTCATTTCCATCGTGCATCAGAAAAAAATGATTGATGCTACACGAGTAAGTTTTTACTCAAAATTGCGACATATTCTCAAAGTCATTAAATAAAGTTCCAGCAAAAAAATCAATAATCGAGCTTGTCTCATATAGAGGGCATATTATAAAAAAAAAATATAGAGTATAAAAAACACATTAGCATCTTAATAATCTTGGCTGACATGTAACGGCAAGAAAAATAATTATATAAATAATATTAAGGCGTTTGTTTGGCAATACCTGACCATTATGTAATCTACTAATAACATTAAAGCTTATATTAGAGTTGAATTTAATCAGAAGCGGTAGTTATTAATCTTCTATTAGGGGTCCGTACTTTAAAGTTTTTAGTTTTTATTGATTAAATCAAAACGAATTTATTGTCATTTGGTATACTATAATATATGTCGCAGTCAGATATGTGATTCTTTTGTTATTATCAGCGATATTTTATCTACTGTGGGTAGTGTTGGTCAATGCGCAATAGAAAAACCGTTTGCAGTTCAGATCACATTATAATTTACTACCAAATTAATCACACTAGAAATACACACACTGGGTGCGATACATGGCGTTTATTAAAATTACAAATTACCACAATAATCACAAATTACAATCAACACAATAACTGAGCATAACGAATCGGGTACAGTTCCGCGACGTCTTAACTCCGATGCGATCAGTGGCTGAATCCCCCCTCGCCGTGGCCTTAAAACATCACGACTCTGTAGAAGCCCGCTTTTGGTGTGGATAGATAGATCACTTGATGTCGCCAGTGGCGCGTTTGCGATTCGTTTCGTGTTCGTACTAATGACCGGATCCGACATATATATATACTTTCATTAATATATATTATATATTTTAATTTAATTGTTACTTTCGATTGTAACAATTAAATAGGGTTTATTGGAATAATTAAATAGGGACATTATTGTATTGTATCAATTATCAAAGAAAATAAGGACGTGAATGCCAGCCAAACTGGTAATAAAGTTAAACGGAAAATGAAGAAGTAAGTGAAAGCATTAGAAACACTTAACTTGGTGTCATATAAAATATAATAAAAGTGGATATATTTAGTAACCTGTTCCGCTTAGCTATTTCTGAAGGCTCATAAAAAAACCCTGAAAGAAATCGACACGTGTTTCACCTCTCAACGAGGCATCCTCAGGATGACGATTGATTTGTCGCGAACTCGAACACGGCGTGTTGCCACACCGAGCGCTGAGCACAGACTGAGCCTTATCGCCCGTCAAACCCACTGATATACTGGATTTCCGCAAGGTCACGTCTGAATCAATTAACTATCTTGGTGTTATATATTTATAACCTGTTTCACCACCAGATCTCGGGTTATTTTGTGTGGTAATCCTGTCATACAAATTCTATTCCGCTTTTTCATTTAAACCGGAAAATTGTATCAGTCCGTAACTTTAATGGTACAGAATCATTTCATTAAAAATATTCTCACTTGTCCAGTTTCGTTGTCATTATATTTTTTCCTCAACGTTTTTTTTAAATGTTATATTAAAAGCCAGTAGGCATTTTGTAAAGGAAACAGTTACAAAAATACCATGTCGGTTTTGTCAGATTATCGATAAGCTTTTAACTAATAAAAAGTGTAGCATCTTACTTAGTAACGCTTAGTTTTAAGATGTTTTAGCCAATAAAATAATTTTCTTTTTTTAAGTGTAAATTTTTTTAGGCGCGTTGGGCATTTTTGAGATGGGACTAAATCATCGATTTCGCGACACCGTGATGACACCACCTTTCCACCAATAAAAAGACATCAACGCGTTGATTCGTTGATTACCGCGGTGACGATTTTTTTTCAAGTTTTTACTTCTGTCGGCACTCCCGGAATGCAACTGTTTTTTTTTTTCCATAGAGGATAGTTTTTCATTGCATAGTTGTCTTTAAAACCAAAAAATAAGAAAACAAGTCAAGTACAATTATTTATAAACATACCACACTACCACAGATTAAAATTCAACTTTAATTAAACCCATTGCAGAATTGAGATATTAAGCAAATTGAATTCAGTCGTCCACCAAAGCACTAGAAGGGAAATATATGTGCTATAAATCTCAAGTAAAAAGATAATAAACATTTCATTGTTACCGGCTGACGGTCCAGACATACCGTATTTCATAGAGATTTCATTCGAGCATAAATTTTGTTCACATTGTTCAGTAATTATGCTTAGAAATACATTTGATATTACACTTTCTGTTTGTTCTTCTTTTCGGGGTAGTTTTGTATCGTAAATCATATGAGCTAATTTTATATTTAGCGCTCTTCTGAGAAATGTGTTGTGATAAATAGTTAGTTCTGTGTACAAACTATGTCGCTATTGTTTTATTACTTGCAGTTAAGTTGCTTCTAGCATTTATTTTTGAAGTGAAAACACCTTTAGGCACTCTTTCTGAAAGTAACGGAACAGTGAATGAAACTGAACCGCCACGCTCGGGTGGGTGACGCTGAATCGGGTATATTCGGCTCCAGTTGGTTGGTGACGCTGAATCGCGTATACTTAATTGTAGGTACTCGGCCCATATAAGTATTCACTTCATAAGCACTCACCCTCTTTTAAATTTCTTCATCGACACATTACGAATTTACATTAATAACCATAGCTACTCTTCAAAATAATTAATTAATAATTTCAATGAGCCTAATTCAACGTTTAGTATATTATTATGGATTAATTTAGTTAAGCCACAATTGATGCCATTTCTGCTAATTCCAAATCAACCGCATTTAATTCAGGAACTGTCTACGCAATTGATTTAGCGGTTAAAGTATTTCAGTGTTTCCTATTGTTTTTGTGCATTTTAGATTTAATATTGTTTTGATGAATGACTTCCTAAAAACACAAACAACTAAAATTAAATGTAATTTACAAAATATTAATTATAGAATTGAAATAATTATATAAAAATCAAAAGTATTGACAAGATCGCACCCAATTTCCTATCGATAGCTCGTTGCCTCTGAACAGTTCGAACTACATGCTCATGTGAATGTCACCCATCTCCCGACCGCAAGGATTACACAAATCTAAGCTCTCACGTATACTCACTCGTATGTTAAGGTAGTAGAGTTTATTCTTGCTTGTCGGAAATATAATGGTATTTGCATAAGAGCACCTAGATCGCACTTCCAAGCGGTCAGCTGGGAGCGATGGCTAATTAAGAACCTAACCTCAGAGGCTTGGTGGCCTTAGGTCCGCTAAATGCGAACTAAGTGAGCTTCTGTGCTTGTCTTCCAAAGCATTAGTGAGGTACCTACTACGTACTTGGTATTTACATTCGGTATGGACGCGCAATGAAGCGTTTCGACGTTCAACGATAAATTTTGCATGAATTGAATTGCAAATAGTTGTTAAGTTTACAGTTTCGTATTGATATGCGGGACACTGTCTGTGTGTGTTTGAGGATTTATGATTTGATAATTTGTAGGTAGTGCATCTCTCCTGTGTATTTGTGTAGAGGAAATAATTTTATTGGTGAGCCGTGATTTGTTACATGAAACACACTGGCTTTCATAAACTGTCTTTCTCGAATACACTTGTTTAATTTCCCTGCGAATACCATATTATGTATTTCCCTAAAAGCTCTTTTGTTAAAAAAGCTTCTATTTTTTTTTGTATTCAGAACAGAAAAAGTATAACAATTCATTTTTCTTGTCTATTTATTCAGTCTCGTCTGTAACCTGGTATTTCGAGAAGTACAGGCTAAGTCTGCTTTAACCTAACATTCACTAGTTTGGGTAATTTTTCAGATAACGTGACGGATTATCATAAAAGGCGGAGTCTTTTGGCTTGAATTTTGTATAAATGAACGTTTGAAAGCGTTCTCAAAGAATAGCGTACCGCATTAATATTCCCAGTATGTGCGGAACATCAGAGAATGCGAGTGTGCCTGCGGATCCCTGGAGACGGTTATTACGTTCAAAAACTGTATTATCTTATTTGAAACTTTGCATGAGAGGAAACTAGTACTCAAGTAGGAAGATGGAACTTTACATTAACAACTAAATTATGTAGGACTCTAGTGTATTCACTACGGATACAGTATTATACTAACACAGCCTAGGCTTATGCAAGATTTTATACTCACTCATGGAATCCTGGAGAGGCTATGATCTGCTATAATATCAGTAGATCAGAGGAATTTGGAAAACTAACTGATAAACTTGTAGATAAGGGACGCTTTATACGGTATAAAGCTCCGATTATATAATGAGAAGAAAAAACTAAAATAGAATAGGCAATTGTAATTCTATACGAAGTACAAAATGCTTCTATAAATAATTTTAATGAACAACGCCTTAAAAAATAATTTTTAACGTACTTATGACTTCAATTTAATATCGACAATAAATCTAAAACATGATAAAGTTATTCAATAATTGTTTATATTCGATAAAAGTATTACATGAAAATGAAATATTTCTTCGCTTTGCAAAGTATAATAGTCTAGTATTTTTATGTTCATGTTATCCCAACTAATTTTAGTTTTCTCAGCACGTCTTTCATGATAACAAAGTCCAATATAGACGGAGATGGGCACACTGATAGCGTTGTATTTGTAGGTAGATTTATAAATAAAAAGATTATTGGACTTCATTTTGAAACAAAGATAAAAAATGGATTAAGAATGTGATTCGAATACTACTTGGCGTTTAATGTCATTTTCAAGGCAGACTATTTACGAATATTCTTAGTAGTACTTCTTTTTTGTATCAAGAAATATGAAGAATACGGAAATGTCACTGTACTTAATCGATCCTTCGATCTAAAATGTAGATCCACAGAAGGCATCACATCGTACCTTTGTTCGTCAAACAGTACATCAATAATATACAATATCAAATATTCTCAAACAATAATACATTGACATTATATTTTATTACAAAAGGTTCCTCGCCTACACTCAAACTCGACCCGGCTTGTGAGAGAAATGTCTAACAGATGAGTAGGAAATTTTCAAGATACTTTATTACCTCGTAAAACCAACTAGATTATTTATATTGAAGCTCTTTTATTACCGATATCTTTTTTCATGGAAGCTAATTATTACCTACTTCCTTCCTCAAATTAATCGCGTTTATAGATTTAATGAAAATAACCTACGGAATTCGCTGCTCGTAAAAAAAATGGGAAGAATTTAATAAGCACGCTTGAGAAAAAGTTGTGACAGAATTGATAATTATTTTAATGGGATTTTTAATTTATGGGAGAAGTTTGATTATCTATTGCCTATCATAAAGAAATATGGAACGACGACGTTATATTAAATTATAAAAAAACCAATGAATGATCAACAGTCTTGAAGATATAGATGTAGATACCTATACGAATATGAAATAAGGTGGTATCGAGAACGATGTGAATGTGAAAAAAATTTAGGTATACGTGAAAATGTACCTATTCACCTATAAATCAAACGACATAAAAAATGACATCCAAGAATTTGTCTATTTTACTCGAGCAAGTTGCGATGGGAAATAGAGACGTTCTGAAAGTTCCCAACACATAGGTTTTATTTTATTGGCAGATGCCTCCGTGTATCATTGAGGTTTACGATGCACAACCCTCTTTATTTCCGAGTGCAGGCTTGCATTTTATTGTAATAAATTTTCTGGCTGTTTAGAACAAAGCTTCGACTTTGGAAAAACTATTATGAACGATATTTTATGTTCCGGACTAGTTATAACTTGTAGAACTTTTAAATAAGTATATTTGTTTGGCTTGCTATGTGGTAAAGGCAGACTGAAATGACACTCATAATAATAAATCGACTGAGTTACCTTTGGCACCGATTACTTTTGACGTCATAGGAACAATAACTGATCAATGAAGTGAGAAGGCAATCATTTTCAAAATTTTAATTATGGCTGCAAATAATTGTTTAATGGTGTGCATGATTTGGTTTGACCATCATTTATTCATTTATGGAAACATACTTACATTCTGATGATTAATAAACTTTTGTAGAACACTGAATCCAGTAGCGGCCTAATATTGAGTAATAATATCGTTGAACATGAAGAAAAAAGTAAACCCAATAAAGAATACATGACCAACGTCACACTTGAACATCTCTAAACAGCAAACATAAGTATCACTTGAGTCAGAAAACAAATTGCTGAGTTTAAGATTGTAGTGAGTAATGACTTGTTGGCCGTCTATCTTGTAACACCATCACACTTGCCAGTTTACCTCAGCTGACCTTACAACTCGCTTATTCTAAGCACTTGATAAATAGCTTCATTCATTGTCAGATCTATAAAGTGTATATTGTCTTCTATTACTTTATTCTAGTGTTTTCTTGACGCATTATGTAGTGCAATGAAATGTTATCGTTACTTTTGTCAATAGATTTATGTATTGTGGCTTATTATAAGTTGTCTACTGAAAATTTCAATGTGCTTTTCTATACCTAGGGCCCATTTTCAATTAGACCTTATTCTTCTGGATCATGTTTACCACAGTTGACCTTACCACTTGGGCTTTCTAAATAGCTTCATTCATTGTCAGATTTATAAACTGTACATTGTCTCCTATTAATTATTCTGCTGATTTCTTGCTGGATTATCTGGTTTTGCTTTGCAATGATAGGTTTTTCTGACTCAGGTTCCACCTTCAATAAGTGGAAAGTCATATTCTTAGGAACATTAATTGATGACTTTTTGTATTTTTATCTTGTAACACATTGTCATTTGCCAGTACACCTCAGCTGACCTTACAACTCGCGTATTCTAAGCACTTGACAAATAGCTTCATTAAATGTCAGATCTTTCAAGTGTGTATTGTCTTCTATTAGTTCCGCTGTTTTATTGGTGGAGATTCTAATTTTCTTAGCATTGAAAGTTGTCCTGTTATTTCTTGGCCCTGCTGAAGTTATCATTGCTGTTATCAATTTCTGAAGGTGTATTGGTTTGTTTTACCTTTCTTTCAATCAGCGGAAAATCATTTTCTTCAGGATTATAATTTGTCTTCTTCAAGGTTTCTGGTAGCAATTTTAAATGCTGTAATTTTACAAAAACACGTTTTAGTTTAAGGTAATAATGAAACTGATCTGATGATATTTTGACAATTACATTCAACCAAAGCATAATAATATCACAATTTAAAAAATTAAAATAATCTCAATCTGTTACAAGATATGAAAGTGTTTAAATTCAGCCTCACAGCATAAAAAACTTATGCTTATTTCGTCATGGAAATTTTATGGTAATTTTATGTAATGTTATACGGTTATCAACTACTAAATTATAGCCCCGAATTTGTCACTAACCCTGATATTTGATCACTAACTTTATAATTGAGTTATGTCCGATATTACCGCTAATTGGATAAATACTATATTGCGGTTCTATTTATTAGTGAATAATAATTATTAGCATTATTGACTTTAGGTAACGGGTGTTAATTTAGTGTAAGTTTTGATACTAGCTAGATACTAGAAGATAAAGGACAATGTTTCAAAGAGATGAAGTTATAGACATGATGACACGACTCATGTTGATGACGTTCATAAAATAAATAAAGGTATCAAAATAGCTTCTTAGTCAGCTGAAGTAACAAATGGGAAGCAACTCTATCAATATACTATCCCGTAGAGCGAAGGTTCCTCAATAGCAACCAACTATAGAGCAAAAGGCAATGCGTGGGTGGTGCTATGTCAGATGTAGAGATGACCTGGTAAGAGCCACGGGGAGGCGTTGGTAGCAAGGCATAGAGTCGTTTATTTTGGAAATTCATGTCCAGAAGTGGATGCCATACAGTTGACAGGTCATGATTCATACTGAAGAATATATCAATTGATACTCAATGCGCACTTACGTAGATCTTTTTAGAAAATACAATCTTACAAAGAAATATTGACACAGACCAAGAAATAATTCTGTAGGAAAAGTTACATGTTCAAGATATAAACCGTGGATTAGATACTTTGGGAGACGACTTCATTTTGATCAGAAGAAGCATTTTTGCATTTACATTTGCAGAAGCTTTCGTCTGAATAAGTGCGTCATTTCAATACCTTGTAGTGTTTTGATTAAACAGTAAAATGCAAATCCGTATCACTGAAAATCAAATGAGGTATGTAGCCTAAAATACCCACAAAACTGAACGCTCACTGTTGCAGACTGTACCAGTACTATACCATAATGCAAAATCGGCATACTATAAATTTGCTCACGAAATAGACGTGCGTGCGGGTTCGCTTGCAGTAATAAATAAATTTTATATGTACGTATGTGTACCTTTGTTTTGGTCACTTAGGGCTTGGGCAGATGGTCGACAGTACTGTTCTACTGTATGAATAGTTTTTAATTATTTTTGCAATAATAATAATACCAGGAAAGTATTGTCCCACCACAGAGCAAAAGTCCAAACATGCATAAGCAAAATCTTTTTGGCAAATTAGCCAATGAAGATGTCATAATTATAACTAATATTATTGATAAGTTCAAGTTGTGCGGAAATCGGTTGTCATGGTATGAGTATGTGATGCGGAGGAATGAGGAAAATGTCGTGAGGAAATTTTTGAGTATGAATGTGGATGGCTATAAGAGTAGGGGGAGACCAAAGAAAAAACGGATGGACTGTGTGAAAGATGATCATTATCCCTGTTCGCACTGTGCAAGTGCACCCAAGGACAACCCCCGGTTGGTGCAGGACTATTGCAGAACAAGAAAATAAAACAAATTAAGCTATGGGTTTGGGTGGCTATAGTGGATTTGTTTCCTTGAACTATGGAATAACTATGTCCCCTGTCTGACCAATTTTATATACTATACAAGGATGACATGGCAGGGGGTGACTTGCACACTCAATAATGGGCCCCCGGAAACAGTCGCTAGGACATAGTTACGTAGTGACAAGGGGGCAACATGTCCTGAGGTGCTTGAGGAGTGGAGAGGTATTCCACGGCTATCAGGACAATCCCTACGAGCATCTTACTGGAATACTTCCTTCCTCCGAGCACGTTTGCTCTTGCGAATCTCTACTCTAGCCGGCTAATTAAGGCAAGAAAGAGGTGGGAGCTCTGTTCCTCGTCAGTGTTTACTCCAGCCGGCCAATGAAGGCAAGCCAGAGGTGAGGAACAAGACTTCTCCCAGAAGATAAGGTCCGTGGGGTCGCTACTGCCCAATAGCTCGCCACATACTGCCCTGCGGGTTGCAATAATAATATTATATTATTATTATTTTAATTTCTTTGACATATCTCGAGACCCTGGGGTCCCGGACTTTTGAAAGGCGTACGAGGGGCCGAAGCCAACTCGCAGAGGCCTCTTAGACATTTTTAAGTGTTGATGTGAAGAAAAAGACTTCTCCCGGGACGGTCCGTGGAGTCGCTACTGCCCAACAGCTCGCCACATGCTGCCCTGCGGGTTTTTGTATCTCTCTTGGTCTGGACCAAGAGAGACATATAGACACTCACCACCCAAGACTTGTTTCGGCAATTTTCTTTTTTTTTTTTCAACACTGTTTGTCTGTGCATCACCCAAAAGTTGACTGGTAGAAAATTCCAATGGCATTATGTCCGCCTATGAACATTTCTGTGCTTGAAGTAATAAATAAATTTCAAACAGAACTTCTTAATCTGAAAAGAAATGTCAAACCCCTTTTGTTGGACAAAATGAAGAACTTTAATCATTGACACAACAAATGGTTTCCCGAAAAACCGTATCGTGTGTCCGTATCCTTATTTATTTACACAAAATAGTTTCAGTTGCGGTTCCACAAAGCTTTGTCCCGAAAGCCAACCTATTTATCTTTTGTTAAAATAAAAGTTTAACCTGTGTAAAATCGACTTTTTAGCGGTTTTGTTTCGCTAGATGTACAATAAATTACGTATATATGTATGGTTAAAATGTGCGGAATTATCGGTATTCAATAAACCAGCAATGTAATACTTCTACATAAAAAAAAAAAATTGTTTCAGCATAGGTCTTTTTAAAATAAAACTGCCTGTTTGGTCTATTTGTCGCAAGCGGTGCTGAGCACGAGGTACTGGATTGGATTCCCAATAAGTTGGCAAAGTGTTATTGGATTTTTTCTATCTGGTATTTCTCAGTAGTAGCTCGGAATCTGGATTCGGGCCCGATTGATGGCAATAGGCTCGCCCCCTTTTACATAGGACTTCAACATAACTGGCGAAATGTAGGTGTAATATAGGTAACAAGAAAACAAGGCGTGATGTTATGTTTTTTTATCACCATGATTAATATTTAAGCAGATTTTCAGTTTAAACCACATAGGGCGCTTAAGTTTGTAATCCCCATAAACAAAACTCCCTTACAAAATAAACGTGAGCACTTCAAATATACCGCAAACTAAAGTTCCCCATGAGATTAAAATAATCCGATTCCAAACTACAATGTTACGGAATAATTTCAAAATTTTGTGACCGGAATAACGATTAATTTAAAACAGCGCATTAACTCGTAAAGTTTTTACCACAAAAGGAATGAGAATCGATCGTATCAGAAATTCTGGAGTAATAAAATCCTCTTCATATGATTTTCGTGATACGATGCGATGGAACCGATATAACATTTTTTTGCAGTGAAAATAATTACGGTTTTGAGAGCCGAGCTTATCATAATCATCATAATCAGCCTATAATGTTCCCACTGCTGGGTCACAGGCCTCCTCTCTGTGAGAGGGATTGGGCCGTAATCAACCCACGCGGGCGCAGTGCGGGTTGGTGGATGTCACATTTCTTCGAATTTTTCGTTTTAGGACATGCCGGTTTCCTCACGATGTTTTTCTTCACCGTTTTAAGAGCAGTGGTGATGAAATAATTTACACAAAGTAAAGTGCCTGTCTGGTTTCGAACCTACGAGATACGACTCGTAAGTCGCGGTTTTTTCCACTGGGCCACCACTGCTTCGGGTAATAAAACCCTCTTCATATGTTATTCCGTGCTACAATTCGATGGAAACGATATTATATTGTTTTGCAATGAATATAACTTCAGTTTTGTATTATGAGCCTCACGACATAAACTACCATGTTAGATTATAAGTTTGTGTTCCACGACCATATATATTCCTTTGGTATAGAAACCGTTTAATGTCAGTTTTCCTGCATATAATTGACACTCATTGTTTCTTGGCTACATAGCTGTTTTCTTCTCATGATATTTAGAGGATTTAGCCTGAATAGCGTTTCCATGCAACTTCCGCGAGTATTTTATAAGTTGATAGCATAATATTATGAGATAAGCACTATTTAGAATTTAGACGAATAGAAAATAATAGAGGCTTAGCTTGAAGAGCTGATAGTGTGTGTCATCATGTAAAATGTTATGGATTAGTTTGATTGAAATAATTACGCGTTTTATACTAAATATATCTTTTATTAATTCGACCAAACCTTTGCTTGCTGTTACAGCTAGCAAAGGTTTGGCAGAATATTCAATATCTTCTGAAGATTGTATTGTTGATGCTGGTCAGACCTAGTCTATAATAAGTCTAGTTTATAGGTAATATCCTACCTCATAGTTTTCTAACAGACAAGCTTAGTCACCCCCTCTTTGAGAATAATTCCTATGAATCAAATACTGTATGATCAGTAGCCATGCTTACCCGTTACACCAATGCGAGCGGTTATTATGCAAGTACAGTCTGCATAGAAAGTCAAGCAATAGGGATTTACTAAATTATTTCTAGACAAGGAGTCAGTTATACCTAAGTTGAATGAAAAACATATTATTTATTTCTCAAAAATATATTGCAAGAAGTATTATAGCTACCACATTATTTAAATACAAATCTTTATTTAAAAATAACGCAAACTTCTTGCTTCATCGCTTTTGATGCTGATACTACATACATACTACAACTTTGTAAGGTATTTATTCACTAGATCGAATCAGGAAATTATAAATAGGAGTGGAAATATTATTTATCTGTTTATATTTTTATCGGATCGGTGCGGAAACGGCTTTGGCCGTGTAGTTGATCATGGTACCTTACACCTGATTAAATACTAAGATATTTACCGTATCTACTGCAAAGGAAATGAGTGAAACGCTCATTAATATTACTATTTTAAGTTTGTTCAAAGGTTTTTATTTAGTATCTAGATAATAACGTTGGAATCAAATTGTGCAGATCGTTTTTTCACTATCTCTATGTATTTCTCTCTAGATACATTTCTATCTACTAAAGCAAAATAATATTTTCATAATTTAGCAATGAAGTACCAACTAAGCGGAAACTTACTTATTGAGCAAAAATTTAGATTCAGTAACCATAATCTTAAAAATGCCATTTTGTACACTAGCAACTGTTATGCACTTTGTTCGTTTGAAATTTTCAAGAAATCAATAAAACTATTCGATTTATTTTATGACAAGCATTTTAATGCAGCAGGATCATTTACAATAATAGTAAACGCAATAATACGAGATCACTTAACGCCACGTATTCTATGAAAATAAAACAGATCTAAATTACTTGCATATTCTATACGAGACATATTTATTAGCCGAACGGTAAGTGCTGAAGGATATTATTACACATCTTTATTATATCTAAGGATATAAAATTCCAATTGATGTATTTATTACTCAATAAATTGTTTACTTTTCTATTTACGTCTTGTGTTTATTTTTGTTATAAATAAAACACAGTCGCGGCTTTTATATTTTTGCGTTTCAATATTTCAGTAATTTTTTAATTAAATATTGAAATAATATTCCAGATTTTTATATTTTTTGACTCGCAATGGTAATAATGTGAGTTTTTTGTAATTGCAACAGATTAAGAATTTATTAATGATTATTCAAACGATTAGATAAATAAAGATTACTGGGTGATATTAATTAGCTTGTGAAGTTATGTTTAAGTTTAAATCCGCAGGGTGCACTATGCACAGCTTCTGCTATAAAATTACGATGCAAATGCATACGTAGTTATTATGATTCTTTTCCTTAGTTATCTCAAGTCAATAGGCTATTTTCGTTGAAGTCAGAATTCCAATCCATCATTACCTTGTTGGGAAAATTTTGGGCTGTCAGATGTAAATATTGCACGAGTATTTGCATATATGCTTAAATTTGACACGAGATTACCGCTAAACTTTTAAACAAGTCGGTCTCAAGTTTGCACCGCATGGTGAATACACCAGTACAACCATACCCTATACAGAAAACCGTTACCACTTGACGTACAACCACAGCTACCACAGCTAAGCTACCAATCAGTAGACTGAATTTGTGGCATTAAGCATCCATTCCCGAGCCCATTGCGGAGTTAATTAATAATTATACACAAGAACACTTTATTATACTGCGCAATTACTAAAACCCAGACAATATCAACGATAATTTAGCGCTCCGCAATTAAATCGACACTGCGCTGACTGGAATCAGTAATAAGTGGTCCAGAACGTTCGAGACTATTGTTTATGTAAATAAATCAGAAATCGCTGTCACAAATTACGGAGATTACAGAGTTCGAGAAGCGCATGTGGGCAAAGTGCTGTGAGACAATCCTTAATAGTAGGTCAGGGCGTACCTAGATGTGCCTTGGGCAGACTAGTGCGCTATCCAGATTGCTTTTTGTACCTAATGGAGACGCGTTCTGTGGCCTATGTGTGGCCGTACAAAAGGGTGGGTTATGTATCGAGTATTGTTATGTGAAATGTATTCTGTATGTCATTAAGTGTTGAGAGATGTGATTTGGTGTGGTTAGAGAAGTACAGTTTATTACTATAGTGCATTATTAGAGATACAAAGTTGCAAGAGTGTTATTACAATTTTGTATTATCAAGTGCTTTAATAAATATTTAATGTGTCTAGTGACACATTAATTAAATATTTATTAAAGCATTGATCACACGTTGTACATTGTATCTTCGATGATAGGTAGGCTATTACTGTCACGAATGTGAATGCATTTGCGTGCAATACATTAATCTACATTGTAACATAATGTGACATAGATTACGATGTCTACAAATAAATCATTCACATTGAAATTAAACAATTTATTGGTACGTAATTTGATTACTTAGTAAGTATTATAAAGTTGTTAGTTACATGGATTTTATAACTTATTTAAATTAAAATTGACTCAAGGCAAACAACTACCAATCTATATCCTGCTGCGAAATCTTACACCGATTGAAACAACTACAGAATCGTTTACTTCAAAATTTATGAATTACATATAAAATGAATGTACGTTAAACATTGTAAGCATCGGTTTTCACATATTACACACGACACTTGACTGGCTTAGTCGAAAATTTGTAATAATTTGTAATTGTAATTGAGACAGGACGACATGGTACAGAACATAAAATTTTACGAGTGTTGTCATTCGTTGCAGTTTACGATATGAGCTAAAATATGCTTTCTTACATTACTAGGAACCCGCGTCTCGTTCACAATGAATTATTTATTTGCCAATTCACATAAGAAAATTCATTATGTCCATCTTCTTTGTCTGCCTAACATGCTGACTGTAAAACTGCTTTGAAACTAAGTGAGAAATTGTAAATCTACAGATACGACTCATAAATACAAACTAAGCGCTTATTTAACTTCAAAGTCTTTAGACCTATAATTTTTGCAGTTTAATGACTCAATTTATTGCATGTGAACACGTTTGTGCGAGGTGATGAATTCTTTTGAAAACAATTTTACATCCACGTGGATTAATGAATTCATAAATGGATGCGAATATTTTTAAAAGCACCTTACAATTAATTGTACGAGAAATATTTTGTTTTGACAAAAGGTCAACTGCCTCCGCCCTACACACAGGTTGATAAGCCAAACTCTCAGATATCAAATGCAATATTCTAAGAAAGGGCACTCTATTTTCATGCTCCCAAAGCTACTCCCGGGGCGCACCTAACTAACCGTGATAAGATTCAAAGAAGGGGCCTCAAAAACTTCACAAACTAAATCTCCGCCCAGTTTACAAAGATCCATATCTCCCTCCTGAAACATTCTCATAGTCAATTCAAAATATTTACATCGTCAAAACTTCCGAAGTTCTACCTTGCCTGGTCAGCAACGCAAATATCACTCATACTTTGAAATACACAAAATATTAATAGCGTGCCAGAAAATTAAACGCCAAGTTTTGATACAAGCCAAAATTAAAAACCAATTTTGGGGATATCAGATTGAATATCGAATGCCATAAACATGAATCGTTATTCCATATGAAACACGTTGGCTACCGACAGCGAAGTGAAATAAAACTGTAGCGATAAACGGTAAATGAGGCAAATCGTTGTTTGTTAAGTGGCATAAGCACTCACAGCGCACTTTACTTAAGTTCTATATTCAAATACTTTTATCCCACTCACGGTACGCTAATGCACTTTTTCGTTGAGGTGGCCAGTAATAACATAGTCCATTAGTTGTTTCGACCCAAGGGAGTCATTGCCGCGTTAGTGCTGCGAACACAACTAACTATCGATAATCGGTTCCAAGTTCAGACGGAGGATAAAAACAATAGTGTCGTAATGTATTCGAGCCATAGAGGCAGGAGGAGGTTATATCGATAGATCTGATGTACGCTATCGACAAACTTAAACAAACATAGCATTCGACGTTCATAAACTTTCTCACAACGGACGAAACGCTTGAAAGTAAAATATTGTGACAACAGTGACATAAGTTTAACATTCAATGTAAACATCGACTTCTCGGAATCAAAACCATCGACTGGGTAATAGAGTTTACTGAGTAGAGAGCAAATAAAATAACAAACGGGCAAGTAGTGTAGGTACATTCGCAATGGTACACGAAGACTGGCTCGTTACCAGCGCCGGGTGTTTTATCCATTCTGTTTCTATCTTTGTACTCTGCTACTTACGTGGGTACTTGAGCTTAGTTCGTATCGAATTTTATACTAAACTCGGTTTAAGGTTAAGAGTCTTGGTCTTGGAATTACTGCAGTTATTTTAAGTTCGAATTTAATGGTGATTCGTAAAATTTAATCGGCATTTGAAGGTTGAATTTTATTGCTGTCTACATTGATCGAAGTCTAGATTAAAATCCGGCCGTTAATTTACATTAAAGACTGAATGGTATCGTCATCCTGTATTAGATTAAAGCGGCCTCTTTGATGTTTATATATTTTGTATAGTAATTATAGGTACATGTAATGTAATTTAGTAGTAACTTTATATTTAATGTTTTTTAGTCGTGCATAAGGTTTTGACTATTTTAAGAATTAGATCATCAATTTTGCTATTAGCTAAATTAATATATTATGAGTCATCTTATCTAGGAATGCTTAATTTAACTAAATTGCTTATATTTGCCAAAATTGAACATTACTAAACTAAATACAGAATATGAATAAAGTAGATCTTGAACACTAAAATTTTCAGAAATGTTACACTTTTTACATCGACGGCCGTATTATATTCCATCAATCAAACTGTACATTGATAGCACTCTTTGTCATTGCAAATAAACGCCTTGCATACCTGAGTCACGACGCAGAACGACAGAGGGTTAACCCTCCTGTCATTCAAATCGAACAACATAATCAAACCCAAAACCAGTAGCACTTAACTGACAAACGGAACAAAATCATCACACGTATTTATCAAGAACACATTCGTTCATATTTCAACGTCCTAAATAAAGATATGTAAAAATGTTTATAATGGCCGCGATAAAAAGTGCCTAAGCCCTTGTCACATGTTCAAGTAGCAGTCTCATGATTTATCATTGCCCCCACTAATTTATTCACCGACCACGTTTCTTACATTATTTTTATACACGAAACCAACGGGTTAATACATTATGTTAATTGGTGTTTGTTAAGTCATATAAATGTAGGTAAAGCTAACAAGGATATTAATGTTGGGTGAAACAGGAAATTCATCGTATACGCCTTTACTTACGTGTGCCTAAAATTTTTGATGTACGTATATGTTCAGTTGTTCATAATAAAATACCCCCTATAATTTCAGTGTCCAAAATCAAACTAAATATTAATTAAAATATTTAATATTACGAATTCATGACAAAGAAGATTACATTCCAAGATGTTGGTTTAGACAAAATCGATCAAATTATTCGAAGTACTCTAAAATCAATTATAGATGTGGCATTGGACGACCGCGCGTAGCTGCAAACCACACTGCCCATTCGCTTCGGTGGGCTTGGCGTCCGCAAAATTTCTAGTGTAAGCTTACCGGCGTTCCTGTCCTCGGTCCGCAGCACCGAAGAGTGAAACAGAAAAGAAAAAGAGGCTTTTAGTGTTGTGAGCATTTTCTATTCGTGCCAGATTTACAAAGAATACACGCGATTGTTACAACGACACAAGATGATTACAGTATATGTAACTATTATGATATTGTCTGAAACATACACCTACTTCTTAGGAACGAAAATTCATGGAAGTGTGTCACAAAAATATACATTTACTAAGTAATGCTTTCTACATTCTTAGTGCCGACTAACAATAAACAAAATCTTGTAAAATAATTATAATATCATGATGACACAAGACTGATATCATACTAGTGACCCGCTTCTGCCTTACACGGTTTTTGATATCGATATTTCTTAGGTAAACGTAACTTTAATTTAACGTCTTATCCATATAAACCTTCCGGAATGAATTCTTCAAAGGATGGTTAAAACCTCATCAAAATCTGATGCGTGGTTTAGAAGAAAAACGCGGTCATACAGACAAACGTGAAAAACATGTGGTGGGTATAGATGTCGAGTAGCGAAAAAAGGAATTGTGGCGTCAAGTCCAAAGCATTATATAGATTGTACGTGATTGGAACTCAAGATTCTCTCATATTTTTGGATGACCTAAAAACAATAGAATTTCAACCTTAATTACACCCCAACACGCCAACTAGATAAACCCATAATCTGACTAGCGAAAGTTTGGGACTTGTATATTATCTGTGGTTTGGGGCAGACTGGACAGGACACGTATTGGACTATGTAATTGCTAAAATTGTAGGTATCCAGGTGAAACTGAGAATTGTCTAAATTGACTGATTAAATTTCAATAGGTTATCAAAGCTGATAAGAATCGTTCCAAAAACAAATGAAGAGAACATGAACATCGGCACAAAATTGATTCTGTCTGCAACATATTTCTTGATAGGTCAAGTAATATCTTATATTTGTTTTCCATTTCCTATTCCCGATAGTATAAGTCGTTGGTAAAGATTTTCTACGTCATTGACTGTGACCCTCAGTAATAACATTATTCAGAACAGATAGCTTCTAATGCCGCTAGATGTACTCTTTATAAAGAAATATGTGCGGTTCTTATAGGCTTGGGGCGATATCTTCTATTTTTGCTGAGTGTAGTAATCGTGTGAATAAATTTTTGTTGTGCTGATAACTTTGTGATTGATTATGATGGTGGAGTCCTGGCTGCAATTGATATTTTTGTGAAGTCAAAAGCCTGCTAATTAAGTCGTCATGATAAATTAAATATTACGTGGGTTTGATGTAGATGTCCTTTTAACGAAAAACTCTCCCATCAAAAAGGATTTTTTTGATGGGAGAGTTTTTCGTTAAAAGGAGTACTGATCTATACCGAATCGATATAAAGCAACCCTTTCTCTTGATTCGGCATATAGATCACTTCTTCTTCTTTAATATATTAATATGTGGATGACCTGGCTTTTTTGAACGACGTTTTCTAAAAATGAAACCTAGCTAGATCGATTTATCGCCCCCGAAACCCCCTCCATACTAAATTTCATGAAAATCGTTGCGAGCCATTTCCGAAATTCAAATTGTATATTAATTATATTATATAGATATGTACAAGAATTGCTCGTTAAAAGGTATTAGATTACGGTTTTCTTAATCAATCTTAATCTTGCAGATTAATGCCGATGCAACGCCTTGACGATCTTGCGGATTCATCGATCTATTTGGAAAGATAATACCTTTCCAAATAGATCGATGAAAAAGTTATAACTAACTAAGCCCAGTTAGTCTAAACATGATTTTAAATCGCATTTTAGAATTGTCTGTTCTCTACTTTGTGGCAAGATTGTTACCTATTTACGTTGGCGTTAAGAAGGTTGCGTGGGATGCTAGAACTATGGGCACACTTTGTTTCCGTGTAAAGTGAGTACTAATACTTGAATATTGACTCAAATCGAAATGCCTTTATGGGCACATTGAGTGCGGAAGGTACTTGTAATGTTTATATAATAAAACAGTTCCGGAGTGGGAGTGGCAGTCTATGGGTTTGTAGGTACCTAAGTTATACCTTAAGCCCAATTGAATGCAGGTCGTATTTTATATTTTGCAAGTAAGTACTTACCTTTACCCACACGATCTTTGTTAGGGTCCAAGTATACAGGGTGAGTTAATGAAAAGGGATCACTATATCGCAGCTAAAACCAAGCTAATTACTGAGTCCTTTTCAAAAACTCACCTTTTATTGTTTGTCGACGACAAAGTTGCAGAAAAAGCATAATATTGTTGTAGTTAAAAGGTGTGTTCTGGTAACATTAGCTTCCCCCGCTTGGTCCCCATTGCAATAATCACCAACCTTTGCACCGTTGATAATGGCAATATGAAGTTATTAGCACAGGTGGATGTAACTGCCCATCCCCTTTCTGTAATCCCTTTGTCAGGTCTTACGACACTCATGGGAAGCGATGGGCTGGTCCCATTAGTAACGGAAACTATACTGTAATAAAAGATGCGTAAAAGAAGAAATTTAATTCGTCACGCAGGTTATTATGCAGATATTCCCTAATCCTGTCTGTATTCGGAATATTGAAATTTGATAAAAATGCATGGTGTGTCGTGATTGTACGGTGACATCACACTTGCTTATTTTTTTCTTAAAAAAATATGCTTTTTAATTGGGTACTTATTATAGTTTAAACTAGCTGCGCCCCGCGGTTTCACCCGTATATGTCTCGATCTCGTAGGAATATCGATATAAAAGTATTCTATATCCTAACCCAGGTGATGGTCTACTCACGTGCTTAATTTCATCATTTGTTTTGATAAACGCAATGTGATACCTAATTATATTTGAATTTAAAATAACTATTGCTTTTCTGACGTTAAAAAGATGAGTTTACCTAATATCAAATATACACATTAAAATAATACATGAATAATAAAATCAATATCCGTGCATATTGAATCTATAATCGGCCTTAGACTCGTCTCCAATTTCTATTCAAGATTTTGATCGCTTTTCAATATGAAAAACTACGTACTCTAAACACAAGATAAACCACCAACAATAACAGGAAATATAATTAGCAAAATCGTGTGTATATTAGCAATTTAACAAAGCAACACACTGCCTGTGTGTTCGCATTGTCAATCAATCTACGTAGTGGTAAGTTGTCACGCTAAACACGCACGTAGCGACGTCAACGTTACGGTACGTTCACATGACTCATGTAGTGTTGATTTTTGCGTAGCAGCTTTCGTTTGATACAAATAGTATGCACCGTTGCGGAATTATCAAAGTAAACTGTAGCAGCTAAAGGTTGAAAGAATTCGATTCATGGCAAAAGGATGCAGAAAAAATACCATAGGGCCTCACTTGAAAAGCAGTTTGGTTAAATGAACATGCTATTGCATCAGTTCTTATTTTCTGAGTTCAAACAAAGAAAGCCAGCCCTCTTCTTCTTTCGTTTTTTACTATTAGGCTTTTCCCATTTATCTTCATCGTACAAAATACGTTTCATATCCAAGTGACACGGTAATAGTGACTGCTTTTTGAGGATGAAAAACCAGGATTTTAATATTTAATTAGTCTACGTGCCTGCATTGTCAATCAATCTTACAGGAGCTGGTTGTCACGCTTTAACACGCAGGTATCACGTGACGTCACGCTCGGCTCCACATGTGACGCACGAACTGCTAGCTGTTTTCTATGAGTTGGCCCTTATTTCTCACATATGATTCTTCTTTCATTCTTAGAAATGTATCGAAATACAATCAGCATCGGGTTCTTGACGTCTATTATCGTAAAGATAACTCGTGCTCGTTGCATGCAACTCATTGCAACGAACAAGTTATGAATTATTTATCGGACAAAGCAATATATTCTAATTATGCCGTCTTATTTACGACGTCAAACGCACTCATTTATCACATAAATCGGTATTAGGCACAACTGCTTCTGACTGTACCCGACTATCGTTTACCGATAATCGTAGATTGTAATAAGACGGAGCACTAGTCTATAAAAAAGGTGCTTATTTAACACGCGATGCACACGAAAAGCAACCAATAGCTTTACAATGTTTTAACCCCCGCGCAGTCACTGGGCGATACGTTGTCACGACAATGTCACGCTGTCGACGCGCGTGCGACTGTGACACGCAAAATTTAAATCGGATTTATTGGTGTCACAACAAAAGGTATCCACGCGACCGTTGGAGGGTTATATTGTCTTGTCTTTTATAGTTTTAAGGGACCGCACGGACAATACTGACTCTTTATTTTCATGGTTCGATTTGAATTGATGTTTTTGTCGATTCAATCGGTTGTAAAGCTTTTTGCGGTAAATGTGATTGTGGACCCGGAAACGGGGATTAAACACAACATCTAAAGTACTTGTCTGCATATTACACAAATGAAGCCGTTGGTTCTGAGTGTCATATTAAAATAATTTCTTACCTAATCGATCATAAATCATACCCGTATTGCCATTGTTTTTATCCGTATTTCAAAGCTCGTAGCCAATACAATCACTAGATAAACTAACATTAAACTGTCGCCATTATTTAATGTATTAAGAAAACTGCATAATGTCAAGATTTTCCGGCTGATGATTGCCATAATATACTAAATAGAAAAGCTAGTCGACGAATTGAAAAAGAGATTGGTTATCTTTAAACAAACAGTTGGGAGTATATAAAACCAATTTATGCCCAGAGACTTCGTCCAGACCAGACTACAAAATATACAGTGCAAGTTCTGCCTCCCAGGAGATTGCTGGATAGACGATGCACTGTGTAGGGATGTGTTTTCCAATTTTTCTTTTTGTTTTAGTTATTTTAGAGAATTTTGTTTGATTGCACTTTTCATTTGTAGAATGACACACATCGTGACATTTTTGAACGAATTAACTGTCATACATAATTATTTATCTAAGCTTAGTATCTAAGCTAAGTAAGAACAGCCGTACGGGTCGATTGATCAGGTTATGCTACGCTTGCATGGGTCGCCATCTTTACATACCAAGACCCCTCCGTGCCTCGGAAAGCACGTAAAGCCGTTGGTCCAGGCTGTCATTTGTAGATCTTTGACAGTTGTTAGGGGTCGTCAGAAGCCCGAAAGTCTGACAACCAGTCTTACCAAGGGTATCGTGTTATCTAGTCACTGGGCTGTAGAGGTCAGATAGGCAGTCGCTCTGTGTAAAATATTGAAAGCCGACCCGAACATAGTTGGGAAAAGGCTAGGCAGATGATGACGTAATTTTTCATATATTACTTTATTAACATTAATAGAATACTCTTTAAT
The DNA here is from genome assembly GCA_916610215.1 of Omphaloscelis lunosa. Lineage (NCBI taxonomy): Eukaryota > Metazoa > Arthropoda > Insecta > Lepidoptera > Noctuidae > Omphaloscelis > Omphaloscelis lunosa. The sequence goes on from OU744258.1 coordinate 12,073,033, forward strand.
CTAATTGTTGAATGTATATATGCTGTTGGTGATCTTTAATTAATTAATTAATAAAATAAATACTCTTTTATCTCAAAAAGACTGCAATTCTTAACTTATTATACTGAAGTAGTTTGAGTGTTGTGCGGAGTTAGAAATGAAGTTTTCATTTCCTAGAAAAGGCCTTGACCTTGAGCTGGCTTAGCCTAGTACTGAGTTTCAGTAGAATAATGGCTGATACCTATAATTAATGGACCGTTATTGGTTAAATTAAGACTTTTATATTTTTACCAGTAATGAAGCCAAGACCTCATAGCTTTGCAAAGAAGACCCTCCCATATGGAAGTAGCTATCACAGGTAAAATTAGCATACGAATCTATTTATATGCCCAGTTTGGCAATAAAAAATGCTATACCATTGGTAAGCAAAACAATCGGTTTTCGTTTATAGGAACCGAGAAAAAAAGGCCTGCCGATACTGGTTTTGTTCCCATTGTGTGCGGCCTAGAATACTAGTAGACCAGACTTAAAAATTGATAGTTTTAAATTACAAAACATATTTCGCAGCTATTAGAAGTTTAATAACGGACATCGTAAAGGAGTTCAACATATAAAAGCAAAGTTTATGATATTGCAAAAAGATGTTCTAATCTACATATTCGATTCATTCGGAAGCATTATTATACATTTGTCAGTGAATAGGCCGGTTTAGTCCTGCGAATGTTAATCTAAAAATGCTAATGTGATGCTCTAAATTGGTACCTATTTAATAGAAAATAATCCTCGGTTAAATGTATGCAGTTTTATTACGCTTTATCTATATAGTATTATATTCCTTGTCTGTCTGTGTGTTTGTAATTTAAAGGGGATGCCCTAAGGTAGCCCGCGAAATTATTTGCTTACGTTTTTTGAAATTTGCAGGTCAGTGTCAGGGTGTATGTTGAGTAAAATATGGTTCACGACTGTAAAAAATATGGCTTTATGGAATTATTTTAATCATTAGAATCGGCCTCAAATGTCATGATTTCATAAAATAGTCATTCAATAGGGTAATAGGAATTTAGAGAGTTGTATTGATGGTTCTTATGATTAAGATTTTTTATAAATAAATATTTGATACGGCCGCGAATTATATTTAGATCAACATACAACCGATTACCTGATACTGACTTGCAAATTGCAAAAAAAAAAAAAAAATTCACATGCTACCCTGACGCTTTCGCCTTAAGGATGCCATTTGCCTCCGCGGGTTGAGTATCAAGATAAAATATTATTGTGTTTAAATGGTACAGATTAAGGTTTCTGTTGATACGAGATATGGCAACGAGGTGCTAAACGAATACGGAAAAAATAAATGTGTAAAACTTGTCAGGTACGAGTCGGAGTGCGGAGAACGCGTTTTGCTGAGATCAATATTTTGAAGATTTTTTATATTTTTTATTCGACAGTGCGCAGATCACACCAAACAGTTTTATCTGCCGTAGAGCAGTCTCTACTCAAGCACAACCCTTATAAACAATTGTTGATTTTTAACGAATTGATTTTGAAAAAAAATTACCTGAAAAAGCATTTCATAGACCTTTTTTTTTTCAAGACGACTTGCAGTTCATTAATTTTTATTTTATGTTTTTATCTGTACATTAAAAAGGAACATGGTGCATTCTTCACGTGTCGTTAAGCAGATGACATTTTTAATTAGCCAACAATGTTGCATCGAGTTCTGATGACAAATAACACATCTGGAATTATAAAAAAAATGTTATAGTTCACGTAAGTAACATTACGTTAACTTTTACAAAACGGTGTTTTAACTGCACCTATTTTTTTATGAACCACTAAGATGAAATCACCTCATTGGTTTTAATTGCAAAAGAAACAAGTGTTGTACTGATGAAAATCTGAAAATTTTTGCTGAAAAACTCCCACCTGAGAGGAGTTGTTGTTGTTCCTTCAGTTGCCTGTGTGTTGCCAGGGGCCACGATAACCTTTTTGGACTTTACCGCGACCCTGGCAGGTAGCGGCGCGAGCGGACCTCGTTATTTGTGCTGACATATCTTCGAGACGCGCGTGGAACAAAACGCGTCGTCGACCTGGACCTGGTCTTTATCGGACGGCGAGCGGATGAGAAAGATCACCGCCACCGATCGCCTCTACAACACGGTGGTGCTCCGCCCGAGCCGGGCAGACCTCCACCGTATGCTCCACCGTGTCCTCCGGGCAATCCACACAATGGTGACACCCGTGCGTTTCCTTCCGCCTTATCGGGAACAGGAACTTTCCAAAGCAACCGTGTCCGGTGAGGACCTGCGTCTGCCTCTCTAACCACTTCTCAAAGAGGGGACTTATCGCTGAAATTATGGCGTGCTTCCGCTCTGGAGTGTAAATGTGGTGCTGTCCCACAAACAATGGGGCATTTAATATCGTATGCAGCGTGTCCTATCGTCTGTACGCTACTGGAGCTGATGGACGCTACTGAAGGAGTCAAGCTCGTAGCCAAATTCTGGGCTGACTCTATGTAGATTGCATACACGCTAAAAATAAGTGATTTTCTAAACATGACCAATATCAATTTTTAGTTATCCTGTATGTATACTGATCTTTTTTCCTTATTAGAAAAAAAAAAAACATCCAAATTAATTTTTAACGTCGTAAAAATGAACTCAGGGAATACATATGACTTTGAGGTTGAGTTTTTATAACTTGCATCGCTTTTAACGAGCATGATCCTTATGTTTATGTCTATAAGCAATACCTATTTAGTTCGAATTCTCGTTATAATTATGTTAAAAACATGATATCATTTCTGCTTTGCGCTTGACTTTGTTAAATATTTTCGTAAAATAAACTAACTTTTTTTTTGGTTTTACCATCGTATTGATCTTTGGTATCGACTAATTGGTAAATTACATTACTTTTTTGAGTTAATACTCTTAAAAGTCACCTTAATTATTATTTTCCAGGTTTTCTTCTGAGCGTCGTAATCATAATCATTCACAAAATCTACCAGTTCTGTACAATTAATATCATAAAGTCATAAATGGTCCGAGGAAGGCGATGCAACGAACAAACAAGTTTCAACAATTTATGAGTTTACAAAATATGTCTTGCCCAACCTACTGAGTATTACGTTACGTGAAAATAATAGTTGACAGGAATCCGCTGGATGCGGAAAGTACAGAACCGCTCGAAGTGGCAGTGCTTACGTCCACTACTAGACATAGGCCTCCCCCGGCCTATGTCTAGTAGTGGACGTCTGTCGGCTAAAATAATGATAGTGATAAATAGTGACTGTGACAGACAGATAGATACATGAGTGATCCTATATGGGTTCTGTCTTTTCATTCGGACATACGGAACCCTAAAAATGAAAACTGTTTTTAATTAATGTGAAACTCAAATTATGTTAAGTATTTGCCTATAAAACAATATTCTAAAAGTGTAATACTGTTAATCTGATATTGTCCCACTGCAGGGCCGAGGCTTCTTCTTTACCAAGCGAAAAAATTCATAGTCAAATAAGAACGGTCAGCAATGCAATAAAATTTTCAGCAATGGACATTTACAGGATTATTTATTTTACAGTTTATGTACACGAAGAAAGGAACAGAAAAATGCGTAAAAAGATTATGTTAATAATGCCATTGAACTCATAGCACCACTCCACTTATAACCTATACCCAGCGTAAGCTAGATGTATTACCAGCTATACATCTAACTCGTTAGATGTTACATAATTAGAGATATTTATGTTCATTTTATGCATGAGCAAATATCGGCTTGTATTAATTATTAAGAAAGCCGGTTAACGAACAAACAATCATAATAACTTTTTGTTATGAAGTCGTGTTTAGATTGCGGTGACCCCACTGAATTATGTTTCTGGAGATTCATCGTTTTTCAAATATTAATTTGTCATTAACAGTCTATAACAAGATGGACGCTGGACTGCTACTAAAACAAAAAATATTGTCAAATTGAAGACCTCCCAGTGAAGCCGGTTGAAAAAAGAAATACCTAGGGAATCAGAGTACTTTATTCCTTCTGGCTGGTGTCATGTACTGTTGTTTTCAAGATACATAAAAGTTTCAGCTTGTAAGGGCTTGGTGGTCTTTTTCAAGAAGGACACTTAAAGATGTCTTATCAAATGTAGAGCATCAGCTGTTGATCATGTCATACTACAGCTGCAATAATGTCTCATGCTGTCTGATCTAATTTGTTATTTTAATATAAAATTATTATTATTATTTAATATAATTATTATTTTAAAATGTTACATAAATCTATTAACTCACGCCTTTTTCTTGAAGGCAGAAACCACAGAACGCCATCAACTAAGATCGATAATATACTCCTTTTGCTTCGTTAACGTCCTTATTTATACATCGATAATGTTATGTACCTAATTCTTAATTGATTTCCAAGTGAACCCATAGGATGTTCAATTAACCTTTTCAAGAGAGTTACCGTTGCATCATTAATCCACATAAATAAATTCAAACGTTGTAGACTAGATCCGCTTATTACTACGAAGCTTTATACAAACTCGAACAAATATCATATAGGGAGCGTGACGCGGCTTACTAACATTATTTATTGACATATTCGTTAGCATGCCATAAATTACAACAAAATATTTCTAACTAAACGTTTTCTGACTCATAAAAATATGAAACTCATTTCAAATATTCGGAGAGATCCATTTGGAAGCGGCACAAAAACTCATTCTGTTTACTTCGTTTTGTAATTAAGTTGGAGTCTTTAAATAACTAGAAGCTGTGGACAGGTTTCATTGACTTGACAGTAATTGTGCTCAAAATATTTTATTGATTGTCGACTGATTTAGTCGTGTCAATTTTTTATTTGCAATAATTCATTTGATTTTGATTAGAGGAGGCTTGATTATAAAATATTTTTATACGATCTAATCAATGAATACCTACGTTATTCTTGTTCATTAATTTAATTATTCAAGTAAGGCTAACTCCACTTTACAATATCACAAGAAAAAGATTTTCCTTTGTTTTGCTTACAATGTAAAACTAAAATTTTCTTTGCCACAAAACACACAGAGTAAAATAAGTGGTTAGTAAATTACAAAATGTCACAATGTGACTGACCAACAAAACTGACCTGCCCTATACTTTACATAACCAATTAGGTACGTTAGAAAACCTAAGTTACGGAATTTCTTTAATTAAGTTATTATTGCTTTAGCTACCAACTGAACTTATCGTTGAAGGAAAATCAAAACAAATGAGAATTGTGGAGCAGGAGATAACAGTAATTAGATCTAATAGTCGGTCCAGACGTAGCCGCGGGGTTTTTTGTTCAATTGCAGCTTGCCGGAGATAGCACGTCCATCAAATTATATGATAATCGGTCCGAGTTAATTCCATTACCCACAATCTCAATGCAGCTACCATACGGCGGAGTACAACTTAAGACACTTACGACCACAGTGTAATAGAACCTCTAACCACTCTACATACAGAACTTCCAGTATCTTAATGCTTTTCTTCGGTGGTTCGTTAATCTGTGGCTAAGTAACTTGGTTCGTCGTTGCAGTAAGAACTTGTAGTTACCGGCAAAGTTGAATGGTATGCGTCGCTACCGTTACGGCGGATTATGACATCAGTATAATTATATATTAGTGCAATAAAACGAGAAAGTTCAAGTCGGTAGGACAATGATCTCTTTTTTATGTTTTCTTTTTTTTAATAGATTCCATCTTTTATATCGTATTGTAGTTCATAGAGCTTTAGAAAAAAAAAACTACCTATAGTTATGAAATCGAATAGCACGTAACAATAACGATTGCAATAATAACTATGGCAATAGGCTCGCCCCCTATTACATGGGACTAAAGCATAAAAAGCGAAATGTGGGTGTACTATAGGTTACACCTCTGCCCAACTTTTCGGGGACACAAGGTTTGATGTTATGTCATGTTAATAATGATTACGAGATTTTCAGAACACCATACAGAGTTTTAAAAAGAAATCAATTTATTAAAATTGACTTTTGATAAAGTCATATTCATCACAATTTTAATAAAAACCACATTCAAGCTAAAACAGAAATGGTAAACTTAAAAAAAACACCACTCGATCACTTAACAAACAGTCATTAATCGAGCTTAGACACTAATAACGTACCGCTGAAGATTAATCGAGCAGCCGTAGTAATAGAATATTCAGTCACACATGCAACCTGCAAGTTATTATAAAATTGAAATACGCTTTGATAAATTAGCCCTATCCGTCACGATTGGTCACGGAAGCCTGGTACAACACTACGGACCGAGCCAAGCCAATGTTAGGACGCTTTTACACTCGTTTCTTTTACGCAGCGATCACGGTAAGTCACCGGACGTTTATTTTTTGTACGCCCGCTGCGTCCTAAATTACGATACCAGTCAATTAATGTGGGGCATTTGTTATGCTACTATGAAATTTTGGTTGAATCAACTGTGAACTCTTTATGGGATTATCACAAATGTACCTGATAGATTTTTGAGCTCAACACATTACTTATAGTTTGAGCATCATTAGTAAAAATATAGTATAATTAGCCTGTAACGTTCCCAATGATGGGACACACCCCTTCCCTTTTGAGAGGGAGTGGGCCGTAGTTCAACACGCGGGCCCAGTGCGGATAGATAGATGTCATAATTAAGTCTTCGAATTTTTGGTTCTAGGACATATGCCGGTTTCCTCACGATGTTTTCCTTCACCGTGTTGATAGTAGTGGTAATGAAATAAATTATACAAAGTAAAGTGTCTGACGAAGCGACGTCCTACAACTCGGAAGTTAGGGCCGTTACTACTGGGCCACCCATTGTGGGGCCAGCGCTGCTCTACTGCAACACTGCAGTAGAATCAGCGAACGAATTGGGAGCATTATCCTTTCTGAAGTCAAGAATTTTGTGGTAATGTTATAGAACAACGATAATTTTACAATCGTCAAATAACTTTAATAAGATGAATAAATATGATGGTTTGACAGCTTTTGTATAGAAAATATGTTTTGTTTATAACAACGATTGAAAAATTGGCTATAAATAAAGTTTCAAGTAAATATATCCACGCTTGCTGATAAAATATTTAATCGAATGTCAGTCAACGCAGTCCATGCATGAAACTGATACATCGACTGATATACAAATAACATGATCCAAAAGCTATGCTTGTGGTGTTAATTAATACAACCCAGAACAAGTGTTGATAAACATCGATTCAGAAGTAAATGTTTATTATACTTTGAACCTCTTAATTTTAACACTTATAATGTTCCCTTCATCACCGGAACTATAAGTTGTAGCAGACTTCTAGCCATCTCAGGAAAAAAAGGTCGGCTTCGAATCAAAATGAAAAGTTAATTGTTTCAAACTAGGCTGAGAATGAGCACTTTTCGAACATCAAAATTACATAAGACAGCATAAGACAGTCCCCCAAAATGCCCGCCCTTCACCACTTCCTAGGGCTTTAGCTGGGAAGAAGAAATGCCACAAGCGGAGGAGGTGAGTGAACCCCGTATTCCTAGCATAAGCCACCCATTTGGGGGAATAGGTACTTACCGTGGCGTTTTGTTTTGTAATAGTCCGACATAACAATAGTGTTACTATCCTTATACATGATAATTATGTCGTTGGTGTGCCTTGCTAAGTAAATAAATAAATAATCATTCGCTTTTCCCGGACCTAAAGTTTTGCTACGTACAGTCACGAGCATCGTTTACGCAAAATTGAAAAGCGATGTTCTCGTTAAATAACGATACGACGAACGATAAACGCAACTTTGAGAATACACACATTTTATAATAATAATTATTCCATATAAAATTGTCTAAGTGGCCTCTGCGAGTTGGCTTCGGCCCCTCGTACGCCTTCCAAAAGACCGGGACCCTAAGGTCCCGAGATATATAAATATATAAAAATAAATAATAATAATAATTTTTGCATCACCCACATTCATCGGTGATGAGACTGTACATCCCGCGGAAATGCGGAGGTCGAGGGTTTTTAAATGCAAAGACCCTCCACAACCGCGAGGTGTGCAGCCTCAGAGAATATTTTTTTAAAGCCGATGTGGGTATGCACCGTGATGTGGTCGCAGTGGACAACGGGCTCACCCCGCTCTCCATGGCTAAAGAGAACTGGCGCAAACCTGTAGTACTTACTACAGATGACCGCAAGGAGGTATGGCAAAGCAAGGCGCTTCACGGGCGCATCTTTCGGGCTCTTCACGAGCCCGGTGTAGATTTCTTAGCGTCCGTATCCTGGCTACGTTTCGGTGACCTTTTCGGGGAAACCGAAGGTTTCATCTGTGCAATTATGGACGAAGTTATCTTGACGAATAACTACCGGAGACATATTATGAAGGACGGTACGGTTGACGTGTGTCGGGCATGCCATCGTCCGGGTGAGTCCATCAGACATATTATCTCTGGTTGTTCGCGTCTAGCTAACGGCGAGTACTTGCACAGACATAACCAAGTAGCCAGGATTATTCACCAGCAACTTGCTTTGAAATATAAACTTGTAGACTCTGAGGTACCGTATTACAAGTATGTGCCCGACCCAGTTCTTGAAAATGACCATGTCACGTTGTACTGGGATCGGTCTATCATTACTGACAGGACTATTGTTGCCAATAAGCCTGATATAGTGGTGATAGACCGATTAGCGCGCCACGCAATGATAGTCGATGTTACCATTCCACATGACGAGAACCTCGTGAAAGCTGAGAAAGAGAAACAAATAAAATATCTCGACTTAGCACACGAGGTTGTTGACATGTGGAATGTGAGCTCAGCTGTCATTGTGCCGATTGTCGTAACGGCTAATGGCCTGATGGCCAAAAGCCTCGATCAACATCTCTCGAGGCTCTCGTTACACGGTTGGATCAAACGCCTGATTCAGAAAGCAGTATTCCTCGATACGGCCCGCATTGTGAGGAGGTTCCTGTCTCTGCAGCCCTAACCACCGGTACCTTAGACCCTGCTCCCGACACCGGCGGTATTCTATTTTTTATATTTTTAAATGTTTTTATATTTTATATGTTTTAATATTTAAAAATGTAATTAATAAGTATTTAAATGGAATAAAGAAAATAATAATTTATTTATTTCTCAGTTTATGGTACATTGAGATCTTAAATTGAACATTGTTTCACATAAACTACCATTGCTGGTGTAGAAATATTAACTATCAAGCTAGGTACATGCGGATCAGAACCAGGTACATTATTAGAATATTATATAAAATTATGTTTTGTATTAAGTTTATAAAAAATCAATAATTTTAGTGACAAATTAAAAGACTGGTTATAACTATACAAACTGCATGATTTATAATATTATTATTTAAAAATCAAAAATATAAATCATAACGTCGAAAAATAAAATAATAAAAATCAGAATAGAAATTACAATGTCCAAGAATTCATAATAATGTCAAAGTACTAATGTCATTATTAAGATCTTATTAACAATGTCAAAAAGTATGATTTAAAAATTCATTGACGGAATAAAAACACATGTCTAAGAGCCAAGCAAACATCTTACATTTAAACTTATGAACTGGTAATATTCTCAGGGCAGGTGGTAATTTATTATAAATTTTAATTGTCATACAACTGGCATTTCTACTGTATAATTGCAACCTCTGAGCAGGTACTAGTAATTTTCCGGCATTTTTTTTGTTCAGTCTTTCGGAGACTTGTTCATTCAATTGAAACAAATGCTGGTATTTTTTTACAAATAGACAGACTTCTAAAATATACAAACATGGGAGTGGGAGAATTTTTAATTCCTTAAATAATGGTCTGCAATGATCCAAATATTCTGCTCCACTCATGGCTCTGACACATTTTTTTTGTACTATGAATGCTCTTTCCACCTCCACTGAATTACCCCATATCACTAGGCCATAGCGCAATACTGACGAAACATACCCATGATATGCATTTAGGACTGTTTTTTTACTGGACACTAGTCTTAACTTGCGAAGGGCATATACAAACTTATCAAGCTTACTGCACACTCTGTCTACATGTTCCTTCCAGTTCAATTTGTTGTCAATTACTATACCTAAAAATAAAGCTGATGATTCTGGTTGCAGAATTGCATTATTATGTGTAATTGCTGTTGGTATGACTGACAAGTTACATGTTTGAAATTGAATTATTTTAGTTTTTGCAATATTAACATGAAAATTATTTTCCCCCAGCCATCTTATCACATTACTTAATTCATTGTGAGCATCGATTTCTATGTCAGTTTTGTTGGAACATTTTATTGTCAAAGTAGTATCGTCAGCAAATTGTATACGTTCATATTTTAAACATTTTTTGAGGTTATTAATATATAATATAAATAGTGGCGGACCAAGTACACTTCCCTGCGGGACGCCAGAACAATTAATTTTTAATTCGGAGCAATATGTCGTCATAGTATTATTTTCTATCCTAGAGATAACAGTTCTCTGTTGGCGATTAGATAAATAGCTTTTAAGCCAATCATGCGCTTTACCTCTTATGCCATATTTCTCTAGCTTGTAGATTAGTCGCTCGTGTAAAACAAAATCAAATGCCTTGCTCATATCTAAGAATACCGATAAAGTAGTCATTTTTTTATTAAGAGCTTCGGTAATCAGTTTCACTAAAGCAAAATATAATGGTATGATTTCGAAAATACTATTCTCATAACGTTAAAAAAATGATCTGTATCAATACTTTAGGAGAAAATCGCTTTTAAATCTTGCTGCATAGCATAATCAGTCTATAATGTTGCCACTGCTGGGACACAAATCTCGTCTCTGTGAGACGCAGGGGGCTGCAACCCACCACGCGGCCAAGCGGGTTGGAACTTAGATGTCACATGTCTTTGATTTTTTGGTTCTAGGATATGCCGGTTTCCTCGCGATATTTTCCTTCACCGTTTCTTGCGTAAATGTAAAGTATTTTTGCTCGTGACTGTATAGAGATTGTCATCACAGTGGTCACTGAGCAATCCCTTTTACAACCTTTGTTAAATGCTGTGTCAATTTTGTGGAACTGCTATTAGGAAAGTCGATTGCCACCTTTACAATGTGACACAAAAGGTGTGTGTGAAGGGGTTGTAGTAATGACTCGTTATATTTAACTATTCCGTGTCCGGATGTACACGTTGCTATCACCATTGTACTGACGTGGGACTTGTTGGAGGGAACTAATTGTTTTAATTATGTTTTTGGTGTAATAATATGAGTGTTTTAATTGTCCGTGTTTTAATATGGAAGGGATTTTTAAAATAACAATGAGGTAGAAAAATACTCTACGTAGTTAGAAAAACTTTCAGTCCAGAATATTGAGCGCTCCAAAAATTAAAAATAATAAAATCCTGTGGATTCTGATAAGAATATTAGTTCAGGTTTTAACTTCATTTTTTTTTCAAAGCAGCTTTCGAAACTCGATAATTGAGTTATATGTAACTATAAAACCTGCCTTCAAGTTATAATAAGCACTATAATTATTTTACTAATTCTAATTATACCACTTTACCCGCACAATAAACTCTAGTTTATGACATTATCACACGCGTGTATTGAAATGAGCCCTAAATGTGTTGAGGTGTTAAAAATGTTACAAATCTAAGCCTATAAAGCCGTTAAAAAATAAATTTTATTATGTGCCGACGTCGTTAAGAGCACGATTTATATAAAACATGTGACTCGATGACAGAGCTTATTTTAAAATCGTCTGGGACAAATTCATTAGATACCGAAGGAGCGCACGTGAGCTGAAAAATATTAAACGCGCAATAAAAAAAGATCTTGAAAGTGTAGATAATGCTGTTTAAAAATTGTTCAGCAATATCAATGTTGATGAAATATTTATTGCAAGATTCTTGCATTTTGACAATACTGCGAATGGATTTGCAGAATGTTTAATTTTTCATTTAAAAATTGTAATAAAGCCGCGCATTGAATGCGATAGAGTTTCATTTCTAAACGTATGAAATTTGTTATAAAAATATAAGAAACTATACTTATCCATTATGAATATCAATAGACTAACGAACTGATGTTTCCATCTTGACTCTTCGATAATCATCAAAATTACTTCCTTTCTAAATTAATCATGCGCAGCACTTGTGCCATATTCTTAACCCTCAACTTCAATAAATAACCCCCCTACCTTCACAAATCTCTGAGGATCCCATCTTCCAACAATATTCCGCGAATATTAAAAAAAATGTCACACAAAATACATTTAAATGACGCAAGGTATCACCGAAACTGGTATGACACCGAGCACATGGTGCCGTAATGGCTTCCTGTTTCCTCGACCCATACACAATGGAACCTTCGGACTAAAATTATAAATATTCTCATGCGAAATTCCCCTTTTTTGGAAGATATAATAACGCTCGTTGAGTTGTGAAAGATGATATTGTATGTGGTGATTTAAAAAGCGGCTCTGAAATACTAAAGCTGTGATATTCACAGATGTTAGTGTGAAGTTATAGTGGAGACCCTGTAATTGATAAGTCCATTTAGATTAAAATGTTAAGTGTTGAATCAAGAAGATTAATGTAAAAGAATCGGGTTTCAACCTTTAAGAAAAACTTCTAAAAGAAGTGTTGCTACGCAAAAACGGAGTAAAACCTTTGCCTAATAAATGATTGGTATACTGTTCTATTCTAAATAACGCCTAACCGCACATAACACATTTCTCAGTAACCGTCCCGTTTTGTCATTCAGAAGTAGGGCACTAGAGCCAAAAAGCTCACAACAGAACGTACCAAAACTGTCGAACCAAAAAAAAAAACAGAATTGAGACACTACACCATTCAAATGGGAGATCGCAGTAACGAATGGCCAGCATGGTCGCATCGCGTATTTGTTTCACGCAGGGGGGTCGAATGGGGGTCATTGGGGGGTCAGCGAGGAAGCACGTTCCTCACATTCTTTCCGAAATAACACCCCGTCGCATATGTGAGCGCCGACATCGATTAATCACTTCACACTTGCGTCCAACTACCAAATGTTTAGGAGTGTAATTGTCTATTTTTTTACCTATCGCTTTTCGGGATATGTCATTGGTTCTCAGTGTCCCTATGATAAAGTATTGAATTGAATGGTTAATTGTGTACATTAGTGGAAGCTTAAAACGTTGGCCAGGCTTTGAATAAATTATTATTAAGTATTAGTAGTGATTTTTAAAGAAGCAATCAGGAATTGGTACATTTCAATAATTAACCCAATAGTAAAAAACTGTACAGCACACTGTACATAACTGGCGAAATGTGGGTATACTATAGATACACCGCCTAACCCTTCGGGGAATACGGGCGTGATGTTATGTTGTGTGTTATGTGTTAAGAAAATGTTGAGTCCAGTTGACATTTCGGTATTGTAGTAATAATTCACAATGATCGGAGCAGCGTCATTTATGGCATGTATTGAACAACACTTTTTTCTCATATGGGATAAAGGGAGAGTTTAAAAAAAAAAAATCAAAGATCCTATTTCAATTGCGTTTTGAACTTTTGATGTACGAGTATCATTTTATGCTAATGTTTCTTTATTTTACCCTTAATTTTTCCAATACCCTTGGAACTCTCCGAGCGTAGTGACGTGTAGATAAAATGAAGCTCAAGAATGCTACATTATTATATGTTACAAAAATAAATTGCCAACCATTTTTATTCGACTTGACTTTTAGAATTTAACGCATCGCATTGTATCGCTTCAAAGTCTCATCTAGGGCAAAGCTTCAAACGTATTTTCTGTACGTGACTTCAAAAGTAATTTCAAGATAATAAAGGATAACTTCTTTAAACAGGCTTTCTTTTTTAATTTCCTTCAACCTGCGCCCTCCGTACGTAGCAGCGAGCGGTCACGTCTACCGCAGGTGCTCGGCTTAGCCACGCCAGCCAAATTGAGCATTGTTCCGTTTATTTACATTCGTCTGAAGACGACTGTACCTCTGCTCTGGTTTGGTATTAATTTTTTTTTTATGTAAAAAATTGGAAGTAAAAAGTTGGAACTTTCCTAAGATTTTATGTCATTTTGGAATTTCACTGGCATGTTGTAAAATAAATACACTTCTACGACGGCCTATAGAGAAACTGTTATTAAAATTTATGTAGGGCGATGTTTTTTTCCTAACGAGAGGGTAAATATTTAAAATTAAATCCTAATATAATCCTATGTCCTATTATTTAGTCCTCTTTGTCACGGCGTGCCTCATGTTCACAATCGTTTCTTCATGTGTAAAGAGAGAGAAAAATCAAGGAAAGGATTATCTTTCTGAAGCAGGTGGAACTGAGATTATGCGCATTTTCCGCCATCCGCGTACATAATGTAACCGTTTTAGAGCACAGCTACGTGACTAAATACGCTCCACTCACTAATATGAACAATGGATTTGCTGGAACGGATTACTTTATGTGACTGGAATGCTCAAACATTTGAATGTTTCAAACGAACACTTTGTTGGTTTTACATGTCAAAGCCAACCAAGTATGAGAACACGGATTATTACATTTCCGGGCACACACAAAGAAAAGGTGCTATAAAACACCTAATTCGATTATAATTGGAAAAAGACCACTAGATAATTTTATTGAAAAAAGCAGGAATATCCGTATCATCGCAAATAATGAAGGCAACGTACAATCGAGCCGAGCACTCCGCGCCGCCCTGTCATTATAAAACAAAAACTAAATTCGACACAAATGATAGTTAGCCCGAAAAAAGCTCTCAACCTTTTTGGGGACACAAAATGACAACGAATTCGCGTTATAAAGTAGCGTTTTATCGAAAGACGGGCACTAAACGAACACGGCAGACCGATTGCTACCATAAAGATAACAATAATTAGCCGTAATGACCACGTCGTCTGTGGGCCCCGGTCGGTTTTTTAAAGTGCAGTGGGCGGCACGAACCAGTGATCGGGAGATAGTGCGTCCATCAAATCATATGATAATCGGGCTCGGTTAATTCCATTACCAATAATAAATGCACGCATTAAATTAGACCTGTCGGATGAGTCGACGGAACGCGGTCCCGCGATCGCTCCCATCACTCGGATTATGATATGAATAATTTATCAGTAAAAAATAAAGGAACTCCAACTTATTATTGTTTTGAATTTCGAACGTCAAGCGCGATATGTCGTTGATCGTAGACGCAATTGTGTCTGCGCTCAGAAAATAAAATGATTACGAGTGCAAATGTCGCGTCCAAGGTAACTGATGTGACAGTTCGTTTAAATTATTCTTTTTTATTCTGTGCGTCATGTAGCTTTGCCTTTTTTAAACTTCTCGCTTTGTCACAAAAAAGGACATCTTGACGTTGAATGACGTAAACTTCTCCTAAGTAATGATTTCCAGTTGAACAAATTTTATTCCTAATAATTATTAAACTGAGTGCTTATACATAATGCATGTATCTTGATAACAACGCAGAATCTAGTATTTTTTTATTAGTGACCATTTAGCAGAAGCCTCTTTATAAAGTATTGCTATTTTTTAATTATCATTGCGAACGGTATGCCAATGCCTTCTCTGGTCTCTACACGGTCTCCTATCACTTAGTCACTGAAATGCCTTTTTTTTTGTCTATAGTCACACAGTCTATAGTTCCACTGTCTAAAACGTACAAGTAAGATTCGAGGTCCTTAACCTCGAATCTTTCCTCTAAATACCATTCCAGACATTAATATACAATGTCCTCCAGTTTCGGCCTTTCTTCTCAGAGTAATCAGATAGGAAACACTCATTTAGCTTATTTTTATAATGACGTGTAAAAGTGATTCCGATATCCTATTTACAGAATAAACAATTTAATATTATTTTTCATTTCAGTAAGAATGACGAGTCAGAATTAAACATGCATATATCAGTGGATGGTTACCGGCTTAAAAAGAAGACAATAAAAGACTTTCAAAACGAATAAAAAAGATTTTCCACATTGTGTCTTGCACAAAATTTATTTAACGCGCTAATATAAAACCCGTTTTGCGTTTTTAATATAACGATGTGACATCAAAAGTCGGGCTTCCATACATCATACCAGCATAAGGCACTAAACAATCTAGACGCCTACGTAGAGAGACAAAGAGAAAGCTGCATTGTTAGCAAGTGTCGCGTTTAAAAGGACATAACTCATGGGAGATTTTGTTTCGGGCGTAAATCACCAACTGTCACAATTTTATACACAGTGATATTTTTTTAGGAAACAGTGGCGTAACTGGTGTTACAATAAATTGTGGTAATGCATGAATAAATTGGTACGCTGCCTGTTTTTGGCGGTGGGAATTAATTAGATTAAAAGCGTAAATATTGAGAATGGGCAACATGCAATCGTAACATAGCTATTTAGCTCGTGAACGATATAGTCAATGATAAAGCTGTTAAAAAAGCTACACTAAAAAATTGAAATGCTGGATTGATTAAAAAAACCCGCTCATATCAAATTATTAATACAAGGCTGGAACTATTTGAGGAGTGGCTAGAGAGGCGCCACGGCGGCCTCACCTTCCGTCTGACGTGACCTCCCGAAACAACCGTGTCCGGTGGGCACCTGCCACCGGACACGGTTGTTTCTGGAGGTACCTGTTCCGGATAAGACGGGAGGAAACGCCCGGGTGTCACCATTGTGTGGATCGCCCAGAAGACACGGTGGAGGTCTGTCCGGCTTGGGCCAGGCACCGCCGTGTCCTCGTGGAGGCGATCGGCGACGGTGATCTCTCGCGTCTGGCACTGGTCCAGGCCATGACGAGCGATGGAGCGAGAGGGCATGGAAAGCCGTCACCTCCTTTTGCGAAGCGTAATGCTCGCGAAGGAGATGGTGGAACGCATGAGGGAGAAGCGAATTTCGCGCCTTGACGCCCTGGGTGTAGGGAATTCCAGGCCGATTCCCGGCCACCGTAGGCGCGGACGCGCTTGCGGACGGTGAGCAATGGCTAGCTCGCCGTCCGATAAGGACAAGGCCGGGGTCGACAGCACGTTGTGTTCCTCGCGCGCCTCAAAGATTTGCCAGCACAACTGACGGGGTCTGCTAGGGCCGATGCCTGCCGGGGTCGCGGGAAAGTCCGAAAGGATTACCGTGGCCCCTGGCCATACTTACAGGCAATTGAAGGAACATGGGTGGATTTTAGTCAGTAAGAGTCTGACACGCTCTCCCGCTCTGCCCAGAGCGGCAGAAGTTATTTGATGATTTTCCACCCGAAAAAAAGAAAACGGCTGGAACTATATGAAACACCAGCCTAGAGTTTTGGACAATCAGCAGCTCCAAGATCGTCTTACATATATACATATACATATTATTGTCTTACATATATCTCTATACACATTATAAAACTCGTAATCGCCTTACCAAACTACTACACCAAAGAATTTTGAATGCGTTGATGTTCACAGTCTCAAGTAACTTATTTCATAAGACAAACTTCGTTGAACTTAAGACAAATATGATGAACGCTTCCTTAACGCAATTAATAATCCAGATGACTTTCCCCTTCTCAATGACGATGAAAACGATTAACTTAATTTTGTTGCGTACTAACCGTTACGAAGTTTATTCCTGACTCACCGTGAGCCGCCATATTCGTACTGAGACTGCCTAATAAAGTGTTTTTTTATTTACGTGTCACTTTTAATTACGATAATATGATACCATTTTTTATTTTTTGTCTCGTCTTCCAGGTAGCAGTTAAGTGTTTTATTGCATTGCTAATAAAAACAGTGAATAAGAAAGCTATTTTGAGAGCAAACATCTTTAAAGGTTGACATAAAAATGTTTACATGAAAGGATTTTCGAGAACTGACGTTAATAAATAATTTGGAGTTTGTGGTTTTAAAAGTCGGTAGACGTGTTCTCTTTAAACATAATTAAGAATAAGTAAGTATATAAAATATGGCAAGTTTTCTTATCACCAAAAAATTAAAAACGTTAAAATAAAGATTTTGGATGTGTTGGTAAAAAAACTAGACACGCTTTGCCAAAAAGTTTAAAACAACCGCACTTGCAAGTCGGTGGCAGATGTTGGTCCAAAGTTCCCAATTTCCAGTTGTAAGGTTAAACTTTTGTAACTTTTTTTCAACATCGTTTGTACGGATCAAACCGCGTTTTGTGTTATAATTAATGGACTGTCTCTGGTCGTTACAGAAGCTAATTAGAATGGGATGGGTCGCGACAAACAAAGTCAATGCTTAGAGACAGGTGGCTTTGGTAGATAACAGGAAAGAAGCATTAGTGTGCGGGTGCTCGTATTAGCTTGGTCTTGTAGATGTGCTTTCTGTTGACTTAAAGCTAATTAAAGCTGTTTTAGAATATTTTAAGTTTGCTGTTGAAGTATTTTAGTTAGATAAAGCCTAATTTGGAGAACAAGACTTAAGCTTATTACAATAGAATCTCAAAAGATCAAAGTTCGATTAGACAAATGGAAAACCAACTTAACATTAAAAAACTACATTATTCTTATAATTTAATTGGAACCGCTGGGCTCAGTAAAGGACATTGGTATTTTTAATCACAACCTAGATAGTAAAAACCACCTTATAAGGTATCGTAAAAATACAATAATGAATTAACGACGCATAAAACATCTAATCTGAATAACCTTTTTCACTTTTAGTCGAAACACTTAAAACATTATTATAATAATGAAACGCTTCCAAGAAATCGTTTTGAAATGGTGATTCAGAACGCATTGACTTGTTTTTTATGCCAACTGATGTGATTAATGTTTTCAATCTTATGCGAATAACGCGACACATTAATTTGAATTATTTATGTGCCACGAAACACTTCGAAAATTCGCGGCAAACAATCCATAAAACTCAAATTAACCTTTTCTCTCATGTAAACAAGAAAGAGTTTTAAATAGTCAGCAATAAAAACAAAAAAAAAGGCGACGCGTCATAGTACTGGTCAAAAATAAAAATAAAACAAGAGGACAATGCAAAGAATTTCGAATAAAGAAAAACAAAAGAAAAACGAACATGGACGTAATTAGAGCACAAAGTGTTGTGTTAAATTAAAGGTAGCTAAATGTAAGGGAAGGAGGAACAAGCGAGTTGGCGAACCTTTAAGTCAGCACTTAATTTATGGTCAATTAACCTGGTGTTAAAGTTAAATAAGGTGACATTTAGATAGCCTCGGCTTAACGTAGTGCTACTGTGAATCTAAAAGTGGCAATTATGTGGCGATAACTTGGAAGTTGACGGCTGATTGGTCGCGCGGTTAAGTAATTAAAAATCAATATTAATTTTTTCACAAAGAAATTGATGAGGATGCTGTTGTTAGTTGAATAAATATTAGAAAAAATATTGACACAAAGAACATGTTTTAGGAAGATTTGATTAATATGATGTACAAAGAGAGCGATTAGTACGACATTTATCTCATCTAGATTCATAAGGATATTAGTCCCTTTTTTTTCCATTTACAATACTTTAAAAATTTGAATAACTAGTTTAAGGCACTCGCCTTAAACTATAGATGTTATTCCATGTCATGTAGTTACATCATTGATATCATCAAAATAATGCACTAGTTTTGTCAACTCTCTATCATTTACAAGCTTAATTTCATCACCAGCTTTATTCTACGTAAATATATTCCGAATATATCCGATAAGGTTGTACAAATTAATTTTTTCCTCATTTTCAAAAATTTCTTCTCCTGCTTTATAATTTAATCCATCAAAACCGATAAATGTCACAGCGCCATTTCACGTTATACGCCTGTTATACTTGTTACATTGACTTACCAATCTCAATATCGAATCAAGATACGATAATAGATAGCGCAGTCGATAACGTCGATCAACGCTATGGATTACTTGGGAATTAATTAACTATTCCCGTGAAACTATAACACCTTCGGATCTATTAGAAAGTTGTCTTGTTAGAGGTGCATTGTTCACGTTAATTATCTTTTGAAGGGTACTATGAATAATGATTTTGCGAAAATTGTGGCTTGTTATACACTTGCCATCGACTTTAGTTGCTGGATTGTTAAGAGTAGTTAAGAAGTTATTAGCAGTGTGAAGAAAGGGATACCGTTAGTAAGTAGTGTCGTACTTTTCTGTCTGTGAGTTCAAATGACAAGTTGCATGTTGTGTTTTGAGTGTGTGATTCTATTCCTTCTCATTGTGTGTAATTAGAACTTGTTACAACTGTTTGCTCTGGAAAAAAGAGAAAGAACATGAGCGTCATACGGTATTTCCATACAGAAGTTTGGTTTCACGTGGCGCCAAAAAACTTATCCATAATTCCCAGATTATCAGGAACACGACGAGCTTTTGGAAAAGAAAATAATATAAGCTTTTAGATAATATCACAAAAGAAAACAATGTTTTTTTTTTAAATTATAATGGTGATTTCAGGATAGGGACAGATGGATTAAATGATAGCCTGGGGTCGTGATGGGGTGCCATATAAAAGCAACTAGAAAGTGGCAATTGCGATGGTTGACAATAATCAGAATAGTCTCCACAATTGTAATAATCTTCGCAAAGCTTAAATCAACAAAATATTACAATTTCAAAGCAATAAATATAACGAAATTAGCACCCAGTGGCTATTTAAACTAGAAAATGCGGTTCCCAAACTTCATTAAAACATCAAAGAAAAAGCTATCAATTTTAAAGTCTATAATTATTAATCATTAATTTACTACACAATTTGGTTATTTAACAGAGGCGAATGTCTACATAAAGTAATTTATAGCGTGTGTATACATATAAAAATGATATAAGTTGGAGGTTCGAATACAAAATAAAGAGCAAACGGCTGATTACACTGACCCCGGGCGAAACAAAGCACAATTATTCCACATTTGATTTATAATGTTTGCTTTTAATAGCTGTGAAGCGTAATCGGTTATTTATATTACTCAGGTATATTACGGACCGGTTCTGTCTCGTAGTAAGCGTTCAACCGTAGATTATCTACGGATAAATGCTTGGGACTACGGGGGAATTTACATTTGCTTGAAATGAACTGTCTCGCGGAAATTGGTGAGGAGAAGACTGGGAACTATTGTAATTCTAAGCTCGGCTGGTTTAAATTCCAGGTTAGATGTTTCATAAGATGATTTAGTGTACCCTACAACTATTTCAGTCTTGTATGTAGGTCTGTTCTTGTCTTGTCTTGAAAATGTTTAATTCCAGACAGCACGAATTTTAGGGAAGCACAAATGGTGCTTCCCTAAATTACGTGCTTCTGTTATCCAATCCAAAATTGTAGCTGTCTGGAATCCAAAATTTTCAAGACTGAAATTTACAAAATTTTCAAGGTGAGAGATATTTTTAAAATTGTTTTTTGGTTTACTAATTACAACCTCATAACATCACGTTACTGTGTATATCCTAAGTGTGAAGTATATGAAGTCATCTACCGATATTCAAACGTGCCAAACTGTATTAGTTTAGAAAAATGTTTACTAAATTGTAACGTCACAATTGTATTCCAATCTGATCCAAAGCAGTAAGGAGATTGTCTAGGCGCTGGATCTAATAAAAACATATTGGGTGTAAAGATATCAGTAGTTTCCAGGCTACAAGCAAACGACTTTACGGATCAAACGGACTGCGCCATTCAAGCCACCCCTCTGTAATATCCTGTATATTAGACACCTTGTTTAGTAACTAAATTGAGATTCCAATGCTGAATAGCATCTTGTTACCCTTCGTTTTACGTAAGACGGGAAACGAAAATTATCATGGGGTTCCTTTAATAAAGAGTACAATAGAAGGGCAATATGGTGCTCGAGGCAACGGGTACAAAGAACCGGATTAACCCTAAATTAGACGTATAAAAGAGACATAATTAAAAAACCAATTTGCGAAATACATGTACAGAAAAGATGCCGCGAGCAGAAATAAATTACTGTGCCTACCTATATCTTATTTTTGTGTTGTATGGAATTGTTCATATAATAATTCATGTATGATTGAGTAAGAAAAAAATATTGTGCTCTTTATTTTTTTTTACTTCAATGTATTTTGCGATCTTATAATATTGTAAATTGAAGCTTTGAAAGGTTAAATATAAAAACAAGATATAATAACAACAAAGAACTATTTGATTTTAATAGATACAGAATTTTATATCAATAATATTTTACTTTACACATAACCAGAATGAAATTGAAAGCTTATCACAAAATTTTATCTTCAGAACCTTTTTCTAAAACCATCAACTTTTATTATTAAATCTAAACCTGTCACCAGCATATAAACACAAATAAACTAAGGACAATACATTATTATTTCCAATTAATGCTGAAGAGCCGCCTGCCAATGGTCTATTAGCGCCGAGATGAGATATAATCAGTGCCTACCTACTCTGGCGAAACAATAAAGTATCCGTAGGGCGACGCCATATTATTGTTTGTCTTGTCTCGAACTCCCAGCGGGAACCTCACTACGAACAAATTGACAAAAATATTGTAACGGTCCTCTCTACAAGATTTATTTATTTATAAATTAAATATTTGATGGTGTTATAAAATGGGAATGCTGATGTTTGACCGCCAATGATTATATTATAACGTTCTATCAAACGCTATTCGTGACGTTATTATGAGAATTATTGACGTTCTCATTTGAATTTCACAATTTTGTCTGCGCTTTATAGTGGTTTTTCTTCTTAAGAGCTTGTTCCTGCTGTGTTAGGTGGTCAATAGTGTAAATCTAGTCACTTTGCCTATTATAATTCAATTCGAATTTACTAAATATATTTACATAAATGTAAAAAGTATATTTATTGCTTTATATTGCCGTTCCATATGAGTTGAAACTGAATAATTCAAATTCTTGAAATGTTAGCCTTGTTGAACTCTAGCTCGGTTAAACCCTATGCGGCATGTTTACTGTTTACTATAAATTTTATCATTTTATTAAAGATTCAGTGTATGAATACGATGCATCGAATAGATACACTTTCCAATGTATAGGTACATACAACAGTTTTCAGGTCATTACAGACGTTTGAATTTTATTACGCCATCATACTAAAATCCAAATGTTAAGAGTTTCCTTACGATCTTTCTCTTTAGCGTTTGTGTACAATAAACCAATTTTCAACTTTGTGTTCAAAAAGTACAATAACTATTAACCGTTTAATTACATACCTAGTACGTAATAGTCTACTGATTCTAATTAATTTCCTGTACATAGTGCGGCGTTGGCTCCATCAAAAATGTTGGTAGATTCCTATTCCATTACCTTTCAGTTTTCCTTCTACATTTCAATTTTCGTTTCAATAAAAGCTGGTTGAATCAGCTCCCGTTTGATTCACACGTCATCAATGAAACCCGATCAATTGTTGAAATCGATATCGCAACCATCCGTCGCATCCCTTACCCTAGCCGGCTCATTGTGGGCCATAATTAGTTTTTGTCACTTCACATTGACAAATCCCATTCGAATCCATAGCCCGATAGCATGGGCCCCACCACTTGTCCCGCTGCAAACCGGTTCTTATCAAAGAGAATATTATTTCAAACGCCCCTGTCAACCCCGATGGGCTTTTCGAACCCCAAATCCAGTTTGTTATGAATGAAATTACAGAAATCGAATAAGGTAAACACAACTCAGAGGCAACAAAAGCTTGCTCGAAAAAAAGCTAAATTGAATTCAAATTG
Organism: Omphaloscelis lunosa; assembly: GCA_916610215.1. Taxonomy (NCBI): domain Eukaryota; kingdom Metazoa; phylum Arthropoda; class Insecta; order Lepidoptera; family Noctuidae; genus Omphaloscelis; species Omphaloscelis lunosa. Next base: position 12,096,656 of record OU744258.1, read on the forward strand.
GTTTCGTCGGGTATTAGGGATAGCCGGGGGACGTTTCAAGACGAGCTCAGCAACATATAGCGGGCAATAATTTAAAGTAAGTTTTTGTCAGAGGGCGACAGGCCGCGTCAGATAAAACCTACAGAGGTGATTGAATGAAAACAAAAAACAAAGCAGGAGCCCTTGAGTGCAAAAGTTTTAATAATACAAAAGTCCAAAAAAATACTGGTTCTAATTGATTTTGAAATAGATAGGAGTACCGTTCGATTAACGAAAATAATTCTAAAACATTCATGGAATAATTACAATTAATTAAGCTCGATTTTATTACAAATGGAAATTCATTTTTGCTAACGAAAATTTAAATTCTGAAACTATTTTCAATCATATTTATCCAATACAATTGCGGCGACGACATGTCGACAGCACATTTCAAACATACAAGAAATAATGTGAAACAAAATCGTATCACACCCAGAGAACCAATATGGCGAGAATTTTCAATCGAGGTTCAACAGGTATGCAAATAGTTGGTTAAAAACACTGATGCACTATTTGAAATATTGAAGGGTTTCGGTTACAAACCGAGAACTTTAAGTTTAAACGTAAACTTTCAAATCCATGGTTTACCTGACAGAGAGCGTTGTGGTTAACCGCGCAAAACGATTTGACTTTGCTGCCTGCAGCTTATTTTATAACGGTTTGTTGAATTGAATTTTGCGGTTATTTATTTAACTGGAGCTTAGAACGGCTACATAAAGTTGCTGATGAAAAATGGGATACTGTTTACGCCTTTGCTTTTATGATTATTAAAATTGCAATTTGTATAAATCACGAAGTTTTACTAGTTGGTGTCTTTTAAGGAACTCTAGACTATCGATACGTTGCACCAGTCGTGATTTTCTAAAGGTTAGCTTAGTTCCGCCCTTATTGTACAGTGTACGTAAAAAAAGATTTTCATAATTTCATGAATTAAATGTCAGAAACCCGGAATACGTCTTTATCGTTGTAAAGACACAGAAATCCAAGTGTGTATTCTGCCTTGCAAGCACAGCTAAACCCAATTAAATATTTTCTTGTTCAGTGTTCAGAATTACGATTCCGTGCACATAAATTCCCAAGAAGTGAGTAAAACTTTTAAGTTTAATATCCATTTTAATGAATCCGATAATCTTTGATCTTTAAAACGGGGCCGTGATATAAAATACATTAGAATTCGCATGGGACTAATAGAGTAGCAGATTAAAGGTAACGTCTCAATGGTCATAAATTTCGTCGTATCTCTTTTATCGTCAATTCGAGAGCTAAAAGATCGTTAAAACGTGGTATCCATTAACGTAATCATTCGGGAGCCAATAACGTCATACGAACATGCAAAGGTTTGGATGTAGAGAGAACATTCGTTGTAAACCTATCGACTGCTAACATTCCATTAATCTTATCTTATTTACATGAATAATTAATATGGCTTTTAAAATTACTTTGCTCTTTTTTCCTCGTTTCAAAATAAAGATGCCTTTATCCACAGTTTTATTATGAGTAATTCTTAAGTGTACGGTTGCATCAGTATCTTGCTTTTTATTTTTCTTAGACCTTACTATCTTTACTTCCAGAGTCATCAATCATTGTAGTTCTCTCGCCGTTCTAAAAATATTTTGTAGATTCAAAGATAATTTATGAAACAGGTTCTCTAAACTGATCATTTTTAAACTGAACGTTGTCGATGTGAATAAAATACTCGAATCAGTTGCCACTAAAATAACTCAGTTGAAATGAGGCATCGCACAGACGTTATTATTATATTAAGTACAATTTTACCATCTGCCAACTGCAGGAGAGTGGCCGGTAGGCTGCACGTGACGTCACGTTGGCAGTACATCGGCCTCGCCGCACTGACGTCCGGCCGACATATTCGATTATTTGAAGCTATATCTGCAATACATTATTTACAGGGATTTACATAGCCAGTGATTCCGGGTGAATTAAAGTTTCATAAAGCAACTTTAAAAATCATTACTGTGGCACAAGTAAAGTAGGAAACCATTTATTGTTTTATTGATCAGAAGATGCGTCAATAACAGAACAGTCTTGGTAAGTTAAAAAAAGTTTTTTTCAAAAAAAGAATTCCGTAATTAATAACGAAATTTAACTTACCTACATATGTACTTCATCGTTTTCATCGGCTTTTGCTCTTCTATGCGAATTTACTGTAACAATATTGGCTATTAGTGGCTTGAAATTACACTGAATACAATTTATTTCAACAGCTGCGTTATATGTCGCAGATTCAATTACTATAATAATTGTTTCTTATATAAATGTCACAAGTTTAATTTCATGTTAGTTACGAGAGCACTCATTACAACAAGTCGTTAGTTTATAGGCCACGTTTCTAACCTAAATACTTAGTTAGAAAAGTCAAATAAAGTTATTATCAAAATTATTTATTATACAGGTATTGTGTCCAGATATAGCGTGGTGGTGGTAGTGGGTAGTGTACTCTGTAACATGCTTCAGTGGGCGTAGTGATTGGTAGTAATGGTTGCGGTAACAAATTGTTCCTAATTTAGATAATTCAATATTTTTTACTGAGCATTCGTGAATTACGTTTATTTAACTGAAAGCCCATAAAAAGCAATTTGTTTCTTAGACGGAAACCAATAAAATTTTCTATTAGTCGTAATGTGAATAAACTTTTCAAACTTTATTTACATAATAATACAAAACAGTTTGTTTACTATCGAAAATTCGTCTTAATACCGAGGAAAGGTCAAAAGGCAAAATTAAAGTGTAATTAACGACTTAGACAAACAATTTCCGTTTACTTATGAAAGCGTGGGCGTCTTTCTGCTGTCTTAAAATCTCAAGAATAATTTAAGCACCTGCAGTTTACGAAGTAATAAATTTTTAACGTCACAACATTTACGGGCAGGAACTTAGTTAAGTTTCCACTATTTTCTGCAATTTCATAATACTGGAAATGTCACTGGTACGGCTAATAGTTCTTATCTGTTGGATTTATCGTTCCGTGGGATTGCTAATTTACGAATGACTCGAACAAAATTAAACTTTAAGTCTAATTATTAAGGTGCTAAATCTAAATTTTGCTTTGTAAGTGCATTCGTAAACTAAGCTCAAGTAATCGCAGATTTCATTATGGTAACTGTCATTGGCGAGAGATCTGTCAGCGGTCTTGCATTTCCTAATACTGTTTTGCGAATGGTTTGAATAACACTTAAATTAATGTAATAATTAGGAACATTCATAATTACCTTACTGAAACAATTGGTTACACAACAATGTCAAATGCCTAACATTTATCTGTGTACAACGGTACAATATTGATAAAAAACATTAATTACCTTGATTGCAGATAACGCATTCATAAAAAACTAAACATTAGAATTTCAGGTTTGCAACAAAATCAATCAACAGTTCTGTAGTTCTAATATTATCATGATGACATATTAACTATCTGTCATCATGATGTTAAAAAAAAAGCATAGTAAAAAAATCAGGTTGACAACTTTTTTTTATGGATGTCCTTAAAATAAAGTTGTCAACCTGATTTCACTAGATTGAATTAATCAAAATCATGCAAAGCTCTGCCGTTCTTAATAAAATATAAATACCGATTGACAAACTCTCCAAGTTCATATCCTAGATTATTTTGTGGTTTTGTCATGTAATTTTTTCTGGACTATTGTAGTTGTGTTGTGTTACACGAGACATTAAAAAAATCACGCATTTTTTTTTTTTTCGTAAAATATACGTAATTAATGTATGTTTTAGAAATAGCATTTTATTTTTATGTACTTAGTTGACATGCTAGTGGCACAATTTAGATTTTTGAAACTCAGACACATAGGTCATAGACCTTAAGTCATCTCGTCGTTAAATTATATAGTACACAAAGTCGTGACATGAAAAAGTGAATGTTTTATTTTATCGAATTGTAAAGGTGAAAAAACTTGTGCATTAAAATTTAAATAATTCATCGTGCTCTGATTTGTATTTCTTTTATTTGATAAATTACTCTGAGTAACTGCACGTATTTTAAGTATGCCTGAGTGTAATTTGACACAAAATAATGAAAATTGGAGTGATTCTGACACTAAATAACTAAGAGGCGCGCAATATACAAGTTATAAGACCTAAGTTATGCGAATAAGACCTTCTGAGAATGGGATCTTTTGAGAATGGGACATTTTGCGAATAGGACGTTTCGCGAATAGGACATTCGTTGTCACAGTGACATTTTGCGAATGGGACATTCTGCGTCAGATCCATTTAGAATTCATCAGAAATTTTTGTTGACTTGTCATCACGAAAGAATTGATTATCATGTTATGTATTATAATTTAGTTACTAATGAGAAGCAAACTAATTGAACTGAACACATTGGGCTCTGGTAAAATACACATAGCTTATTATTACTGACAGTCAGGCTTGTTGTTTTAGGTCCGAAACTCATAAAAAAGTCAACCTTTTCAACTTTCATTCACGCTTCAAACTCCTTATCGAAATAACTATAGAATAATATCCCTCGAATACAATACACCTATAATCGGATTTTGCGAAGTTATGGACGGTCAGATGTCAGAATGCAGAATTCCGTCTACCCGCATCGGTTAACCACAACTGTACTGCAGGCGACATGCCGCTCTCAGCTTTACAATTCGACCAGTGACAATGTTATTGCTAAGCTGTACCTATACATTGTACAGCTTCTCCCGTGACCTGTGGTTATAAAGGTAACTGAGTAATCAATACAATTTGGAGATATAGAATTATGTTGGTGTGACTTTCTGATTTCCCACTTCAGGCAGAGGTGTACTATCGAAGAAACGCATATTGTAAGGATTATACTCGCTTGCAGTGCTCGACCGCTATAGTATTGGTTAGGTTAAGTTAGATGGGACTTATAATACACCCACGTTTCGCCAGTTATGTTTAAGTTCCATGTAATAGGGGACGAGCCTATTGCCATCAACCGGGTACAAATTCAGACGCCGTGCTGCTACTGAGAAATTCCAGGTAGAAAATCTAATAATACTTTTCCTAACTTGGGAATTGAACCTGGAACCTCATGCTCAGCAGTAGCGCTTGCGACCACTACACCAACGAGGCAGTCTCAATACTTTTTCTAAAGTTACAAAGAGAAAAGATTTGATTTTTGTATGTTTGTTTGCAACGAATATACTCAAAAACTACTGGACCGATTTAAAAATTCTTTCACCAGTAGAATGCTATATTATCACTGAGTTACATAGGCTATTTATAAATATATATTTATTTATATATTATGTTTATATTTATTCATATATTATATAAATATTTATTTGTATATTATATTTATAATTAGCAAATCAACCGTACAATCACTTGCAACTCAAATAAGAAACGACTGATTGGCATTTCAAAATTACAAATAACAGTGCATTGGCCTTATTTGAATTATTTATTTAGGTTTATAATCTGCTGAAAGTATATACAGGGTGGCAGGGACATCGACGCGAAATCTGTTACCATGGATTCAGTACATGATTCTGAACATGCATTGAAATTTATCGTCGGTTATTAAAAAAAAAACAGCTGTTCCATACATTTTGACCGCGTAGGTATTGAACTTTTCTATGAAACAGCAGATTTAAAAAAAAATAACCGACGAAAAATTTCAACACAGGGGATGTCAGAATCATGTACTGAATCCATGTTAAAAGTTTTCGCGTCGATGTCTCTCCCACCCTGTATAATATGTATAAACTAGTTGATCTGAAACCACATGGGCACATAAAAAGGTCAAATATGATCATCCTAATCCGATTTTTCCACGCAATACCTAGTTCCTTAGCCTAGTAGCGCTAACACAGCAAAAATAACAGCATAACTCATTTATTCCTTTACTAACGTAATTACACAGTAGGTATCGACATGTTTGTGTGGATCGCCCGGAGGACACGGTGGAGCATACGGTGGAGGTCTGCCCAGCTTGGGCGGAGCATCGCCGTGTCCTCGTGGAGGCGATCGGCGGCGGTGATCTCTCGCGTCCGGCCCTGGTTCAGGCCATGGTACGGAGCGAGAGGAAATGGGAGGCCGTCACCTCCTTCTGCGAAGCTGTAATGCTCGCGAAGGAGGAGGCGGAACGCGTGAGGGAAAGGCAAATTTCGCGCCCTCACGCCCCTAACCGCCGCAGGAGGAGACGCCCAGGGCGTCGGGAATCGCGGGGCGATTTCCGGCCACCGTAGGCGCGGGCTTGCGGGCGGTGAGCAATGGGTGGCTCACCGTCCGATAAGGACCAGGCCCGGGTCGACGGCGCGTTGTGTTCCACGCGCGCCTCAAAGAGATGTCAGCAAATTTGAAGTGGTCCACTAGGGCCGATGCCTGCCGGGGTTGCGAAGAAAACCGAAAGGGAGATCGTGGCCCCCGGCAACAGGGCAACCGAAGGAGCACGGGTGGGTTTTAGTCAGTAAGAGTCTGACACGCCCTCCCGCTCCGCCCAGAGCGGGAGAAGTTATTTGATGATTTCCCACCCACAAAAAAAAAAAAAAGGTATCGACATGTTACCGGTCTAAATTGACATCTCTACTATCGAAATCCCCACTCAATCAGCTCTCGAGTTTACCCTTCTACCGTCCTTGTTCCACGAACGGCGACAGGAGGCTCTATCATTCATATTTGTGTTTATTTAGTCATTTCCCTAGTAAATTATCGACATAACGACCGTCCTATCTCGAATGTTAGTGCCGTATGGACTTCTAACTTGAAGGCAGAGGAAACAGTGATCATATCTGTCACTGGAAGTGACTTAGAATCAACAATTTCTGGAAGGGCAAATTTCTGGAAGAGCGAATTTCTGGAAACGAGAATCAATAGCTTGTTGTTAATAATACCTAGATAATGCATTATAAGCGGAAATGCCTCAAGGTTTTGTTTGTTTTACGACACATGTTATTGCAGAATTTTAATTCAATTTATACAATACGCTCACAGGGTTTAACCTAATTGAAACGAGTCCAAAAGGATACTAGTACATAACAGCATTCTCTACATAATATTATCATTTTAATAAATAAAACCAACTTAATAAAAATAATATTTCTAGGTATTGATATTAATCGTCAATGTAATGTCACTTACAATGAAGTCAGAATAACATTTAAGTTGCAGTCAGCGGCAAAAAAACATCCGCTCTGAAAACAATTGAGCAATTAAAAACACACATTTATTTTAATCCAATTATATACGGAGTAGAGACAGGCAGCCATCAAGGACATCAAGTACCTAGCCGCTCGCCGATAAGGGCATGCGATGTTACCGGTTCTTAAAAGATTAATCTATACATTTTTTCATAGCATGATATGTCAATCAACATCAATTTACCATTAATACTCGTACATGTGTAAGAAATATAAAGTTTTTGTGGTCTTGTCAGTAGTTGTATTATGTGTAAATTTATTAACTACACGATTATCTTTGTACACAAAAGGCAAAGTTTATCGTCCATTCATCAATTCTCGTAGGAAATAATATCAACATAAAATTTTATATGTCTCTGGTCGGCTGTCTACTGAAGCTACGACCAAAAACTGGTATACGAGCAGCTTTGCTTTGAAATTAATTCATATGGGTTTTACTATGGCGTTTATTTGTTGGCCGACGCCTTTTCCATGTGTTCTAATATCCATGATTCACAATAACGCGCAACATGGTGTCTAGCCATTACCATTATCATTTGCTTTACAATGAAAAGGGCTTGTCCTGATCCGATTCAAAGGAAACCATTTCGGCCTAATAACATTAAACATAAAGAAACAGCAGGGTGTATCAGTGTCACCCTTTTATATTCATTTTATGAGTTATTTTAGATAAATCTACTGGCAATTGCAAGTAGGGTACTATTTGAAAAGCATTAGATGATGTCAGTTGCATGGCAAAATTGTTTTGGGACAAGATATTATTGGTTTTAGTTTCTCTAAAAATTTCATTACATTACGGACCATCTTCTGTCTCTTGCAACTTTGTGTTACATTTATTTTTAGGACTTGCAGGAAAATACAAACTCTAGCGTCTACGTTAATATTTTTTGGGACGTCGAACAAGGTTGGTTGGTGTGTGCTAATTTGATTTGTCTCATGTTTATATTGGAATGAAATCCTTCAGATTTTTGTTTTCACACTGCGAATTTTAGCATGTAGCATCTTTCCTCTCGCTTTCTTGCAAATCTTTCCTCTTGCTTTCCTGCAATCTGTGGGAGTGATTTCATGAAAAGAGACAGAACCGTATTGTAGGATACCGGGGAAGCGCGCGCTATTTGACTTGACCAATGAGCACGCGCGGTGCTAGAGTTGGCTGTCAGAAACGACCTTGACGAGCCCCTTTAATGTTGCTTATTACCTTAATGTTGCATATTACCAAGGTGTATAATTATTACTTGCTTCAAAAACGGTGAAGGAAAACATCGTAAAGAAACCGGCATACCTGAGAGATATATTTCTCGATGGCATTTGAAGCCAAGTCAGCCCATGGGTGGTTTTAAAACTCTGACATCAGGTTAGTCTCTAACCACACGAAAAGAAGAAGACCAAGGTCCGATGTCAGATATTACACATCATAAGCAACCACTGTAAAGCTCGCCCGTTTTTTTTTTTAAATTCTGTTTAAACAACACAATAGTTTTAACAACTTAAATACTTCCTAAGTTCTCTGAGATAATCGCACTAACGAAGCCTTAGGCACTAGATAACTACTCAACAACCCTTAAACGCGGTCCATAAATCCATGATCGACTTCTTAGAATAATAAAACAGAGATAAACAGTTAGTCTACCGGTAATAACAAACACTGCTTCGTTTGCGGGAAGTCTTGGGGCGGCAAACAATTGCTGTTATTATTGACCGACGGGAGCGGACTATTCAGATGATAACGGATATTTTATATAAACAAATAAGTTGAATGGACGTTCTGTCCGTTCAGTTTTTCATTATTTCTTGGGTACAAGTTGTTTGTAGAGATGACAGTGACAACAGCTCAGTACAGAAAATTACTGTTGTCTGTCATCAGTTGCGTTTGACAAACTATTCTAAATGAGCGCAATATCTTGATATCCTAATTATGTAGGTAGCATGATCAGACCACAGCGAAATGTTAAAAATAAACAGAGTCAAGGTGTATTGTAAAAAGTCTACCTTTTGAAACGTTGTTACATTGAGCTCTCGCGACATTAACCTAAAGAATTTTGAACTTTTAGGAAATTCTGTATTCAGATATATAAGGATGCTTGTTCTTGGTAACAAAACCAAAATGTTGTAACCTATTGTAACCTCTTAAATTGTTTACTAAGGCCTCGGCTACATTACCAAAACGATAGAGCTTGTCGACGTCGGCGACACGGTGACGCGCCGCGACACAGCACAAGAACAATGTAACACAAATAATTACATATGCCGTTTTAACAAAAAGGCTATTGTTTAAGTTGTATCACCCCGCATTGCCTGTCGTCTTACCTGTGTACCCACACCCTTACATTTAAGGAATAAATTAAATATTATTAACTTAAAAGTGACTTGTCTAGAGTTACTTCAACAAAATAATATTATTTTATGTTTTTTTTTTTAAGATATTGTAAACGATAGGTTTTAAGTACATTTTATTACTATTGAAATGTAATACCAACTAGTTTATATTCATGTTAAACTGCATTTATTATTTTATGGTAGAATGAAGTTTTTAAACGTCTCTGAGTTAAATCAAATAGTTTTATGTTTAAAGTATAGAGTAGATCTTATACTTTTATATGAATCGTAATAAGTAGGTAATTTAAAGAAAACTATTATGAAGGAATCATCTTTCTTTGCAGTAAAATATTTTTTAGCATTAGTCATCCCATCTGGAATGTATTAATCATCACAAAACTATTGTTCCACTTCCGCCATTTTGATGGTGAAACCATTGAAATATGACGTATGGCTTTAATTAATTAATTTACGCAGAACTTGAAACCAGATAAATGAATAAAATTTACCTGGAAGCTACACCAATTTACATACGAAATTTCCACATTGCGCCCTTAACCCAAATAAATAAACCATAAAAGTAAAATCGTATTAAATATAACATTAATTATCGCGGTAATGACGCAGCCACTGTATTTACGACACACTGCAGAACCCGTTTCTACTTGCAGTTATCAATCATAACAGTACAAAAACTGAAGTTCACTCACGAACCGAGTATCGCAACGTACGGAACGTTTTTGCAATCCGTAATGAAATCGCAAAGAAAACTACAACGTATGCTTCGCCTTAACTCATCTTGGGCTAAATTGAGCTTTTTAGATCTGGTTATAATGATGCCCAGCCTCTTTGTTTGTGATATTTTAATAATGTACATATTACTTTTTTGTCTATTCGCAACCATGAAACTTACTCAGTTTTGTGTTGTAATGAGCAAAAACTCGGTCATGCACGAGCGGAAACTTTATTTACGAGAGCAAAAGGAACCGTGAGATTTGTGATCGTTCTTAACCGTGGCTAATTTTATTGGTACAACATTTGAAGGAGCTATGCGTCGAAGAAATGACGAGAAGAGATTCCAAGCTCATTGCCATTTAAAATGGAATAGGAATGTGTAAGATTCAGGAAGTTAAGTCGACATGTATTTACTCGTAGGGGAGAATGGGGTAAAGCCGTATATTTAAAGATTTAGGGTTGTAGGTCAATAATTTCAAAACACGAATGTAACAAATCAACTTTAATTATTAGTCAGTCTCATTAGGTACATAATCACATCAACATACTTATGATAATTACGATATAAATCAATAAAAAACAAACAAAACGAAACCTCTGCTCATTCCGGTTTTGCCCCGACCCCTGGACAAAACCGTATACTATATACGATACTGCCCCGGAAATTACCGAGAGGCAACACATCCCATACACAAGAAATCATCAAGTTCCTCTGGGTCATAGCCTGTACAGCCATCATGAGCCCAGCCTTTGCAACCTGTGCATTGCACCCAACCTTCATCCATGCGGCTTGTTCCGTATTCTTCCAGACAATACAGGCAAATGTTTTCATTTGTGGATTTTGCTTTTGTGGCTTTAGTTGACCGGTCCAAATTAAGTTTAGCCGTTTTTTTTTATGTGTGTTGGTTATTAACTCTTCTTTGTAGGGAGAGGATGTGATGACAGCTGTTTTGCCTCTTCGACGATCCGTTTTTCTTTTGCGATCCATGCCTATCTTGGGAACAGGCATTATATCGGCTGGAGACAGAGTTGCATAAACAAATTTAACAGCAGGAGGAGTTAACTGTGCAGCAGAAGTTGATGGCAACGGATCAGCGAGGGGCGTAGAAGAAGTTGATGGTACTGACTCATCGAGTCGCGCAAAAGAGGTAGATGGAATAGTGTTATCAAGTGACGTGGAAGCAGTCGACGGCATCGGGTCAACATTGGCATCAGCAGAAGTTGAAGGTGTCGGGGCCTGTATTTCCGTAGTTTCAGCCGGAGCAAAATCTGTTTCATCGAACACGTTCCGATTAGTCGGGTAAATTCCCGTTTTTGAAAAACCAGACACGGCATTTTGTATTGTAGCCGCCTTACAATAAGCTGTACCAAAAAGTTTCGACAGCTGAAATTGTGTTACGACACGACCAGGATTGTTTCTTAGCCACATGTTCACTTCTTGGCTATAGTAGGTGCTCAATGGACCCATGATGCTTACATCTAGGGGTTGTAATCTGTGGGTGCAATGGGGAGGGAAGCTTAAAATTATAACCCCATTTTTCCTGGCCATTTCAATCAAGGGGAGATTTTTTGTATGGGTTGAGTGACCATCAAGTAAAAGTAAAACTGGGTCTTCTTTATTGGGCTTTACAGATGTTATGAAGTGATTCAGCCACTCAACAAAAATTTCACTCTGTATCCAGCCACTTGGATGGCAAACTGAAACGGTTCCTGGTGGAGCACCGTCTAAAAGTTCTGCCTTCATACGAACACGTGGAAATATAAGCAGCGGAGGAACATAATTTCCAGAAGCAGAAACACAAAGGACAGCAGTCGTCAGCTGGCCTCTTTCCGCTGAACTAGCTAGACCGACCTGCTTCTTTCCTTTTAAGGCAATTACTCTGCTTTGTTTCTTAGGAACAGTGGTCAAACCCGTTTCATCTACGTTATAAATATTCGTAGGAAGAAATTTATGAACGTCTATAAGTTCCTCAAGCAAATCAAAAAAATTATTGACACTTATCATGTTAAATCCCATAGCCCGTGCCACGGACGTCGGCTCAGCTGCACGCAGTGATAATTGTGGGTGTCGTTTCATGAACCCAATTAACCAATCTACACCAGCTAATTTCGTAGTCTTGTTGAAACAATGGTTAATATTATTTGCTTCTGCGAGCTGGAACGCTAAGTGGCGGAGATCTTTATACGTGAGGCCAAACAACCGTTTTTCCATATTCAGGACATGCTCAACAAGACTTAGTTCTTGAGAAGACGAAAAAATCGGCTTAAATCGTCCAAGACCTTTGCTTGTTGAAGAATCTATATCATTATTTAGTATAAATTTCTTTACACGATCTTGTAAGGTCGATTTGGGTACCTGGAACGTCTTACTAGCTTTTAAATATCCCATATTTCCGTCATATACCGCTTGAACTGCTTTTCTCATGTTTTCCGTGTCCCATTCTTGCCTGTTCGTCGTCCTTTTATATTTACGCGGCATCTTTGTAGCATCTGTAATGATAAATTACAAGATCATCTCATATTCATACATCCGGGTCAAAATCGTATAGGGGGCCGGTTTTACCCCGAGCGGTTTTGCCCCAAGACTCCGTTTGTGTAAACATATCACTCACTACTACATACGCAAATCATTTCGCCGATAAAAACATTGTTAATTACGAGCAAATAAACACTATTTAACTTAAATAACTAGAGACTTACCTATAGTACACGTAGATTTGACAATTGTTGCTTGAATTTACACAAAAATAAGATCAAGAGCACCGAAAAACAATAACATTAAATATTTTACTGACGAGCGTGCTTGCACCGACAAGTATTTGTTGACAAATTAGTCACTTTGGTTGGCACTGCTGACCGGTCGTTCGGCGGGAAATTCGAACTATTCACCGAAATAATCGTGCTGTACTGTTTTACCCCGGTATACGGTTTTGTACAGGTCTCCCCTACATGAATAAGTACCTATTAGTTTTAATACACAGTTATTTCACTTACTTGTAATTTATTCGCATAAAATAAGAACAAGAAAAAACCGGCTAGGTGCGTATCGGACCACGCATAATGAAGGGTTCCGTAGTTGGAATTACTTTACCCCAAGAACAAACTTAACTTTGTAGTTGAATAGGTACGTCATTAAACGTCACGCAATAAATAGCAAAAAAAATGTGACTAATTAACGATTACTTTACTTCTGCTGTGAGACCTTACTTCCTGCCAAATTTCATGATTCTAGGTCAACGGGAAGTACCCTGGTTTTTGTTTATTTAAGAGTATCAAAATAAGTCACATAAATGGCCGTTTTTTTATAGCGTTGCCTTAGAAGATTAATTTTTTTAGAGCTCCAAGGCACCATTAATTTACATATGTGATATTAAATTCAACTTGATACTTCCACGCGTTCCTGAGAAAATGGGTCTTAACAGACTGACGAACGGACAACGAAGTGATCCTTTAAGGGTTTCGTTTCTCCTTTTGAGGTACAAAACCCTAAAAAAGTAACAAAGTCAATGAAAGAGGCTCTATTGCAAAACTTTATACGAAGACATCGTGTGTAATTTTTTGATCGAAAATATATGAAGAATATTGCGTCAAATTCTGATGGTTTGGAAACTTTACTGAAGCCTTTTTTTCACAGTATTGTTTTTGTAATCAGCTTCGCTTTCATGTAGGTCTAATCTAGCTGTAGAGACATTGTTACTAGGTATTTGAATCTTAATTTAAAGTCCTCAATTTCCTAGTCAAAATCGGAATATTTTTAAGTACATACTGCTATCTTAAATTATTATTATATCCCACAGATTTAAACAGAGGACCCCTACTTGATATTCTGAAATTCAAATGACTTCGGGACCAACTTCAGAACACAATCGCGTTTTAGTAGAACAAAACTTTGTATACAAAAGACCTTTTTTTAATTTATTCAAGACTAGCTTCTGCCTGCGACTTCGTTCGCGTAGAAGTCGATAAAATATAGCCAATGTTACTCGCTGATAATGTAGCTTTCTATAGGTGAAATAATTTTTAAAATTGGTCAAGCAGTTTTTGAGTTTTCGATTACAAACAAACACAAAAAAAAACAAATCTTTTCTCTTTATAATATTATAATAGTTTAGATACAGCTACATAACACAGGTAGCTCTATCTAAACTATAATAGTATTACTATAGAATATAATATATTTAAAATCTTCTGCCATATCTGAAAATTACAATTTATAAAACAAGAAAATGTTTGAGATAACATAATGATTGAGACTTGTAAGTTTTAACATAACAATTTTATTCCGAGAATCGAATCGTGATAATTTTTCAAAGGGCCGATAATAGGGTAAATGGTTATCATCTCTGCGTATCTGAAACGATGCTGAGACGTTTAACAATTATGCAAAGCCCGAGGCTTCTTCGAAGGTACTTGATCAAGAACCACTTATTAAGATATCTCGGTCACATCGACCATTACGCAATGGAGGAGGTTGGCAAGGTAATTTCTTTACCCCGTAATACCAGCCCGCGGAATTACCATGACAGTCATCAATAAAATTTTACCGTTCCTCCAACTTTTGCGAACAACGAGATCATCGATTTTCTTAATCTGATTTGGAAAAAGATAATTTATTCGATGCCTCTTTTTTAACGAAAACGGCCGCCATTTTGGTTTGAATATTTAAATTATTCTACGATCAAACTAATCAGTAATATCAAGTTGGTAAGTAAAGGTCCGAAACATCAATCACACCAAAATTAAACATTAGTCAGGTAACAATTTCATAGTTGACATGTTGCGTGGCCGCTCCTGTCGGTCGGGGCGGTCAATTTACATCAAATTACATCGAGTGTCATTAACGAAACCCGACAAACCTTTATTTACCTCTCAGAAACTACCAAAAAGACTTTGTTTCTTGGAGATAACGATTAAAATGCAATAAACATTCTCGATGGCGCGCCAAATGAGATTTGGAAGCGGTGTAAAACTAAAAACTGCAGCAAAAAGTTGGTCCCACGAAAACGGACGTCGCAGATGACACTGAGGTGACTTTAATGACAATTTAATAGCATCGCCTTCTGTTGCCAGAGAGAACGTGTAATCAGCGCGAGCGATAAGACCCCATTATGGCAGGATGTTTTTTGTCACAGCACACAAATTGACCATTTCTAAGAAAATGATCCAGTTCAGGTGTACCTAATGATGTGGATTGATATTACAGACGTAGTACTGGTTATACGAAACTAATTGTGGCGGTCTTGTTATGACTCTTTCTTTGAATAGATTAGAATAATATCTTCCTTTGTAAGGACCCTTTCAAGAATTGGCGCTGAACTCGTTTTGTGTAGATATATTACTTTAATTACTATTGTAGGACAGTGAATAACAGAGGGCCGGTATCACCTTACAAATTACTAGTTGATCCACAACCCTTCTCGTATTCATAAACAGGAAACCAATTCCTCTTAGTCGTTCCTAGTGAAAATCTAGTTAATGAACAACATTTTCATATTCATTTCATATCCTTTCCGTCACCTGCGTATCTAAAATTCTCGTCATGTTCTTCGGTAATATTTTTTAACAGGGGTTTTGGGTTAAAAGTTCACAAGCCAACTTTTCGCGTCGTCTGAGCTTATTTAAGAATTTTGACACGTTAGGTACATTTGAACGCTTTGATATAGGTGTCACGTCCTGGGTTATCTTAAACACTCTGACAGCGGCACCCTCTAAAATGATAGGTAAGTAGATACTGGTATTTTATATTCCCTCCGAGTTCCTATTACCATGCACGGGATGTCTCTTTAGTATGCGGGCTTTGCTACGACACTTATTAGTCAAAAAAATTCCGACTTTCTTACAAACTTTTCGATGTAAAACGACCCTACTTCGACCGCATTTAAAACTTAGGTACCTAATGTTTAATACATAGACGATATTGCTTTTGATAAAGCGGTTTACGAATCTAAAATTTAAAGCACGATCGAATACTAATGCGGCCATGTTTTGTTTGTGTCGCAGTCATAAATATTAACTTGGAACACGGAGAGGTGAAAATTTCCAAGATGCACTTTTTTAAATCCCAAATTTTGAAACGACTGGACGAGACTTATGATACCTTTGTTGAATATGAACGAAGCAAATTTTTATGTATGTAAGCTTGTAACAACAATTGGAATGCTTTCTTTTGAGACAGCGTGAAGATGAATGATAGCCAAGTGCACAAAACCATTATGAAAAAACTTGATTTGTGGACTCGTCTATTTGAAATTTCTCCTACAATAAAGGACAACGTAAGCACATAACTGATCAAAACATAATTTTTATTCCGGACAGTCATTGTTCTACAATGATCTTACAAGATTTGGACGTGTCTACAACATCAAGTGATGGTAAGCAAGAAATATTAATTCATTCTTGTCACTTTGATGTTAGAGTATGGAAATGGTTAAACCTTTCCATTGTTTAGATTTGGAACACAATGTTTCATGTTAGAATGATATTTAATAAAAATGTTCATACTAAAACTTGTTGAAAAATTCTCATTGTTTGAGCAAAGAAATGCGAGACTCATAAAATTTCAAATGAAAAATATCAGTGAGTTACTTTTTTATTTTTCAAAATAAATTTTATATGAATATCTGTTTTCTACATGTTTTTTTTTTCTCATTTGAGTACCCATTATATTAAAACAAAAGAAAAATCAAAGAATATTTGGTCGAAATAGAATAAATATGTATCATAATTTCCTCTTTTTCCATAATTCTGTGACGATTACAATAAGCGAACTTTATTTCTTTTCCTTGAAAAACACGAGTAAAACCGTATTAAGACTATGGAACACTTGCAACAGCAACTGTTTAACATAAAGTTGCGACTCACAAAGTTGCGACTCATTTCACCTCATTTTAAAATGTCGAACGTGCTATTTCCGTGGCAATTGTTTCGCTAGCAGCACAGTTGCCCTAGACTACCACACCACACATCTGTTCCCTTTATAATAATTTAGCCGATAATGCGAAAAATACGTGCCTTTAGCCCTCTCAGCAATACGTGAATGGGACCTTATTGGCGATTATTGCTCTCGAATGAACCGAAATTATAATCTTAATGTGGTAACATTCCGCTTTGATTGGACCAACTTTTACTTACACACTTCCATTGTGTGGAATGAGCTTCACAATATACAATTGCTACCCCAATTAGATACATTTCATGTCATTTCTGGTGGTCATTAGAGGATTGCGGTGTAACGTTCATTTGCCGTTCAGAAGTTTTATGTTTATTATACGCCATCATGGCTCATTTTATTGAGCTTTGTAATTGCAAAAGCGTCTGAATTTCTGAAACTATTTACAGGTTTAGTATTACTAGAGAATACCAGTGGGAAATAAATAAACAGGCAAAACACGAACTGGAATTCATTGCAACGAAAATAGTTGAAAATACAAGCTTTAAAGCGAACAGAATTAAACATTGGCACAGTGCATTGGTAATGACAAGCTGCTTGCTTCGAGTCTATGAACACGAATCCGCCATCGCTTTTCAATCGACTGTTACAAATTGCGCTGTGGAAACCTATATTTTATTATCTCCTATCATCAATTACCCGTATCAGTTCACCTGCCATTACTACTACGGAAGTCTATAAAATAATACAATTTAGATACATAATCAAAATGAAGCTTAGACTAAAATAATGTGGGTGTACAAAAAAGGTACAATTTTCCGCTTCTGTGCGTCGATATTGACGTCCGTAAATTGTATGAAGTGACGTCATATTTCGTGAAGCTGGCTGGATTGACTCGTCTATCTCGGTGGCGTCGATCTTATGATAAATCTGTGATAAATGATGAGCACGGCATGCAGCTGCGGAGGTTTGTTAGAACCTATCCGCACGTCAATCTGGCTATGTTATTTAGGCGTTATATGTAACAGTTATGAACTACCTCACAAATTAATCCAGCAACAATTTGCGAGCGTGTTCTAATTATTGTGGTCTAGAATTCAAAATGTTCTATAATTTAAATATTCGAATTCCATTTATGAACATTTATTAAAAATATAATTGGCCACTATCACAGCTTAACTAGAAGTAAAAAAAAAACCGGCCAAGTGCGTGTCGGACCACGCACAGTGAAGGGTTCCGTAGTTGGAATGAATTTATCCCAAGTACAAACTTAACATTGTAGTTGAAAAACATGTTCTTCCATACATTCTAACTGCAAATGTAAGTTTGTACGTACAATATTGAGAGATTTACCATATTATTTTATGTCCATAGACTTCTTATAGAACCATTCTCTGGTTTTTTTCAGAATTTTAGACTCAGTAGTTTCGGAGATAAGGGGGGAGAGGTCAATTTTCTTCAATTTTCTTAAATATCTATAAATATATGTATTTTAAAATTATAAATTAAATATATATTTGAGATCCTCGTAACAAGCCCTTTCATTTGATTTGTCACACGGTATAGTTTGCTAAACTTTTTTTTTTAATTTTCTTATTTTCCCCCGTATTCAAAATTCATTTATTAACGTTACACGCTCGTGTTTGGGTCACAAAAATACATATGTTTACCAAATGCGAACTTAATCTGTCCATTCGATTTGAAGCAAATTGGCTGTGACAGATGGACAGACATACAGACAGACACAAGAGTGATCCTATAAGGGTTCCGTTTTTTCTTTTTGAGATACGGAATCCTAAAAAACAGAAAAGTGGATGATCTTTTTAAAATTCATATTTTAAATCTAATATGCATGTGTCATTTCTATGAACTTTATTAAGTGTGATTAAGTCATGTGATATTACATTAAATTATACTATTTTTACACCAATTCATCAATCATTCTCGAGCGTTAAAACTGATTTATGAATTTGATAGCATAAAAATGAGCGTTTCGTTTAAAAAATCTGAGATTACTCATACTTATAACCTCTAAAAGTCCGTTGTTGTAAAGTGTAATTATTTTTATTAAGACCACGACATTTCGTTGAACTTTGCGGTAACGATGAACTGATAAAATCTGTTGTTCGAAATTCTAAAGTTGATATAAAACTAAAATTGAATTTCTATAACTCTCGCCAATGTCAAATTATTATATTCTCAAAAGCAAAAAAACATAGCCCAAAACGTTTTTAAATTGTTTCATTTCTACGGTCTTTCAACTTTTCTGTTTTGGACCATTTAAATAGATTGGTATTTGAAATCTACAAAAAATAGACCTACATTTCAAGATTCTCAACCGAATTCAATCCGTATCTTGAGCAACATATAAAGCAGTTAGGTAGGTAATCTTATTTTACGCTAGAAGGACTGCTACAGAATGAAATTGTATCACGTGTTCTTAAAATGGAGTAGGTAGTCCTTGAAGGCACAAGACACTAAATAATATATATAACGGAGACAGGTATGTGACTCCTTCGTTATTATCAGCGATTTTTTAACTACTGTGGGTAGTGTTGCTTATTGCGCAATAAAAAAACCGTTTGCAGTCCAGATCACATTATAATTTACTATCAAATTAATCACACTAGTAATTCACACACTTTAGGTATACGACACGACTATTCCGAATGCGCGATAATTTCTAAACGTCTTCGCTGCTTGACCACCACCGATGAACTCTGCTCAGCTCCGGTCCGGCCGGTCACAGCGTAATGTTCAGACTCTGTCGAACGCCACTAGGCAGCGCTGGCGTCCCGATTAGTTTATTTCCGACATATATAATAAACAATTAATTTTAATCTAAGTAGAACAATTAATAAATGTTTATGTGGTTGAAATAAAGGTTTAGCAAACTACTTATATTATGCAAGAAAAAGTGTTGAATTAGTTAAATGTCATTAGTTTCAGCCATTATTGCAGAAAAAAATCTCTTCACAATTTTATCATTTAAATCGTACTGAACTAGTGGCTTTGAGATATTTTGACGTACAAGGTTGAGTCTAATAGCTTTTACGGTTGCATTCTTAACCGAATGCATGCAATTTTTTGAAATTGTAAAAAAACGCAAAAACAATAGTTTTGGAAATAAAAAACGACAAAATTATTTAAATATATATTGTTTAAAGTTGTAAGTATAAAGTTATGAATGTTTTCCCAAATGATAAAGAACGCACCTTTTAATGTTGCCAGTGGTTTTTGTGATAAGCAGTAGGTAACTAACTATACATTATTTATACACTGATTATTAGCAAGGGTAGTGTGTAAATCCTATTCACAGCTTATATATTTTAAGGATTATGTCTGGACTTTAAAAAAGACTCTGAGTTTGTTTCGGCCCTTCTTCTCAGAGTAGTCAGATAGGAAACACCGAACTCAACTAGCTTATTTTTAATATTTTTTTAATATGACGTGTAAAAGTGATTCCGATATCTTATTTACAGAATAAACAATTTCATTTCATTATAACAATACAAGAGTTAAACAGATATTATTATTAGTAAGGCTGATAGTGAACAAGCTTTTACAAATAATGTGCTACACGACAGATCTTCATTTGTTTATCGCAGAAACACAAAAGAAGGGGAGTAACTTAGTAAATGTCCGTGTTTTTAAGTAAAATGATTTATTGTTTAAGAACAACTTACATGACATTTTCAGACTTCATCGTCAGATCAGCTAAGTCTAATAAAGACAAAACATCACGCCTTGTTTCCCCGAAGGGTTGGGCAGAGGTGTCCCTGTAGCAGGCACACCCACATTTCGCCAGCTATGTTTAAGTCCCATGTAATAGGGGGCGAGCCTATTGCCATCAACCGGGCACAGATCCAGACGGGCAGAGATAAAACACGAATGTGGGTTTATATAGTATCACATGAGTATTTTAATACCTAATTATAAACAGTTGCATACAAGACTTTATCTACACCTATGATATGAATCCTCTATAAAAGGTTCTGAAACCATTGAGTGCTTGTAATTCAAGATCAAGAATAAAAATAAATAATTACATCCACGACAATGTTCTTTTTTTTTTAATTCGAGTTGCATAATGAAATTTAGTACAACATTTTAACACTCATTTGGATGATATTATGGTTACTATGACACTGGCTGTTTTAATGTTGGCAATAAGCTAACTGTTTCAGATAAAAAGAACTAATTTAATTCCGAATATAATTATTTAACCTCAAAATAGATACTTATCCCCAAGTGAACACATAACATAACATCACGCCTTGTTTCCCCGAAGGGTTGGGCAGAGGTGTCCCTGTAGCAGGTTCACCCACATTTCGCCAGTTATGTTTTAAGTCCCATGTAATAGGGGGCGAGCCTATTGCCATCAACCGGGCACAAATCCAGACTCCAGGCTGCTACTGAGAAATTTCAAATAGAAAAACCCAATAACGCTTTGCCCGACCTGGGAATCGAACCCAGGACCTCATGTTCAGCAGTAGCGCTTGCGACCACTAGACCAACGAGGCAGTAAATGAATTAAAAGCAAGTGAATTTAAAAGTAAAACAACATATTTAAAATATTTCAGGGATAAGGTAAATAATATGAAACACCAATATATTTTGTCATTCATTTATATTTCTTTGTCAACATCAAACTTAATATTCTACACCATACCATCACATCTCCTATTCCCCACATAATATCACCATTTAATCAGTATTCTAATATTTACCATAAAACTAATAGGTTACCTTAATTTACAGTAGATATCCAACCAATGCTATGCCAATCTATCTTTTTACCGACACAACCACTATGCACGTCTTACCGTCACGAGCGCCCGACCCAGAAGGCATGTTATGGCGTGAAGGGACAGCAACAGAAATTTGAAGATTTAACTGTAGGCTAGTTTATTCGAAAGAAGTGTGTCTGAATAAAACTACCTTTTCTAAGTCGATACACTTAACATAAAAAATCCAAGGCAATTTATAAGAATTGCATAGAACAATGAACGGGCATCGTGATCAAATTCTAGTTCTTACCAGTAAAAATCGTGACCTTAAGTGCGTATTATCATGTATGAATCATGTATTACTTTCCAGTTCTGAGGAATTATAATTGAATTTACTGATCCTAACGTCACGTGCATGACAATGAAAGATAGTCCTGACTATTGTTATCCACCGCACATATACATTCAAAGTTGACATGGCGGTGGCAAATCACATTCATCTGTCTTTTATCTTACAAACCATCTGCTTATAAAATACAATGTGATATAGAAAACAAACATCTACGTTTTAGAAACAATATATCACAGTAAAACAACGATTTATAAAAGTCTCGAATCAAAACAGAGATCCGGTCGGCGTCTTAAGCTCGTACGTGCCTACTTGTGTTTTCGTTAGAGAGCTATTCTGGGATTCCATTTTTTAAGTGTCACAGTTCGAGATTAGGGTTAAAATCTGTGGATTTGACTATTGCACCTTTGTTATTTACTTCTAGCTTCTTTAATCGTGCCAAATG
The DNA here is from genome assembly GCA_916610215.1 of Omphaloscelis lunosa. Lineage (NCBI taxonomy): Eukaryota > Metazoa > Arthropoda > Insecta > Lepidoptera > Noctuidae > Omphaloscelis > Omphaloscelis lunosa. The sequence goes on from OU744258.1 coordinate 12,119,298, forward strand.
TCCAACCTTTTTCTAGTACCATTCGTTTAGACACCCCGTTAAATACGGGTTAGTCCCGCTATGGTATGGTCCCGGTATGGCACCCTCTTAAAATACCTATCAAAAAGTCCCGCTATGGTACCCATCTTTTAGATCTACGTTAGACAATAGAAGGTACAACTGAAAAGAAAAGTGTATCTATAAATAAATACTTTTAGGAGTGTATCAATAAAACGTCTGTTCACACATGTACAGATAGACGCCTTCTATGATTTTTGAGTCAGATCTAGTGTTATGGTTCAGTGACTCACTTCAAAGGAATATTATGACTATTTGGCACCTACCCACCATACCTATATTAAGCCTATATTATAACCTATATTATCTAAAACACATGGTGCAGTAAAGAAAATGGGCACATTTGCAGTCAACATTCAAAATTCAAGAATACAGCCGTCGCAGTACAGACGCATAGCTAACACGCCTAATGCATAAAATATGAATCGCCTCTTTGAATTTGTCATATCAAATGATAGCAGTCGATACGGGCCGGATAAGCCACGCCCACCATACAAACTGCAAGAGATTTTACTCGTTATGACAAGTGAAATATATGCGCATAATTTGTATCGACTGAGTGTCTGATTGGTAACAAATTGAAATTAACCATTTAAGACCTGTGCTCTGGCTGTGTCGTAATAATTTGGTGAGCCTCGCAATAATCTACGTTTTGATGTGTATAGAGGTATTTTTAGGATGTAAGACGAAAAATAAATATGTCTAAATAGTAAATAGTATTACAGCTAAGCAGTGCTAGCACACAAAAGTAAGATGCACAAATACAGCTTTGGGAGTAGGTAAGTCAAGCATTTTGCTTGAAAAAATAAACAACCAGAACAATGTTTGCAAAACCATAGTGTGTTTATTTATACTTGAAATAAAAGCATTCCCAGGTACTTGTAACGGTGATATTTCGGTAAACGTGTAGTTAATGCAAATAAACGCTTAGTCACAGCGCGCCGCATCAAATAAAGCGAATTCAAACAGACTGTAAAGTGGCTTTTGCATTAAATCTTTGTTTGTTTACGACCCACATCGAAGCCTCGTTGTATTGTAAATTATTACCGGCTGAGTTTTAAAACGATAAAAATGTACGTGAAATACAGTGCCCCGATCAAGCGTAGGGTGTAAAAACCGGAAAGCAATTAAAATTAGTCAAACGGCAAAACTGGAGATCTTTATAGGCAGCTAGAGTCATAAAATCATTCGATTTATGTTAAGAGACGAGTCGCCCGACGGACACTGCTATGTTGATGTCATTTTGCTCCAAAACCTGACGCTCAATCAGGTTTGTAAGGTGCTAACAAAATGTTCTGAAGAAAATTATGAAGTCACTAACACGAGAAAAATAGCATTTTTATTACAGTTTGCTCTAAGCTATGAATAATAAGTTTTGCATAAAACGTTACAGATTTAATTTGATACGGAGATACACCCACGCCTCTGAATGAGGTAGAAAACGCAGCTTCAAATTGCTAGGAGATTAAAGACGCGATCGAATTACGCGTGTGTTTTTGTATTCGATTTGACTTTTGTTTCTGTTTCTTCAAAGTATCAGATTTTTCTTATCGGGAAGATCTACTTTAAATTTAACACCAGAAACTTTAAGTGGTGATTTAATTTAAAAAATAGTCTATCGAGTCTACTAAGTTGAGATTTTATGATCCAATTCGGCAATACAAAATCTCACATTACATTAATCAATTTATTAGATATGCTTAAGTATTTATTCATTAAGAAACTCGTAAAGCTATTGAGCAAACTTTACTGAACCGTCCTGTATCTTTGTTAGAATCGCAGTGGGTCCTTAAGTTATGAGTGGAAACACATAAAACAAGCAGCAGGTATTAAGCTATAAAATTCGATTCAAACGCCACAATTCGATTTAAAAGTAAATTATTGCTGAGTCAGCGCAATGGTAAATTGAATATCCGATCATAATGACCTTCGTTTGTGCATAAAGGCGAGTCCGAAGGCGGATGCCGTCCAACTTCTTATTACCCTTAGCCGGGACACACGGCCGGCCCGCTTATAAAACCCTAATTACTTTGAATAAATTATCATTTTAATCGAAAGTTTCCATTTCGAGGACAAAACAAAAAAATTTGCGAAACGAATTGGTTTGCAAACACCAGGCAAATGAGAAAGATGATCATGGAACATTCTTAATTAACGACTTAATAGAAGAAACGAGTTGCCGTTTTTTGTATGTAATAATTATGAGTTATAAAATGGATATTTTCAAATGTGTTAAATATATAAATGTGTATAATCATATCAGTCATAACCGCCAGGAGTATTTTTAGTGTTTATTATATTGCAATAAAAAACACCTGTGTGCAAAACAGAATAAACGAATTAACTAATAAAAAAAATATGCAAACACATTTCTTAAACAATGACACATATTTTCTGCCACACAATATTTCAGTGGCTGCCTTTTCTTTACAAGACGATCAGCATTCCGAATGCGGTAATTTCGCTAAGGTTTATGCAACACACAGTTACATCATCATGAGCTTAAACATTTCAATTGCGCATAAGCAGTGATCGCTAGGCCATTGTTATTTACCCGTTTCTCAGTTACCTCTTGCAATAGCCAACAATTAGCTATTGTTTGTCGAAGTCAATATAATGAGCGAATGATTGAAAATTACCCTAACAAACTTTACGTTCGTGTTCAAGAATATGTTTCTATATCATTGTAGCTTTTTCCCAAGCATTGTGGGGTCGGCTTCCAGTTTAACTGGGCTAGGTAACTATTAGTATTTTATGGAGCAAACGTCGTTTGATCTTCGAAGCTCACTTTATTTTTAAATTTCCTTTGTTTGATGCTTTAGGCTTCAGACTACTAACCCTACTACGACAAAGCACAGACAAATCCCAGTGTGTCAAACATGACCACATTTGGGACGGACGTTAATATGACCTGTAACGATGAACTATCAATATTTTCAGCATTCCAAAATGCTCTCGACTCATCCGCCCTACAAAACCTTATCCCCTGACCACATGTCTTCAACATTATCGAGCCCTATGTCCCATGACATAAGTATAGTTTCACGCATCGATTACTATCCAATTTTGAGCGCGCCGAATACCTGTCGGACGATCTTTTGTCACCTTGTCACGTGCCTCAGGCTACCTCCCGGCCTTTATTTTCCAACGAATCCAATGAAAAACGTGCTCTTTCTTATGTCAACATAACTACATTGTTGTGTTTAGCCTATTTAGCGATTCTGTTACTATTTTTTGCGGCTTTGTTGGCTGATCATAACAAAAGTGTAAAGTTGGCAAATGTCAATCATCTTTTTAGTTTTAGATGATACAAATTCCTTATGTAGAATACAAACAGAACGGCAAACCACCATTGATGGCGATAAATTGTATAGCTGTGCAATTAGTGCCAAGGGTGCAATGATAAGACAGACGAATATTTTTGATTTAAGATGTCTTGTCAAAAATATATTTAGCAGGAAAAAAAATGTTGGGTGTAAGAAAATCCTAATGAATATAGGTGCGACCAAAATGCTGATTTGAGAAGAATAAATACAGTGGGTAGAGTTATTTTCGTATTTGTATACTTAAAGCAGCTTGCAAATTACCAACATTCACATGAATCATAGAAACAAATATTGTATCTACGAACTGGAAACACGTGCTAGAACCTATATATGTATATCTAACAACAGTTTGTTGTGTGTGGCGGTTTAAATTCCGAATGAAATTACTATTCGCGCCTCGCGGTTTGCCTACAAAAAATACGTTTTCACAATTAAGCTACCAGTTTTTTACATCTACCTGTAGTTTTTTATATTTGCAAACGGAAATGTTTATGGGTGTAAGGCGTAGTAACTAATCGATTTCACAAAGTGATTAACTTAAATTATTTTAATGTTATTGATCCATGACAATATAATAGTTTGTATAGGTACGTATCTAAATGGTAATATCATTGGCAATTTCTTTAATTTACGCTTATTTTCACAAATTTTCTATAGTACGATTAACAAAATCAAGGCAGATAATGTTAATTTGTTGTTATACTTACATATTACACAGCTGATTGGAAATTAAAATAATGAAATCAGAGAGCCTGAATATAATGATTTTCCGAAATTAATAGCTAGGTACCAGTGGATTTACAAAGTTTTGTTCCAATATTTGAAAAGTAGAGCCAATGTTTGACTTAAGGATAGACTTCACCAACCTTCACCAATCTTTCAGCGATATTACAAAGTCATTACAGTTAGGATCAGGAAGTCCTCTGAAGTTTAATAATACACGTCTTACCCCTGTTGTAAATTTAGTCGAAATCTTAATGCATTTTTTATATCTATGCTAATTTTTACGGCCTCATAAAATCGTTTGACAGAGATGCTCATTAGAGTAGGATGTAGGATTATCTGCAAGTTTCTTAAAGTGTCGCATTTCTTATGACGCCATTGCAGTGAGTCATCATTTTTTAATCAACGTCTATGATATGCGTTACTAATCCGGACAAGCTTGAGTACCACAATCAGTTCTAAAGCAGGATCACCAGAATAAATTAGAGTGTCATACACGCATAAAAGCGTCAATCCCACTCTTATCAAGATTAGATCATAGTTCTGATTATGACACGATTAAAATATATGAATTTAAATTTCCTAACTACCGCCTCACGGTTAATTCGATTAAACTTATACTATAAGGGATTAAAGCTCATGTCAATCACCTTAATAAGCAATTCAAATTTGGTTAATCCAGTGAAATTGGTGCATGTGTAATTACTACCCACCATATAGGTTAATTAAAGTGCCACTATTTTCTGTTTATGGCTCCGAAATAATTGAGGTTTTTTCAACATTACTTAAATGACTCGGGTACGATTATAGCTTTATTACACGTGTTTCCGATGTTTTTATTTTTTGTAATTTATGTGAAAGTTTTTCGTATTTACTCGTTGCATCATCGAAAAACCCTATTATATAAATAAATGAATGGAGAATAAAAAAATGGATGTCCCTGAATGTGATGTGTTTGCGGATGAATGGAGTAAAATTATGCGTATATGTCTGGTGTTCTGTGAGAGAAAGTATGCTAGGGAGTCCACTGTTCCATGTTAGTTTTAAATTAAATTAATATCAAGATTGTAATTGTCTATGTTAATTAATATTATTGGTGTTGTACCGTTTTAATTAACTATAAATAAAAAATAAAATAATAAACTATAGATGAATATACTGGCTATTTTTCTATTGGCTATTGTCTTGAAGAAGTGTCAGTGGCCTTTGAGAAGCACAATGGCACTAATATATTATAATAGTAGCAACAGAATGCAATATTCTTTGTAGGTATTTAAATTTAGAGGTTACCTCTCAAACTCATATTCTATATGAAAAAATAAAGCAGAAAACTTTGTAGGCCTTGGCATTTAAGTTGTGGTTAGCCTTATCATTTCTATCAACATAAGAAACTAAATAATTTATTATCCTAATTATTTATTGCAATTTTGGAAAGAAGAAAAAGATTTTTATGCCTCATAAAACTTTACATTTTACGTACCCTTTTATCATTGGAGATCTAAGATTTTAGATTGTTAATATGTCACCTTTTTTTATTTACAACATAATTATATTTTTATTACTTTTCCTGCATCACATAATAAAATTCTAGATCGCCATATCGTAAACTATAGTTGGACTGATTAGCATTATATGAAATAACAAATAATTCGATTATATTAAAAATCTTGTTCTGAATTAAGTATTAATCATATACAGTTTGGTAATTAACATACCTACTAGCAGATATTTTCTTTGAAATGTTCATTATAGTATGGCATTAAATGATGTCGGCGTCTATAAATCGTTTAATGTCAATTATGCTGGGAATTGCTATACCAATTAAGATTAGGTTGTAGTGATTCAATACATTGAATAAAACATTCTCCTCTGATATATACAGGACGCATTTAATCTGAAGCGGGTTTAAACGAGGGAGCTGTATATTGATTCAGAATCCTAAATTGTAAAAAGGACACTTTGATTGAGTTTTGCCTTTACGGAAATACTGGTTGGAGTAAATTATATCTTTATATATTTTTGGAACAGCGTTGTTTCTCAAATTAGTTTATGCCCCGGAGTTTTCTAGTCTTGACCAACGTACTGGCCAAGACAATAGATAAGTCATAAACATTCTATTAAATTTTAGTAGTTTGTGATTGAAAAGCATACACATACTTTAACTCCATGATCACCTCTTTGGATACAATTGATTCACCCTGTATGTTAGGTTATTAGCCAAAGCTTTTAACGCTATTCCTATCTTAAAGTCCTAGGTCGTAGAGTTTATTATTCATCCATCCGTAGTTATGCTAATTTAAGACCGTAGGTGTAATTAAGTCTATTTTCATATCATATTGTTTGGGTGTGTTTATTTTTTATACCTTAGCGTGAGTCTTAATTGTTTTTATCTTAATGGATTTTAACAATAAAATTAAAACTAGTTTTAATGACTATACCAGAAGCTAAGAAAGATAGATATTTTGAAATATTTTTGAAATATTTTTAAAATATTTTTGAGATATTTTGCAAATAAGATGAACAGAAGCTATTCCATTGATGTTATTAGAGATATCGATAATGTAGAGAGTATTGTTATCAATTTTAGATTACTGGTTTGGGAACTCTAAAGTTGAAACCTAAAGTTCCATAAAATGTTCCGCAGATTCATAATTTAATTAAGCACCATTATCTATCAAGGGAATTATTTATTATCGCTTCATAAGAAACGTGCTATTACAAAATCCATTTTGCAAATAAACAAACGGAAGGCAGGTAAATCGTGATTTGTCATAGAACCGCAATTTATATAATTGTATCAGTTCATAAATGCCAATTCGTTGCAACAGTTGACATTAATACGATTTACCAATACTGTCATTCAGTCCATTGCAGCACCTGTAATAGATTAAACAGAGATAATAAGTTTCATAATGGATTAAATAGGTACACACCTGCATTATGGGGAAATAGAAACATGTCTCATGTCTCTGGAGTTCGTTAGTCACGTCCTTTAGATTGGTCATTACAATATACATCCAGTTCTCCGTTTTCTTGCAGATATATTTTTCATACGATGGGTATTTTGACGGACTGATCAGCTTTGAAGCTTCTTCACTAGATAGATCATATCTGAATTGGGGTAAAATTCCAAACAACATTAAAAAATCTAAATGAAATAAAGATTAAGGATTGAAATTATTCTAAGACCACCATGCAAATACAGATAAAGTTTTAACAAATGGATCTCCTACATTAATTCTGCTAATCTACAAATGAAAGAAAGCACTGTTTTAGATGGTTACTAACCCGCACAAGTTGTAAGAGTCAATTGCAGAAACCAGTTCTGTGATGCTCGCAAGCGATGGATTACTAACCTGTCACTGGTACAGCATCTAGATGCAAGTACTTATTGCTACACACAGTCTGAATGATGTTGCCGCATTTGCGATAGATACTGCATGTAATTTAGTTCAACTTGTTAAAGAAACTGGATGTAAAGATGTTAATAAAGAAACTATTACTAATACAGAAGTCAGTGAAGATATAATAACCCTAACGACAATCACAATAGGAACTATTGAAATAATAAAAGCATGTTCCATAGAAGTTGTACAAAACCCAAACAAAATCAAGTTAATTTACAGGTTGGACTTTATATAACTTTTCGTAACGCTAATAGAAAGGTAGAGGGTCTACGGACGTCCATAGTTTGTAACGAAATTACCTTTATTGCGGGTTGAGACAAAGCGGAATGCTGGGACGTCGGGCGGCTCCTATAAATCACTGGTCGACGCAACTGATTCAGATTACCGGTGCAGTAAACTGTGAGGTGAGATGCAAGGGCTGACTGCGACATGTGATATGTTGGCTTTTCTCTGTAATTTAAAAATATAGTAGAAAGTCCTGAGGAGGGTCCAAGCATTGCTTTTGATGCTTATCTATAATGTAACCCATGAGGAAATTCATTTTCAAATAAGGACTATAAACATTGACACAATGAATAAGAATTCATCAATATTTTCTACTGTTGCGTGCTTCAAACCATCGAGATAGTCAACCAGTGTTCCATTAAAACAAAAAAAAAAAAAAATATTAAACCGTCGCATCAAAACAATTTATCTCACATTATCGCATGTACTATATCTAGGCCTAAACATCCGTACAGTGAGATTGATTATACTGTATTACTAAAAAGTACAAAACGAGAAGCAGGCTAGACCGGCGCGTTGCCTCAGGCGCTCTGCGATAGAAAATTATTAAGAAAATTAAATGATCTACCGTGTGCCGGTTCACAGATATGCCAATTATTGATACCATCTAAAGGCAAGCCCTGAAAAATGTGTAGGCCGTTTCTCTGCATGTTGCAATTTACTTACGCTTTATCTGTAAACCGTCTTGGTTCTAAAACTAATAGTAATTGATTTTATGTTTCTAGCAACGTTGTGAGAAATGAGTTCGTTCGGTACGAATGTTTTAATGAGGTGGAAAATATACAGCCTTCTTTTATGTCTGTTCTGATTATCGGATAGCATGCTTCTAATAGAATTTCTAAGTTTAATGATTCCATTTGGCATGTGTGTTTCGAAAATTAAACGATAATGGATGAACAAGTTTATAGTTGTAACGGAAAGTCAGTCATTATATGGAAACGGGGTGATTGATCGCCTAATAGCCACTTATGGTCATTCCCCTATGACTTCATAATAGATTACGCACATTTGCAGATTCTTTTGTAAACCCATCAATCTCAATTTTGAAAATTATTGGTAGTTGTTGCAATGTAACATGACTGACATAGAGTGCCACTATTTGAAATTGTTCATGGGGGTTACTCGAGTGGAAAGCAGTATGTATTTCTCGGATATCGGATACATAAAAATTGAATTCTTGTTTTTACCGCAACTTCTAATCAGTTCATGGAACGTCATTGTCTCCGCAAGATATAGCGCATCAACATGATTGTGCTCTCTACAATCTTGTTGAAGCGTTTTATTGCTATACCACAAAGATGTTTTCGATTATAATGCTTGCACCGAAGAAAATCCTCTACATCTGTTGATTCTCCATCAGTTGTCAACTGTATGACATCCTCAGATTCAAATCCAAGCGTAACACCATCTTCATCATTATTCTTATACTCACCAACTCTTGATCATTAATTTACAATCCATTTTTTATTTGAGTGCTATATTTCCATGACCCACGACAATGTTATTTACCTACACATTGTGTATACAAGATGCATGCAGGCTATCAGATGCCCCGTCACGTACACAATAAAACTCACAACTTCACCACGAACGTTAGTTTGTCACAAAAACTCCGCCGCCGGGGCTTGCAAGTGAATTAGACTATTAAAGCTGTACTAAGCCGACATGAGATTGGTTCAAATGTTGGTGATTGAGTTGGTTAAGGGATGGAACACAAGCTCACTAAACTTCTTTTTATTTGGACACGTAATAAAATGTTGTGGTGGGTGCTGTGCTTATGCGAAAACAAACAAGTTGAAGTTTAACTAATAGAATATTTTTATCATTGAAACACCTGAGGCAGCTGAAATTCTAAAGTGCCTATTGAAATATTATTATATCTATCAATTTTAGGCTTTCTCTCATACAAGATATTTATGAGCGTCGATAGATAAAAACAAATGTGCGACGAACCCTTTTTTTTTTGTTAAATATGCAAAACCTAGTCTTTATTCCACAATGCCCATCAAGAAATTATGATCAAATGTTGGCCTAAACATTGGTCCACAATGCATCCATTGAGTCACGCGCAGTACGCACGATCAACGCACGCGCAGCGCAAGCTAAGTAGAGTTTAGTAAATTGTGCGCTGATTGCTACGTGATATGGAGTTATTATTTTGTTTTTTACTGCAAAGTAATGTGGTTTAACATGAAGCTACTGCTGTACCAACATAGCTAAGCAAAAAGAGGTTTTGAGTGTTACCATAAGATAAAAAGTTGTGTGACGGCCTAACGATGGGTTGGTTTCATGATCCTTCTAGGAAGTTTATAGTTGGACAGCTATTTATGGCAAATTTTAATTGAACTATATGGATACCTTAAGGCTAATTGAATACATGTCGAAACTTCTTCTCGCTATAGACATTGTATGCAAACTCAATTTCAAGATTTGATCTGAGATCTTGTGCTCGCCGCTTAAGGTCATTTGCCCACAAAATCCCAGAGCCAAACAAAATCGGATATCACCATAAAAGCTCACAGTTACGACATATTCCACGTGTTAAATTATACGTGAGTCGAGTCGCCGAAAAGCGACCACGCCTTTACGGACAGCGGCGTGCCCCTCCCACTACCGCCCCTTACTAATTATTATAACCGGTTTTGTTTATCGTAATTAACTGGTAACGCCACCTGTTGTACTCATGCAACAACATACGAACTATTCGTAATTGCAACTTTGGAAGCAACAGTTCAGCTATCGGATATCGAAGTTGAATGCTAATTTCAGTTAGAAATTCGAGTAGCAAAGGTATTAATTTAAACTTTAAAATCGGTGGCTTTTAAGTAGTTTCTTAAATGGATTCGTTGAGATTTTTATTGGTAGCAATTTCTATTGTAACAATATAGTTAGCATTAATTTAATTCACTTCACTTGCTTTTATATCCTTTTTTTATTATTTATGTTTTATTGTAATTTTATGTGTCTTCCTAAAAAACTTTATCGTCTTTTATGACACTATATTCTGCTATAAATCTAAAATATTCGACAGTCATTTAAATAAGAACACCAAAACTGTGATTATGGTCAGATTCTAAAATTAAAATCATACCCAATATATTCCGCCTTATAATTCTGTGCAAGTTATAAGCCTTGTAAAAGTCAACTAAAACAACTTGGTATCGTGAACGCAAGCGATGGGCAAGCGATTTGTCTCGTCCCAGCGCGAGATTTAAACCTAACATGGCTGTGCTCTGCGTGGTTTCATGCCAACACTATAATATGGTCAACGCTTGGAAATGTGTTAATTTAGCCCTACTTATATTTTCTTGTATCTTATACTCACTTCATCTTCATATCACTAATACAGAGGTAGTAACAAAAAAAAGGCAGTCACACATTATAGATACTACTATCTATAATGGGTGACTGCCTTTTTTTTTGTTGGGAAATTATCAAATAACTTCTCTTGCTGTAGGTGGAGTGATTAGAGCGTAGCTTACTGACTAAAACCCACCCATATTCCTTCAGTTACCTATATTGCCAGGCGCCATGGTATCCCTTTCGGACTTTCCCACGACCCCGGCAGGCATCGGTCCTAGCGGACCCCTTCAATTGTGCTGACATCGCTTTGAGGCGCACGTGGAACACAGCGCACCGTCGACCCGAGCCTGGTTCTTATCGGACAACGAGCTACCCATTGCTCACCGTCCGCAAGCCCGCGCCTAAAGTGGCCGGGATTCGGCCTGCCACTCCCGACGCCCAGGGGCTTCTCCTGCGGCGGTTAGGGGTATAAGGGCGCAAAATTTGCCTCTCCCTCACGCGTTCCTCCTCGTTCGTGAGCATTACTGCTTCGCAGAAGGAGGTGACGGCCTCCCATACCCTCTCGTTCCTCCGTACGATGGCCGGACGCGAAAGATCACCGCCGCCGATCACCCCGAGGACACGGCGATGCTCCGCCCAAGCCGGGCAGACCTCCATCATATGCCCCACCATGTCCTCCGGGCGATCCATACAATTGCAATGGTGACACCCGGGCGTTTCCTCCCGCCTTATCTTATACATGAGTTATATAATTGTTTATTTTGTTTGAATTTATAAGGCATTTTTTTTTATTATTAACTTAATTTTTATTTTATTTTATTGTTGAGATAATTTACTCATTACAATGTTTTTGTTATGAGTTGTATTGCAATTTGTGGCTAGCTAGCCACCTCGACAATTGATCATATTATTTTTTGCCTAAGCAACCGGCAGCAAGTTCGTCATGCTCCCTTAGATGTCATTGCTTGCGGTAGCGTCGGGGGTCAAGTTGTCTCCTTCCCTCAAATATGGCGGGGGGTAATGGCTGATCTTTGCGTTATGCTCGTGAACGGTTGCTGCTTGTGGTGACTGATCGTCTTGCTGATCAAGGTTTTGGTACTGTTTCTAGTAATTAACTGTTTATTTATTTTACCTCGATGGTCCTAGTTTATCATTTATAACTTCCAATTACAGCTTTATATAGCTTTATGTAAGCGGGCACGCCGTTTATGCCTTAAGGCTTTTATTTAAATATTTAGTTCTGTTTACGTTTAGTTTTTTTATTTTTACTTGAGAATAGTTCCCGATGTTATTGGTTGGTATATTGGCGTCTGCTAGCTGACATATAGCCAATAATTTATCATTTAAATTGTTTTGTGTTGCATAATGTAAATTATTTTGCATACAGAATCATTTTTCTAACTTGAACAGAGAGCTGTGTTGCTGAGGAATTTGTTGCGTCACTTCTTCTTCCTAGCTAAAGGCACTAGAAAATGGTGAAGGGTGGGCGTTCTGGGGGACTGTCTTATGTAATTTTGACGTTCAAAAAGTGCTGATTCTCAGCCTAGTTTGAATAAATGACTTTTGAATTTTGTCTTTTTTTTTTTGTATTTTATCCTGAACAGGAACCTCCTGAAACAACCATGTCCAGTGAAGACCTGCGTCAGGCGGAAGGTGAATGTGTGACTCCCCACTGATTCATTTGTTTAATAATTATGACTGTTAACAGCGAGTTCTACTATTGGTTCATCTAAATTATATTCTCTTTTCGTAGTGGCTGGAGAAGTACTTACAACAACAACAAAATAACAATCAACTAGGATATGGTCTGTAGTGATTTGTTCAAAAGTATCATTAGCGTCACTTTTCTATAGCTACATGGGGCTTGATACCGTCACTGCTAAAATTTTGATGAACTCCAGTATCATCCTCTTTTGTAAACCATTTCGAAGAATTAAGTCGTTGTGTGTGTAAATTAACGTAATGTTACGATATCAAAGCCCTATCTATGGTCTATTGAATCTGTTTCGTAGAACCTTTTTACCATAATAATTATTTTTGCAAAATTGTCTCTTCACGTGAATTTGTACTTACTGCTTATATCAATATTATTTCAAGTGTTTATCGAAAGTACCGATAATTAGTAATGAAAATTATCTTACTTACGATTATTTTGAACTAAAATGCATGTGTTATTTTTAATTCAGTAATTCATAGAAAATCGTAATGTTTCTCCAGATTGTTTTCATTTTCCTGACATGCAGTCATGTCAGTGTGAATGTGTGCCTGTTTTAGAGCGATTGTTTCATTCGTGTTCGATTTTCGGATTTTTGTCTAAATTTTTGTCGGTAAAATTTGTACGTTTCATAGAATTTTACTACTGCCTAATTATAGTGATATTACGTTGCTATCAAGAAGACAATTTTCTCAACCTTCGAAAATCGACGAAACACAGGAACTTCATCGAAGTAAGTACACGACGGTAATTCAACTCCGTAAAGCTTCCTTCGTATTTGATCTAGCAGTAAACAGTATGTAATTTCTAAATGGTTACAAACAGTTATTTCGAGATAGTTCCCGGCTTCCACAAATTATTGATTGATTGGCATCGGGAGCCAGTGTATTGCAGTGGGTTGCCTTATTTCAGAAAGTTACCCTTACATTGAGGAGGCATTAATTTGTGTGTGGTTTTTGTTTACTCAACCTAAACAGAATTAGTTTACTTAAGAACACCGACACGAGTGAGACATTTACCATTTGTAAAAGATGCACTAGAATTTCCGTAGTATTGAGGGTTCGTCTACATAATATTAATCGTACAGTCACCAAATTCCTGTTTGATGAACCTGGTGAACCTGGAATTGTTTTTAAATATAAAATAATTCTGTACACAGATCCAAACAACCAATAAAACAACTCTGAAGCCATTGAAAGCAACATAATCTTAGTAATAATCACTATATCTATTCCAGATTCCAGTATTCACCGGCAGTTACCAGTTACATTGAGTGTTGGGTAAATCGAACATGGCAGCTTGCAACCCCAATGATAGGCGTAAACGGGCTGCATTCAATATCGGTAAGTGTTTATTCATAAGTACCGCAGATATCGGTACCTATCTAGAAGAGTAATGGCTATGTGACTACAGGTTCTTCTGATATAATCGCTAACCCTCGTCGGATGACGGGGGTAATAGTGTGGAAGCTATGTATTTTGTGTCTTATAGGATAGGGGAGATAGTTTTGGTCACGTATTTTTAGGTTCAGAAGTGACTAGGATATAGTTTAAGATGACTGAGCGCAGACTCCGCTCAGTGCTTGGTGTGGCAACACGCCGTGTTCGTGTTCGCGCCAAAACAATCGTCATCCTGAGGATGCCTCGTTGAGAGGTGAAACACGTGTCGATTTTTTTCAGGGTCTTTTTAATACTCTTTAGAAGTAGCTAAGCGGGACAGGTTACTAAATACATATATCTACATCATCATTTTTTTAGGATATAGTTTGTAAATTATTATATTATTGTTTCATGTTTTTCGTTGATCTTCTGACGAGCTCGTGGCTAAGTAGTTACAGCCGCACGGTTCGATCCATCAGGTTAAGCTACGCTTGTCGGGGTTGGTCTGTGGGTGACCATCTTAACATACCAAAATTCCTCCGTGCCTGGAAAGTACGTTAAACACCAACGATAGGGACCAACGGGTCCTGGCTGTCATTCGTGGATCTTTGACAGTCTGTACGGGTCGTCAGAAGCGCGAAAGTCTTACCAAGGGATATCGTATTACTCAGTTAATGGGTTGTGGAGGTCAGATAGGCAATCGCTCCATGTAAAATACGGTATAAATATACCGTCATAAACTGGAAGCCAAGGCTGAGAGATTGTTTTTTTTTTTCTTCTATTTCAGGTTGTTGAAGGTACAAAAAAGGAGAGGAGAGAGTTATGATAATAGTATCAGGTATTGTATGTCATTATTTTAAATTTCCTGCTACATTTTTTTAAGCTTCTTTTGCTGTAAATACCAACCTATCTGATACGTACCTACGAATGATTAATTATAGAAGTCTACAGACAGGACTTTTCCAAACACTAGACTAGGCATCCTCGGTACATGTTGATAATATTATTTCAACTAAGAACACACATTGAACAAACACTCGTAGACTTCGTTAGGTTTGTTTGGTTATGTGAAGTAGGTTAAGTATTGCCGCATAACTTAAACATCATGAGGGTTTATAGACTTGTATAAGTAGTCAAGTCGATTCACATGTTGTTAGTCTAACCATTTCAAAATGTACTTAGGGTTGTAATCCGTGCCAATCAGCACAATAAAATGAAGTACTTGTTTTACAATATGTTTTGCTACAAAAAGGTTAACAGGCTTCGACTTATAGTATCAGGATGTTGTTAAAACCTTTTAGCACCCTTTTAAAATCCTCGTTTTTTTTTTCACAGCAGAGTGATTCAACTCTCGCACATAACAATAATACCTGATCATTACCACCTCAAAAAAACTAATTTACACTTCAATTAAATTAATGAACTCCACGTCAACATCTTCTACAATTACAGTAATTATATCGGAGATAAATATTTACCTTGTATTTACAACTGATGTTTAGTCGATCGCCCACGCGTTGACAGCCGCCCATTACTGCGCCAGCGCACCGAAGGGCTAAAGCCCCTTCACATTAGCTAGCTTGTTCGTATCAAACTGTCAGAACTTCTGGATGCTGAGCTAAAATGAGCCTGTATAGATAATTATAAGAAGCTAATTTTTATTTTAAATTTTGCACCTACCTATATGAAATTTATCAATTAACATTTTCATAATCGAAAAAATACAAGAAATATTTAAAACGGTAGTTATTTCCAGTGTTACAATTAGCCCGTAGTAGAAAAAAATGATTTCAAAACTCTGAAATGATATTTAAAATATTTAACATATAATGCTCATACAATAATTAATTCACCCTTCGGAAAATATTTATATAACTGACTTCATAGTCAGTTTTAGAAATCATACCAAATTCTCGTGTATTTGGTTACTTTGATATGATTTTAGTGTCAAATAAAAATGAATCCAGTTGTAACATACGGCTAAAGATAACTTACCTTGAACTTAGCCTCCAATGTTCAACTTTTCACTAAACATGACAAATGTTGTTAGTCCAATTTATCTCTGACTAAAAACGACTTGTAAAAAATGTTACTACAACAATAGTTTGTAGGCACACAGCTATACAAATTGAGCACTTGTTTCCAATGTTAAATTTAATTAAATTTTGTTCGTTTATTTCGACAGAATCTTCATCATGTTCCAATTCATTGGAATTTCATTTCCCTAGGGTTAGGATCAACTATTGAAATAAAATAATACAGAGCACTGTGCATAGTTATAAAAATGTAAAATAATTTTTAGGGTTCAGTACATAAAGGGTGCCAACGGGACCCTATTACTAAGGCTCCGCTGTCCGTCCGTATGTCATAGGGCTATATCTTTTGAACCGTAATAGGTAGACATTTGAAATTTTCACAGAGTGTGAACTACTATGGTTACTATAACAATAAATTAATAATAAATGTAGTGTTAAATATTGTAAGGTGGTACGTAACACTTCGTGTGTGAGTCCAACTCGCAATTGGCCGCTTTTTTTTGCATAATAAGGACATGATTCTTTTGTTTATTCGTACGAACGCGATCCGCAAGTCAAAGATTCATGGAAACCATAAAATAAATGTCGTTTCAAATGTTTGAATATAAATTGTTCATCTACACTGTTTTATCCGCGTCAACCGTTTAGAGTCATAAAGACAGTTTGTAATGCTATAAATTACTTTTAAACGTTTAAGGTAGGTAGGTATCTATTGGAATCCTTGTGTGGTCTTCGATCTAAAATACCAAAGACATTATAAGCTCTATCCAAAAAGTAGGGTAAGTACATGTACTTATTATATCAATGGTTGTTCTCTCTGATTTAGAATAATTTTGAGTATCCAAAAATACTCAAAACAACTGAAATATAAATGTATTAAAAAGAACTAAAGTTCTTAATAATTGTTTACAATCTTACCTAATTGACTAATAAGTAATTTAACTCTAGGTTATATTTTTACGTGATAGATTTTGTTATAAATAAGTAAGCATAATCAGCCTATAATGTTTCCACTGCTGGGACACAGGCCTTCTCTCGGTGACAGAGAGTGGG
Source organism: Omphaloscelis lunosa (assembly GCA_916610215.1). Classification (NCBI taxonomy): domain Eukaryota; kingdom Metazoa; phylum Arthropoda; class Insecta; order Lepidoptera; family Noctuidae; genus Omphaloscelis; species Omphaloscelis lunosa. Next base: position 12,136,581 of record OU744258.1, read on the forward strand.
CCGTAATTCACCACGCGGGCTCAGTGCGGGTTAGTAGATATCACTGCTTCCGAATTTGTTGGTTCTAGGACATGTTGGTTTCCTCACGATGTTTTCCTTCACCGTTTTGAGAGCAGTGAAGATGAAAATTATTTATACAAAGTAGAGCGCTTGTCTGGGTTCGAACCTACGACCTACAACTCGAAAGTCGCTGTTACCACTGGGCCCCCACCGTTCGCTATAACTAAGTATAGAGTCTATTTGGACTTTTACTCCATACAAATTTGCTTAACTTTCATACATCCAATATTCCATACAAACCATCCAACAGAACGTGGTGTGTGAAACGGCTTCCTTTTGATAAATGCACTCTCGCGAGTTCAGATAAGCAGACGTGCAGCTCTTGATATGTCCGTCTGACAGTCGCTAAGACTAGTGGTAATTGCTTCACGAGAGCTTGCCATCAATTAACATTCAATTCTTAAGAATTCATTCGACCTTTCGTTAAAATATTGCTAATCCTTAATTGCCATCTTTGATTGAGAGGAGGCTTGACATTTTCAAGAGAATAATTTACAAAACCTTTAGGCGTAACTGTTGATGACATTAAAGATTTTATCGCTAATTAGGATAACAATTATGACTAACTGTTAGAAGGAAATTAGGTCTACAATTTGAATAATAAATACATTGCAATTTCTTCCTACATTTCAGCTGTCTTTATAATATTTTAAATTTAAATATATATATTTATAATATTATTAGTTTAGACTATAAAAGTTACATTGCTTATAGACTTTTTCTTATCCTCGTCAATGTTCCCGGGACTAATTTCTTAAATCATGAAATTAAATGAGTCTAAGAGTGGTTTCGCACTACGTCCGTCCGCACTATGTTCTAAATTCGGACGGACAAAGATCGGATCTAGTGCGCAAGCCCTCATACAAATAGTACTATGGCTACTTCGGACCGACAATTCTCTGATTCGGATCGGATTCGGATCGGACGTAGCGCGAAACCGCTCTAATTGCATTGCAAAGTCTATAGACGTAAAGACTTTAAAGCTATTAATGACGAAATAATTGGAATTCTATGAAGGTTTTTATCCTAATGTCTGCTTAGTATTTCTAAGTCTCCAACTGCTTTGCAGTATGTTGGTAACTATTTTCCTTTCAAAACATAAAATGTCCATATATATACATTAAATACAACTGCTGCTAGTATTTAGATTCAAACCGCAATTTAAGATAAGCAACCACGCTTCGGGCTCTTGAAATGTCCATCTGACAGTCATTAAGCTTAGTTTAGACTAGTGGTAATCGCATAACGTGAGTTTCCGTCCTATCTGAACTAGACTTTAGCAAATGGACGTATGAAAATTTTAATATTCTGTGTGTGTGCATTGATTGTGAAGCGCTGGGGCTCTGTCTCGTATGGGGTCGCAGCATTATGCTGAGCGATGGCCGTTTTCCGCGGATGTGACGCATATTTTCTCCCAAATTGTTATTTTCGTGTTTTTTTTTTCTTTTTTTGCGTCATGTTTACAGCAAATAAACGTATTTTCTTTATTTCTTTCTTTTTACTTTCTGATATTATGTAATTAATGTATTTTAAGGGCTAATGCGTCCTGTGGCAATGTCTTAGAACCGTTACTAGGAAAATGAAATGTTGTTGCCTTAATAAGCTGTCATGATTGAAGCTTATACAGCGTGTAACAGAAATGTATGGTTATATTTAAGGGTGTGGTGGACCATCAAATTGAACAACTTTCTTCATGTCTGCCCTTTATATTTGGATCGAGTATTGAAGGTTTTATAAGGGACAGCTGATCATATTATTTTCTCGCAATTACGATGTTGGTCCCATGGATTATCTTATAGTAGATAGCATACTATTCTGTTCTTCATGTTGATTTGCGAATACGAGAACGCGATTTACTTACTACGACAGTTACTCGTTTTGTTCTCTCCACATTCATCTTGTTTATATGTACATCATGTAAACAAGATGAATGTGGAAAGGGACTGTCTGGCCACTTTAACAGTTATTTTGTCTTTTCTACCACAATATAAGATTTGTTACGATCAATCTTGCTAGAAAAAGCAACGTAGTGTGTCTTAAGTAGGTTTCTTTCATAAAGTGGATTATTTACTTACATCGATTTATTTTTTATATCTCCAGCTTTTTATGTTAAATCGGTTACCAAGCTTTTGTTGCTTACCTACTCGTTATCTAACAAAAGATTTCATTTTAAAGCGGGGTCCAAATAGAAATTCAATTACATTATTCCAGTGACCAATCGGAATTCCTGTTATCGCCAAGAATGGAGCGATAAAAAATAATTGAATTACTTTCACTAACTCCATTTTGTTAATCTAGTGTAGTATAGTTCGAGAGCGAAACACAAAACAAAGTTCATCACACTGAAGTGTTACAGATATAATTTAAAATAGTAACACATCCAGCTTCTAAATAACAGCTTTCGATATCAGACAACATTTCAGTTACATAAAAGATAGTTGTACTGTAGGTCGTTAACAAGAAAGTCTGTCTCACACATTCGCTTTGCATCGGCAGTTTAGATAGGAACAACTTAAAATATCCCGATTGCAATATCTCTGACTATAAGTTAGATTATCTATCGGCGTGGAATAAGGATTTGTAATCGCGGGATAATCCAGATCATGGAGCATAACATGTTCTGTTATTGGGGATCGGGACTGAGCTGATATCTCGCAATTTTCCTTGTAACTTATGAGATTTTTGTACTTTTATTTTGTGGTAGAATTATTTATAGGTATGTGATCTTTTTTTGATTCGTAGTAGATTATCTATTCAGTAAATCATGATTGTAGTTCCAGAATTGAGAATTAAGCACCAACTTTTTAATGTGCGCCTTCATTAGTTGGTCATTGAAACTGGAATGAGAATGCCATAGATAAAAATAGTAAATCATAACTATTTGAGTCATAAAATTAATACCAATCAGAATGAATTAAAACGAACCGTAAAAATGTCTACATAAGGGACTATCGTTACCACAGGCACATAAGGAATAAGTAATGTGCTCAAGTTCTGTAATAAATCTTAAAAGAATGCTTTGCCCGCTCCCAAAAGGATACTCTTGGAAGCATTCACCTTCTATTTTCTTCGTTATTTATGAGCCTATGCTTTATACTAGAACCACGGGCCAAGAATAAAATGGGTAACTAAAATAAATGGTCCTACGTTACCATAATCATAGATTTCCGAAGCAAACTGAATAAGTTTTTTCTTAATGAAAACGAATGAGAAAAACTAGAAGCCAATACCAAAAGGGCGACTATCTAAACTGCCTTTTTATAAAAAAAAAAACGATACAGTGATTCGATTTTAACGATGTGAAAACAAAAAGCCTATATCTAATCTTACGACGTGAATTATGGGGATCCATGAATGCTGTCGTCTGTTATAGTTCAGAATGCCGACTCTGTCTTCCACTTACACGTAATTTACATTAAGATGCCCTCACATTTGCATGCCGGAATAACCTTTTCATAATCGTCACATCGGTGGCTTCCAACTTAGCGATTAGCTTAATGGATTTCTCAATTTAATGAAACTCAAACTTCGTAATTGGCTTTTTAAAAGATGGGACGGAATTTACGATTACTTACCTATTTCGGTTTTTTCTGTGCGTCGCCGCTGACGGACTTTTTTTGGAGGGACGCGTTTTAAAAACAGAATTCATTGTTGTGCCCCGTTATTCGAAAAAAAAAAAAGATTGGTTAAGTATTTAAGCTGGCATGGACAGGACGACAATAGTTGGAATAGGGGGTACCTTGGTTGTGTGAGGCACAAATCTTTTTGTTTGATCAGGCGTTTGTTGACAACAAATTCGTTGACGTTAATCCTCAGACAATAGTACCGTTTTATCCGAGGAAGGCTAGACGGCCCCAACGGTATCCTTTAACTAAAGTTAAATCTCAATGTTTGTTTAAAGGATTCTTTGAAATGATTGATGTTTATTCAAGTGACAAATCCCCGCTAAACCCACAAGTATTAAAAATTAATCTCGATATGGAATTGTTATATTGTATTTATGACATTTATTGCTAGCGCCCTAGCGCACTATGAATAAATATTAATATTAAACGTTTTGTTATGAAAGTTAAATATTTCTAAGTCTATTCGAAATAATTTTTGTTTACACAAAATCTCTTATGAAAAAAACTGTCGACTAAATGCCGAAAAGCGTACCTAATATCTGTACGGTGTGCTAAAACTAATCGTTGGCATTTACCAAAATATGAACTAATGTCAAAGTCTTCGATGCCTTTAAAGTATCATCGTATAAAAACGGTAATTGCTCAACACTCGTTTATAAATCGTCAAGAAAGTTAGAGAATGTAATGAAAAAGTTCGGTAATCTCGCTTAAGGTGTCAGAACCGTTCGTTAGCCGTCATTCTTTCCGTCCACACTAAATTATATAAATTACCAAAGTATTTAGTTTTTATACAGCCGTCGTTCCGGGAGCACTGGAAAGATTCTTTGTGCAGTATTTTGAAACAAAAGACGATGAGAACAATAGCACATCTATTTTTTTCCGTCAATGGCAACACTGTCGATAAATTAAAACACGGCTGTAATTTGGCAGACATATTTATTTATACACGTTAAAGATCAGCGTCGTCATTTATAGCAATTCGTTTATTTACAAAATCGAGTGAAGGTACTAATAAATCACAAAAAAATAAATAAATTTAATTAAGCTCCTAACTTACGTCCTACTCGGATTTTGGTTGTCACAGAACCAAAATTTGTTTCAAATTATATATAATTTTGGTCTCTTTTACACTTTTGCACTAAGAAACGAAACTTAAGTTATTAAGTACAAGTGTTTAAAGGCTAACATCAACTTTAAACAAATAATTATGACACTACACTGTGATATACGTAATATTACGTGTATGGCTAAGAGAATTTGAGACACACATATCAGGGGAATGGACACATATCGCATTAGAACCAAAACTTATAATTTGTGGAAAAAACCTTAATCGATACATCCACCCGTAACTTCTACAAATATCTGTCATAGGCCAAGAAAAATATAATTTCTCTGTTATGTTTTTACAATAAATGTTTCCATTATTTACAAATACATACATATATGTTTATTGCTGAAGAAGACGTCGTAAAGTTCACTAGAATGAGTAAGAACCTCATCAAAACTATTATCGTAAAATATATCTAATAACTATGTTTTAACTAAACGATAATAAGGACTAGTTGTAAAAATAGTTCTAGATATTTATACCGATTAGTCTAATAAACTTGAGTCTGTATAACAGTCGACTACAATGACACGAAACAAATTGAAGTTTCATTTCATATTCCATTTGAAAGATAACTTTTTTGTTGATCTGGTTCCAAAAACTCAAGGGAATCTAAAATGAAACTTCATATTTCGTACTCTCGTAGTAGATCCCGATATTTTCCTTAGAAATACAAAACGAATTGAAATTGAACATTGAAATCCGGTACACGCATTACAGTTATTTATTTACAAGCAGTATATAAATCAAGTCATATTTTAGAAAATTATCATTTAGGTACTATTTTTCTTCTTAACATATGTACATAACTAATTTTTCTGGTGTTAACCTTACTGTGTTTCATAAATACATTTATAAGTAGTAACTTTTTAATTTACAATTGCCTAGCTCTACGTACAAACGAAATTACTCGAGTAATTTTTATTACAGCAGCATTTACATACAGTGTTCCGAAGTCCATTACAATTTACAACTTACAAGTTACACGACATTCCACAATAAATGCAATTTAACTTTCACTTATTATCTCTCTTTAAGAGTTTTCTATCACAAACAGCACTTCTTTCCACTCGAACTACTTGTCTTTTAGGGAATTCGTCCAAATGCTTAGGAACTGAAGACGCGGTCTTCCACCGACAGCATATCGAAGCTGTGACGTCACACGACTACGTCACGCGGCACTGAATCATTGGTCGGTGTCTCTGGCACCAGCACCGGCTGGAAACAGTGCGCGGCTGGAGCGAAGTCCTCAACAAGCTTTCGCTTTAACACAGACGACGAACCGATGTAAACGTTGGTTCCCGGGAAGGTTCCTCGTCGTCTCCGCCTCCATAAGACCGCGGCTAGTACAGCCAATCCAAACGCAATCATAGCTGATAAACAGCCTAGTACTAGCTCAGAGTCAGGTGATCGCTCTGGTACACGTTCCCCTCTCATAGAGCTGACCAGAACGGACATCAAGCGGTCTCCTTCACTCACTTGAACATCCTGAACGCTTTCGGTTGAAACGCGTTGAGCTCTACTGGTATCGATAGTCATGGTCTCTGACCTTTCATTGTCAACACCCGGTGTGCGAGATACAAGCTCCACTTGAATGTGGTAGATCGTGTCCGGCCATAACGATAGAGTAACTCTGGTGGAGTCCGTAAACAAATTGCCTTTTAGGCCTCCACCGTCAACTTCCCAAGTAACTAAATAGACTCCGCGTGCTATTCTAGGTTCCCATGCAATTTCACCAATAACTAGGACTTTTTGATGAATGAGGGATATCTCTTTGAGTATCCATTTGTGTTCATCATGGTTGGAAGTATTAGTATCGTGAGCTACCCAAGTTTCGTCAGGACTGTAGATGGTGACTAGTCCTAATGGGTCGACAACAAGCACTCGAAGTAGGGCGCCTTCGTTGTTTGAAGGTACTCGCGTTGCTAGGGCTTGAGTCTGTATTATTTGTCGCCAGGGGCCTTCCGCGGCACGTCGCATGACGACGTAAACGAGGGGCACGGGGCGGGACGCGGCACGGGGGGCCGGAGGTGGCCAACGTGCAAGCGCTCCACTCACACGCATCACCCCTTCGCCCTTCGTGTGGATGACAGGCTGAGTTTGAGAGGCGCGCGCCGCTTCCGAATGGAATTCACATGCGATCTTGCATCCAGGGAACTGTAAACAAAGGTAAAATTATTCTACTACTCGTAAAAGCAATAATTAAGAAATCGTATGAAGTTGTCAACTTACACAAATATCTTTCTCGTCGCAGATGGCTCCCCAAACCTGGTAGTTGGACTGCAGAAGTTCACAATTTTCCCAACACTGCAACAACAAACGCATGCTGTACAAAACCTTCACATCACAAATTCGTCACAATTAAACTAGTCTTTTGAACTCCTTTGATTTATTATCGTGTCGGTCATTACGACGAATGAGGAGTGTGTACTGACACAGACAAATTTAAAAGTTAATGCTCATCCCAGAGACAGGCAGAGTGTGTTCAAACGGAATCTTTTTTGTCAAATTAGTGTGCGTTATCGGGTGGTCGTCGTCTTGAGTGTGGATACAGTCGTTTGTCATTACTTTTGGAATTGGGTCGAGCTCGTTACTGACATAGAAACACGGACACTGCAAAGTGAATAGGGCATAATTATGGTCAGATAGCTTCGCCAAAACATGTTATTATGAACAGGTACCTAAGCAATTATTGGAAATTATATTTATTTGGAGAAAAAACTGTTTCGTTTGTGGATTGTAATCAAAATTGTTTATAGGTAATCGTTACAAATACACCAGAATATAACAATTAATCAGTTCTTAATTAGCACTTCAATTGTTTCATAATCTTCGAAAGCCGTGAAACTATTACATGTCTTATTTTGGAGACAAAACTTTTTTAAATTTTACAATACAACAATAATACATTAATTTTATCAATCCCCAGGACAACGCCATATCCAGCCAAATTTGACGACTCCGTTGCTTCGAATGCAGCATTTGTCATTGGAAACGCTCATTAGTTGGAGTTGACGTTAACTTGACGCCGCTCTCGCCTCGGTAAGCTTTAATAATTATAAGAACGGGCGAACCACGATTATTAATTACTGGTATTGACAAAAGGTACCGTTGGAATCCACGTTCGGAGTGAGAATTTATTGGTTTTAGCAGTAACCCCACAGATGCTTTGTAGCAAAAAGTCATTCATTTTATTTTCAGTCTTTTAGTGACACATAAAATCGTACAGAACTTCGTCACGATACTGACGTTATAAATACTGATTGAAAAACATAAGAAGAACAATCTACTAAAATTGAAATGTGTTTCAAAAATGGTTGTAGTTAACTTTTACAGCTTTTGTCATAGAGTCGCATGAAGTGAGTTATTAAGGAAGATTGTACGGTTTCATTCATGGTGGTACTGTTTAGTTTTATGATTATTGCATGCGTTTAATTTAGAAAAATAGTAGCTAATAAAATGATCGTGAAGCATCAGGATTGTTTAGAAACTCTACAATAATAAATATATTATTATTTTAAGAGAGAAACTCGAAATGAAATGTTATAGCAAAACCAATTAGACAAGCTTAACGAGTTTTCTGAATACTACTAGCTCCTAATTGTTGGGAACTGCAGATTTTAATGTTCACAATTAGTATTTTTGCGACGCTAGTAAAATATGATTGCTCCTTTTATGCAGCTGAACCTTGAGAATTGTTTTTTTCACTAATTGAAAAGCTATGTTTTTTTTTCAGAAAAAGCGTTGTATAATCGTAGGGATACCTAATGAATAAATTTATCATTAATATCATTGAAGTGCCTTCCTATTTAATTTACGTGCTACTTTATGATGGTCAATGCCTGTTACAATCTGTGGATTACCACATCTTTTGTTACATAAACAATAGTCATTATTTTTTTTCATTCAGTCAGAACTTTCGTTATTGAAAATTATTTCTAACCTTTATGTTTATAGAAAAAGTAATTTTCAATAAGTAAGCATGATACACTAAGTGGAAAGGGAACCAGTGTTTATTTCCTTTTCTAGAAATAGAATTTAATTGAGTTGACGTAACAATACTTCATGATTGATTTTGCTATAATATCTTATTACTGCTGTTTGGAATAATACTAATTAATACCTGCGAGTTGCAGGTTATCAAAGGAGTTTCTTGATGAAATTCTTGAAGATTGTTAGGTTTAATGTGTCTGGCTGTAGTTTTAAACCATCTAAGCACATTTCCTTTGAAGACTCACCATAAAACAGTCGGGGCCTTGCAAACACGAGGACTCCCCGCCTGGCCGCGGCGTTGCAAACTGTGAACAAACATCAAAAATCAATCAAAACCACCTTCATTAAAATATTTATGCTAAATTAACAAAAAATATGGCTATTTTCAAACGATTATAGACTTTTTATTACTCAATAATATAATTTTATTGCTTTTGTTTAATATGTAGAGTGGGCTGTTAAAATTGATCGTATCATTTTTTTTTTTGAAGAATATCATATGTCCCGGCCATATTATAGTAACAGCGAGACCCGAAGAAACAAGAAACTATAAAATATCACCTTACAGTGTTTATTGCGTAGTTAAATACAAATCCCGGCTTTTAATCGTCAAACCAGGAAACCAAATCTCAAAGAAAATTCATTATTATCTACTTGAACATTTGAGCAACGTGTAGTTGAAATCATAGTTTATTAGTTGCAAATAACATAACATCACGCCTGTAGTCCCCGAAGGGTTAGGCAGAGGTATACTTATAGTACACCCACATTTCGCCAGTTATGTTTAAGTCCCATGTAATAGGGGGCGAGCCTATTGCCATCAACCGGGCACTAATCCAGACTTCGGGCTGCTATTGAGAAATTCCAGATGGAAAAACCCAATAACACCTTGCCCGACCCGGGAATCGAACCCAGGACCTCATGCTCAGCAGTAGCGCTTTGCGACCACTAGACCAACGAGGCAGTCAAAAGTAGTTGCAAATATAAAATCTATAATCATATATATTAATCATAGTTTATTAGTGCAGCAAATTGTGTTATTCAAACGTCAGAAATATCAGTAAAAGTACCAACTAACACAAGATAATATTATTATGGTTGCCAATATGCACTTTGGGAGTAGCTTGTGGCTGAGTAATAACAGCCGCACGGGTCGATCCATCAGGTTAACCTACGCTTGCCGGGATTGGTCGACCGTGCCTCGGAAAGCACGTTAAGCCGTTGTTCCCGGATGTTATTCGTGTATCTTTGACAGACGTTACGGATTGTCAGAAGGCCGAAAGTCTGACAACCAGTCTCTTACCAAGGGGTATCGTATTACCCAGTTACTGGGTTGTGGAGGTCAGATAGGCAGTCGCTCCGTATAAAATACTGGTATTCAGCTGCATCTGGTTAGGCTGGAAGCCGAACCTAACATAGTTGGGAAAAGGCTAGGCAGATTGATTTTTTTGCCAATATGCAGTTTGTGAATGAGTTAAGCTTGAAAAGGAAAGTAATTTTCTTTGCCATGTAAAGAAAACTGGAAATAATCGTACGGTTTAAGCAAATGTGTTATTTGCATTTGTCGTTACTATCCAAGTTATGAGGATGACTTACTAAAAGAACATGATTTGAAGTATGGTAAATTGAAACTATTTTTGTTGTCTTTTTTTGTGTCCACAGTGGGACGCAACATAAGACATGCAGGACACAGCACAGGACACATAGGACACAACATAAGACACGTAACATAATTGACACTAATGAGGGATCTTTCTCCTTCCAAATCTCTCTATCTTTTGCGATTTGGGACAACTAATCCTATTTTAATCAAATCAACCTTTAATGAAAACAAATCCACTTAATAGGGTCTGTCATCACCCCATAGTCAAACAACTAAACAAAACCTGTGTAGCGCTTAATTAGCGCTTCAATCGCACTTTAATTTCGGCCGAACTCAATATAAAAGGGACTTTTAATTATTCGACGGAGGACCAATACATTACTCGTTATCTGAACAGTGTTCCGAGAGGTTTTATGTGAGGAGCAAAAAAAGAAGAAAATAAATGTTCGATTCGAGCAACCAGTTTAATGTATTTGATAAAAGTGACGGGCATCTGCTTACCGTCGGCTGGACGGTCGCTTTAATTGCCTGATATGCCATGGCCCACGGCTGGGGAAGGTTGAACCACAGTGCAGTGGCCTAAATGTCAAATGTCGTGATAAAAAGTTTATGTTGAGAGTGACGATTTGTATGCTTTTAATAATATTTTTGTTCGGTGATAGTCTCTTGATGGGCCGTAAATATGTTTTAGTGTGTGTAGTGCCAGATTCTATGTTCGCTGCTGTTAGAGGAACGAATTTTTATTTAGTTACTGAATTATTTACGACCATCAACAAAGTCAAAACAAACGCTGATTTTGTAAATTACTAGGCACGTAATTCCTTCACATTTTTCAGAGGCATTTTTATAAGTATTTGTGTTATCTTTAAACTGTAGCTAATTACAAAACTGATTTTTTATTCGAGTAGTGTTTTATCTAAATGACAGACATTAGAATATCCTATTTCCTTACCGGATGCTATTATTGACGTAAAGATAACTTTACACAAGAACGATAATTCCGGAATGTACAAGCTTTTATTTACGACTGTAATTATTAGAACTAACCCATAAAATAAATGGTTTAGAAAGCAAGTAGCGAACAAAGAGTAGCAAAGGAAAACAAAATTACTCTTTTAGGTCACTATCATTGCGGCTAATGATGCCAATCTGTGGCAGAGGCCATCAAACGACTCCGTCCATCCACCCGTTATTAGATGTAATCATCGTAATTTTTCACACAATTTTTTTTTTGTACCACGATACATCTCAGGAGTGTTATTTCACGTCAACTAATGACAACAAAAAATACACTCGAGATTGAGTGCGCAATGCGCCGACAATAAAAACACCCGCTATATTTACTACATTCTTATTCCCGCCGGACTTAAGAACAGACCTCATAAATCAAGCGAATTAAAAAGATACCACGCTGAAGCCATCTCCGATCTAATAGTTTTACTTTATTTTTAAGCTCCAGCTAGTTTTATGAAACAACAGATAATCAACTTTCGCCTTTCCAAATACGCAAACAACGAACTTTTAACCGATTCAATTATTACAAGTATTGTATCGCACGACTTCGCTTTTGAGAGTTTGAAATATGAAAGTTAAACAAAACAAAACGACGTGAATATACTTCGGCAACTGCAAAGGGAAGTGAGTGAATAATGAATGACGGTGATTGAAAACAGCCCGTCGAGTGGTCTCGTATTTGTGTTAGATGCCGCCGCAGATTACCCTTTTGTTAATCAAACAACGCATAGTATTATTTAATTAATCTCTCGTATTTGACTTCGGATAACGTCCCCCAAAAACGGATCACTTAGAGATTGAATGCTAGATACTTAAAGAAAGAATTTAAATATCGTACAAGCCAATAAATTTAATTGAGGAACAAAAAAAAAAGAGAGTCGATAAACGTTCTAACACGCGTCTTAATAGTTATTTCGAGTCAACCGTTAATCTGAATAGAAAATTAGGGTTCAAGGATGTATTACATTTTAAAGGCGAGCCAGGATGTTGCATACCAACACTTAAGAGTTTACGAAATCCATTAAAGATAATCGTCAATAAGTCAGGCCCGAGGCTGCGGCCGAACAGGAACTAATCGATCGATGGGCACACACGGTCGTTTACAATCAATCCATCAGCGTTTATGTAACGCGCAACTACCGATGATCTTCATTTATCATTTTGTTTTGTGGGTAGCGAGCGCGCGCTCTTGGGGGTCAAACCAGAGGTCCGTACAAAATAAATGCCAGTGACTTACGAAATATGATATGTAAACAACTTTTTCTCCTTTAATCTAATGACACATCTTCGAGATTAATCACTTGTGCAATCGCTAGTTTAGAGTTGATTAACTTTTGATTTATCGGTTTGTACTGCGAAAGAAATATTGAAAATGTAAATAGAAGATAGTTTTATTAAAACAGAGGTAGCATCAATTAAAGTGTAACAGAAATTGTGATCTTATCGACAACAATAAACAATGGTGAGTGCGACATTTGCATATAAGTTAGAGAGGAGGAAAACATTAAACACCTAACAGCCTCCGTTGGCGAAAGAGGCAAAAACAGCATGAATTATGATTTCGCATAAAGATAAAATACAATTTAAGCTAGCGCGCCAAATGGCGAAGAAAAAATGAAATTTCTCCGCAGAACAGATTGTAAGAGTTGAAGAGCGTAACAAGAAATAGGGGTAGAACCTAGTGCCTGATGCGGTTTACGATTAAGCTGATGGAGCAAAAGAATTTATTGAATACGGTAGAGTAGAGTCTGGCTGCTTCGATGGGATTATAATTTACCATGAGTGGATGTCGTTCTTTGACATCACTATCAAAATTTATTTAATTCTAAGCAACAGCAACAGTGATAGAAGACTTTAGCTGCAAAACCAAGTAAATAAGTTATATTTTGTGCCAAAGAAAACTGATGTGTATTTCATCAAAAAACTCAATATTACAATTTCACCAAACGACAAAACGTAGAATGGAACACTAACTCTAGAAAGTTACAATTCCATCAAGATAGACACTTACACGAGACCGACATAACCACACCATTTCTAATGTAGTTTTCAATTCAATTTAACGTTTCCCAATAAAAGTCGGTCAAAACTATCAGACTTTAATACCGTATGTGGTGTGGGTAAGTATACCGAGGCATCTGTGTACCCTGCCTTACCTTCCAGTTGCTATTTTATTTGATCTGCTGTAGGTAAACTCTATTACCAGTCCGTTTTTACAAGTAGAAATTCAATTTCAGTCTCGTTCGGTTTCAGGTTCTTAGTGGAAAGTAGGTTAGTCGAAGTAGAGGGATAAAAATAAACGAAATATTTGATGAGACATACGTTTTCTATAAATTGTTCTTGCGGTCTGGGCTTCCGGGTTCCAAATGATTTGAAAATGTCGGCCATCTTGCTTTATTTTTATCGTTAAGTTGAAATTGATTATGTATGTAGTCCTTGTAAAATAAAAGGTAACTATTATAAAATCAGAATATGGAGCAGCTTTGATACAAAAATATTAGAGTACAATTTAATAAGGTCTACATGTCCACAAATCAACGAACCTGTCTTCTAATTAGTGACACTTCTATTTCATTTAGTTTATTTTATAAGACATCAAGTACTCGCCCGCCGTATCGCGGGCATGTAGTATAGTAATACACGATTAATGAAAAATATGTCCCCGGCGGCAATAAAAGATGGCATCAACATCATTAGGTACCAACCAAGATATGAATTTTTCATGAAATATGGACTCGCAGAGCCCTCGCACGTCGAAACGAGTAGAAGGGACCGAGGTATCAACATTATTATTTCCATCAGTTCCATTTGTTGTACGACTTTTTGCGATTGCCTGACAGAGCACAACAATTTTATCTGGCCTTTAGAACAAGACCATAAAATGTTTCAAAGTCGTCGGAAAACGTGAGACGGAATTCATTATTCACTTTTGGAACAGAGCACATATGAATAAAAAATCCTTGTTGAACAAAACTGTACAGAATAGTTTAAAACAGAAATGTTACTTGTATTCCGAAAAAACTGTTGACCCATTTACTTATTATGAACACATCCTGCCAATTTACTTTATTGATGTTATATTATAGCATCATTAACTTTTTATACCCAGTGCCTCTCTGATGGACCGCCTATAATTATGATGATACGAGGCCGTAGTCCTTAAACTATTTTTAAATTATACCGAGACGATCTAAAATCTGCCCCAGTATTATATATAAGGATAATGTATATTATGAGGTCGATATCTTGATTGGCGCCCGCCTCAGAGTAAAGGCTTTTAAAACAATTGGTTCTTAAAATATGAAAAACGACATGCCATTAGGTAAACCCTTAGAATAATTACGTATGGAAATAAAATTGTATGTTATGATAAGCAAACGTCTTTCTGAATACAATGTTAAGCCTATCTTTGCATCTACTCAGTAATTTCGCGATGATTGCAGAGAAACGAACACTTTAACAGCTCATCCAGACATGCATTTGAATAGGGACAATGTCGCGGCCCGCAAGTCTCCGTAGAAAGTAGAATTAAATCAAGCTGCCACTGTCGACCTAACAATGATATAAATGGTCACAAACACGTACCAAATTTGATCATGCGGCGAATAAATTAAATGGGAACACAATCAAGGATTAAATTACTGCTTCATTCTGCCTCCCACACGAGCGGGCGTTGCGACACATGTGCGACACATCGCTTGCAGCCGACCGATGCGTGTTATGTATGTAGGTGCCTTAACATATAATATTGTGGCACATTGTGCGGCTCCGCGACCGCATATAAATGCGCTGAGAGCAAATAAAACGGTGCTATAATTTCAAATCATACGGACAGAGAATGGGTGTGGACGGCGCTCTCATTGTGTGGAAATGATGTAACCGCTATTAAAAGTGTGGGCCGTATCCCTTGAATATTTCTTGCAACGAAGACGTCGTAGGGTCATATCGGTATTTTATATCTCACCGGAGACAATAGCATACATTTCCAACAAGAAAACTGGCTTCGTACGTTAAGTGGTCGTGGGCCCGCATTTCAATATTCGCCCCGATCTACCGGTATTGGTCTCTTTGACGATTATGTTATTAAATATTCGAAATCAGATAGCGATCAATGATTTATGTGTCGAATGAACGTCTAATGATGGAGTGTATTATCTAAAAACGCTTTGTTATTTGATTTCTTATCATAAAAGTACAGATTTCTATAGACGACGTCGTTCTATTTGACATATGAAACAACGGCGATAAATTATAAGACTTTATGTAAAAATAAAATGGCTACTTTTATGGCATAGTAAAACGTTTTAAAATTAGTATCGTTCTAAAATAATATTTCGTTAGTACTATAAAATCCTAAATTTATTAAACCTGTCATCCACAATAGGCTTATAAAAGGCTTGAATTGACGGAAAAATCACTAAAACGACTCATCAATTCACCCCTTTAATGTACACGCCATATTCAAATCTAGAATGTAGATTTGAAAATGGCGTATGATGTGAGATTTGAAAAGAGCATTGAACTTATACTATTTCCAATTTAGATAGGAAATAGTATAAGTTCAATGCTCTTTGTCTTATACCAACAATTAC
Organism: Omphaloscelis lunosa; assembly: GCA_916610215.1. Taxonomy (NCBI): domain Eukaryota; kingdom Metazoa; phylum Arthropoda; class Insecta; order Lepidoptera; family Noctuidae; genus Omphaloscelis; species Omphaloscelis lunosa. Next base: position 12,152,580 of record OU744258.1, read on the forward strand.
AAACTAATACCAAATCTATTTCGTATCAAATCCCGCTCACAAATCACTCTCTCTCTGAGATAAAGACGTGTAAAGGATTACACGAAACTATAATGTTCTGTTTAGTTTCGGAGAACCCTTTTGCTTGGATGTCCGGATTTCTAACTAATTTTGGAACATTTGGAAGCTCATAAAACAATACACCCACACGATAAACAACGTGTGGGTGTAATAAAAATAACTTATTATTATAGAACACGAAGTCAACAGAAAATGCGCTGACAATATAGCTTGTGACAGCTTATGAATTCTGATTAATGCAATTTCTGTTAAACCAAATAAGATTTTTCTTCGAAATTCATCGAATCCGAAGGACATTCTTGTATCCGTGGGGATAATATAATTCAATGTTGTCTCTTTCCAGCCAATGGTAGTATCAAATGTAGCTATCCTTTTCGGGCAGAGGCTGTCGGTTTTTGTGAGTCTCAGAAGTTCTGTGGACCATGCGACAGATGTGCGCATGGCTGCGATTGCTAACGAACCATGATTCAATCGGAATAATCTATAATATAAAATATCTTTGATTGTTTGACCGCTGCCTGCTTCTTTGACATTCCATTGACAAAATAATTTTGATGACTTGTTTCATTCTTCATTTGTAATCTGACAAATTGACTGTCCAGTCCTATTATAAATTCTTGTGCGTCTTTATCTTAAACCATGAACAAATCGCAATAACTTACAGTAATCGGTCGAAAACATTATAGATCAAAACATCTAGTCTTGTTTGTTATTTTACAGACATAATGCATTCTTAGAACTCATTTCAGATAAAGCAAAGTATGATCAAGATTCAAGTTAGAAGGAAATCGTGTAGAATGCAGTCTCGATGCAAGGACCGTTACGAAGCGATATCGGCACCGAATCCGATTGCCGCAATGCGAAAATTATCCGCAACCGTAGAGTACAGTGGAGGCGTAAAGAGCCCTCAGAAATGGTTATGTTTTGCTATGTATCTGATTTAAGTTGTGACGTGTCGTTTATACTGCTTACATTGAGTTAGATGCGATCAGTTTATTCCTATTTTATGGTTATTCCATGTCAAATATAACTTAAATAATGCCAGGAAACTTCACTATTTTAGCGCTTACGACGTTATTTTATATACATTTGCTACATTAGTTTCGGTGCAATGTTGAACAGAAGTGGCATTTTATTAATAAACGTGTTGTTATTCTTTTATTGCATTACATTACGTAGAAACGAAAGTAACGTGTGAGATTAATTAAATCGACGCCACACAGTGGAACGAATGTATGGGAGCGGTTGGACGTAGACATGTCCGAAAAAAAAGAGTAAAATTATGCCAAACTAATGATGCCATCTTATTCGATTACTTAATGCCTTCATAACTTGTGGTGATGAATTTCTTCATAACTCCCATATTTCGGGAGTAATTTGAGAAAATGTGAAATTTTACTATGAAAATGAGTGTATCGAGCTCTCTCCCTCCTGATTCCGGGCTTGTTTCAAGTAGCGGTCTCTAATATCATAATGCTAATACTAAGAGCTATATTTAATACTAAGACACATAGTGCGCCAAATGTGCACTTTCTGGGATAAAGAGTGATGTTTATTTTATAACACAATTTTTTAATTTTTTGTTTATTTTGTTGATTAAAACCGTTTTTCTAAAGGTTTACCTTATTACAATAACATTTCTGATCAGCCAATTAGAGAAGATATAAGCTAATTAGGATATATAATTAGGGACTTAAGGTTTACATATAAAACTGATGCACTAATGATTACTGATAAGAACATTGCTATTATTTAATTACTAAATGGCTCTTAATACACTAATTTAGCATGCATCATTTACTAATTATCACAATAACTAATTACCTTGCAATATTTAACAAAGGATACCTGGGATACCTGGATTTTATATAAATAGGTCACTATTAGTAACTTTAAAATCAGTGTTGATTTACACCTCGTTGTATCCAAGCTAATCTCGCAATGTATTTTCCAAATTTTAATACAAATCTTGATATTCACGTTGCTTTATGCGCACGCGCACATAAAGATTTACGCGACTTTAACTATTTGTTCAGTGTTTTAAAAGATAACAGTTGTGTTCAGTTATGTGAAAGTGCTGAAACAAGTTTAAAAGACTGGTGTCGTCGATTTTGCTACCGCATTTATGCAAAATGGACACAGTCTGGAAGAAGCACAGATAAGTTTCGGAAGAAACATGAGATTTGGCTACAGGCTGCAATTCAATGGCCGGAATTACAGAATGAAAATATGGAACCTTCTACAGAAAATATAAGTGACGTCATCGAGCCCATAATTTCTCCTGCTAAATCTGATGCTTCAACTTGTACACATCCTAGTCCTCGTAAATCTTTTGAGGACCTTAGTAACCGGCAAAAAAGAAGACGCACCACTGAAGATAGTCTTTCATGCAGCAGTAGCAGCGCTGAAATTATGTTTTCGGCCGAAAGGGCGCTTCAAAAGGCAGGACAAAGCGATACAGCTTATGTTATGAAATACTTGACGGAGAATCCAGAAGAGGCCTCAAAAATCAAAGCCTTCATTGAAGGTAAATCAATTCAGGTACGGGAAATATCCCCTTTGAAGGCATTGGCTCTTTATGTATCGATGAACTTATCGAAATGGCGCTATAACACTCTTCGGGATTTCAACACTCAAGAAGGAGCTCTTCAATACCCGAGTTACTACATGTTGGTTAAAGAAAAAATTAAGTGCTATCCGGCCAAAGAAGATCTCACAGTTACAGAGAGCTCTGCAAAAATCAAATTACAAGCCTTGATGGATTTAACCTCAAGAAGACTTATTAGGTCGTTAGAAACCCCTGTTGATCCCAATCAACAGCTCGTATTGACCAGCAAATGGGGTTTTGACGGATCATCTAGCCAAAGCATTTATCATCAAAGGACGAGTGAAGATGAGCAAATCGATCTTGCTAGTAATTTTATGATTAGTCTTGTACCACTGCGGCTCGTCTCAAAAGGTGTAACAATTTGGGAAAACGAGCGACCATCTTCCACTTCATTTTGCCGGCCAATATTGTTTAAGTTTATAAAGGAAACCAAAGAAAATGTGCAGAGAGAGATGGCTGAAATCGAAGCAGAGATTGAAGCCTTAACTCCATCCACCATCACTGATGGAATTAGTGTCAAACACCAACTGCTGTTGACAATGATTGATGGTAAAATTCATTCCATTATATCCAATACAGCAGCTTCAGTGTGTGACATATGCAAGGCTTGTCCTAAAGAAATGAATAATTTAGAGTTAATCAAAGATAAACACGCAAACGAGGACATGTATAAATATAGCTTAAGCACCCTTCACGCTTGGATTCGCTCAATGGAATGCTTATTACACATTTCCTACAAATTAGACATAAAATCATGGCAAGTAAGGGGTGATATAGCAAAAAGGCAAGTTGATGACAGGAAGAAAAGAGTTCAAGAGGCTGTAAGAAGAGAAACGGGCTTACTTCTCGATGTTGTGAAACAAGGCAGTGGATCCACCAACAATGGCAACTGGGCAAGGAGATTTTTTGAAAACTACACTAAATCTGCTGAACTGACCGGAATAGATGCTATGCTTTTAAGAAAAATCTGTGTGATCTTGCAGTGTATTTCATCAGGAGAGAAGATCAACGTAACTAAATTCCGAGAGTTCTGCTTTGATACTGCTAAGCTTTACGTGGAGTTATACCCATGGTATTATATGCCTTCTTCACTTCATAAAATTTTAATGCATGGGCCAGACATAGTTCAGAACATGTCAATTGTGCCCATTGGTTTTCTATCCGAAGAGGCATCTGAGGCTAGAAATAAAGATTTTAGAAAATATAGAGAGGGGCATTCTCGAAAGCATAGCAGTATCTCATGCAATGAAGATATTATGCACAATCTTTTACTGTCTTCTGATCCACTTGTTACAAGTATCCGTCCAAAAGGAAATAAGTTTGTAAAAAAATCTTCTTTTAAGGAATTTTATGAGCTTACGGATTCTGAGAAAAGTGATATCGAATTTGTTAACATAAATGATTTAGCGGACATCGATTCTGAATTTGAATTAATTGATGATGATGATGATGACGAAGATAATTAAATGATGTTATTGTTTTAAAATGTGTAACTTAGTAAATTAGAGCTTACGTCTTAATTATTTATTGTACTTTTAATGAAACTAGGTAATTTATTATCAACTTACTTAAAAGTCATACTCTCATCAGTTCTTGTGAATATTTTTGTTAATATATATTTCTGTATATATATAATATATTTATAGACCTCTTAATAAGTCTGTCTGCGGTTTAAAGTAAATACAAATGGGGAAAAAACGTTTTTTTTTTTAAATTTTCATTTCCTTTTATCCCAGAAAGTGCACATTTGGCGCACTATGTGTCTTAGTATTAAATATAGCTCTTAGTAATAGCATTACGATATTAGAGACCGCTACTTGAAACAAGCCCGGAATCAGGAGGGAGAGAGCTCAATACACTCATTTTCATAGTAAAATTTCACATTTTCTCAAATTACTCCCGAAATATGGGAGTTATGAAGAAATTCATCACCACAATTTATGAAGGCATTAAGTAATCGAATAAGATGGCATCATTAGTTTGTCATAATTTTACTCTTATTTTTCGGACATGTCTACGTCCAACCGCTTCCATACATTCGTTCCACTGTGCGCCATTCCTAAAATAACAAAATGCGCGTTTGTAAATTCCGATCACGAATGGGTAACATTATTTACACCGAATCGTAAAAATCATTCAGAGAAGTACCTACTTTATTTTGAGACGGGAGCTTACTGCTGTAGCTTAGACCCGATAGACGATCTTGTAAGACTATGTTACATAATGTAGTTAGTATTTTGCTCACGAGCGTACTTATCGATCAGAAACGTGAACCATAGAGATATCATTAGTCCGAATGTACAGTTGCACGAAACACTTAGGCCGATCTCACAATCTAAAGGGCACTTCCTTTGATCTAAGCCACCGATGAGAACGGTAACCCATATCAAATCGAATATGATCTCTAATGAGATTAGCGCTACACTTTTTTGAACTAAAACGGGGCACACGTTTTTTACGAGTGCGTTTACGATCGGCGGCATAACTTAAAATTATCAAAGGCCATATTTCAAAAGCATAAAATAAGAAGAGCAATTAAAGCGCTCATAACCGGGCTAGTAAATGGCCGCATAGTATTACAAATATTTATGTAGGCGGCCGAACAAACAGTAGCGTTAAAAGCAAAGACATGGGTTAATCCAAGACAAACAGGGCTGAAAGAATTACACGAGAGAGACACAAACACCGTAAAGTCCTCTCTTTCCCGTAGGGTAAACTGGAGTGCGTGAAGTGAGGTAATCCTTCCTAGGTGTAGCTATGTAGACCTATTAAGGCCGAGTACCTGCATTCAAAATGTAAATGGCTTACTTCGAAATTCTCTAGGGGATTAAGCTGCAATCTGCATGCGTATGGTAATTTTATACACATTGTCAATGGGTCAAAATAAAAACCTTTATTTATAATGTGGAGTTTAATACTTTACCCTTACTACCACAAAACAGTGTTTATCAGGTGTTTATGCTAAGTATCTTTTAAACACGGCGTTTTATGTATGGATTGTGACGTAAGACTGACATTAGACACACGTTGAGCAAGTGTCTAAGTTTTTATAGTAAGACCCTACGTGTTCCGGCAAGCGTAAACATTTCGTTAGATCTAGGTTTACATAAAAGTACTTTGCTTTACAACACATTTTTCAGTACATTGAATGCATTAAAATTAAACAGAAAACATTTTCATTGAAATTACCCAAGAAAAAAAAAACACAAAACTTAATTGAACCCAAAAAAAGAAAAAAAAGAAGTGCGTAAGAAACGGCATTAAATAAAATGGAACAGGAAAATTCAAAATACTTTCTGTTGTCACTGCGCCTTAACAAACGACTATCCCGTGCGTCGCAAAGGTGGGCGTACATCAGACACTTAGGTACTCTAGTTTTGCCGCTAATTGTGACTCCACCTGTTTTAAGCTCCAGCTACTAGGAACAATCTTGTGTTAGCAAGTGCCTAGGGGAGGCATCAGTATGCAAGTCCTTATGAATCATTTATACTATGTATCCCTACATTGGCTTCTGTGCGTGTGAATGTGAACTTCCATTGAGCTTTGACGTGATTTGCAAAATGGTATCTGATCGATTCGATTTGAATTTGGAATGCCAATTACAGTGGTGCAAAGCACTCGTGATTATGTGAGGTGATAGGATAACAGACTAGAATTTTCAGTAGCTAATTAGATTCGCTTTGGCTACAGATGTGAATTTAAGGAATTTTTCTAGACGAGACTCGATATCTACGGACATTATTTACTTACGTACATCGAAAACAAAATAAATGTAAAAAAGGCCAAGTGCGTGTTGGACTACGCGCAATGAAGGGTTCCGTAGTTGGAATGAATTTGTCCCAAATACAAACTTAACATTGTAGTTGAAATACATGTTCTCTCATACATTCCAACTGCAAATTTAAGTGTGTACGCACATTATTGAGAGATCTACCATGTTATTTTAAGACCATAGACTTCTTATAGATTTTCCGGTATTCTATAAGTAAAGAGCCATACTATGTATCTTTTCCGAATTTTAGGTCCAGTAGTTTCGGAGATAAGTGGGGGGAATGGTCAATTTTCATCGAATTTCTTAAGTATCTTTAAAAGTATTTATTTTAAAATTATACAAAAAAAAATATATGTTTAAGATCCTCGCAACAAACCCTTCATTTGATATGTCACACGGTACTGTTATCAACGTTTGTGTTTGGATCAGAAATACATATGTGTACCAAATTTCAACTCGATCGATCTATTAGATTCGGAGCAAATTGGCTTTGACAGACAGACAGACACACAAGTGATCCTATAAGGGTTCCATTTTTCCTTTTAAGGTACAGAACCCTAAAAACAAGTACCAAAATGGCTTTTATGCTTCTTTCAACGCAGGCATAAATTTTTATGTAGTCTCAAGTTGCACGAAATTACGTACTCGTAACAGTCACATAAATGTCTCGAAACTTGAAACGTGCTTAAATATTCATACAATCCGAACTAACCGGTGGCGTACTAAACAATAAGTATTTATTACAGCTAACCGTGGGGACGTACAATACAAACATATATTTTCCGCATTTACCCAGTTACCATAGGCAGATCTAACAAGACGAGAAAGCGTCCCGTATACTCGGCAACTGGTTAACTTGCAGTCTCTTAATTTATAGCCAATTAAGTTAGTGTTAAGCTAAATAAACTGACATGAAGATAGCACAAGTAACCGTAATACAAAATACTCGCCCCCAGTCGCTTAGCACAACCAACAAGTTTGTGTAGGCCCACGTTTAATGCTAAATCGCTGTCGACAAACCAACATTTTAAATAGTCCGGTTTATCTACAACGAGCTTTGATATTGCGGCACTGATGACAAGAACACGACTATTTGATTTATAATATTAACCACTGAGCTAGAAAGTGCCCCTTGGTATTACTGCTATAAGGTCTTGTCTTTCATTATTACTTATTGAATTGGCTTCCAAATGAGGATTAATAAGGATTTATGGCCGCAGAAGCAGAATGAAACTTTCCATTGCTAAGTCGATTAAATATAGTTCATTTACTATTCATCTGTCGCGGTGCGCATTTGTTCTTCAATCTATTGAACGTTGTGATTATTTTGCGCTACGCAGGTTGCCATCAGGTAGGTATGAGTACGTTGCACCGAACTTTTTGAGCACCCCTTAAAATCATTTTACGTAAAAAGTTTAAATGACAAAGTTTTTAAAATGCCAAGTAAAAACTGAACTAAAGAAGCCAGATGCTACAGACAGTTGGAAACAACTGGCCGGAGTTGCTTTACAAAAAGTTAGCTTTAAAAACCCTCGCTATAAATCAATAGAAAGGAGTTCAGAGGAAGTGGAAGCGTAAGGCGGATATTTACGGTGATGGTATACTCGCTCTACTTGCAACGCGATAAATCTTTGGCCAGCACGCTTTGTAGCTTGACTTTATGGAAGTGCTAATCATTATTGTAATAGAACACGGTGCCCCACAAACCGTTGCCGAAGACAGGACGAGTGGGTCAACAATATCCGAGTGTTTTGTTTTCTTATCCACTTCAATTCCAGTTTAAAACGTTCTTTGAATTCAGTCCACTGCATTCTTTATTGTACGAGTACTTTCCTTAAAAACTGTTTTAGAAATTGGAGCGGTTTCTTTTTCCTTTGTCGCGAATCTGGAGCTACGTAATGGTCTGATACCAGCACAGCGAATAAAAGCAGACGTTCGGCGGTATCGTAACATTTATTCACAATATCATAATATTATTCTTTACGAGAAGAAAGAACCACCGAGACCTGTCCATTGTGTGCTCAGAATTACGTAAAGATACTAAAGAAAGGGTAAGAATTTTTTTATAAGATAAAATCGTCACGCTTCGATTGGTATCCAATTTACTTAGGAGAGTCCGCGGTCCGATGCTACCTGACTCTTTGTCGCGTGGTCACGCCAGCCGAGGCCCAGCCGTTTGTAAACGTAATAGCTTCTTATTTATGTTGGTACTTTCAAATTAAAATATTTGAGAGACGATATCGTGCTGGACAAAAACTACTATAAGATGAGTTTGATGAGAATAAATTGGATTGCGTCGGAGACAGGACGGTTGAACTTAATAGAAATGCAGGTGAGGCATGTAAGCGTACTAGAGCTAAATGTCAAATGAGTTGCGTCACGGACATATAACCTCGCTTACATAAAGCTCGGGTACATTAAGCTTGTACTCATACAGGTATAAGCTTGCTAAGGCTAGTCATTAAGTAGAAGATCTTAACCATAACTCACGTAATTCCCAGCTTTAGGCCATTTTGCTAATTAACTTACGTAACAATTTTTTTGCTTCTTTGTTGTTAAAGAAATTGAAGATAACAGTGTTACGTAATAATGGGTAAAGTGTTTTAAAAATTTTGCTCATCAAAACAATTTTCGTTTTTTTAAAGAAATCTCTGTCAACACGCTAGCTCTAGCTAACAAATTCAAAAATCTTATGATTGTGTATGATGTATTTGATATAATATGATTCCTTAAAATTCGTATCATTTATAATTTGACTTTTGAAACCCTATTCAGTAAATAATGTTTTTGTAACAAATTGAGATTCACATTCTTTTTTCTAAAGCGAATAAAAACAACTCGAGGTCCGAACACTCCTTACAAAATCGCAATAATAACTGCGCATATAATTAGCGAAACAATACAATGCCTTTCCAAAGAATTTTCATAAATATCGGACAAAAGCTTTTGAGAGAATTTCCTTGAGAACATTAGGGGAAACAAAGGAGAAAAAAAGATAAGCTACTTACAGAGTCTGACTAGCCACTTAGAGTATGAACGGTACTTAAATCAGCAAAAACAAAAGCCGACTAAGTAAATGCTTTTGCCTAGTGCCAGCACTCTGTTACTTTGTACTTATGTATCCTATGCTTGTCTATATCTAGACTAACTTTATCTTAGTCTATACGAACTGGGTTTAGGTGTAGGAGGATTTCGGGTAGACGGCGCGTTGTGTTCCACGCGCGCCTCAAAGACATGTCAGCAGAATTGACGGGAGTCCACTAAGGCCGATGCCTGCCGGGGGTGCGAAGAAAAGAAAGGGAGATCGTGGCCCCCGGCAACAGGGCAACCGAAGGCACACGGGTGGGTTTTAGTCAGTAAGAGTCTGATACGCCCTTCCGCTCCGCAGAGCGGGAGAATTTATTTGATAATTTCCCACCCAAAGAAAAATAAGGTGTAGGAGGATTTTCTGTTAGATCTGTTTTAGAAAATATACACTATTTGCCCTTTTGATTAACTAAAGCTTACTTAATACTATTGCAGCAAATAAATGGATGTATTTTCAGTACTTGCGACTGCTAATATAACGATGTAATCAATCAGCCCATTGCTGGACAAAGGTCTCTCCTAAGTTGCGCCACAAGCCACAACAACTGGCACTCCGCCTTTAGCATTACCTGTCTTCATCAAGTCATTGGGTCATATAACTCTTATGTAATTGTGTACCTACGGTGTTAATTTTACATGAGTACTCTAGCCAGAGATAAGTATCATTTTGTCAGTTAATTTATAACCACTATTAATTATACCATCACAATTACTCTACCACTTGAAACTGGACTTAAAACTTTAAACGATGGGCATATGTTTCAAAAACTGTATACAGTCTTTCCTGTGGACAATAACGTTACTGTTTCGAACACATGACTGTCACATTAAGAGTCACCGTTAAATGTCAGAAATAAAAATAAGTGAAACTTCTAATACAAAACATAAAAAGGCTTTATTGTTAAACTTGTACTCTAATCGTGTACTTAAGACTTTAAAAGTTAAAATGAACAGCAGTAAGTTCCGTTATATGTCATGTTTTTTTTTCTAAATATGTTTCCTGTTTCCTGATAACGACGCATTCTAATTACTGTCTGGTGTTAAAATTAAACAGATGAGGGCTCTTTAGAGACACTTAGTAAAATAGATTGGCTAAAAAAGAAAGAATTCAAATAAACTACAAAAAGTCTTGATATTTAAGTCATTTGAGTGGACTGTGATTGTATTACAGGCTACTAGGACCAGACACAGGTTCTACTATATTATCAATTTTATTTGGTCAACAATGTTTGTTGACCAAATAAAATTGATAATATGGTAATGATGCTTCTTTCTATAGATTCACCAGCTACGTTTTCTTTCCAAGAAAAAAAGTGGTGGCACTCCGAGAGTGCCGACAGAAGTGAAAACTTGAACATGATCGCTTTGGTGGAAGAAAAATAAGTATAGAACATTGGTCCGTAACCTTATCTAAATAAAGAGCACAATCGCGTTTACAAATTTTTTAAAGTAAAAATACTTGCATAGAACATTGATCCGTAACGTAATATAAATGAAAAGTACAATCGCGTTTACAAAAATGAGGTGTCGTCATGGTGTCACGAAATCAATGGTTCAGTCCCATCTCAAAAATGCCCTACGCGCTTAATAAAGAAGTTGTCATTACAAAAAGTTTTTTCTACGTCATTATCGATTGAAACAAAAACTTAATCTTTAAACAAGAATAAGGAAGGCACTACTAGTATTTTGAGCTTTTATCGACATTTTTTCTAAGTAAAAAACCGACATAAAATACATGAGTTGCTTACCATCCCAAACAGGTTGTAAAAGCGGCCCGAGGGTAAGGGTGCTGTTGCAAGTAAATGGGTGGTAACTTGGCAACGCGCCATAACCCAGTTATATAAATTTTCATCTACCGTATTTGTCTTAAATGTGGTACGCAACTACATTTTGACAATGTCGTTGTTTAGACTGTAATTAGTATAATCTTTCAATGTGTTTTTATCCAATTTAGATTTACATTATTTTGGGGACACCCAAGAAGAAAGTTACTTATACAATTATTTCAATTTAAAATTAAAACGGTCAGCTGCTAACAGTAACTTGAAAAATATCTACCCCATCATTACAAACCGGTAAAACGAATAGTAGCGAAACTCAAATTATATATCATTTAACAAGTGAACGTAAAGCAAAGACAGTCCATTTAAGGCACAGATACAAAATCGTTTAATTTTATCTGCCTACTTAAGGCCAAGATAAAGATAAGTGAACACATCGCTGCCCGCAATTTATTATCCTTTACTAAACCAACATAATCTTAAACCCTTGCAATTTTGTTCTGCGTTATATTTGTGGTTAAAACACTTTCAATATTATCTTCGAATAAACGTCAAAATGGCTATAAAATAGGTCTCATAAATTATAGTCTAATAAATCTGTATAGCGCCTCGATGCCGTATCGAGTCAGAATATTCAGTGCGATATGGAAGTAAAGCCAGCTTTCTTAGATAAGTCGAGCTCAGTGCAACGCCGGTTCAGCTTGACAAATGGTGCTGTGACGTCAGAGTGCGTCTCGAGCTACGGGAGACAGCGATATTGAACGCTTTGATACGAATTTTGGATTGGATTTACAGAATTTGTGATTTAGATTGAAATAGCATTATGAGATACAAAAGGAATTCTATATTTTTTAGTGTAGATATCGATTGCCCGAGTCCAAACGTGGCTCGTTTGATTGACTACCCATAAAAGGATGATCAAAACAAAGGATGCCAGGTTAATAAATAATTATAAAAATACGGTCTGCAGACTAAAAAGTTTAGTTAAACAAATTCAACCACAGAATCCACTGATTAGCATCTTAAAAATGCCCAAACACACCATAAACGCGATCAAATCCAGAATGAAGCCATTATGAACATTTAGCAACGTTCCATACAGATCGTAAACTTAAATCATGTATCGTGTTTGAATTTTAATAGAGCATTTTAATATAGTTCACAAACGGCAATAAAAAATCACATAAACAGTTAACGATTGACCCACTAGGAGGTCCAGAGTCTGCCACGCCGATAGTAAAAACTGACCAGTGTAGGATGACCTTTCGGAACTACATTGTCTGGAATACAATATCTTTTGGTTATGGAAGATCATGGTAAAATGGTTGCAGTAAGGCGCTCGATGTATCAGATGCAGATGGGACTGGAGATAACGTCTATCATGCCGTATGAAATATCGAGGAATTAATTATTAACAGGCGTAATGCGATTAGCTATCGTGCATTCTCGCGGTAGCCATTGTAATCTGACTACTGAGAAGAGATTATGAGAAAATTCTACATGGGGAAATGTTTTGACATTATTTGCGCATCGGGGATTATTGTTATGCAAACCGTTTTAATAAACAGGCTTTTAGTGATTTTAATGGATAACCTGGCACGTCATATAATCTGTATGTCGTAAAATATGGTATTCTGGTAATGTTTGTTTATGTTGTGTAGGTACGCTAAGCACATGAGAAAATATAATTTATCACCATAAAAGCAAGGTTAATACGATTTTTATTTAAATCATTTTAGACCAGGAAATTATGCTGCTGTACAGTCACGAGCACATACAATATATGCATAAGGGGATATGTATACAGTTATCAACTTTTCAGCGTTATTTTCTCCTACTGTATTGATTATAATTGTATGTTGTTAGGAATATAGTATTTTGGAACCCACAGTCCCACACTACAAAGGTCTTATGTCAAGTTGCAATCGTTATTCCACGAGTAAATCATTTTGAATTTTGCTAAGTGTATGCATATTTTTGCTCGTGACTGTACCTATGATAGCAAAGCTAAGAAATATTGTCCCAAATTGACCCAGTAAAGATTCGCTCATCCTCTTTTGTAAACGATACATGAGTCGATTTACCCACAACGTCTTCTAAAACGTTGTGACTACCAAAGTTTAGATGGTATCCGACTGTCCGGATATTCGGTCTACCGCGCGTAATTTCGCGAACCTCTTTTATCCGTCAACAATGGTCGTTCCCCAAAAAGATACAAAAACCGTATCAGTAACCGCTATTCATTGAAATTTTTCCATCAATTACGTTATTTATCTGGATATTTGTACGTAGTGTGAAAGCCAATTAGAAAGGAAGTGCATCGGTCGCTTGTTTGCGAACAATAGCTTTGGCGGCCACTGGACACGTTCCATTACATGCCCACAATAGACAAATTATAAACAGTCTACTTGCTTCCATACAGGACACATCACTTCCTCTACCTATTGTGAGTTTTCAATACAATAACTTATATTGGAATGACGCTAGAACGTGTCTTTTGCCAACTTTCAATGGCCACGATTTATTTTGTGAGCCCGATTGTGTTGCGACCTATACGTACGATTTCCGCTCTATAAAAGGTTCGGATGTACAAGGAATACGTCGAATACCTCTACTACAAAGAGGTTTTATTTCTGACTTGTGTCAGTTACGTATAATTGATGCCCATTCATGAATGTGGTTACTTACAATAAATTTTGTGATCAATGGTAAGCAAGTCGCTTGTTAATTACCTGTAACAAGAATACAATATTTGTTAGATATTAGTAGCAAATTATGGCGGATGTGAAATACACGTGCTAACATTTATTAATAACAGTTCTCTTTGTTATAAGTTGCTCATGAGTGACAGTGAATGACTAGGTATACATGAATAAATGATAATAATACTTGTATTCAGTTGCATCCGGTTATACTGGAAGCCGATCCCAACATAGTTGGGAAAAGGCTAGGCAGATAATGATGAGTGACCATAATCATCCAAGATCTTTCAGAAGGCCTACATTCTGCAGTTGACATCTGAGGGCTTTTACGCATGTATCTTAAATTTCCTAAATCCAGCCTCCGCACTCTAGTGGGAATATTCTAAGGTAAAGGGTAAGCATAAAAGGATACGAAGGGTCGAGATACTTTTTCAAACCCTTTGTTCCCTGAATTACACTTAAAGTAAGGGAAGCTTTGCTCGAAACTTGCTTGCATCAAAAATAACTATTAGTTTTAAGAATCAGTTGAAATTCAAAATGTCCATAGTGTATCGTTAAGTGCATATTCTAAAAAACTTCTAGAATCTAGGCTATTAACAAAAAATAAGTAACCTATGACGTAACTCCTTCATGTAGGTCGTACAAAAACTGGAGCTGTCATACATATTGCTATCCATTTAGAAGATTGAACTCTGACAGATGGATCAGATCCAATAGATAATACATTTATATTGGAACTGATTTCTTCGTGATTGATGCATTCCGGTCCATCAGAATTTGAAGAAAAGGAATCAAATAAGATATATCTCTTAATGCAAAGATCTTGTCATATACCGTTAATAATAGAACTTAAATCTTAAACTCAATAAACTTCAATGTATGCCGATTTATATCAATTATGTGAGCCTGATTTAGTCTTAGATTAAATTAAGTTATATCTTATTCAGCTGCCGTATTAAAGTTCACCCTGCCTAAGGCAAAAGGCATAGTAATAAATATACTATTCTAATATATTATCCTGACTATCTGTTTGTTTGTAGCTCAATTGCATGTTAGCGAGTTGAAATGTGGCTACCTGACGATAGAATAGACAAATCTTTTTCTTTATAGTACTTTAGGTGTCCTAAAATTCAACTCTTGGGTGGTAAACATCATCTTTTCTACTACTCTAGTAAAACTACCATCATTATCCACCATGAACGGAAATGTGATGGCAGTATCTATATATGCAATGCTGTTCATGAAACGGTTTATGGCTACGCTCATGACCAGCCATGAATGCTTTTATGGTGATGAAGCAAAAGATAAGAGGGTTGGATTCATTGGATGTAATGCTAATGGATTAATAATCAACGATGATAAAACGCCTGCTTGTTTTATTCATCCCAAAACATTACTGTAGAAGTGGTTATAGTTTACCAATATGAATGATATTATGTTCTATGTGTAAAGTTCAAACAACACTTGCACTGGTATTATTGAAGCCACATGTAAAGGAACACATCTTGTTTAAATAGTGCACTAGCGGTAAGCGGTTGTGAGCACATCCGTTGTGGGCATTAGCTAACACGTACTTACTTGGGGTACTATATTCTTTTCTACTATGTTCGATTTTTTTCTCTTTTTCTCTTGATCATGGAATATTTATATAAGCTGTGATAAATAGTTTTCGTCTACTTAGGAACTTAAATTTTTCGCCTCCAAAAATACATTGCCTAATTTATCAGCTGTCCAAAAATGAAAGCGCAATATCATAGAGCTATTTGATTCCTTTCAAATATATCGACCCTTCTTTATATTACTAGCATGGTTATTCTACCACCGCAAAAAAAACGATCTATTGAGGAGGCCTTTGCATACATCCCGCACGCATACCCAAACATAAAGAAGAACCGGCCAGATGTATCGCAAAGAGACGTTAGAAAAGAAACAATCATAAAAAAAAACAATTTATATTCAGCCATTTTAAAATCGTAAGCGTATTATTAAAGTTCACTTTGCGTTGGGGACACTTAATCAATATGTTCGCAACTCTGCTACTTAGGAAGTGGATACAAATATACAAGTTGGTCTGAGACAGCTTATGCTTAGTAGGTACAACTATTAGTACTCATTTACAGCATGAACTGGGCTTGTACAGGTCAATGCACTGATTCTACCGTTATCTTAGGTCCCATTCTAACACTGGTTATAGGATTAGAATTATTGAATAAGATATGAAGTATTGTCAGGAGTTACTAGATCCTTTGTAACGGTAAATTGCAATTTGCTTTGTATGTTCGTCTGTTCTGTGGAGATTCGTCTTTCACGGGTTCACTTCTTTGTCAGATTATTTACCATCAACTTTTCTTTTAACTCGATTAAATTGATCGTCTTTTATTCCAAAAGATTCAATTTTGGCTGTCAAAGCAATTCTATCTCAAAATTTATTTTGTCAATTTTACACGCTTTCAATTATAATATGATAAAGGTTTTGTTTTGATATTATTTAGTTTAAAAATAGTAAATATACTACCTATTCGAATAAAGAGGTACGCAAAGATATATCAAAAGTATCTTGTAGGCATCCCCACTCAGTAGGATGCATCGAAGTCTTCACAGAAACCGCAGGCGGGGTCCCAACCCAAGATTTTGGGGGGGTCACCATGCCGAGGAATATTTTTAGGGACGTACATCTTGTTGGTCTAGTGGTCGCAAGCGCTACTGCCGGGTAAAGTGTTATTGGTTTTTTCCATCAAGAATTATATGTGCATATGTCTCCATGGGGTTGGCAACTGCCAAAATGGCGCTAGCATAGCTTCAACCAAAATAGAAGAATTTTTTAAGGAATATTTCTTCAATTCAGCTTTTAACTCACTTATTCGCCATGTCGAAAACATGTTTTTTCACAACAGATCTTTCAATATTATAAAAATAACGCAATCTCAACAAGGGAACACAACACAAACTTGACAGGTGAAACCTATGCTAGCGCCATATATCTAAATTTTCACCAGCCGAAGTCGCAGCACTTTTGTTAGATAGTAGGTATTACAACAGTAGATTATGAGAAAGCTAGCTTGACAATTTAAACACCCAGCCTTGGATAGGTTACATTTTGTTAGATATTTTAATTCTAAGAACTATTCAAACTGAATGCACAACGCAAGAGCGAGCAAAGCGAGCTCAAAAATTTTGCTCACACTGGGATAGGTTAGATTTTCTTTTGATCATTCCAAAACAACTAGTAATTCGTGTCTTTGTAGATTTATGAAGAAAAGAATTAAGAGAATGTAGAAGGCAAGAGCGAGCGAAGCGAGCGTGAAAATTTTAGCACTCCACCCTGAAAAGCTTCTGTTTTCTTTTGGCCATTATACAGAAATAAAATTTACTGTTATGAAGAAAAGTTCAACAGTTTTAGAGTAAGTAATTTAGGTTTCCTTAGACTTTCAAAGCTTACGTACGAGCGGGGTGCCCAAATTTCCGAGTTTGCGTTGCTCGCTCTTGCATGCCAAGCCAAGACACTCTATTTTTATAATTGAACGATTTTTGGTGGGAAAAATGGGTCCGCGTTACCGTTGCGCTTGTTGTTGCTCGGGAGTGCCGATATAAGTGAAAACCAGAATAATATTAATAATATTAATTTACAAATGATGAAGTTTTAATTTTTGATCTTACAATTAATTGGATAATTTAAAAAAAAAAACACAGTTATTTCATAGTTTAAAATTTTCACTTCTGTCGGCAGTTTCCACTGCCTATTTTCTTAATGTTTTTAGATAATATGCCCATCTTAACTGTAGGTACTTGAGCCACGGTAACCCGTGGCTGTAGTACAGTTTTACAAGTAGTAATACAAGTAAATCATTCAGGCTCCCGACAGCGTGAAAGATTTTGGGGAGGTCACAACCCCCAGGACCCAACCCTCGGACCGCGTCTGAGAAACCGAGACAGAATCAATCAAATCTGAACCAAACATTTTCGAAACCGAAAAGAGGCATAATTATCCCTATAAATATTTTGAGAAGATACAGTTAAACAAATCTCCTCTAATTACAATTATCTTAACTATAAAGCACATCGCTTTGTTAAAATGATTGATGGTTCTAATAATACATATCTAATGGCTGCGATACACCTACTGAACAAATATTTAGCTGCAAGAAAATTTGACAGCAATGATGTATGGACTTGCTACTTATTGCTGTAGCTCTGTATTTGTTACACTTGTTTGTTTTTTTACAGTAAAAAGAACAATTATAAAAAAAGGAATGTCTTCCTTGTTGTGATTCAAAATAAAAGAAGATAAAATGAATGTGTTTAAACATTTATAGTTTTGAATTCATCGTCATCGGCGCATAGAACTTCTATAAAGTCCAAGTATGTCAAGTAAAAACACCTGATATTTTCCAATACTGAATAAAGATAGATGGATAAAAGATAAAATACTCTTTATGATGTACGCCATAAAAATTACAGATATAGATAGGCAGGCTGAACAAACAGTTTGCTTATCTATCTAGGTTAAAAATACCATATTTTTTTAATAAAAATAAGTGGTCAATTGTCCACCCAACCACACAAGTCCTAATGAAAAGATTAATCACTAAATAAACTATTTCAGACGCACAGTAACGTCTGTTTTTTGTCCACAAAATGTAACAATGGTCCAGTGATCAGAGCAGTTGCTTGATCTTTTGTATGTGATCATACTGATCATTTATCATTAGTTGAACTCTATCATTTGGTAGTCTATGTGCCTATTGATTAACATTTGAGCAACTGATTATTGTGCTTGCGCATACTAACATACTTTCTGTTAGTTCTGTCTGCCATGATATAATATGTTTTAATATTTGTGCCTTTTTGGTACCTACTACCTTTATTAAATGTATAAAATGTTTTTATTTTTCATTTTTATAATAATTCAAAAGTAGACAGATAAATAAACAAGTATATCTAAACAGAGAACACAACTAAACCCGAACTTGTATATAATTTACTTGTATCAGTTACCCTTATTGTGGAGTAGTTCGAAAACACCAACATACCTTCGAAAGGGCGCCCAAAGTTCAACTAAGTAAAGGATCTAATTTTCATGAGACATCGAACCGTAATGTAACCACTAAGGAGATTAGGCACTTGTTACTTCGGCCTCCCTTGGACAGATTCCCTTAATAATGTGTCGGGTAAAGGGTCTTTGAATAGGAATTAGTGGTCATCAGAGCTTTCAGGTTGAACAATATTCGAATACCTTTGCTAGTGAACACTTTGCTGCGTCTCCAGGGTTTTATTTTATTGCTAACATACCGGTTGAAACTACAGAGTCTTCGGTTAATTTGAAGAAAATTAATCTTGGAAAATTTTATGGAAGTTTTCGCTAAGTTAAGCAATAATTACTTTACGACTCACGTTCGTAAACAATTGCCCATCTATCAAGCTTGCAGTACACCATCAAAGTATGTGTAAGTTTTTCGGCTATCACGGCGCGTGTCCAAGCGCGCGCCACCTGCGCATGATCATGAATATGAGCGGATTGTATGACAATTATAAGAACCTGCTATTGAACCACCGCCATATTAATATCGAGTCAATGACTCTCTGATTATCCATCTTACAACGTTGCAGCTTTGCAAGCCATATTATGCAAATTATATACGTAAACAAGAAACACGCAGATCAAATACCCCTTTACCCGTTTAATTAAAATAAAACCTTTTAAATAATTTATGCAATCCAACGTTGCGTAAAGACTCCACGGCGCAACAATAAGAATACTTCATTCCAAACTTGACGTCACATAAAGTCGTGGGCGAGGAAGACAGCGCGAATAAAAACAAAATCTTTTTTTAATTTGAAGCGAAGAGACAATGAGCAAACACAGCTGGCGGAATGCAAAACGATACTGAATAAAGGGAGAAATCCACGAGTTGTGACATTAGCCGAAGCAATCCTCAGTAGCACCGAACAGTCGAATAAATTATGTGGAAACAAAGTGCCGGGGATAAAAGAATTGTCACGTCACGTGCGATAAACGAAAGCGACAGCGGGAAGAAAGACTTGGGTGTCCGCGGTGAGGGCTACGACGAGCGGCGGAAAAGCTTTTTATTCAGTGTGTACTGTGCAGATAATACGAACAGGACAACGGACGTCTGACGCAGCCCGATAGCCTCCCCCGATACTCCTTACGACATCAGATAAGCCAAGAAGCGTCCTCGGGCAACGGAGAAAGGAAACGCGACTACTCGAGATGTATTATTGTTGTGACTATTGCCAACCATAAAGCGTGGCCGCAGATCCTTAATTAACAAGCAACGGAACTGTATCGAGCTTTGCGTCCACAGCTATAAAACTCTGTACGAATGACTCACTTAGGGAGTACGCTTCCATGCTTTCCAATAAATATGTCCGATTAACACGATTCATGGCCAAAAACAGCGATATTTAGGAGTCAATTAAGAATAAACACGTTGGAACGCCCGGCGTGTCTCGCGTAAAACGTAACTAATAGCCGTTTAGACAGCAACACTGAACAGCAGGAAGCCATGTTGAGAAAACCTGTGGTACTTGCACCGCGGGCGCTGCCGACCACGGCCGTGTTTACGACACTTCTCCTGTTCTTATTGATTGAATTCGCCACAAATTAAAAAGTTTAATGCCCCACTCTGTAAAGTTTCGCTGGAGGTTTTTTGCGTTCGTTAATAAACTTTACAATACCGTCGCCTTCGGTGTTTCCAAAGCACGTAAATTTAAGTTAAGGGCTCTCGGGTACTATGCCGTAGCTAAACGTTTTACAAAAATAATCGTATAGTTCATACTTTATGGCTTAACCAAGTGGCACCTAAAAAGGAAACTAAGTTTAACAGAGAAAGATAAAATTAAAGATAAAAAGACCCAAACAGAGGATTCAGTTCTCAAAATCGTAACTAACCAAGCAAAACACAAAGATCAAATTAATCTTGAAATGAAAATACAGTATTCCTTATAAAAAGACAATAGCATCTATTGTGTAAGGTGATACCATTTTACGACTTAAGAAGCCATACGAAGCAGACTGAAGGAGTATTGAGGTGTCATTTCTTAAAGCGCAAACGATACGTTAAATCGGTTTTAAAGACGGACGAATTCACAATAATATTAAGAAATGATTGATAAACCGCAAGTGTAGCGGTTAATAAAACATGGAACGTGAAAGTTTACAGAATGTATACCATTCATCTCGTAAATATTCAAAAAGACGCGTCAAGTCGTCAAGTCGGGGGTCCCCTTCAAAGTACGTCCCGAACACGTCAATTTGTTTACGAATTACGCATAAATTCGTCCCCGGAGACAAGACATCTCGTGCGGCGATCGCTGTTGCGACATTTCAATAAAATTTACGATTGTGACTTAAATGGCGTGTCCGATGAACAAAAAATGTCCCGACATGTTCCTCTTTTATTTTAGACGCTTGGTTCGTTAAAATATCTTGGCCGTGATAATAAAACTGTCCGTGTACTGTACCACTAATAAATACACCATTGAAATCGATATTATTTGGGATAAAATAGCTAATTCGATTCTGAATCGATGAGTTTATAGACACTTTAGAGATTTTATTAGCTCGTTACGTTTCTTCTCCAAGAACATAATTTTCACATATTTTCGTTAATATTCATGGAATAATAAATTCGCTTTTATTTTGATATATTTGCATTCAGATACACAGATTTGGGAATAATTTAAAGTACAGAGCTTTCAAAAACAGTAAATATCAAATCAATTTATAATTGTTCTAGAAATGATTCAATAAAAATTGGTGAAATCTCAAAAACGCACTGCCATCAACTAGAAAAACCAATCAAAATCCTAATAATATCCAATTCAATTTTGAAATCTGCTTTAATTTCAGACTGAGCAAAAATACAATGCACTACGTTTTTTTGACAGAAGAGGATTGTTATTAGCTGAAAACAAAATAATACATCTTGGATGGTATATCAACAATGCTGCTGACATGAAAAAAAAAATTGAAAATACTATTTCAAAGTTACAATTCTTCAGTGTCGAAACGCGTCAACTTCCAGATGCTAATACGACAATAGTTGGAGAGGAAGAAAAAGAACAATATTATTTTAAGATTCTAAAATAAGTGTGTTACGTGCTTCAGCCAAATACACGGAACATTGATGGGTGCTATTGGGCATGACAGGCAAGTCTAAGACGAATGGCTTTGAACAGTAACCCCCGGTATTTTAGTCTACTCGACGTTCCATTCGGTCGTATGGAACGTGTTTACTCAGATGAGTCGGAAATTTAAAATTAGGAGGTGATTTAGTGGATCTACATGGGAAGAATTTGGGTATGGGTTTTCTTTGAAGAGTTGCTGAAATGTTTCGTACCTGTTGTAAATTTGCAAGAGTTGTAGAAATAGATAATGATGATAATACATAACTTAACACACAATACAAATACTGCGGATGTTTGATAATATCTACATTTTTATAGGTATATTTTTGTGGACCAGGATTTTCTACTCTACAATGAATCATTTATATTTAGCCTAACTGCACACAGACAAATAGATGGAGGAACTGACTACATATTTGGAGCGGACTCAATTCTATGGTCCTTTCCTGTTCATTCACATGAATAGATTTAATTTCCACTCACAACCATCTGTCCAAATTGAAGCAACCCATTTTGTATGACAAACTTTAATCTATTATATAATTATTCATGCCAGTTTAAAACGCTACCTCACGCGTTTTATGCATAAACGAATTTATTTAAATGCGTTATTTCTCTATCAAATATGAATACACACAAAATATTAGATTTAATAAAAATAAATTTCAGTTATACCTATATTATTGAATGTTAATTTTCTAAAACAAACATTTAATATAAAAAATCTCAATCTGAATTCGTTACCAAACACAAATACGGTCGCCGCGGGTTGTACTTTTTAAAAGCTAAGGCGTTTAAAACTCTCAACGTTTTACATAAAAAACGCTATAAAGAGGCATATTTCATTATTTTTTTAGCTCTAAAACAACGGGGTGCCTCGTGTTTTTTCTATGAAGAATACCAACTGCGACGCAGCCCACGCGAGCCCCCAATGATCGTTTCACACTTTAAGTGGCAGTGCAGTAGTGATATGCTCCAACTATTTTTAAAACCACTAGAGGACGCGGGACGTAGGAACTTTGTACGTGGGATGTATGCAACCACCCTGCTATTTCTGCGAACTATAGGTACATATTCTTTCAATTCTAAAACTTTTTTAACGACTTGCCGAACAACAAACGACCATATTTTACTTTATGCAAATATTTTCTTATTCAACCTTTATTAGACAGTAAAATTAATTAGGGACTCAGAAAATAAATGTCTTTCAGAGTAATAAAAACGACACTAAAATTAATAACTGGTCTTGGCAAAGATTTTTTACCTTTTCCTATACATATAAACTACGGTTCTTACAGGTAAAAAATAAGCCATAATATAGTACAATCTCTTACATCTGTGACATACTCTGGGCTTGTATCGACACCTCTAGGAATTTTGATCGTCGAATTATAGATTTGATCTCTAGATAAAAGACGGTCCCCCATCAATTTCGTACAAAATATTTGGTAAGATTCGAAGATTCGTTTTATGGGTTTTAAAAGATTAATGCGGAGATAAAGAGATTTGGGGCGGTTCTGACGGACCGGAATTTTCGGAACACCATAAATTCTGGCACCTTTACTTTTGAGGGAAACAAATGGATCGGAATTATCCCCACTTACTTTTTTGTGTAAACGATTTAAGTCTTTAAAGTTTAAACGATTTAATTAGGGTAGGAATAATGACTCCCCCTCTTTAATTCCTTCCCCACCCTACGGAAATCATTTTTGCTTGCGCGTACGCAGAGGCTCCGCCCATCGCAGACATCCTACTGTTCTTTGTTTAATAACGAATTTCTTGGAGCATGAAGCTTTTATGTTTTTATTTATCATACTAAATGACGTAATTTTATATCCAAATTAGATATTACAGTCCCTTTTTTAAATAATTATTGTAATGTATTGTTTATAATTTGTATTCAGGTATCATTTTTATTTAAAACATTACAGAGGATGAAAGAAGAAAACTTTACATTAGGTTATCAGTGTAATACGGAAGGTTTCAAGTTTCCGCTGAAATAGGGCACGTGGTGGTCACTTTTCCCAACTAATAGCAAAATATTTTGAGTGAAAATTTTAGTTTTGAAACTTGCACAAATACCCGTAGGAAAGTGATTAGTTGATCGGACGTCGGAGTCTCGGAATGAAATTTACGAGCATTAAAACTATCTCCATTTCATCGCAGCCTGTAGGGCTTAGTCTACGCCTTTAGTGAGGGCAGCTGCTTTTAATCGAATCCCAATCAACTATGGAACGTTGTAAAATAGTTTACTAAAACATTAAATATGTAATCAAAACTGCCGCTCTGCCTCACTACACCATTAAAACTGATTAAATGTTTCATAATTTTTAATCTTCATATCGCTGTTGTAATGTTTATCTTACTTTTTGTTTATGAGCGATCGTTATTTGTAACCAAAGGGGATTTTAAAAACGTAAAAAGAAGCCATGATTATGAAATACTAGCTGCGCTCCGCGGTTTCATTCGCATGAGTCTCGATCCCGTGGAAATATCGGGACAGAAAGTATTTTATGCCCTAACCTAAGTCATGGTCTACTCATGCGCCAAATTTCATCAAAATCTCTTCAGCCGTTTTAGCCGTGAAAGCGTATCAAGCAAACTCACTTTCACATTTATATATATTAATTTATATATTTATATTATATATATTTAGTATGTGTTCAAACAAAACGAAGTATTTGACAGCTTAAGTCCCTTTGTACTAAAACGCCCCATTAAACGATAAGCAAATAGAACTCATTAGATAGCACGCGTAGGTAGATTGATTGTATACAGAGATAAATGGGAAAGGATCATTAATTTCTTATTTACTGAGCTAAACAACGTGTGTGTCGTTTGTGGAAGAAAACGGTTAACGTCAAAAATTGGACGGGGACACAATGGTGGAGCCAGGATTAAAAGCGAAGCGGTGTAGCAGTAGCGGACGCATCATTTATCAGAACAAGTCGAGGCGGCCGCGCCGTGCTTTAACAGCGGTGGATACACCAACAAATAATATAGAACCAAATTACCCAACCTGGCTCAAATTTAAAATGTCCGGTATTCCCAATAAATTAGACTTGTTTTTGGTTATCAAGAGGTCACAGACCATTTGTCATTAACTATCTGGAATTTCCAATTTGATAAACATTTACAATATTCACACGCGTCGGCAAAATATCAAAGGTAATTTTACGATCGTTTGCTTCAGTACGATTTATTGCAGATTCATTATCTTCGATCCAATAATCGTTGTACAAATTAATTTCAGCGTTTTGTTGTTTTATGAAAATTCTGTCGTTGACACGGGCTTTGATAAGGCTCTTAATTAATTATCAAGAGAATTAGTATCGAGTAAACTATCAAGAAAGTCCACAAGGCAGTATCAATCAGTGTTTGCGTTAGAATCCAGTTGGAGTCCACGTTTTACTTAGTTTAGTCCGAAGCGTGCTTTATCGCCGTATCGCGTGACAGCAGACTCTCCGTCAACTTTAGGACTAACGGAACTTCATGTAATTTCTAGTAACGACGTGTTTCTTTTATTGTCACATGGCACCGGAATATTAAAATATTTACTTATGTGCAGCCAATAAGCAATCATAGTGCCAAAATTATAGCCATAACATGCCTTTGTCTCTACAAAGAGA
Organism: Omphaloscelis lunosa; assembly: GCA_916610215.1. Taxonomy (NCBI): domain Eukaryota; kingdom Metazoa; phylum Arthropoda; class Insecta; order Lepidoptera; family Noctuidae; genus Omphaloscelis; species Omphaloscelis lunosa. Next base: position 12,178,367 of record OU744258.1, read on the forward strand.
TATCATTATGGGATACTAAAAGAACACGTACAATATTTTATGGTTCCACAAACGCCATATCAGAGTTTATGTTAGAGAAAACAGATTTATAATTTTAAGTTTTTTTTATATGTTTGTATTGAATATTTTATGTTCATTTCCGTGAAATCTCTTTTGCTCGGCGTCGCGCGAGAGGACGACGACGAAGGTCCACACGATACGTATCAAAGTCACATGAAACCTATAACTTCACACTAAAGCCGATTGTAACATCAGCTTATTGCCACCAAACGAATAAATTCCTTCACCTTCCTTATCTTGAATCTTTAAGAGAAACCCGAAACCGTAAACATGCACGTTGAGCATACAGTGTTAACTATTCATTCGGTGTCTCTAGGGAATATATTGAACAAAAGACGGGCTCAGCATCCGACTACACTATTTCTCACTACATCGGTGCGATGTAATCAGGAGTGCGATTCACTAAGGCAAAACATCTTTACAACCAAGAAATCATCGTTGAAACATCTGAGGAAAACTTATCGGTATTCTTTAGTTAAAACTGCGCGGTCGTAGCGCTACAACGATGTCGACGGCGCGACATAGAACTAAAATATGGTTCCGAATGTATGAAAAACGGTATTCAGAAACACAAATCATCCTCGCCTTCAACGACAACGGCGCCTTCGCCTTCGATTTTAACTGTCAAAGCGTAAAGCTTGTAAATTGTAGATGTTTCCTTGGTTGTAGACAATTAAAATGTGAGTAAAACAAGTTATTTTTAAAATTATAAATGCTTAGTATTGTTTTGTTTACCGTACTTTAATTCCTGAAACGTTTATGCCTATTTTTAATGTTTTAGATGGCAGTTCGTCTTTCCTGTATGATGTTTTTGTTGGAAGAAGCTAAGCGTCGAGATGATGCTTGGTATGTATTTTAAAATGTTTCTTTACTTTTCCCATCAGAAATTGTACCTGTTTTCGAGGGTATTTAAATATTAATAATAAATTCAGGTATTTTCATTAACGTAAAATTAAATTAAATTCCTGTTTAATTTATTTCAGGGGACTCCGGTTTCGCTCTTAGACCATACATGATGGTTCCATGTAGCAACCTTGAGCCTGGATCAAGGGAAGAATGCTATAATGATCTGCATGCCACTGCAAGAAATACTGCAGAACGAACCATTGGCATACTTAAAGGCCGTTTTAGGTGCCTTTTGGTTCATCGTGTTCTTCACTAGAGATCAATAGAGTTCATCCAGAGATGGTGGGAAAAATTATTAAAGCTTGTTGTGTGTTACATAACATTTGCAATCAAGCCAGAGTTCCTCCAGTAGAATTACCAACTCATCTACAGAGACAAGAAGCAAGTGTGATCTGGTTACTACAACAAGGAAGCCAGAACTCTATCAGTGATTTGGAAAGTGGACGTCTTGCTAGAGGTCGTCTAATTGATAGACTGTGGCGTGGACAAAATAGTTAATAATAGAAGTAAATACTAACAATAGACTTAAGATAATTATTACTAACTCAGTTTTTAAGGCAGTTTGTTTATTAAATATTATAGCGTACTTTAAATAGTAATGTATATTGCTTGTCATAAAATAAAGAAAGTGGATGTTTTTTTAAACTTCTTATATAATCATGTTTAACCTAAAGATAAAATTAATATAAACATAAACATCACGCCTTGTTTTTCCCGAAGGGTTGGGCAGAGGTGTCCCTGTAGCAGGCACACCCACATTTCGCCAGTTATGTTAAAATTAATATAGTCTAATAAAATAGTATAAATAGTATGTACCTAGGCAAAGTCATTTTAATATAATCAATTAATAAATAAAACAATCTTTTAGCATACATTTTATTTTTATTTATTTATCAAATCTCGTATTGCACTACTTATTCTATCTAGAGCCTGAGCCATAGCCTGATGGCCCTCCACTTGCTGACTAATTGCTTGGGCAATCAAGAGTTCTGCTTGTGCTCGGCGTTCTTCGATGGCTATGAAACGCTCTGTGATGCTAACCATTTCAGAGCGGCGTTGTGACGGAGGTGACCTTCTCAATAGTCGCCGGCGCGCTGCAGATTGACGCGGAGATAGCTGGTTAGTGCGTCGGCGACCGCGTACCGTCTCTCTGTGCACACGCCGAGTAGGAGCTGCAATTAACATATTGTACTTACTATAGTTATTCCTAACTTATTAATCCATCGTGTTGTGATATTAATATTATTTTATAATAAATATTTGGTTAGAGAATGCATCGTACTTTGACTGCCCCTTTCCAAAACATCATTTGGGTGTGCCGCAGGTCTTGTTAGCTCAGTAAACGAAACCTGAAAATAATTATAGTTGTTGAATCATTTTTTCGTTTATAAAGAATAGTTTAAATCATAATTTTCCAAAATCATACCCTGTTTTCTTCAGCTTCTGGACTATGAGCATCTGGTGCTGGTTCAATTATTATTTGCTGTTGTATCTGTGCCAGATTGTCTTGCACACTATCCGCATCAAAAGCAGCAAGATTAGACTGGAATAGAATGTTTTGCTAGGTTCTTTTAATTATTCGAGATAACATTTAAAAATTACACTCGCAGCCCAAAGTGATACCATGTCCAGTATTTAGCACTATAGGTTTGATCCTATTCATTATTATATATACTTGTATTGATCAAACAACATGGGGGTTATGCACCTTACTGTAGAGGTTACTTATTATGAGAGGTATAAGCATAGGTAGTGACCTAATGCTTAGTGGAAAAATCCATCAATAAAAGAATAAACAAATCTTATACCCATTGTTCATGGCCTGGCTCATATATAAGATCATCACTTTGGTCAGCCTGCTGCTCATTTGGAGGGACAATATTCTGAAAATAGAATGTTTACATAATATTATATTTATATGTTAACTCATTAAACGGACAAAAAAAATTTAAAACTTACGAGTAAAATACTGGGAGACTCTTCACTTTCCACAGTTCTATCCAATGGTTCTTCCTAAAAATGTAAAAGTATTATATTACTTATTAATTTCAATCAAATCAATAAATTTTTAAAGGTATAGCCTTGAAAACTACAAACCTCAAAAGGATTTATTTGTAAGTTCTGATCTCCGCAACCAAAACTTTCTCCTCCCATAATGGTTTGGATTTTTAATTCAATCTCACTAAGTTGTGGCAAATCTTCTTCTATGCCACCACCAGTGCGCCGCCTCGCGACTGCAATTAAGCTGGACTTCCTCTTAACTGCTCCTTTTTTGTCCTTCCAGTACTGCAACACAAGTAAGAATTTTATGATTTGATGTATTAAATAAATAGAACACCTATTTGCTCGGTTTGGTTTAACTTTCCATTGCAATTTTAAATGCTTTTATAATTGCTAGTTACCCTGTAGTCTACACTAATATTATAAAGAACAAAGATTTGTATTTTAGTGTGTGTGTATGTTTGTAATGAATAAACTCAAAAACAACTGCGCCGATTTCAAAAATTCTTTCACCATTAGAAAGCTACATTCACCCTGAGTAACAGGCATAGTAACATGTATTTTATCCCCGTACTCCCACGGGAATGGGAACTACGCGAGTGAAACCTTGTGAAATCTGCTAGTTAATACTAATCTAGTAATAAAGAACATACACAGGGGGGCTGTCAATGCAAAAAGATACTATACCGTACAAGGCTACCTTTTCAATGCAACAGTATATACACACAATACTTATAATTACCAACCTTACACCACTGTTCCGATGTTTTCGTACACCCACTACCATCACTGTTCAGGGCTGTTGTTATTTTGGACCATGCCTGACGACTGCGAATGCGAGCATTCGCAGTACGAGCATGGCCCATAGCCAACCATGGTTCGTTTTCCAAAAAGCTTACTAGCTTTTCCAGCTGATCTAACGAAGGAGCTGCGTTGCGAGACACTAAAAGATAAATATTTTCGTTACTTATATAGTAGTTCCAGAAACTGTGCTATATTTAAATAGAAATGTTACTGTATACTTACTTTCGATAGGTTTGGAACCAAACTAAAACAAGTAGAACGCCATTGGGTTGGGGTGCACAATTTTTTTAAAGTCCACTTAGCCACTTAAAACCACTTAGAACTTTGGAATTTCGTATTTTGATAAAAAACTTTCAAGATAAGATCAAGTTGTTTGTTTTGAAATACATAACCTACAAATAAAAATGTCAAAGATTGGTTTTGTTTTATTGCTATAATCAAAAACAATTATTTTCCAAGTCTAAAATGATATAATTAATTAAACATTCGTTGCATAATAAATATAACGTGTTTTATACATACGTATTGTGCATTTGTATTAATTTAAAATGACGAAATAACTGAAAAATAGGTTAGTCGAGATTTTCTCGATTATACTCTAGATTAAACATAGCAACACTGCCAACATCATACTCATCATCGTTGTTCGGCAGATCGTCGACGAGCTTATGTAGCTTAGCGAATACGGTTTTTATCAACGTTGTTTTTAGAAGCGATATTTACGATGAAACATCAGTGAACTCGTCGTTGTTAACATCTATGATGAGTCTGTTAGTGAATCGCATTGCAGAGAAGAAGACGTGTCGCGCTTATTTATGTATGAACGGGGCGCGGGCGAGGGTGGGCCAAACGCGCTGGATACAAACAGAATAATATTGATGACACTGCGCTACGAGGGGTCATGAATCATTAATCGTCTGCTCTGGTATACGGCTCTATTACGACTGCTTGCCGGATAAGCCACCCTTCACGAGGTGAGGCCGTATGAGCGCGAGCCGCACCGCGAGCGACGCTTGCCTTTTTCACATTGTTATGAGATCTGCGAAATTTCTGTCTTGAAGACGCCAAAGACCTTTCTCTCTGGTGTATCTATCACTGTTATTACTTAAGTCAAGTTAACAATTTGATCTAATTTAATTTCTGATTTAAAATATTCAATAACCTTTCACCACATTTTCAGACTTGTATTTGTAATGTGCTTAAAACTTCATAACAGCCCAGAAATAGAACCACAACCAGTTCAATTGTGTCAAACACTACCAAAATTGTTACCAAAAAAGGAACTTAGGGCAATTTTGTTCTATACAAAAAATCGAAGGCAATTTAAGTTAATTCAGTAAGCAGCAGACATGGCTACTTCCAAATGAACTCAAACGTAACAAAAACGAAAACAAATCGTGAACAAAAACGCAGGTCATTTCGGCGTGGACTTTCTCGTTTATTTTTTCTAAACGCTGCGTGGCCCGAGGACGTGCATCCGAAGCCTTGAGATGTTTTTTTTTTTATTATTTTAACTTCGAACAAAATTTTTATTCTACCTCTTGTGCATGGCTGAACAACGATAAAATAATAATGCTCCAAGTCGGAGTGACTACTTCAAAAAGGGACCGTAAGGGAAGGCCGGAGCGTTCCTAAATTTCTAATCGAGATTTTATTTCACGATCACCCGGCCCCATTCTTTATGGTCTCTTTTTGCAATGTTTTAGGTCTCAAGGTGAAGCCAGCATTATTCTTTTTTTAAGTACAGTACGTCGACGGTTAAAATATTTGGGTAACTTAAAATTTGGGCAATAAAATTTACAAAATGGAGTCATAAAAGTTGTTGATTCAAAAACGTTGAAACTGTGCCAACAATCAGCTAATGGTTTCGACAAAATTGTTCACACAAACACAGTCCCCAAAGGTCGTGTGAGAAAAACACTTCAATCGAAAATCAAAGGTTAACACAACTATTTGTATAAAATGCGTCGAAAAATAGCAGGCCGCCAAATAAAAGTATTTTGAGGAAAATAAATTCATATATGACTGTAAAATAAATAATAAAAGACCTCATTCTGATTCTAAGCATACACATCCCATAACAATTTCCCAAACATGAAAGTATTCAAAACGATTTTATAAAAAGGAACGATACATAAAATTTACATGACAAGTCAACTTACATGCCATAATGTAGTCATAACCATATCTATATCTTGGAACGTAATGTACTTTTTAAAATTCATCACGTGTTCCCAAAGTCCAAGCTGCCATAGAGGGAGGCACGCTTCTAACAAAAAGGCTACCCAAAAAAAGAAAAAAAAGAAAAAACAAAACACAAGCCAATATATTTTAAAAGGACCATGTTTCAATGAGACACAATAGGAGAAAATAGTTTCTGGCGACAGCGTGGTCCGTCAATGTCTACTTTTTTTACAGTCAGTTACTGTTTAGTTACAAAGATTTTTGAAATGAAAACTTCTTTAGGCGCGTTGGGCATTTTTGAGATGGGACTAAACTATTGATTTCGCGACACTGTGATGACACCAGCTTTTGATCATTAAAAAGACATCAATGTGTTGATTGCTGCAGTGCGTGGAGTAAAAGACATCAATGCGTTGATTACCGCGGTGCCGATTTTTTTTCAAGTTTTCACTTCGGTTTGCACTCCCGGAGTGCCACTGTTTTTTAAATTAGCTTCCATTTGCGTTGCAGTTATCCCAATATGGAATCGATTATTTTTTAGTATTGATGACTAAGAACTAATAATGCAAACCGTTTTACACATCAACCTAAAAAGCAAAAAATCTAATTTTATAAGATCACTCCTGCCTACAATTTAGTACAAAGGCAGGTAGGCGGCCAATTTCTAAGCATATAGTTAAGTAATTTGCGTATTTCCTCACGTACCCTAATAATGTTAAAAAGAAACTACCTATCCTTCCGCCTCCGGCACCGTCACGCACATCCCTTTACAAACAAAAAGAAAAAAATGGAAATCATTGTGCCCTTGTCGCAGGTAGAATTTAATAAAAAAAAAAGCGCCTACTAAAAGCAAAGCATTAGGTCCGCAAAAAATGGAAGCGTGATCGCAGTAAATACGTCCTGGATTAGCAGATGTCGATTTCTGAAATGTAGATGATGTGCATGATATGGGTCCACATATTTTTTGTGGCGATCTTACCTGAAAACATAAATATAATATCGCTTAAATTCAACAAATAATATAATACTGAATAGATTAATCATTCGAGTGCGTGTCTTATGACGAATTTGGGATAAAGGATTATTTTTGTGCTTCACTAAACAAAAAATCGATATTTAGCTAAACGGTTACTAAGGAATGTTCCGGACCCAAGATCTTGCGTGGTTGTAGTTTTTTCTTTTGAGTCTTTTAAGAAATCAAATTATCGAAAGGCATTCCGACAATAAACCTACTATGATTGCTTATTATGGAAGACACCATTGCTTAAAAGCATGTGAAGCATATGAAACGGTGATGATAATGAACGAAAATGTGTTAAAAATGAAGACTAAAATGATGCTTAGTTTAGATAGTTCATAATATACATATCTACATACTATAGCATCCATGGTACCAGTGTATGCGATCAATTTTGTCCAACAAAAGGTTCGATTAAGAAGGTATTTTCGATCTAAGTAATTTGATTCACGTATTCGTAGTACTTAAATAGTTAACGTTGCTGACACTACTAATTTATGATTCCATTGAAATCTGATTTGAAACGTGGTCCTCGTTTGATAAAGTTAATGGACTTCGAAGCTATTTATTGGCAGCTACTAAGTTATTCTTTAGATACATTCTTTATAGCTTCACTATCTTAACATTCCTTGATATGGGCTCGGCGAACAATTCTATCTTCGTTTAATTCTTCTCTAAATACAAAAGTTTTAGGAAAATTTAATTTCAGAATTAATCGACTAATAGAAATTTTTCTGCTTTTGAATAGTATATATACCTACTGATGATCCACTATGAATATATAATTTCATATTCATTGGCAATAAATAATATTTTTTATAAAAAAATATGCTGGCACATATACAAGAATAGCTTAATTAAAGTTTACTGAACCAAGAAATTGATTAACCAACAAAATAATTTATGGCGTAATCTCTTAGTAGAGAGCTGAAACAAATAAGTTTATTCCAATTTAAAAGGGATAGCCGATACAAATTACGTTTATGGAGGTATGGTCCGCGCACCGATAACCAGCAGGTAACCTGTTCCAAATGATTCGAATAAATAATGCGACCAGTTTAGATAAATCCTATCTGTAAATACTGATCGATATATTATTATGGGTATAGTTTTCGAATATTGATAAGTATCGAAGAGAACAATTTGGTTTTGTTGTTAATTGATAAGAATACGGAATTTGATTTGTTGTTATTCTTATTCTGTTCCTTTCACATATATTTTTATAGGAAAACAGTTCAATTAGAATCTGACGTACCTATAAAAACTTTGCAAATGGAAACGTCAAAATTCTTCTGTTCTTGATCTATCTGTGGTAAACTCCTACTATTTTTACCATCCAAGTTATAAATGCTTGTAGGTAATATGCTCGATGCTTTTCCACAAAAGTACCATATCTCAGATCTCGGCTTTTTGTTAGTTTTGTCCCAATTTTTGCTTGGAGAATGATTGACAGATCCCGCGTATAGGCCTATATGCGGGATCTGTCAATCGTTCTACTTACAACGAGCATTAAGAATTGAAGGAGTATCGAAGTTATTGCAGATGTAAATATTCAAATGAATGTGGTAAAGGGTAATTAACAATACACCAAAAGTATGCAAATTTAAACTTCATTCATAAAATCAATCCATGTTTTCTGCTTAGTATTCAGCTTTGATGGTACTGACAAAAATCATGAACACAAGTTTTTGTTTTTTGGTGTTAACCATAAATGAAAAAAAAACTTTTTGATGTGTTCCCCAATATCAATATTGAAGTTTAGCCGCATACTGTTAAGCAATACTTCAATATTGTTATCACCAATGAATTTCCATCCAGGAATCTAAATGAAATCTATAAATCCTGTGTGATGTTTCTGCAATGGAAATCAATTTTTACATTGGAGTGTTAAAAAATTTAAAATCTGCTTGAGTCAATTCAAATCAGAATTACAGAATCGACATTCTTTAAGGAGAAAATAAACTAAAAGCTCAAGTTGTCAATAAGGCGTCGGTAGGAATTAATTAATTTGGCCCATCTTCCGCTTGTCACTGTAATTTGATTGACATTTAATCAATTACTCTAAATGTCATCGGTGATTTGGATTTGGGATTGTCAGTCAATATAGCCATGTTAATTTCGTTAAGGATCTCACAAAGTAATACTAGTATAAATATTCAAGTATCGTAACATATGTACGATGGACACTGTGAAATTTTAACATGCATGAAAGTGGCCTCAAACGTCTAACAGGTAGAATGAAGCAGCTTCATCGAAGGACAAACAAACAAAAAGGCATTTCCATTCTATTATATATTCTAATTCCGTACAAGATTCGATTTTGATTACAAGTTCATTCCAGATCTGGTTCAACGATAAGTAATTTGGAAAAGTCAATACAATCAAATTGGATCACGGCCTTGTTCTCTTGTTTTCTTTCAAATGCCTTCAATTATTACAGTTGTTGAACAATGAGGGAGCTCTGTAATTGCGTCTCTTGCTTTTCTTTCACTGTTATTTGTAAATGCTTTGACAGCTATTTCAAACACATGGTTCAGTGTTTGTAGCTCTTTAATTTCATCATTTTGATATTTGCTAACACCGTGATGATACTATACATGTACTGCGTATTATTCAATAATACAATCAACAGACCATGATGTGTTTAAGTTGTAATCATTAATGATATACGAACTCAAATTTGGACATTCTAACGCATGGGTGTTAGAATGTCCAAGTTTGAGTTTCTCTCTTATGGCGCTACATACGAAGGAAACCAGCGCTCGGTCAAAGGATCAAAGGATGGCCTGAGGCGCCTCGTCATAAAAGTTGATTCAAGAGATCACAATTTTCTGACAACTACTCCAATTTTGTTGGAAAGTTGCCTTCATATCTGAGATAAGACATTGTATTTGAGCTATCCATCCATAAGCGAAAATGGGTTAAACGTCAGACAAAACCGATATAGGTACGATGAATCCGAAATTTATCGTTTCCTTACCTTTTGTAAACATGTTGCTCTGCATTGTGCTACCCGCAAAGGAGATGACACTTCCTCTTCAGCCGACACTCCAATCCAAGACATTATAAGGGTAAACAAGGAGACACAATAAAATAACATTTTGGCACACATTTTCTTTGGTATTCCTCTTTTTACAAATCCAAGTTTGGTCAAAGCTCCGAGCTTATCATAACCGGCACATTAACCTAAGCGACGAAATATCGCTCATAACTTTTCCTTGATTTTTCTTCAGTGTTTACAATTCCAATCTTACAAGTTTTTCGTCACAAAAACATTGTACTTTATAGTAATATGAAAGTCTGTTGCTCCAATGTTGAAATCCGAAATCCAAAATTCAGCGGAGGCCGAATCATATCAATAAAAAACTTAAAATAAACAGAAAACGTTAACAGTATGAAATCGCACTTGGAAAATATTTTTCACAGTTCGAATCGTTTCCGGCGGAATATTCCTCGAGAGGCGACGTTGCCGCCGACGCGGTCGAATGCGGACTAACCACCCCGCTTGAAGAAGCTCAGTTCCTCTCCCCTCTGTTGGTTAATTTTTACGTCTGTCTCGCTCGCACGCTAGCTTTCCCTAGCCTCCGTCGCTCCCGGCACAAAGCACCCATCCATGGCTACGTTTGTACTACTACGTGTGCCGCTCTCTCTGTTCTCTGTACTAGTGCATATACATTATTCTATCTCGTTTCATCTCGGGCGGTTTCACGTTGTTTTTCCTTGATGCAGTTTAACGGATGGGAATGTAGTGGTTATTGTTAGACAAAGACGGTGGTAGTAAAAATTTTAGGGTTGCTCAAAAGGGGTGACAAAGAATCGAGCTAATTCAGGGCTTGCGTTTTTATGGGAACTCACGCGGTAAAAAGTATCCCGCCTCTCTCGTTTGTTCAACTTTATGGTCCTCGCATCGTGAAACCATATTAATAATATTAATGGTTGCCGCATCAACTATTTATACAATTTTTTATTGTAGTGTTTATGAATTCTTAATTTTATAATAGTTTCTTTGGCCATATAAGGTTTTATGAAGGACAGCTGAAACAATTATCATCAAAAAAGTATTAAGTTATAAAACCTTACGGGCAACTTAGATAATGTATGCTTGCTTCTTAAGCTGACCTTATATAACAATCCTGAGAATACTTCGTAATATTTCACCGTCAAATGCTGATGGCAGAAGAAACAATACATTGGGAGAGGGAGCTATGCACAAACCCCCTTGAGCAAAAAGATTAAATAAGAATACAGCGTTCGTGACAGCGCACAAGCCTTTACGTAAAGGCATTTTTCGTTTTCTTTCTCCAGAATCTAGGCTCGTTCTATTCATCTCGCTGTCTTTAATCTCCCAGCCTCTTGGCAGACTTTGTCTAGACGAGGCCGTCCTGAGGTAACTGCGCACAATTTCGATATGGTCGAGGCAGGACGAATGTTTCTGTCGGACCTAAGTTATTAGTTTCGTACTTACTGAAGAGCTACAGTTAAGTACAGGCTTTACTGTTATTTAACTCTAACTAGATGGTTAGGCTTAAGCGGAATTATGTTGGTAGGATCTAGGCACTGAAATTGAAATAGTTGTCTCTTAGGGTTCAAATTCAAGGGATATGGAAAATACGAACAAGAGTATAGAAATTGGTTGTCAACGAAATTAATTTTATTTCATTATATTATCCAGCTCCATAATACTTATTTTACTTTTTCATTCTTGATGCTACAGATTCAAAGAAAAAAATTATCACGTTAAATGCAGGTATCATGGCTTAGTGTAAGAAAATTATTTTTGAAAACTTTTGCATAATTATACGTAATCATTAACTATAGCAGATGAACAATTAATTCACGCCTTCTGAAAATATATTTTACTAGCTTCTGCCTATGACTTCGTTCTGAACCTTCGAGCCTGTAACCTTCCTTAAGAAGAGCTATACAATGCAAAAATATTTTTTCAAATCCGACTAGTAGTTCCAGAGATTACCACCTACATACAAACTTACAAACAAACAAACAAATTTTATCTCTTTATAATATGAGTATAGATAAAATAAGGATACAAGAAAGTGTACTTGAATTCTTCTTGAAACTTACTAAAGTCAATGTTAATACGTTCTATTTGCGTTTTAGAGCAGTAGATATAGTTACTATCGATTGTTTTACAAATTCGCGTGTAGCTTTTCGCGAATATTTTGTTGCATGCCACATAATTCCAATTAAGTTTACTTTTGGTGCACGCCTACAAACTCCACATAAGCTGATCGATTTGCTACTATTACCTTACATTGTTATCGTGTATACCTATTGTAAATTCTGAAACAATCTAATTCTGGATAGTTTATACAAACAGCACTAATTGCCTAACGCAATTTGGCTGCAGGCTCAACTGCTTCCGATATCAAAACAAATGAGACCTGCCAATTATTTTCACGCTTATATAGCACTACTAATATCGAATCATTTATAAAACCACCTGTTAGTATTTAGTAGCATGTATGTAAAAGAACTGTCTTAATTATATAAGACTCTCACCATCTTTACATCAGAAGGTAAAGAAGAATCATGGATATATGCACAATGGTTGTAATGATTGATGTGTAAGATCTTTCCTCTCGCTTTCCTGCAATCTGTGGGAGTAATTTCGTGAAAAGGGACGGAAGTGTGTAACGGGAAGCCAGGGAAGCGCGCGCTATGATTTGACTAATAAGCGCGCGCAGTGGTAAAGTTGGCCGTCAGAAACGACCTTGACGAGGCCTCGCCCCTTTAATGTTGCTTGTTGCACATCATATATATGCGAATACTGTAAGGCTCGCTCTTTTAATGAATTTCTCTTATTAATAAAAATCTTAGCAAAAAGAAACAGGTAAATCTCACCAACTTAGATAGATGAATGAACCCTTATCCGCCGTGCTGGGTCCTTTTCACCAGCAAGGGCTTAGCTTTATATTGTTGACAAATGCGATCCGTCCACCACGTCGGCAGTTTATAGCGCGCCATGACAGCCGACGCATTGTCAACCACGTTGAAAGGTTTACTACGACCTCGTAAAAACAAGTGTTCCTTTTGGGAGGTCAAAGTTTGCTTGATTGTTTGGCGAAGGACAATTCGCTGGAGGATCGATTCTATTGAACAAATTGGGGTCAATTGGCAGGTTAAACTTGTTAATACTGATAATCTAACCCAGCTTAGTTATTCGGGGACTAATATACTATCCGCCAATACAGCTAAATTAACATTCATAATGAAGATCGACGATGTAGACATTTCTACATGTTCTCATTACCACTGATTGTAATAAATTGGATCTGTTAGTTCCTTATATCAAAAGAGTAAGTATGGAATCTGATGCCAATGTTTTTTATAGAACAAAATATACTTCTATTTATTTTATATCTCGTAATAAATACAGTACGGATGAGTGTTGCTATCGCTACACAGTATGCCCATATTATCCTCCTTACAAGAGGAAAGCGTCAGTGAAAGGAGACTATAAATTACAACGTAAACAGATCTGCTAGCGATACCAAAGGTCTGAAACTATATTGTGCGACTTTGATATTGTAAAGGCAATAATGTATGATTTAGTTAGATTATCATAATCTACGACATACGCTTATGCGGTAATTGGTCGTCGAATTAGAATTTATCGTGTAAATTTGGGTGCCAATAATAGAGATTATCTGTGACCATAATCTAGCTATTGCACTGATCATAATTATTAGTAAATCTTCGAGATGATCAACCGATCTTATCTTTTAGACTCGTGTTCAAACTCTTAAGAGAGTAACACGAGTTCGTGGAAAAGTCAGAAAGTGACAAAGAGTATCGTAGTTTTAGCTATAAATATAAAGACTTCAGCGACATGTAAGTGTCGTAATAAGCTCCTGTAATAAGCCAAAAAATGATGTCTTACATGATAATAATATGTAACTGTAGGCGAACGCCCACATTATACTCCAACTATAAATAAAAGCCTGAATTATCCAAAATGTTAATAATTTGAAATCTAAATATCTTAGACACACCAACTAATTTTCATTGTAAGAAATTGATATGCCTATTAATTAGGGTTGTAACGTTGTTTTATAGCTTTCATTTTCATAGAATTTCATTTCAAATAATTTTTTTCTCATATTATCATTTCATAGAATAATCGTACGTAGAAATCTTACTTTCAATAAATTTAAATAATTGATTTTTGTTACAAATAAATTTTTTTGTTTCGATATTCATATCATAGAATAACAAACCAAATATTCTTTATCTTCATATTTGACAAATATCCAAAAGTCTATAGTATTTTATAAATTTATGGGGTATTTTTTTTTAGGTCAGTGTAGTCAACGGAGCCCCGCATGGTGCGGCTCCTATTTCTGTGTGTTTAAAAAAAACAACCACTCTAACTAACCTTGTAACCTAACCTATCCGTCTTTGTCGTAATAAGTGCTGATCTTGCTTCGCTCGCTCTTGCAGCCTAAGTTCTCATTCGACTTTAATTCGCCGTTTAATTTTGGATATCTTATAATTTTACAGGGTAATTATATTTTTTCTGTCAGCGTAGTCGACGGAGCTCCGCTTTACGCTTTCCTATTTCTGTGTGGTTTAAAAAAAATAACCACGAAGCGCCATCACCTTCTAACCTAACCTGTCCGAGTCGGGGTTCCCCAAGTCCCGAGCTCACTTCGCTCGCTCTTGCAGCCTAAGTTCTCATTCGATTTTAATTCGACACTTAATTTTCGACGTTCAAATATGTACCCTTATAAAATTATGGATAGCGTAACGTCTATTTTTTACATTTTCGTTGAATAAAAATACCATGGAAAAATACACCGAACAAACAATATTCGTTAAAAATAATTCTACAGTTTGAAAAGTTTGTTACATAAAAAAATCTGATTATAAAATTCATTGAATTGTGTTTCTGTGAAATATATTTTTAAAACAATAAAATTCGAAATAAAAATACAAAGACCTAATATTATATGAAACATTTTTTGCAAAACGAAATTCTATGAAAAATCTGTCTGCGAAACAAGGGGACACCGTTACTTTATTAATTCTCATAATCCTATATTATAAATGTGAAAGTGTGTATGTTTGTGTGTTTGGATGTGTGAACGGATTTGTATAAAATTTGGCACACAGATAGTTTATAACCTGGATTAACACTTTTTATCCCGGTAGTACGTTCTAATGGGATAATTTCCGACATTCACGCGGGTGAAGCCGCTAGCAAAAGCTAGTTGATTATAAAAGCTAAGTAATTTTTAGTGTCTTAATTGTTTCAATACGTATGCCTCTTTTTTATTGTAAAAAAATAATTTACTTTAATGAGTGATCGATTCTACTCTCGATTATGAACTAAGTAGTTTCCGCCTAGTACATCCATAACTAGCGAAATGAGGGTGTACTGTAAGTACACCTCTGCCTAACCTTTCTGGGAAAACAGGCGTGATGTTAGTATGTATGTGTAGTTTCAAGTTCTGTTATTTTAGTAACATTTGGTATAGCTTTACATGCATGAAGAACAGGATAGAAAGTTCACTCATCCTCTATAGAAAAGGGAGGATCCTCCGACCAGATAGGTGTCGTATCTGGCGGGCAACTGCCCAACGATTGATCTCGGATAGTCATATATAATATGTCGTTCGCGCGATAAACTGTAATTGCGCGATGCAGGATTTGTGTGACGTCAGGAATTTGTTTGACGTCAGGATTTTGTGTGACGTCAGGTTTTTGATGCGTAGTTCGCATGTGGCGATGTAGATGCCACCACATAGCTTTTGCTGTAAATAAAACGGCGCCACGAAAGCCTGGTTTCCTAAAGCTAAGATGGAAGTCGCATAGAATGGCGAATTTTTCGTTTATTCCATGAATGAAAGAGCTGGTTGTGCTAATGAGTACACGACTAATTGCTTCAGGCAAAGCCGACGAACAATAGCAATTCGTTAAATAAAATAAAAAATCTTTCATTTCAGACGCAGTCCATAAAAAAGCTGTTTCTGTCGTAACGACTAGGTTTACAGCATATGAAACATAGCATTTAAGTCTTTTAATCATAATTATGGATAATGAGAAACGATAAACTTGTCTCAGTGAACAATACAAAACTATTATTCCTTGGGTTAGATATTACTGTATTTTTAGCCTACCGTCAAGAGAGAGAGAGTTCCAAAAGTTGCCACTTGATGGCAGTTTATATTAGGTCTTTACCTATGAAATTGCCGTTTTTCATGAAAAAAGTTAACGCCCTTGTTTCTCTATGTTTTTTATTTTTATTAATCAAAGTAATTACCCATGCAATCAATGCATTTTTGCCAATGTAGTGTTAGTTTATTGATACCCTTTTTGAAAAAGTCTGCTGGACGGGAGGCAAAAAATTCTTCAAAGGCATTTTGGACTGCCTCTCGGTTATTGAATTTTTTCCCCGCCAGGAAGTTATCCAAATTTTGTAAAAAGTAGAAGTCTGTAGGGGCAAGGTCTGGTGAGTACGGTGGATGACGGAGAGCTTCCAACCCCAGCTCTTGTAACTTGGAGACCGTCTGCTGTGCAGTATGAGGTCGCGTGTTGTCGTGCAGGAGCAGCGGAGCCCAACGATTGACCAATGCTGGTTGGAAATGTGCGAGTGTCTCCATCATTATATTCAGTTCTTCACAGTACAAATCTGCAGTAATGCTCATCCCGTTTGGTAAGAAGCTGTGATGAATGACACCGGCGCTAGACCACCAAACAGTAACCATCATTTTTCTAAGGGTCACATTTCGATTGGGGCATTGTTTAGTTGCTGAACCAGGATCTAACCAACTTGCTAAGTGCTTGCGATTGTCGAAAAGAACCCATTTCTCGTCGCAAGTAACAATACGATTCAATATGTCTTCGTTTGAGTGCAGTGCAAGGCTTAACTCGATGCGTGCTTCGCGCTGGCGATCATTCAATTCGTGGGGCCCATTTGGCACCCATTTGTCAAGCTTTTATACCTTCCCCATTTGATGCAAATGGACCAATATTGTTTTGATGCTAACATCAAAAGCTGCTGCTAATTAAGCTGTAGATTGAGAAACATCAGCTTCCACAATCGCCTTTAATTCGTCATTGTCGGGTAAAATTTCGACCTAAGAAATGAACCCCGTGGTTGTTTCGGTCAACCACGGGGTTCATTTCTTAGGTCGAAATTTCGAAAACGGAAGCGGGCAAACCAATAACGGGTGGTGCGATCGTTAGTAGTGTTCGCTCCGTGTACGTCGTTGGTGTTTGCGTGCCGCTTCTGCCGCTTTGCTGCTACGACGGTACTCATACTCCATAATTACTCGAATTTTTAACGTATCCATGATGACGAAAAATGTACAAATGCGATGAAAACAGAACGCTAACCATTAAACAAATGACTAGTTTTCAAAAAAAGAATTCAAAAATATTATAAAATTATATTATAATAGTAATATAAATTATTTTTATTTTTAAGAATTTAAAAATAAAAATAATTTGAACTTAGAATTCTTAGCGAAAACAGAAAAAAAATGGTATTGAAATAGCCAGTACGGCAGAACGGCAATTTCATAGGTAGAAAACCTATTATAAACCCTAAAAGAACTATGTCAAATGTATAAAATCAATATTTCTGTAATTTTTGCTATAAAGTCTAAGCTAAGTAAGCAGTAACAAACATTAGGTACTTCATTCCAGTACAGCAAAGCCAAGCAAATTTAATAGAAATAACCGAACACCGTTGTAGGTAGTTGTTTCGAGAAACAAGGGGGCTAATTAGAACTTGTAAGATGGTCGGAGTAACTAACAGTGAGGGGCTTAGGAACAACTTGTGGCATTAGCACGACAGTACAGCACTGTACATAACAATCTATATGATACGTGGGTACATAGATAATGCTGCTACCGCGCCTTCACATTGTACCCACGATTTGTGCCCGAAAAAGCCGGTTGGATTGAAACACCCCTTGTAAATTCTAGGGTTTAGACGTCTTGGGTTACTTTGTTGCGAATTAGAATACCGTAGTTCTATTAGAATTTGGGTACATTTCTGAGAATGAAAATTCCATTTGAGGATTACATAAAATTTTATCGTCTACCTGCTTTAAAGAGGGGAATTGAACACGTTTGTGTTCTGAAATAGTTGACTCGTTACCGTTTGCAATTTTACACCGGTAAACTTTTACTTTATATTCCAACTTGTGACCACAGACGTCATGTTGTGTTTGTGGTCATCGCTTGAATTCACACGATGCAGGTTCATCTGATACCTTCTGTGTGTTTGCATCAATCTAAGTGAAGTTTATCGAATATTTATCTACCATCCATTCAACATTATGCACAAACCACTCTAACTAATCCTGTACAAATATTATTGTCATCCGTGTGACCTATGACCATTATTTACGATCCGTATGTTTTTATATCGTAAATGTTCATCCAGCAGCAAACCCCTGAGAACTTTCATCCAAATTAAAAGTAACTCCTCATGTTTTTCGTGTTACGGAACACAGAGGAGCATAAAAAGCAATCGTCAATAATTTTCATTCGTATATTTGCGGAAAACCAATATGAGTTCCCTAAAGCCGATCGTAAATTTTCACGCTTACGGTAACAAATATAAAAAATAACTACTGTTGTGTATGTTTTCCGACGTATCATCTAGTATGCATAAAACCTGCAACCGGGGAGGCTGGGGACCGCAATTCTCTACTCCTTCATTGATTTTACAGGTACTACGAGTGGAGCCGAGTCGAGAATTGAATTTAGTGGGTGAATTAGGCGATTAGCGTAAAAAAGTCGTGCTCTTTTATTTCTAAGTAATTTTGACAAATGACCTAACTACTTAGGTAGGTACTAGATTAGAGAAATATTTTATTGAAATCTTTATATAATTGAATTGATAGTAATCGATGTCAAGAAAGTTTTTTTCAGTACCCCATAAGTAATAAGTTCGGGAATCATTAATTAATTAAGAACTATAGAAGTAACTCAAAACGATGTTGACATTATATCATTTCTTTCCTTATTACTATATTAGTCTTGCAAGATGTCATTAATGCTGGCGTTACCAAACAAAGAATAATTTAACGATCAATTTACTTTTAACCATATTCAGAAATGTCTACCACTGTATATTCAATGCGGTCCCTTTAACTGGACCATCTCAGTTATTTATACAATTCCAATTAAGGTTCTCCAACTTATATTAAGAGATAACAATAATATTAGATGGTTTATTTTTAAAGTAAAAATTTTGTGCATCTAAGGTATCTCCATGCATTCCTGTTCGGGATCGTCATCATAATAATGCATACTTTCGTTTATTTCTTCAGTCTCAGCATTTTTATTTCACTCGTTCTGTCTGCTATGCAACTACAGCTCTTAAAACAACAGAGATTACTGTGACAATTATCGCTTTGGATCCCTTCCCTTATTGGGAGCATTTTCTGGTGCCTTTATGTTGGGTAAAAAGCTTTGGCATTTGATAGCAAGCTAATGTCTTGTGCCTTGTGCATTCAAGATGAGAAGACATCTTTTAAAAATTAAAGATTACGACACTCATTAATTAATAAATGCTTATGATTACGACTTTTTGGAACACATGCCTACTTGGTATGAATTCACCATTTTGGAGTTGTTATTTTTCTATCTGATAAGGGTTTATTTAAGTTTTTTATTGTCTCTCTCGGTATTGATAGAAATGATATGAGATTAATTGACGTTGAAGCAAATGATAGAAACGGTGTTTACAATATTATTCGACTCACATGGCACTTGACATGATGAAAAAATCAAATTATGCACCACGATCGCTACACGGATTAACTATTTTGACAGATTGCTGGTCTCTGCTTTCGTAGCTTACTCTGTGTACAGAAATGTACAGTTGTGAAGATGGAACGGTTACACCAAAGGAAGAACAGAGCCATCTCTCCTTATTTAACTATTTTTATGACATTATTTTTTTAATGAATTGAGTTTTGTAGTTTTCATATTCATGGCGATGTCAAAAGTCTTTCCAAGATTCAATCTTTGGAGTAGCTTTTCTTGGGTGTATTTATTCTTGGCGTGCTCCGTAGCGTTTGAAAAATAACAAAATTCTAACTAAATATCTGTCTGTCCTTCAGCAATGGCAGGGTTTTAAATAATTTGTCATCATGTCTGAAGTGGGATTTGTTATTGTTTATGTCTGTAAACGAAGTTATTTTCAGTTTTGATCGCGTAATATACCAATACCAATTCAAGGAGAATTGCACTAAGTACAAAAAATGTAACCTAAAACAAGACCTTTTTAACATTTTCTAACTGCGAAGTGCGAAAAATGGCCGGACATATTCCGTACAAATTTAGCCCTAGAAAAAAACTCGTGTTTCAAAAGTTAGCGAGTTGCTCCATCGTTCTATTCTTTGAAGATATAAAAGAGTTTTCGGTCTCAAAGGAGGATGAGCTCACGTCGTTACTTTGATTAGAACTTCGCTGGCTGCCTTTTGTGGGATGAGATGGTTGATGGCGGCTGATATCAATAATATTCTTGTTTCTATGAACAGTTCAAAATAGAACGGTTGATATTGTGACTAAATATTATACGTATTACAATTTACATCATTGCCTTAGAAGCCATTGAATAAGCTCTACTGCCAACTTTATTCTCTAAACACTCATACATAACATAACACTTGTTTTCTTCGAATTTTTGGGTTAGGTTAGGTAGATGTACCATCGAAGAAACGCATATTTATATACCGTAAGGACTATTTTTGGTTGCAGCGCTCGGCCGATTTAGTAACGCTTACCTATGAAAACAAGGGTCGTATGCACGGGATTTTGTTTTCAAACTACTCAGATATGCGTTTCTTCGATAGTACCTCACATTTCACCAGTTATGTTTGAGTCCCATGTAATTTGAGGCGAGCCTATTGCCATCACCCAGGCACAAATCTAGACTCCGGGCTGCTTAGAAATTCCTGGCAGAAAAACCCAATAACGATTTGCCCGTCTTTGGAATTCAACACAGGACCTCACGCTCAGTAGTCGTGCTTGCGACATCTAGACCAACGAGGCAGGCCAATTTAGGCCATCAACATTGATTCTCCATATTCAATTAAATCTGCTTCTTCTTTTCGTGACTAACCTGGTGTCAGAGTTTTAAATCTCAATCAACTGAATCAAAGTCCATTATTGCATGACTTTAACTATTTTGCTAAGAACTTCTAAAGCTTTGCATGTTCACATAGACTTACGACACAATACCTACTTATTTATGAAAGACTATTACATTAATTTACGAACTCCACATCATATTTATTTCTATTCTGAGAAACATTCCTTTAAAATATTGTCTGGATTTTCGAACACAGTTCATGTTCTGAATAAACTTTCTATTCATATCATGAATTATATTAATATTTTTAGCAGAATTTTAAGACCTTCATACAAGAAAGATCTCTTTGTTCTATGTTACGTAATGTAATCTTAGTATACAAATATAAAGAAAAATATAAAATCATAACGTGTAGATTAGCTATCGTAAACTTGCTCATACATAGTTTGCTCTCAGAAATTTATTTTAACATTACAAGTCGGCGTTGTCCGTCGGTAGCTTGAAGCGAGTCCAGAATTACTTGGCCAGTATCTTTGGCCAAGTTTAATGAAGTTTCCCTTTTATTACGACAGAGTCTTAACCCCAAGGATCTTTGTGTTTATGATCCTGTTATAACTTTAAAGAGATTGCACCAGCAGAGTAAGGGTTAATTTTTTATTTACGTCCTTAATGAGAATCGGTTATTTTTTTTTTACGTCTCGAAATAATCGCTTGACTTGTAACATGAGAGGAATTTCATTAAATTCTTAAGTGATCCCGCTTTTTGGGAGCTTTAAATCAAAAGCTTTTAAGCTTTCAGAAAAGATTCCATCTAAGATAGCATACGTAGAGTTATAAAAAAGCTGTTCAGTATCATAGTTCATCCCTAAAGAAAGTCCTACCGTGAACTTACATTTCACCATCATATCGGACATAATGCGGAAATGCAATTTCCATAAATTTTACACTCTGTGAGCAGAGTCCCCATCCGAAAAGATTGGATGTGACCACGTGATAGGTATTATGGAGACCTTTATTACTGCGCTCTGCAGTTTTTGAAGTAACTACATAACTTACTTTAAAAACACAATCAAAAAGCTATTCAGATCCCGCGAAACGAGAATTCTGAACGAAATAATTTTAAAGAATTTTTCATAAATGACAAATTTCAATGTGCATCCACCGGGACATACATTTTCATGAGAGTAACTGGGGAAGTGCGGTCGTAACAAACCAAATAAATTATAAAAAGAGATCTCGGGAAGGAGACAAGGCTTTCCTTGGGACAAGTCGTAAATTTAACGGTCGAAGGAATCCTTATTTCCCCCGGCTATTCACGTGGTTGAGCTAGCAAAACTATCTCCTTTATGAGTAATAGAAAAAGCCTGTTACCACTAAAATATTAACCGCTACCGCCGCCGCATAATTCCATTTCGCATAACGTTCAGCATATATTCAAACCGTTTTAAAGCCGGTCGTGTTTTCTGCAGCTATATTATTTTATTAACAACGTCCCTTTTTTCCTCCGCTAACACCAAACGTAATCCCAAAAGTTCCATTAAAATGTAACTCCGTGTGTAACTCCCTTAATTAACGCAGTCGATCTCCCATTCGCCTCAGAAACTGCTCCATTGTACAAAATTTGTAACGTAGTAAAATTCTTCGACCGCAACAGAATTACCACGGAATTATAAGAATAATTTAATTAAGACATAACAGCACCTTTAATACCGATTAGTCACACGATCCGTGGTTTGGGCGTACTAGGTAATTTGAGATCTTAATGGGTTTACTGCGGCTTTGGTCATACCTCCTCCTCCGCACTGACCAATCACGAGCGCCAAGCTTTGGTGCTTCGACGGCTTCACTGATTCATCAAGTGATTAACACTTGCTTGTATTCTGTGTTAATTTACTCACATTCACTATTTGATTTTTAATCAAAGTTTCATTAGACGATTCCAATAATCGCTCATCATACCCTATAAAACAGAAGCTCACGCGGTTAGTAATTTAATATAGAATTTCCCCTTCATTAGGCCTGCTTTGATCTAAGAGATTGGTGGGCAGAAATTGTTTTGTTTTCACAGCAAATAACATTAGTCTTGTCAGTTACAAATGTCGGCTATTACTGGGATATTTTATTATTTTTTAGCATGGAAACAAGTCATTTATATAAAGTAGCGGAGTCTAAGACAAAGCGGAGCCTACTGGCCGTCACAGCGGGCGTGCTAATAAGCCCCTTACGTCAGTTGACTCAAAGCTAGTATTATTTTTCTTAAAGATAGCATTGCGGGAGTTTTCAATGTAATTGCCCCGGTTTCTTCAAGAGGCTGACAGCTCAAAGGCCAGTCAGTGACGTGCTCATTGTCGGAACGCCCACGGTTTACCTTATTCAAAGTTTGTGGGTTTTTTCTTTAAATATTCACCGGGAGTCAGTCGGTAATAAGTGTTTTATTTGCCGTATTTTGCGTAAATTTTATGTTTGAGCACTAAACCCGCAGCTTTGAGGTTTTCAAACATTTTATTTCTATTTAACTTCGTATAAACTGGCTGAATATTCTTCCACAGGATTGTTATAAACGCGAATGAATTCGTATCTTATTTTGCTTTATTCCTCTAACTTTTCCTTTAAAAATTATCAAAATTTTGCTAACAGCGTTTATAACGTAAAATTATAGGTTACTGTGATAATTTCTTTATGGTTCATCCGTACTGTGTACTACAGCCTTCTAACAGAAAATGTTCCAATCGTCATAAAACTAAATTGTGGTTGTAAAATCGTGTAATTAGTGAAACTAATGGTGGTAATCGACTTCCATATGAAAATTACAATCGTAAACTTTTTCCATCGTATAGCCTTTAAATGCTTTCATTAAATTAAATTGTTTTGATTATTTTAGAGAAACATAATATTATTTATGGGAATAAATAATCAACATTATTATTTGGCTTGCGTTAGTATGTTATCGATTCACTTTGTTCGTATTTCCTTAGGTAAATCGTATGACAAAATATATAAAAGAACAAAAAGTGAGACCATTCTTTCCTCTTGGGTAACCTGATATTGCTCATTCAGTTGTTTTCTGGCTGTTTGGGTATAAGATTACAAGCAATTTATTTCAATATGGCAATCGAATTTACGAACGCACTCAGATTGTATAGGGAGACCATTTTATAGTCGACAAACTTTTATTTTATTTACTTTTCCTTCCTTTTATAATTAGAATAATTTATGCATACTTATGCATGAACTAACGTCCAGTGTCTCTTACTTACCTACTAAAGCTGTCAAAAGCTATTTAGTTGGTATGATTATTGGCCTCGGTATGTCAAAAACCCGTCAATTTGACACTTTATTAGCCATATCGAGTTCATCTTACATGGGCACTGACAGTAATTTAATATTCTCCATGGGTAATTATGTCAACGCGTGCATACAAGTTATTAATCAAGCAATGTTGTAAGAAATCGTCTTATTATGACCGTGTTCTATAAAAATGTCTGATAGTGACTACAAAAATTACACCTTAAGAAAACCTGGGGAAAAACCATTTAAAATTGAATATATCTTTACAACATATTTGCTCACCCCACCCTAAAAACGACTCCTGACTCCTGTATACCTTTTTAAGAGCAAAATTCAAAAAGTTGTCGCATCAGACTTCAAACAACTTTTTTCAATAAACATTACCAACTTTAAGTTGTATAACTTCAACAATAGTGAGTCTATCTAAACTCCTAGACCTTTTTGAGCGTTTTTCGAGAATATCGGTTATCCGTACAATTATCGATGGCGGGGCACTGCCGGCCACAAGATCGCAATCTCCAGATAGGTTGGTTTAATCTACAGATTTATGGCTCCAGCTACCACACTTTAATCCGTTTACTTTGAAAAACCAACTCGGATTTTATTTAGCAAAATTATTGCTTTGTGATTTTTTAGTTTGTTTTAAACTATTTTAGCAGCAGTGTTAGAGCTTTTGCACACGATCCAGCATCGGTTAGTTGGTGCTGGGTATCCCAGTGGTAAATAAAATGGTAGATTTGTAAGCTTTTACACGTACTGTAGGTCGCATGTCGCTGTTAAAGCTTTGACCTTGGGCTGGACTAGCGTAATACGCAGTTTAAATATAAGAAAATTTAATAAGAAACCAACTTGTAGGTTGGTGTGGTTTTGTTACCATTGACGTACTGCCTACCGTACTAGTACAATTTACCTGGCTTTCATGGGCACATCAACATGGCCACCCGGCAGTCAAAGCACATAAATGGAACTTATTCTGTTTAACCTTAGAATAGCGCCCCTTCTTCTGTGTATAGGAGATTTCAGAGAATTTGGATTGAACTACAGATTTTGCAATATTAGCTCTCAGTTACTGTCACTAACACTAACATGGATACTCACTTCTAGTTTGTGATTTGGGACGAGTAGATTTCAATAAAGGGCTGTATACCCAGGTAGAGGATTGGCAGACGAATTGTTTATCATAAGGTACTGTAAGGCTTTATTTATTACAAATCCAGCATCCATCTATCTTTCTTCACGTATTTTGCTTTACCTTCGGTGCACAATGTTGGGTTACAGTCTACACACACTTCATCTTTCTCTGTTTGATAAGTCATTCAATTTTTTTCTCTATGTTCTTTGATATCATAAACCTATTCACCTTCGCCAAATTGAAGCTACGTCATATTTTATAACACATTATCTATTACTTTAAATTTCTGGCCATCAAGTGCGCTTTATATGGGCATGCTCCTATAAAACCCACTTATTTGGATATCTTAACGAATGTCACAATTAAGCCAATGAAAATGTATCCATTAGTTGTTAACTAACAAATCCATTACTTCGATAAAACTATAAATAACTCCGAAATAGAGATACAGACACACCTTGTTTATTTTTTGTTTAATTTTGATCAGTTTTTGCGGCTTAAAGTGGCAATAAAGATTAGTTACACTCCTGTTTTTTATTACATAAAAAAACTGTTTTTGTTCTATTAATTCCGGTACCCGATGTTCTTACTGAGACAGCACTAATAAGTACAATAAAATTAAGGCTTTTAATAGTTTCGCTTCATCTTCATACAAAGTAACAAACTGTTTTCTTTTTAATTTTTGAATATTACTATCAAATGTTTTATAGGTAGAAAATATTGATTAATAAAAGTACCAATTCGAAAATAACTGTCGAAATAAACCGATCAGACTATAGGTGCAAGTCTGAAATTCAGAAGATCTGAACTGTAACTATCCCAAACTTATTCTGTATTGCCTCCTTTTTTTTTAATTTTCTTATTGTTTTATCGAATAAAAAACTGGCTAAGTCCATGTCGGACCACGCACTATGAAGGATTCCGTAGGTGGGATGAATTTATCCCAATAACAAACTTAACATTGTAGTTGAAAAACATGTTCTCCCATACGGAATGTTTGGGAGAACATGTTTTTTCAACTGCAAATTTAAGTTGTTCGATAATTACTCGTTAACTTGTAGAACCTACTCACCTGTGATAGTTTTCTTTAAAAAAACAACATGGTTTTATTTTACCACTTTGTCGGCGTGATTAATATGTTATTACAGCCAAATTACAGCTTTCTAGTACTAATAGTCTCTGAGCTACGCCGCGGACAGACAAAGAGACAGACAGAAGGGCATGGCGAAACTATAAGGGTTCCTTGTTGACTACAGAACCCTAAAAAATAGACGAGAAAGGATGAGAATTGTATAACACCATTTTCTATGGAGAACATACAAGTCGCGTTCCCGTTAAAAATGAAATTGTTTGCGTTTATAGTTATTATGATTAGCATGCATTATGTTTGTCCGGTCCGTGATTTAGAGGATTAGGCTTATTCTTGTTAGAGCTGACTGTTTGTCAATGGTGGGATTTTGTGGTACAACGTAACGGGCCATGTGGCCATGTGAAATGCTTTAGGGCCGTTGTTAACCGACTTCCAAAAAGTAGAGGTTCTCAATTCGCCTGTATGTTTTTTAAAGGGAAAACTTCTTTTTCACGCGTTGAGCATTTTTGAGGTGGGACTAAACCACTGATTTCGCGACACCATGATGACACCAGCTTTTGACAATTAAAAAGACATCAACGCGTTGATTACCGCGGTGACGTTTTTTTTCTCAAGTTTTCAGTTCTGTCGGCACTCCCGGAGTGCCACTGTTTTTTTTTCCTTTTTTTCGTATTGTATGTTTGTTACGCGATTACTTTACCAATTATGAATTGATTTTGATGGTACTTTTTTTTTAAATCATCATAATTTAAAATGACCGTAGTAGCGGTTTTGGACTGTGTGTATCTATTAGAACGAAACATTTTTTTTTGTTTTATTAAAAAAATCGTATTGTTGTACTTTATTTATTAAATTTAATTCAATGTACTATTTCTAACTTAAGCAGTGACATCAAGATGTATCTATTGAATGAATTTATCTTTATTTGGAATGCTGGTACCAAATTGCATGTCAATTTCTCTGGTTACAGTGACTGATAGATATCAAAATAACATTTTTTTTTTACATTTACCAATTCAATTTTGCTGGCTGACGTAATGCTGATCTATATGAAGAAAACATTAAAAATGTGTAAGAAGCAGCCAGAAGAAAATGAGTTAAACTGTTAAAGTGTACCTACACTTTTACAGCTTACCAAAATAAAGTTTCATTTGTGACATTAACAAATGAAACAGTTTTTCACACTATATTTGAAAACACCCGTTCCGTTTTATTTACAGTGCATACCTATTGCAGCTGCATTGCCAATTGCACGGCCGTAATAAAAGTGTATGGGGGTGTATAAAAACAAAGGCAATAGACGAACTGCAGATCAATAGTGAATACGAAAATTACGCTTTTTAGATGAATGCGGGTAGAATCGAAATGTTTGTTGAAGCCTGCGCTGGATTAGAAGCGAGTGGTTCTATTGAAATATGGTGATATTTGAGGGCTATTTTTGTTTTGGTTTTGTGGGGTATTATAATGAATTCTTGAAAAGCCGTATAAAGCTGTAGCTGAGCTTGTTTTGCCTAAAAACAAACAAGCAGGTACCGATCTAACTTGCTCTATTTGAAAATTCGTTTTCTCGGCAACCTGTACCCCAATTGCATAATACACAATCAATCACAATTTGTTTCGATTTGAAACAGATTGCTAATCCATTGCTGGTGGCAAGTTGGAAAAAATATCGGCTCAACAACGTAAATAACGCAATGAATGTTGTCGAACTGTAAACAAATTTGTCATAATCGTTTACGAAAATAAGTTACGCAATTAGGGTACTTACTTGATTAACAATTTGGTGCTGGTGGAATTTGGATGGAGAGAGAAATTAAATATCTACATAATAACTATACTTATTGATTTGGTTTGATAATATAACGTACCTACTGTCTACTTGTAGGCCGTACCCAAGTAGGTATAATATCTGCCATTTCAGGAAATAATGTCTTACTTTCATAAAATTTAAACATCATTATTTAAGCTCGGCCCAATGTTTCAATAAACATACGCTCATGAAACTTCTCCAAACAATTTAATTTTTTTAAATACGCCTCCGAGTCAGCTTTTTGCTCAAAAACAAAACACGCACTGAGGTACCGGTGTGGTATAATTCTGATGACTTAATAAGACCCAATGTCCAGAGGTTAACAAGAAAATTACATACATAAAACCTACCTCCTTACAGACGTACTGAGCAAACAGAATGTTGTAATTATTTTATGTAGAGCAATTTCGTTGTATTTTACAAAAACGCCGCTTATGATCCTAAATTACAAGCGAAAAAGTTGAACATTGCAAGGTACCAACAGTGCATTTTTCTTGCTATCATGTCTTATTTTGTAAAAACAGTATGAATTCAAGAGTTTTCGCATAAATCTCCTAAGTACTTTAAGTTAGGTTTGAATATAGAAGTGTAAAGAAAAATTATTTTGTACTTTAAGTTAATAAAAATAAATAAACAATTATTTCTCTTCCACAAAGGCGCCTTAAAAATATTATGAAGCTGTAAGTTTCTTAAATAACTGGCTGGCCCCACAGACGTTCCTTCCAATAATTCATATATAGATCACGGATCAAGGACGTTTAGTTTCTCCCGAATTTTAAGACTTACTTTTTTTGTAAAGAAATAAAAAGAAAAATATAGTTTTTTCGGAAAAGTTGTTTGTTATCACGAGTAAGTACAAATAGGTAACCCTTTACCTAACTATTTATTTATATTATTTATACATTAACCGTTCGTATCCCACTGCAGGGCAAGGCCCTCCGTTCCCTTATTCCACTTGTACCTATCTTCGACTGTGGTCAGTCCTTATGAAAAACGCCTTAACTCACTTATTGAGTTATTAAATTAGATATTGTATTTATTACATCCTTGTGAAAATTAGACCAGTAAAAAATGATTTTATCAGAAACTGTTCATCTTTTAAAAGTATTAAACAATAAAATATGTTGACGACTCAGTAATATGGGGGTTGAAAATAATTTCAATTATACCATTGCACATTGCAATAATTATGCATAGTTAAAATATGAATAACTAATTTATTGTTATTATGGGAAGTAGAACTAACCACCTGTTATTCCTTGCATAATAGGGTTGCCAGGTGTCCGACTTTTTACAATCGTGTCCGGCTAAATATTCACAAGTCTGGCCTGTCCGACTTTTTTAGGCTTTTGGTTAACCCTGCCCCGTCAAAAGATGCCTGATTATTGATTGTTTTAAGTACCTAGTTTCTTTAAATGTGAAGAAGTTACAAATTACTTTAGTAAGAACAAATTGTGATGCACAATTAAGAGTAGAGTAAGTGTCAAATTAACAACAGTAATAAATACATAAATAAAAGTATACTACATTATTTTAAAATCTAGTGTATCAGGCTTTCAGGACAAAATGTCCGGCTAAATATGAATCTGTGTCCGGCTTTTCTATTTTTGGACCTGGCAACCCTGCTTACATAGCTATGAAAAGGCCAGTTTAAAGACTTAAATAATACCGTACAATTATCGGGGCATTACTATTAAATATTTTAATGTAAAACGAGTCATTTTATTGACGTCATGTCCTGCAAAATGTAAATTACTGTGATGTTAAAATTTACAGCTTTCCTGTATTGTGAACATCTGTAATTAGGCCCTTACAGAACATAGATGCCAAGCCTGTATAACAATTTAAGTATATTTTAATTATTTCCGTTAAAATAAATACATATTATTATGACAATTCGTTTTTGCTTTTTTGTAATAATTATTTAATGAGTGGTTACACTAGTTACTTACCTACAACAACTTGTTTTTATAAAAACAAAAGTTGTAATGGTTATGTTATAATTTATCGTTTCTATTTTTCAAAGCTGCAGTCGTATCAGCCAATCACGATGAGACATCCGTAAAAAGCCTTCTATCATTTTGACACCAATTATCTACCTATTTATTGAAAACTGTTAGGTACCTAATCTCCTCAACATTCAGGAAACCAATGGATGATACTTTACAACATTTTCATTTTCAGTTAACAACACCATTATTTTTAACCAAAGCAATGAACTAAAAGGGGCAAGTTATTTCTCTTGTAGACCTAATAATAGATTCAAATAAATTGTAGAAACGATAATTATTTTTCATCCAATCCAATGCCTGTCGTCTTCGATTCGTCTATATAATTATTTTCTTCCGCTTAACTAGCGTTGAACAAAGACAATCAGACAAGGTGGGTACTGTTTCTTCGACCCGAAGCGTTGTCCCGTGAAATTGACAGATGTTCAAAATAATAACAGAAAGTTACACTCCAACGGGTACGGCTAAACGTAATTGGGTTGCCAATGGCCTCAAATCAATTTTGAAATAACAAAAATCAACGAACAAAAGTTTAAAATACGAACATTGAAATTCGGTGATTGGAAAATAACAGAATTATGCCACACACCTCTACAATGTTGTTTCATCTGTCAAGTTCTAAGTTTCAACTCGATTACAAATCGACGAATGTTATTTCTGTTGCCCAAAATGTAAATAGCTTTTGTCACAAAAAATGCACAAAAAGTAAATTTTAGCAGAGCGAGGTTTCGATCCACGAATGCGCCACTCTGCTTACAAGATAGCACGGTGAAATGGTACTGCTGTATGCAATAGCAGGAAAATGTTGATCAAGTATACAGGGTGAAATTGAATTCATGGGCATCCTCTTAAGGGGTAATTTTACTCATTAATATGAACCAGTTTCACTATGAGATCAACACTGAAATCAAGAAAAAAAAATCTGCTATTCCCTACATTTTGACGAGCTATGCAAACATAAATGTAGGGAACTGCTGATTTTTTTTTCGTTTTTTTTTTTGAGCTTTGGTTCCATAGTGAAAGTTTTTCATAATAATGAGTAGAATGACCCCTTATGAGGATGCCCGTGAATTTAATTTCACCCTGTAGTAGGTACCTACCTATTTAGATTACTAAAGCCATAGCAAATAAACAAAAAGTAATGTTAGCAGAGCGTGGTTTCGATCCACGGACCTCTGGGTTATGGGCCCAGCACGCTTCCACTGCGCCACTCTGCTTACAGGACAACTTGGTGAAATTTTACTCCTGATACGTAGCTGATTCACTAGTGAAAAAATGTTCGCTAAATATCTGGTACTTATTTGACTTATAATGCTATTGAAAATATACAAAAAGTCATGATAGCAGAGCATGGTTTCGATCCACGGACCTCTGGGTTATGGGCCCAGCACGCTTCCACTGCGCCACTCTGCTTACAAGATAGCACGGCGAATTATTTCTCTTGTATATAATAGCTGATGTAATAGCAGAAAAATGTTGAACAAATATCTAGTAGTAGTATCTACATTGTTTATACTGCTATTGTAAATATACAAAAACTAATATTAGCAGAGCATGGTTTTGGTTATGGGCCCAGTACGCTTTATTTGCGCCACTCTGCTTACCTATATCTATTCATCGAGTCTCGAATAATATGGCTTCTGTCTCTACAATAGCAATCCCTCTTTCCTTCTTTAAAAGATATAGTTTTATCACACAGTCACACAGTCACAGTCATTTTCCCTATTACATTCATTTAACTCTTAAACTTACAGATCAGTGCGAAAGAAATAATTAAAATATCTTTGGAGCTCTGTAATGTTTAATACAATAAATAAGATAAGCTATCTGGCCTAGGCTTGTAATATGGCAAAGTTCCAAAGTAACCAAGTTGTTCCAAGATTCCGAAACTTGGAAGTTTTTAGTAATGAAATGCTGGAACATGCTGAGCCCGTAACACAGAGGTATGTGTATCGAAATCACGTACCCGCTACTAATATTTTATGTTGTACGCCTCCAAAAAATAATACTTAATAATATAGGTATTCGAAGTAAAAGGTAATAATGAAAGGGATGCTAACATGACTATTCTCTTGATTTGTTATTATTTTATTTAGTTTTATTAAGTTTGTCATTTATGTCAAAGGCATATTTTGTGAACATGTCGTTTTAGTTCAATCCTGCTGAAGAAGGATTAAAGAAGACTAATTTGGCAATGCAATTCTGTAAGCAGTAGCACAGTGGAAGCGTCCTGGGCACATAACCCAGAGGTCCGTAGATCGCAACCATGCTCTGCTAACACCACTTTCTGGATACTTCCATATTAAACAAAAATATCGAATGCAAAAAGATAGGCACATTTTCAATATTTTGTTACATCAGCGGCAACATTTCACCAAGATATCTTGTAAGCAGAGTGGCGCAGTGGAAGCGTGCTGGGCCCATAACCCAGAGGTCCGTGGATCGAAACCATGCTCTGCTAATATTAGCAGAGCATGGTGGCAAAAAAAAAAATATTACTTTTTGTATATTTCCAATAACAGTATAAATTATGTAGATACTTGACATTTGTTCAATATTTTCCTGATATTGCATCAATTATGTGTGTACAGCAGGATCATTCCACGCTGATATCTCGTAAGCGAGTGGTGTATTAGAAGCATGCTGGGCTCATAACTTAATCACGTTCTGTTAATATTACTTTTTGTCTATTTTCTGTGACATTATTAATCTTTAAAAAACAGGCGAAAAATTTCGAGATTCTCCGTCTGTTTTTTATTCTGTGCGTAGAAATTGTTTGTAATAACATCGATAAGCACCAGAACATTAAATTCACACTACCGCATCACTAAACCATAGGTAATTTCGAGCGGCCATTGTTGTTTGTATTTGGCACATTTGAAAACCTGCACTATAGGTCCTAGACATTTGTTCAATATTTCCTGCTGTTGCATCAATTATGTATACAGAAGTAAAATTTCGCCGTGCTCAATTGTAAGCAGAGTGGCGCAGTGGAAGCGTGCTGGGCCCATAACCCAGAGGTCCGTGGATCGAAACCACGCTCTGCTATAAAATTAGTTTTTGCAGAAACAACGTTTATTTGTTCTTGTGATTAATTCTAGATATTTCACACCTTCTTATTTCAAACTACTACAAAAACTACTTTAAAAAAAACAGTGGCACTCCGGGAGTGCCGACAGTAGTGAAAACTTGAACAAGATCGCCTTGGTGGGAGAAAAATACTTGCATAGAACATTGATCCGTAACTGATTATAAATAAAGAAGACAATCGCGTTTACAAAACCTGTAAAGTAAAAATACTTGCATATAACATTGATCCGTAACTTAATATAAATAAAGAGCACAATCACGTTTACAAAAATGAGGGGTCGTCACAGAGTCGCGAAATCAGTCCCATCTCAAAAATGCCCAACGCGCCTTAAGAAGTTCTCACTTCAATAAATAAGTAAATTTTGGGGAACATTACTATAACCGAAATGCAAATTACGTAGCAAGAATCATACAAATTAGTTTTGTCGGTTTTACTACAAAAGTACCTACCTATGGGAAAATACAGAAACATAATTTTTTAGAGTCAGCTAAAATCACCGGTCATTTTTTCAACCGACCATTTATATTATGGAACCAATTTTATTAGGGCAACAGAAGGTACCGGCAATTTTATTAGACTAGTACAACAATAGTTTATGTTCTTCAGGGTTGTTTGAATAAGATGACGTAATAAAATTCAAGGAAGTTAAAGATACCGCGGCATAAGGTTTGTTTGTACATTTTATTGTATTGCCCATGATTCCGGCAAGTCGGTTTTTGCGTGGTTAAAGCCGCCATATTACGTTAGGGGGCCATCATTATTGAATCGTCTATGTAGCGACCACCCGCGTGGGACACACGGCCATGCACTTGGAAACACTTGTGTGTCAGGTCCCCCGTAAGTTGTTACGAGAATTTCGCAAAAAATGCGACAGGATTGGCAGAAATAGGTTAAGAGGTCTGTGTGGTATCGGTGCTATTATTAAACGTTTTATATTGAAGATGTAACTTTGACAAAATTAAATGTGTGGTCTTTAAAATTGATTATTGGTCCTATTTTATCCTCGTTATTAATTTTGTATCTGCAGACACCTCAGCTAACGGAATTTTGACTTTAACAAAACAAAAGACAACAATAGCTCGACTGTCATTTCTTTTGGCACGGTTCGAATTGTGCCAACTATTTCAAAAATTGTAAAGTCGAGACTTTATACGTGATCCTAATTATGAAGCTACACAAAAAAAAAACTTTTCTTTTTGATTGAATTCCGTTAATTATTTCATTGTGGGGTCCACCTTGTGTGTCCACGATCGATCTAGTCGGTGGTCGACCAATTCTGCTAACAATTAGTTAAAAACCAATTCGAAGTATCTAATGCTCGCGGGCCGCACATCCAGTGAGCCTCTGCTATGTTCGTTGGTGGCCGCCGCCGGGACTATTCCAAATATTTCACAAATTGCAAGATTGTTCGAAGCGCCACGACATCACGACGCGATACGGCGACGAACCATGGAAATGTCAAAGATCGATCGTTTAGCGATACGATGAGTTTTTGCATTCTGATAGAACATCGCAGCCTGTAATAGGTATTTTTTCACAGAATCGTGAGATTATCAGCAACAAAGTTTTAATTTAGGTGCTCCAATTTATTTCTAAAATTTATATAATAAAGATTTGGACCCGTATTCATTAAAACAACCAGTTTTTACCGCAAATTAAATAACTAATTTCACCTTGCAAGGAGTCCTCTCTTAACTTTCTGAGAACATAATTAATGAATTTCCTTGGAAACTGTGCTCAAACGTTTCGTTAAAGGCACGGGAATAAAAACTTTGAATTAATAGTTTTATTTGTGTGCTTTACGTGTAAGTGTATTAAACCTGAGCTTAACAATTCTTTCAAGGAAAATGTAAAATGCAAGCAACCTTGACATGAATACGTTAGTTACTGTGCTTTGAAAATGTAGAAACGTTCTGTTATGATTTCAAATCGAAATACTGCTTTTAGAAATACTTGTACTAAGCAATACAAATAAATAGCTAAGCATTGCTAGGTACCTACTGGTGCAATTTCTAATCTTTTTGTTAAGATTAGAGATAATGAACAAGAAAATGTTATTTCTCAAAATATTCTTTCAGAAAATGTTGTTGTTGTTGTTGTTTCAAATGTTGTTTTCTTACAATAAAGATTCTACAATAAGACCTATACTAATATTATAAAGAGAGAGTGTGAATGTTGTGAGTTTGTGTATATGTGGAGGGTAATCTCGGGAACCACAGCTCCTATTTGAAATTTTCTTTCGCCATTTGAAAGGTATGGTATTCCAGATGGACATCGGCTATATTTTATGTAAATATATACAAAAATAAGTACTTAATAATACTAATGAAATACTATCTTGAATTCATGCAAGCCTACTGTACTTTTTGCTAAGTTAGTGCTCAAAACTTGTGCACAACGTGTTGTGAACAGAATACCGTCTTCACATGTAAATTGCACCCATGCGAAGCTGGGGTGGGTTGCTAGTATAGTATAAAGGTGATTTCGATCTCAGACGCTAATATAGGAAAACATTGTACCATAACATATTACGCACATTACGCAACCGAAAATAGTTTGAACCGAACGAGATCTTAACATCATCCTGACGCGATACGCATATACTGCTTGCAATAAATAACAAAAAGATCCAGGACTGATGCTTGCACTTGTCTACCGCTCAAGATTCCAGCCACAGCTTCATTACAGCGGCTAAATAATGACTTCTGATGGAAGTT
Organism: Omphaloscelis lunosa; assembly: GCA_916610215.1. NCBI lineage: Eukaryota > Metazoa > Arthropoda > Insecta > Lepidoptera > Noctuidae > Omphaloscelis > Omphaloscelis lunosa. Next base: position 12,214,554 of record OU744258.1, read on the forward strand.
TTCAATAGTCCCGGCTTGGAATAAATCAAATAACTCCGTTGGATTCGCTGTCGTTGGCAAATGTGTCTTCATTCATGACGGTAGGACGAGGGATTAGAATGGTGTGGAGAAGAAAAGGGTGGCGAAGATTTTAAGTCATTCAGGTGTCCCGGTTTGTTAAGAAGGTAGAGTGGAGTTGGAAAGTACTGCTAAGCCAAAAATCTTCCTACCAACACATGTAGAATCATTCGATATAGATGATAGAAACAAGTTTATCAAAGAGTTGAAGAGATTATGTAAGAATAAAATTACACAAAGGACAAAACGAAAGTCAATTTCTTAGAAAAAAATATTAACTACAAAATTAAGTCATGAATGAATTCAAGCCTAGACGTCAAAAAACTGGCTACAACTTTTTATCCGCGTATCTATAACATCAATCTTTAAACCAAGTCATGAAAAATACATAGCGTCGTCTCTTTTCTAAAGTTTCCAGTCATTGTAACAACTCCACGGACATTTTTTCCATGATGGACGCGGACAGGTTCGAGCAAAAATAGTCTGGACTGTGATCGGGTAGCAGTAGTCTGTTACAAAAGTATCTGACGAAAGTGTAAACAAACCCTGTTCAGGTTAAATTCTTATGCAATCACTCACTCAAGGGAATTAGTAAGTATCTCAACGACTTTTTTCAACAAGTATTGTTTGAATAACATTATTAAATTGTAATTCAAAAATCATCGAAGTAAATTGAGTTTATAAAGTTCAATTGTCAAATTAAAAACATATTTAGGGTGATTTCAAATTGTAATTATGGGTTCAAGTATTCAAATAATGAATGTTCGACAACTTTTTAGTTTCGGATCCATTTTGTATACATTTTCATCACACACTCTTGGAACAGACCATACGCACCGCGGGACAATACATTCATTACTGAGATTCGAGCGGGCACAGCTGCCCTAGTCTCTACTACGGACATGGACACGCGGCTCAAAAAGCTAGGATATTAAACTTCATACGGCGAAACCTTATAAGTACTTTGAGGAGGTTATTGAGTTAGTTTGGTTATGGTTATTGAGTTAGTTTGGTTATAAAAGTTTGTGTGGTGGTTAATTTTGTTTATGTAACGTAAATATTGCTTACACGTGTATTACAAAATCACATTAATAATTTACACAACTCAGTAGTGTAAATTACTCATGTTATTGGGATATGTAAACATTATTAATCGTAACAAGAGTTACCTTTGTTTTGTTTTGTAACATTTTAGGTTGTTGACTTTTGAAAGCTTTCTTGTAAAGAAAGTAGTCGACAGCGATTTCAATATTAACTAGTTACCCATTTTTAATATTGATAAAGGGCGTCTAACCAGACCAAGATTTAGCAAAAATATATCAAACTACTTGTCGTAACTTTCTTCTTTATGTTATTTACAAGTATTTTTTTAAAATAATAAATAAATAATAAATAAATAATAGATAAAAATAAAATACTTGTAAATAACATAAAGAAGAAAAAAATCTCAAGTATAAACGTAAACAATAATATTCTTATAAGATCATAAACTTATTCAATGACAATAAATAGTCTAATCTCAAGCATCAATAACTTCAAATAATTTCTCTAACAAAAATAACCAACTAAATATAACTCTACAATATCCGAAACATTTCATTATATCTCGCAATAGTGGAACCAAGGAACGTCATTCTATCGGCAAGCGATCTCCGAGCAAAACGAAATAAAAGCTTAAAGATCACCGTTCGCCGACCAAAATAGTATTGGACTCTATTCAAAACTTTTTGGAATTACTCCACTATTTGTTACCATCGCCCATTCAGTAAGTCAACGCGTCACAGTAATTTGTTACTACAAGAATTCGACAGTTATGAGACGAATATAAATTTTTAACGTTACGTAGTGTATGCTTACGTTAAATCCACTGGAACGCCAATGGTCTAAGTTATTTATTACACATATTAATTTTGATGATTTGAAGCAAGCATTTTAATATGGTGGCTATTTGTAGACACTTAACCACGAGACGCTTTAGACATATAGAATGCGATTCAATGGTCATGTTTATTAGTTTACAAAGCGGGGAATCCCATTGAGAATTTTATTGTTATTCTACAACTTGGATAATAGTTTTAAAGTTATTCATTTGCTCCATTTAAATAGATGAAAAATATTTGAATGGATATGCTCAGAATAAAAGCGAAAACTTGAATGTAGAATTTCCTTATCTCACGTACCTAAGGATAAGTGTGTTCTATATAAGATTATTTATCACTTTCCAAGCCATTGAAAATTCAAAAGCAAAGATAAGGTTCCTAAAAGGTGAGCATTTATTTTATAAAATAATTACAACACAAACATTAACGTCTAAAAAACCGAATTATTCTGTCGAGCCTAACCCAACTCTATAGAGCTTTAAGATAAAATAAAACAAAAGGAATATTCAATTCTCGTCTCTTTTGACTAACTGGAAACAATAGCCCAAGATAGCCTATCTGCATAATAGAAAATATTTTTTTATTTAAATATCAAAGGCCCAGATACTGTACCTTTTACGATGGCATTCCAGACTGAACTCTTTTCTTAAGCAATACGTTATTTTAAGAAAACAACAACAAAGAAAGCATAAAGTGAAAAAAGAAGCGCAGTCGAAGTCGTGCCTTCGATGTTATGTCCAGGCAGGGCACCACTGACATTCTACACATTAATTACGAACGAAAGGCAGACCACAAACGTTAAACAAAAGGTAATACACTCCGCACTTAATCTGATTCGTATTATTGCAGTCGTAACGCAACATTCCCCTGGATTTATTACAAAAGAGCTGTTAAGAACATTTTCCACTGAAGACGGCATCGGACCTTTGGATCAGCAAAATGAAGCGTTACAATGTTTTAAACGAAACATGATTTATCGAGGCGGCCCATAGTTTAAGAGCAAGCATTCGCTTTGATGCTTACGCGAAATGTAGCTTCGTGCAAAATAGTATTCTAGTTTCACACGCAACAAATGTGCTGATTATCTGATGAACTTTGCGAAGCGGCGCGTTCAACGCGTAGACTAGTCAGTATGGAGCATACGGTGGAGGTCTGCCCAGCTTGGGCGGAGCATCGCCGTGTCCTCGTGGAGGCGATCGGCGGCGGTGATCTCTCGCGTCCGGCCCTGGTTCAGGCCATGGTACGGAGCGAGAGGAAGTGGGAGACCGTCACCTCCTTCTGCGAAGCAGTAATGCTCGCGAAGGAGGAGGCGGAACGCGTGAGGGAGAGGCAAATTTCGCGCCCTCACGCCCCTAACCCCCGCAGGAGGAGACGCCCAGGGCGTCGGGAATCGCGGGGCGATTTCCGGCCACCGTAGGGGCGGGCTTGCGGGCGGTGAGCAATGGGTGGCTCACCGTCCGATAAGGACCAGGCCCGGGTCGACGGCGCGTTGTGTTCCACGCGCGCCTCAAAGAGATGTCAGCAGAATTGAAGGGGTCCACTAGGGCCGATGCCTGCCGGGGCTGTGAAGAAAACCGAAAGGGAGATCGTGGCCCCCGGCAACAGGGCAACCGAAGGAACACGGGTGGGTTTTAGTCAGTAAGAGTCTGACACGCCCTCCCGCTCCGCCCAGAGCGGGAGAAGTTATTTGATGATTTCCCACCCTCAAAAAAAAAAAAAAAAAAAAAGTATGGCAGACATGGAAATTAATATCGATATCATAACCATAAATTCAGTAGCATACAGTTAGCCTGGAAGCCGAACCCAACATAATTGGGAAAGGGCTGGGAAGGTGATAAGTCAGAACCAAAAAGACAAAATCTTTTAGAAGAATCCAATAAGAAATTAAGATATAAAAAAGCATTGCAAAGTTAAGAAGACCTTGCCCCCGGAGCTTGCTATGGATTAGGGCTAATTTCTTGCATGTGTCTGTGTGGGTTGGCTAAGTTACTTTGTATCATAGAATTAGTATAGTGACTAAATGAAAACAGTGAAAAATTTTAAAAGGACAGGTACCCGACTGGGTTCTACACCACTGCAGTCCTGAGAAAATAAGTATACCGCGGAAAAGGATGATATTTTAAGAAACAATGACGTTCTAGTTGGATTTACAGCCAACTCCAACGGGTTAAGTAAATGATAACAAAGTCTCTAAAACTAATAATGACGATACGACGATGGAACTTTTCATCTGATGGTGGATTTAGATAGCGTAACTAATTTATTTCAGCTATCTGTGACGTAATGAGATAAAGCATTCCGTCATAACATTTCATTAAAGCATTTCGTTGTAAGATTGGCCCCAGTGCCCAAAGTGATTATTGTAATGGGCTATTCGCCTATTTTTCCAATACAATTATATTGTTAGCATCCTTTTAGTTTGATACAGTTAACGAAGTCAGGATTGGAACAGAAATATTAATCTTAATGTGTGAGATTTATTTTATTTTCTATTAACCGGACTTGTTGATTGAACTTTTCTGATAATTTTCAGAGCGTCTTCATCTTCATCTTGCTGCCCATAGTCCATCATGGCCCTATGTAAGTTGGGGTCGGCGCATAGTGTTCTTTTCTGTCAGCCGGCCTCTATCGTTCACTCCTTTTTCTTTCATATTCATCACTCTTTGTCTCACATGCGTGCCATCTATTCTCGTCACATGCCTGTACCAAGCGAAACGAGTTTTTTTTTTTTCAACTTCTCTGTAACTGGGGTCTTCTTTAGCATTTATTTTACTCTAGAAAATCTTCCCAACTTGAAAGAAAACTAAATATTTATATTTTGAATTTGTTATCAAATTCTTTGATATCTGCAATCGATCAATGATTGATCTTGCCTTATAATTGCCTTTCAATTGCCATTACCACACCCTCTCCTCACGTCATCAACAAAAAACGATGGTTCACAAATGAATCACAACAAAACCTAACCCACAATCTCCATATAAACCCAACAACAAAGTCAATAAAGGAGGCAACAAAAACGAACATACATAACGCTCGTAAATCGTTGTTCACCTCTGGGCATTGTTACTCTGTGTCCCCTGCGTGTCGTCGTGGTTCGACTGTTCGATCCCGATCACATCGTATATGGGAGCTTCGATGTTCTGTGGCTCTCCTTCTGGTATCATTAATGCACAACGGGAGATTGTGTTACGCAATCAAACTTAATTACCTCTGCAATAATTACCTACGATACTTTTGTGGATTTCCGAAAAATAAGGATAAGGTGAAGAAGATGGAAGGTGAAGCGTGGGATGTGTACGATTCTAATTGTGGCTCTAGACGTATTTAATAGTCTATAGTATTAACGTAATTTGCTTCAGTGAATTAATTAAACTTAACAAAAGCAAACGTTTGCGTTTTGTTAACAGTGGAATAATTTCTAGCAATTTTAATAACAAGTGTTCCAACCCATTTTCCATGTATTTTTAAAGCTCGCGTTCAAATAATGAAGGTCCTGCAAATTCTAATTTGTGTAAACTGCTCGAAGGCAGTTAGAATTAGGACTCTAACGATTTTAAAACTGACTTCTACAAAATGATGTTCAGCTGAGCATAACATGCTCTTTGAATGAAAATTGTGCCGAATTACGTAAATTATCTCAAATTATCGTCTGACTCGGTTACTGTGGACGCTACCCATCATCAGTGGGAAGCATTAAGGCCTGCCTTGAGGCAACCCGTCGCGTGACAGCAGCGAAATATTAATAATTATGATAAGTAATTACGGTCGATCAGATCCTTACGGGCGCACGATTCTTATTTTATGCAAATAAAGTTTAATTTGCCAAAAATTAAAATCGCTTTTTTATATTACGGAGAATTCTTAAGCGATTTCAAATTGCACTATGAATTTTGTGCTGAAATTGTTATTTGTTGGGAAAATGTTTACAAACAAAGTGGAAATTGGAAATGTTGGGAAGCAAAAGCTCCTTTAATAACATGTTTTTATTGTACGGTGGGCTGCATCAATTGGGTACCCCAGTTGTCTCTTAAATTTTAAACATTGCATTGTACATACATAACTACTGTAGAGAAGACATCAATAAGTACACAAATTGTTTAAATAGTTTTCACACTGACTTACGCATAAATTGTATCAGCATTATACGGTATTAATTTCCACATCGTAATTCATATTTGATTACATTCGTCGAACTTTAACAATACTGACAATACTGTAATAGTATACAAAGTGCATATTCCCATAAAAATAATATTAAAGAAAGAGAACGGGTTGAAACAGGAAACTTCCAAAGAAATCAAAATAAAGTGTAATGAATATCGACACTCGTATAATGCTTACGATAGATGCTTAGCTCTTTAATACGATATCTAATATTTTTATTTGTGTGGTCTAAACGTCATTATATGACGAAGATTTACTTACAACGTGCCGGCCGCACGAGGATTATGGACCCATCTCAAATTTTAAAAGAGAAAAAGTTTAATGTAAAGATCACTGACAAATTTGTAACAGAACAATGAATCGGATATTAAAGTATCCTCTTTCATGACACGGGCGAGCGGATGGGTAGGTTAGACTGCGGTTACAGTGACATGAGAGACGAAAATGTATTCAATAATATCAATGAAATCCATGCATAGCATGCCGAAGAACAATTTTCAATTCTTACAATAAACAATCCTTGCAAATACACAGAAAGTACTGCCTCTTTTATTAGTTTTGATAGACTTTAAAGATAAACTTTTACTGCTTGTAGACCTTTATCCAAGAACTGAATTTACCTTGTCGTGTACCTTTAAAGCTTTGCCAAAGTAGTACAAAGCACGTACCAAACGTGCGTGACATCTAGTAGTCTCCAGCAAGATTACAGTCGTTGTGGAATAACTTAGCTGCGTTGAACTATCGACGGCGTCCTTCGACCTACGCTCGCCGCATCGCTCATCGCTCCGCTTAATGCTCTACGCTCACGCGACGCAACCGCTTGCGAACCTCTCGGTGGTGTTAAATGTATCCGCCTGCTTGTATCAGGTTACCGTACCAAAGGCGTGGGCATTGACATGTCCAACTTGTTTTGTTTTGTTCACTCGACCATCGTAAAGGTTGACTTTCTACGCGCATCGACGTGACGTCCACGCCGGTTGAATTACTTTAAACTTTATAGGAGACGCTTGTCAAATGTCACGTCGAAGCACTGTTGCCCCATTACGACGCTGTGAACAGTAAACTCCGTGTTGTATCAGAAAACTAGTCATATTATGATCACATTATTCGAAATCGAACACGCATTAAAACAATTCGAGCGACAAAAATGTATGTTAAATTGGATCGGTTCATTTTGTGTCGAAATAATTAAATTTCGTGTTGGCACTAAATTATTTATTCGCACATTCAAATGAATGTAGTCGTAATTTCTGGGCGCATCGGAATTATTTATTTCTGCGTAAAATGTCACTCCGTTGAAAAATAATTACGGTTGTGTTGGGTTCGCGTCATGCTGCGCCGACACGGCCCTTCAGCGGATTATTAAGATGTTCAAGTGCAGTGCGCATTTAGCGGGTTGTCTCTCATTGTTATCCGACGAAGATATGCCAACTGATAATCGGAATGACCGACCCCGGAGCGACGACTCATTTAATGCTTGTCGATTCGAATGCGAGGGAATATCACAGGGTCATAATTAATATTTGTACTTCTTCTTTATAACTTTTTTATCAAAGGGAAAGAACATTTTTTGCGGTGTATTAAAAATGTGCAGCCGTAGCGGTAAAAAATTCCTTCGTTTTCATGTAAGCTACATAAATCTTCATAGGTGCTTCACAGTAATTACAGCGGATAATACTTATTCAGCAAAGCACGTCTTTTATCCATCGCCTAAGATCACTTTGATCAGTTTTATAGCTTGAATTATAATTTTTAAGCTCTTTCTGATATACTGCAGTTATGATTATATTTTAATGGCGTCATAAATATCTAATGTTTTCATACCACCATGCATCATTTATGAGCTATGCTATCTAATAAGGGCAAAGAACTTTTAGTTGCAACAAAACGCCACCACGCGGCGCCACAAGTATGTGAGACCATTCTAATACTTGGACAATGATACTTTTAACTTTATTTCTAAGCTCTATTAAAACGAAATAAGGTTGAAAATTTGTTGGAGTATGTATGAAAATGTTGTAAGGCATAGTAACACTAAGCACCGCACTTGAATACATATTCGGTTATTATGTTGATAAAAACTGTCGCAACATGGCTGGAACTAAGTCGGGACACGGAGGGAATACATTTGAAAGCCCGTTATGTGTGACAGAGAACATTGTGATGATGCCATTTGCCAACGTAATGTCCTAATTATGTCCAATATATTCTAAGTGCCCGTTTTACATATGAATTTAAAGTTTCAAACCTACGACTCGATGCAAATGAAATTGAATTTAAACACTTGATTTTAACATAAACATGGTGGTCCGTTTAACTGTTCGAAAAAATAATGCCATAAACAAAATTCGAGACCAATAATAGAAAATTGTTGGAAATAAGAAATTAACAAGAGCCACTTTTGAAATTACCCGTAAGATTAACAAGTGCCCTCATTCATATTCCGTCCCTCTCCCCAAAACATTCTTCAAATCAAATTGCCAGACTAAAAACATGAAAACTTTTCAGTCTCCAATTTTGATTCAAAACAAAAAACAATCTAGTCTCCATAGCTTCATATTTCAAACTGTACAAAGAAACTAACATATGGATATACAGCAAGGATAAAAATACAGCATCAAGTCTAAACCTTACCTCCCTTTATGAAATCCACTGCTTACTTATTCAATAAACGTTTACAGTGTGGGAACGAAATATAACCCACTTTGTTCTGAAGAAACTACAGCTATTTGTCAATGTGCATCCGTATTCTGGGAATTTGGTTTGAATTTTACGCGTGTAAGACTTTCATTTACTTCTTTGGGTATGTTGAGGCTTTTTATATGCGTTACATGTTGCCTGTTTACGAGTAGTAGGTGCACCAACATGATACTTTAGATTTTATAACCCCTTTTAACGTTATTAGGAAGTGATAATTATGTGAGCTTAATGGTCTTGTTACATAATTATGTGTTTTATCTTCTTGTTGACCGACATCTCCCGTGTCACTTAATACTTATAACAGAATTAGTAACTGGAAACGATAAAGCTACAACATAGTAAATGATGGTAGTGCTAAATGAAGATCCATACGTTGAAACCATAGATCTTCAATTTCAAGTTATCTAGCGCAATGAAGAAAAATTTCTTACCCCCGAAATATTCCTATTTCCCTTCCACAATTCTTACACACTACCTCAAAAATTCCTAAAGATTAATATATTCCAGGATCTACACATGTCAAGTACACCGTCGTCTGACAAATGTGACACCATCACCACCACACGGAACACATCAGGAGCATTACATCTAAATTTCGCAGCCAAAAGCTCTCATAAACATATACCACCTATTCGGGGAGCAATTTCACGCCCTATTTTATCCCCACGAAATTTTCTAGTACCTACGGCAGTTGAAAATTTCACATCGAGTCTCACTACGGCTTTTTTATTACACACCATTTTAGTTTCTCTGAATAAATGACCTCCATGCTTTATTCAACTTAATTTTCAAGTCATGAAATGTCGAAATAAATTACTTAATTTATTTTTGGAATGCTTATAATAGTTATAATACGCAATTATTCGCTGTGGCTACTGGAAATAATGAAGATTCGAAAGCAATTTTCCGTGTGGTTTCAAAATGCACTTTATCTGAGTAGCATTAAGATTCATGGCTTCAAATGAGAAGACTTAGTTGATTTTATAATAAACATTACCTATTAACCTACATAATGAACTTTAAATTTATTGAAGTGAAAACTACTTTAGGCGCGTTGGGCATTTTTGAGATGGGAAAAAACAATTGAACTCGCGACACCTCATTTTTGTAAACGCGATTGTACTCTTTATTTATATTACATTACGGATCTATGTTCGATGTAAGTATTTTTACTTTAAAGGTTTTGGAAGTTTTTTTTTAACTTTCACTTATGTCGGCACTCCCGGAGTGCCACTGGTTTTTTATTTGTTGTTATCGTTCATTGAAACCCCACCCCTTACCCCTTGTAAATTAATATTAATTGGTATCAATAACAACTTTCGGATTTAAAATTAAGTGGAACTTAAATAGAATCCGATCATGTTTTGGTAGATAGCTCTCCTCTAGAAACTGCTTAAGTTTATTAGGTCATCTAAAATTAGATCGTTCTACAGAGTCAGAAATTTTCTGCAGTAATAAATATTGTGGGAACTTATTTTCCAATACACAGAACTTTCCGGCTAAGCTACCACTCGCTCTAGCTCAGCCAACTTAAAGAAAGTAGTGAAGCTATACTAAGTAGATGCGGAAAGCGAAAATTAAATTTTCAATCAAACTGCAGCATGAAAACTGAGTTGAATAGTACCCTAATTACGTAATACACGATCAATCGCAATCTGTTTCGATTTGAAACAGATTGCTAATCCATTGCTTCATATGTTGGAAAAAAAATCTGCTCACCAACATAAATAACGCAATGAATGTTGTTGAACTGTCAAAATCAAACAAATTAGTCATAATCGTTTACGAAAATAAGTTACGTAGTTAGAGTACTGTTCGACTCACACTCCCACGTAATCGTCTTAGTTTGAAACAAAAGCAAAGACGAAAATAAAAATGAAGCAAAAAGTCTTTGCTAGAAAAACAGCAAATGAGCTGACATATATTACGGATTTTTTCCATTAAGAAACAGATATTTAATTTAATTTTAAAGACCTTCTCTCCGTCAATATCGATACCAATATAGTACTCACTCTGATGTTTTAATTGGACAAATGTGGCGAAATCCAACTGTGAGAATTGAAGTTTCTTTGGAGACTTCATTTCTCTGATCCTGTTTTATTTATTGTTGAAATACAAGACGTAAAAGATACTCTAGAGCTTTGGAAATGGTAAGCGATTTTTGATATTTTTCGAATGCACATATTTTTATTTTATTTTCAATGAGTTCACTTGCCCGGCTGTGGAACTCGTATTCGAAAATTGAGCGTAGTAGTAAAAAAAAACATTTAAAATAAATATAGCGTTACAAATTCGGAACAAGATAATTGTTTTGGTTACGAAAATAGTATTCCAATTTTTTATAAATTGTTTAATCAAAACGCTGCACAATATAATAAAGTTAATAAAACTGTAAAAATCTTTTTTGCTGCTTAAAACTTCCCAATTTATCTGCATGCCATATCTTACAAATTCAAAATTCAATATATAGAGCCGGTGAGAAACTCCACGGTTTGCATTTTTTACTTTTACATCTTTTGGATATTACAAAATCTGCATTCGAAAGCTAACCTTACCTAACCTTTCTAGTAGTATTTTGTTTCCTTGTAAACCGCAGTGAGCGGTAGATGTGCTCTGCAGGACGCCACTCTTCAGCTAAGTGATTTTATTTGTGTCCACATTCCAATGTGTATCAAATTACGCGGCTCTGCGACCAGCTGTTTGATCGATTGTCTGCCGCCTTGCTAAAAGCCCTATATTGACTCAAATAATTATCTCGAGGAAACTGTGGGGTATGAATTTATCTGTAGGCCTTACATGCGTCGTACAAGTAATTGTTTAGGCTTACAAATGTTGGGAACGTCACCTAGCATCACGTTTTGTTTCCTGGTTGAAATCATTTATTTATTTAATTTTTTACACAGTAAAATACAGGGTAAATTTTTTACCAGTGCACCAACTTGAACCCGTGACTTTACTCATCATTATCAACAACTTTTACTAAGGGACCAAACTTGAAAAAGAAATCAGCTGTTCCCTACATTTATGTTCGCATAACTCGTCAAAATATAGGGAACAACTGATTTTTTTCGCGATTTCAGGTTTTGTCGTAAAAGTTGTTCATAATGATGAGTAAAGTCACGTGTTTAAGTTTGCGCAGTGGTTAAAAAAAAACCTGTAGATAAAGATATGACATTACCGACTACCTAATGGAAAAGTTTTTGTTGGAGCTGCGGAGCTTGTAGTCTCCATGCACCAGCTACTTACCATTATCAAGTAGGTATTATACTATATTTGTTATCTCTATAGAGAGACAGAGTTATCCAGATAATAATTAGGTGCATTAAAAAAATAAAAATTTGTTTGCATATATACGTGCAGTCGAATTCGAAATTGTCCCGTTCCTACTAACGTCTTCTCCCGATTCATCGATCGTTGTATCCCTTTATCAATATAATACCTATGTAGATATTACTATAGAAGCGCTAAACTAAGAAGGTCTAAATTCTAAGCCGAAGCAGTGCAGCATAGCGGAATGGAGTTATACTTACGATATTGGACAACTTCACTGGGTTGGTTGCGTCATGTCTAACACAGACCTATTCATTTGTGCACAGTTATCAGGCATGGCTGCGCTCAACAACATTAGTTGTGTCGGCACCGCCCCAGGACGTAACATGTTGGGTTTAAGGGTTATTACTTAAAGTAAAGTCTCAAGAGAAAATGAGCTTTGATCTAGTAGTCATCTCTGAAGGTATAGCCTCAAGGAATTTCTGTTAAGTTGTATGTTGAAGGCTAGGTGAGGAAAATTGTTTGAGTTGAAAAATAAAGTCTAGTTATAATTTAGAATAGCCATTATTGTTACAGATTTCGTTTCGACTTGGAACAATGTTAATGTTTTTTTTTTTTTTTAATGATTTACTCAACCAATAAAGTATAAATGAAAAAAAAAAAAACTAAAATTTAATTCTCATGCCAAAATATTCCATCCAACCAATCAAAATGTGATTAATGCAGCTGCACTTGATATTCGATAGAAGTTCGAAAGGTATAAATCCAAACCTCAAATAAGATTGATGAGAAAATAGATCAAGAAAATATCGTTTTATCCTCACTTAGCAAATATGATGCCTCAAATCTCTTCAATATAATAATGTTCAGACCCCCAATAGGTTGATGTGTTAAATGACTCGAGCCGGCTGCAATAAAACTGTTGCGGGCGGCGTAATGTTAACATTTGACATTTTTATGTTCATTTCACGCAAATAAAACTTTGTTGCTTCCTCCTATTCGATTATAATGACTTATTTATACTCATTTTTTTTGTGTAAATACTCGATCTTATGAGTTTTCTGAAGTTTGTCAGTGGAAATTCAAAGTATGAAGGTAAGATGCTGTATGTAAATGAAGAAACGCGCGAACAATCTACGGAATTGCACTACATGCATTGTTATGACTTTGAATAAGAATACTTTAAAAAGAAAACGGCAAATTGCAAACCCCTGTCGCAGATACTCCCATATCCAATATTCGCGTTTCTATTCTTTATGCAAATGTAGAAATGCTGAGACGCGGGCCAACCATATCCAAGGGTGTCACTCTCAGCTGTGGAATCGATTTGGAAGTTTATTCAGGCTGACAACGCGTGAAGCAGGGCTCAGCTCGAAATCTATTCGACTCTGTACACCTATATAAGCCGACATCTCAACTCGGAGCACGCGTATTACCAGAGCGTTCAAACGCCGATTCGAATTTGGTACGCGAGTGCTATCCAAATCCAATCTATCGAAAAACATTAGACTCGTAACTTGACTGGATGACTGAAACAAGCTCGTAATAGAGTCGTCGGCCTATAGGATTTTCCGTTGAAATCTAAATTAAAGTGGCTAGGGTTGTCATTGTCATTGTTCGCATCGGACACTTTACGTTAATAATCTTTTGTGATGTTGTACATTTAAATAACTCTGTAGCGTTGTGGAGATAGCATCGAAATTTATGTGTTGGGGTTGCGAAACGGTGGCAGCGTACAATTGGATGTGACAGACAACGCGCCCTGTTTCCCAGAACATTTCAGTCGAATACAGACTCGTCGCGTAAAATGGGAATATTGTAAAAATAAATGAGAACGGAGACGAGTAAACGGCTTTTATCGGCTGTAAAATGTTGTAAAGGTGATAGTTACGCAGAATTTATCTAAAAGAAAATGTCTACTGTATTCAACTGTTTTACTTTCTTTCTGGGAGTTGTGAGAGGCTATAAAAGGGACCTTTGACCACCAAAAGGGTCAGTAGAGTTAAGAAATTTCTACATTGATGCAGAAAATATTGTCTAGGCGCAGAAAATCGATAGTGCAGCAGGTATTATTTCAGATATTTCATATCTTTGCTTCTATCCTTACAAACTTGCTCTTTTACCTATTTGATGTTCAAAACTATGCATAAAATTAAGATCTGATGTTATCTATTTTTCATATCCATAACAAATATCGTAAGCGATTTCAATCTTGCTGGAGTCACTTTTATAATACATTCCACGTTAATATCTTCCAAGTGTTAATATCGAAAAGTTAATTTCACACATAATTACGTAGCACAGTAATAATCTTTATTAAGGTCAAATTCATACATTATCCAATTTAAATTAACATAATAAGTACACCTTTGGAACAGCTCTAGTCTGTAATACTGACATGAAATTACCTTAATGCAGTAAAATATGTGTTTTAAGACTACAGGTTTGCAACAGTGTTCTTGATATGGGGCGAGAAGAACAATTATCATTACTTATATATTTCTTTTATTTAGTTTATACACAAGACCGTAACCAAACATGTGTTTATCGGTTATCAAACAGGACTTAATATTTGAAACGTTCAATTTTATCGGTGTGTCTTACTTCTGCATACATTATCGGCGTGTAGCGAAGCAAACTCGATAGCGATTTAAATTTTGTTTCGCTTTCCGTGGCGTATTTTAACATGGATTGGACATGGTTCCTTTGTTTTGTTTGAATAATAAAATACGAGTGTAAATCAATGTATCGATTCCTAATTTATTGTTTTATACCAATACTTTTGTATAAAATATAAAATACAAAATATTTGTATCAATAATTTTATCACAGTGTTTGCACTCTTTCCAGATCGCCAAATATACTAGGAATTTACAGGATGTCCATATATTTGTGTTCATAGGTCGTATCAAGCAAATAAACGTTTCAATAGAAAACGCGACAAAACAGACGAGCCCAAATAGCTAGTTCGATTTTACGAAACGACCCAAGGTTTATGTTGATTTAGGAGCTTCTAGACATCTCACGTTAGAATCGTTCCCAACGAAAAAGCATGTCAGTTCCATTGATAAAATTCAAGTAGAAAAGTCTGACTGGTCGCGTCAGACTGCTTGGCCTATCTGCGCATCGAAACATGAAGACATAGAGGCTTTATTTCATTCATCTCTGCCATCGTATGGACATGGTTTCTCGTATAAATATCTTTAAGGACTATAGAAGTATTGTTGGAAGGAAACGGGGTCTCAGTTAAAATACCTAACGAGTTTTACAGTCGCATACCGCTAGTGGAAAGAGATTATGTTTTTAAATAAGAGTTTAACTTGATAGATAACTGAAAAACTTAATAAACTTCTGCATAAAATAAGATGGGAACCTCAATTCTTTTTTTTTTCACAGCACACATAAGTTACACAGCACGGTCTTCTAAAAAGCAAATTGTTCTTATTTTCAACTTATATACAAACTGAGCAACATCTAAGTCATTTATTAACATAGAGGACGGTGACGCAGAATTTTATAATGATAACCCAAAAAAACGCGACATGAATATTAATTTTAAATAGAAGAAAGTTATATTTAAACTGATTGGATACAAGAAACTAACAGAACGCTCAAATTGCGTAGCTAATACCGATATTAAAACCGAGTTAATCTAAAATTAATGGTGTTTTCTGAAGCTTTAATTTAATACCATCCTCGTTTTCCGTAATAAAATGGATATCAATTTGATTAGTCTAAAGTTTAATGAACAAATTAAATATTATTGTAGTATCAGGAGATGGCAAAGACGCTACTGGTTGTAAAGACTTTTTAAGATGCCATAAAATCGTTAAAACGAAGATACTTAATACCTCTTGTAAACAATAGGCTATTTAAGACATACTTCAACGGGCTTCGTTCTTATTTTTTTGATCTATTTATGATAAATAGTGGTGTGAAAACTTCAATAGGTATAACATTCTCGATTGAAGAGACGAATAAAAAATGCGTAAAATTTTAACAATGTATTGATATTACAGTATGTGTTTACTTATTGCATGAAATTAAATATAAATAAATAGATATACTACCTACTGCTTTGTTGAATGTAGAAATGTAAAGTAACACTATTTTAACGAAGATTTCATCAGTTTATGGAACACAAACCGCAAGCTTAGAAAGGTCTGTGTGTAATTACCAAGATGTAAGTATTTATGTTGCTTTTTATGTTCTAAGACCAGACTTAAAAGCTACAAAAGTATACAAGCTTAATCAAAAAAGCGAAAACTCGTAGAAAACTTTTTATGTGGGGAACTCTGAGATCTTAAAGTAACGCTTACATAGTAAAGAGAGCTACAAAATTTTACGACGAATTGATACGCCAAATTAAGAGGAAACTTCGTGATGATGCAATAATTCCAAGTTTCTATGACACCGTACTAAGACAGACTGCTAACTTTTGCAAGTACACTCGTAAAATTACGAAAACTTTAGCATTTTCTAATTTTATAGCCTTACTTTGGTACTAATAAAGTAATATATTTGAAGCTAAGTAAGTTTGTATCGGGTGGCTCGCTATCAGATTCTGAATTTAAATAAAAGAAAAAAATATGGATGCCTTAAGTCTAACTTGACCTATACTCTTGAAATATGTCTGACGATTAAAAAGGTTTTTTTTTTGGCAAACGCGTTTATCACATCTGCTGAATTTCTTTAGTTTTGGTCTTCGTTACAAGTCAAAATCAGTCAGTAAAATCAAAGTTACAACTTAAAATAAACTAGAATTCTATAATTTTCTTCTAACAAAATAACAATCATTCAGTAAAACAAAATTTCGCACGACAGTCTAGTCCTCTTTATTCCGAACACTGCACTGTGTGGCCTTATTATTACACGCGATGGGGCCTGGGTGGGCCATTCTAGGCCCAATGACGACAGAATTATCGACAATTACGCCTTGCCGTCGTCAGCCCGCGACTGTCATCCACGGATGACGTTTAAAGGGCCTTAATTGCTCCCGCGCCGACTTGTTTGTGTTTGAAACAATGTGTATGAGTAATTTCGAGTTCGTGGAATATGTTCAATGATGTGTGAAGGGTCTTTTGTCTTATTTGGAGTCGATTGATTGTGATTATTTTGGGACGATATTCATTTATAGGAGGTGTTTCTAAATTGGTTTTGAAATAGGAAAGGACCGATCGATCAGTTAAACGATATCCCTTAACGATTTCATATACTCTATTTTATTAATCTTGGAACTTTACCTACAAGATGATTTTTATGTTGCAACAAAGTATTGAATTAAGAATTTTACCATGAATCTATTTAGTAAGGTCTTCTAGTTCTTATTCACTAGTCTCCTAAACTCCTAACACCACCTACAAGAGTAACATAACATCAGAACTTTCCACTAAACCATTGACTTCCAATAAATATGTGATATGTAACCGAAGAACCGAACACATCATCCACAAAGCCTCGCCCCGGCGAGGTAAGCCCGCTTCCTCGCAGCCGATTGGTCGACGAACTATGGCTTACCCACAGTATAGGGTTTCAGCACCGCACATGGATCACACTGGTAATGCCACGTCACTTCGATAAAAGTTTTAAGCTGTTTTTAAAAGGGATTTTTGTGGTGGCTTCTTAGGTGACGTAGGTGTGAAGTTTTTTCTTAATCCGGGATATGTTACGCTTTGTTGCGTGCTCGTTAATTTTGAGGATATAAAAGGGTCCCCTTTAAAACTAACAAATTTTATTTAAAAATATAAACTACTTCTTGTGCATTTTTTCATAGTGTATTATTTGGTTACCATTTAAGTTTACTTTTGCTAGGATAGAAAAGAAGGCGATGATAACGTTACCAAGCAAAGTAGTTAGACTCGACATCGCCTGACATTTAGCAACAATTTAAGCGGAAACTAACGATAAGGGAAACTGCATTTAAATACAGTTATGCAATTGAAATTAAACACAGATCAAGTATCAACGTTTACAACCCCCTGAACTTACATAGATACCATACACGACAAAACAGAAAATATTACACAAACATATTTATCAACAACGCATTCATAGCCACCTAACAAAAACCGAAAACAAGACCGAACGACCTCGCGGTATCTTCGGCAAAGTTCGCAGCCTCATTGCCAATTGACATCCAGACACGAACACCGCTTTTGGTCGTGATCGAAAGAAAGAAAGATACTCGTTATTTGCGAGCGGCGTTCGTCCATAAACGTTATCACTAACTAGCGATCGGGGCGGATCGATCCCCTTGATTCGCTCACGAAATTAAGGAAATCGCTCATGGGGATATTATTCTCGGTGTGAGATACCATCTGCTCTGGATGAAGAAGATTTGCGCTGTACTTTCACGGGATTTTTCGGCGTTCGCACAAGTTTTTGTCGATGATGTGACCCATATCTGTTAATGAATCTCTGCCAATAGGAAAAGCTACAACGTAGGAAACATCGCGCGATCGAAACTTTTAGAATAAATCTCAGAAAACAAAGAAGGTTAGAGAATAAAGATTTTTATTTAGTAGAATAACAGTAATTTGTAGCTTCAAATTGACGACCCAATAAAACGTTATGGCCTTTCAAAGAAAGGAATTAATATGAATCTATTAAGATCTTGATTACTTTGCTTTATCGTCTAGCTAGATTAAATTAATCTTTACCTAGATTTTTGAGTGCCTACCCACCATATAAATAAACAATTACATCGTTTCAATTTGCAGTAATAGTTGGTTACTGCAGCTATCTGCCCACCATAAAATTATATTCAATAAAATATATCCATTAAGCTCTGAATAATCTACACACATCAAAAGTGTCTAGGGATCAACATATATTTTTGCAATAACTTTTCTCCTGATTGATATTAATTAAAATTTTCTTTAAGGATTAATCAAATAAAGTGTTTTCGTTTGTCACAGTAACGATAAACCAAGTCACCTTTGCATTAATAAAGAAATTTGCCATTTTCCTAATAAAGGGATTTTTGACATTTGAACCACTAACATTAAAGTTCGAAAAAAAGACTGAAATAACAGTTTTCTTTAAAATTTTATTGGGTAACTTAAACAATTAATAATCCGTGTTTCTACCGCGAACACTAACAACACAAGAACATCGGTTTGGCATACTCAAAATGAGTTCATCCAAATCACGCTGTGGAATGGCCGCCCATGTTCGTTGCAACAACAAAAAAAGGTCTTCTTGCGACTGGATACCCTCCATATTCGGCAGAGCTCTTCTCTGTAGCATATCCCATGCATGCTCAATCGGGTTCAAGTCTGGCGACTGAGCAGGCCAGAGCAGGACATTGATGTTAGCTGCGGCGAGAGTCTGTCTTACAACTCTTGCGGTGTGCGGTCGTGCATTATCATGCATTAACTGAAATAAGGGACCGATTTGCACTTGTAGAGGAACGATGACGTCAGATACAATCGTCTCAGCATAAATTTGAGCGTTGAGGTTGCCTCTGATCCAAATCAACTCAGTTCTTCCGCCGATCCAAATACCCGCCCATACCATGATGGTTTCACCACTATAAGGATGGACTTCCTGGCAGGATTTTAATCGCTGTTGGCGTCCAGGGGTTCTCCAGTGTCGTATACGTCTTGTATCCGGTCTCATACCAAAACGAGACTCATCAGAAAAGCACACGTAACGCCATTGTTCTTCTGCCCAATTTCTGTGTTCAAGAGCCCATTGATATCGAATCCTACGATTGTGCATTGCTATAGGTGGTACCCGTAGCGGTCTTCGGGAATGAAGGTTCACTTCATGCAAGCGGTTTCTGTTGTTTGGTCGCTAATTAAGTTCCCTGAAGAGTGATGAAGCCTCACGGCTAACATCATGGCGGTTATTGTTGGAGCTCTTCGAGTTAAGATTTGAATGTATCGGTCTTGTCTCCGTGTGGTGCAGCGATACCGTCCTCCATGGCGCTCAGCCACGGTACCAGTGCTTCGGTAACGTGTCCAAAGTCGACTGATAACACTCTGACTTGTATTCAGAGCTAAAGCCACAGTACGTTGCTGGGAACCAGCTTCTATCATTCCCACGGCTCTGAGCATTTCTTCCCTGCTTAAATGACGTCGCCGCTCCATAATAACGTTGGTTTTAATCAGTAGTAGGGAAACAGTAGCACTAATAATGTCTTCAATGCGTTGTATGTTTTTATAGGGAAAATATTGACAGCTGATTTTCATCTTTTACTCGAATTTGATTAACAGTTCCTGTTTCAAATTATGAAATGCACCAAAAAGGATCCATATAAATTTATATAATCATAAATTTATTACAAAGCCACATCTCAATCTCAAGAAATCCGCATAAAAATGCTTGATCCCTAGACACTTTTGATGTGTGTATATTCTATTTGAATAGAATTTATTCAGTATTTTAATGCTTTTTCATTTGTTTCATAATTATTATCCCTTTTATATTGCCAACTATAAAAATATTTATAAAAGAGGTTTGAGTCCGCAATACCTAACCTCCCCATATTTGAAAAAAAGAACGATGCAGAAGTCAACCATCTTGAATCGTTGTATGACATCATTATGTCATCTACTCACAATACTAAGAATGACACCATTATTTGGGCCCAAACAAAAGCAAAACGCCCACTGTCTACAATTATCAGCTTACCTTCCTTTTTGTGTGGTAACAAATTGTTTTAGCCGGTCCTAGCTGACGGCGTCACCGTATTGACGAGTCCTGGGTGGTCCCACTAATTGCCCTGTGAGGGCGATGCTGGTGACAAATCGAACAAAGTCAACAGGAGATAACACATAGTTTGATCAATAACCTTTGGTATTTGAGTAGATGTTGTTTTGTTTTAATATGATTTGTAAGCTTTGATAGGAGTAGGATTTATTTGTGTTTAATTGATAAAGTTTCTATGTATTTAGAATACTGTTTATAATGAAAAATTATTTGGAATAGAGCTCTAAAACAATAACTCTAGAAGTATAAATAACTAGTACCAAAGTTAAAATTTTATTTAAAACAAAAAAAAATATGTCAATCTTGCTTTTTAAATAACAACGAGTCATTTATCAAAAGTGTTTTAAAGAATATCTTTACGTTCTGTGCAAATTGTCATTATAAACAATAATATACAGAGTTAACACAAGCTTGCAGCACAAAGTCGTTCGGAACATTTTTCAATTAAGTTTTCTCGCCCGAGGGTAGGAGACCCTAGTTTTTATTTCATTACCATGCTTTGACATTAACTTGCGAAATTCTGAATTTAACAACACAACCACAAAAAGTTAGGGACAGCTTTCGGGTTAAATAGACATCAAGCGCTTTAGACACAGACAGCTTTTTGCTCCCTTTACTTAAAAAGTTCTCTTAGAATGTGTAGGTTTCTCGAATTTTGGCTGGAAGCGCTTTCAATTTATTTTCAATTAGCTAAACGTAAACTTCGTCGCTTTTAAAGCACCTTGCCTTTGATAAACGAAAATCATAACCGTATGTGCAGTTACTTCAACAGAAAAAAAACTGGCCAAGTACGTGTAGGACCACGTACAGTCAGCCCTAAAAAGATGTATACACGGACAACGAACCATTTTATTCTCAGCAACCATTGTTTCTTAACATTTTATCCACCGTACAGGTACAAAACATAGTTTACAAATTATTTTACCAGAACAATGTAAAAACTTTGTCCCATAATATCTATACTATAACCAAAACATTGTAATCTCCATAAATCTCACAAATATGTATACAGTAATCATGCAATTCAAAAGTTCAACCTCGAGAGGTGTTAGTGAAATAATCATTTAGTTGAAAATGCGATGTCATAAAAATTTGCCAGTGACTCTACCGCGTCAGACTGACATATTATTATTGTCATGACAACGATCACATCTTAAGGTAGTAACTCACCGGGATCATTTGCGTGTACACAGTGACACGCCAGTGACGTCATGCATGAAATGAAAAGGACAAAAATAAAATTCTTGTTCTTCTATTATACGAAGGTAAAGACGTGTCATTCGATATAAGTCGTATGGCGTTGTCAGTCTTGTTTACCTTGTTCTGGAACTATCGTTTACCTTGTTCTGGAACTATCACTATGAACTTTGTTTTAGTCAAAGAGTGTAGGTATAAAAGTTTGGTAAAATAAATTGTATACCATGTTTTTCACCTATACGATAGATACAATGTTGTGGAACATGTAATAAAATGGTTCTTTGTCCGTGTACACTTTTTTTTGGGGCTGACTGTACAATGAAGGGTCCCAAAGGGTGGGATGAATTTATCCCAAAAACAAACTCAACTTTGTAGTTGAAAAAATGTTTTCCCGGACATCGTTATACTTCTCCAAAAACAAATGTAAGTCAAAAAAACTTTTTTATTTTCGAACTTGTGCTGTGAGACCTTGCTTCTTGCCAAACTTCATGGTTCTAGGTCAACGGGAAGTCTCCTTTAGATTTTGATTTATTTGCTAGTATGTCGTATTTTTTGATTGCACTGAATTAGAAGCTTAATTTTTTAGACCTCCAGGGGGCCGTAGACCTCCGTATTTGATATTAATTTCAATTTGGTACCTCCACGCGTTTCTGAGGAAAAAAGTCTTGACAGACAGACAGACGAATGGACAACGAAGTGATCCTATAAGAGTTCTGTTTTTCCTTTTTAAGGTACGGAACCCTAAAAAGGACCCACTCGCATTGGCAATCAACAGATGGCAGGGAAAATTAACCTTAGCGAATAGGCTTGGAGAACAGAATTTTTCAAACTGATATGAAAGAACAAAAAAAAAGAATGAAAAATAGGTTTATTTGTCACAGAGACACGTGCATACATAAAAGACATGCAAGTTACTGCATGATATGCAAGTTACTGTACGCTCTGCAGTCACAAACACAAACTCACTCGCCAGTCACCGAGTAGTACTTATGAAAACTACTTTTTGACTTTTTTGATACCGTTTTTAGGGTTCCTCAAAAGGAAAAAACGGAACCCTTATAGGATCACTCGTGTGTCTGTCTGTCCGTCTGTCACAGCCAATTTGCTTCGATCTAATGGACCGATTAAGTTGGAATTTGTTATACATATGTATTCTGTGACCCAAACACGGGCGTATAACGTAAATGAATGAATTTTGAATCCCCATCTTAAAAAATTTCACTTTTGGGGGCAAATAAGAAAATAAAAAAAGGGATTTTCAAACTATATTGTGTGACATATCAAATGAAAGGAGTTATTGCGAGGATCTCAAGTATTTTTTTTTTAATAATTTTAAAATAAATATATTTAAGAAAATAGATGATAATTTACCATTCCACCCCATATCTACTACAGAGCCTTAAATTTTGAAAAAATTACAGAAAATGGTTCTTCACTCATAGATTACAGGAAAAACTATAAAAGTCTATGGTCTTAAAATAACATGGTAAATCTCTCAATATTGTTCGTATAAACTAACATTTGCTGTTGGAATGTATGGGAGAACATGTATTTTAACTACAGTGTTCAGTTTGTATTTGGGATAAATTTATCCCAACTTCGGAACCCATCATTGTGCGTAGTCCGACACTTGGCCGGTTTTTTAGTATCAGTTTTGGGAAAAGTCAAAGGTATTAATTCTGAAATAAGAACATCATCATTACTTACATACAGAAATGCATATGATACAAATAAACTCACGGCTTTTCCCCATTGCGGTAGACCGAACCTACAAACACCTGCTACGATTCTTACTTACCTACTTCTTTTGCTTCGTTTAGGTTCCTACATGTGGGCTATTTTATAATTTATTAATTGTTTAATCTGCGGTAATTAGTAAGTTTAGTCGATTCTGTTATTTCTGAACTGTATCTTTATCAGTTGATTTAAGTTTCCGAACGTAACGTAAAAGCATAGATGGAAGGGGTATGAGGTAAGAGGGGGAGAAACAAGGACGGTTGTAAAGGTGAAATAAAAGTTGATAAAAATATACAAAAGATGTTTATTTCTGCCAACCAAACTAATTCTTCCATCTTACATACGTGCTTTTCAAGGTTATCGACAGGAACCGAATAACCTTGAAAAGCTAGTGGTGATGCGAATGGTAGATGGGAAAAGACCTCGTGGCCGTTCACCTAACCGCTGGTCAGACCAATTAACCACCCTCACTGGACTCTCTGTTACGACCGCCCTGAGAGAAGCGGAGAACCGAACGAAGTGGAAAAACATCATACACAAAGCCACGAAGACCTTTCAGGGACACGATCTTCACTAATTAAGTACGCGACCAAGAAAAAAAGCAAACATTTTTATTCAACCGTGGATGATAGATAATTGTTTAGTAAATCATTTACATAAACACCATCAATCCTAGAAGCTTTCAAACAAAAAAACAAAAGACTGAAACCCCGTTTTCCTTCTCGTTTTTAAATCAAAGTTAAAAAGACGAAACGATGAAAACGCTTCACCCTTTCAACCATTAAAACAGTATATCTCAAAGGAATTCATACATTTTCATTTACATATAACTAATGCATTGGTAATTTGAGAGAAATTACTCCTGGGATCTCGTGAACACAGAAGGATATTAAATGCATATTAATCAGTTTAGTGCCGGCCTGATGCTTCACCATTCTGAATAATTTCCTGTTGGTCCATAGAAAAATACGGGACTACCGCCCTTTTTGTAATGGAATATTTTTTATAATATTATCGGATTTTATCCGATAAATATTTTAAGTTTGTTAGTAGAAATTTGTATTTACTTACGGGTAGTAGGAAATAAATACATGTGAACGATGCAAAAACAGTTTTTAACCGACTTCAAAAATGTAGGAGGTTATATATTCGTTTGAACTTATGTTTTTTTTACAGTAAGTATTGTAGTGAAAACCAACTGTTTGTGAAAACCTTTGCTTATACCAATGCTAGCACGACACGTAATGTTATTTAACATGACTTGTCTTGCCAGCATTTCCTCAAGCTATTTAGCTTGAGGAACAAATCACTTGTTACTGTGTTGTTTGTATTCAGAGTCCTGTACAGAACTATTGCTCATACCTGACAAATTATCTTCACCAATTTGCTTATCTTTCCCATTAAAGCCATCCATACAACTATTAACCATTGCGAATTGGAATGCCAATCGGATAGCGAACTGAAGAATGCAATATAAATTTTCCGCGTTTTAAGACAGAGTCATAAATTGCGATAGTACTGATAACCCCGTCGTGGAGTTTTAAAATAACGCACCCAAAGGCAACTTGCAAGTCGTAAACGTCCTGCAAGTGACTTGCGGCCACTTGCGGCAAGTCAGACGCACATATGAAAGCACTTCGCGCTAAGTTGCATAATTCGCGTCATTTATTTTATCAAAGATCGTTGCTACCGCTCGGCCAGTTATGGAACCAAAGCATAAAATATTTTGCCATAAAAGTTTAAGCATACTTAAAATGTTATCTTGAATGTCGACGTTGTTTTTCACTGTGCAGAATTATCAGTAGATTTGTTTTATACTGTCTTTCAAAAGGCTAAATCTAATCATTGTTTTTAATGTAGGCGATAAGTAAATCTGTTTCTACAAAAGTACGTTACGAGTTCATTGATTGTTAGCCTCTTGACAAACAGACTCAAACTCACCGACTCATCCGATTCAAATTAGTGAATTTGGACTCTTTCAGGTCTAGATAACAAATTAAACTAGTTAACCTTGTGAAAATCAACAACACAATGGCTGAAAATTATCATTAGCATTATCTTTTATGTCTGTCATCTATAAATCTGTTTATACAGACACAGATCTCTGAACATTAACTTAACTTCTGCTATCTTACTTCTCAACTTACCTACCACGTTGTCGGCTGTCGTTACTGTTAAAGCGCACATGTCCTGCCTCCCGTCGGCCTTAATACAGTTTAGTCTACAATTATTTTCGTCGGATGACATTACCGAAGTTAGGGTGAACTCTTCGGCGAACAGATACTGATCATGACTTTAATTGTACGTGGCGCTAACGTAACGTTTCAGCTACAAGTGACTATAGATTCGGTTTACATGCTGCAAACTGCATACATTATTTGATGAGCAATTATATTTGGATCCGTGTTTTAGTTGTTAGTAATGATGAAGATTTGAATATTGTAGGTATAGAGCAGTGGTGGCCCAGAGGTAACGGCCGCGACTTACGAGTTGTAGGTTGTAAGTTCGAACCCAGACAAGCGCTTTACTTTATGTAAATTATTTCATAACCACTGGAATGAAAACATCGTAAGAAAACCGGCATGTCCTAGAACCAAAAATTCTAAGACATGTGCCATCTACCAACCCGCACTGAGCCCGCGTGGTGGATTACGGCCCACTCCCTCTCACCGAGAGGAGGCCTGTGTCCCAGCAGTGGGAACATTATAGGCTGTAATAAAAATATTGTAGGTGTGTAATTTTTTTTTCCATCAAGAACTTCTCAGTAGCTGCCCGGAGTTTGAAATTGTACCCTGTTAATGGGATTTAAACATAACTGGCAAAATGAGGGTGTACAGTAGGTATTATAACTCTGCCTAATCCTTCGGGGAATATATTCGTGATGTTATGATATGTGCTATGAAATAACTATATACGACGTAAAATTAAAATTTTCTGGATTTAAATGACTGACTAAAATGTGGATAGCTAGCTCGTGACCCCCGTAAGGTATTTAGATGTCACAGCCATCTGGTTAAATTAGCCAGCTAGTTGGACGCCTAGGCCGTTCATTAAACGCCAGCATCCAATTGGATGCCTAGGTCAATAGTTAATTGAACTAGAATCATTCAACGTTTAACAAGTTGGCGTATTGAAAGTCAGTCCTTTAAAATGACTGAGACTGACCAAGACTCAGCCAAGTGATTCCAATGGTGAAAAAATGTCTGCGAGCAACTTGAAAATAGCGATCACTCGGTTCGCGCATGGTTTTACCCAGTTTAACTAAATGACTACACGTCATTTAGCCATCTGATTAAACGTTGCGCTCAATGACTTGGCTAGTTGTCCTTCAGCTATTTCATTGGATTTATTGCGTTTAATGAACAGCCTAGGCATCCAATTATCTGGCTAATTTAACCAGATAGCTGCGATATAGACACCAATCAGGTGAAACAGTTACTCATAATGTTATTATGATAATTAAAATGATTGCCATTTTAATGAGTGCTCACAATAATGTTGACAAGTTTATCTCTTACAAAAACCTTGCAAAGTCACAATAAGTGTCGATAAAACAGCAGTAGAAATTAAGGACACACACATACCCGTATTCTATTTCCCATAATATAAATTCATGCATACTTTACATCTCTGACAATAAAGTAATAGATGCCTCTATTAGTGACAGTAAAGTGGCTGCTATTTATTAATGAAGGGAAATAACCCTAAATGTGAACCAAGTATACGTAACTACAGTTTTACTGCTCGAAGTCACGGATGATTTAACTGACGAAGAAATTTGGAAAGGGCTCGCCCTTTCACATCGTTATCGAGTTATAGTATCGACGAACATACATCAAGTGTTAACTACGCTGAATAAACAACAGCTAAGTAGGAAAAGAGACGTTATAATGATTTAAATAAACATAGAAATATTAATATCGGTAATCATTCATGTGGATCTCAAACCTGTTTCGTTTTTGATTAACAAAATATATTACACGATTTAAATTATTAATTGTAAAACTGTTATCTTCACGCTCAGCGTGAAACTTTGTAAATAAATTGAGTTGTTTTGTAAAAACAATTTGTTAAAAATTATGGTGATAATCAAAGCTACTAAAAATGACATGGAATTAATGAATAGCGACTATTAATAATAATGCGTTTAAATAAAAATATTTGTCACCTCTAGTTTTTAGTTGATTTGGAAATTCTACACCATATTAAAATGTAGACGTAGGTGCTATCTATCATCAAGACGTTATGGTTTAATAACTCCATTTGACACCCACTAGGTACTTACTGATAAAGTTTTGAATGGGTCTATAGAAATTAGTGGGAATTACTATAATATCAACAAGTTAAATATTATAAGCGCCATGTAAGCCACACCAGTATGCGTCTAATTTGGAACAAGTTGATTTCGTCGTTTTCTCATTATGGCGAATGCCGGGTGGCCGTCGCTTGACAAGAGGAAATTGTCCCCAAGGATAAATAAAATTTTGACTCGCTTGAAAGTGGCAGCATTTATATGTTTATGACTGTAGTTTAACATTGCGGAATTTACAAGACACATTTCATATTTTGCGACCACGAAATTGGGGACGTTAAGCTAATACTGGACTTTTGAAATGAATTTTAATAATATGACCGTTCATTTCCCCTTGTAAATGCAGCTCATTATGAAAAAAATATATAACGGAGGATTAATATCAACCTTTTTATCAGTATTCTGTCATTATCGGAATCGATTACAATAATATTTATCACAAGAGAAAATAATTAAGCAATAATTTCGAGTCAAATTATGTTTAAATTGGAGTAGTTCCAGCGTCCAGATCCGAGGAAAAAAAGAGTAATATTAATGTCGATGACCGGAGAGTGGACATGGGCGCAATTACGCTCTCCCTCGACAAATTGGTCCACTTATTTATGGTTAATGAAATTCAGATTTTATAATAACACCCCGGGTTTTACGCTCTCGTTTACGCGTTTGTAGTACAAGCCCATTATTTTAAAGAGCCTACGCGTCCTGTGAAACTTTTAATATCGCTGTTGTCGTTGTTTTACCCTAGTCTCCTTAGATTTATTACTCATTATCCCGGCAATGTGTTGTAGGACCGCAAGGCGTAGCCAACGCGATGTAATTTGCGGTGCGCGCAAATGTTGTATTGTTCATAAATGTGAATCGCCTAATTTTATTAAGAATAATTAGGAGGAGAATGTTTATATCATCAGTGAAATGTAGTGAGTTGGTTGTTACAGCAGTTTCTTAAAGGGCTTGCTACTCGACTGTCAACCGCGTCCCCGACAGAGTTGACCTTGGTTGGTGACAGACAGAGCTGTTTGAAATTTGGTCGTAAACCATCAACTCCACAGTTGTAAACCACCAAGGTCACTTCTGTTGGGACGCGGTTAGCAGCCGTAAAGCAAGCCCTTAAGCGTCTAAACTAACGATTTATTCGAAATTGAGAGTGAAGCTAACATTATTGGAAGCTTAAAATAACATCTATTACATTTTATCGAGAAACAAGTTAAACATAACCTTAAACCATTAGAACTACGATTGAAGTTTATATCACCTCACCTCACTTAATTCATCAACACTCGATGACGTACTACGACCACTGTGCTCCTAATAATACACTGTCCCCTCGACGCTTTTATACTTCGCCGGAATATTAACTAAGTCCATCCCTTTGAATCCGTAACGGAGGATTTCAACCTTCGGAAAGTCCATCAAAAAAGGTAATTAAGATGAAATAACGATCACAAAGCCGCGTTCCGTGCTGCCCTACGCTGTAACCTTTATTCCTTCTAATTGGCTCCCACGCCACATAATTTTTACAGCAAATTGCTGGACTAACGATTAAGTTCACCCGATGTCTAATTTTCTGGCACAATAGTCGACTTGAAAATTAAAGAAATATGTTAATTTCTATCTTTGTCCCGGCCCGTCAGAGCGGAAGATTATAATTATTAGGAAATTGTTAAAAACCACCTTGCTTTGTTATTGGACTCATCCAGCTGGATGGGTGCTTAATGGATCTTTTTACTAAATCTTTTTCAAGTCGAGAGTACGCTATCGTTTTCCTTGTTCGAGAACAGCCGTTCAAAATAAAGAGAAAAGTAGAACACGAAACAATAACGTCACTCAATGTTTTATTTTATATTGGGTTTTCTTTTTTGCGTTCATTTTATTTCTTATTCGGATTGAACTAAGAAAGTCAAGTTATAAAAATGTTTTTGTTTATACTCTCGGAAACTAGTCTAGAGCTTAAATGTATTCTGATTTCTGGGAAACACTTTCGCAACAAAATGTTGTTTTGTCAATATTATTTTAGTTCAGAATATTATTTTTGGTGGTACAAGCCTTTGTCTTGGGAAAAAAACAAAGCGTTCAATTTACTTAGTTGTTCTTTGCCCTTTGTCACGACCAAGTCGTATTTTTTCTGTTACCGCTACTTCCTCGTCTATCGTAAAAAGTGATGTCCTTTTAATTAAAGTGACAGCAGTGAACCGTGCACATGTGTTGATATTGCCAACGACGGGGTCAGGTGCGAGTCAAACTACTTTTGAGTTTTAGAAATGTCCAATTTACCTGGAGCTCTGACGTTTTGTGCATAATACGTAAATGAATTAAAAGGAGACTGAGAAAAAGCAAAAGCCTTTTAAATCAATTTGAATTAGAATCTATCGTAAAAGTCGAAAACGACAGTTCTCAGATAACAAACAAATCAAACATCAAAATACTGATACCGTGTCAAACCGCTAAAACTCAATCTTTACTTTACAATTATTTCTTATAGTTTTAATAAATACTATTCCTACAACTCCTAAGCTTTACACTACCACAACAATTTAAATAATGAATGTCAAAAACTACAGCTTCGCAAAACAAATACAATCTTCTTACAATAATCCGGACTTAACTAATTAAAACACCGCGGTAATCAACGCATTGATGTCTTTTACTCCACGAACCGCGGTGATCAACGCGTTGATGTCTTTTTAATGGTCAAAAGCTGGTGTCGTTACAGTGACGCGAAATCAATCACTAAACCATTCGTCCCAAAAGTATCCAACGCGCCTAAAGAAGTTTTCACTTTTAAAAAAATCACCCTCAAACACACCAACAAATCCTTCTGTAAAAGTACAGAAAGCCTTAGACAAAAACTGCCTTTTCAAAAAATTCAGCCCATACAGAAAGTAAAGCAAGGGTCCCAACATTCTGGTCCGCTTATCTACCTCCACGCGGCGTCAGCGGTCGTTATTCAATAAAACGTCGCAGTCGTACGCGCCCTTTTGAGCATTAGTCGCAATATCTTTCACTACCAACGGGACAAAAAACCATGGAGTTATTATTGCCATCAACACCACAATCTGCTCTTATGCTCGTAAATATGAGGATTTCTATTTCAGATTTTTCGCTGGAGGCAAATAGTGTGGGTTTTTGTATGGTATGCAGCTTTTCAGCTCGTTCGATTGTTGTGTCTTCTGCTTTATTTGTCTTGATTTTAATTCTCTTTTCATTTAGATAGTTGTCATTATAACTTCTAAAAATAACATATAAACTGACCCGACTTTACGTGAAAATATAAATATCATTGTCTATCTTACCACCATTTCTCCCTTAAACAATGTATGAAATATCCACTCCAGCATAGTTTCTGATTGAATTCAACTCAATTTCAGTGAGAAGGGGGATGTAATAAATATTTAAGGTAGTTATATTAATTTTCGACTCCATTCCTATTCCAATAGTGGAAACTTCATCGCCTCAACTTCGGCTAAGTCTCTCCCAAACTGTCTGTTTCCACAGAACGAGATAAATTAAATTAATATGAGTGTTAAAAGTAATGCAAATTTTAGAAATTGTGTGTGGTGTGTTATGGCTTTGTTAAGTGCGTGAATCTAATAGTTTTTAACTTCAAGTAACCTATTAATTGTTTAATTACTAAAGATGAAAAGAATACACGTTTTGTTGGAATACTGTTAAACTTATCTAGTGGTACTTATATATCGTTTAAAAGTTTCGTCATCGACAGAAAACTTTTTATTACACACAACATGGCGTAAGTATTTCCTGCTAAAAACAAGCAAACATATTAATATGATGAACTGCAGTTTCAGAAAATGCCTCACGAGAAACTTCTAAATGATCAATATTAATATTTTGATTAATGCCAGCCATAGGTATATTTCAAAATAGATGTTAATTACGAATGCTAATTCCGATACGAATTCTGTTGCCCACCGTTTATATTATGTAAATCTAAACAGGCAGAAATACTCCAGATTTAAGGAATATCTTAAGAAACTTTCCAATTACCGTCTCAAACTTTAGTGATCTTACAATTCGGATTTAATTTATTCGTATCTGTCTTTCATCGTAAAGAAATAAACGAATGAATGAAAAGACTTCAACGAGAGAGAATTTTTTAGAGAGATCCGAGTAATATCTAATGATGAGACACATAATCCGTCCTCGATAGCCTCTCCGCACTTATTGAGTTGGAATTTTCGATTAGTCTGTGATTGATTGAACCAACTTCTCTTCGAGCGACGTGCATTTTATGATCCGTTCTACTTCTTCGATCAGTCCCCTTTATAGTAAACGGCAAAATGAAGATGCTACATTTGCTTTTTCAAGATAAAAAAGTAAATTTTGCTGCAAATCCTGTAAGTTTCTTCGCTACTCCAAGCAAACTTCCGTATACTGTTTTATTCGATATTCTACGAATTTTCTCAGTTAAAATATATACTTTTTTGCTTTACTTTATGCCGTATTATGTGTTAAGGAGAACTCGAGAGCCTTCAATCTTTAGATCTTGGATTTTATCGAAGTTTTTGCACCTTTAAATCTATGAATAAAACTTGATACAAGAACCATCCAACGAAGTTTCCCAGGAGGTAAATAACAAACACGTGAAATTGAAAAACACCGATCACGAAATGCTGCGATCTTCTTGCATGATTCATGACACATTTTATTTAAAATATGTTCTTGTAGAAGTACAGTAAACTATTCTCCCATACCGGGATCAGCAACAAAAGTCTTTGCATTTGAATACACTTAGTCGAAATTATTTCCTTGAAATCTTACAACAATGAAACTTTGTCTACATTTTCGATATACTATGGAATATCCACACAAGCCTTAATGCAATTTGCGGTAATGTAACATGGAGCCGTGTACGAACCGTCGCCGAGCGCGGTACGATTCCGAACTTACCGGCTCTACGTCACTGCTTCACTAAAATACCACCGATCCAGGATTACAGTCACGCTTATCTAATCATGTAGACTGATTGAAGATCACATTGATACTTTGTAAGCTGGAGGTAATTTAGAAACCCGATTGAAGTCCTTGCGAATAAGGCCTATCCCTACTTAGGCTATTTACGTGAAGAATGTGGAGATTGGATCGAGATACGCTTTTAGTTCATTACCCAATTCAGTCGTTTTTATCTGTTCCAGGAAAAATATTCCTCGTTGAAGGGGCGACTTTATTTTGATACTCACTTAAATTAAAGTACCACTCCTCCTGAAATGCGTTATTGCCAACGCAATATAATATTAATGCCCAAATATGAGATGACATCTTCACAGCCCACTTGGCGAATCCACCGCAAATATCCATTTCGTTAATAAGTTAAAATCCATTAAAGTTAATAATGCAATATCTTTTTCCGTTGAAAACAAACCACTATTTCATTTTGTAAGCGCGAAAGCTGTAAGCTGAAATTTTTATGACTCCCAACGTCTGGCTACGTGGGAAATTTTTAAAAAGGTTTTTCAAATTTTCGTGATTCATCTTTCCATTCCCCGGTGACTGGGTACCATCATACGCGTATCTTTGTTTAACCTCGCCACATTAAACATTTAACATTTGTTCTTCGCAAACATTGTCCGAGATTTGTTCGCTGGTTTAGGATGCAAACTTATATAAAAAAGAACCATCAATGTCAGATTTATCATCTGAGAACCTCAATGAGAAATTATTACCTCTGCTAAGCTTACCCATACGAGAATCCATGCAAGTTTTAGATGTGAAAAAAACATTCCCCCTCATTAAGTTCCGGCATTTCCACAAAATATTTTCCTCGGGTAATTTATCGTTCGTAATTATTCGCCGAAACAACAAATCCGTGTGTTTCACTTTGATTCGATGTCGTCCGAATTTTATTTATGTGGTGGGCATTTTTCCACAATAGCACGCGAGGTCAGCTTAAGAGGGAGGAAACGACTTTGGCCTAATCCGCTGACTTTTATTTATTCAGTGAATTAATCTCGCCCTGGCCGGGGGTGGGGACATTGGCCCTTATTTCCTGTCGGCTGGCAGCGATACCACGGTTTCTCGACTGCATACAGTGATAAAACTCTAGTCTCTGTCCCTTGACAAGTACGATTTATAGGTGTGCCAAGTATCGCAGCTGTCCAGTGCTTCTAAGCAACTACGCTCCATGACGTGATGTTTAACGAAATAATAAAATGAGACATATAGGAAAAGGAAAGAAAGAAGTTGGTTGAAATTGAATAAATAATAAATTTTCTTACGCAAAGTATCGTTCAAGTAAATATTTAACGAAGTTGCGGTGCATAATAAATCTACAAAGTTTAGAACGCCATGGGTTCACGCAACAAAACTCTGTTTATTAAAATGTGCACAACTGTAGTATCATGTATTATAGCAAAATTATTTTCTTTACGTACAAATTATATGCTTATATGCAACATGCATGAACAAAATGATTCCCCAAGCATGACTAAGTATGACAAAAGGCACTTTTACTTCCATTACGTTAACGTAGCTGACACATGACAATACAATTACAATTAGTATAAAGGATAAGTATCTGAATATCCCACCAAACATAGAAACAATTTCACTAGTATAACTTAAAGACCACGTAATAAGTTACTTCCATATCAACAAGTCAAGTCAAACCACTCGCGCCAAGCTAGATCGTTCACTTCTACAACTAACAACTTACACTGCTCAGCGCTCTACTGACTCAAACACACAGATTTAACAAACTTCTCATTTTTAGTGAAACTGTCTCTTTATTCTGTCTTCTGTGATTCTGTTTCAGGGTTTATCTTGCTTTTCGTAACTGGAAATGGGTAATTATGGAATTCATTATAAACTGTTACGGTAGTAAAAAGTCATAAACAATCAGATAATATGATTAAAGTAGACAAGTAACAGAGAATTCTGCGTCATATTTAAAAATAGAATACGGAATAAATATGGTGCATTAATACATGATAATATAAACAAAAACAAGAAACAAATAAAAGAGGGTGAGAGAGAACAGCAACGCAGAAAAAAATAAGAGATACTGAAGAAGAAGATGACGCAAATCTTCTTGACGATCACCACAGAAGAAAAACAATAGTTTATTCCCAAAAACAAGATGATAAAACAACACTTAATTTGTGACGAGTTCCAAGTTCATGGTAAGCTTGTGAGACTCACAACAATCGCATTTAGCTTCAGAACGCTAAAAAGCAAAATCGCAGCAACACGATTACGTGGGCTTAGCGGATTGGAATTCCATTCTTTATTCACGCCACACTCCATTTTTAACTTAGTACAAAAGTAGCTATAGATTTTGTTGGAAATGGCAATGATTACAATTGGGGGCACGTTCCTAAAGTAGAGGATGGAAAGATGTCTTCATTATTCAAGCATTTGTTGATGGCTCTACTCTAAGCAGAACTGTAGTTGTAGATTTGTAGTATTGGTGAAGATATCCTCAGAGATACAAAAGCTTAAGAGTTGCTGAGTCATCATATCAGCCGAAAGACGTCCTTTGACCTCGGACCTCCTCCAAGCATCACCACATGGACCGGTTCTGTGCTTCTAGCGTTCAGTGGATTCCTGCGGCCTTCACAAGGTCATCAAGGTGCTGACTTAAACATAATATTAAAGTATTTAAACATATGAGAAACCAAAATCAAAAGAAACGGAAACCAAAACCAATACACGGACCAACAGAATTATTTTGTCTAATCTAGATTTTCGCAATTTAATCTCTACATAATCCTACCTTTGAATTTCGCATTTCTAGGACTCGAAATAAGAATACCCATAAAGTAGGATTTAATACCTACTTGTTTTCCTGCCACAGCCCATCAAACCCAGGTCAAAACTATTAAGCTACATTAAAGGATATTTAGATAAGGTTCAGTTACATTTAGTTACGTCAAATTGTTGTTAATTTGGTTCAATTATGCTACCCTAGACTTTGAGTCGGCCTTTAGGCAAATTAACGTTTAAATACAAACAAAGGAGGATTTCAGGCTGTGATAGTGGAAATGTTTTCTCCAAAAACTTAAGCAGCACTTGTGAAAATTGGGCAGAGAAACACTACGACAAGAAATACATTTTTATAGTCGGTTCCAAAAGTAGTTGATGAAAATGTAAACAACTGGATCGTAAAACATAAACATGTGGATGTCAATTTGTAGTGCTACTTAAAAATTGAGTGCTTTGATTTTATTATTTAAATATTTAAAAAAAAATTGAATTTTTTAATCACCTTAAGAATGTTTTTCATTTGAAAATTAATGTTAATTTTATAACCTCTATATTCGTCGATGAGTTTTCAATTAAAATATTATGTTATTTCAAATTCAAGTTCAACATATTTTATGTTACATAAACTTACAAGGGCACTTATGAAGCGTCAGATTGGTCGCTTCCTATGGAAAAGAGCCGGCAAGAAACTCCACGGTGTTAAAACAATAGATACGGTTGGAAAAAGTGGTGAGATATAAAGTTGAAACCTAAATACAGATGAACGTGATGCTATTTTCTTAGATTATGCATGGAACATTTTGCCTGAACAGGGTTTGTTTACACATTCATCAGATACTTTTGAAACAAACCATACGGTTAGCTTATTTCTTGTTTTAGTGTTTCACAGGCCAATTTTCTCCATATTAATAGTGTCGGTTCTACCTACGTAAATTCTGTCTTCGAATAAAACGTGATTGTATCGGTAGACCGTAATTGCTTCCGCAGCTTACTGATATCAATACCCTGTTTCAGAGACCCGATATTTTAGCTGATATCTATTACATATTTTTAGGGTTCCGTACCCGAAGTGTGCCAAACGGAACTCTATTACTAAGCCTCCGCTGTCCGTTCGTCCGTCTGTCGGTCCATCTGTCTGTCGACTCATGAACCGTAAACTGGCAACTGAAGGAACACGGATGGGTTTTAGTCAGTAAGAGTCTGAAACGCTCACCCAGAGCGGGAGAAGTTATTTGATAACTAGCCACACAAAAAAAAATGAGTGTGCGAGTCCGACTCGCACTTGGCTGGTAATTTTATTCTTGTACTCTAAAAATTGACAACAACTTACTTTCTATTTTATCCATCAGGTTTATTTTAAACTTGTTTGTAAAAGGTAACCTATGCTTTCACCTAGCTTTAGCAGAATTTACTGGAAAATGAGACCAGTCTATGATAATAACGGGGTTAGAAAAGTATTTTTAGCCCTGAAATCATCAGGGCTAAAATACTTTAAATTATCATTCGAAAGCTATAATTTACAAACAATAATTACCCACAAAATATTTTATTCAGTTAGTAATCACTCTACAACCAACTCTGTTCTTTGTGTACTGTTTTAAGCCAGCACCCAACTACCCTCTATTACAGCAATTATTACAGTAATTATGTATTTTGGCCTACATAATATTATGAAGTGTGGGCACAGATTAGTACAGATGATTCACTGCGCAAAATAATTTAAATAGAAAGCAACTCTTGTAACGACACAATAAAGTGCAATTCAGGTCGCATAGTGCTAATTACCTACTTATATTCACTTAGAAGTTGCCTCTCTTTCTATCGCATAACTCTTATATCTTCTGACTACGTTACTCCCACTGAATTTGACAAGTCGAACCCGCCGTTTACCTACTTGTAGCTTCATACATAAAATGCGGAATGAAACATCTGTATTCCTCTGTGATGAAGGAAAAACATAGTTGAACGTTCTTAATAAAAACAAATCACTAGTCCGACATTCGCAAAAAAATATATATTTGTACTGAAATCCACAGCAATTCAATAACCGTGCACATAGTAATCAAAACTAGTTATTTGTTAATTGATATCATAATTTTTAAATCTCTAACAGTTTTATCTAGGGCAATATTTTTCCAACCAAAAATAAAACTAAGCATTTCGGGACTAAATTTAAAATTCCTGTGAACCGTAAATTGTTGACTGCTGATGCTGATATGTTTATTATTGCTACAGTTTCAAACAGAGAGAAATCGAACGGGCTATTTCCAAAAAAAGATCTTTTATTGCTCATGTCGCTTTGATCGCGTGTGGTCCAGGTTTCTATCGAAATGTAGTGATATTAACATTATATTTATTGCTCACGTGTTACTTTTCTGTATCTATTTGCTGAACTGTATTGGTATTAATGGTTTCCTTACTGTTTG
Source organism: Omphaloscelis lunosa (assembly GCA_916610215.1). Classification (NCBI taxonomy): domain Eukaryota; kingdom Metazoa; phylum Arthropoda; class Insecta; order Lepidoptera; family Noctuidae; genus Omphaloscelis; species Omphaloscelis lunosa. The sequence goes on from OU744258.1 coordinate 12,252,731, forward strand.
TGGAAGTCATTTTATTCAGCGTAAATTTACAAATTGGTAGCATGAAAATGATTTAGAAAACTTGATGGTGTCAAATCCGTCCAATAAAATTATAATTTGAATAATTGAACAATTTCATGGATTCAAGACGTGTAAGCGTAGTGAGAGACGCTGTCTAGCTAGATGGATCGACGACTTCAAACGGTAACTGGGCTAGACTGGATGCGGACCACGGAGGACAGTGTGTTGTGGCCCAGTCTATGTCCAGCAGTGGACTGCGATAGGCTGAGTTGATTGATAGACGTATAATTGAACACATCATGAATCGCATAATATAAACTCACATAAGCATTGTAAGAGGTGCTGTTCAAAGCAGATTTGTTTGTATTGTTATATCCTACTGACTCTTCATGAATATACAGTCGAGTTAATGTTATTTCGTCCAATAACAAGTCACGCAGTACAAAGTTGCCGCCTAACGGATTAAAATTGTGACCGAAAGGTGACCAAGCCACTAAGTAGAAATATTTGTACCCGTTACTCAAACACAGGAAACATTTACCTTTGTTCTAATACCACGCGCTTTATAAGTACCTAATAAAAGTATATCAGTCGTAAAATTGTTAATTAGGTCACAATAATGGTCCTTAACATCTCGGACAGAGGGACCAGAGTTGATTAATTTATTTTAACTTTGTTGTTGACGACGTGCAAGTTTGCTTTTGAATATGAAAGCCTGTCGTAGGTTTTTATTTACTTTTTAGTAAAGGAAATTGGTCATAATTATTGTTATGGTTGTGTCACGTCAGTTATAATAATCATTATAGTTATTAATTACAAAACTAATACAACATTTAAGGTTGGTAATCACAATAACGTTTAGTCTAAACTTTTTCCGTCATTAATTTTTCATAAAATTTCCAAATGAGGAGAAAAATCTATTCTAAAAACAAATTCTGAACAGAATTTACAAAAACTTATTCAGCTTTTAGGTTTATTACAGCGACACCCATTGTGAGCAAAGTGAACTAAAGCAAACTTTCTTAGACGGAAGGAAGGCTGCTTCCACAGAATCACAAATTCAGTGGAGTGTCTAATTTATGATTAATTCTGTGAAGTTTTATCGTGGGACAATACAGGGGTAAACCGAAATCTATTGTTTCACTTAAGGGCTCAATTTACATACCAAAGCTCGCGACGGAATGCCTAATAGAAGTTTTTGCATTTGTAACGAACCTCAAAAAGCGATAGGAATTAAATTAAGCGTGCTCAGAACCTCCCGACTAACTAGGGTTTCCATTTATTGCCAATTTTATCATAAAAGTCCTGATTCTGTTGAGTAGGTCTGAGTCATGGTCAAAACCCTTGACTTTTATTGTTGGACAATTTATTACTCATACTACAAAAACTATCTCATAAACTGAAGCATCTTATATTCTATTAAAAACGTTCAAGTCTGTACAAAGTAAGCTATTAAATTATTCAATGACTTATCACGATGAAAAACTTGTAAGGTTACGGTACGCGTAAAGCTGTGTCACGGAAAAAATAGAAGATTTTTATCTGGCTAAGGTAGCTAGTCCCCTGAGATATCGAACGCTGGTCTGAATTACAAGTTTTCCCAAATTTAAAATTCATGAATCTGCATCTGAACTTGGTGACATAAATTGTGCTCGGTATCAAACTAGAGTAATTAAAAATTTACCTGCCGAGACGCGTAGTAGAATATGCATAAAAATATTTGGGTAATGGAAAACCGGTAACATTTTTCACTAACCCAAATACGCAGACAGGTCTGGAACGTTGGTTTGCCTTAATTTGACAGGCGACTGCATTTCTAATGATAATATTAGCTTGAAAACCCGAAATATAATATTTCGTCGTCAGGCAGGCTACAAAGCTGATGCTAAATTCCCGTAAAAATTGGTTACCCTACTTTTGTATTTGTACTCTTTACTTGACTCAAATTGCTAAATTAAATTGGTGCATCCAATAATTGAAAGTATTTTGCTTCAGTATCCATTACACTTGCATGGATTTAATTAGATTCCTTTATTACTGTACCCGATTCAGTGAAGCTTGCCAATAAATATTCTGTGGATACTTTTAAATCAGAACAGTTTAAAAAAAAAAACATACAGAAATAATCCAATAAACGAAGTTTGCGTACAAACTAGATCATTTGGTGCAAATGAATTTAATTTGCACTTGTAACAGTTTTAAAATATGCTCGCAGAGCCAACAAAAATTTAATAAACAGTGAATAATTTAATTAAGTGTTACCACTCGTGTATGGAGGATGGCCAATAAAGGCGATTTTATGGCATTTTTATTATGATGCATAAACGTGAATCACCTATAATGGGGGTCATATAGTAAGAGAAAAATTACGTCTGGCACTCGACAAATATTAAATTATACATTTTTAAATACGGGTGGCGGGAATAAACAAATAATTTACTGCTACATCTCTCCACGGTGGGATGCGCTCGCTTGAAACGAGGACACTTAAAAATTCATGTTATTATGCGCGTCGCCGTCCGTCGTAAATAGCTTACTATGATTTTGATGCGGTTTTGGTTGAATACGGTTTTGGTCCGTATATGTAACTATAATTGAGTTCATATTAAACTATAGGTTGTTATTGTTTTGGAGTTACATAAAACTTTGACAATATTCATACTAGGTATGTGTATTGCACTAAATAATTCACAAGAACAACAAATGTATAACTAGGTGAAGAATTTTACATTGTTACAATATGCAATAAAAAATGCAAGGAAAATCGTCGACTTTTACAATTTTTGTCATCACATATTTATTTGTCCGTGCTTCATTTTTTCCTGTAGTAATTTTATACTCTAGGTACATCGTCTTCACATTTGATTATAATCATGTAAATAATGTATACAAAATATTGTAAAACATTGTAAAAGAGTAATGATGGAGTTTGTTGCCCTTCTCCAAACGAAACTATTTGGAAGGTCCAGCTAAATTTAATTGAATTTTCTTATAAATTTTAACGTTCGAAAATACCATTTATGAAATATGCATATTTGAAATAAATTATTAATGACATAGAAAAATGATTCTCTATTGGTTCTTTTACTAGCGGAAAAAGCTGCGATACTTAAATAATAAAGACCTTTTCACATCCATGCTAATATAAAAACAACTTCAATAATTCACCATTCACTTCACAAAATAGAAGCTAAACACACATCGCATTCTATTAATAAACATTGAACAGTCAATGTTATTGAAACGTATTGCACCCTAAAGAACACAACCCCGGGCGTACAATAAATTATCTAAAATCAATTTCTAATACGAGACATGGCTTATCGGTAGGAAGTGCATTGCATTGAATGGCGGCGAACAAGGACGCAGGAGTTGAGAGGTACCTATTCCACCTGCATTATTTATCGCGTAACATTATTAACTGCATATCAGAGGTAGATGACTATCGTGTGCACTACACGCTCGGTCGAGGCGCACGCGCTTTCCACTGAGAGCGAGATATGAATCGGGGGGTGTGTGTTCATTGTTTTACGAGGGACGAAATGCCTAGATTTCTGGTGTTTTTGAACAAATATTTAAAAAATATGGCCGTCATCTCTAGCTAGCTAAGCTAAGTTAGTAAGCGTCAGCGTTAGCGGCAGCGTCGGTGTCAGCGGAAGCGTCAGCAGAAGCGTCAGCGGGAGCGTTAGCGTTAGTGTCAGCGTAAGCGTCAGCAGAAGCGTCAGCAGAAACGTCAGCGGAAGCGTAAGCGTCAGCAGAAACGTCAGCGAAATCGGTAGCGTAAGCGGTAGCGTAAGCGTAAGCGGTAGCGGAAGCGTTAGCTTCAGCGAAAGCGGTAGCGGAAGCGGTAGTGGAAGTTGTAGCGGAAGCGGTAGCGGAAGCTGTAGTGGAAGCGTCAGCGGAAGCATCAGTAGAAGCGTAAGCGTCAGCGTTTGCGTTAGCGTTAGCGGTAGCGTAAGCGGTAGCGTTAGCAGTAGCGGAAGCGGTAGCGGTAGCGGAAGTGGAAGTATCAGCGTAAGCGTTAGCGTTAGCGGAAGCGTATGCTTCAGCGGAAGCGGTAGCGTCAGCGGTAGCGTAAGCGTAAGCGTTAGCGTTAGCGGTAACGTAAGCGGTAGCGTTAGCGGTAGCGGAAGCGGTAGCGGAAGCGGTAGCGGTAGTGGAAGCGGTAGCGGAAGCGGTAGCGGAAGCGGTAGCGGAAGCGGTAGCGTCAGCGTCAGCGGTAGCGTTAGCGTAAGCGTTAGCGTAAGCGGCAGCGGTAGCGGAAGCTATAGCGGAAGCTCTAGCGGAAGCGTCAGCGGAAGCATCAGTAGAAGCGTAAGCGTCAGCGGAAGCGTATGCTTCAGCGTAAGCGTTAGCGGAATCGCTAGCGCTACCGCTTCCGCTACCGCTATCGATTCCGCTAACGCTTACGCTTCTACTGATGCTTCCGCTGACGCTTCCGCTATCGATTCCGCTAACGCTTACGCTGAAGCATACGCTTCCGCTGACGCTTACGCTTCTACTGATGCTTCCGCTGACGCTTCCGCTAGAGCTTCCGCTATAGCTTCCGCTACCGCTACCGCTGACGCTGACGCTACCGCTTCCGCTACCGCTTCCGCTACCGCTTCCACTACCGCTACCGCTACCGCTTCCACTACCGCTACCGCTTCCGCTACCGCTTACGTTACCGCTAACGCTAACGCTTACGCTTACGCTACCGCTGACGCTACCGCTTCCGCTGAAGCATACGCTTCCGCTAACGCTAACGCTTACGCTGATACTTCCACTTCCGCTACCGCTACCGCTTCCGCTACCGCTAACGCTACCGCTTACGCTACCGCTAACGCTAACGCAAACGCTGACGCTTACGCTTCTACTGATGCTTCCGCTGACGCTTCCACTACAGCTTCCGCTACCGCTTCCGCTACAACTTCCACTACCGCTTCCGCTACCGCTTTCGCTGAAGCTAACGCTTCCGCTACCGCTTACGCTTACGCTACCGCTTACGCTACCGATTTCGCTGACGTTTCTGCTGACGCTTACGCTTCCGCTGACGTTTCTGCTGACGCTTCTGCTGACGCTTACGCTGACACTAACGCTAACGCTCCCGCTGACGCTTCTGCTGACGCTTCCGCTGACACCGACGCTGCCGCTAACGCTGACGCTTACTAACTTAGCTTAGCTAGCTAGAGATGACGGCCATATTTTTTAAATATTTGTTCAAAAACACCAGAAATCTAGGCATTTCGTCCCTCGTAAAACAATGAACACACACCCCCCGATTCATATCTCGCTCTCAGTGGAAAGCGCGTGCGCCTCGACCGAGCGTGTAGTGCACACGATAGTCATCTACCTCTGATATGCAGTTAATAATGTTACGCGATAAATAATGCAGGTGGAATAGGTACCTCTCAACTCCTGCGTCCTTGTTCGCCGCCATTCAATGCAATGCACTTCCTACCGATAAGCCATGTCTCGTATTAGAAATTGATTTTAGATAATTTATTGTACGCCCGGGGTTGTGTTCTTTAGGGTGCAATACGTTTCAATAACATTGACTGTTCAATGTTTATTAATAGAATGCGATGTGTGTTTAGCTTCTATTTTGTGAAGTGAATGGTGAATTATTGAAGTTGTTTTTATATTAGCATGGATGTGAAAAGGTCTTTATTATTTAAGTATCGCAGCTTTTTCCGCTAGTAAAAGAACCAATAGAGAATCATTTTTCTATGTCATTAATAATTTATTTCAAATATGCATATTTCATAAATGGTATTTTCGAACGTTAAAATTTATAAGAAAATTCAATTAAATTTAGCTGGACCTTCCAAATAGTTTCGTTTGGAGAAGGGCAACAAACTCCATCATTACTCTTTTACAATGTTTTACAATATTTTGTATACATTATTTACATGATTATAATCAAATGTGAAGACGATGTACCTAGAGTATAAAATTACTACAGGAAAAAATGAAGCACGGACAAATAAATATGTGATGACAAAAATTGTAAAAGTCGACGATTTTCCTTGCATTTTTTATTGCATATTGTAACAATGTAAAATTCTTCACCTAGTTATACATTTGTTGTTCTTGTGAATTATTTAGTGCAATACACATACCTAGTATGAATATTGTCAAAGTTTTATGTAACTCCAAAACAATAACAACCTATAGTTTAATATGAACTCAATTATAGTTACATATACGGACCAAAACCGTATTCAACCAAAACCGCATCAAAATCATAGTAAGCTATTTACGACGGACGGCGACGCGCATAATAACATGAATTTTTAAGTGTCCTCGTTTCAAGCGAGCGCATCCCACCGTGGAGAGATGTAGCAGTAAATTATTTGTTTATTCCCGCCACCCGTATTTAAAAATGTATAATTTAATATTTGTCGAGTGCCAGACGTAATTTTTCTCTTACTATATGACCCCCATTATAGGTGATTCACGTTTATGCATCATAATAAAAATGCCATAAAATCGCCTTTATTGGCCATCCTCCATACACGAGTGGTAACACTTAATTAAATTATTCACTGTTTATTAAATTTTTGTTGGCTCTGCGAGCATATTTTAAAACTGTTACAAGTGCAAATTAAATTCATTTGCACCAAATGATCTAGTTTGTACGCAAACTTCGTTTATTGGATTATTTCTGTATGTTTTTTTTTTTAAACTGTTCTGATTTAAAAGTATCCACAGAATATTTATTGGCAAGCTTCACTGAATCGGGTACAGTAATAAAGGAATCTAATTAAATCCATGCAAGTGTAATGGATACTGAAGCAAAATACTTTCAATTATTGGATGCACCAATTTAATTTAGCAATTTGAGTCAAGTAAAGAGTACAAATACAAAAGTAGGGTAACCAATTTTTACGGGAATTTAGCATCAGCTTTGTAGCCTGCCTGACGACGAAATATTATATTTCGGGTTTTCAAGCTAATATTATCATTAGAAATGCAGTCGCCTGTCAAATTAAGGCAAACCAACGTTCCAGACCTGTCTGCGTATTTGGGTTAGTGAAAAATGTTACCGGTTTTCCATTACCCAAATATTTTTATGCATATTCTACTACGCGTCTCGGCAGGTAAATTTTTAATTACTCTAGTTTGATACCGAGCACCGGTTCCGTTAGCGTAAGCGGAAGCGGTAGCGGAAGCTATAGCGGAAGCTCTAGCGGAAGCGTCAGCGGAAGCATCAGTAGAAGCGTAAGCGTCAGCGGAAGCGTATGCTTCAGCGTAAGCGTTAGCGGAATCGATAGCGGTAGCGGAAGCGGTAGCGCTAGCGGAAGTGGAAGTTTCAGCGTAAGCGTTAGCGTTAGCGGTAACGTAAGCGGAAGCGGTGGCGGTAGCGGAAGCGGAAGCGGAAGCGGAAGCGGAAGCGGTAGCGTTAGCGGTAGCGGAAGCGGTAGCGGAAGCGGAAGCGGTAGCGGTAGTGGAAGCGGTAGCGGAAGCGGTAGCGGAAGCGGTAGCGGAAGCGGTAGCGGAAGCGGTAGCGTCAGCGGTAGCGGTAGCGGAAGCGGTAGCGGAAGCGGAAGCGGTAGCGGTAGTGGAAGCGGTAGCGGAAGCGGTAGCGGAAGCGGTAGCGGAAGCTATAGCGGAAGCTGTAGCGGAAGCTCTAGCGGAAGCGTCAGCGGAAGCATCAGTAGAAGCGTAAGCGTCAGCGTTTGCGTTAGCGTAAGCGTCAGCGGAAGCGTATGCTTCAGCGTAAGCGTTAGCGGAATCGATAGCGGTAGCGGAAGCGGTAGCGCTAGCGGAAGTGGAAGTTTCAGCGTAAGCGTTAGCGTTAGCGGTAACGTAAGCGGTAGCGGGAGCGGTCGCGGAAGCGGTGGCGGCAGCGGAAGCGGAAGCGGAAGCGGAAGCGGTAGCGGCAGCGGTAGCGGGTAGCGGAAGCGGTAGCGGAAGCGGGTAGCGGTAGCGGAAGCGGTAGCGTCAAAAGATACAGTACTATTTTTGCACATGAATTCGAGGTGTTGGTGTGAATTTTAGTTATGATAATTATTACTTATCACAGTTTTGCGTTCGTCCTCGTTCGGCTCGTTCCTCTTCGTTTTGCTCCTTTACAGGAGAGCGTTTCGTTGATTTTGTAGATAACCGTATATACTTTGTGGCCGTCGAGTAAAAAGTTTTCTACCGTCTTTAGCATGGCGATTACAAAATCAAATTGTCTTCACTACCTTAGTGATTTTGACAGTTTTGGATAGAAAACTTTCTTCTGAAATAGTCTACATGTAAAAGGACCTAGACAAAGATCGTTAGAAGCGGAAGACAAAATGACAGATTGTAGAATGATTTCTACGGTGCGATGTCAAAAATGGAGAGACGAAATGTCAATTTGTATAGAAAGAGCTATGTCTATTCTTCGTAGAAATAGAAAGCGTCATGCTACGCGTGCAGGGACACCTCTGCCCAACCCTTCGGGGAAACAAGGCGTGATGTTATGTTTATGTTTGTGAAACTAGAAACTAACCAAAATAAACTAGGCTCAAGATTTCGATCTTTTATCTATATTGAAACTTAATATCTACGTGAAGTTTCAAAACTACTTTTTTTATATAATAAATAAACAAATGAAATAAAGAGAACTTTTGTGACCAATTTACTGTAATAATAGTCTAACTGATATTATAAATGCGAATTCTCTAGGTCTCAGGCTACCTATCTGTTAAATTTCATAATGATCGGTTCAGCGGTTTATGCATGAAAGGTCACAGACAGTGTTACTTTGGGATAATATTATATTATTGTTATATGTGGAATTATGGTATAAAAGAAAGACAATCATTGAACAATAAGACAAAAAATAAAGTACTGTCAGAAAAACCACAAACCCAATCACAGCAAATGTGTTGTCAAGTTCGTATCAATGTTGTCACTAAAGCAGAAAAACATCCGCAGAACAGTTTTATAAACAAGACGTCAATAACAGGGTAATGGAAACACACGTGTTTTGAACTGTGCGCGCACATAATTCTTTTGTCTTAGCAATTACACTTAAAAATATTGATTTCATCTTTTCCATTATTTTAATACGTACAAAACTTTTATTAGATCCTTTCAGCGATATTTATGTTTTAAAGAATTTATGTTTCCACAACTGTGTGAAATGGCTCACCTTTAAAGTTAAGGGTATTTACGCTTGCGATTCAGTGGGGAATGGCAGTAGTAGATCAGGCCATAATCGTTATTAATTTTTCAGGTATCTATTAGCATATTGCGCTTCCTTAATCATAACGAGAAAGGCTCTCTATCCATTAGCGTATAATTTATGTATCTACAGTAAACCAATGGATTCAAAATCCGAAATAATTTAAATAAAAAATGGACAGCCTTGCGAAAAAATTATTAGGTGAGTCCAAAGATTTAAATTTTTAGATTTGCCCTACTGCGTCAAGAGATATCGCGTTTGTTTCGTTTCGACACCTCTAAAACACTAAATGACGCAATGACTTGATTTTCATGGAAACAATATTAATAATGTGTGAGCTCACTCTTCTCAGTATGGACGCTTATGGCAAATCTAGCGATTTAAATCTTTGGGCGAGTCTCAAAAGAAAAAATCTTGAAAATATTTCGGCGATATCCTGTAATGTAGTCACGTAATCCTTCCCTCGTCATCTCTTATTGCGATCGAATTTTCAATCGGACTTTGATTGATTGAAACGACTACTGTGGGACAGAATTGACTTTTAAGTAGACTTAAGTAAGAAAAAGCTTTAATAAATCGTCCAATATTCGATACAAAGACACAAGGGGATGAAATTCTATTTACAGGGATTTGACAGAAATACGATTACGGGATTTTCTCTGCTTACGTATTTTTATTTCGGATTAGTTTTATAAAATGCCTTCGGTTTACTTAATTTAATCATCATAACATTTTCGGCTTTGTGTTTATTTACTTTGCGAAATGTATTTTTAATGAACACTCCGTAGAATTTCACAGATACAGAGTTAAACAAATATTACTGTGGTGTGCCTCTTCGTGTAGGTAATAATTTTCACGGACATTTTCATTTACTAATATTCTACGTGCATTACGTTGAAACTATAGGTCTACCACTTAACTGTAACGCTTCCTGAGGTGCGCGCGGTGCGGGCGGGGTGTGGTGATGTGATAGCTCAGTGATTTATCAACTTGTGACAACTGTCACCCCTCCCGCACCGCGCAGCTGCCTCAGGAAACGTCTCAGTTAAGCGGTAGGCCTATAGTCACAGTTTATTTAAAATATTTACACCAGGCTTTTCTGGCCATCATCGGAAGTTTCTTTAAAATTTAATTTGTTAGCTTAATCTCTTATTTAATGTAGTTACAAATAACATACTTAGCTCTTATTTTATAAACAGCTTATATGATCCCGAAAAGTTTAAAATTTTCTAGAACAATGCCTAATTTGCTACTGTAAAAATATGCTAGAAAACATTTTCATTATCACTAAGCTTTGCACGTGCTCACCAAAATTCAACCAACGTTCACTTCATTAGTCTGTTTGTACCAAAAATTAAATTCTAACACTATCTCCCTTTGGAAAAGAGAGCAAAGATTAATATTAGAGCAACAAGCCACAGGTCCGGATTCTGCCTTCGGATACAATATTTATATCCTCTATTCCCTTTAGTGGCGCATCGACATTCAGGTGAGGCCCAGAATTACCATGAACACGGGCCCAGTTCATTTAGAGAAGACAGGGGTGGGCAGTGATGTAGGAATTACTGGAACAGACAGCTAACGAGAATATTACAGGCAGGTACATCTCTGAAATAAAATAAATAAATGAAATAATTAAATGGCATATATAAATTATTGTATGTAGCTCCAAAAAGTTGGCCAAAAAAGCTTATTTTCAGCACAGGTTTACATTAAGTTGCGAGCAAAAATGAAATTAGAAATAGCTTTTTTACTTCGGCACTTACCCATCTATGTAACTAAGAATAAAGTTATACCAAAATATTATAAATAACATTTTCGGTTATCAAGCCGTAATAATATACCTATGTATTTGAAAACAAAAATTCTTAATAGAAAAAATCCAAATCCTCTTCTAGCATCCAAAACCTAAATCCTTGTCTGCGGCCGCCTCGCCTCGGGACTTGTCCCAATGCCGTAATTACGAGTACACACCCTACTAGCGCAAATAGAAACAAAACCGCACACATTCGCATATGTAAATAGGGGAGGATCACGGCCGAAATTCGGTGTGCTCACCCTACCACCGACTTGGGAAAAATAATAGACATGTTATAGGATAAGCGTGTTCAATTTCTTGGAACTATTTTGTAGAAGGACTGGGACTTGTAAGCAGGTAGGTATTAAATATTTTATTAATAATTCCTACGAAGTTTTTAGAGATGTTCTACGAATTAAGTAAATCTACAGTAAGAGGCTTTCTCTGTAAAGCCTCTTTGACGAGCTTTTAGGTACTTGTTATGTTTTTCTTAAAAATGGGCCAAATACCTTAATTAATTAATTATTTTCTTTGAACGTTTTATGTCAAATACATGTCCTGCAAATAACTAAATGCCTGCAAATTACTTTTTTACAAGAAAGTGTTATCTATTTGTCGAATTTGTTTACAAAGTAAAAAAAGTAAAGTGGAGTGACAAGACCATTAAAGCTGGCATTAAATACTTTGTGGAACTAGAGAAAAACTAAAGGGAGGATACAATTAACTAGATTACTAGACCGTCTTATGCATGGTCTGGTTGGCCATGAGAAGCTACCGAAGACCGGATCCATAAAAGAGGTAATATTTGTGAGTTTTTATGTAGGGGGTAATCTTCGAAACTACTGATCAGATTCCAAAAATTCTTTCACTAATGGAAAGCTACAGTATTGCCGAGTATCATAGTATGTTTTATGTTAAAACAAAATTTCACTTGAATGAAGTCGCGGGCAGAAACTAGTTCCGTAATAAAATACTAATACGTATTAAGTTTCGAAACCCTTATGGTCTTGCAATATTGAAGAGTCTAGGGAATCTATAACAAAGTTTAAATGTACCACTTTATTAGAAGTTCAATCAGTTACATTGCAGACGAGACACAGAAAACGCAAATTCTTATACTTACCTCTCTTGGGATTTTCAGCTTTTTAATAAAATGTCTTAAAACCAAGAATGTTATTTTATTATTAGACAAAATATATTTTTTTGATTAACAAGTTATAGTAAAGGTTTTATAACCTTATTTTATTTCTAAGTAATTTTATGTTTAAGAGGTCTTATAATTATAAGATAACAAGAATAATAATGTGATGATGAAGAAGATTAACATTTACTAATTAATTCATATTAATAAAACAAAAATAAAATATGTGATTAAAATACTATCGTATTTGAGGTCATATAAAATGTTTTATAAATGCATATGTCAAGCTAACGAAGACACAGAAGGGCGTTTGTTCTGGGTTTGTCACTTAACCAAACTAACATCCAATTTAACACGAATAAAATAAAACTAATTATTATCATCCCCTATATCTACCCTATTAACATTGATATGAAATCGCCCGTGTACATCTAGCCCCATTTTAATATTTAACAAGGGACCAACAATTATTTATTCAATGCTCGGTATAGCAAACAGGCTTGTTGTGAACTAGCCACAAACTAAATAAACAAAATTTTCGATGAGCCGCCATAATTTTAGTTACATTACGATGGTATAAGCGGTTATGGGTTTACGTAATCTTGTTTTGGCTTAGTTTGACTATGGAATTCGAGTTAAGGGTAAAATAGCTGTGTATTTTCACACGTGTTTTGATTTCAGCACTGAAAAAGTATACAAACGAGTAAAAAGAAAAGTATGCAAAAAAGAAGCCTTTTTAGGATTTAATACTAAGCTTATTATAAATCAAATCCTGAAGCTTTTTGGCTAGTGCACGTTTTGGTCAATATTTTTTTTTTTATAAATCTCTTCTACTTAATCAATGTTTTCCTGCAAAAATATCGAATAGGTACTTAACAAGAAATATTTTATAATCCGCCACTAAAATATCGATTATCGAATTCTACTTAAACTCGTAAATTACATTATAATCGACAACAAAAATCTCCCACTCGCCGCCCCTGTTTATATCGGTACATCAGGATCAATAAATAAATTCACAGATACTAAACATTTGGCAACCCTACCGAAGTCACGTGCAAGTTAAATGATCTGAAACGGGAAGCAATAAACCTATTGTTTACAACATTCGGTTGTCGTTTATCAATATTTATAATATTCAATAAACTGATAATGTCGCCGAAGATTTATGTGTTCACAAATTATAAAATGTGTGGTCCACACGTGGTTACAAGTGGATGGTATTTGGTCATTTCTGTTGACTGATATTTAAGGACCTGTTCCACCACCTTTTTGTAGGAACGTTTCCGGGTGGTAAAACAAAACTTAAGTAGGTATTCCTGTGATTCTTGTTTTCGTTTGTTCAATTAGCAGCCTCCATAAATTATATAAATTTTATCTACCACTGAATATAAAAAAAAAAAAACTATGTATTGAGTTTGCTAGAAGATTAGCAATGTCTTACATAAATCATCATTTTGAATAGGTAGACATTTTTCTAGTTATTTAAATTCAGAATAAGACTTAGGTACCTAACTTATTTTGCTTACTTTTAAAAATCCTTTCAAAAGCCTGAAAATATATGCTAGTATTAAAACTTAAAGTACTCTAAAAAGTTAATTGAAATTTTTCAGCAATAATATTCTGAAAGAGCTGCGTTATTTCACTAGATAGATAATTTCTTTATTTTATTTTATTTTATGACGGTGCAAATTCTTTAAGTACCTACCTACTAACTGAAAATGAAATTTTAAGACACTTTAATATTTACTGTGGCAGAAAATTGAGAAAAATTCTCAATTTTTTTTTATTTTTAATACATCTATTGGCGTTTACTTGCCCTAAGTACAGACTTGGCGGCCATTTTGGTTAATTGATACTCAGGCTCCATAACCGCAATTTGATACTGCAGCGAGGGGGTTGGATGCCGCTATTCTTGAATTTTTGACCAATCAGAACGGTTCACTTCGTTCAACACTATAATAAAATGTACTGGTCTTTGTTCTTTTTGTAAATAGACGCATCTGTTTTTAATGCACCTATACCTAACGTTCCTACCTATAATAACCCTGTACCTACCTACCTATCTATATTCAATTTCAATAGGTGGTACTAAATTAGGATTGTACTGAATACTACAGACGGATGGTATGATGTAAATCATAAGATACAATTAGTTGTCATCAGAACTTGGCACTTAGTTATAAGAGATTATGAATTCACGGTATAGTATAAAATTTAATAGTTCATCTATTTCTTAAGATGATAGGAATAATATAATAATGATATAAATGATGATGATGATGTAAATTATAGATATAATTAACTGGTTCACAGTTAGGTCCAAAGTAGAATCCACGATAATAAAATTAAAAGATGTCTAGCTATAAATAAATGTAAATCATTAAAAAAAAACAAATAAAGTTGAAATATTAATTATAATCTCACGGGCATATTCTGCAAAACAACCGACATTTTCAAAATAAAAATAAAAAAATCACTGAACTAAATATATTTTTAAAAAACACAAGCCATTTGTCATCGAGCCTTTTCAAAGCAAAGCAAACCCAACAAAATGCTCGTAGTTTTATTAATACAAGAGTAGTTTTAAAATAAAGGGGGAAACTGACATAGAGTGGGGAGAACTAGACTTGTAGAACAATGAGCAATGTCTGTAAAGGGACGTTGGACGACCAATCAGAGGCTGTCACGGTCGAGAGAGTACTTTGTTTTAATAGCACTAGGCTGGATTACTTTTTAAGTACGCTCTAAACAATGCTTCCCGCATGTCTGTAGGGGAACCATCATGCCGCCATGTTGGATCTAGGTAACTTCTATGCGTATGAGGTTTTTTTATAGGGGTTAGGTACCTACTGAAGTTATTTATTTGCCTCTATTATGTATTTTTTTCTGGTTTAGAAATTTTTAATTATTTAACATAAATATTGTAATGAAAAAATCATTCTTATTATTTTGAACTTACTAACGAAATGAAAATATTTCGATCCCAAAAAAATACACAAGCTCTAATTTCTAAACATTCTAAATAAATTGAGAATTTAAAGTAAATATGTCAGTTTCGAATAATTATGTTTACAAGAGAATATTATAATCCCTGTACCAGAGCTACATCATAACACTTTAAATAAATAATTAAATGTGTTGTGTATGAATAGAAGCTATATGCTGGACCGGTTGACGTCATCACGTCAACGCCGGCTATCGCTGAAAATCAGCGCTGGGGTAGCAGCATTTATGCTGAGCGATGGCCGTTTTGCGTGGATGTGATGCATATTTTCGCCCAATTTGTTATTTACCTGTTATTTTTTTTATTATCTTTCTTTGCGTCATGTTTACCGCAAATAAACGTATTTTATTTCTTTTCTTCTTTCTTTCTTTCTAATCTAGTTAGTAGCATAACAAAAATTAAAACTTCAGCATACACAATAATAATAAGCACAATAATAAACACTACACGCCACAAAACGCTTCACGAATGGTCGACAAAGCGAATAAAAGATTAATACATACGTCCTTTTTACATGTTTTTTTTTAATACGCGTAATCTAGGGATTATGTTAGCCTGTGCGAACAAAACTGGCGAGGTACAAGGCTTTGCTGGCAACCGCATGAGGATTTTAAGGGATTTAAAGCCCTTTATAAAACGCTGTCTACCATCAACCCGTAATTTTAAATTTTCTCGTTAATACGTCAGTTTTGGGTGAAATTAAAGCGGTATTATTATGAACTACATATATGTCAAGGAAAACCCGATAAGTCCTCGGTTTTAATTGGAAACTAATTGGTTTTGCTGTGGAGTCGTATTAAAAAGTAGTTCACCTGGCAGGTAAGTAATATGTTTTCTGTCCAGTTCACATTTGCATTTAGGTTTTAAAACGGATAGTAGTTTTTTTCCATCTCTTCATTTCGTATTTTTTGCAATCCTTATCTTCGTATCCTAGTATTGAATGTCGCCTTATGGTCCCCACTATGTAGGTATCTATATCATTAAACCATCTGGCTGGTTTCTATGTTTAGCACCTCCTTATCCCTTTCGAGATAAGCGAACTTGTCTTATCTACACCTACCGCAGTTGAAGCAGTATCATTCCTCAACATAGTTCTCTGTGAAACAATATCGTTGAACCAAGTTAGACTTTGGAATAACAGAGAATGAATGTATTTTTTAAATATGATCCTTGAGGAATCAAAATCTAGATTTTATATTTAAAACTGGCTCTAGTTTTTAAAAGATAGGTAGATGCGCAAAATCAATGCAGCAAAAAGTGTTACAAAACGTCAAAAAATGTCATACTCAAACATCCGTAGAAATACATTCAGTTCCCAAATATTATGAGTACTAATAAATTAAAATTCTGAAAAACAAACAATTAACTAACTCAACGCCACATAAACGCATCCATCTCATTCTTAGAACTGACAAAAGACGACAACTAATGACAAGCAGATGATACCTGTCTGTCCAAACGTGAAAATCAATAAATACTTCCCTCCAACCGGTGCGTCACATCTGGCGTCAAAAGTCAAACGTCAGACGTCATTAGTTAAAATTGCCAACGTCAGTGCAACACCAGAGACTAACAACAGTTGTTTCGTTTTATTTAGCGGCGGCCCCTTTACGAATTCGCCACAAAATGTAGACCGCATAAATTATATGCGCCCTGACATATTTTATTTAAGGTGTAAGTGTTGCAACGTTTGTTCTTTTAATATTATCAATAGCGCCTGTTAAATATTGTGTTAAAACTTAAATGATTAAATCAAACAGATTTTTTTTTTTTATACATACTCCGCCTATTTCCTGAAACTGAGATACCTACCAATGGAGGGAGAAAAAACCATCCGATTTTGAATTAAAAACTCAGTAATAGGCATTTATTATGCTTTGAGAGATTTAACTTAAATTTCATTAATTATAATCCGGATTATTAATAAAATTCAATTTTACAGCTATAACCTGGCAGACCATTATTTCAATAATTAAACATGATTACGTAAGTAATTAAATCTAATAATAATAATTCTTTATTCACAAAAAACTCAATCAGTTTTAATTACTTACGTAGTAATGTTAAATATTTTTGGCATATTTTTTTTATTTGACTTTAAGCTAATATTTTAAAATCATAGATGAAACTAACAAGTAATAAATACTTAAAAAGATAAATATACCTAAAACAATGGTAAATTTACTACAGGGGGAAATAGTAAACTAAAGAACACTGAGAATGAAACAATATAAAATTAGCGATAACACAATTTCACAATCATTTTCTTGCAACAGCGGAAACGCTGTGCAAATGTTTCTGAACATAAAATTTATGAAATGCAATTACAGCTACCAACCATAAGTTTCCTTTAAAGTCCACAACAACAGCCAATCAGTGAAGGAAGATTACAACATTGGAGAAAATATTCCAAGTTTAAGATGCAAAATAATGTAAATAATGTTTTTAGTTGTGCAACTGTTGGCAGGACAGCTTCGCTGTTATTATTAACCGTACCAGCGCTAATTTGACCGAATTTGCTTAATGCCCCACAATTTGCACGCTGACCCCACCGCTTATTATAATAATTTAGCAACCAGTTGCAGTTTGAGATTCTGTGGGTTCATTTTGGAAGAATCGATACCTATTGTCTGCTGTAAGTAACATGTTGTGTTGTTAAGTTACTGTAATAACTTGATTGTTGGCAAATTCTTTAACATTTCAGTACAATTATTTACCGACACAATATGTTTTCTTGGAATCAAAAAGCTTCTTTGGTGGTTTTTAACTTGACTTTCAAAATCGGAGTTTTCTGATTGAAATGATTAAACTTGTAAAATTACTACTGGATAACAAAATGTTAAATACATGAAAATAATATTACCGAATGTCACATCATTCCCGAGATAATTGAATATTCTACGTGTCAGTTGCAAGTTACACAATGTACGCGATTTAATATCATGCGGGCAATTTTTTGGAAAGCATGTGTTTGCGGTTTTAAAGATTTTTTAAATAACAATGCCTTGGCCGGATGCCAAAGCCAAAATACACGACACACTTGACAGACGGTGTAGCAAAGATTTTTAAACAAATCATAATTTGGCACCTTTCGTCGTTTTATAAAAAAAAAAAAATGTACACTAACTTTATGACTGCGATAACATGTTGTGGAACGATTAGTGACAGAATAATATTACACTTTTTTGTTCTTGCAACATGTCATTACAGTGGCAAAACAAGTAAGTAGGTAGGTTTACGAAATACAAGATTATTTGAAATGGTATACGTAAAGAATTTTTAACCTAATTTGTTCCATTTCACAATTTTCCATGCCTGTTAACTCTTCCCGAGCCTTAGTTCGTTTTTTAATAGTACCTACCTATGCGAAAGATTTTTTTTATTTTTTTATTCTAAAATAAAAGAACTTTCCTTCACAACAGAACAAATCATAAGAAACGCTAAAATATTCCGCCAAGTTTTCACAGCTCGACTTCAAACGTTTTGTGTTTTAATTTTTCTTGTAGTTTAGCAAAATATATCTTCAGTTTAAAAAGAGCTGAAGCTCAAAAGCAAACATCGCGATTAAGATCTTTGTGTACAAGAATAAATTTGTCGTCGGCCGTCCGCCTGTTTGATCAACAGATTAAAAAGTCGACGAGAGCTTCGAGCAAATGGTGCATTTTAAAGTTAAAAACTTCTATAATGTGTAGTTGCTTGTTGCACGGCGCGACACGTCACATAAATTGGAATATGATGTGGATAACAATTTATAAATAAACTTTTTCGAAAGCGTTTATTTTGGTAAAAAGTTTGTCAAACGTTTTGTAAATAAAAAGTCACAAACTGATTCAAAGAAATCTTTGTACAACTAGTGCTGAAACGTAAGAAAAGTGGATTCTAATCGTCGCACTCAATACTCAATGTGTAGATTTGAAGTGTATGAAATGCCTATACAAGGTATCATTCACGGTTCTAATATGTCTTGCCTTATGGTATAGGTATAGTAATTGAATTTAGTAGCAACAGCCAGTAATATCTCCACGTTATCGCGTGATTAAAGCCAACAAAAGTGGCCAATATTTCAGGGCTGCCCGATTACCGTCCTCTTGAATGATTATCCTATCTTTAGAGGGTAAATAAACGAATTATTTGTCACCCCTTCTGTTGTTACACTGAAGCGTTTATTAACAAAAGCTTAATCGTCTAAATGGAGCATTCTCCTTGTTGTTAATCTTTGTAAGAGGAATACTTTAGCGTTGAAAATAAATCTATTCTTTTGTTTAGTGATTCTTAGTAACAGTTATTGAAGATTTATGAAAGTAGGTACCTACTTAAAGTTTGAGACGCTGTCTAGGCAACACTGCCTACAAATAGTGTAACACTCATTTTGTAATTAAATTGAAAAGGAATAATTAATTACCCTCTAAGTACCTACAAGAGGGACCTATCTAAGACAGGCAAATTATATACAGGCATTTTGTGTTGAGGGATTACATGAAAATTTGAATAGGGCATAGATTTACGTGATGATTTCGCAATAAATAAGTTTAATAAATTCTAACATAATATTTACTTTTCGTCATAATTTAATTTTAATTACGTCACCAATCTTAAGTAGATTTACTTTGTGGCTATGACAAAATTCTAAGAAAATAATATTTGTAGTTAATTTTAATATAATTATTTTACAGGAGCGTCGGACAGTTGAACGCTAAAGGCTAAAATCATTTGCATATTGCGGTCCTTTGCACGGCCTCGCGCCAGACTCATAATCATTACTTGCCAAGCGAAATTAGCCCCTAAGGTGCTCTAGCTGACTACCACTACCGCTTTATTATCCCTCAAACGTGCCCGCTCATGCTAATTCGGACCTTTGATGTGGTTTACAGTATCGGGACTTATTAGTGTAGAATTAAACACAATGAAATGATGAAGGCACGTACATATTAGATATGGTAATCGGTTTTGGATGGACGCTTGATTGCCAACATAATGCCATGCTTCATTCACTTGAAGATGTGAGGTATTATGAGCAAACTTCTGCCTTACCTTTAATTTTAACAAAGCCTCTACTCCCAAAATTTGCTCGTAATTATTAGGGTGCTTCCGCATCTGGCGTTGGTGCTGGACCCCTGAAGCAAAACCATAAAGTAATTTAAAATGTGCTTATTTCTAAATTCAGCTTCAGCAATTTATTCCATTTCCAAATCTGTTGTCATAGACAAACCATAAATTCTATCCTATGTTTATTGATAACTCATTCATATGCAAACTGTGACATTTAGCGAAACGGTGATATCGATACCAAGCACACCGAATGCGGAATCGATACTACTGCAGTTATCGATAGGAAACTATGGCATTGTTCTCAACTACACGATTACGATGAAATCTCTAGAGAAATAGGGCCAAGTTTTAGAGGTGTGCTCATGAAAGCCCAGACTTCAAAAGCAGGCGATTTATTTATAATATTTATTTTCGTAAATCGCACATCTTTCGCACAAAAGACTCAATTTGATAGATAATGAAATTTATTCTGCTTGTCACCGACCAAATTGAATACTAAATCTCTGAACAGCGTTTTTCTCTTGAAAAGAAAGCGCTCAAAGAAAATAAGTCATCAGCGAACTCTTATCGTAATTGGTTATGTAGTGGAATGAATAACTTAACATTAACGCAATTTTACATGAAAACACAGTTTTGGTCAGCATAGGCGTGGCAATTGCTGTGATTTAAGTGACCATTTCACATTTACAGCTTTTGTCACGCTTACGTAAAATAAATTGAGACATTTCGCCACCATTATGTGCGATATTTTAAATTAAACTTTATTATTTATTGTGACACTTTTACGATCATTACTGTTTTTAATGTAATGTTTGTTTTGTGGTGTTTCTGCTATCATTAGCCAGTGCTGTTTTGTGTGATAAGAAATTATTATCATGTTTTTGTTCTGCTAGTCTTGAAAAGCAAAGTCATAGTTCATCCTGTTTTTAAATATAAAGCTCATAGGGTTTCATTTAATTTAATTAGGCTACACACATTATTACACTTCGGTTTTATTTATGGCTTCGGTGTCAATCCAACTTAATGGCTACACCATTCGAAATCGTATTAACTTTGTAAGGGAAACTCGACAAAACTAAAGCACACAAAAGCAAATTAAAATATTTTCTAAAATAAAATAAAAATAAAAGTTCCTGTTTCATTCGCTACACCCACTTTTTGGGACAATTGTGTGGAACTACGTTATCGGCGTTGATCCGACGATTCAGATGTATGTTGAAACAAAACAGAATCCATCGGGGGATAGCCGTGAACCGTGAAATTGCCAAAAAACTTCCGAAATCCATCACGAATCAAATGACACTTTGAAATTGTAAAGCTAACTGAAGAGCGAATTGGATCGACTGGGAAAACAATTAACGAGAACGGCCGATGCGAAAAATTGGAATAATCAACGGATGCCGTGTTGAATAACGTTTGCAAATTTAATAAATGTAATTTTTCAAAAGCGTCGATCTCTCACAGCCCCGACGAAGTGCTACTGACCGACTAACATGTTTAAAAAAACGAAACCACGCTCTGAAATCTGACAGGGTTTTTGTTTGATGTTTGGTCAAATTATTTTTAATCCTACTCTAAATGTTGAATTCATGAAAGCTGGCGTTAGGAAACATTAGCGTTTAATATATCTACGTCGTCCACGAGCAAAAGAACATTGGCGCTTGTAGATACGCGCAAAAAAATGAAGGTACCAATAAAATTGTCCATAAATCGCTCTTTATTTAAAAAATATCAAAAGCTCCCATAATATTTTACAGTTTTATAAGTCAAAATTATATACATTTTAATTACGTTTGTAAATCTTCCGTTCAATGTCTCATAAAACGTAGTTTTACGGTCACATAAACCACTAATTAATATCCTTCCCGATGAACTGAAACAATGACGCGCCTTATTTAAACTGCTAATTATCTATCAACTAATTCATCCAAGTATTCCTATTAACATTTTAGAGGACAAAGTTACCGATAGCTACTCGTTGAAAGCCAGGAAATTGAGCATAACGTACCCATTAATATTTCAACAATTTCCTGGCGATCAACAGTATTAAATACGTTGTTGTAATTTCGACTTTATCATTTGGAGATAGGGTGTAATTTTGGGGAAGCGGTAGGCCTATAGAGAAAATCCGATGTAAGGAAGTATAAGTTGGTGGGTGTGTATATACGTGAATACCAAAACGCAATGCCTCGCGCACCCCAAAGTTAAACTGTGGAAATTTTAATACATCCTGTCTGAGGGGGCTCAATTCGTGCGTAGCTTACATGGCGGCTTTTTTTTTGGTTTAGCGTTTTGCGATTTTGTACGTTTCATTGAGCAGTAGTTTTACTGTTTTAAATATGAAAGAAACTGCTACTTGAGTTTGTTCATCAATCCAAAGTAGTTGCAGTTACCATACATTTATCTAAATACCATTGATATTTTTATATTATTCCATTAGTGCTGGGAATGATACTTTTTATCGTATTTATTTGAGTAAAGTAGCCTAGGTATTTCAATAAAGTCTTCCTATAAAATATTATACATAACTTGTATTTTCTATCTGCTACACATATTTAATTCAGCATTTTCTCAACAACAGAACCTACGTACAACCGGTTCGGCATACCCCCTTGGGGGAAGTCCGAGCCCACTTTATAGTTCGACGGGCTCCCTAGGTTATCGGCCTGTTGTCTGACATGCTACTAACTCCACAATATAACTGTTCCATGTGTTGCTTTTCAGATACATTCGTTTTGTTGCTTTTGTTGTATTAAAAACATACTTAAGAGAATGCATTCTAAAAGTTGGCAACGTCGCAAATAATAGCTGTCAAATATTTCGCTGTTTTAATTAATTTGGCAATATTACTGTATGGAACTATGACATATCGCTAACTAGTGAACTAAAATATTGTTTTTGAAATTCAGTAATTAATATCGTTACACCGAGTTTTTAGATTTAGATGTAAAAAAGTAAGTTTGTAAAAAGGGCATTTGGAAACTTTCCAAATGCCCTTTTTACACCTAAAACGGTTAAAACATCAAATTCAGTGTTAAAATAAATTTAAATTCATTATTAATATTTTAGGTCACTAGTTAGCGATATTTCATATTTCCATACAGTAATATTATCAAATTAATAAAAATAGTTAAATATTTGACAGTTATTTGCGACGTTGCCAACTAATAGATAGCACGCTCTTAAGTATGTACAATTGGAATACTGTAGGATGTGTCTTTGGTTTAAGTGATTGTTGTTTAATCGTTTTCAAATCAGACGGAATTTTAAAGAAAAAAATTAAAAACGTGTGCGGTAGGGGGTCGCCCGTTAGGAACGAAGTTCTTTCATGTATGATTTAAAACATAAACTAAATTTTTGCAGCCGCCATCTTGCATATACATTTTGACCGCATATCGGCTTTATCGCCCTCGAAAACTATGGAAATGACACCCATGACGAAAAATGTGAAAACTTTCGCGGCTGCCATCTTGGATTTACATTTTGACCTCACTATCAGCTTTAGCACCTTCGAACACCCATGACGAAAAATTTGAAAATTTTCGAAGCCGCCACCTTGGATTTTCATTTTAACCTTATTATCGGGTTTTACACCATTGAAAACCATGAAAACGATACCCATGATGAAAAATTTGAATCAGAGCCGCCATCTTGGATTTTTATGCTAACAAAATTCACACTTTCTCTCTCTCTCTCCGCAGTGTACTCGGGCCGATGTGTACAATTATATCCCACGACACTGTAATCAATTTACTCTTTTCTTTTGCTTTTTTTTCTGTCGGCGTGCTCTCTCTGTCTTTCTCTTTGAATTAGAAGAAGACATTCGCAAGTATTAACACTTTTTAGCGTGACGATTTCTGAAAGTTTACAAGCCGCGTTAAAGAACTTCATTCCAAAAAGAAAAAATTGAAGTCCGCAGAAGGCGAGAAGCACAGAACCGGTCGAAGTGGCGATGCTTGGGGAACACCTATATCTAGAAGTGGATGTCTTTCGGCTACAATGACGATGATGATGACTTTTTTTTTTAAGTAGGGCTTCTCGTAGTTGACCTTTGAGATCATCTCTACTTAATCGGGCTTTCCAGTGGGTGCCTTAAGCTACTACACTTAAAACCTCCAGCCAGGGGTTATTCAACTATGCTGATTAAAACTAGGTGAACGCTCGCTAAGGGCACCCCCCCCCCCTGTGGGGTACGAACCTCGGCGTAGGGCGTCAATCGGAGGGAGGACATCAAGGTTGGGACGGACAATGATGATTGATAATTTCGGACGTCATTTTATAAAGGTACCTAAAGCAATGTTAATTTTCTAATAAAAAATCTAGTTATAGGGTAAAACAATCCAAAAGAGCACAGTCTAAAACAAAACTTATATTTTCGTGGTTTCAATTTCATACAACATATGAGCTGAATCTAAAATTAAAATCTATCTCACTACCCTTGATTCCGAGGCTCGCTCACCACGTTAGAATTCTCTTAGTACTTTGTATATTATTTATATTATTATATTATTATACTATATAAAGCTCGATTACCACTCACTCACTCACTCACTGACTGACATAATTGTTCTCCCAGATGGTGAAGGGGGAGGTGGGTATATTTTTACAGATTCGTATAGAAGTAACTCTCACGAGTATGGGAAAAATCCCAAACCTCCCCTTTTCCACCCCACTCTCCCCCCTCCCTATCGTATCTCGGAAACTAAGTGTCCCGTGTATTGTTGTTTTACGGATTCGTATAGAGGAGGCTCGGAAAAGTAAAATCCATTTTTCAAAGTTGCCCCCTTGCCCCCCTTCTCCCCCCTCTAGGTAGATCTCGGAAGTTAAGAGACTTGGAACATTTTTTTTTTCAGATTCATATCAAGGGCCCCAGAGTTGGTCAAAATCATTTTTCAAAACTCCCCCCTCTCCCCCCCTTCACCCCTCCCCCAATCGTATCTCGGAAATTAAGAAACCTGGGTTTTGTTTTTTTACGGATTCGTATAGAGGAGGCTCGGAAAAGTAAAATCCATTTTTCAAAGTTGCCCCCCTTGCCCCCCTTCTCCCCCCCTCTAGGTAGATCTCGGAAGTTAAGAGACTTGGAACATTTTTTTTTTCAGATTCATATCAAGGGGCCCAGAGTTGGTCAAAATTATTTTTCAAAACTCCCCCCTCTCCCCCCTTCACCCCTCCTGGGTTTTGTTTTTTTACGGATTCGTATAGAGGAGGCTCGGAAAAGTAAAATCCATTTTTCAAAGTTGCCCCCTTGCCCCCCTTCTCCCCACCTCTAGGTAGATCTCGGAAGTTAAGAGACTTGGAACATTTTTTTTTTCAGATTCATATCAAGGGGCTCAGAGTTGGTCAGAATCATTTTTCAAAACTCCCCCCTCTCCCCCCCTTCACCCCTCCTGGGTTTTGTTTTTTACGGATTCGTATAGAGGAGGCTCGGAAAAGTAAAATCCATTTTTCAAAGTTGCCCCCCTTGCCCCCCTTCTCCCCCCCTCTAGGTAGATCTCGGAAGTTAAGAGACTTGGAACATTTTTTTTTTTCAGATTCATATCAAGGGGCCCAGAGTTGGTCAAAATCATTTTTCAATACTCCCCCCTCTGCCCCCCTTCACCCCTCCTGGGTTTTGTTTTTTTTACGGATTCGTATAGAGGAGGCTCGGAAAAGTAAAAACCATTTTTCAAAATTCCCCCATTCTCTCCCCCTTCTCCCCCCTTTAGGCGGATCTCGGAAGTTAAGACTTGGAACATTTTCTTTTTCAGAATCATGTCCGTGGGCCCAGAGTAGGTCAAAATTAGTTTTTTTCAAAACTCCCCCCTCTCCCCCCCTTCACCCCTCCCCCCATCGTATCTCGGAAACTAGGTAGCGGTAAAGCGAAGCGTAGCGTAGCGTAGAGATAAGGTCACGATAGCTTTCCGGTGGTAGGTAGGTCCTGAGTGGAGCGAACCTGCGAGACCGAGTGGAGCGAAGGGGGGAGGAATACTAACATGGCGGACAGCGTTTTTGTTTGGGGCGCGTTTAAGTCAATTATTCAGTTTAAAATTGACTGCCTAAACGTCAAACACCCCGTTTAAGCACACCGCGAGGTGAAAAATTAATCTGACTAAAATTGAATCTGCTCCGTTTACGGTCGTCCGCTGGTATAAGTTTTCGCTTGGGGTACGTTTAAGCCGGGGAAATTTTCGCCGGTTAAAAATTAAACTATGGATAATTAACGAACTTTTAAAATAAAGTTTTCCTGTTTTCTAGGTCTCAAAGAAATATGGTAATATTTTTTTTGAGATAATCGAGAAATTATTAATCATTTAAATATGACCTATTTAAAAAAAGAGTCGATTAACATATTTCCAACAATCAAACAATCGACCATAGAGTCCATCAATTTGAATTTTGAACTTGACATTGAATTTAAAAAAAAACTTGAAAAGAGCGCCAAAATTAAGCGTCCTGCTTCTGTCGTGAACTCGTGAATCGAGGTTTCTTGTTGCAAGTTGCAAGTTGATATTGATTGATAATTATTATCAAAATAATCAATTTCCAACATGAAACGAGCAAGTACTGAAGAGTTATCAACTGTTCCGCGTCGCGGAGGCACAGCTGTGGAATATTCAGAATGTCTTATTTCTGGTGAGTTTCTGAATAGTTCTGTTAAGTGAATAACGTAACCTTATTAGCAGGCTTCCAAACCTAGGTACTGGCGTCTCGGGAGCTTTGGACCATGGACGTTTGTGTTGCAGCGTTTAGCCTTACTTGCCCATGGACAAGATTTAGTGCATCTATTTTGCGTCGGTCTTTGAGGCGAACCGTACCTACATGTTTCTGCGCCGTACAGAAATATTGGAAAAACCAAACTTCTCGGCAGGCGGACTTTTGTGGCTTTGGTGATATTATGATTGGCCAAGACTCTTTTGAGCTTATCAACGGCAGATGTTGTGTTAGCATATCTCCTTAGAATCTCATCCTCACACCCCCCAGTGTGTGATTAATTGATTATGGAACCAAGGTACTTACTAACATATAAGATTGAACAATCTCACAGTTGCCAATCACATGAACAAGTTGGTTTAGTCAGGCTCGGTCCACGATAACAGACATAGAGACAGAGATAATGATCGTTAAATTATTAATTGGTTGCAACTAAAAAGCCGCTCACATATTTTAAAATCTAGCTTAAAAGTAAAGTATTAAACATGTAATGAAGGCAAAATGAAGGTCGTATACATGTACCTATGTATCTTTATTTGCATAAAATGTGAAGAAATAGGACATTACAGTTATTTCAGTGCAGAACACACAAGTAATGAATATTACATATCACAGTACCTACATCATAGCTATACTATCTATGTAAAAATTTTAAACAAGACAATAAATAATACACACATCATTTAATTATAATACAAAAAAATACTAAAGTACAAACATCTGTATCAATAAATACAATAATATACACAAATACTTTCTTCAAACAAGGCAAAATTATCAATTATTGAAATACTAACATGAAAATCAACGTTAAAATTAAATTTCACACTGCATTTTTAATATAGGAAGAATGAGATGAATAATGGTAACTATGTTAGTGTGTTACTAACATAGTTTTTTGTAAGTATATTGTTAATAACACTATCGAGTCTTGTTGCTTGAATTAAATGATTTAATAATAAATTTAATTTGGTTGAATTTGCCATTGGTACAAAAAAAAATAGAGGATTGATTAACTACTTTCTTCGATATAACATTATAAATTAATGGAATAACTTTAAAATAAACGGGTCATTCTCCTTCAAACATGTTTCAGTTATTCAAACCTTGGTTGATGAGCTTTGTATACTTATTGAATATTTTGGAATTATTTTGCACACAAGCATTTCTTTTATGTCACTTAAACTTGTAATAACTCTGCTGTGTATTCCTTACAACTATAGTACGGTAATATTAAATATTAACACTGCAATTACATACATTTATATTGAAATAATCTTATCAATATTACATACACTACACTCACATTTCACTCAGTTTGATTTTCTGCTTGTCCTTTGTCATTCTTTTACTGGTAGTCCCCAGCTCCGTGGAGGTCGGAGGTTCTTTTTAGTGTGAACAGCTACACATTACTTCCCAAAGCTTTGGTATGGTACGACACAAGGAATCCGCATGATTAAAATGAAAAATCCCTTGAATCTGCTTATTTCTGTATCCTGACGGAATACCAATGTTTCATGCAGCTCCTACAGCCATCTTTTCAAACTTGTCGAATTCCAGTATCATTTCGTAGATACTCAGACGTCTGTAAATCCGCTCCAAAGACGAGCCACTGACCGTGAATGTAGAAGTATATCCAGTGGGGTAGCAGCTTCAGCCACAAAGCAGAGGTACTGTACTCTTAGCTATCAATAAAAAATGCTTGAGAAAATACCATTGTCCATTGCACAGAGTACATTTTTATACAGGTCCATTGTTAATCAGCAACAGAACCAAAATAAACAAAACGTCAAAACCAATGACTTGACAAGTTTAACACTAAACCAATGTTGCAAGGAGGCAAATTTTAATTTCCTTAAATATTTAATTTTTTTTACACGTTTGTAGCCTTACTTAAGTACGAGTTTTCATGTAAAATAGTGCCTTCAAAATAAGGCTTTTATTATAGTCTATTTTTATTGAACCATGTTTTCTATTTTTCCCCATAATCAAGGAGATTTTATTTTCGTTATTCGCTGCCGTACCGATTTACTTTTATTATCATTGGTACCGATATGTCAAGTTATTGTACATCTTGGCTCGCTAACTTGGATGTAGAGACTTGCGTTTCTCACGAACGTCGTTATTGCAACAGAATTTTTTCGTTATTAGGTATTATTACAATCGCAAGTTTGCGACAGCGTCATTACCTACTAATGTCGAGACTGCTGAAATAGTATTCAAGTATAAATATATGATCTCATAGCTCCTTCATCAAATAATTCTATGCTAGAACAAATTAATGTTTGATTAATTTAAGTAGGTAAGTACATATCAATTAACCCTTAATTGGACTAAAGGAGAATGCTTCCCCTTAGAGCATTTAACCTATATGTCAATTATTATACGAACAAACAATGTGTCTTTGCCCTAATGTCAAAGTTGAAACGGAAAGTAACAGAATTTTTTATCTGTGGGTAGTCAAAAAACCGGCTGTTTGTTTTCGTTGAGTTGTGAGCCAAAATTATAGTGCAAATACAAAATAAAATTATGATGTCGCGGAAAAATGTGGTAAGTTTATTTGACTTAGTATTATTTGTAGGTTTTGAGTTGTTTTATGGATATCAATGTTTTTTTTTTGTGATTGTTTCAATATCAGTGTAATTATTGAGCTTCAAAACATGTGGGGAACTATAATACTTTAGACCACAACAGACTCTAATTTTAGCTAATACGAAAATATACAACTAACATAATTATGTGTTTCAGAGAAAAATACTAGATCTCTCAAAGGGAGACAATGTGCAAAGGGCACTGTCAATATTGATGTCTTCAGAAGACGACGAATCTGACCACCTTAGTGAAGATGAACATCCATTAGTAGATGATGTATCACATATGAATACAATGTTAGACCAAATTCAAAAATCATTTTCCCAAGAGGACTTGATTACTATTTTGAGTGGTAAGTAGATATGTTTTGAACAATTAGGTAAGAATATAATTTTTTCAGTACTTAGTTTTATAGTACCTGTATTTTTCCAGGTGAAATAAATGCAGACGCAACTGAAACTGTGCAATATGCAGATGAACAAGTACTTGTCAACAGGCCTGAATGTACCCCACATGCTTACATTCCTTATGGAGTGCCTGTTGCCAGTGCAAGCTCTCAAATAGTTATTCAGCCTCTTTATGAACAGTTTTCTACCAGGAGCTTAGATGTAAGTACTGTATTTCAACAAATTCAAATGAACAATGAAGCAATGGACATAATAGATACACAGTCCAATCTGCAGGAGCCTGTGTTGAATATGCCTCCTGAAAGAAGAAACTTTTCATCAAATACTCCGAGACCAAGTTATTCTGAGATGCAAAATAGAGAGCGTTTATGTACCACATTTGTTGGAGACTTGAATATCCCTTCATTTGACAAGCCATTGCAAGTAAGAAAAATATATACTAATAGGAGTACCCCAAAAGATTACTTTTTGGACATGTTTCCGGAATCTATGCTAAACTTAATTGTAGAAAATACAAACATATATGCAAATGAAAAAAGATCACATGGATGGCAAGATGTCACAAAGGAAGAGATCTCTGCATATTTAGGTATGATGATACTGATGTCAATCAATCCAATTTCTGATAGCCAGCTATATTGGTCCACAGATGTGTTTTATAAAAACCCAATTATTTCTGGTGTCATGACCCTAAGACGGTTCAAAAAAATCACTGAAAATTTTCATATGTCTGACATAAGAACAGAACTACCAAAAACATCCCCCAACTATGACAAACTGTGTAAAATACAACCACTCATTCAAAAACTAAATCAGACCTTTGCTGAAGCTTGCACATCATCTCAAACACAGTCCATGGATGAATCTATGATCAAATTCAAAGGTAAAAGTACCATGAAGCAATATATGCCCAAAAAACCCATAAAAAGGGGGTACAAGTGTTGGGCCAGGTGCGACTCCAAAAGTGGCTATCTGTTCCAGTTCCAATTTTACACAGGTAAAGTTGGTAGTACATCTGAAGAAAACTTAGGTTACCGGGTGGTATTAGATCTTGCAGATGATGTGCCAGAAAATACTCTCTTGGTATTTGACAATTTTGTTACGAGTTTGGGGCTAATGACAGCTTTGTTTGAAAAAAAAATATTTTCAATTGGCACTGTTCGCATAAACAGAAAGGGCCTACCAGAATTGATTACCAAGAAATCTAGAGAGACAACACTAAAACCTGGTGAATTTATTTACCAATATTCGGCGCCGCTTTCAGTTTTCAAATGGAGAGACACCAAAGATGTATTTGTGTGTACTACTGCTTTCAATCCCAAAGATATTATTGAAATAAAGAGGACTCAAAAAGATGGTTCAAAGAAAAATATGTTTTGTCCATTGGCCATAAAAAAATATACAGAGTTCATGGGTGGAGTTGACCTTTTTGACCATTACAGGTCTTCCTATCCTGTAGGTCGAAAATCCAGAAAAAATTGGCACCGAATATTCTGGTTTTTACTGGAAGCTGCCATTATAAATTAATATATAGTATATATGACTACTCATTCAATACGAAGAAACATCCATAAAGAATTCCGTTTACGTCTTGCACGTGCACTTATTGATAATTTTAGTAGCAGAAAGAAGCAGGCTGCAGTATTCAAAACGAAAAAAGGGGGCTGTTATGGTGTGCCAGAAGAGACTCGTTTATCAAATGTTGGACTACATATGCCACGCATTAGTAAATATAGAAGGTGTCGATTCTGTAGCACTCGGGCAAAAGAGCAGAGGACAAAATATTCTTGTTCCATATGTTTGGTATCCTTATGTGCTGCTCCATGCTTTGAGAATTATCATTCTACACCAGCATTCTCCAACATGTAGATTATTTCCCACATAGAGCTCATTTCATTTAGCCCTACACTTGCAGTAGGAGTATATTTCCCACGTTGTTTTTTTTTTTTTAATAATAAAAAAAAATAAAAACAAAAAAAAGAATTTTAATCTCATACCTAAATAAAAAATTCCCACTAGGTTTATAAATCCGAGTAGAACCCACACACGCCATGCCCAATTAAGGGTTAATAAGTTATAGGTACTTAAAAAGCAGTTTTATCATCAGCCAGCTAATATACTTAGGGATATTTTTTTTGTTGTTTTGTTTTTAAATAATTTAGAAAATTGACATAATTAGGTACTGATCATTATAAATAATGCTTATAAGAGACACCATATTATTAGCCATGCAGACTTTTGAGCTCATTTTGCAGTCAGTTCAATGTCATCCTGTGCTACAATGTGAAATAGATATTTTTCGAATATTTAATGCATACATAATGTTTTTGGTTTTTTCCTTTGTTCTGCTCCTAAATGTACTGCACAAAAAATGAGTGGGAAATACATATTTTTTTTTTCATATATATTATAAATTTTGTTTTGTGCCAGAAACCCTCGCGTTCTAAAATCCTACCAGTTTCTTCACAACCTGATCAATTGTTTAAGACAGTTTAGAGGTAAAACATACAAACATTATTAATTGATAGGGTGTCGTACCTGAAGGGTAAAAACTACAGAATCTTGTTATGTACTAAGACTGCTGTTCGTCCGTCTGTCCATCTGTCTGTTAGCGGGCTGCAGCTCATGATCAAGAATGTGGATTTCGGTTGCCGCTATACATAATAAAAATAAGTTAAAAATTGGAAGCAGGTTCCCCAGTAAATAAAAATAAATATGTTGTTCTTTGCTTACTGTCGTCTCTGTCAGCGAGCTGTCTGTAACCCATTAATCCAATCAATGGGGACAAAAAAGACGCTTTGCCTTACAAAGGGTGGTGTAGATGATTTTTGTCATTACAAAATATTCTCCCTCTTGTAACATTATATCTACCTTGCACTTGACCTTGTATTTTTGTTAATGTTTTAGGAACTACACACCAAGGGAGTAGCAATTATAAGGGTAATAACGCTCAATGCGTGGCAATGTCCGCTTGCGCGTCAGTATTGTCAGTTTGCAGACATCGGAATCTGACTTGTCATGATATCGATGTCATTCTCCAAAGTGGAGACACTTTATATATGTCGCTTAAACCAATTCTACCGAAGGGTGTCATATTTTTGAACCTCGAGGAATCGCCTACTGAGATTGTCGTCGGAAACAATAGAGCTCAAATTGAAAATATGACCGCCAATTGGATTACAAATGGAGTATTTCCTCAAATTTCAGAAAATGAATACGGTATTTTAACTCTTGCAAACATAATTGAATCCAATGTTTTCGACGCAAACCACAATGATGAGACGGATAGCGTGGTATTTACCGGGCAAGACTATACAGTTTCTTTTTGGAGATTCGATAGTGCGTTCTATTTATTTAACAGTCACGCAGTAGATGAATATAACAAATTAAATTCTACATGCGGAGTAGCACGTTTGTTTAAATGTTATTCGATTCGCGAATTAGCCAGATTGCTGTTATTGCGAAATATAGGTGTAGGTCAGTATTCAATACACAGACTACGCGTTCTCAATTATCAAACAATTGAAAATTTAGTTGTAGGATCTGCATTGCCATTGCCAGCGTCTGTCGAGTCTATAATAGACTTCGAATGCCCGGCATCAACAGATCATAGTCAATTATCGGAATCACAATCTATATTGCTTGGTTTTCAAAAAACCTCTGAACCGGTAGTAGTTGACACCCATGTGGCGTCAACAAAGAGAGGTCGACCCAAAAAACAAAAACGTGGCAGGAAATGTAGTACAGTAAACGCCCATTTGGATGCGGTTAAAAAATATAATAAAAAAAAAACCGCAAATAAATCGCGATGCTGTACACCGTTATACCAAGCAGAACCCTGAAATAAATCAAATAGCCACTGACAAATATAATAAAAACAGCCGTGGTATTGACATACCACTACGTCAATCTAAAAACCTAATAGCACAGAAGAGGGACGCTGAGTTAGACGTAATAAAATTATTTTCTTTAAAAAAAACGTCCTTGCTTTCTTCAGACACTTTTAGGTGTCCATCTTGTAATGCGCGTCTGTTTGAAGAAGAAAAATCTCGAAAACAATGGTGTTGTGGGTCGGGCGCGTACAACATACAAAATTTAATTCCGTTAAACGAGGAGTTTTACTCCCACCCGTCTTTTCTGAGTAGACCGCGAGCTTACAATAATTAATTTGCCTTCAGTGCCTTGGGCGTTTCTCACGGGTATCAACAACCAACGGGAATATCTTTTCTTAAAATTCAAGGTCGAGTCTATCATAGAGTTTTTGATTTAGCTTACACTGGTAGCGTAAATAATTTAGGACTATACATTAACGATACAAGCGAACGCGAGCAAATAGCCGCAAATATGAAACTTGATAGGCAGGTAATTCGTTGCATAACTAACTTTTTACATAACGTCAATCCGTTTATCCTGAGGGTAATGCGGGTTGGTACCCGAACAAAGTAGATAATAACGGAAATAAATTAACTCAAGCGAAATACGTTCGCTGCTTGTTATTGTCGGAGCCACGATTTTCCGATATAGGCAGGCTATCGGAAGAATGGTTAGTTGACATGCATTGCCGAATCATAGAAGAACGCCTACGTTTTATATCAAGTCTACAAAAACATAACTCGAGTAGTGCACTGAGGTCCGCTCCACTTAAAGAAGTTGAAATGAGCATTGAAGTCGCGCGTCAAATTCGTCAAGATGAAACCATTCAGGGAGAGGGATTCGTACCAGGTCGCGTATATTTGCCCAGCACTTTTACGGGGGGGCCGCGATACATGAAAGGAAAATATAGTGATGCTATTGCAATAGTAAGCAGATTGGGAAACCCATCATTTTTCTTGACGTTTACTTGTAATCCCAAGTGGCCAGAAATTCAACAATCCACTCAAAGCAGCTATGTAAATCCTTCTGTATGTGCTAGAGTTTTTAATTTAAAGCTAGCAGAATTATTAAGAGATATCCGAGGTGGTAATTGGTTTGGCAAATGTATTTATATGATGCACGTAATAGAGTTTCAAAAGCGAGGTTTACCACACGAAACTTTAAATTTTGTATGGCCAAACGTCACTTTTGAGTAACTGTTAAATTTAAGTGCTACTTAAATTTTGAGTGACGTTTCAGCATTCGGGGGATAGTCACTTACAAGGAATATTATTTTATAGTTTATTCATACTGACTTTTATGTAAATGAACTGTAGGAATAAAAAAAAACATTCAGTTGATTTACTTAAAAGTCCATACATAAATCCGTACAAAATATTTAAGAGATTTTATTACAAAATCCTATAAGTGCTAAGGATTACTGTCCAATTCTCAAAATTTTACAAGGGTAAGAAATACTCCTCAAAAACACAACCCCGCGAGCTGCTTGCAGCTCGCGCAACGCCCAAATACTAGTTTTTTATATAAGGGAGGCTGCTTTGATTTCCCACATGAAACAGCGTACATATTCTACGTAGTAATGTTGAATTGTAGATCAGTTATATTTTTATAATAAATACTCCCCTGTGACATACTTCTGCTGATTTGTAGAATCATAGGGATTCTATCATTTTCTTTTATAAAGAAGCAAGCCTTTTAATTTCTATTCTCTAACATGTAGAGCTCATTATTGAATGTGTTGAGATTTTTGCTAATTAATAAAAAAAAAGCCTGAACCTTTATTCTCAAATTATTAGCATTCTAGATTACGCTTCCGAATAGATTCTTTTAAAAGCCTCTTGAACCAAGCAATAAAACGAAGCAATCGAATCATAAAACCTTACTACCTCTCAGAATAAAAGGGATCAATTAAAACAAGCCTACGCAAAATATTTAATACTAGCTTCTGCCCGCGACTTCGTCTGCGTAAAATTTCGGCCCCCGATTCACCGCGTCGCATCCCATCGCCGGCCGCACTATTACTTCGTTTTCGTCAGCGTTATTTCTGACCTTTTTTCTTTTTGCTCGACTCCCAAGGCTCGTAGCATGATGTTAAATAGCTTATAACCTTCTTCGAGAATAGGGCTATCCAACACAAAAATATTTTTTCAAATCCGGCTGGTAGTTCCGGTGATTACCCCCTACATACAAACTTACAAACAAATACCTCTTCATAATATTATTAGTATAGACAGATATAGACTAGACTAAACCGAAAAATGCGTGGTTTCTATGACAATTTCCATGTGGCACTCCCACGATTTTACCCGCATAGAAATTCTCATAGAAACCACGCATTTTTCGGTTTAGCCCTATCTCGGCATCAAGGCAGAGATGATGGAGCCTGTTATTTGAGCGATTCAAACGCCTGTCTGTGCAAGTCCCGTAAAAATATTTTTTTCTTTGTCCACTATACACTAGTATTTTAAATAAAATTAAACTTATTTTATAAACAGTAACTTTTGAAAAATTTTATCACGTTGATTTACTCACTACAAAGATACTGTGTTTCCATTTTTCGATTTGTACCTAACAATGGTTTAAGACAGGAATCTGAACATTTCGTGGGAATGATAATTAAATTCATGGGTGCTGAGATGGGACTAACCCATTTTTCTGACATAAAAAAATATTGATCTTCTGGGAATAGTGTAGCTTTCTATCAGTGAAAGATTTTTTATAACCGGATTAGTATTTCTAGAGATTACTGCTAACAAACATACAAACGACTTTTCCGCTTTGAAATATTGGTTTAGACTTAGATTAAGCCTCCGAGTGTCAACCGCTAATACAGTGCTATCTACTAATTGAATATTTATCAATCTGGGAGGCACTTTAAGGATAATGAAAGCAGTAGTAGTAAACAAACGAAGAAAGTTCCCGAGAGCCGGGCAACTACAGCGAAGTCAACTAGGACTTGACCCGAGTTTAATTATAAAGTGAATGAACAAGTTGTGAGAACAATCACGAACTTAGATCATGCTGCCGGTATCGAAATAAGTGGTTGTTCCGATACATTGAGGTTATTTAATGATACTTTATTATAAGAATGGTTTTAACTTCAGGGTGATTATGAGAAGATATTTTTTCTTAAATTTTTTGATGTGAAACATCTATAGCGACGGATCAGACCGACTATTGGCGTGGCGACGCGTCTCCACGCCAACAGTCGCCATATTTATTTCCTGTCATAAATTATCCTTTTATGCATATTACCTGTACATCATAATTTCGATGTTTCACATCTGCCAGGAGTCCCGTGACGGCTCATTTTTTTTTTTCGTGAGCTTTTTTCTTAGTTGTTTTTATTTTTTTTTTTCAAGTGAGAACTTCTTTAGGCGCGTTGGGCATTTTTGAGATGGACTAAACCATTGATTTCACGACCCGAATGAAATGAAATGAAATGAAATTTTATTTGCAAGAATTGTAGAACATACAGATGGTCGGGTTTTTTATCAAGTTCTAAAACAATTCGCTAAAACTAGCATGCAAAATTACATAAATTAAATAAGAAGCTAATAAAATTGGAACATACATCATAGTTATTTTAATAAGAATAAAAATGTCAATCATTGACGACACCTCATTTTTGTAAACGCGTTTGTGTCTTTTAAGTCTCTTTTTAAGTATTAGTTCAATTTCTCCATCAATTAATGGAACTGAATAAAATCTTGCAGTAAATACACGCAAAATCATTGTATTTTTGTTTTTATTTACTGCTGGCTACAATTACGGAATAACATGAATTCTGCAACCAATTACCTACTTCATCATAATTTCATATTTAAATTTTATTGAAAGTCGTCAGTATGTGAAATTCTCGTATGTACCTACTAAAATAAAAATCATAATATACAGACATGACAATTAATTAAATTAATTTGATTGATATGATTCGTTAATTGTATTGAAATTATTATAATTTCACTCAACCATTTCCATGTCGTTTGCGAATTATAACAGTAACCCACATTATTGTTCGTAATATTACCGAGTAATGTTCCCATTATTGAAAATTTGACAAACAAGGAAATTAATAATATTATTGGTAAATACATAATCAGTACCTGCCCTCATTTAAAACGCAGATTAACAATTCTGCTGGATAATTAATACATTTTAAGCTTTATTATTAAAATTACCATGATTATATTTATTTATTTATTTTCAAATATCCTTACATATTATAAAACTAAGTCTCCCGCCGCGTCTGTCTCTCTGTCTGAATGCGATAAACTCGAAAAATACCAAACGGATTTTCAAACGGTTTTCACTAATGAACGGATTTATGTATGCAGAAGGTTTTAGTGTTTAATTCATTAAGGTTTTGTGTAAATTGGCTGAAATTTGACGATTATTGTTGAAGATGTCGGAAAAAATCATGCCATCTGGGAGCTTAATGTGCTTGCGCCGCGGAAATCGTAAAAGTTACATAAAATTTATGTTCTACAGTATTGTACATCTTAAAAAGTTAAATAAAAATGTTCGCGATGGCATATCTTTTAAGATCTATCTTCTAAGATGTCTATCTTCTAAGATGTCTATCTTCTGAGGATGACCAATAATAACCATTTTTATGTATCAGAATTTGATAAAAAAATTGTCAAGAATCTCACGCCGCATTGGGTGACCGCGGGCGGGAGCTGCGGTCATGGAAGGGGCGCTCGAACAGCGCGCGCGCACTGGTCGGCACACCACTGCATGTTCGACTACCATAGAACGTATTTATATAGTTATTCTCGCCAATTACACTTTGAATTGTTAACCGTTTGTTTTCCCTAAATCTATACATTATATTATATCCGTATATTATGTGTCCGGCCGACAATTTTATGTTATTTTCGAAGCAATTTTGACCGGTATTATATTAATCCTTATCCAATAAACTATGTTACTTAAATTGAGCATTTAATTTAGATTCAAATATGCCTTGAAATCATTTAAGTTAAATTAATGGTTTAAAAGATGTCACAGATTCAAAATTACGCGTAACAAATAAATTTTAGTTGCCGGTGATGCTAGTGATGAAACATAAGCAGTACCGAATCGGTACCGAAACGATACCGTACCGACCAATGAGGAAAGGGCCTAACGCGGGCGCAGCAGTAGGAGTCAATGACCTTTTCCTCAGTTATTAGGTATGTAATCCCGGTATCGGTAGTACGTTCCCGTGAGATATTTTCCGAAATCCACGCGGGCGAAGCCGCGGGCAAAAGCTAGTGCTATTATAATTTTAAATAATACCTATAATTATTAAATAAAATAAATTATCATGGCTGTCATTTAATATTGCGTCCAGCGTGTCCTGCTGTCTTCATGTAACAGGAACTGATGGATGCTACTGCAGGCGCCAAACTCGTGGCCAAATATTCTGGGCCGACTCAATTTAGATTGCCATCGAGACGCTAAGAAGATGGCCCATGCCATTGTTTTTTAATACCCTTTATTATTGCACAATTTTCCATTTATAAAATAAAAAATCAATCTGCCTAGCCTTTTCCCAACTATGTTAGGGTCGGCTACCAGTCTAACCGTATGCAGCTGAATACAGTATTCTACATGGAGCGACTGCCTCTCGGACCTCCACAACCCAGTTACTGAGTAATACGATACCCCTTGGTAAGACTGGTTATCAGACTTTCGGGCTTCTAACGACCAGTAAAAACTGTCAAAGATCTAAAAATGACAGCCGGGACCAACGGCTTAACGTGCTTTCCGAGGCACGGGGGGGTCTTGGTATGTAAAGATGTTCACCCATTTACGGACCAACCGCGGCAAGCGTAGCTTAACCTGATAGATCGATCCGTGCGGCTGTTATTACTTAGCCACAAGCCATAAAATAATAAATACAATAAAAATAAAAAAGCCTTTATTCTACCTACATACAACAATTTAAGTATAGAGAAGAGAAGAGGTATAACAATTTAAGTATATTATTATACATAGAACAATTTAAGTATATTATTTTATCATATCACTTATCGGTTTATTACATACAACCACCATTTAGTAGATATCTAATATTTTCCATGAAAAACCAGGACCTACTTTTACATGCGTCATTCCAAGGTGACCTTCCCCAACCAAGATTAAAATTATATTTGAACAGGCAACACCGGGGAAAAATCTTTAGCATCTGGAAATAAATTTTCCCGTTGACATTTAATACCAGGGTTCCGTATATAAATAACGTTGCAGACGTAAGGTGATTATGCTTGAAGCTCTCATGACAGATATAGAACATTTTTTTACCGCCCGGAGATTTACAAAGCAATTTACCTTAGTGAACAATCTGTAACTTTGTGGGATTCTGAACATCTTGGTAAGCGTAGATGCATTTACCTGGTAGGTATAGGTACCTAGATCAAGTTATGTTATAAGTATGTAAGTGCTCCAGTTTTCAGAGAGTAAGTAAAGAATATAGTGAAGAACGCTTTGAAGACATTTTCCTGGTATTTAGAAAGAAAGAAAGAAAAAGGATTTATTGAGACTCGCACAGGAAATCACAAATTAAACTAAAACACACTCATTAAAACATTTTTTTTTTAAATAACGGAAAGTCCTGTACGAGGCCAAAAGGCTCCTATCTCAGCAAATGCTGCGACATTAAAAAAAAAAAATGTCGCAGCGCTGGTATTCTGATAGGGCCCGCGCCCGATTTGTTTCGTCGAAATCAAGTCTGCAGTAAGCGGAAAGAAGAGAGCTATGGCACTGTGTGTTATAATTTTAATATTTATGATTGTAGAGAATATTATTATATTATCTGGCTAGCCTCTTCCCACTTACGTTGGGGTCGGCTTCCAGTCTAACCGGATGCAGCTGAATACTAGTATTTTACATGGAGCGACTGCCTATCTAACCTCCACAACCCAGTTACTGGGTAAACCTATACCCCTTGGTAAAACTGGTTGTCAGACTTTCGGGCTTCTGACGACCCGTAACAACTGTCAAAGATCTGTAAATAACAGCCTGGACCAACGGCTTAACGTACTTTCCAAGACCCCTCCGGTCTTGGTATGTAAAGATGGTCACCCATCCACGGACCAACCGCGGCAAGCGTAGCTTAACCTGATCGATCGTCCCGTACGGCTGTTATGACTTAGCCACAAGCTCCTCTCCAAGAGAATTTTTTTTTATGTCAAGTAATTATTAGAAACTGAATCCTCATTTTACGTTAGAAGTATATCAACAAACAACTCAAACCCTTCTTGAAACTTCGGTCCTAGTTTATGACACCACAATAAACATAAACAACATTAAACAGTTCTCAACCTCAATCAAAACACACACGTGGTTTCACAGGTAAGTAATAACACCAACAAAATTAGGAATTTGCGTTCAAAATCCACCAACCAAGCAAATTATATGTCTAATTACATATCTGTGACAAAATTCTAAGATCAGGCGCGAGCCTTACAATCAGTTAACGACCGAACGAGGATACGGGCGTCGGAAACACTCGCAAGATAATCCAATTATCTGAGAGCAAGCTGAACAGGCGGCCAATTAGAAACCAAAACTACAAGTACGCACTGCCTTTATTAGCTACAGAGCTAGTCTAGTCTTATTGTGGAATAGACTATGATTTTTTCAATGTTTTGTTTCGAGCTTTTCAAGTAATTAAATTAACA
Organism: Omphaloscelis lunosa; assembly: GCA_916610215.1. NCBI lineage: Eukaryota > Metazoa > Arthropoda > Insecta > Lepidoptera > Noctuidae > Omphaloscelis > Omphaloscelis lunosa. The sequence goes on from OU744258.1 coordinate 12,294,100, forward strand.
ATGACACATTTTATTTTGTAAACTGGTTACATAAGCTTTTAATATTTATTAGGTACTTCAAAATATAAAACAGGAATGATAAAAATGGGTGAAAATTGTGATGTCAAATCAAATTAAACCAAATCCTCCAAACAATTTTTCACTTCAGAATTGTTCAGTCTTCATGGATGTTTTTCAATTTCTACAAAAACGAAAAGCAATGAAATAGTATATTATGATACAAGTGTATAATGATCAATGCACATGCGTTTCATACGACATTTTTCACTTGCGAGTAAAAAAACAGACTTGTTGTAAGAACTTATGCGACAATAACGTAACTATAAGGATGTTACTTTTAGATTTATAAAGTTCAACTGACCTTTGTTGCCAGGTACTGACTATCCGGAGCTTCTTTTAAAAACTTTTCTACGTCGGTTGGAGACAATACTTTAGATTTCGTATTTCTTATAATAATTAACCACGACGAAAACGATAACAAATATTTATGGAAAATGGCGCACTGATATTTTTTTTCCGCTAGTGATTCGCGCGCAGGTGTAAATAAAGGCACTGGCATAACCACTAAACAGCCTTTATAAAAAAAAAATACTTAAACACAAAATATGGTTTTGAATATGCAAATTAAGGTTAATGTGTAGTGAAAAATATAATAATTTGTTGAAATATTATGTTAATTTATCATATTTTATTTACACAGTAGGCATAAGGTATGAACTCTCTTTGATGAGATTAAAAAAGTGCAAATCTTTGCTCAGCTGTAAATAGAGAATGCTCATTTAATGGTATAAGATAGTTCATACAAATTCCATGTATTGTACACCAATGACCTGCTCATGAGATTTTCTTTACTACCTAAACGCCTGCTTTGCCTATAGTATTTTTTTTACAAAATCTTGCTTTTTTTTAGGTATGGCATCTCGTAGTTGACCTCTGAGATCATGAATACTTAACCGGGCTTTCCTGTGGGTGCCTTAAGCTGCTTCACTTAAAACCTCCAGCCAGGGGTTATTCAACTATGCTAATTAAAACTAGGTGAACGCTCGCTAAGGGCACCCCCTGCAGGGTACGAACCTTGGCTTAGGGCGTCAACCTGAGGGAGCACATCAAGGATGGGACGGGCTGGATCAGCGTTTTGATCATGATTATTACTCGGGGAATTTAAAGCTACGTGCTCAGCTGCAACAACTGCTGGCACCTCGTTATCGAGCTAGGGTCGGGCGGGAACAAAATCTTGCTTTGGAACGCTTGCCTTTGGTAAAAAGCTTTACCAAAGGCAATTTCTATTAAATACAAATTCCTTGCTGCCATGGCAGTACTTACTTATTCCATACTGCCATGGCATTACTCCGATTAGTAAATAGTTATCTGTGGCGCACACTACCGCACCAGTGCTGTAATATAAAGTAAAAAGCACGCGTGTTTAATACATTAAATTATGAACCTAAAAGCGGTTCAATAATAGCCACTTTACGAGCAAGTGTGTTGAAAAAACTGTTTGAAATAAACTCAAACTCAAAGCATTTATTTCTATTAAACCATTTAAAGGCACTTTTGAATTGTCAAGGAATCAGCCAGTCAGAAATATGAAGCTAGTTGCCGATTCCAAAGCGTAGTAGGTAGGTACCTATGGAGAAGAATAGAAAAGAAACTAAACAATCTTACAAAATATTGGTTATATCATTCATGTTGAAATTATACATGGAGAAGGTACCTATGGACAAAGAACAATTCAAAAATTAAATAAATTAATAATAAGCCATGGCAACTAAGAGATAACCAGTCCCAACTGACTGATAAAACTCATCATGTTTCTTAATTCAAAAGTTTATCTGTCATAGTCACCAGTTCGCCGCACCGCAAATTATGTTTGCTGCCCAAAACATAGTCCCTTTGTTTAGTCTGAAAAAGCCACATCTAATCCCTCTCTTTGAGAACAACACAGTAGTAGCAAAACCAACATAACATGGTAATATAACTCCTGTATCCCGAGAAGCTAATTACTAGATTAAAAACATAGATCTAGACGATAGTGCCCGCCCTCGGGATAAGCCTGTTCACACAAAACGACTAACGACTCTCTGTATTTTAGTAGCAAGAATGTGTAGGTGGAAAACTCTTAGTTTATAATCCCGAAGGTTTAAACCATTTAAATTAACGTAAGCTTCTCGTATTTTATTTCGAGCGAGTTAACTTTATTGCAATTGTCTGTTATTTTACTGTAATTATGTACGAGTATACGTGCAGTTGTACAAAGCAATTTTGTTATTTAGTTATTTTTTTAAATATCATGTTAACCTAAACTTGTTAAAGTAAAATAGTCTGGTCTGGATACTTCAATTTATTGAAAACAAATATGATTTGTGGTGTTACAGTAGTTCATAGATCAAATAAAACTTTTTTTTTTCTCTTTTTATCTACGAGATACATACCGTGAACTGCCCTAACTTCGCCTGGCGTCTTATATTTGCCTATAATGAAAAAGCTGTAATATCTTTTTCATTTTAGTTGTATGGCAATCGAAACTTTGAGTTTTCATAGAGAGCTTTAAGTTTTAATTGCCATACGTTGAAGCAGAAAATAGGAACACAGTGTTTTTCGGAAGTTAGAAGCGTAAACTTGTATAGCAGTTGTAGCGGCATCTACATCGCCACATGCGAACTACGCATCAAAGATCTGACGTCACACAAAAATCCTGACGTCACACAAATCCTGCATCGCGCAATTAGAGTTTACCGCGCGATCGACATATATATATGATCCTGACTTCAACAGTGTTTACACACACACTCTGCGCCTGGCATCGGACGCGGACGGACGTGCTGCGCTGCTGATCGTGGTTCCCGATAGTGACTCAAGCGATCCTGTTCCTGAGTCATTGTTTCGTCGCGCACTGCGACGCTCTTCATAGTCGATTATTATTAATCGACTATCGTCGACCAATTAATCGGAGTCTTTTTCAAGATACGATTAATTATCTGTTTCTTTTTCGGAGTATCGTCAACTGACTCTTCAAGTCATTTTGCCCCTTCAGGGAAAAACCACAGTTTCGTGGTCCTCGGTGGAAACCATACGGTGCCAACGAAACCGAGGGGGTGTTGACCCAATCACACCCACCGAGCCCCTTCAGGGTTAGGCAGTCAATTGGCCGGGTCCCAGTGTTCGGCCTTGGGGGGTCTTCTAGTCGGCATTGGTGACAGTTTTCCTTCCTCATCAACACACCTAGTGTCGGTCAGGTGTGTCTACACCCAGCGCACTAGACTGGTCAGGACCCCGTTGCACAATAAGATAGGCAACGGCCAAAAAGCAAGCTTAGGGCTCACCAATAGGCACTCAACCTCCCTGTCTATACCCGACAGGGAGGGTTTACACATCCCCGGTAGTCCGCCCGGGGAATTAGGTTGTTAGGATATTTAGGGAAAATTAGGTCCCAAATTTTAATTTAAATTGTCAATATGGAGGCCGTACAGAGTGACATTCAGTCACTCCGTAACGACCTCATATCCCTCAGGAGTGAAAACTCCAAATTATTAGATCTCCTTAATAGAGTTTTAAAAAAGGAGCCCACCCTTATTAACGAGTTCGGTAGCGAACTCGAAGGTCTCGCTGCTTCACAGCAGGCTGAAATTAGGTCCTCTTCCATCGCTGACTTCAGCGATGTTATAGATGCCCAATTCAGTCCCTGTCCTTCTGACAGCATGGACATTGCAGAAGACGCAACCGCGGCTACAATCCGCGCTCCGACCCCACATCCCTTCTATACCCCCGACATAGAGGCTCAAGCCTCTGCTCATTCCTCCTCCTCTTCCCACTCGGATGACGAAGGTTTCACCCAAGTCACCGGGAAAGGGAACAAGAGGAAGAAAAAGAAGCAGAGCTCGTCCCAAGCGAGCAAAGAAGTCGTCATTGACGACTCACTCACAGTCGCCCCTCAGGCAGCCCCCACCGTTACTCCCGCCGCTACTTGCGCCCCCGTAGCTTCCCCCTCCACCGCCCCTCGCCCGATTGCGTCATCATCGCAAAATGACGCACCGCGTTCCGCGCCAACCTCCGGCCCTAAAAAGGTCGCGCCGCCACCCCCTGTCTTCATCCAAGACAAGGATAAGTGGACGGCTGTATCAAAGTGGTGTGTAGACCTCAAGATAGGCTACACTAGCGCCCGCTCTACCCAACAGGGTATTAAAGTTCTAGTCCCTACGTCGAAAGACTACAGGGACTTAACCAGGGTCCTGAGAGAGAGAGGTGTGTCATTCCACACCTACTCCCTCCCAGAAGAAAAACAGTTCAGGGTAGTGATCAAAAAGATCCCCAAAGAGATCCCCTCCTCCGACATCCTTGCCGACCTTCAGTCGCAGAACATCCCCGTGGATGAAGTGCACCGTATGCACCGCTCGCGTGGCAGGGAAGCTTACGACATGGTCATTGTCGTGTGCTCCCCTACCGAGGGGCATCACCCCATATTTAACGTCAAGACCATCTGTCATTTAGTGGGCTTCACTATCGAGAAGCCCTGGAAAAACAGCGCCATAGGGCAATGCCACCGTTGCCAACTGTATGGCCATAGCCAAAAGCATTGCCATGCGAAACCCAGGTGCGTCAAGTGCCTGGGAGACCATGGCACGGCAGACTGCACTCGACCCAAGGATCGCAACTTGTGCGCCACCCCGCCAAGTTGCGTGCTGTGCGGCCTCGAAGGCCACACGGCAAATTACCGCGGATGTCCTAAAGCCCCTAAGGCTAATACAGCAAAGCTGTCTAAGCGTCTAGACGCTAGGCAGCAACGTCAACAGGTACATCAACCTTTCCCCTCAGCCCAGATGCCTCAGAGGCTTAGCCCTCAGAGACCTAGCCCGTGGTCTCAACTTAACTACAACCACCAGCAGACCTTCCCGGCTCTGGTTAACTATGTTACCCCTCCCCCTCACACCCCGCTATACTCCCTAATGGACCCGCGAGTCCGCCCTCCTCCTCCCCCCGGCTTCCCCGCTCCCCAAGCGCCTACACAGCGTAGCGCTCCCCCCGCGACCTCCGCTAAACCCAACGTAAACCCGGTTACCCCGCGTCCCGTTCCCACTCCCGTGGCTAACAAAAATAACATTTACTCGGACCCCGCTAAAAATTCATTCAGCATAATTAGTTCCACCTTCGTGACCTTCTGTATCCCCAGGGCTCAACAAATGGCCCTAGACATTGTAGAAGCCAGGAAATCAGGATGCTTCGAGCAAATCCAGAATGTATTCCTGGCTTACGAGGATATCACCTCCGCCCTCACATCCTTCACTAGACCCTCATAATGTATAACGCCTCTTATGAAAGGTTTAAACCCCGATCCCTAAAAATAGGAACTTTCAATGCCAATGGCTTATCTAATCAGGAAGATGAAATCGCAGAATTCCTCCGCGATCATCAGTTAGATCTTCTTCTCATACAGGAAACCTTCCTAAAGCCCCATAAACGAAACCCCTCCATTGCTAACTATCGTTTAATTCGAAATGATAGGACGCGCTGTCACGCGGGTGGCACTCTCATTTACTATAAAAAGGATCTGTATTGCATCCCTATGGACCCTCCACCTCTCTCCCGACTAGAAGTATCAGTCTGTCGCCTAGGCATGACTGGGCACTCGCCGATCACCCTAGTGTCGGTCTATATCCCTCCCATCCCAGCTCAGGCCTCAGAAAACTACCAACTTATTTCTGATGACCTACAGCTACTCTTCGGCATGAGCGACTCTGTCATTATGGCAGGGGACTTCAACGCCAAACATCCTTCTTGGAACAGTAATACCACAAACCCCAGGGGCCGACATTTGTTCGACCTCTCTTCCATTCTCAACTTCGACATCATCGCTCCGATGAATCCTACTTACTATCCCCATATGTTAAATTACACCCCTGACGTCCTTGACATAATGCTCCTTAAGAACGTTAACTTACGACTTGACTCAATAGAAACGGTGCACGAGCTTACCTCTGACCACCGCCCAGTAATCTTCCATCTTGTATCCCGCATAGGTCCCTCTGACCCTAACCACCCTCTCCCCACTAGAAAGGTGACGGACTGGAAGAAAGTAAGCGAAAAGCTGAAATCCAACACGTCCCCCTTACTAGACTCTATTCCGGACCAGTTTGACTCTGTCGCTAACACGACAGCTGCGATCGACTCACTCACGGAGCACGTGCAAACCGTCCTGAGCGATTGCTCAAGGGAGGTTCCGGCAACAGATCCCTGTTACCTGAAACTCTCGGACGATGCGCGCGCCCTGCTGACTGAGAAGAACGCAGCTGTCCGTGCCTACAGCAGCTTTCCCTGCGCCGCTAACAAAGCCCACATGCGCTACTTACAGAGAACTGTGAGGACACGTATGGCGGAGCTGCGTGAAACGGGCTGGGACAAGATGCTGAGCGACCTTGAGCCTACCCACCTTGCCTTCTGGGAACTCCAGAGAAAACTTAGATCCCCTCACTCAGGCCATATGCCCCCCTTAGTCCGCCCCAACAAAACATAAGCCTTCGATGATATCGACAAAGCCGAGTGCCTAGCCGACAGTCTTGAAGCCCAATGCTCTCCCAGTACCCTACCAGTAGACAAAGCTCACCTCGATGAGGTCGACGCCGAAGTCGAACGTAGAGCCTCTATCCCTCCCATTGAAGACCCTGATTTTCCCCTGCCCCCCATCGAACCAGATGAGGTACATGAGATTATCAAAGGTCTGAAAAATCGTAAAGCCCCCGGCTCAGACGGACTCACCAATAGGGTGGTCCAACTATTCCCAGCTCACTTAATTATGCTTTTGACCACCATCTTCAATGGTGCGTTAAGCAACAACATTTTTCCCCAGACGTGGAAAGAGGCCACTGTCATAGGTATCCCTAAACCCGGAAAACCCAAAAACGAGCCATCCAGTTATAGGCCCATCAGTCTGCTCAAGGTTCTAGGCAAGATCTATGAGAGGCTTATTTATAAGCGTCTCAGAGACTATGCAGAGACCAAGGGCCTCATCCCCAACGAACAGTTCGGCTTTCGAACTCAGCACTCTAGCGTGCATCAGGTCCATCGTATTGTCGAGCAAATCAGCGGTGCTCTCACCCATGGCCGACAAACGAGCGTAGTATTCTTCGACATAGCAAAGGCGTTTGACAAAGTCTGGCACAACGGCTTAATTCAAACAAACAAACAAACAAACAAACAACAAACAAACAAACAAACAAACAAACAAACAAACAAACAAACAAACAAACAAACAAACAAACAAACAAACAACAACAAACAAACACGGTGTGCCGGATCGTCTCGTGCTCATCTTACGAGACTATTTGTCGAATCGCACCTTTCGCTTCCGCATCGAAGGAGCCCTTTCCTCCCCCCGCCCCATAAGGGCTCAGTATTAGCCCCCCTCATTTTCACGCTATTCACCAGCGACATCCCCAAACACAGATCGACGCAGTTGGCTCTGTTCGCAGACGATACAGCGATCATCTGTAAGGGAAATTCAGCTACGATGCTGCTAAACCTCCAAAGGGCTGTCAACAACCTTGGCGCCTGGTTTAGAAAATAGCGAATAGAAGTAAATCCCGACAAAAGTCAAGCGGTTAGCTTTTCTAAACCGAGAACTAGACCCCCCCCTTTCCCCCGACCTATCACCATGTTCGGCAAACCAATCCCTTGGGCTAGGCGCGCCAAATACCTAGGTGTTATCCTAGATCATCATCTCTCCTTTTCTGAGCACATAAAGACGGTTCGTTCGCGAGCCGCTTTCGCTCTAGGTAGACTCCATTTCGTTCTAAATGCACGCAGCAAATTGTCACTTAAGTGCAAACTGCGCATCTATACACCATGTATCCGACCCATTATGACCTATGCGGGTGCAGTATTCGCCCACGCCAAGTCCCATTCCATCCATAGGATGCAAGCCTTGCAGAACCGTTTCCTCCGTAAAGCCACGGGAGCTCCCTTCTATGTCAGAAACGAGATCCTCCATCTCGACTGTAAAATCCCTACGATTCACCAGTTCCTCAAACGCATGTCCAAGTCCAAGCGTTACTTTGACTCCGCTCCTAGATATCGTAACCCCTTGGTTGTCGAAGCAGCCAACTATGTCCCTTCCCGAATTAGTCAGATCCGCCGCCCGAGGCATGTCCTTTCCGACCCTGATGATCCCATCACACTCATCCAAGAGCAGAATAGGGCCACCAGCACAATACACAAAAACAGACGCCTCCCGTCATTCCGACCTCGCCGCCGAGGTCCTTTGCGACCGCGACCGTGTCCCTCAGTAGATAATACTCCTCCCCGACCCTTGCTCGAAAACGAGGTGCCAGCAAGTTGTTGCCGCTGAGCACGTAGCTTTAAACTACCCCGTATAATAATCATGATTTAAACCAATTTTGATCCAGCCTGTCCCTTCTTGCTGTCCTCCCCTCAGCGACGCCCTAAGCCGAGGTTCGTACCCCACAGGGGGTGCCCTTAGCGAGCGTTCGCCTAGTTTTAATTTAGTTTAGTATTTTGCCCCTGGCTGGAGGCTTTGAGTGTAGCAGCTTAAGGCACCCACAGGAAAGTCCGGTTAAGCAGCCAAGACCTTAGTGGTCAAAACTGCGAGATGCCCGTTCAAAAAAAAAAAAAAAAACAGTGTTTACAACAACTACAACGCCCTTTTCTACGGCGGATGAGTGAACTTTAAACCCTAGTCCTCATACCCCTAAACGGTAACACAAAATACATACAGTTATTTACTGCTGTAATTGAAAACATTGACAAAACAAAAAAATACTGTTTATCGGAACCAGTTGAAAAGTTATCGCTTCCAATATTGTGTACCATTTTAACTTTGCCCTTTGAGATTCTATATCAATATTCACTTAGAGATAGCGTAGGAAAATGAATAGCTGATACGCTTAACATTCACGTTCCGATTGTGAACTTTGATGTAGAATAAAATTATTAAGTTTGCAGAAAATTGTATGACACACACTATAGTTATGACACATTTCATGCGAACGAAGTGGCAGGCAGAAACTAGTAATTTATAAAATGATCAACAAATCATTTACTAAATGACCAGATATTTCGAGATTCTCACCATAACAGTTTATTTAAAAGTTTATAGGTTTTTGTGAAAAATGGTAAATAATAACTTTATTTTGATTTTTTCCTAAACCCTTAAAAAAGCTTCAGGAAAAAATTGCGGCACCCAGTACTGTCCGCATAACATGAACTCCTTCCTATCCTCTGATTTTCTATGAAACACATTACAAAACATAACATATTTCATCTGCAGCTCAGCTTCTGCATACATTGCATTCACCATTATCGTACAACCGTTATCATTCTTCTGTTCGTATCTCAATTATGAGTCAGTGCACAAATACTGTCTTCTTTTCCTTTAGGTACATCTCTAGCTGCTACCATCTCTGTTCACATCCTTTCTAGCCATCTTCTTTTAAAGAGGATCCTTTACACAGTTCTTCCATCATTTCCTTGGTCCTATTCTATTCTATTTCTCTGACTTGTCTGCTGAACGCTCAGGAGCTGGATGTTGACATATTTATGTCTCTCTCTCTAAATCTATTGTTTAATGTTTGCAGTAAGTTTTTTAGTAAAATGTTATGTTGTTGGCTTGCTGCGCACTTTGGTGTTTACTGTAAGTGTATCAAGCAAATTCTATAAATAAATAAATAAATGCCTCGTTAGTCTAGTAGTCGCAGCCCTACTGCTGAGTATGAGGTCCTGGGTTTGATACCCGGGTCGGGCTAAGTGTTATTGGGTTTTTACATTTGGAATTTCTCAATAGTAGCCCGGAGTCTGTATTCGTGTATTGGTGCCCGGTTGATGGCAATAGGCTCGCTCCCTATTACACGGGACAACATAACTGGCGAAATGTGGTTGCAACTCTGCCTAAACCTTCGGGGAATACTGGCGTGATGTTATGTTCTTATGTTTCTAATAAAATTGTTGGTTGATTTCACTAATATATAAGAAGGTATTATGACTATATTTCCTTCATCATTACTAAACACGTCTGAAACAGAACAATCATGAAATTCAGTTAAATTCCTTATCGAAAGCTTCAACAATAGCAAGGAGACTGAATACGAATGTCTAAATGCAGAACATGACGACGCTATGCACTTAAGATTGGTCGACTGTACAAGATGCAATGTTCTTATTGTTCAAGTTCCCACTGGGAATTTCCGATACGAACTGTACTTTCTTGTACGACGATACAGATTGTTATGTAATGTGTTGTGGGGAGACGAAAGAAGTTATATTATGTTCATATTAGATAGGTTTTGTAATTGGAGACTGTTTGTAAAAGCCAATGATCTAATCTGTAAGAGCAGTGGTGTATTTTTTGCATTATTCGTGATGCCTTAGTGAGTACATGTAATAGAAATGGGCACTAATTTTGGTCGCAGGATTTTGGTGACCAATCTTTTCTTCTTTTGATGTGTGAAAAGTTACCCCGCTAGAACTCTATTCATCAGCTGAAGTATACAGAGTGTTATTGAATTGGAAAGTTGCTTAAGAGTTTTTGAACTAGGAAAACAAGCATCCTTTTAATTATGCGAAGTTGCTGTTTTCGAAGAAAAGTGACCTTCTTGAATTGGATGAATACAAATTAAGCATTCGATGTGTATTGTGTGTCCATCGACACATGCCAAAGCAGGAAATAATAATAATAATAATAACCCCACCGCCGTATCTCTACGTTGACGTCGTGGTGGGGCTTGTGCGCTCCGAACTCTAGGTCTGTGCCGGTAGAGTTTACTTTGCAGTTTTTAGAGTTGGGCAGTAGCGACCCCACGGACCCTATCTCCCGGGAGAAGTCTTGTTCCTCACCTCTGGCTTGCCTTTATTGGCCGGCTGGAGTGAATACTGACGAGGAACGGAGCTCCCACCTCATTCTTGCCTTAATTGGCCGGCTTGAGTGGAGATTCGCAAGAGCAAATGTGCTCGGAGGAAGGAAGTATTCCAGTAAGTGCTCGTAGGGATGTTGACCATCTTCCGGGCTCTGGGATTGTTCTGAAAGCCGTGGAATACCTCTCCACTCCTCAAGCACCTCAAGACATGTTGCCCCCTAGTTGCTACGTCACTGTGTGCTAGCGACAGTTTTCCGGGGGCCCATTATTGAGTGTGCAAGTCACCCCCTGCCATTTCATCCTTGTATAGTATATAACATTGGTCAGGCAGGGGACATAGTTATCCCATAGTTCAAGGAAACAAATCCACTATAGCCATCCAAACCCATAGCATAAGTTTTATTTTCATGTTCTACAATAGTCCTGCACCAACCGGGGGTTGTCCTTGGGTGCACTTGCATAGTCCATACAGGGATAATCGTCGGTTGGTGCCTCATTCCATATAAAATTGTCTAAGGGGCCTCTGCGAGTTGGCTTCGGCCTCTCGTACGCCTTCCAAAAGACCGGGACCCTAAGGTCCCGAGATATATAAATATATAAAAATAAATAATAATAATAATAATAAAGAATTTATTGCATAAAACAAAATCACATTGCACTGTATACATTCAGTTGACGCTATTCAATACAACTTTAGCGTAGGAGTACGGTAAATTCAACTCTATCCCTTAAACTAGGTCAGGCCTGTATCTTAAGAGATAGGGTTCAGTCATTATGTGGACTAAGTTATTATATTTATTAAAAGACAACAACAAGTTAAACCAGTGACGATGTGGTACCTAAAAACGTGCATTAATGAAAAGAATAAAAATAAAAACAATAATAAACCAAAAAAATATAAGGTATGAAGGTATGAATCGGTTGCGTATATATGGGTAGATGATTGTGTGGTGTTGAGTGTAGTGTATGTGTATAGTATGATGTGATGGTAGGGGAGATGTTAGGTATGTTTGAGTTTAAGAGATGTATGTCAGTAGATTTTCAGTTGTGATGTAGTCCTGTTGAAGAAGCCACTGTGTGACTACTTCAACAGGACTACATCACAACTGAAAATAAGAGTTATTTAAATTTTATCTGCTGATTTATTATTCCCAATTTATATTTATGTACATGTTTGGGATGCCCAGACATCTCAAAATGTACAATATAAATTGAGATTTCCGTGTCAGTAAAATCAACGTTTCAAAAATATTATGAAATGGTAACTTCAAGCATTTGTGACTGGAGAACAGACAAAAGTCTTCTTCAAATAAACAAGAGGTATAGAATAGAAAACCGGAGGAAGACAAACTCAGTTACTATTATTGTTTGAATTTCAACTTAGAAGTGTACTTTAAAAACGCTCAAAGCCATAAAGAAAAATTATATCTCTATTTTCAAAGAAGAATTTTAAACAAAAATAGCGTTGTGAGCAAAAATCGCGAGCACCTGTACAAACTGCAACGAGAGTGAACGATGGGATCGCATTGTGTTCCCGAAAACATAGGCCATTGTGTTGGATATAGGTCGGCTGCATTTTAGCTTTAAAACACGCTATTCTCCGTTCAATGTTAGCGCGTTTCTTACAATAGCACGTAAAATATTGTACGCGGTAATTATCAACTTTTTTGCTTCCAAAACGCTTCGTATGTTTTCTCCATGTGCTCGTTTTAAGTCTACGTATATTTTTGTGGATTTAGGCTTGAATAATGGAGTAGGTAATCGATTAAATAGTATAGTCCTACGTGTACTTATATGCTTATGCGGTTATCCATAACATAGTACCTAAAATTTGGAACAGTCGACATAAGTTTTGGCAACGATAGTTATAGGGATTCTGTATCCAAGATGAGCAACAGCAATATATGTCCCTATGAAATACTGTGAATGACTAATCCTTTCGTCATGCTAGGTGATTGCAATCGTCATTTTTCTAATAGGCGATCGATCGGCACATGTTCTGCAGTAGACAAGAAAATTAATGCAAAGCAAATGATGTTGGTGACCCATGCATATCTCTTAATACAGTACGAAGTAGTACGAACTACAAAAGAAAAAAATAATGACAAAAAAGACCGTCAAGAAGAACTTCAGGAAACTAATAAACAACCAACCAACACTAATATCAATCAAAGTACTTAAGCAGTCAGGCAAGAGTTATACATTCTAATACAGTCACGTAATAATTCACTAGTTAACGTCATTATATGTCGCTAAGCATAAATTCCCGGTAGGATAGTGTGCGTTAATGAAGTTCCCTGTAACAGGCAAAACGTGCCGAGAACTGATAAACTTCCTACTCTATTAGTAGATATAGCTGGATTGTTGGAAATATTGAGTTGCGATGTTTATGCTTAATGTAGAAACAAATAATGTCATATATGATGAAGATGTCACCATATTTCTTAGCTCATCGGGCTGTAAATGTTCACTAGAAAAGTTTTCACGGTTTTTCATTGGAATTACCAAATTTAATCTTAGTGGGAATTTTTCAATCCTATATTTATTTGACTGAAATATTTGGGTGACGACACATAGGTAGTTGAAAACACACGTCGTCATTTGGCTTTTCCAAAACACAGTTGATGTGACTCATATATTTCGCAAATTAAGGACGTCTATTGGTCAGCTTCACAGCAATTATACGGGATATAAGATTTCCGATATAAACAAAAATGATTTCCATATTCAAATGCAAAAAAAGAACCGTTTGCATTAGCTTTTACGTACATGGCTGTGTAGAACCACGCGTAATATTGATCACAGGGGTCGCTCGGAGTGCTCTCAAACCGAGAGCCGGTCATTTGGTCATCAAAAGTACTGACCGTTGTGAGCTTCTGTGGTTCCTTTTAATGTACTAATTCATAAAAAAATTGGCTTCCATTTGTAGGCTTTTGAAAGCACCCATTCTTTTGATCAACATGAATGTATAATTAGAAGTAAGTGGCACTAAGCCTCGACCAACCCCCCTCTTTGTTGAGCACTTAGTACTTACACTAGTGACCGCGCGTGTGCCTACTATACTGGTACTTACTTGCATGTTTAATTTTTCAGCTAACCAGTGTTTCTAATAAAGTAAATTGTAAATAAAGTAAATTTGTTACTACGGTTCCGATCTGAACGCACCCTCAAAAAAACCAAACAACCGAATCAAACCAAATTATTTCATTAATAGACATATAATTTACATTTATAATATTTTTATGGAAACATTTAAAAATATAAATAATAGTAACCCACCGGTATCGGGAACAGGGTCCAAGCTACCGGTGGTTAGAGCTCCTGAGAAAAGAACCTAACGCTACGCGCCGTGTCTAGAAGTACCGCTTTCTGGACCAAGCCCTTGATTCAGCTGCCTAACGAGAGAGCCTTGTCAGGTGTTGGTCGAGGTTCTTGGCTATTATACCATTGGCCGTAACGACTATCGGCACAAGGATTGCTGTATCCACGTCCCAGATGACGACAACCTCGCGAGCCAAGTCAAGATACTTATTATTATTATTATAAAACCCAATACTTATTGCAAATGAAAAGTAGGCACGCGTATTAAAGTATTATTACAGGACTTTTAGCCGATCAAAATAATCTGCAATTAATAACTCTTCGATGACAATATGACAGATCTGTAACGCTAAATATCGTGTTAATACCTCTGATGAACGCCGCGGGACCTTTTCAATAAAATAAAGTTGTATTTAAGTGACATAAATACCTAACGGATAAATACTTGAAGCTTTTTATATCAAGGTCTTAAGGAAGTTTAGACCTTTATTTATTTAAATCCGAACTCGAGTTTAATGCACTCAAAAATTACGATTTTGTTGGGGTGCTGCCTTTTATAATAATTTAGAAATAAGTTAATTTTGGGTAACCTAATTTATGCATTCAATACCCAAGTGGCCTCAAGACCTCTTCAAAGAATGGGTCATAAACCGCAAAAAGTGAACTTTTATCATAATAACGACAACGTAGAAAATTTTTCCTCCCCAAATTATCTTACAAGAGAATTTTTCACAGCACAATCTCCGTAATTGAATATCTCGATACCTGAGGAGCTCCCTTATAAAATTAGTCCATAAATCTTCCCCCCATTGGCTGCGCTCACGACTCTGTAAACTAATCGGTAAATTAAGTAATTACTGTGCTCGGTGAAAATCAATGTGTAGGAAATTTAATTTGTTGGCCAGACAGAGGTGATTTTCAATGTAGCTCCTAGGGGGATCCGCTCACTCGTTTTTCTTTATTAGTTAACAGTGGGCATAAATTAATAGGGTGCTGGTTTATGTCACTCGTGATAAGGGTAGGCCACAAATGAAGATAGCCCATTTGTGAATATTAAAACTTGGGAAGTGGCCGGTGACTCAGCAACAGATGTTACGCTGATTGTCGTTTTGGGTAGCGGATTATGGAACGTTGGAAAATCTGGCCGTTTTTGGAATGTAGCACAGATAAACCAATTGTCGATTTTACTCATTATAAGCGAAGTGCAGAGAGCAACATAGACACTTTAGTCCGATGTATAGGTTGAAATTACCAGCCATGTATGACACCATTTCCACAAACGATCCTCATTCTTTGTTCGAATATCGATATTTGTGGCCGAAACTTTTGACAAAAACACGCGCATATTTGAAATACCTTTTTCGCAAAATAATGTAAAATTCTCGCAATAATGTCCGTGTTAAGAAGGCTTTTATATCCATGCGGCTACAGAGAGAGAGTTCAGTTGCAAAAAAGCGCACCAGAAAAATTTCATTAGGCCACGACAACACAGAAACAACGATCCTTTGTCCCATATATTGACTGAGATTGATTGTCAGTCGGCATGTGCTAAACGAGTTGCACGACGAAATAAAAGCAAATGTTCGCAACCCCTGTCGACATCCGTCACGAACACGGATCGTTTTATTGAACTCCACTACCGACCATATTAACTTTTGGTTACGTTGTGTTTATTTGCATCAAACGATTCCTCAGTTCTACACCTACGAGTAAGTATATGAAACGGAATGAGAAAGTTTTAATGTCCCTAAATAACATTTTCGTTTCCACGTTCAGAGTTTATAAAACGTGGTTTTATTTGCGAAACCATTTCCTTTTTTTCTGTGTATTTTATTTTATTATTTTACTTCGGTAAAAATATTTTCCTGAGTTCTCAGTACTTTATAAAAGTTCTGTTCTCGCTTCCTTATCAAATCCATCCGAGCGTTCTTTTGTCATGACAAAGACGAAATCTTTTCCCAAGAGCTGAATACCATCACCGGAACTTTGTATTTATTTTAAAATTGGTATCATTAGGTGAGTTCTTGGCTTACTTCTAAGATAACAAGCATTGTTGAAAGTCTCTCGAGCTTCCGACCCTTTTCTCACTTTGACAAGTCACCCGTAAAGATTGCTTAGATCCCTAGTGACTGGCCCTTAACTTGAAACAGCCTTATCGTCGAGATAGGATTAATTGCGGAAACACCGAGACGATAACGAGCGAGTTATAACTAGCCGAGCTTTGTGAGCGTCCGAAGGTTTCAGCTGTTGGAGCGATTGTCTCGGAGCGGTTTTACGGCATTGTAATCCATTATGCCGCTATGGGAATAAATAATTTGGATCTGTCAGCAGATAGAGTGTTGATAGATACTCAACTTCCCAGGGTCATTGTCTCATCTGATGCATAACTTTAGTTATGTACAATTAACTCTACAGTTTAGATTTTTGATGTGTATCATTTTACCTCTCGCTTTTCTGCAATCTGTACACAGAACATATTTATATACCTTAAAAATTTGTGGGAGTGATTTCGTGAAAAGGGACGGAAGTGTGTAACAGAAAGCGCGTGCGCTATTTGATTTGTCCAATGAGGGCGCGCAGTGCTAGAGTTGGCTGTCAGAAGCAATCTTGACGCGCCTCGACTCTTTAATGTTGCTTATTACCTTAATGTTGCTTATATAGGTGAGATGTCAGATGTTATCTGGGTCTGGTTATCATCTATGTACGCCACAATTGCGGCGATAAGTCCCCTCTTTGAGGAGTGACTAGAGAGGCGCCACGACGTCCTCACTTTCCACCTGACGCAGGTCCTCACCGGACACGGCTGTTTCGGGAGGTTCCTGTTCAGGATAAGGCGGGAGGAGACGCCTGGGTGTCACTATTGTGTGGATCGCTCAGAGGACACGGTGGAGCGGTGGAGGTCTGCCCGGCTTGGGCGGAGCATCACCATGTCCTCGTGGATGCGATTGGCGGCGGTGATCTCTCGCGTCCGGCCCTGGTTCAGGCCATGGCACGGAGCGAGAGGAAATGGGAGGCCGTCACCTCCTTCTGCGAAGCGATAATGCTCGCGAAGGAGGAGGCAGAACGCGTGAGGCCCCACCGTTGCAGGAAGAGACGCCCTGGGCGTCGGGAATCGCAGGCCCATTTCCGGCCACCGTAAGCGCGGGCTTGCAGACGGTGAGCAATGGGAAGCTCGCTGTCCGATAAGGACCAAGCCCGGGTCGACGGCGCGTTGTGTTCCACGCGCGCCTCATATAGATGTCAGCAGAATTGACGGAGTCCGCTAGGGCCGATGCCTGCCGGGGTTACGAAGAAAACAGAAAGGGAGATCGTGACCTCCAGCAACAGGGCAACCGAAGGAACACGGGTGGGTTTTAGTTAGTAAAAGTCTGACACGCCCACCCGATCTGCCCTGAGCGGGAGAAGTTATTTGATAATTTGCCACCCAAAAAAAAAAAAAGATGCTGAACATCATATGCGACTACTATATGGAACCCTCGTTTTTTTTTTTTTTTAATTATAATACTAGCCTATTATTGTCCCACTGCAAGGCCTCTTCTCATACAGAGAAGGCACGAGCATTGATCACCACGCTTGATCAAGACGTGTTGGCGATTTTAAACTTATACTAACTGCACAAGTCCAGGTTTCCTCACGATGTTTCCCTTTATCGATGTCAGATAATATCCGAGATAAAATTAGAAAGTAAATATGAATTGAGAAAGTCATTTATGCTGTAATATTTGTGTTATATGCAGATAGGGGTTTTATATTTATGCATATTTTATTTCGACTACAGAAACTACTAGCAAAGTTTAAAGACAGGTATGATATAATTGCCGTAAAAAACAAAACCGAGACAACACTAAACATAAGTTCGTAAACAAAATAGCCAACGACGCTATAATTACCAAACTTTTTATTCAAACAAGGCAAATAAACTGTAACATTAAACCGAACTTTGTCAGTGAAATGTCTTTGATAAAATGCAGATAAGCGAATTTATGGTATACTGTATTATGTTGCTTTATGAACAAATTCTGCGGTCTCACTTTACTTTCTAATTAATGAGAACGGGCTTCCCCCAGTGAATGAATAATATAACTGAGTGATTCCATACCGAGTGAATTGCTCAGCGCCCCCCCCACGTGGCAATGTTAGGCAATGAAAGGTACAAAGTTTTAATAGATCAACGAAAAATCTTTTATTTTTTTAAAGAACTACATCTCGTCAGCACTGGGTAGCTCATCGTACGATAAGGACCAGGCCCGGGTCGACGGCGCGTTGTATTCCACGCGCGCCTCAAAGAGATTTCAGCAGAATGAACGGGGTCCGCTAGGGCCGATGCCTGCCGGGCTTGCGAAGAAAACCGAAAAGGAGATCGTGGGCCCCGGCAACAGGGCATCTGACGGAACACGGGTGGGTTTCAGTCAGTAAGAGTCTGACACACCCTCTCGCTCCGCCCAGAGCGGGAGAAGTTATTTGACAATTTCCAACCAAAAAAAAAAGAGGGTATATTATCTGACTGACGGACTAAATAGAATTTCTTTATTTTTTTGACCCAGGCACCATCCATATGATTAGTTAATCAAAAAAAGTTTGAAAATAAATATCAGTTCGGTGATACGTGAAATTGGCTCTTCCCTTCTACCTTGCGACCTAATACCATCATAGACAGTGTGGGTGTAGAAATGATAGTAGTTATTCATTGTAACACCTACAGCAAATTATAACATCACACCAATATTTCCCCTGAAGGGTTAAGCAGAGGTGTACCTATTGTTACGAGCTGGGTATGGGATAAATTAATTATTACCAATCAGACAATTAAATAACTTTATTAAACACAAAACACTTTATAACGTAATCACAAATACACTACTGATCACTATTCGTTTAGATATCGCACTTCTAGTTCACTTCGATTCGCTTCGTTGTATCGCCTAAATCAGACTGACTCCATCGTGTTTTATTTTTTTATTTTTTTTATATGGCATCTCGCAGTTTTGACCACTAAGGTCTTGGCTGCTTAACCGGACTTTCCTGTGGGTGCCTTAAGCTGCTACACTCAAAGCCTCCAGCCAGGGGCAAAAAACTAAACTAAATTAAAACTAGGCGAACGCTCGCTAAGGGCACCCCCTGTGGGGTACGAACCTCGGCTTAGGGCGTCGCTGAGGGAAGGACAGCAAGAAGGGACAGGCTGGATCAAAAATGGTTTTAAATCATGATTATTATGCGGGGTAGTTTTAAAGCTACGTGCTCAGCGGCAACAACTTGCTGGCACCTCGTTTTCGAGCAAGGGTCGGGGAGGAGTATTTACTCAGGGACACGGTCGCGGTCGCAAAGGACCTCGGCGGCGAGGTCGGAATGACGGGAGGCGTCTGTTCTTGTATATTGTGCTGGTGGCCCTATTCTGCTCTTGGAGGAGTGTGATGGGATCATCAGGGTCGGAGAGGACATGCCGCGGACGGCGGATCTGACTAATTCGGGAAGGGACATAATTGGCTGCTTCGACAACCAAGGGGTTGCGATGTCTAGGAGCGGAGTCAAAGTAACGCTTGGACATGCGTTTTAGGAACTGGTGAATCGTAGGGATTCTACAGTCGAGATGGAGGATCTCGTTTCTGACATAGAAGGGAGCTCCCGTGGCTTTACGGAGGAAACGGTTCTGTAAGGCTTGCATCCTATGGATGGAGTGGGACTTGGCGTGGGCGAATACTGCACCCGCATAGGTCATAATGGCATAATGGGTCGGAAACACGATGTATAGATGCGCAGTTTGCACTTAAGTGACAATTTGCTGCGTGCATTTAAAACGAAATGGAGTCTACCTAGAGCGAAAGCGGCTCGCGAACGAACCGTCTTTATGTGCTCAGAAAAGGAGAGATGATGATCTAGGATAACACCTAGGTATTTGGCGCGCCTAGCCCAAGGGATTGGTTTGCCGAACATGGTGATAGGTCGGGGGAAAGGGGGGGGTCTAGTTCTCGGTTTAGAAAAGCTAACCGCTTGACTTTTGTCGGGATTTACTTCTATTCGCCATTTTCTAAACCAGGCGCCAAGATTGTTGACAGCCCTTTGGAGGTTTAGCAGCATCGTAGCTGAATTTCCCTTACGAGATGATCGCTGTATCGTCTGCGAACAGAGCCAACTGCGTCGATCTGTGTTTGGGGATGTCGCTGGTGAATAGCGTGAAAATGAGGGGGGCTAATACTGAGCCCTGAGGGACTCCTGCCCTTATGGGGCGGGGGGAGGAGAGGGCTCCTTCGATGCGGAAGCGAAAGGTGCGATTCGACAAATAGTCTCGTAAGATGAGCACTCCATCGTGTGTCGGCGCTCTGCTTTTATACCGCCAATATTCAAGAACATTCCGGCGACGTGTAGAACGGTTCCAGAAAAACATCAACAAATAAACATTACCAGGAAATACAAAAGTAGTAGGTATAAAAAATAATAACCTACTTGTACCGAATAAAGAAATAGGTACTTTATGCCCTCGGCGTACGGTCGAAATTACAATGACGAGTTCTAATATTGTTTATAAGTAGTTACCTACTTAACTTCAAACTAATAATAATGGAATGCTTCTCGAAGTTTTTAGCGCAAACACACTGTAATCCGTGCTTTCTCGAAAGATCTCGTACGTACGACGTAACACTATTATTACACCCACATTTCACCAGTTATGTTTAAGTCCAATGTACTATAAACTGTTGTGTACTAATAAAGTTAATTAGTGCTATAATAATACATTATTTTATTACTATTATTTGTTGATATACATTTTTTTGTATTTCAGCACTAGTTTTTTAGGGTAACATGGGCCAAAGCCAAGTGCTACCCCTGAGAGTACTAACCTAAGTGATAGATGATAATATAAAATGGCGTGATGATATTATATTTAAGATTTCGATAAGTAATTTCTGAAAATATGAACTGTAATATTGTCTGTAATTTTTTTTAAATTATTATTATATTATTTAACTTTGCCGATTCTCTTTAGGAAACGATCGGCCATGGCTGGGAATAAAAATGCAAACACTTTGTACTGGATTTTTCTACGAATCAAGTTATAATCATAGATCTCGAGCTCGTGGTTCAGTCATAACAGCCGCACGGGTCGATCCATCAGGTTAAGCTACGCGTGCATCTTAACATACCGAGACTAATTCGTGCCTCGGAAAGCACGTTAATGCTTTTGGTCCCGGCTGTCATTCGTGGATTTTCTGACAGTTATTACAGGTCGTCAGAATCCCGAAAATCCGCCAACCAGTCTTACCAAAGGATAAATATCGTATTATCGGTTTGTGGAGGTCAGATAGGCAGTCGTTCCATATAAAATACTGGTATTCAGCTGCCTCTGGTTGGACTGGAAGCTGATCCCAACATAGTTGGGAAAAGGCTAGGGAGAGACTAAGTTATTATTATAGATCTAATTTAAACATTAATTTACTCAGCAGTCAGTTATTTATTTTGTTTATTAATGTAGGCATAGGTACTCTATTGAATCTACTGCAAATCACTTTAAACTTACGTGGGTGGACTAACCTTCAGTATTAATATAACTTCATTATACAACTCAGTTATGAATACATTAAATCAATTCAATTTTGATTTGCTTAAATAAATTTATTATTTCGGGCTACTCCCAATATTGAATAATGAACATCGTAAATCTATTTTAGTGACGTATCTAATGCCATTAAAGTCGGGGATATTAAAATAAATGTGTTTATTAATTTATTAATTATATGTGAGCATTTATTATTATAACAATGCGCATGACAGTTTTTAATTTTGTCTCTAAAGTCGAGCGCATCGAAAATTTCCATGTTTGTTTTTGACACTTTCAATATGTATCGGTTACCTTATTTTGAGCTCTTCAAGCTAATATTGTTGCCTCCTCAAAAAATATTTCAAAAACAGAAAAACCCCTATTTTTAAACGTTATAAACGAGTGCGTCTCGTTTGCCCGAAGTTCAATTGTCCGAAGAACGTTTGCCTGAATGATTGCTTAACCTAAGAACAATTGACTGAAAGAACGTTTGCCCGAAAGAAAATTTAACAAATGAATAAACAGCATTTATTACCTTTCTTAACTTTTCTCCATTCTCAACAGCGTTTGGGTTGTCTTAAGTAAATATAAAATTTTATAAATGTATCTCTGTAATTCGACCGTGTAGTAGGTACAACGACTACATGCTGCCTTCACACATGCCAAAAAGCTCCGTCCAAAATGAGGCTCCCAAAAACAAGTTCGCTAATTCCAGGCAAACAGCATTGTCTCCTAAATTATAATACATACGGGTATATGCATTTACTAGTACCGACTCTCTTACACGACTCGCCGCAATCGTCGACCGCATGTAAACAACCCTCTATATGGGGTGGGTTTTATTCAGCAACATTAACAAGAGCACGTTGTTGGTCTAATAAGGATTCCCAACTAATGTAATTTTAAATTCTTGTTTGGATTATCTTCTTACCTTTATTAAGTGGGTTGTGTGGTCGATACACATCTGTGTATACAGCTATCATGTTGTTTTACTTGCAATGAATTTTCTGAAAAAAAAAATGTTTCAAACACAAAATAAGAGTTTAACTCAACTCAACTCAAAGCATTTATTTCAATAGAACCATTTACAGGCACTTTTGAATTGTCAAAGAATCGGCCAGTCAGAAATATGAAGCTAGTCGCCCATTCCAAAGCGTAGTGGATGGAGTAGGTAATGGAGAAGAACGGGCAAGAAACTCCACGGACACGCGAAATAAAAAAATAAAAAAAATAATAAATCTTACAAAATATTGGTTACATCATTCATGTTGAAATTATAATTGTCAAAAGACATGCACGTTAGAAGCGTCCGTAATAAAAAGATAAAACACAGAACAATTCAAAAATTAAAATAAATTAAAATTAAGCCATAGCATCTAAGAGATGACCAGTCCCAACTGACGGCGCCCGTTCACAAACATGACCTATTATTTTGAAGGGAGCTAAATGATCCAACACACGCGCCACCATCAGCGAAACATCTGAGTGAGATGACATACTCACAGCCTCCAGGGCACATTCAAGTCAATGCAAGACATATTATCCGGTAAATGGTAACTATGCAATTATATAATACAAAGGAGATTGAGTTTATACAATGCAAAGATGGTCTTACAATCTTCAGCAGCTCCAATAATATTTGCAAATGTTAATCAATCAGTAGTGGTTGTGGAGCAGGATCAGCATTGAGCCTACTTCGTTAATATTGACAACAATTCCCAGTAAATCAAGGTTAAAATTATCTATCTGTCACATAGACAAATATACAATTGTGATTTAAATAACTAAATATTCAAAAGGGAAGTAATGAGGGAAGAACAATTAATTGAAAAAAACCCAATAAAAACCAATCTGGATTCAAAACAGTTTTATAAAATCATCAAATTATTGCTCACACAAAACTTTATTGACGTTCATATAATTTTGCTGCAAATATTGATAGTGTTATTGTATAATTAACTAGCGACCCGGAAGCATTATGCTACGAATGGCAACATTATTATAATTAAAACATAAACCCACGTATACCACTGCAACCCGTTTGTACAAAAATATTATGAATTAGTTTCCGCCAGCGGCTTCACCCGCACGATATCTTAATAAATTATAACCTACTCAAATATACCCAACCTAATTATAACCAAATGATAATTATAGCCTACAACCTTACTCAATGATAATACAACATTCTACTGGTGAAAGATTTTTTTTTTAAATCGGTCCAGAAGTTTTTGAGTTTATTGATTACAAACAAACAAAAATTTTCATCATCAAATAATTTCTCTATTTGTAATATTAATTTAGATTTAGATGTATTTGTAAGTTCCTAGGACATTTTAAAATTAACATCGAAGCGTCGCAGTAAAATACCTAAATATGAACATTTAATATATATATATATATATATATTTATATTTTTAAAGATAATCTTATCTCCTTAATATCTTCAATATTATACTCTAAATTATAAGCTATTTAAATGTAATTTTATATACTAAATAATAACACCAATAAAATAATTATTATTCAAATAATAAATCTAAATAAATAAATTTTAAAACTATTAATTTGATAAATATTTTAGGATAAAGAATACTTTTTTAAAATTTTACCTATCCCAAAACGTCTATATAATTCTCTCCAACCTAAATCAATATTTTTAATAAATTTTGACCAAAATTTAAAAAATAATAATTTAAACCATAAGTTGATAAATTAGGTATAAATCATATAACACTTAAAAAATTTCTTAAATTATATGTTATAATAAATTTATTAATACATTGTTTCGATTAAAAGATTATTAGATTTTACTAATCATCAATCACTTCCGTATTCTGCAGGACTTACTGCTATATACTTACCGACAAACAGACAAACAGATACGCGGTCTGTTAAGCCTATCCGGCTTAATACGACCGCGTATTTGTTCAAAGCATAGCTAATATAGCTGACAATAAAGGTATAAATCAAATACTAAAATCGATTCCAAAATCTTACCAATGGTTTAGGGCAATTATAATATTTTGTTCGTAAAAGCTCGTTGTAATGTAGTCAAGGAAAACTCAACACATCCAAACCAGAGGTTTCCAAGAATGTCGGCTGCTTACACAACAGCGCAGCGCGAGTTTTCAACAAAATTAACCCTAATACACACCACCGAGTCATTAAAACACCACACCATTACATCAGGTTATGTGCCAAAACTACGTTTGTTTCTCCCTTATATGTTAAGGTCGGTTCAGATATAATATAAGCGGTATTCTGTACCTCCACGGAACAACCCTCTACCCACGGGTATCGTAAAAGGCGAGTAAGGGATAATAATAATATCTGGGGGGGCAGGGGCAGCGTCCCCCTGTTCGGTTATAAAATTATAAGTTATTGCAATCACCCAATTCATATTCCAAGATAGGTGATTGTTGGCATATTTACTTGTGAAGTTTGCTTAAATTCGTTTTTTTTTGTACGGTTACAGTCATTACATACTCGTTAAATGGGGCGCAAATCAAGGCCGCGTCACGTTTATGCACATTTCGTTACATGAGAGAAAACAAAGATATACTTAACTCTCTCTGTCTCTCACATTAAATCTCTTTTATTCTTTATTTTTTCTATCACTTGCACGGTGTTGCACGCACAATTATTTTTTGAGAAGTAACACTTCTATCAATTGTAACTTGTGTAAAAAAAAATTGCGCATGCAGTTACACATGCGCAATTTTTATATTACAAAGTGAGCCTGTAGCATAGCATGCTCTTGAACTTATCCAATGGTAATGTTTGGGTGTCACTCAGGGATCGTTTTCCGGGAACAGGAAAGGGCTGATAATAACCCTCGGGAATTTTCACCACAGTTGCTAGAAGCAAAATACATATGAGGACTCATTAAAATAGGTGCTCGCGTTTTAAAACAAAGTCAAAGTCAAATAATGCGTCTATTGGTGTGTCTAACCGAAGATACCCAAGTCTCAGTTAGAGATATCTAAGACCCTATTATTACGTGGTAGTTGAACATAACCGGTGAAACGTGGGTATACTATAGATACACCTCTGCCTAACCCTTCGAGGACAATAGGCGTGATGTTATGATAAGTTATTTTGACTACTATTTAAAACCGAGCTCTTCTCTGCTTACACCTCGATACTGGAAAGTGTGTTATAAATATGTAATTTTTTGTAGTTGCACATGGATTAAGTTTGTCATTATTATTATTAATCAATTTATTTCAGATAAAATTATTCCATACAATTATAAAAATAAAGAGAAATAAATAAAATAAAATAAAGATACTATTTTTTATTTCATAATCAGATCTTGACGATATGAGAGTTGATAAAAGATCGTTCTTCTTCTTCTACTCAACGCTGTCTAGAAATGTTAGTACTTAGTAATTCTACTTCTATATAATTATCTTTAAATATAAAGGTAGGTATTTACTGTCTGAATATCTGAACAAGCCTTTACAGACGCATCGAATTAAAATCCAGTGATGTGAAACACTGTGGTGTGTCATGGTACTCATGGCGTTTGTTATGACGCGTGATTAGTGGGTAAAAGTGTTTATGTGGTGGTATGGCATAGTGATATAAAGTAATTAAATTGTTTCAATTAGTTATTGTGTGCGGTGGTTTGTGACATCATTAGGGGGTGAATAGAAAAATTGAGGTATATTTTTGTGTTAATTTTTTAATAATTATTTTAAAATAATCAACACCAACACAGTTGTAATAGGAGCCAAGGAACCATCGTAGTAAGACCGAATTTTAATCAATGTAATGTTTTTATATTAGCCATTAAAACGCCCACACTGGACACAGATCCCCGTGAATTTACCTAACGAGCATTTGGTATATATAAAAAATATATTTTAAATAAACTAGGCACCTGCTTGCCCAATTAAAGCCTCTTCCCACAGCGGCGTTTTTATCGCGTGATAATAACGCAAGCGTTATTGCGATATCTGTTTTCAGTACATTTTGTATTAGGACGGTCACGAAGTTACACAATATTGCTGCAATAATAACGCCGGAATAGGAGTAGGACGTGCGTTTCCCCATCCTGCGATATACCGATAAGTGTTCTTAGTACATTTTGTATTAGGACGCATGTGATCTTACACACACCTGCGTTATTTTGGCGCGATAAAAACGCGCCAATGGTGGAGAAAACGTTAGAAATATCGCACAATAAGAACGCAGCTGTGTGCAAGGAATCGGGACGCATTATCGCAATAACGCTTGCGTTATTATTGCGCGATAAAAACGCGCCGGTGTGGGAGAGGCTTTCCTAACATTGCGAATAAAGATAACAAAAAAAGACTACCCTTAAACTTTCCGACAAAAAATTATCCAACTGTCAAAAATATAAAAGCTTTTCTATTCAAATGTTACAACATTATTCTCCTCATTCATTATACCATTCGTTCTGCATGGACAATTTATTACAACACAAATACACTGCGTTTAGCGAAATCCTATTTCGGCAGTCTCGGAAATGACGGGGAGAATTTGCATGGCTGATTGCCGTCCGTTGCTCAATCAAGGATATTTAACAAAATTAACTAATTGAGTGAGCGTACCACCACGCCGTCCCCTCGACTAACTTGCCGACGATAAATTGACTAGACAACAGAAAAGCAATGTATCGAGGAAACCTAATAAGCGATAATAAGTTGATTTCGTGCGGTCCCGCCGCTCGCTGTTCGTTTTTCATTATTCATTAGGCTGGGAACAGAGTGTAATAATATTTTCATTTTAAAGGAGAGGTTGTGAATTTTGTTACCTTGTTTTTGTACAGTTGCTGGACCGATAATCAAGATCAATTATTAAACAATTTGGGAATAAATATCTATTGAAATAAAAAACAAAAATCCTGACACATACCTGAAAAGAGAAAATCAAGCATTATAAATCTATAGAATTTTGGTATTGCAGACCACAAACATAAGTTACACCATATTTAATTTTCAGGTTATTTGTTTGTCCTATGCATTTGCAGTCGGTTTTTTTTTTTTAATAATTTGCGCAATTTTTTTATTTTATTTTTATTAATATACCTATACATAATATATATTTGGAATTGACTCTTAGTATATTTTATTTGATACCAATATTGTTGTAATTTATTTTTTAAAAAAACCTTACTCTCCTTTTACTATGTATTTAAAGGTAAATTTATTTATATTTACTTTTAAATTTATTTGAAAAATCCTTCCCCTCCCTTTGTTTTGTATGTATATATAACTTTATTTATATTTATTGGTATTTGCAGATGCAATACATAAATATTATATTATAGCCCACAATTAAACCGAATGTAATGACACCTCATATCCATCAAGCCATTTAAGCTAGAGACCGTACTAAAGAAATAGACATACATACATATTATCTAAAAACATTACTCTCCTTCTAGGACAGTCGGGTAACAATACACCATTTTAATATTGTGGACCCTAAGACAGTTAAGGCACATAAACCAGAACATCAAAAATGATCTTTTTCTTATAGAATTCTAGATTATAATGAAAAGCAAGCTCGAAGCGACTAAAAGTCTGAATTTACAGCCATTCAGCGTAATAATTTTTGTTCAGTGTTTGAGTTGTTTTCTTCTTATTACATTTCAGATTACAAAGCCTATTAATTACTCGCCTACAGTCTGGAGTTGTTCCAAACAAAGTCTAATTAGGTGATTGAGTTACAAATTCGTTGCTCTCACGGAAACTCCCTACCATTATGTCAAGGCTATTGTTATATGAACACGTTAATTTAATATGTTTCCAAACAACTTTTTGATTAATTGTAACTGTTGTTTAACTGGTCTAGAATTTATAACTATTTATTTATTTATAGTGAATATTCAGAGTGAATTTCGGAAAAAAGAGTTTGAAATAATCTGCATATAACAGACTTCTGGCGTGATGAATAAACGAAGGAAGGTCGTTGATCATTATAAAAAAGCGGTCTCAGAATTTTGATCCTTGACTTAATCCAGAACGCGTATGATAGGGCTGGGATTCATAAAGGCCCAGTCTAACAAACTGCTGACGATTGTGGAGGTAATCAGCGAGGAGCCATAACAGACATGGCGGAAATCCGATAGCACATAGTTTTGCCAGCAGAATATCATTTTTAACGTTATCAAATGCTTTCTGGGAGTCAAAGTACAAAACATCGACCTGAGCTACAACGGTCCAATCGTTTTGATAGTTTTTACTAGGGTTAGTATTTACTGATATTTTCGCTCTGAAACCATGTTCTTCATTACATAGATACTTTTCAACTTGGGAATAAATATAATTATGTGTTATTAGTATTATTTTAGTTTTCAAAAACTTTAGCTGGTGATGACAAAATGGCAATGGGACGGAATTCTTCTGTTAATGTTTTATTCAAACTCCAGGGAATAGGAGTGACCTTTGAAATCTTCCATTGTGGAGGGTATATTCCAGTTTTTGAGGATAGATTAAATATATGAAATAAAGGTGAGCAAAAGTGATTTACAATTTTTCTAAATTTCTGGAGGAATGTTGATTATAACAATAATTAAAATGGTATCACCCATATCCTTATTTCGATAAATACGTTTAATAAACTCCGTTAGTTCACAATGAATACAAAGCAATGTAATTTATTTACTATTTACATTTTTTTTTACTTTTTACTTAAAATACAACCGACTTCCAAACTACAAAGTGAAAAATAAATTTAATTTCGGAAATTCTATCATCAGATCGTAATTAAATGACAATGGGACCAACTAAAAAGTATACACTTTCAAACTAAAACAGAATTTTTCAAATCGGTCCAGCCGTCTTTGAGTAATAGGGGAACATACATTAAAAAAAAGATTCCGACGAACTGAGAACCTCCTCTTTTTTTAATTCGGTTAAAAATAACTCTAAAGTGTAGTAATTTCAACAATATTTCACAATAACTGTCATTATTTGCTGTTATTTGTCTAATGCTAATGCTAAATGAAGTATATACGTAGTTATCCTTTGTAACTAGAAAAGTAAAGAAAAAACATCAATACGAAACAAAATTGGTTAGGAAATGGCCCAACTATTTCGCAATGTTGTCCATCTCATGAGGTCCTGATGACAGAACGTCTTTTTTTGTAGCGTTTCACTCGACCCTTGAGCAAAAACAGGAATCCCAAATCGACCTTCTGTTGGCAGACGCTGGCAAAAGATTTATATCCTAGATGAATGATTGGTATGTCGATAGGAACCGCTTTGAGCATTGAGGACAAAGGACGTAGAAATTCCGATTTAATATTAAGATCTAGCGCTATTTGAATAGCATCTATATCTCGGATTAATTAATGCCTTTCTTTGAGTCGAAGAAACTTGTTCCAGAATGGACATTACAAAGATTCTTTTGTTAAGTGTTCGGTTTAATTTAACCTTGTTGGCTATCCACAGGCCATAAGACTAGGAAGTACATCGAAGCTCTTTGTGGTTTCATGCGGATGACCACAACGGTCTCTGTCAAAAGAGAAGTGACACATCGTATTAATTACACCATCAATCTAATTCGGACCGGCAGGTGCTTGGGTGTCGAAGCGGGCTTCGTTGAAACTCAATGACGATTGCCAGATACTATAACATGGTAAAGTTATTAATGGTTATTTCTGAATGTTTATTTTTAGCGATAATTTTATTTACTTTCCGTTTGGCAACTCCTTGTGACTTCAAAAAGTCTAGAACATAAAAAATTCAAAAGCATAAATTGCTCAAATTGAAATTCGCTAACTAAAGACTGAGTTGTCCCCTTTTCTGCCATCAGAAACACATTACAACATGCCAATAATGACTCACAATCTAGTTGCAAAGGCTTTGCGGAAGTAATCCCCAAAGGTAAAGACACAACAGATACACGAACAACATCATAATACACTGATGAACTTCAAACTAGCGTGTACACTTCTGGACGCAATGTACCTAGGAACCTAACTAGGCTACTGCCTTAGGCTAGACTGATCGAGAATATAACGGTACAGTATTCATTGGCAGACCACGATGTGGTTGATTTATCAATAGAACCACAACACGTATTTGGTTTTGCGATATTTTGTCCATACCACAACACGCTGTGGTCTATGTTTCCGTGTAATTTGCATTTTTTAACATTGTGGCTGGCAACAACTGCTCGTATTGTGATTAATTTATGTTCAAAACATCCTATGCTGGGCTGTTTTGTAATAAACAAATGAATATGCAGAAGTTAGAGCACAACATTGGACGATTGCAGATTTGTTTCCCCAGCATGCACTATTTGTGTAGATACTGATACCAAAGGACGTTGCTTAACCAGCTTGATCATCCAATATTTTAGCCACCTTTTGGGACCCCCGAAAATAGTATGCCTTAAAGTGGCACTCTTAACAACTGAACCAATCTCCGATAAATAACTTTTCAAGTACCCAATATCCCAAAAGTAAGACTTATAAAGTATTAACTTTAATATAAGAGCTCTTTGTAAATCCTTGTGATTCATCAATTTAGGCTTTGTTGACATGAAACATTTAATCCCAGCAGGCTAAGAACAGGTTATTAAGTACTAAACCTTAAGTAAAGGAGCTTGAGCCCCATCATCGGGGCATTATGTAACTTGACTAATTTCACAATTAATTCAGCCCCGGCTTGGTAAAGCCACAACTATATACCCAAGTTCCTTTAGAGCAGGAACTTGTAAAATAGAATGAATATTTTAATAAACTCGAAGCTGTTTTAGCGTTGATGAAGTTATAAAATAATTTAGAGTTACTTGGTTTGGTAATTACGATTTGATGAACTGCTACATAAAATTTCAAAATAAAAAATCATCTGCGGTACAATATTCGGTACTAAAAAAGTTTCTAAAAAATATGTAAAGTAACAGTTCTCAACCTCATATCTTCAAATGCTCTCCATTCTCTCCTAACAATCAAGAGCACGATTAGCTCTGAGAAAAGGAAGATCCGGGAAACTATAAACGGCTCCTATATAATGACATTTTCCAGATAAAAATAAAATCACATCTTAAATTAATTCCAGAAAATACTCCCACTTTAACACTCAACACCAACACAAAATAGAGAACCGATTATTCAATTAAATGTCTTGTTCTCCACATTTAGTGTCTCGTTAAACGTTAATGTCATTTTACATTGCAGAACTACATGGAATAGATTACATTCTAAAGTGAAAAGAAATTGTCGTCTAAATTGGAAAGTGTCTCCTTTAGGCCGAGCACAAACGAGCGATCTTTATCGGTCATCGATTCGTGCCCGACACAGCCGATTCCTGGTGGTACAGTAAGCCTTCAAAAGTGCATAGGCACGTTAAGAGTCGTATTGCTGTGAACACGCGGTCCGTCCGTATATCTGTATGTGTAAACAACACGGCACACACCGTCGTATCGTCACGTACTTGCGCCATACTACCGAAACAAATATATATTTCCGTCACTTTTGTTAGACACGTTAACACACACGCATCATGTGCTTGACCTCGGCCAGTTTATGGCATTGCTAAATTTCAAATTAAACTTATGTGTGCAGATAGTAGAACGCGTTAAGCGTTGGTCTAAGATTCAAACTGACTTAGGTTCCGATCTCATAAAACACAGCACGGTTTTTTGCTAAAATTATTATTTTTGTTTGCAATAATAATATATTTTAACTATTGCTGTCTTTTTATTAATGCTGTTATTATAATAAAGGGTTTAGAATTAAAAATGCGTGATATGTGATAAAAAAATTAAAAAATATTTATTCGTTATATTTATTTTACTTATAGTTAACAAATTGCTACAATTATTTGTCATTACTTCAGCTAAATAAGATGTGAAATAGATGTCAAGAGACTTAGAAGCAATTTGTATTATTTTGACATATTTGTATTATGAAATGTTTTAAATTTTAAATGGATTTTTTTTCACCATAAATATTAGCTAGCTTATAACTAGTTAACAATTATTTGTCATTACTTCAGCGGAATAAGATGTGAAATAGATGTCAAGAAACTTAGAAGCAATTTGTATTATTTTGACATATTTGTATTATAAAATGTTTTAAATTTTAAATGGATTTTTTTCACCATAAATATTAGCTAGCTTATTATTAGTTAGCTTTGATCATGGTCGAAGTAATTAAGCAATAAATAAGAATATAAGACTACTCAAAATGTAAAAAAAAAACTACTTACAAAATAGGTGATTTTAAGGCAGTTTGTTTACATTACTTATTTTACATTTTATTTGGCTTTAGTAAATATTGTTTGGTATTGAGGTTATAGCTTAAGTATTCATTTTCTTTACGAAAAGAAGATTGAAACTAAACCTCAAATTTTAATCCTAAAATCTCATATCTATCATATCTATCAATCTCATAATAATATTACTAAAATAATCTTAAACATTTTTGGTCTATCTGCGAGAAATACGACAAACACCATATTGTAACGTGCTTAAAAACATCGTTACCACAAATTCATGCAATAACGAATCTGTTGTTTATTAGTTGGTACGGTAAATATTTTAAGGTTTAAATATAGCAGTGTCCCACTTGAAGTCTTAATATTATCGTGCGAAACTTAAACGTTCTTGTTTATGCCTTTCTGTCAAAAACGGCTTCCTAGCTGGTCTTCAGTGATGCAAACCTTCAGAGTGCACAGCGAACGATTGATAATGATGTATTTAATAATTCAGCAAAATATCTCGTTGGTATGAAAGCATTTGTTTCATATTCATTCATCATTTGACGTCGCTGCTCCTCGATAATAAGCCTCTTCCTTATTACCTCACAGTATTTCTCTAGAACAAAGAATAACATTGTATTTATTACACATAATAATTATTTATCATTCACTAATCCAATAAAACCTCATAATGAATTTAAAACTTTAAAGGCATCTTCTATCTCAACAATACCTCTGTTCTATCAACAATAACCCTTATTTAAGATTTATGTTTAGTAAAATATGAAATATTTAAATGATAACACTCACACTTAGTCCGGTTTCATTAGATATTTGTGTAAATTCCATTCACTTTTACGCAGCACAATAATATTTGATCTCCTTTCAATATTTATATTTGACTGCATTTTGAAAATAATAACCACAACACCGCTAATACCTAAATACTCGTCACCAACAATAATCACGAACCAACAAAGTTTTATTAAACTAATACGCGTAACGAACTGCGTCTGTCTACCCCACAGAAATCGAAATAATTTACTTAGTTTTCTGTGGTCTACCTGCTAAACTTTAATATTTATGTAAACAAGACGATCGAAACAAAAACGAATGATTATTGAACTAGTCATTATTAAAAAATAACAAAAACTATGAATAGTAATTATCAAAAAATACCAGTAAACCGCAGATGAGATTTGAACCCGCGCTCGGCTCGCCATAATCGCACATACTAAAGCACGTTATCCACTGAGCTAGCACGCCGTATACTGTATTGATAGAAATTATGAGCTACTATGAGTTGCAGACAAAGTGAGTGTGTGTGTCTATAATATTGTAACATCTTATAGAAGAAGGTCGTAAGTCAAACCGAAGCGTCATTCTATTGCTTTGTGCGATTGCCTATGGACTTTTGGTCGGTACTGTACATAGTCCGATTTCTACCGACTCATCGCACTCGTCCTGCATTAATGCGTGTTCACTCGTATGTTTTATCCTTTTATCCAATTCACGCTTACGCTTGTAGTTTCAATTCGACTAGTGTTAGTGGTTTGGCTTTCACAGATTTTTTTGACTGTGTTTTCTGACTATTTTTCGTATTAACATTTTGTATAGTCGAACACTGTCAAGATACTTAAACTGAAGAAAAATATTGTATAGGTTTTTTATACTACATTTACAGTCATGTAGTCTTTATTATTGTGATAAGAAAAAAACGACCTATCATTTTCTCATTTTTCTAAAACGTTGCCGCACACCAGGAATTTCTCCTGTATTATAGGTGCGTTTACAAACATTTAAACTCACATACACAAACAGCCAGACTATTAAACCAATTGTTCTGAAGACTAATAACGTTGATCGTCCGCGCTCTCCCTACAGGTCCAGAATCTCAATGCGCACATAGGCCGGCTACAGACGTGGCATTTTGTTCTATTTCGCACGCGTCGTTTAATGTGCGCCTAACAATCACTTGCAGCTAGGCCGCTCAGTGATTTGTTGCGTCCTCAGTGGTTGCATAACGTGAATTAGGCTAGAGTGAGTTATTTACCTCGTATTCACTGAAATCATATTTCTTGCGAAGAAGCTAAACAAATTCAAGCTCAATTTTCAAACGTTAGGTTTCGTGAAATTGTAAGTTTCTCCCACAAACAAAAAAAAAGAAGGTCCAAGCTTCCATAAAAAGATTATTTCTAATTAAAAATTACGTATGAAAATATCCGCAGTTAAACCAGTAAATCAGTAAATAAAGTGTCTTTGTAAAACGCAGCGAGCTTTTAAGTCAGGTGAAACGATTCTCAAATAAACTTTCCTCTACCATAAAACCTGACAATACTGAAACTTTCTACAACATCAGCACTTCAGCAGTAAGAAACACATTTCTACAAAAATCCCGAAACAAAATGAACAATTACATTGTCTGGACACCTTTTGTCACCACTGTGGAAGTCCTGGGTACAGGAAACAATTTTATTTGCTCCAACTAGTGATGCGGTGACATTTTTATTTTTTTTTATTTTGTGCGTTTCGCGTGCGTTGCGTGTTTCGTCGACGACATTGAATGAATACGTCTTTTAGTTCATTTTGGTACAGTTTAGATTAATGTATCTTGGATCTAGGTACAATGGACGAGAGATGTTGAAGTGATATATGGTGGTTGATGCGAAAAGGTCGCCGTGATTTCTGAATAATAGTGGAGTGGAGATATCTTATTTTGTAGAGGGTGGTACGTTAAGAAAATAAATAAATGGCCCTCTTTCTTATAGAAACTAAAATATATGAATTCGCAAATAAAACACCCTTGCGTATATATACTTAACTCGTTGATTCCTAAACTTCAAATAGTCATAATTTCGCTTGAATATTTGCATTATAAAACATTCAGCAAAAAATCCCAAGTTTAATAAATAATATTTTTCCATGCATTTTTGTGCATAGTATGTATAATTTTAAACAACTGAACATCGGTTTCCGACACGAATGTCGCTGAGGTGAAGTACTGCTCGGAAACCCCGAAGTGTCTATGGAAGGGAATCTGACAGATACTTCTCGATTTTGTTTGCTGCATCATTATTGACACAGATTCGGTTTTTGTTCATACCCCATACGAATGTCTGTGCCTGTAATAAATAGCTATCGACATCAAGAAAAATATTCAAGTACAAAATGGATTTATTTTTTTTATTCTGAAATATCTTTATGTCTATAATTTGTCGATTTTCCACAAAATTCTAACTTGTAAATTGATTTGATTTGAGAATCAATTTGTAATTGATTTTTTTCCTTGTAAATTGTTGACGGCACGAGATCGAATCCACTCATGTTTCCTCAGCGTTACCTTTCTAAATCGAAAATAATTTAAACGCTCCGTAAGGACACTCGTCAAAGCAAATCTACTGAATGGGAATAATGGAGAATACTCGACGGCCCATAGCCGGGGAAAGGAGTGCTTATTTTTGTTTTTATATTTCATTATTGGCCCTCTCATCTCATATTGCACTCCATTCGGATTCATAGAGGCTGCTATAAAAGATTGAAACGCGAGAGGGGCATTTGAATGGCGTAATTGCAAGTGCACTTTTTTTTTTTAATTCAATTCCTGGCGGCCTCGGTAAAGGTGGAATTCACTTCATTGATATTGCTTAAAAGTAATGAGTTTTTTTCATAATTCGATCCCCCTTTTGTTGGTTTCGGGACGATTTGCGTTCGATTTTGCGGAACCGGATCAGAGATTTTATGGGAACACATTAAATTGTATTTAAGTGGGAATGTATTTTCGTTTTTAAGTCTTTCACAGAAGTACTGCTTTTTTTGGAAAATCATGTCAACGGAGGTAAATATTTGTTAAAACGTGCGATATTTTGTGTACCATAGTAGAATAAAAAAAAAATTTGTTTAGAAATACTGGAAGGGAACTGTATTATCAATATTTTTGCAGGAAGAAATAATTATGTTGAATAACGTAGTTGCAAGAAATTAGCCATTTGCCTACTCTTTTAATTTCATTCGCTTTTGCTTATTCCGGGACAATTGTTTCAGCTTTTCGCGTTTTGTGCGCGCGGCGTTCGGGACCGGATTACCGATTTTTATGGGATCGTATAAAAATGTGTTCGGCTTAGGATTTAAACCTTTTTTGTCGTATCGTAACTTTCATAATGGTTTAGTACGCATTTAAGTGTAGCTTAGTTTGTAAGTACCGCCGCCAATGTTTCTGAATTGGCTAAAGATTATTTTTATTGCGTAGAAACTTAAAATACCAATAATCATAATATTAATCCCACCACCGTATCTCTACGCTGACGTCGTGGTGAGGCTTGCGCGCTCCGAACTCTAGGCCTGTGCCGGTAGAGTTTACTTTGCCGTAACAGGTCTGGGATGAGGAGCCAGGCCAAGAGAGATACAAAAACCCGCAGAGCAGCATGTGGCGAACTGTTGGGCAGTAGCGACCCTACGGACCCTATCTCCCGGGAGAAGTCTTGTTCCTCACCTCTAACTTGCCTTTATTGACCAGCTGGAGTGAACACTGACGAGGAACGGAGATCCCACCTCATTCTTGCCTTAATTGGTCGGCTTGAGTGGAGATTCGTAAGAGCAAACGTGCTCGGAGGAAGACAGTATTCCAGTAAGTGCTCGTAGGGATCTTGAGCATATTTTCGATCTCTGGGATTGTTCTGAAAGCTGTGGAATACCTC
This sequence comes from Omphaloscelis lunosa, assembly GCA_916610215.1. Classification (NCBI taxonomy): domain Eukaryota; kingdom Metazoa; phylum Arthropoda; class Insecta; order Lepidoptera; family Noctuidae; genus Omphaloscelis; species Omphaloscelis lunosa. The sequence goes on from OU744258.1 coordinate 12,331,694, forward strand.
TTAACTCCTCAAGCACCTCAGGACACGTTGCCCCTTTGTCGCTACGTCACTACGTAATGTACTAGCGACAGTTTTCGGGGCCCATTATTGAGTGTGCAAGTCACCCCCTGCCATTTTATCTGTGTATACTATGTATCATTGGTCGGGCAGGGGTCGTAGTCCTACCATAGTTCTTGGTAACCCATCCACTATAACCAGCCAAACCCATAGTCTAATGTTTTGTTTCCATGTACCGCAATAGTCCTACACCAACCGGGGATTATTCTTTTGTGCACTTGAATAGTGCGTACGGGGATAATCGTCGGTTGGTGCCTCATTTCATTTTAAAAAACGTCTAAGTGGCCTCTGTGAGTTGGCTTCGGCCCCTCGTACGCCTTCCAAAGGTCCAGGACCCCAGGGTCCCGAGATATGTAAAAGACGTAAAAAATAATAAAAACTAACTATACGCGACTAGAATCAATTCTTTTGTTTTTGTACATTTGACGTGCAAAATTGCCTTTTATGTGCCTAATTGAAATAAATTATTCAACTTTAACTTTGAATAATAACAACTTGAACATGTCTGGCAAAATGTGAGTGTACTATAGATACACCTCTGCCCAACTATTCGGGGAAACAAGGCGTGATGATATGTATGTAAACTTGAAGTAGGAAGTTACGTCTGTTTACTGATAATTTTATACCTACCTTCGTGAAACCTTAGAAATTTAGGTAAAAGAGAGACCTATGCTTAGCAATGGGTGAAGTCGGGCTGTGAAAGATGATGATGAATTGATGTAAAGGAAACTTCTGAAATTCGAAAAAAAAAGCTTTCTAAATATTCAGCCCTATAAATGGGTAGGTATTCAATTGTCTTCTTCTTACCTACCTATTTAATTACGTAATAATATAATCTACCAACTTAGTGCTAATTCGACAAACCTTAAAGCGGGCCGTCCACCGCCAGCTAAACTAAGTTACTTTGCACTTAGTTTAGTTTGCCAGTTTTTCATATATGTGGGTGGACGCAGTTTAGCTCGTGGTGGACGGCTCGCGTTAATCCTAGTATAGATCGTATTAATTTCTTCATACAAAAACTGTCAGTCGTCAATTTTATTCCACGGATAAAAAACATCTAACTATAGTCAAATAAGCCCTAAAAGAATATACTTAAAATTCAAAAATAATTCATCATCATCACCATTTCAGCAGAAAGACGTCCACTGCTCGACATATGGGCTCCCCCAAGCACCGCTTCTTTAACCAGTTCTGTGCTTCTCGCATCCAGCGGATTCCTGCAGCCTTCACTAGGTCATCGGTTTACCTTGTGGGAGGCCTTCCAACGAGACGTCTTCCGGTTCGCGGTCGCCACTCCAGAACCCTCTAGCCCCATCGGCCATCTGTTCTGTGAGCAATATCCCCTGCCCATTGCCACTTAAGTTTGGCAATTCTTCGGGCTAAGTCGGTTACCTTGGTTCTCCTACGGATCTCTTCATTTCTGATTCGATCACGTAGGGAATCTTTAAGCACAGCCCTCTCCATTGCTCTTTGGGTGACTTTCAGCCTTCTAATGAGATATAAATATGTTATAAATAATAATTAATCTTCACATTTCCAATTCTTATTTGTTCGCCAAACTAAATTTAAATATGTAGCCAGAGCTGCTCCACGAAAACACTTCACAACAATTATTTTATGAGAATAATTTAAAACCAAAATACTATTAGCCTGTAAGGTTTTTTCCAGGAGATGACGAGGAAAATGAGCAATTACACGACGGCGGTGGCTCGACTTAAACGCCTAATGAAATTTAGAGTATGCCGAATGGAAACCGACAGCCGTGGAGCGGAGTTTCGGTGTAAAGATTTTTGTATGACTTTGGACCTTTATTTTCCGTAACGAATTTAAATGGGCACAAATTCTTCATCTGTTTCTGAGGAAGAGCAGTGCAATTTTCGCTTCCAAACACTTTGAATTTGAATATGAAAAAACATTCGTATGTCATTAGACTGACATCTTGAGGTACTAATTTATTCATGAATTTTGATATCGGTTATTTTTTTTTAATATAGCTTGGAGTTCTGCCTCCACCATTTTTTTGTATCCATCACGATGCATTGAATGAAAATAGATTTGGGTATTTGGAAGTTTTAAGTTCAACATGTATTTATTCTATCTATATCACCTCCATACCACTTTTTGTCTTCACATCTTCATACCATCAGCTAGCAACTCTAGAATTCAGGAGCACGGAAAATTATCCTTAAATACAATTAAAGTGTAAAGCAATTTATTTTAATTTTAATCCGCGTCTACCCGCCATCTTGCGCGAGGCTTGAACCCTAATAACTGGTGTTAATATTCACAAGTTCGGATAACGTACATTACTATTACGACATAAGCTTCTTAATATAAAAATAAAGTAATAATATATATATTTTTTCGAATATAAAGTGTCGGGCAGAGCTATAAAAGTATCGGATTAACTTCAACGCTGTGATACAGCTCATACAAGTCAATTATGATAATCCCTATTGTCATTTTGTTCATATTTAATTAAGACTTCAATGCTAACAAATAATAAATGACGAATTGATTCGCAAATGAATTTAGCGTCCCCTCAGCAGTTGGATCGGTCATCAATCATAACCTATTACCTAGTGCTGTACACATTACGACGGCATTTGTCTAAGAATGAGTCACAGAGTAGCAACTCTCCATACAAAACCTTGGACTCACTGCTTGTTCGCACATTTGTAATCCTCTGTAATTCCTTTATGTTGACATTGCCGACCAGACCTTGGCGTAGTATGTAGGTGTACTGACACAGTTTGCTCCAATTGGTAGCCATTCAACAAATAGAGGGAAGCGATTAACAGCACACAATATTGAGGGCGAAAATGCATCTTTATATTTTGTCAAGTTGATTTATGAGGGCACAATAAATTTTGGAAATTGATAAATGGATCTCATCGAGATTCAATTATCATTTTCATCTAAGAAGAGTATGAAATAACTCGGGGTGGTATCTCAGCACGACCACCATGGAAACAGGTTTTGTGATTATGAATCTGTCATTTTGTCTATTCTTCCGTCGACAAAACCCGTTTCTATGATGGTCATGCTACGCGTGCATGTTAGAGAAAAATAAGGTTCCTCTTTCAGTATTTTAGTTTAGGTACAGTCAAGGGTTGAAATTCAGCTCAAGAGCACCTGTTTCTAGCTCCGTACCTTCCAGCGTTCGTGGTTAGACTATCTCGTTATATTATCATCTTTTATCTGGGAAAAAAATCTTAATAACATTTTCAAGAATACCAAGAAATAACTAGATTTTTTCCACAAAACAAAATGCAAACTCGGAAGGGCAGCAATGTGGCATTATCCGAGAGGAATTTCATTACGATGACAATGTTGGCAAGTTCAATTTTCTTGCGAGATAACGAACGTTGCTGAGATTGTTTCAAGTTTCTAAGTTGAGGCCACTTTGACCCCTGGCCCGTGAACATCGCCAACATTCTCATTAAACGTCCACAAAAGAATACTGTTCTATTTAAAAAAGAAATAAAAACAAGTGAATATTTAAATGGTTCAGATTAAAAACATTTTGTGCCTACTTAGGTTCGAGTTTTTATTTGCGGCAGTGGTGGCTCTTTCGGATTCCATTCGTAATTTTGAAAAGATTTCTTCTTGAAAACAGGTTTGGGAAAGTGCTTGCCTTGTCAATCAATTACAGGTTTTTTACGTTTATTATGTAGCTTTTAATTCAAATTTTGCAAATATACTATATTTCAATGCATCTTGTGGTTATAGGTACTTCCCCTGATAGGGTCAATAGGGTTTCACCTAGAAGATAGTGTAAAAATTTGTGAGATAAATAGGTCATATGTTTTTCCCGAATATATATAGTCCAAGTCGTGTTTTTAGTTATTCAAGCAATAATGATGACTATAGTTTTATTTTTGTAGGAACCAGCTATTCCTGCAACTCAATAAGTACCACAAAAATTTTCAAAAAAGGCTCACAATATAATAATCTCAGCATATACACCTACATATAAATATGTAGTGACTACGGTACGTACACATTAGCACAAACACGGCCGGCCGGAATTCCATGCCGTTCCATTATAATTGCATTAATTCCTTGGCACACTAATTACAACTGCTGTTAAATCATTGTCCACACAAATTGCTTTGACCGCGGAAATCGCTTAAAGTTACAAGAGGACTATTTGACCGTGACGTGTTATGGAGTTATTGGCTTGCGACCTATGTTGTGATGAAAAAACAGAATTAATTACATACCTACTAGTTTCTGCCCACAAGTCTGCTTGTGTGGACCACTGTTTTACCAAAATCAAACCAGAGAACGTAGGTTAGATGTGAAATTAAATTCACGTACCTATAATGTACATCAAATTACTGCTATTCGAGTTATAAACGCAATAACTGACAGATACAGACGGTTTCTGTGGAAGTGGTAAAATCGAAGGGTAATGAGATTGTTACCTGATTATACAGTGCTATAATACTAATGGAGGTTTAAAGGTATTATTTACAAGCATAAATAAAAACAATTCAACTCGTAATCTTTGCACAAAGTACGTAATATCACGGTCATAAACATAGAACGCAATATATTTTTAAATAATACGAGAACAGAGAAAAAGTTGCCAGGATATAGCTTTTTATTCTGAAAAGAGTTTTCATTTCACTGTTGCTATTTTTCCAAAGCAAAACTAGCTTTGGTTGCAGCATTGGACATGTTCAGAGCTATGTTGCTTTCGCGAATGATATCCGCTTCCTATTTACGTATTATATAAATAAAGCTTCAGAGTTTTTTTTTTGCATTTCTATTAAATCCGAGTTTACACTAGCACATAAATTTGTACCTGGTGAGCCTTTTTGCATATGGACATGGACATATTTTTGAAGTATTTCATTTTTAAATCAAATTTCATATTTATTCATAGATTCTTTAACAAGTTATCCTTACATAATATAAAACAAAGACCCCCGCCGCTCCTGTCAGTCTGACTGTCTGAACGTGATAAACTCAAAAACTACCGAACGGATTTTAAGACGATTTTCATCAATGGACGGACTGATTCATAAGAAATGTTTAGGTGCATACATTAAGGTTTTGTGTAAGTTAGCTGAATATGACGATTATTGTTGAAGATGTTGGAAAAAATCATGCCTACCCCAGTAGGCATGATTTTTTATCGTATCGTATCGTATGGCACGGTTTACGCGGCGCATGCTAGTAAAGCTTCGAAGCTTTACTAGCATGCGCCGCGTAAACCGTAAGAGATACACAAAGTTAATGTTCTATAGGATTGTACATCTTAATACCCTTATAATTTCTTTGCAGTCTGTGTGTTGTCATGCACTCTATTGACATTTATATTTTTTATTTTCATTTAATTTTTTACTGACATTGATTTCTATTGCTATTTATTTTTAATTAATTTGTATTATGAAATATGTGATTTTTTACAATTGCTTATTTTTTTTTCAGGCTTGTTAATTCAATGATAAGGTACTAAATTACAAACATTTGTACGACCTCTGGCATAACATAGCGAACTTATATACCATTATTATTGTAATGACTTATGACTTAAAAATAAAAAAGTCCATGATAGCATATATCTATTTTCTAGGGATGACCCACACTAAACATATTTATCTTTTAGAATTTGATAAAATAATTATTGCTATTTCCAAACCGGTATTATATTTATCCTTATCCAAATCAAGTATATTATTTAAATTGGGCATTTAATTTAGATTAAAATATACCTTGACATCATATTAATTAAATAAATAATTTAAAAGATATCACAGATTCGAAATAACGCGTAACAAAATAATTATGGTTGACGGTGGCGCATCGCTAGGATAAGAGCCAATGACCTTTTGCTCGGATATTATGAATGCGATCATCGCTTCGCTTCCTTTTAATCCCAGTAGTACGCTCCCATGGCATATTTTCCGACATCCCGCGGGCAAAGCCGCTGGCAAAAGCTAGTGTAATATAATCAACTAAAGTAGTCGTTCTACGCAGTCAAAACTTTCTTCTACAAAATAAACATGTTAAACTTCATTCTTACATCCAGTGGCTACGTTTATTTAGTCGTCCAACCAGTTGATTTACTCTTGTTATAAAGCCAACATAAATAGCTAATGCATGAATGTAAATCATGAACTTACGTACGTATTGTCCAGAAGACCAATATTGGAACAGCACTCGACTATACGCTAACGAGATGCGAAGTCTAATGAACTTGAAATCCTGCGCTTCCATTTTGTATAATGGACACAAACGTGGATCTACGAAGGACTAACTAAATAGCTAAAATGAAAACGCCCATTTTACACATCTAGAATAAATTAATAGTAGGTAGGTTTCATTTGGAATGAAATTAAGAATTAAGGCTCTTTCAAACAGGCGCGACACGCGACGCGACACAAAGACACCGCTAGTCGCGCGACGAGCGGTGTCTTTGTGTCGCGTCGCGTGTCGCGCCTGTTTGAAAGAGCCTTTAAGAATCACCCTAATAATTATGAAGTAATTTACCCATTTGAATTACCCTCGTTAAATATACAATGCAGAATACGTCGGTAAATAAAAGCATAAAGTGTACTTATTGTTCAGGAATTTCTGCAGAGCCTGGTTACCTCATTAGAGATAATTCTGCGATGGTCAGAAGTAGGCCTATAAACACCAAGTAATGAAGCCTACACCTATAGTATCGTGAGATAGGTATACAAGGCTTTGTTGATTATCGTCTCGGCTTCATAGTTTGATCTAGTGGCATAATTACATAAACTGCACCTGGATTAAGACTGTTGTGTGTTCTGATTGCGTTTCTGTAGGTAATTAGGTCAGAACAGTGTGGGCATCATACATACCGCAGTGCATTATGGCCAAAGGTAATTTAATAGCAAACAATCATGGAATGTAATTTCGTCTTTTGCTGTCTAAAAACGAATATAATCGCGAAGATAATAATCGCGATAAACTGCCGAAGTGACACTGTTTTTTTTTTTTTTACAATTAAAAAAAAAAAACAGTGTCACTTCGGCAGTGCCGACAGAATTGAAAACTTGAAAAAAAAATCAGCACCGCGGTAATCAACGCATTGATGTCTTTTTAATGGTCAAAAACTGGTGTCATCACGGAGTCGCGAAATCAATGGTTTAGTGTCCCATCTCAAAAATACCCAACGCTCCTAAGGAAGTTTTCACTTCAAAAATACAGAGATAGTCCGTTCGCTTAGAATCTTTGCGATACTTACCTCGAGTCATGAATATCGTAATGCAAAATCTTACCTCAAGTTAGAAGAAATGCTCCCAGCGTATTTTTTGTCCCCAAATTTTTTTGTAAAACCGTCCTCTATAAACCGCGTTTTCGTAGCTCTGTGTACTATTTCATCAATTGTGATGATGCGTTTCGATGTGCTTTTCGTACAACGTAAGCCCCGCAATGCGTTTGTGGGGATGAGTTGATGTTTGTAAGCAGGATTATACGGTTAACATGTCCGATTGCTACTCTGGTATTGACGAAACGCCAATATTTTATGTGCCAGATTATGGCCGTTTGTGTGCCAAAAACATAATGTGATAATTAATATTAATTTACTTAATAGCTTTATGCTCGTTTGTCGTGATTGGGTCGGGAAACTTATTTTGATACTGTTGTGTTTTATTTGCACTCTCTTTTTACCAGAAATGATGTTCCCTTGGCAATGCGGTTCTTAACACTAGGTACATGAAGACTTTATTACGCTGTGAAGACTGTGTTACGCTATATTAAAATTATATTATGCTATGAGAACTACACTCGAGAGCAATGAATCCGGGTCACTTAAAGAATCCTAAAAATCTCGGAAACTAAAAATGCTAGGTTAATGCAATAAATTGTATTTAATAGACAATGTAATACTCCTTAAATGAAGGTATTAAAACTTCTTAGTTATTGTAAAGTTATATCATAAAAAAATCAAATTTGAAAAAGGGCCACTTTCGAAGATGGAACTACGAAATTACAGCATTTGGTTTTGCTTTTGTTTGTAATCTGTCATTTATGTGGGTACATAAACCATGTTGATAGTGCTCTATATTCATTATTCAAGCTGAAATTATGTCGCTTACGCCTGAAGAATGCACCAGAATACTTACAATGCTGGAAACCGGCCGGAGTCAGCGCGATACAGCCAGGACTGTCGGTGTGTCGCTGTCAACAGTACAAAGAGTTCTCCGACGTTACGAAGAAACTGGTTCTAACCTACGCAGACCAGGAACGGGCAGAACCAGGTGTACCACAGCACGAGAAGACCGATACTTGGTGAACACCATGCTTCGAAATCGCTTTCTCACAGGAACTGAACTCACAAATCAGTTTCGACGCCTCGGAGGAAGTAACCCAAGTGCATGGACAGTAAGACGTCGGCTTGCTGAATCTAACTTAAAACCCCTTAGACCTGCAAACGGCCCTAAACTGGAGCGTGGGCATCGTATTTCAAGACTAAGATATGCCCAGAGCCACGTAAATTGGAGTATTGAAGATTGGTCAAAAGTTATGTTCTCCGACGAATCAAAATTTATGCTCTACAAGCACGATGGAAGACACAGAGTGTATCGAAGACCAGGGGAAAGATTCAAGCAAGCATGCATCGAAGAAAAAGTAGCCTACGGTGGTGGGTCTGTACTTGTGTGGGCCGGAATTTCTTCTGAAAGTCGCACAGAGCTGGTGATCATAGAAAACGGCTCTTTAACTAGCGTAAGATATGTGGAAGAAATCCTCAATGATCACGTTGGTCCATTTATGGTCAATTTAGGTGAGGATGCTATATTTATGCATGACAATGCCCGACCTCATACAGGTAGGATTGTGAATGACTACCTTCAAGAGATGAACATTACTAGTATGGAGTGGCCAGCGCGCAGCCCGGATATCAACCCGATCGAGCATGCTTGGGACGAGCTAGGCAGATGCGTAAAACAACGAAACCCTCCCCCAATCACGCTTCGTGAGCTCAGAATTGCTCTCACAGAGGAATGGGAGAATATTCCCCAAAATCGTATAAGGAACTTGGTGTACAGCATGCCAAACCGCGTAAACGCAGTAATGGAAGCACGAGGAGGCAATACGAAGTATTAAAATTCAAGAAAATCGTAATAAAGTTCAAAAATTTCATGTTTCCTATTTTTGTTTTAAGGAGAGATCAGCAGTTTTTTTCTTTATGTAATTTTGTGTTAATAAAATGTATGGTGACTCATATTTTTTTTACTTTCATTTAAGGAGTATTACATTGTCTATTAAATACAATTTATTGCATTAACCTATCATTTTTAGTTTCCGAGATTTTTAACATTCTTTAAGTGACCCGGATTCATTGCTCTCGAGTGTATTTTACGGGATAACACTATGTTATGTTATGAACAAATGTCACACTATGTTGACTATGCTTTACTTACGAGAATCATACGCCATCAAAATTATATAATACTGTGAGGACAACGCACGGTAAAAAACGACACAAGACACGATAAAAGACTTCGTTCCATTAGGAGTTTCTTGCCCACTCCATAGTAACCTACGCTTTGGAATGGGCAACTAGTTTCATCTTCCTGACTGACCGTCACCTTGAAAATTCAATGCTTTGAGTTTGATTATGGTGATAAAATTGACGTGTTACAGCTTAAGCAAATATAAATGCACACTATAATTAATTTGTGCAACATTCAACACTATTTCAAACTAATACGGCGTCATACCTCCACACCGCCATTCACACCTCTAAACTTCAAACTGCTAAACTGAGGACAGTAGCATGCATTATTCACACAAGTTTCACAAAGAGAATGTTAAACAACTAAGTAGCAAGACCGTACTAATCATATTAACCGTTCCTATACTAAGTAGCTGCCGTTACATCCGAAACTGCGTCAAAATTGCTAAGCAACTGGCTCTTAGCTTTGTAAACCTATGTCCAGTTGTTTTCACCCCAGCTGCAAGCTTTTAGCTTGATTATGCATTATAAATTACTTGTGACTGCTCGCAAATTGTACTAGTATACGGTCAATGTTTTGGGTAAAAAGTGTAGGGTTTTTCAATGGGGTTAGTATAGATGGAATAGAGTTTATTACCTGTTCTGTATGGAATGGAGGGGCTTGTGTCTAAGTAATAACAGCCGCATGGGACGATCGATGAGGTTAAAGGCTACGCTTGACGCGCTTGGTCCGTAGATGGGTAATCATCTTTACATACCAAGACCCCTCCGTGCCTAGGCAAGCACGTTACGCCGTTGGTCCCGGCTGCCATTTGTAGTTCTTTGACAGTCGTTACGAGTAGTTAGCAGCCCAAAAGTCTGACAACCAGTCTTACCAATGGGTACCGTGTTAACTAGGTTGTGGAGGTTAGATAGGCAGTCGCTCCATGTAAAATACCGGTATTCAGCTGCATTCGGTTTGACTGAAAGCCGACCCCAACATAGTTGGGAAAAGGCTAGGCAGATGATGAGAGTTTTACCTGTGGTTTTCGACATGATAAACCTTTTGGAGCTATTCACCTACATTGTGATATTTCATAATCACATATAATTTTAACTTAGCTTCTTAGTACACATTGTGGAATGCAAATAAAATATTGAGTATTGAGTATTAATTATGCCGGTATCTGGACTATTTGCAATAAAAAGTTTAACATTCATGTTATGAAGAGTTTCATCATAAACTTCATTAGGTACTGTATTTTTTTTTCTTAATCATCGCATTTCCGAATACAAACGAATGCTTATATCCATGTCCATCAATTATTAGATTTATCGTGTATAATAATTTGAATTCAGAACTAAGTAATTTATTATTGTTTTATTTTAATTTTCGTGTGAACTATATAGATCTGTAAAACTATTTTCGTATCTGTCGTGCCTGCGACTTTAGCAGCTTTCCTCCCATTTTTAAAATAAATTACATTAATTTAAAAGAGTATTAACAACCCTATATACTTCAAAGTCGATTGAGAGCGTCCGGTCTGCACCAAGTGCAAAGGGCAACTGATAGAAATCCGACTAGTGACGAAACACGAAGTTTGCCGAGGGACGTAACAAAATAGAAATACCTTACTTACATAATTATTCATATCCATCATGTCAGCCTTTGCATTGACGCCTGAACTTGATCCGCTCAATTAGGTACACCGGTACACTGAAAAGTCATAAGGTAAGTATATTGCCACATAGCAATACACCAAGCTTGATAAGTTGATTGATCACAGTACCCAGGTACTATAAAGCAGACTTACAAACCTCTCAAGTACAAGGGCAATTAGGCATATATTTTTTTGACACCCACGTGTGGAAGAAGCCAACCCCAATTTTGCCCGAAATACCCTTGAACCCAATAATATGTATTACAATATCTCTAAATGTGTAAATAACAGCAAACGCCAACCATTATAATAATTGCTTGCTTGTGCACGGAAGCGGTTCGAAGCTCGCTACCATAAGCTACTATTGCTCCAATAGGCTAACTACTCCAGTGTCTTAAACTTGTATACTTATAATTAATTAACGGAAGTGGGCTAACATGGCCCTCGTTGGCTAAGGGCTATACCACCTGTTATGCAATGGTCAATGTGGGACCGCTATGTTTACGGTGGTAATTTGCGTGGTTGAGTTTGGGGAGAATTTTAAGTACTTATGTAGTTTTGTTTTACATCTTGGTCGTAAATCTTGTATTCTTGGGTACCTACTGTTGGAAAGTAATTCACCTAGGTAGGAAAAAAATACTCTAAAGGTGAAAATTTTGCAGAGAGAAAATTCTAAAAATCGTCGCCCTCGGCAACAGGGCAACCGAAGGAACACGGGTGGGTTTTAGTCAGTAAGAGTCTGACACGCCCTCCCGTTCCGCCCAAGCGGGAGAAGTTATTTGATAATTTCCCACCCAAAAAAAAAGAGCTGTTGTATTCACTGAGGAACAGTCAGGATATCGAAGCCATATGTTTTTATTTTTTTTACTTTTTGCCAATAATAAAACAACCTTATATTTACCGTCATGTGTTGGTCATATTGCAAATTTTATTTTCGTCTTCCTCATCTTTCTTACATATACGCCTTGTACCTAAATAAATAATTCAGAGAGAAAAACTACCTTCTATGTCAGTGAACCTTACTTTCACAAAGAATTACATGACATGTCCCAAACTCACCAATGAGGTCCCAATATTAATGGAATGTCCCAATCCAGGTATTTTCTATCAGCCTGTTTCTGAGAAACCCCGATTTTCTGTAATATTATTTTCGGAAAGCCAAACTACTTTAGTTAGTAACTAGGGTCGCCTAATAATCAACATTTTGTCACGTTCGGGGTAACAGCCTTGTTTCCCGACTTTGTGTCCTCTTTTATAGATTGTATCTCTAACAAACTGTATCTATGCTATCTGTTTATGCTAATTGAAAAAAATACAAAAATATAATAGTCTCGTCTTTTCTTTACGTACCTTACTACTAAGATAAGATATTATCTATAAGATCAATGTAACTTCTTTTAGATAACACTCAAATTCATCTTATGATCATAACTTTTAACTTATAGATAATTTTCAATGAATTAATCAGCATAACATAACATAACATCACGCCTGTATTCCCCGAAGGGTTAGGCAGAGGTGTCCCTGTAGCAGGTTCACCCACATTTCGCCAGTTATGTTTAAGTCCCATGTAATAGGGGGCGAGCCTATTGCCATCAACCGGGCACAAATCCAGACTCCGGGCTGCTAATGAGAAATTCCAGATGGAAAAACCCAATATCACCTTGCCCGACCCGGGAATCGAACCCAGGACCTCATACTCAACAGTAGCGCTTTGCGACCACTAGACCAACGAGGCAGTCAATTAATAAAATCAAAAATCAAAAATTCAAAATCAAAAATTGGTAATTAATCAGATTTATAAAAAATACTCAAGAATCCACAAATCAAAAACTCATATCAAATGTCATTCTGAATATCGAATTTAGACTGAAAAAAATTCGAGCTAGAACATATCAAGTGCTGGATTGTAATCGGTACTACAGCACGAACTAACTCTTTAGTCCACCTACATATTATAGACTAGCTTTTGCTTTTCCCGCGTGGATCTCGGAAATTTTACGTGAATTCATGCAAGCCTAGTACTTTTTGGTAGGTTTCTGATGATAACTATTTTTTGCAACATTCGATTTTAATCAAAAATCCTATATATATATTCTGCTCCAATTTCATTTTTGTCTACCTGTGTAAACTACATAAAAATCCGTTCAGCAGTTTCGGAGATCTGTGCGGACAAACAAACAGACAGACACCGGATTCTACTGTTTTATCTACAAAGTCGCCAATGGGCATGTGCCTGCCCACATTTTTCTGAATATTCATGAAAAATTATCGAAAAGTAACTTTAAAAGGGAACTCTTGACTTTTTTTAATCAATTTTTTTTTGTTCTAAATCTGAATATGATTTTATGAACTTAAACTTGTGTTTTTTTTTAAGATAAAAAATGTTTACATCTCCGTTTTTTTTTGGTATAGTCGTCAAGTTTGAGTAAAAATGTTAGTTAATTCGATAAAATAACTCATAAGCTTTTAGATATAATAAACATAATCCAAATCGAGCCAATAACATCAGAGATATAGCAAAACATAAAAAAATTAATAACATGAAAAATATTAAAAATAGACCCCCCTTTTGAAATTATTTTTCGAAAATTTAACGATTTCGATGAAACTTGGAGGAGTCTTGATATGTAAAGATCGTCACCCATGCAGACTTAACATGTAGATGTACCTACGTCGGTACAGAGAATTAAGTAGAAAGAGAGCATTATATAGATAACACGTTTTCTCTGCAATGGAACATTACTGGTCTTTGAAAAGAATAACATCAATCGTCCCCAACTAGTCTACAACAGCTCTGCTTTTCTTCTTCAATACAAAAAGACTACACAGTCCCAAACCACTCTGAGAAGTCAAATCCCCATAGAACTACATACCAAGAGACGTACTTATAAAGCAATTTAGTCGCACATTCACATCCATTCAAAACATCAACTGAGTCAAGATTATGTGGCGTTTTAATAGGTCAGAATTAACATATGAAAGCTTGGGTCACCTCTCCTCTGAAGGATTACGTGTTAATAATGCCTTAGATGTTAATATCTTATGAAGGGTTAAGCTTATGTGTCGGTAATGGATATTATTCAAGACGTCATAGCTGAGGGACAAAACGGTCTCCGAGCACGTTCTAATTGTGCTTTGATGGGCAGATTTGAAGTTACGATATTATTGCCGGTGTTATAGACAAACTAGCTTTTGCCCGCGGCTTAACCCGTTCACGTTCTCGGAGAGTATCCGACCTCCACGCAGGTCGGATATTATCCCACGAGGACGTACTACCGGAATAAAAAAGTATCCTATGTGCCAACCCAAACCCGGGTCATGGTCTACCTGTGTGCCAAAATTCATAGAAATCCGTCCAGCCGTTAAGGCGAGCAAAGGTAATAGACATACAGACAGAGTTACTTTCGCATTAAAATTTAGTACCTATGGATAGAATACTGGCACAATGTATTGCGCTGTACTATTCAGGACGATTATGCGTCTTTGTATGCGGCGCTGATTTAAATTCAAATTAAATAGGTACTAAAGGTATGTCGGGAGATAGCGCCAAAGCAATGGGTGTGGGATACAGGCATAACTTAAATGCCTATTAAGTTATGAAACAGCCGTAAGTAATCGACTAAACATGATTCATTACAGTATTAAGGAAATCGAATGCAACAGGCATTTTAGCGTACCGTCAACATCCCTAACTTCACCTGGCGTTCTAAGTTTGCCTATGATGAAAAAGCTGTTATATCTTTTTCATTTTACTTATATGGCAACCGAAACTCTATGAAAACTCAAAGTTTCGATTGCCATATAATTAAAATGAATAAAATTGCCATTTTCTCGGAAACAAAGTTGTTTCCGAGTAAATGGCAAAAAACACGGGAATCGTTATTTTTTTTTTCAACTAGGTTAAATTATTGCTGGAACATCAATTGATGTTCTTTTCTGTTTATTCCAAAGAATCCTTTGTGGTCCAAAAACTCTTAAAGAAGAAGTGTGGGTTAGAAACTTTCAAGTGATGGAATCATCATAAATTGTGTTACTTAACGGCCTACAAAAAAATGTCATATATCTGGAACTATTTATACTGTAAGAATGTTTCTAAGACAGAAAGATAGAGAATTTTGAACTCTATCAATTTCAATTAAAAGTAAGAATTGGCCATTTGAGGCTAACGGCTTTCTAGTTAAAGGACGGCGTGGCCAGATCTTAGAATTGATCATTACATAAAATGAACATCGACCGCTGGTCACATCATGATGTGGTCTGCTCAGATCATTGAATTCTGATCGTTTATCTGGTTATATCATCAAACGTTGGGTACGTTTGATGATATAACCACACTCTAAAAAATTGAAGCCAACTAAGAGAGATTTTTTCTTAGTTGACGTTAAATTGAATAAAACTACCATGATATTAGGCAACTCAACGATAGCTGATTAGTTACAACAGCAAGTTCATTTGTGATTGAACGAACAATGTAGGTATGTTTATTAATTCTAACATGTATAATTGTTGATTGCATCACAATTTTCTTCTTTGTATGACTTAATCATTTTTATTTAGTTAACTTAGACAAATACGTCTGTTGAATCAATTCAGAATAAAATAGTAAAAGCAATCAAATCACATAATAGTTTCGATAAGTTTTATTTATAAAATTAACAAACATGTCTTAGTTGATCTAACTAAGATCTGATAATTACATCAACTAAAATTTAATGTTACATTCTACTAAAACTAAAACGTTGTACCGACTTTCATATTTGTTGAATTAATCATTCGATTGATCGATTTATTCAAGAGATCCGCCCTTCCCTATTCCTCCTACCGGCTACCCCACCCCGCACACCACCCGCGCGCGGCCCGCGCCGCGCGCGGGTGGCGTGTCGTCTCTGCAAGCGAGTCAAAACCAGTTTTTTTTTTTTTTTTTTTTTTTTTTTTCCTGGCGTTGCACTATTCGTGCTTATTGCCACTGACAATATATAATCTGATAATGACAAAACGTAAGAATCGATAACTCGCGAAATAATAAAAAGAATTACAAAGGGAAATTTGGAAACGGAAAGGAGAATAGTTGTTATTAAATAAAAATAATAAATTTTAATAAATTTAGCAGTAGGGGAATATAATACAACAGAAATGTAATGAATGTAATCATTTAACGCAACCAGTGACCCAACAAAAAGGCCTACTCGGTGCGTCTTTATACTAAACCAATAACTACTTATAAATTATGTACATACATATTGAAATTTACGTTTAAATAGATATATCATTATTTACAAGGAAAAGTGCTATGGTTTTATAAATATCTACATTAAAATTAAATAAAATACATGAGATAGAAGTGGGAAAAGGGACTCGGAGGGAAACAAGGCTTTGGAAAAGTGAGGAGTGGTCATAAAGGGGGCAGGCAAAAATAAAGTGGTTCAGATCTCCCACCTCAGCGCCACATTCACACTCAGGGCTCTGCACAATGCCGAGTCTGGCAAGATGAGCTGGAGTGCACACATGACCCAATCGCATACGTATGAATATTGTTGAAATCTTTTTGCTTAGCTTGTACTTGCTAAACCAAGGTTTGACAGGAATGGATGGCTGAATATTACGATAAAATTTCCCTTTCACTGATTGCCCTAACCAAAGCTGACCCCAGGATTCCTGTAGATAAGCCCCGGGCAGAGCAGCCAGATCTTGGGAGTTGTTTTTGTACGGAAAAACGTCTCCACTTAATACGGCATCATTAGCTAACTGGTCTGCTCTCTCATTGCCTAAAATACCACAATGCGAGGGTATCCAGGCAAAATGCACTGAATATCCCTTAATAGAACACCTTTGGAGGAGTTCACGTATTTCAAATATAATAAAAGAATTATGAGAATAGAAAGGAAATCTGGCCAAAGATTGTAAGGCACTCCTTGCATCAGTTAAAATGAGTGAATTCCGTAAGCCCATAAGGAGTATATATTCGACAGCTTTGAATAGACCGTAACATTCTCCCGTAAATACAGAAGATTCGGGCGGGAGCTTTATTTTTTGAACGACATTATACTGGGAGTGGTATACACCTACTCCCACACATGAGTCTCTTCCATGCTTCGAAGCATCTGTAAACAGGAGCTGACAGCCCTTCCAGTCTCTATCCATAGTGAAGTTGAAGTTAATGTTATGACATACGTCATCTCGGTAAATGTTAAGGTTATAATGAATGTTTGGTGACATAATTAATGAACTGTAATTACAATGATAAATAGGAAGAAATTGAGATTGGTGGCAAGGAGCATCAATTAAATTGTATTTTCTAAAGCTTTTAACTAAACACGGAGTATCTTTGTGCCTCCAGTAAGTAGACGAAGTAACTTCTTTAGAGAGAATAGAAAGTCTATTTCGCAAAGGATGATTTGTAAATTGCAGACACCGAGCCATAAATCTATCAGATAAAAATTGACGTCTCAAATGAAGTGGAGGGTCTCCACATTCCACCTGAAGACAATTAATAGGACTGCTTTTCATTGCACATGAAACTACTCTAAGTGCCTTGGATTGAATTCTTTCCAATTTCTTAAGACCAGCAACATTAGCAGGTTCAAGCAAAAAGGTCCCATAGTCCAATACACTTCTAATCAATGTGTTGTATAGTAGTTTTAATGAAAAGGGATGTGCTCCCCACCACACACCAGCAAGACATCTAATTATGTTGATATTTCGTTCACATTTAGTAGTTATATAATCACAGTGTGGTAAACCTGTAAGATGTGTATCCAAAATAAGGCCTAAAAATTTTACTTGATTTTTAACCGGCATCGAGATATTATCATATGTTACTGTAATTACTGGGGACTTACGCATTCTAGTAAATAAGACTATGTTGCTTTTATCAATTGACAGGTGTAGACCATTGGTTTCCAACCAAGTCTTCAGTAAGCATAAAGAAGAGGTTAAGGAAATACAAATATTTGCAACAGAATCACCAGATAAATAAAGAAGTAAATCATCTGCATATTGAAGGACTTGTACTGACTCATTTAAAGAGGATTCTAAATCATAAGTGTAAATATTATAGAGAAGTGGACTAAGTACAGAACCCTGAGGAAGACCTTTCCATACTAAACGGGTAAATGTACACCCTTCAATATCTAGATTTAAAGATCTCGTTGAAAGCATATTAATTATAAAATTAGACAGCATTTTTGGAATTTGTAATAAATTCAGCTTTTGTTCCAGGACTGATACTAGGACATTATCGTAAGCTGAGTTTATATCCAGGAAAGCAGCAATTACGGAGTTATTGGAAGAAAAGGCTAAGCGAATATCAGTTGTGAACACACTAAGACTGTCAATCGTACTCTTACCCTTCCTAAAACCAAACTGTGATGTTGCTAGCAAGTTTTTGCTTTCCAAAAACCACTCCAAACGATTCTTAATGAGATGTTCAACAATTTTAGCAAGAACTGTTGAAAGTGCAATTGGTCGATAAGAAGTGACCTTAGAAGAAGGTTTGTTTGGTTTCAGAATAGGAATAATTGTTTGAGACTTCCAACTTGATGGAATGTTGCCAGATATTAAAGCTGTATTGATGAGATCTAAATATATTAAAAGTACAGAGTCAGACAGATTGGCTATAAATGAATATGGGATACCATCTTCACCAGGAGCTGAATCCTTAACATGTGAAAGGACTCCTTTCAACTCACTTAGTGTGAAGAGAGAGTTCAACTCGGAATCCAAAATAGGAACATAGGGAAAATGCATTAAAGATCTCTGTTCTGGGACTGAAGGAGGAGCTAAATGATCCATGAACTCATTAGCCAACTCTAATGGCAGTTTTGAGACTGTTGTGTTACTGAATGCTGACCTGAATCGCCTGATATTTCGCCATACTACAGATGCGTTAACTTCTGGAGAGATAGATGCACAAAATCTTTGCCAACCTTCAAATTTCTTTTTCCTAAGGAGCTTACGAGTTGTACGAGCAGCTTCTTGGTAAATCTCAAAATTGTGACGAGTCATAGTATGGCAGTAATTTTTTTCAGCTTCTTTTCTTTTTTTAATGGCCTGAGTGCACTCAGCATCCCACCAAGGTGGTGAAGGAATTTTGCCTGTAGCACCATTCTTAATAGGGAAAGTATTATCTGCTACCTCTATTAAAATTCTTGTAATTTCATTAGATAGTAACTGAGGATCTTGTAGTAAGGAATTAGATAAAGCAGAAATTCTTTCTTCCACACAATTTTTGTATTTATCCCAGTCTGCATTTTGAAGTCTGTACTTTAAGCGCGGTTGTGGTATTGGAATGCAAGCGTCTGGTTTTTTATGTGGAAAAGAAATAATTATAGGAAAATGATCACTACCATGAGAAGACGGTAAAGGAGACCAGGATAACATCGATGCTAAATCAGGTGTGCAGATTGAGAGATCAGGAGCACTTATTCCCTCATCTGGATTTGTTTGGCGTGTTGGGAGACATGTGTTTAAAATGCACAAATTGTTTGAGTCTAATATTTCTAATAACTTTTCCCCATAATAATTGGAACTAGAACTTCCCCAAGATTGATGCTGTGTATTAAAATCGCCCATTACCAAAAATGGTTTAGGTAAAACTGTGAAAAGGTTATTAATTTCAGAAAGAATATTTACAGTAGGGCGGGAATAATATATACATACTATACAGATTTTATTTACAATAGCAGCAACGGCAGAGATATCGTCACTGAGACTTGGAAGAGGAAAAGACTGAAAAGACAAGTTATTTTTAATAAGCATGGCGACACCGCCATACCCATCGCTTCTATCCGTTCTTAGACAAGCATAGCCAGGAATTCTAAAAGAGAACCCCGGTTTAAGCCATGTCTCACAGAGAGCGACTGCAAAGGGATTGTATTTATTTAATATATAGTACAGATCAGATTTTTTATTCACAATGCTGCGACTGTTCCACTGAACAATCTTGGTTTGATTTGGATCCATTATGGTTAATATTAAATAAGTTAAACAGCGTATCAATTACGGTGGCAACGTTGGACGGTTCAATGATATTATTTTTAGAAAAAGTATTAATTAGCATGATTATTAAGTTTAAAATTTGACTTTCATTATTATTAGTTGTTGTTTTATTTTGCAAAGCAACACCATTACCTGACATTGAAACTTCATTATTAATAAGTTCTTGATGAGCTGCCCGGTCATACCCCTTGGCTTTTTGTGGGGGATCTCGAGGTTTTAGGAATACTGTTTTTCTGTGAGATGTGAAATTTGATGTGTCTGGTGAATTTGGCGAAGGTCGTGAAGAAGAAAATTTATTATTTGTATGTAAAGGAGCAGATGTTACCACATCTGCATATAGTTTGGAGATTGGGGGGTGCAGCTGCGACGCTTCAGCATATGACACGCAGCTATGGGCCATATAGTGCTTAATTGATTTTTGTCTCTCAAACTCTGGACATTTTTTGTTAATGGCGTAATGAATGCCACCGCAATGACAGCACTTACCGTCACTTTCGTCTTCAATACTACAAGTGTCAGCAGAATGCCTCTCCCCACACTTGAAGCACTGAGAGTTCGATCTACATTGTACCTTTGTATGACCAAAATGACAACAATTAAAACATTGAATTGTTGGGAATGTGTACAATTCTACTGGCATAGAATTGTAACAACAAAACACACGTTTTGGTAAAATTTGACCGTCAAAGGTGAGCACGACTGTTTGAGATGGTTTCCAGACAGGGGTCGGTTCGTGCACTTTATAATTAAGACGCCTTGCCTTAATAACTTTCCCGCATCCAGTGGGAACAGTCACATTTTCCATTATTTCGTCGGGAGACCATTCGGTAGGTACACCTTTAATAATACCCATACGACACACATTAATAGATGGAACAAATGCCTTCAATTTCTCTTTCGCCAAACAAGGGTCATTTATAAAAGAGTTTGCATCTAGGTAATGAGAGAAGCTTAAAGAAATCCTATTTCGACCGATCCGTTTTAAAGAGCCATTGACAATATTATTATAGCGACGTTTTTTAAGAAAATGCCCTAAAGAAATTGGGTGTAATGATTGAGCAGAGTTTCCAGTATCAATATTTTTTTGAATATGTACAACATATGGCGACAGGTCTGTGGCTGTGTACAAAGCCCTAGCAACCTGTGGCGCCTTCTGGGGAAGTTCTGAGGTGGGACGAATCTCAGTCTGGGGACCATCCACAGAACGTGGAGTGGCTTCCAGATGAACTTCTACCGATTCATTTTCGCAATGGCAATCTGCTTCTTTATTGGTTCCTGAAGAGTGACCATGTCTCCTTCTTTTATTGCAGTGTTTGCACATTTTGCGTGGAGCTCTAGCCCTTTTCCGCTCCGATCTGGTTATGGACGCATCAGTATCCATACTTGATTCGTCGTTAATTATAGTTATATTAAGCCCAACCGAGGGGACTGTGCCCCCCGGATCAGGCGGTTCCTTGTCCATCGGACAGAATAAAATAAAATATGAAAAAACTTACCCTAAATGTGGAGAATTATATACACAGACAATAAAAATAATTAGCTTAATTAATATCTACAAAAATCTACACAACTTATCTCCAATCTCAAAAGTTTTGTCTTATTTAAAAATCCGAAAGAAAAATCACAACCGCCAAATTCGACGATTCCCGCGCTTTTTTCAAAACCAGTTTAAATCCAATCGGAAAATTTTAAAAAACGAAACGAAATTACTGTGCTCCCAGTGCTCCTTTTCTTAGTTCTTTGTAGTATCAAGTAATTTCGGTGTTTAGCAGTGTCTTCAAAGATTATTTAGCATAACCGTCGATTAGACTATACCTACCTACAAGTGCAGTGATCCTGTCCTTTGACTATTGAAAGTGTCTATGAATTGAAATGGAAGACGTTAAGGAACTCCTCAAGACATGGGAGTTAGAGGCTCTAATACCAGTATTCACCCGTAAGTACCTACTTATCTCACTCGCGGTCAGTGGGTCGTCTTAGGGGCGGAGTGGTTCAGGAGCCCCCGCACCATACGTAGTACGAACATCAGAGGGGCCAGTTTGGCGGGATTTACACAATAATATAATTGTTGTTTGCTTGTTCCTTCTGTATTTCTGATCCGCTCAGCACTCATTTTAAATTAATTTTAGTACCTACCTAGGTAGGTACCGAAAAATTGACGATAAATTATTATACTGACGACCCTGACGACGACCCATTTACATAGTGTTGTTTTTATTCACTTATCCATTAAGAAACCAACTTATACCAATTACAGACATACACTAACTTGTAGTCACCCTCCATTCATGGATCATTCATTGTTATTTTCAGAACAACAAATAACAATACAGGCCTTATCATCTCTGTCAGATGATGACATTAAAGAGATAATTCCTCTAATAGGTCCCAGGACTCTTTATGAGATGCTGGCGGACATGGAAAGCAGAGTTTTCATCTGTAAATGTAATTACCCACATATCTATCTTCTGTAATTTTTTTTTTACCTAATGTAAACAGACTATAATTTATAAACCATAATATTAATTTGCAGACTTTGATGGATTTCTCTTTATTTGATGTGGACTCCATAGACCCTAAGAACATAATTGTTGTTCCACCACTTTTCTACAGAAAAGGAAAACCTGCCTCCAAACAAAAATTTAATAAATAGTGAGGGGACCGTATCGGAGTGCCAAGTATGCTATTTAATATTTAAACATAAGTTTTAGTTATATTTTCAGCTTATTTTCACTGTTAGTAGGTACCTATTTAGGACGTACTTATTTATAAAATTATCTGTTGAAGTCCTAAAAGTCTTCAATCAAATATATATTATTTATTATTGATTAACTGCTAAAGTTTTTATAGTGATTGAAGCCAAAATTAGATTTATTTACAAAAAATAAAGATCTCTATCTACCATTCTGTGTCTAAAATCTTTCAGGAAAATTAAATGAAATAAAATTTTCAGATATTGGAAGATCTATTAAAAGAATCCCTGGACACTGCATCACTTCTTGCATTTAAAGGTCACTGTCTTATTGGGGATAGTGCACGAAACTTATTGGCAGCAGTTATTGCAAAAGCCATTCTGAATAAATACAAAAATTTGCCTATCACAGGTGCAATTTATTATAAGTGGGTAAATCATATCAAAGAACTCTTTCCTGGTGAAAGAACCACCACATATTATATTCCAGCTTGTACAACTGCTAACGGCATTGTACTGCAAGTTAAAGGTAAACTGGTTCACCAAGTATTAAATAAGCGAAGGCGCTTACAAAGTTTAGGAGCTATACGGAAGCGGAGTAGAGAAGAGAGTCCCACATACTCGTTAGGATCTAATCGGTCTCCAAGACCTTTACCTAGTATTTTGTTTGAAGAGGAAAATGAGAATATAGAAGATGATATACAATGGCTCGAAAATTCTTCTGAGCCATGGAATATGGTCGAGAACAAATGGAAAAACACTTTTAAGGTCAGAACGCGCCTTCTCTATGACAACCACAACAATGAAACCATTGAATCTTACTATGAAAAATACCCGGCATTAAAAAAACCACAAGGATATTCTTTGGTAAATATTACTTATTGTTAATTTAATTGATTGACTAAAGGGTTACCTTTAGCTTACGGCTAATAACCTGTAGGTACGTAATTAGTTACTATGTAATCCTGTGGAATTAAATATATGTATGTATAGAAAAACCATATTTGTGTCAGTCACTAAATCTGATAATCCATAATATTGTATATAATCATTCCCAATTATAATTCATTGAAATTGATACAGTATTGTTTTGACATGAGATCTGGCAGAAAACTAAAAATAAAAGTGTCTTGACTCTCACTTTTTCTGTTATTGTTTATTGTATTTATTAAAGATATGCATTTTTATTTTCCAGTTGCATATAGACTTTGATGCTGCACATGGTATTTACAAAGACAATTTGTTTATTCATTTTCCATTATTGAAAATCAAGCTACAGGAACTGTTAAAAAAAAAAAACAACAGAACCATTTTTTCATGAACTGGTCACTCTTACCAATTGTAAGTATGAAAGAAATATCTAAATATATACAGGGTGGAAACGGTTAACGCTAAGACCATATCAATATCAATTATTATTATTAGATATCAATTTTTTTGCTAACTGTTTTTTTTTTTTTTTGAAAATTGTAATAAGGAATCATACTTACTGTCCCGCTGAAAGTTATTTTTTGCATTTTCTGACTTTTTGAGTACTCCAACTTGGGTTGGTCTATAAAAACTTTTTGATCAGTATTAGAAACAGGATAGATTGGCATCAAAAAACTGTTTTGTGTAGTTAAAATGGCAATTATAAATAAGTAAATTCTCTTGCTAACTGTACATTTTTTTTAAAGCTGTGAATTGGGATCAAAATTTTACAAAAAATTAAGGATAGTTTCCTAAGATCATTTTCATGTAGCGGCAACGGTTAATGTAGCTCACCTTACTGCCCCGTTTACCGTTTCCACCCTGTATATTTCGGTGGTTTACTGCTCATATAATATAACAATACAAAGGTTTTATTTTATTTATTACTTATTTTAATAAAATTTGTTGCTTATTTCTTCTATTTTTTCAGCATCAAATGAAGATTCATCAAATTTAGCTGGATTTCTATCTAT
The DNA here is from genome assembly GCA_916610215.1 of Omphaloscelis lunosa. Classification (NCBI taxonomy): domain Eukaryota; kingdom Metazoa; phylum Arthropoda; class Insecta; order Lepidoptera; family Noctuidae; genus Omphaloscelis; species Omphaloscelis lunosa. The sequence goes on from OU744258.1 coordinate 12,356,468, forward strand.
ACCGTTTTTATTAAACACTGCGGCTGTTAAACAAAAGAAGAAACGCAGTTCGGATGCAGGTCAAAGCTGGAAACCAAGTAAAGTTGAAGCCCGGGAAGGCTTTATAAAGCACGTGAAATCTAGTGCAGAAATCCGTCAAGCAATAGAACTCCGCCTTTCAACCCTTCTCCAAAAAGGAGCGCCATCCCAACCTTATATTATTGTAGTGGGTGAGTCGCTAGACAAAATAAATACCTTCCTTATTGTTGCGAATAGATCGGTCATCTATGAGGGAATGTCTGTTATGTATGCAGTTGATACGTGTTACAAAATAATATGGGCCCTTAATGCAGAGTATGGTATCGACACATACCCTGTGTGGTACTTTATACAAAAAGCGTTTTATAAAATGTCATCTGCATTTGATAAAGGATCAACTGCTGCCGAGTCTCTTCTCGCGGATTGCCATATATAATACTTTTTGTATATTTCTTTTTTAATTTATTTATCGGTGTGGTGTTGAAATTTTCAAATTTGTATGTCTAAACTTCTTCTAGAAGAATACGCGCCGATGAACGCATTAATAAAAAAAAGCAATTTCTTAAATTTAATTTGTTGCCATTCTGCTGGTTTTTGCTAAATGACTGATAATTAATAAGTTTTTTATGACATTATTTATGTTGCCATTTTAAAATTCCCTTTATTACTCATAATTAAGTATTTAGTATTATACATATCTACTTAGCTAGGTACTTAATAAGCAAATTGTTGCAACGAGATTATCATAGTTTAGTTGGTTTTGGTTGTGATAATTCTAGACCACTGTTAAAATATTTTATTTTGTGTCAGAAACAAATAATAATGTGACTGATTATTCATAATTGATTAAGAAATAAGCTGTGTTGTTTTCTCTGTTAAATATTGTTGTTATAAAAGTTTATTCTAAGGTAGATAGTTATTAGGACAAAATGTTAACATGTTTTATATGTCACAAACAATTATCCGGACTTAAAGATCTCAAATTACATTTTCAGTTAATACATACCCCAAAGGAATTTAGTGTATACACATGTGGGCAGGATAACTGTAATCGTCAATTCCAATTATTTAATTCGTTTAGGAGACATATTGTGCGGGAACATTTATCAGGAAACTCAATTAAAGCAAATATTGTAGTAGAGCCTGATGATTCTGAGACTGGTGTTTTGACTCGGGTATTACCTACCTTATCTTACGATAATATTAGTCAACCACAACAGATTCCACAATCTTCAAACGATTTAGAAGAAAATGTAGAAAAAGCACTATCGATTTTTATTGCCGGCTTATACGCCAATCAATTATTACCAAGAAATATAATTCAAACAATAATTAACGGTTTTCATAATTTTGTTACAGAGAGTTTACTTTCAGGTGTAAAGCAACGCCTTGAAAACTTATCTTCAGATATTATTTTACCTTGTAATCTTAATGTTATTGTAAATGCAATTGAACCATTAATGACATCTCCTTGTAGTGTATTTGACACTGAACACAAGCGAATAAATTATTTTCTTAAAAAACAAACATATTAAACCAAAGTCAATTGTGATTGGTGAGAGATTAGAAAAAGTTAAAAGAATGGGTATTAACCGTCTAGTACCAATCACTTGTGAAGAACATTTCATTCCACTTCGTGAAGTGTTAAAATCGTTTTTTTCTCTTGAAAATGTATTATCCGATACCTTAAATTTTATGAACCGTCTTACACGTGGTAGTGACTTAAACACTGCTATAGAAAATTTTATACAGGGGTCGTTTTGGCGAAAAAGAATGAGACAAAATGTAGGCAAAATTGTAATTCCTATTTTTATATTTTTTGACGATTACGAAACCGGAAATCCTTTAGGTTCTAGATCAGGACAGCACAAATTGGGGGCTGTTTATGCATCTATTCCTTGCTTACCTCCCTGCCGATTATCATCACTCTGCAACATATTCCTGGTTCTTCTTTTTCACTCCTCTGATAGAGTTAAATTCGGGAATAAAATTATATTTCGCTGTCTAATTGATGAACTTAATTATCTTAGTGAACATGGCATCCAATTTGATTTACCTAATTTTAACGGTGTTGTTTATTTTGAATGAGGCTTGATTTTAGGCGATAATCTAGGAATCCATACTATTACCGGTTTCCTGGAGAGCTTTTCCGCAAATTTCCCTTGCAGAACGTGCAAAGTAAGAAAAGATGTTTTAAAAACGCAGTGTTATGAAAACAAAGATTTGTTACGTACTTTAGCACAATACGAATCAGATTTATTACAAAATAATCCATCAGTGACTGGTATCAAAGAAAAGTGTGTTTGGATTGATGTCAAAAATTTTGATTTGTTCAACCACGTAGGCGTTGATTGCATGCATGATATATTAGAGGGCGTTGCTAAATACGTTATGCAATTTATTTTGGTTCAATACTTAAGAAGACTTAAATTATTTTCCTTGAGCCTGCTTAATGACAGAATTCATGCTTTTGCTTATGGACCTGACTTTAGAAATCAACCTTGTACTTTGAGTATGGAACATTTAAATAAAGGTAATGTACGCATGTCAGCGTCTGAAATGCTTACATTTATAAGATATTTTGGGTTATTGGTGGGAGAGTTTGTACCTAGGGGTGACCAAACATGGGAATTATTCAAAAAATTAAGAGCTCTTTTGGAACTCATTTTATCTACTACAGCTTTTGCAAAAGGGACTGAGGAATTGTTACAAACAACAGTAGCCGAGTTTAATGCAATGTATATGTCACTTACTAAAAATGTATTAAAACCAAAATTTCATAATTTAATTCACTATCACTCTGCACTTGAAAAATATGGCCCCATTATATTTTTATGGAGTATGCGATTTGAAGCAAAACATAGAATATTTAAAATGGCTGCAAATGTTTCATTTAATAAAAAAAATGTTACTTTAACTCTAAGTAAGAAGCATCAACTACAACTAAACGAAATTTTTTTAAAAGGTAAACTAGATGACATTCTTCGCACAGGTCCTGTTATAGATTCGTTTTCAAAAAATATTGGTGAGAAACAATTTCTTTTCTCCACTTTGGAAATATGTCAAAATAAGTCATTAGTCAAAGTTCCTTGGGCTACTGTTACTTCAACCCGCTATGTACCTGACACTGTCTTAGTTTATTGTACAAGTCCTGATTCCGTGCCTGTATTTTTTAAAATAAAACACATTTATTTGTATGATTCAGAAAATCTAATTTTCATGGGAACCACATTAGAAACATTGGAGTTTGACGATCATTTCTGTTGTTATGAAGTTATAGAACCAGACACAACACGGAATGTTGTCAAGTTCTATAATTCTTTAGTATCTCCGATTCCCTGTAATATTAATATTTTAAGTAATGGAAAAAAATATGTTACCCTGCGCTGTACTATTTAAGCATTCCATGAATATATTTTATTATTTGTAATTATATTTTTGTTTCATTTTGACCAAATTTTTGTAGGTATCTAACATGTCAGCTACATAAAAAAATGTTAGACAAAATAGTTACCTATAAAATGTTACCAGTTAAAATGTTGTTAGTTATAGTTAATATCTAAATAGACTACTCTATTTAGATATTTAAACTAGATATTTACACATACGTATTTTGGGACTAGAGAAAAAACGATCATGTTTTGATATCATACTTTTAATAATACATTGCTCTCAATCCAGACAGCATTCTGGGTATGATCTTGAGGTGCTAGGTTCATTAATTGGATCAGCACTTCAAATGCGTAATTAAGAGCACTCAGTGCAATTTATAAATACAAACCCCCCCCCCCTTATCTGAGATGCAGGTAAAATTTTGATAAATGTTAAATCTCATATTATAACAAATAGGTATATTTTGACCGGGATTTTAGAAACCGGTGGTAAGGGTTGTATTTATAATAATAAAATAGCAATACGCATTTGAAGTGCTGACCCAATTCATAGACTGGTGTTAGTTAATGAGACAAAGTGTCTCAGTACATTCGATTAAGAGTAACTTGGTTGGCATAATAATGTTTTATAATAGTAACGAACAAGATTATTAGCTTATTCAAATAAACAAATTGATTGTTGTGAATATTATGAGATTTAAATTGAACAAGGTCATAGTTGAATTGATTAAGCTAAAATAGTCTAATAACAATTAAAATAATTTAAATAACAAAGGTCTTAATTAGGTTTACGAAGATGAATAAGTTAAAATGACCAAGTTCTTAGTCGAATCTAAAAAGATGAATTAGTTATAATGACCAAGTTCTTAGTCGAATCTACGAAGATGAATTAGTTATAATGACCAAGTTCTTAGTCGAATCTACGAAGATGAATTAGTTATAATGGCCAAGTTCTTGGTCGAATCTACGAAGATGAATTAGTTATAATGACCAAGTTCTTAGTCGAATCTACGAAGATGAATTAGTTATAATGAACAAGTTCTTGGTTGAATCTACGACGATGAATTTGTTGCAATGACCAAGTCCTTAGTCAAATTAATTAATGATAACTAGTTATAGTAGTCATTTTCATATTTATATTGACCAAGAATATAGATGAATCTATAAAGTTGAATTCGTCTTATTGATCATTTTCATGTTTACTTTGACTAAGGTACTAATTGTTCTAGTTAAGAACAGATAGTAAGAGCAATAAAAATCACCTTATTTGATTTATCTAACGTCTTGTTAGGCTCGTATGGAATCAAGATGCTTGATTGCAATAATCACAATCTTGTTAGGAGCAACCATTTTTTTTTTAGAGTGCAGATAAACGCACGACTACTTCGTGATGTGGCCAAAAATTAGTGATCATTTCGTAAAATAGTTAGATTACCCACCGATAGAAGCGTTGATGTAGCTTTGTTTTTGTTGTGAATCATGGCGGCGGCATAAAACCATATGGTCAATTGTAGCTGGCTATTTCATGAAATGGTCAATTCTTAGATCTGGCCACGACATATCTATAAGTTAAGCGTGTTTTAGTTAAAAATTTTCACTTTTGTCGACAGTTTCCATGATGCTGTTGTTGACGTTATGTATTTTTTAAAATAAAAATCCTTTCTCATTGTATTTTAAGTGAAATTTTGAGATAGAAATACCATTACAAAACCAAGATATTATGCCGCCGGCTGTCTACATATCAAAGGACGTTTCATATAATTTAAACTGAATAAAACAAGACAGCCACATTAAAAACACGACTCCAGTTAAGACTGGAGTAGAAAAGATAAGTCTTTTGTTGAGCGAAGTTACGTGACATTGCTTTTTTAAAAATCCAGAATATTCACTTTAATTCCACGTCATTTATCCAATGGAAGACGGAGAAAGAATTCTAATATAGTTAAGAAGAAAGTAAAGCAAGAAAGGCAACGAACCTTGTTAATAACTAGTTTTATTATGTTGGGGTCATGTCTGCTTAATCTTACTGAAGGTTCTCGCCATACGGTTAAGAAAAACGGCTGTTAATGTGATTGTAAGGAAAATTGGTCTTGGGAATTGTTTAAATATTGTGTTGGTGTTCATAAGGGTTTGAAAGAACATGAACAGAAGGCCAATTCGCGTATTTTTTTTTTAAATATCGTTTGGCTTCGTTTGTAATGAAAGTGCAGCCAAGTGCGAGTGGGAATCGCATACGTAAAGGTGCTGTACCACCGTACAACATTTAACGCTACTTTTTTATTTTAGCAACAAAAACGTTTCGTGCACTTTCGAAATATCATATCAGCGACGATCATTGTAAAATAGATATATTTTTGACAGATTGAGACTGATGTGTATTCCCAAATAAAAATGCGGGATTTGCCCCTCTGTAACTTAATACTGAAAGAAAGCTGTAACGTGCTAAGTCATTTTTATAGAGCTGATAAAACCTGCCCAACTTTAGATGAAACATTTCCTAAATTCCTCAAGAAATAAGTGGATAGGTACCGTTCTACCTAATTCTACACCTGAATAAGAATATCGTGAACTTTATTTGAAAACCAAATTATGATCATTGGATTAGCCAAATCTTCAGGACTAAAAATTTATTGTAAACATTGTAATCTTTATCTTTCCAATTTTTCTTGCAGACTGCAATATATTGATGTTTAGCTTATAGAATCAACATCGTGGATCGGCTTCCAGTCTAACGTGGATACCAGAATTTTACATGGAGCGACTGCCTACTTGACCTCCATAACCCAATTATTGGATAACACGACAACCCCTTGGTAAGACTGGTTGTCAAAGTTTTAGGCTTCTGACTACCCGTAACGATTAGAAAAGATCTACGAATTACAGCCTGGCGTAGGTACTTCAAAAAGCCCAGCTTCTAAAATATGGAAAGTATGTATATATACCCCGTATTCTGTAAACAATTCTAACAATCTAAGTAATCCTTTATTGACGGAGGTGTCATCACGCTTCCACATATCAGAAATGCATAATCGAATGTCAATCATTGTAATGAACGCGCGGAAATCGCGTACAGTAGCGTTGCGTTAGACGTGACAGCTGACGATACGTAACTACACTTACAGGAAACATCTTTTAATGCTGCTATTATCTTAGTTGGGGAAGCTTTTATAATACAATAATATTGTTTATTCAGAACTTCAAAGTTAGAAAATTATTTAATACAATTTTCCTTCTGGAAAATAAAAATGCACGGTAAATACAAGATGTGATTGAAGACTTCAAAATTCGTAAATAGAATCAGAATCGATAGTAGAAGATTCGACTTACATAGGTTACTTTTTATCTAGAAATATTTTTACTTTTTTTTTCGTAAGTTATGTCGATTACAGCAAGCGACCAAAAACAAGATAAATAAAATCAATTAAATTTGAGCACAGTGAAAAAGTACAACTTTACTCCTTGATGGTTCTTACGATCCATATTTTTACACTAATTACACTAATCGTAAAAGTACAGCTTCATTTAAACCAAATCAAGAAACATTTAAGATAGAAAGAATTACTTTATTTTCCAGAAGTAACTCTTCTTTTATTTTTCAACGACGTCTGTAGATAATGTTCGCTGCACACAATTACATTTTCCATTTAATTAATATCGTCTGCCACATAAATGTCAAGTTTAATAAAATTAAAACTTTTTTGAAACTATGTTTACTTAAGCTACCTATTCGATTACATTTAGATTGGAAACCATACTATTAGCATTTTAAACGAGATTGGAATCTTGATTACAAAAAAATAAAAGTGAATAAAAAGCTAATCCAATTATATTTTATTGTTCGGTGAAGTTCAATAAGAAACGCCTTTGCCCAGCTGTGGGCTTAGTAGCAATCTTATTATAGATACAATGTCAAAAAAGCTGTTGCTGTTGGTTTTTAAATTACTTATTTGCAAAGTATAATTTTCTGATCAAGTCTGAAGTGTCCCGATTAATCTAATTAAATTAAATGGTCTAATACTAAAACTGTCAATGTAAATAAGTTGAAGATGATGGTGATCGCCATTTCCTTCCATTATGTGACTCAACCAAGCCGACGCCAGATGTAAGCCACTCACTATACATATCGCTGTTCCAGGAAAATAAAACGATAACTGCCATAATCTTAGTTTTAATGTTATGTCATTTTTGGAATCATTGGGTGCTAATACATCCGCTCAATTTTTCGTAATTTTACATTAAAACTAAGAATTACAAAATATTACATTAGTATTCAAAGATTTGACACAGGCCTCAAATTATGAGGATAAAGTGTTAATATAATAGTATCAAAATGTATTCCCACTTGTTGGTATGACAAACAGTCACAGAATTATGTTCTCGAGACAATTTTTTTTTTTTCAAAGCCGACAATCACCTCTCTACGTCCATTATTTATGGAGCAATCAACGAAAACGTGTTTTTTATTTTTCCTGAAAAGTTGCGTTTTTGTAGTTATCATTTTATTCTCCGGGGACGGCGATATAACTGTATACATTTAGTTACGTCGCCATTTCGTCCCAGTGTGTTAGCGCTTTTATGCCCGTGCCATATTTTTAACTTAAACAATTTTTGTTTATCTTTAAGCTATCATATTTTTAACTGGTTAAACAAAAAAAAAATCCGCATTTTTTTACTAATGTAGATAGTAAAGCCTGGTTTTTACGTAAATATTATTAACATAATTTGCTAGTAGACCAAAAACATAAAGTCTGCCTGATTCCATATTTACTTCCATACCCTGATTGTTGATATGGAACATGTGCGAGCCATAAAAGCACACAAGCATTAATAATTTCATATTTTCTTATCGTAAAACACAGAGCGTTTCTTGTAAATTTTGAAAGAAATATTGAAACATCAACGCCGCAAAGTTACGATTCTTTTAACATATAACATTGTCGTATATTTTTACGATGTAGGAGCGTGAAGATATGAATATTGGGTGTTGTGGTTTATACGAGATGAAAACATAACTTTTACATGACGCGGAAAATCTACGGTTAACATATGCCTGTACTCTGAAACGTTTTAGGTAAATGAGTCAGGCAAAATCAAGTTTTCACGCCGCCCTAAAAATGTTACGTAAAAAGATGGTTCACATATATCGAGAATCACAGTATCTATTTGAGTAAAGCCTCGGTTTCTTAGAAGACCGGTGACCGGTCACGTAGCGCACGCAATTTATGGCGGCTGATGCAACTGAAACGTTGATTATGAAATTAAGTTGGTTTGGTTTCCTAGAAAACGTTGTTGATATCGTAAAGCAAAGCCTGTCCCCCCAAAGATTTAAATCGCCAGATTTGCCCTCACCGTACTCAGTCACAAGAAAAAGTGTTCATTCTTAAAAGAGTATGCTCACACTTTATTAAATAGCGTTTCCATGACAAACAAGTGTAGTCACTGCGTCATTATGTGTCAGAGGTGTCAAAACAAAACACAAACGCGACTATCTTTTGACGCGGTAGGGCGAATCTAACGCTTTAAATCCTTGCCGCTGTCATCATTTTCATGACAGTTGTCTCTGCGGAGGTAACCGCAGCTTAACAGACACAGTTCTAAATTCCGAAAAGAGGATTTTTGTGTACAGATTTAATGTAGACTCCTAAATTACGCACAACAATTTCAAGACAAATAAACATAACTATACTTCATATAACATTACTACAATTCCAACATAACAAACAGAGAGCTACAGAGATAATGAACACACAACACTTAAATCTCTGCAAACAAAACTTAACAAAGATATGTTCTATACATATATCTGCGCTCTGAACTCTGCCCTCAAACCACAGCCGCTCCATATGCTCCGAATAATTTATACTGCTCGCCAAACCTGACCTTCCCTTAAGAAATACGACACTAAAGACGTTCCTAATAAGGGCGCCGATGACCCTTCACAGACTCGCCTATATCTCGGCATTCCCTTTTACGAGCCAAGGGTGTGAAGAATGCCGTCTACACCGATACAATGGCGGTAAACGTACGGGTTCCCAATTTAACGAGGTCCCTGGATACTAGGATATTGAGATAGTGAATAAGACCTGGGTCTAAGGGTGGGCCGCTTTGAATTTTGGGCCAATCTGTTGCTTAAGGCGGGGGCGCTATTGTTTTCAGATATCTTGAACGTTGGGATTAATATGGAAGATTATTTGAAGTGGTGATTGTCGTTGTGTTTGCTATATCCAATATACATTCCTACCTATCTGAAATTGCTATGGATTTTAGCGCACGAGTGAACAAGCAAACTACTACTAATACATTATTACTAAGTCATCAATAAACAAATAGACTCAACTCATTTTCATGTTACTTGTAAGAATGTACATTTTAACTGAGGTTGTTCAAAGTAAAGCTGAAATGTATATGAGACCATCTAGCATCGCTTTGAACAAAGCTTTTTCTGAAGTTTTTCATAAAAACGTAAAAAAAAATCCCCTCCACTCCACTCGTCTGTGAAATATGCACTCAACAAACCCACTAGCTATAATTTATACCCAGTTCTATTCTCATAAATTAAACAGCATTTTTAATGATTTAACATTACAAAAAGACACATAAGTATTTGAAACGATTTTATTGCTAACTCAATGCAAAAAAGAACAGATCATAATAAAAACTGTAACTTTTCTTGTTATATTCAAGTAAAACCGAAATGAACATACTTTTAAACGCACTAGACATTTTTAAAGGCTATTTCGAGGCTTAAAATTGACGTTTCATTCAGTGGCCAGTTGTAAGAGGTTGAATGAGTAAACCTAGTCTGTGGTCTAAGTTACAAGATACAGGGATTATTCTGATTTTGTCTTTGAGAACATAGTCAAAAACTAAATCTTCAGTATACATTAGTACGTTGAGATTTTCACAATGAATTTTCAAAATGGATATTATTCAGAAGTATAAAGTCAAATCATTTATTTCAAATAGGCCCATGTATGGCACTTTTGAACGTCAAAATTTACAAAATAATAGAATTGATTCTAGTCGCCCCTTTCAAAAGGTAGTTTTCGTATGGAGAAGAATGGGCAAAATACCACCGTTACTCTTTTAAAACTATATTCTATTATATAGGAGCTTATAATAGATAATAGAAAATATCTGAATTCATTTTGCCGTCTACCAGTCTTTATCTAGTAAATACTTCGCCTGGGCCGGAAAATTTATAACAAAGCAGTCATTAAAATACTTGTGTTTTTTTCTTTGAGAATACTGTCAACAGTCGGAAGTTCGGAAAAGTAATTTTACCATTTCAAACTATTGTCCGTAATTTATTCTTGCTATAAAACAAAGACATTACTAAAAGTTACTTACTTCCACCAACCACTTAAATGTGAATCTGTCGAAGTAGCCGCGGTCAGTCCTCGTGTCGAGTGCGGCATTATGAGCGTCTACTATGCCCCACCCTCGTTCAGATTCCAAATTTAAAATTTAAGAAATGCTCTTTTGTTCGCTGCGAGCCTGGTATTTTTTTTGCTTAGAGTTTCATGATACTGCGATTTAAATACTAGGTTGTACTAAAATAAATAATTATGAATCTTGAAAGTTGCTAGATAGGTACCTATAGTTACACAAATGATGCGAATCTCGAATGTTCTTCACTGTAAAATAACACGAAACAAGCTCTATAAAATGTCTTTCATTTTTGTAATTGAAAGAATTCTTTAGCAAATATAAAAACCATAAAATATTCAACAGTAAGCGTTTTTACACTTTCAAAAGGACGATATTTAAAAGTTCACGCAACCTTAATGAGCTTCAAAAGTACTAAGTAGGTACATTAAAAAATAATAGCCTCCCAAAAATATAAAGAAAGCTAAAGTTAAGCTTTAAAAATAATCACAAAAAGTATACTACATAATTAAACGATGTAAGTAGTAAGTTTTCTACCATCTTAATATTTGACAAACTTCGAAAAAATACATTCGAAAAAATAATAATTTTCCCTCAATTTTTCTTTTTTCATTATTCGCTTGAAACTCTTATGTATGTCTAAAAAATGAATACTGCCCGGGGCTTATACACTCGCATTTAAGGACGTCAGAGCGGGACTGTATGAGAAATAAAATATAAATTATTCAACAAAGGCAATGAGCCCACGTTTCATCTTTTCCATTATGTATAAATATTTGGAGAGATATGTTCTTGTTTAACCTTATTTCGTAAATTAACAACGTGCCTACATTACATGGTGTACAGACAAATTAGTATTTGTTAAATTAATTCAAGTAAGTACGTAACTATGATTTATTTTATGATTCGCGTACCTACATGTGCAAATATTTAATTTTTATCTCGCTGAAGGTTCGCTTGACTCAACATTGTTTTAATATTAAATTATGCTTTTAATTATATCTTGTTTTATTTCGTTTCTTGCAACCCACGCCACCCGTAAAATTCTTCTTAAAATGTCAGAAATGTTGATGGAATTTTTATATAAATTCTTTCTTTTATTCAGGTTTTTTCGGAACGTTTAATACTTGCTGTACAGTGTGAGATTTGCATGACAATAAGCTTCGTTAACAAATGTGATTCATGGAATCAATAAGATTTCAATGAATCATTCTCTCCACGTCAATTTCTGTGTGTCTCATCTGGCTTTTTAAATGCATAAACTAAACTATACTTATTTTAAATGATTTTATGTCGAATGAGCCTGCTTTTGACCTCGATTACGCCTGATGGAAAGCGATGGATGAGGTCTATGATAGAACGAGCGTGCCTAGAAGATGCCTGTTCACTGCTTTGAAGGCAGACGGTTTTACAAACAATAAACTTTTACATGAACAGTTTTCCCAAAGAAAATTATAAAAACAGGCCTTTATTTTACGTCATTAACATTTCCCGGGTGAAATATACGTACTTAACTAATAAGAATATTTCTTGCTCCTCGAATTTGCAAAATGATACAAGACCCAGTAATAACTCTTCGGTTTCTCCGCACTTGAAATTAAAATGAGGCCAATTTATTACAAAATACTAGGGTAAGTACTCAGGCTATGCATATTTTATTAAGTGGAAAGTTACGGTTAAAACTAGCCACAATTTAGTATGTACCTACTTTAACTTAAGTCCAATAGGACCCAACTTAAAGTATGTAGGTACCTACTAAATTAAACAGAGGGACCGTATCATGAATAATTGTAAAGCAACAAACATTGTTTAGTTTAATCAAAGACCCAGCAGTTGCCTTCACTAACCTCATCTGTATAAACTTCATAATAAATTCAATTAAAGCTGGGATCACAACAATAACAGTTTTCGGTAATTATGTTTGGATTCCAAGTGTGGCTAGCATGTAGCCACGCCTAATTTGCCTATAATTATGTAATCCTCTGTTAATTAGTATTATAATTTACCGATAATATGATTAGATATCGTGGCGGACAGATTGACACTATTGTGTGGCTTGTGATATGAAAATTATGGTTTGCAAATTAATATCCAGCTTTGTAGGGTTTTATTCAAAAACCAATTGTGCTTTTATAAATTAAATTACTGCTAAATTTTAATGAGAAACCCTTAAATTCAACGTAATATTGTTTAGGGTCGTGTATATGCACCGAGAGTTAGATGAGAGATCACTAGAGAGTGCACCTGCGTATGCGCACACAGTTGTGCACTATATCTACCGCATTGATGACTAGTCCCCGCTGAGATAGGCCGCCAAGGCCGAAATTCATTCTGGAGAACCATTAATTGGTCTATTTATTTTTGTGCTCCGAATATTCGCAATAATATAAAGTTACGTTGGAATAGAATACCTTATACTTAGAACTTCCAGTAAACATAAACATTTTATAGAAATAACATCCAAATAATCTATTTCAAAAGTGGTTTAGTACAGTTAAAGCGCTACTCATCCCACAAGAGATTACATAAGAATGAAACTTTCAGGAATATTAGAGGCGGAACGGGTCTACAGCATTTTATTTTGTTTGCTTACAAAAAGGAAGGCATTAGCTAGCTACAAAAGAGCTCTTACTTTCTACAATTAACAACGAGTTGTTAAGAGGAAGACATTTCTGCATTTTGCACATTAAAATATTTTTAAATTGTTGTAATCTTTTCATATCTCTGCAGCTGTTACTTAATTTACTGAGTAGGCATCTTTCGTAGAATACCAACCTACTTTACCTTAGTGACTGTCCTAAAATAAATCTAGTTTTACATTAAATTTAACTATTTACCCCTTCATTAAACCGTCTCTGTGGTCTAGTGGTTATGTTTCTCAGACCCAGACCTCCCGGGTTTTTATTCCCAGAGGGGGCAAATTTTTCTGGTCGGTTTAGTTAGTGTAAGTCTGCCTGGCTAGCTACCACCATCTTATCTAAGTCTTAACAACACATAGCATTGTTGTGTTTCGGCAGTTAAAGGTTAGATAGCCAGTTCCTCTGTGGTTGGGGTGAAGCTCGCTCCCATCTTCAGTCTAATCATCATTTAGCATCGGGTGAGATGCAGGTCAAGAGCTTCCCGATTGTGGATAAAAAGAGTATTTTTTATTAATATTTATAATTAAAACGTAAGCAGCTTCAGTAAGTTCATACGACTATTTCAAAATTGTTCCACAATTTGAGTTTTAATTTTTGCAGAAAACCGATTCTGCTGAAAATAGAGCCTTAGTTCTTTTAAAATCATTAAGCTAGGTGGTAGGTAGAAACTACAGAATGCCATCTGCTACGATCCTTACATGTAGTTTCTGCCTACACCCAAAAGAGAAGGTGTTTATGTATGCACATATTTTATGTATCGTCAGGTACTTAGTTAATTATTTTCTCATCTATAGACCTAGCAGGTACTCTAAACAAAAGGGCCGATGCCTACCGGGGTTGCAAAGAAGTCCGAAAGGGAGATCGTGGCCCCCGGCAACATGGCAACTAAAGGAACACGGGTGGGTTTTAGTCAGTAAGAGTCTGACACGCAGAGCGGGAGAAGTTATTTGATAATTACCCAACCAAAAAAAGGGGATTAAGACGCAGATATATGCCAGTGACCTTGAGTGGTTAGCTTGCGTGTTCTGTACTGATCTCACGCAACGCGTCGTACGTCCAGCCAGTAATAGGACTCGCCCATCAAGGAGCGCTATCCTAAATTAAACGCATTATTAATTAATTACACATAAAACAAAAGGTATTTTAATAATACTCGTATACTAAAATATCAATAATTAAATTATCTTTAAACATTTGCGTGATTCTCAGTTTTTTATACGCATTAGACATAACTTTACAAATTAATTTCACTATGTAATATAAACATAATCTAAAATATTCCTATATTCAGGTATTAAGAAAATGCTCTAATTTAACACTTATTCTTTTCCAAATCATTAACACTATTCGGTTAGACGTGATCTTCAGTATAAAATCATTAAAAGTCGGTTATCGTCGCCTTAAGGCAATAGCCCTAACAGAAATACTCCTAACACAAACTTTGATATGTTGCGACATAATTTCCTCAACAACAACCCATAACGTGGGTAATGAAAATGTTCTATCGCTCTTCAAGGCTTCTACAAATAGGTGTAGGGGTACTCAAGGGAAATCATAAACAAACACGCTATTGTAGCGAAGTGTGAGCTAAAGTTGCCAACATAAATAATTCTATATTTTATTTCATAAATAAGTACCGAGGAACACTTCTAGTACCTCCTTGAGGATTAAAGGATTAGATTGTATTTTTTCTTATTTATTTGACCTACGCCAATAGCCTCGTGGAAGCGTGGGTAAATTGAATATCTTTATAAATATTTTATCAATCAGTTTGGATCTTCTTTTGTATTTGGTAGTAGGTGATAGTAGACCATAACGTTACCATGAGAGTCAGTTGAAGCACTAGTACGAGTTCCACTGCCAAGTTGCAAAGCAAAAGTATATACGGAAAGTATACAGGGTTATTGGTTATACATCGGCAATCCGTTAAGAGGATGTAGGAGAGGTTATTTGAAACCAAATTACCCCTGATGACCAATGCCAACCATTTTCGAGTCATTTGACATTTTATATTTTATATGTATGAAATTAAAATATAAAATAAGAGTTAAAAGGCGTCATTTAGTTGTAAATGACCTCTCCTACATCCCCTGAATGTATTGCCGATGTATAACCATTGACCCTGTACATCAGGGTTATTGGTAATATTATCATTTTTATTTCATACATTTTAAAATATAAAATGTTAAATTACTTGAAAATGGTTATGTATAACTATTAACCCATATCACCCATATCAGGTTTATTGGGTACATTTTATATTTTTACATCATACATAAAAAAAATACTCGGGGTAATGTTGTTGCAAATTTATTTATTTAAAAACACATACAACTATCATCACAGGCTTATCTTATACAATAGTGTAGTTTTAGTAATATTTAAGAATAGACTTAAATTTTTATGATTATAAACAACAAAGAGTAAATTTACAAAATGTGGCCCGTGTGAATTCACTCAGAGTACAATTTTGAAGCAGTCAATCTGTTGTGACACCATATGACCTCTCCTACATCCCCATAACGGTTTGCCGACGTATAACCAATAACCCTGTGTACTTTTTCACAGTGTTGTTTTTCTTTACAGTTTCCCAAAAAATCGAATCGACAACCGTGTGTATTTGTTTGTCGATTAGATTTTATGCTAGTTTTTTAGAACACTCTTAAAGTTATAAGTAAACTAGCATATTGAAAGCTGACCTCATCCAAAATATAGATCTAAAAGCCACCATAAAAACATCCAAAAAAAGCGGTCAACCCTCGTTCTCATTCAAGCCTTCATTCACACCACCTCATAGACACACTGACCTGCCCTAAAAAGCCTAACGAGCTACATTGAAATTAAATATAAAAATGTTCAAACTGTCCGCTCATTAACTAGGTCTTAACTCAGTCATCGCAGCTCTGCTAATTACGGGAACATCTGTATCACACGCTTGTACAAGATACGGGCATTAAGTGCTCCCCATTGTCTGAAGGGTTGTCTCATGCATAAAATGACTTGTTTTTTATCACTTATTCTTCGTGTCGCATCTTCCTTATATGCGCTGTGGGTTCATGTTTTGATATGTGAAGGATTTTCGTTTTTGTTTTACTTTTGTTGAGATTGTCATGTTTTGTTGCTATATTCGTATGTTTCCTGACTTTTCTTTTGTTTGACAACAGTTTTTTGTCTACTTGGAAGTTTTATTGGTGCCATCGGAAACCAATTAAGGCTCGTGCAGACACGTTTATAGACGCAACACCGTTAATTGTTCTACCATGAAGTTTTCTTAGAAATTGTTTTATTAGAGTCGCGTCGCGCCTGTTTGCGGGGAGCCTTTATGATAGTCAACCATCAATTCACAATTATCGTTTTGATGGCTTCTGTTTCTTTCTTGGTATATCTTCATTGTCTCTTGCTTCAAGTGAAGTCTTTTTATTCGTTTATTCTTTGTGTGTCATTTATCATTATTATACATAAGCTGTTGGGTATGTCATCTGTACTATACTAATAATAATATAATAAAGAGGTAAAATGTAAGGGGTCATCTTTGAAACTACTGATCCGATTCCGAATCATTTGTTTCACTAATGGGAAGCTACAGTATTGCTGAGTATCTATAATATTTTTTTTTTATGTTTAACAAGAAATTTCACGGGGACCAAGACATGGGCAGAAGCCAGTCTTAAATAAATTCGCTTATAGGTATGTGTTGTTAGTTATGTTTCATCATGTTCACCGCAATGTTGAACTACTCAAGTCTACATTTGATTGGCACGATCTAAAATTCTCAAGCATCATCTCCGTTGGCAACTACCTACTCCAACCTCTTTTAGGTTCGCATCACAGTCTCGAGAACTGTCTAGTGTCTACTGCTGCAATTGGCTTGTTTTTTTTATCGCTTTTTCTTTGTATCTCTCCAACCTTACATGGCCTGTAATTTGCGATGTCATGGTTTGAGGATTAATTGAGAGGAAGGTTTTGTTAGCTCTAAAAGTTTCATATGTTTCCATGGAGTATTACGTTTCATAATATTTATGGATACCTATCTATTACTATTTTTAGAAGAAACGTGTTTTTATAGCACTTTACTCTTTATGATCTTTCATAAGTATTCTTACAGCGTGCACCGTGCTCTTTTTTGCTGCCAAGACTGTATTCTAATTTATAAATTACTGGCGGTACTTAGATTCGGGACAAAAAGGGGATTAATTTATACTTATACAATATATATTGTACACAAATCCGGATATTAATTATTAAAATAATTTTCATATCACAAGCCACACAATAGTGTCAATCTGTCCGCCACGATATCTAATCATATTATCGGTAAATTATAATACTAATTAACAGAGGATTACATAATTATAGGCAAATTAGGCGTGGCTACATGCTAGCCACACTTGGAATCCAAACATAATTACCGAAAACTGTTATGTTTTGGTTAAAATATATTCTAAAGCAACACGCTTGTTGAAACGATACATATAAAGTAGAATCAATATCAAAAAGTTTTTCCTAGAATTCGTTTGAAAAATCCTCGCGTTGCATTTTCCTTCCGTAAACATGGACAGTAATTTGTTCTTATTGTGAAAAACGATATACATTTCCAAGTTGACTGTTTCATTGCGATTTGTCGACAGAAAAAATGAAACTGTCGTTCTTGGAAACCAATAAATTCGTTGTGGAATCTAAAATTTTCTTGTAAATTCAACTATATCAACATATATATTCTTTGTGCTGCAATTCAATAAGTTACCTACATCATAGTGATGAAATATTTATTTTATTTATCATGATAATTCTCCTTCTTCAATTCAATTTAGTTATTTGGGGATTAGCTCAGCA
Organism: Omphaloscelis lunosa; assembly: GCA_916610215.1. Classification (NCBI taxonomy): domain Eukaryota; kingdom Metazoa; phylum Arthropoda; class Insecta; order Lepidoptera; family Noctuidae; genus Omphaloscelis; species Omphaloscelis lunosa. The sequence goes on from OU744258.1 coordinate 12,374,739, forward strand.
TTCTTTCTTCTTCCAGACCTCTCTATCGTATCAGATCATTTCAGTGTAGTAGTCAAGGAATATCATTTTTCAAACCATCCATATTTCATCAAAACAATACTCAAAACATTTCTCTCACTGATTCCGCCGTTTCATGGCTATATTATGACTACCAACTACTTTGAACCATTTAATCGAAACTAAATGCACAATTTCCTATAGTTAGCCACTTTAGACTCCGTCCAAGTGTTAACTATCTTCTATGTTACTTGAAAGGGTTCTCACCAACTAGTAACTAACTTGTTCAAATCCCTTCTCACTGTTCGTAGGTATCACCGGAATACATAAGCACAACAAGTCTTAACTTGTCGATAGCTAACGGACTTTCAGCACGAGATAAAAAAGCGCAGAAGGTCGACTCCATGTAACTAGTGAAAAGAGGCGCACATAATAGACGCGTGCGACGTTCAGTCTCAAAAAAATTAACTATACATCGACTAGGATTCATTTTATTGTCTATAATTTGTGTTCCATAATCAATCCATGTGTTATAATAATTAAGTACCCAATGTGTGTCATGTTTTGTGGCTTCGCATTGATATAATATTATGGAACAAAACTTGTAGACATTAATTGTATTCTTGCCGATTTTATACATCTTTTTCAGACAAACTGTACATACGGCAATCTCGATCTGTCTCAGCCGAATGCCAGTCGCGAGTGCGCTTGCACCCACTGCTCGTGAAGTGCTATATGTGCGTGTTTTTGCCCGCTGTATGGAGTTGACCTTCTGTACTTATTTATTGTGCTTTCAGTTTCGAAATCATTACTTACACCGTAATTTCAAGTGGCGATGTCAGGTTGTTTAGTGATATTTGAAACTCTGAAACATAAACGTTCTGTGAAACATTTATGTGGGTAATAACTTCGAATTTACTTGTATGGGTACCTCAGGTCGAAGTGTTTGCTTAGGTCTCCAATGTTGGTCATAAAATTAAACTGGTATTAGTTCTTGACAAAGTACAGGCTATTTGTATACCTTGTTAACTTTAGCGAACCGTCATCTATAATTATTATCCTATAATGAGCAATATTTAAATATTTGTAATCACGTTCTCGAAAACGGCTCTAACAATTTTGATAAAAGTTGCCTGTACACCTACAAAATTATAATGACATGCGACCACGGGTTTACCTTGACCATTTTTGTGCCTATATCTTGATTTCTGTCTTAAATATTTTCTTGTTTCATGCTTTTTAGAGCGTGATTTTTCAGTAGTCGAGTTTTAGTTTTTGAACTTACTTTTTACTGAAATTATTTATTTTTTATTTATGTTTACTTTTTATTTCAATTATTTTGGGGTTATAATTTCGTGATAAAGTATTTGCAGAGCACCTTTAATAATTTTTTTTATGAAAACTTCTTTAGGCGCGTTGGGCATTTTTGAGATGGGACTAAACCATTGATTTCGCGACACTGTAACGCAATTTACCAACACCGTGGAGTAAAAGACATCAACGCGTTGATTACCGCGGTGCCGTTTTTTTTTTTTTCAAGTTTTCACTTCTGTCGGCACTCCCGGAGTGGCAATTTTTTTTGTTTTGTTTGGGTTTTATCGTAAAATAGGTAATCACTTTACACCGCCGTACGTAGCACAGTGTGACTTTTGCTTGTTTTTAACAATTTAAACAAATTTATTTACTTAGAAAATGCGAACGAAGTCGCAGGCAGAAGATAGTATTATATACTTGCTGTGTAAGTGTCCATTGTTAAACATAGACCTTTAGTCGTATCGTTATGGCCGCTTGCATCCAATTTAAAATTTTCATGCATCAAATATTTGCGTGAATTGTGATAAATTGACACACGCATTCAAAATACAGGGGTTGGCTGAAATGATGGGTAAAAATCTGAAAGTGTTGTTTTCGACTAAGAATACAACGATCGTCCCGTGGGTTTTGTTAGAAGGATGTGGTAAATGCTATGGGTAAATTTAACGGGATTTATGAGGCCATTTTGTGTATGGATACTGCATAAAAATCTACAAATCATAGACGTGCAATATTTACTCGATAAGCTGTCTAAAGATATATTATTTGATTTCACTACATATTATAAAACAAAGTCCCGCCGCGTCTGTCTGTCTGAACGCGATAAACTCAAAAACTACCGACCGGATTTTCACGCGGTTTTCACCTATGCACTGAGTGATTCATGAGGAAGGTTTAAATAATTCGTTAAGGTTTTGTATACATTGGCTGAAATATTACGATAATTGTTGAAGATGTTGGAAAAAATCATGCCGACTGGGAGCTTTACTGATGTGGAATTCACAATAGTATTTCAATCATTAGTATTATGCTACTAATAGGATTTTGTTAGAAATTTGGCACACAGAAAATATATAACCTGGATCAACACATAGAATACTTTTTTATCCAGGTAGTACGTTTCCATGAGATAATTTCCGACCTATCAATTTCTTTTAAAAAAATTCGCAATATGGCCAAATTATTTCATAACATGATTGTTGAATCCGACAATATTAAACTCAACTTAATATGTGAAAGGAAAAACCTTTTCCATGTAGCCGGAATACTTACATAAAGACAACAATACGTATAATAATATACTGGATTTATTATATAGGGTACTTCCAAACGATATTGCTTATATTAGATTTTTTAAGGCCCGCGTTCTAGGCCAGTATTAGGCACTTACGTAATGTTCAATATGGTACAGCCAAGCCACGAGTTTGCTATGAATAAATAAGATCTTACTATCTAGGTTCTGATTATCTGATTCTCTTGCGCTGTTTTTTAGGAGTTCTATCGTAAAACCTAATGAAAAAAAAGCCACTCTAGTTCCAAGTTCTTCAGTAACAAAAAAAAACCGGCCAAGTGCGAGTTGCACACGAAGGGTTCCGTACCGTATTAAGATCGAGCAAAAAATGCCGAAAAAGACATGTTTCTTGAATGGGTCCCCCTTTAATTTAAAATTTATTTTATCTGCATAAGTCTCGATCACGTTGGAATATCAGGATAAAAAGTATCCCGTATCCTGTCATGATCTACCCATGTACCAAAATTCATCCAAATCTCTTCAGCCGTTTTAGCGTGAAAGCGTAACAAATAAACAAACTCACTTTCGCATTTATAATATTAGTTAGAATTATTATTTGTTGTAATAGATACTCACAATCTATAAAATGTTCAACTGTCTACCTGTTATGGTTCATGAGATACAGCTCGCTGACAGAGCTTACTAACAGGGTTCTACTTGGCACCCTTCGGGTACGGAACCCTAAAAATCAGGCACTCTAGCTCCACATTATTCTGCAACAAAAATACAAGTAACTGCAAGTACAGTTATCCCATTTAATTTTCCAATCATTTTTATTAATTTAAAGATTTTAATTAAAAATAACAACAACCCCAAAGGATTAGGCAGTGGTGTAGATACCATAATACACCCACGTTTCGATTCCAAGGAGGGGGCTAAGTATTATTAGACTTTTTCATTAGGAATTCTTAGTAGCACGGAGACTACATTTGTTTTCAATTGATGGCAATAGGCTCACCCCCTACTACATGTGGTTCAAACATAACTGGCGAAATGTGTCTTAAGAATAATAGAATTTATATCATCCTCCTAGCCGTTATCCTTACTATGTTGGGGTCGGCTTCGAGTCTAACCGGATGCATCTGAATACTAATATTTTACATGGAGCGACTGCCTATCTGACCTCCACAACCCAGTTACTGGGTAACACGATACTCCTTGGTAAGACAGGCTATCAGACTTTCGGGCTTCTGACGGCTCGTATTACAACTGTCAAAGATCTACGAATGACAGCCGGGTCCAACGGCTTCACATGCTTTCCGAGGCACGGAGTGGTCTTGGCATGTCTTCAGAATTAACCAATGATAAAAATAACAAAGTATAAGTGACTTTGTAAACCCTAACTATTATCGATTACTTATGATTACAGAACTTGCTGCTTAGGCCAACTCACACTCGGCATGTTTTCTTTGAGAAATAAAATATCCCCCAACTTGATTATCGCTCATTTGTTATTAGGGATAAAATCAGTAGACGTTGTTTCATTCTTTTGTATTTTCTTGTTTATTATCCTCTCTTGTATGGGACGTGACTATGTGATTATCATTAGCGTTTGGTAGGCAGAATCAATTGGCTTCTAAACCAGCTCATTAGGGAATCAAATCTTATTTTTGTTCATGCTTTTCCTCTAATTCTGCAGAAACAAACCCTTTGTGTATGAGCTGATGTTAAAAAGTACTGGAATTTAAATTAGTTTTTAGCTAAACAGCCGGGTTAATAGTTAGAAAAAATACTCTACAATATCACATGCAACCTGGAAATTAACAAACATTTTTGATTTTTTTTAACTGCTGCATTATTATCATCAGTGAAGACCACGCTTAAGGTATGAGTAATCAAGCAATAAAACATTTACTAACCTTCTGTAATTTTATTCTAAAGTCTAGACTCATTTATAACTTACCCAAGTACAAACAGCTCAAGGCATTTAAAGTCTTCTCAACACGTCACTAAGTACATACTCATCTAACATATTCAAACGGTGCACATTGAAACAAAGCGCTGAACCGTCAGTGCACTAGCACTACTCATATACTGCACTCGAACGAAGTGGAGGGGTGCGCGTTGGACCAATGACGTCACTCTCACCCTTATGCCATGTTTTTACATACACGTGCGATTCGCAAACATGGCAGTCGTGAGTGTGAATGCGAATGGCCACTAAATGCCACTGTGTATTAATGACAACGAAAATTCATCACGTTTTATTGTGACCTTCGCCAGTTGTTTGCTTGTTCGTAATTAAAATTCTGCTGTTTAACTTTTCTGTTTTATCGCTGAGGCAGTATTTACGCTGAGTTTACGACATGATTGTTGTTTAGCTTTTTAAATTGTTAATTTTCGCGGGAAAGTTTGCGTGATGTAAATGGGAAAGGCGTTTCTGGTTTATGTGTTCCAAAGAACAGTTTTGAATTCTGGTCCAAAAACCCTGGATTATTTTCTTTATTATTTTGGTAAAAGGTTATAGTTTGTAAGCAAGAACCTGATTCGAAGAATACTAATTAAATGTCAAAAGTTCATCGTAAGGAAGGAGGTTAATAGGTACGGAACTTTCACCAAAAGTGCTTTTATAACAAGCAGCGGGAATATCCGGTAAAATTATTGTTATATTTACAGCAATCTTGTTACTTATAAGCGCTCTATAGTTCGTAGAGAGCGCTCGCGTAAATCTTTTTTTTTTACCAAGAATGGTCTCACAACAGTAGGTAATCACAGATTAATGGGTTACAATTTCTCGCAACCTCTTAATCACTCGGTACGCAGTATTGAGTAAGAGGACTTCGTTTAATCGAACATGTCCGATTTGAACGTCCATCTTAATTATCTGATACGTTTGAAGGATGTTGCTAGGTAATCGATTCATATATGGTAGACATTTGCGGGCAAAGAATTTACCATCTTTTTCTTACCCATTGTATGAAAAGAGACGAAACGATGGTCAGTAGCCTCGCCATGCTATAACAAACTGCAATCATCATTCTGTCTGCAAAGCGTGGTGATTGTGGCAGTACTTGCAGGGTGCTGCAATACAGGGACAAATTAAATTATCATCCAAAACTCCGAAGCCGTGTTTCTTTTTTTGTTTTATCTTTTTTAGTATCAATACCAGTGAACGCAATTTTCTTTGCGTTCACTGGTCAATACCTAAAAACATAAAAAGAAAAAAAAAAATATTTTTGTGAGGTCATCGACCGCAGTTAGTGCAGTCATTTGCAATATCAGTCAAAAAAAAAACATTATTTTTTGTGTAAACTTCACAGACGTTATTGGTATCGATACCTAAACAAGGTTTTCTCAACTTATACTTCAAGTATCAACACTACAAACGGTTGTTGACCCCCAAAAATAATCTTCAAATCTTTTTATTTTATCGTTTTTAGATATCGTTACCAATCACTTCTAAGGAGTTTTGCTAGCTAATTTAATTTGTGACTGTAAGTATCCAAAAGTGGCAGGAAAATATGTCTCAATTTAGGCAAAAATAAGGCCACGCGCACTTTGGATGCGTTTTCGTACAAATTTCACTCGTGCGTCTCGAACGAACGCACACAAACGATCCCGGCCTTCCAAGTACAACGGGAGTGCGCAGACTGGGTGCAACTTAGTCGTACGTAAATGTTTGCATAGTTCCGACGTCCGAAAACAATCCGACCTTCTTGTGATTTTTCGTGCGTTCAATGCGATATCACTGCGTATTTGGGAAAAAAATGTATCCAGTGTGTGCACTCAATTTGTACGACCATGGTCGTACGTGTGCGCACCAGTGAAATTCGTACGAAAACGCATCCAAAGACCGCGCGGCCTAATACTTCGTTCAATAGGTAACCAATTTATAACTTTCCACGGAACATTTTGTTCAGTTCGTCTATTTATTGCAGACGAATACACAAAGCAAAGGACAATTTATCATACTTAGGTACAAGTTATCCAATTTAGCTCCTTATAAATATACCCATGATGAAAGACAGGTACAATATTATATAAGAGACCGAATAGGTATACGTTTGAAAAACATTTTTATTAACCCCGGTGGGGTTTGAACAAACGTGTGGGTAAACCAATCGGGTTTTTTGCGACTCACAAGTAAATGACCTTTAGTTAGTTTTTTTTTTTTTGGTTGGGAAATCATCAAATAACTTCTCCAGCTCGGGGCGGAGCAGGAGGGCGTGTCAGACTCTTACTGACTAAAACCCACCCGTGTTCTTTCGGTTACCCTGTTGCCGGGGGTCACGATCTCCCTCTCGGTTTTCTTCGCAACCCCGACAGTCTGTAGGGCCTGGAACCAAAATTAGGTACTATCTGGTAAATATTTTTTCTTTTGGAATAATTTCATAATCAGCTTATAATTTTCCCACTGCTGGGACACAGGCCTTCTCTCTTCGAGGAGTGGTATTATCTACCGCGCATGCCAAGTGCGGGTTGGTAGATGTCACATAGCTTCGAATTTTTCGTTCTATGACATGCCGGCTTCCTCACGATGTTTTCCTTCACCGTTTTGAGAGCAGTGGTGATGAAATAATTTACACAAAGTAAAGCGCCTGTCTGGTTTCGAACCTACGACCTACAACTTGTAAGTCGCGGCCGTTACCACTGGGCCACCACTGCTCTGATAATATTTATCAGAAAGTAATTATAATTAATTATGTTATTTCATTACAAGTTATTTTAGGTAAGTAGGTAATTTTCTAGATGATTTAGGTAAATATATATATATACATAGTATTTTTTTTATTTTTTTTATTTCAAGTATCAATGAATTTATTTATCTTATATTTTCAAATTTATCTACTTTGAATATCTACATTACTTTTTAACAAAAAATAAGCGTAGGTAGGTACACTTTTTTCACGAAAACACACAACATTAGGCTTACCATGTGGAAATTTTGGAAAAAAGGAATGAAGAAAATAAAAGCAAACCACCATATCAGTTTATCTCTTTGAGCAAATCAGGACAAATAGCCAACGGGTAAGTATTTTATGGTGTTCATATGAAATGACGGCGATACATCACTGTTAAGTGCGTCCCCACAAACCATGGGGCCTTAAAGGCACCTCAAGAGTCTCCAATTACCATTGTAAAGGGCAAGAATAATGTTACTTGGAGGTAACATAGATACAGTATTTCTATTTTCTTAATGTCCCTCGGGTAGCGTTGAATTTTCGAATACAAACGAATGCTAATTTCCATGTCCATCAATTATTAGATTTATCGTGTATAATAATTTGAATTCAGAACTAAGTACTTTATTGTTGTTTTGTTTTGATTTCCGTGTGAACTATATAGAGCTGTAAAGCTATTTTACTATCTGTCGTGCCTGCGACTTTAGCGGCTTTCCTCCCATTTTTTAAATAAATTACATTAAGTTAAAATAGTATCAACTACTCTATATACTTCCAAGTCGATTGAAAGCGTCCAATCTGCACCAAGTGCAAAGGGCAACTGATAGAAATCCGACAACTGACGAAACACGAGGTTTGCCGAGGAACAAAGAACATAGTTTGTCTTGTACATCCTTTTTAGTTCCTTTGAAAAACGTCATTATGTCATATTGCATCTTTTAAATAAATTATACATAGTAGGTATGGATACTGTACTGTCAGATATTACAACAAAGATCCAATTTGTAGTTCTGTGAGACTTGGGAATTATGAAAATCATGTTATTATAAAGGGCTATCTAGTTAGGGAGCAGAGCCTCAGCTGCAACCCCAAAAACGAAAGGAATAGTTATGATTTAAAAAAAGCAAACAAACATAGGAAAATCCCTCCTAATTTATTTCGATTTTTTATCCTCTGATGGATACATTTTATGAAACCACGTAGACGATAAGTAATAATAACGAGGCATACTTACTGCGAGGTGTGCAGCTTATAAATATTCCAATAATAAATAATAATCTAGGCCCAACATACGTTCATATCTTACGAACATGGTCTAGACACGAGGTAAAACTTTTACCAGATAAGGTTTCATATAGTCTTAAATTTCAATTTCAGAGGATCAACGCGAGCATTTGTAGACTGAGGCAGGCAACGCCGGGTCGTGTGCCGCAGCTAATTCTTACATCCAACTTATGAAGAAAATTTCATTTCATTACAGCGGATTTGTTGAAGGTAATTTAGAGTTATAAATCTGGATTAGAATTTAATTCTTGAATCGTATTAAGAGGATTTAAAGTAGAATTAAGTGTAGTTTAAGTTTTTTTTGTAATCTTTGAAATATAACTCGTTGAATAGTGCTCTTTTAACGACTTAATGTGACCACCAATCTAAATCAAAGTAGGCTACCTAATTTTGACAATATTCGATTTTAAAAGCCCGTGATCAAGTGAAAAGAAATGTAATTATAAAAAAATTGAATCACAATGAGCCCTTATAAAATCTGAATAACAGAAATAAAAATGCGTTTATTGAAATTACAATAGAAAAATAAGGTGTATTTTTCTATTGTAATTTCTAAATCAAAGTAGGCTACCTAATTTTGACAATATTCGATTTTAAAAGCTCGTGATCAAGTGAAAAGAAATGTAATTATAAAAAATTTGAATCACAATGAGCCCTTATAAAATCTGAATAACAGAAATAAAAATGCGTTTATTGACATTACAATAGAAAAATACACCTTAAAACTATAAGAAAGAAATCAATTATTATAATGACAAAAGGGCCTCAGCTCAGCATAATAAAGAAAAGAAAGAAAGAAAATACATTTATTTAGCACAGACTAAGAGACACACAATACACCAGATAGTTAGGTAATTATAGTCGTACATCAGGAAAAAAAATAAGATAAAAATAAAAAGTGCAAAGTCCGATGTAAGAAATTAGCAGGAGAGTGTGCCTCACGGCTGCGCCAAAAAGGCCCAGTTCAGCAAAAATGCCAGACAACTGGTGCCTGACGTACCATATGTGTATGTAAATACCGTATGCACCAGTTTTTTGGAAAATAACGTGTCATTCCGATATTACAATCAGGATCTCCAATAAATCCTTGTTTCTTTATTCTGGATACATCGCACCATATCAATAAAACGATATTTTATAAAGCGTATTTCGGAGATTTAACCTCAAAGTTCGATTCCATAAAAAGCATGGCTTTTGCAGTTGAAAAATGACCAAAAAGTCATAATGATTTTTATTCAAACTTCTTTTTTACTGGGCCTTGTCGTTCTGTGAAACAATTTCAGCCCTGGTCCAGTTTCGAGTGGAACATTCAGCGGCGGCCGGCGATCGCGATGTATTTGACTAAATATTTCATATACGAGTGTACAGAGCGCCTTGTGGTAAGTAAGTGGCACTTGAGTAGAAACTGTTTAGTTTGGGGGATTGTACTTGATTCGTGGTATCGAGTGCCTTCAGTTAAGGACTGCCTTTTGCCGTAGTAACATTATTGTTTCTATATATCAATCTAATGTAACTAGTTATGCATACCAAGCATCAGTTCCCATAGTAGTAAATTACTCGACACTTTGTTTATAACCTCTTGTATTAATTATTTAGTTAAATAGCCATGTCACAGATTGCAGTCATTTATTATAATATCTCTTTCTAACACATATATTAACGTTTATCTGGAGTGGTCTGGTGGGTCATTCCAGAAATATTGTTTTTTTTTTTTTTAGATTATCCTTTAAAAAAATATATGTACCAATAGTTCGTAAGCATTCCGTCTGTATCGCTCAAACCGAGCACACCTCCTAATTACTACAAGATAGTAATTAAAGTTTATTTTAAAACTAATCACTACCGTTTATATTTGATTAACTAGTCTGTTTTGTCCCACTGCAGGACAAAGGCCATCCTCTCCCTTTTCCACACAATTCTGTCTTTTGCTATTGCTTAATTAATTTTCATACTATTTCAGAGAATCTCGTCACTGGAATCTGCTGCAACTAGGTATCTTATCTGTCCACATCCAGCTCTTGTCGATATAAATGGATCGTGTGCAGTTTATTATTCATAACAGTTTATCATTTTTATACACTGAGAAATCTCCTACGCTTTTCTTTCCTAGATTCACCACAAATTTATTCCATCTTGAAATCATTCAGTACAAATCATCAATACTTAATCCTATCTAAGAGCTACCTACCTCACCGCACCCAACAACGCAGGACCAAGAACTTTAGTTGAACTACAGCCAACTCCCAACTTCTTGGCGCTGAGGAATGGTCCCATTATGCCTGTGACTGATTTGTTATTTATTGGCCACTCGTGAGCTTTCCTACCCTACTTACACGAATTTGCATTTTATGATGAACAATGTCTGCGGATTTTGGACATAATATGGTCCAATGTTGGCCAAAAAATATTATGGCTTTAATAGCGGTGGAATATTAATTAGTGGGTCATCTGTTTTGGATTTTGGACTTTTATACAGATGCTGTTTAAATAGGTCACTTGGCACTTCAAACCCTAATATACATACAAAACTACACAATGGATTTTGATGCAGTTTACACCATAATTTAGGGAATTTATTCCGGAAGGTTTGTCGTATATTGCATTAATAAAAAATCCTTTCCTGTCGTACTGAGTCTATTTGTGTGGTAATTTTCAGTTTTTTTTTTGTTTTATAAAATCCTTTTTTTTTTTCAATTTGAAATTTTACCGGGTTATTACATGGGGCGTAGGCGGTCGTAGTTTAGCAGGTGCCTACAAGTCACAACTTATAAACCCTATTGAAAATTTGCAAATTTTTAATGAATTTGGGGTAATTTTGGTACTGAAAATGTGATTTTTAAATAGCAATAACTTTTTATTTTCAATAATAATTAGATTTTTTATTACTTTAAGGTAATGTTATCCCAGTACCTGTGAGCCCCTTTTGGACCGGACAGGGTTTTCTTTTAACATATTGTTTAACTTAGATAAAGAGCAGAAATCTCGATGTTTTGAGATGACGCCACATCAGTAGAGCAGCCGTGTGAAGCAGTGACCGGTCGGTAGCATCGTAGAGTAAATCAGAAAAATCTAGGTAAGAGTGATTTAGAGAACAGTAACAAATTGTAATGTTCATTAATTTAATTCCTTCTTATGAATATGTCAGATATCACAGACGTACAACATTCTCCCATTACACACAACCAAATCCATACAAAAAAAAACTATCCGATCGAATTTCATTTAAAAAAATATAAATTTTACGGTGCAGCGAACTTTGCAAGCGTAAAGAGATTCGTGAAATATTATTGAATATTTTCAATACTTTACAAAGGATAAAGGATGCTTAACGAATACTAGTTTTTATGTTTTCATTGGCGATATTGCTTTTGTTCACTGACATGAATGGATTACACTTATAGTGTACGGGATATGGCGATACTTCATCACGACGCCTGATAAAAAGCAATTGTATTAATTTTGAAAGTGCCTGCATATTATAATTTTGTATTTCTGCTTTAATACTGATATATAATGTTTTTTTTTAGCTATGATGAAATGAAAAGTTTATTTCTGTGGGTAGATCTTCTAAAACACTTAAAAGTCTATTTTAGTCAATATAAAACGAGATCGATAGCTCTATATGTCCACATGGTAAGAAAGATAGACAAATTCTTTATTCTGCACAAACTAAACGCACATTAAAAAAATAAAAAAATAAAAATACACATATTTACAAATAAGCCAAAAGCTAAATAAGCCAGTATTCAGTATTCAAAACAAATAAAAACTGGTTCGTTAATTTGTGTACTTAAGTCGTGAAGCTTATTATAATGAATACATTTCTTCTGTCATCAACTATTATCCATATTCTACATAATGTGTTTGCATTCATAACATCATTTATTGCGTCGATTGCAATATTTCCCTTTTTATTTCCAAAGTCACTTAACACTTACAAATATTCATAATTCCATTTCAAAATTTCCAGATTCTCGGAAAGCACTCAGAATCGCTGATGCCTCAATGCTGTCTATTTCAAAATTTTATTTAAAACTTAGCCGAGGAATGGATGTCAAAAATTCATCGGAACCGTTAACACGAACCTACCCACTGTCTGAATAAAACATTAAAGTGCCAGAAATTGCGATATAATTTATGAAATCGAAGAATTTTATAGCAACAGAAATATGGTTTGATTTTGGAATATATATGAATGGAATTTGGCAATATCTGGAGTATCGCGGTATCGGTATGGAGAAGATCTGCTAGAGACAGATAAAGGTAGGATTTATGTCGGACCACAGCCTGTTACAATTTAAGTCGTTCTGTTTAAGAACGACTTTAATCAAACTTTTCCGAACAAAATAAAACCTATATTATTTTATCCTGGGCCCTATTTAATATGACAATGCAACAAATGACAATGTACCTGTCAAAATTCTAAATTGTCACATTTTCTCGACAGGTGCTGTTTGAAAGCAACAAATGTAAGAAAGAAACTTGTAAAATTGAGAAATTGTTGGATTGTCACTGTCACCAGTCAAACGGTCACCTGTTCGTTTTATTAGAATAAGCCCATGGTCTGTAACAGGAAAACATAATAAAAATAATTGGTTATTTTGCATTTTTAATAAACAGAAAATAGAATATAAAAATCATACATACGTTTAATCCAACACTTTTATTACTGCAGATATGACGTAACTCACAATTTCGTACGGGTCCTGAAAAAAAAAAAAACATTCTGAAAAAATTCTAATTTCCCAGTGAGCACAGATTAAATCAGTGTCATTTTATTAAAACAACATTCACCGTGACCGCTCGGCCGCCGCTTTGGGCTCGGTATTTGATATAAGTACGGTCCACATCATTGAAATTACAAGTCAGGACAAAAAGCTGGAAAACGCAATCATTAAACTAATTCGTGATATTTGATACTGTGCCATGGGGAAGAAGTACACACAACATTTCGGCTGAATGGTTTTTGTTTTGTAAGTGAAAACTTCTTTAGGCGCATTGGGCATTTTTGAGATGGGACTAAACCATTGATTTCGCGACACCGTGATGACACCAGCTTTTGACCATTAAAAAGACATCAACGCGTTGATTGCCGCGGTGCCGATTTTTTTTTTCTTGTTTTCACTTCTGTTGGCACTTCCTAATTACTCTTTGATGTCATTTTTTCGGCCCGTCATCGTCAATCGACAACATTGAAGATGTAACTGATTAATTTAAAGACACTCTTGTCATCAATAAATAGGTAATAAAATCCTCTAGATATGTCTTATCGTACAAGATAACAGATAGGTAAAAAATCTGTCTCAATCAATCAATCTGCATAGGCTTTTCCGAACTATGTTCCTGTCTAACCGGATGCAGCTGAATACCAGTACTTTAGATGAAGTAACTGCCTATCTGACCTCCACAACCCAGTAACTGGGTAATACGATACCCCTTGGTAAGACTGGTTGTCAGACTTTCAGGGTTCTGACAATCCGTAACGACTGTCAAAGATCCACGAATGACAGCCTAGACCAGGGATCCCCAATTAGTTTCATAGCGTGTCCGTTTAAAAAAAAAAAAATATGACTCTTGCGGTCTATTTGGTGGACGATTACTAGCAACTAAGACTAAAACAAAAAAGAATAGATTCCTGAATATTTTTGTATGAACAAAAATAATAAAGTAAGTAATTAATATGAATGTGAAAAGTGTAATTTTTTACTTTGAACTATCTTTCTGAAGTCTTGAATAAAGTTGGTGCAAGCTAAAACTTACTTATTTTATTTTATTTTAGATCAAGTTTTACTGTTTACTTAAGGTCTGCATTTAATAAGTTGGAGGTCCGGATGCGGACCGCGGTCCGCCAGTGACTCCTGACTTAACTTGCATTCCGAGGCACGGAGGAGTCTCTGTATGTAAAGATGGTCACCCATCCACAGACCAACCCCGGCAAGCAAAGCTTAACCTGATGGATCGACCCGTGCGGCTGTTAATACTTAGCCACGAACTCCTAAAATCTGTAATAAACCCAATTCAATTTCATTTTTCCATCACAGCGACACCCATATAAAAAAACGATTTAAATCCCGTAGAATTTGAACCAGCTGGTAACCCTATACAAACGAAATGTTATTCGGAGCTCGCGGTCAAAAGAGTTCCGTACATCGGACGGTGCAGCCCTGTATTTGCATTATCTAGATTCGACCGGGCCGCTCCCATCTCGCGCTTTGGTTATATCAAATACAATTTGCGATAGAAGATTTTGTTGGATTTTCATTTTTCCTATGCGTTTCAGTTTGTGTTGTGCAAATGCAGCTAACATTTTGAAGTTTTCAATTTGTTTAATAAAAACTAAAAGCACTCAGCTTATACCTTTCTGTTTCCGAATACGCACGGGCACATTTTCCATCCAATTTTTCTAATCCTTGATTCTAAACTTGGAAATACACCTAAATAATTAGCGCAGCATTAAATTATTATGTCGCTTCACATCATATGTACTAAAACATTAACGAACATGTCTGAATGCATTGGCTTTGCTTTATGGTAATCACAATGTGTTGTTATAATCATACAAATGGATCCTGTCGCATTCCAATCATCATATATGGTTGGATCATCTGATGTTGAAGTCTAATGGAACCTTTGCCTATGCTTCTGGTACAAGTAAAACACTTTTTAGAACATATCCATCTATCTTTAGCCATCATTTCATTGGAAGTGATGATGGCAATATTTTGAAGTGAAAATTTATTTAGGCGCATTGCGCTCTTTCTGAACAGTAAACGAAACTGAACCGTCACGCTCGGGCCGGTGACGCTCAATCGGGTATAGTCGGCTCCAGTTGGTCGGTGACGCGGAATCACGTATACTTGGCTCCAGTTTATCAGTGACGCTGAATCGCGTATACTCGGCTCCCAGTCGGTGATGCTGAATCGCATATATTCGGCGTTGAATCGTGTAAACTCGGCTCCAGCCGTACGTTTTAACTTATACTGTGTGGTCTTAAAAGCACGCACCTTGTATTTTTTTTGTTTTTTCTAAATACCAAAATCAGCGCAAAATCAAACCAAGTCACACTAATACCTAACTCCTAAGCTCCTAAAGAATATATAGGTACTTACAAGTATTTAGGGCGGCAGTAAATTTTCCTTTTATCGCGATTCCGAATGCTACCCCTGGAGTTACGTGACAAACTCCTCACTTCATTAGAATGAGGCGTGACCGGATTGATAAAAGGCTTCACTATCTTTGGGACATTTCAATAGACTTGTTTTGGTACGCATTATACTTGTAGATGTTGGTAATTAATGGTAAGTTATCTTTAGGAGCTATTTTTAAGATCGTCTCTGATAAAAACAATATGGATAGGTATATCTGTAATGGTTAAGTTCCCTTTACAGGTACCTGTCTGTATACAGTTATCGACAGAAGTCCTTTAAACACACACAAAAAGTATGTGTTTTTAATTCAGCACCTGATTCTAGGCCTAGCGTAGAAACTTTTCGTCGGTTATCACAAAAAAAAAACAGCTGTTTTATAGAAGTTAACTACGCAGTCAAAATGTATGTAACAGCATTTTTTTATATATTTATAACCGACGAAATAATTCAACGCAGGGGCTTTCAGAATCATGTACTGAATCTTTGGTAACAGGTTGCGCTTCAATGTCCCTGCCAACCTGTTAGTAGAATGGATTTGAGTAGCCGAGGATCGAGCCTGTATATTGATTTTAAATAAAAACCCACACTTTTGTGAGCATTCAAGAATAGATTTTGAGGGAAGTAAAACTTTATACATTAATAGAACTTTAAACTAATTCCTCCACCAGAAAATGTCTTCACTGGAAATAATGAGCACACATAGTTCAACTGGATCTAATACCTTTGGAATAGTTTCCCAATTTATACCGTCTCCAATTTATAGCAAAACCTTTGAAACTGAGAGAATGTTCGGACGGTATTCCGATATCAATGAATCTTAGCTCTGTGCTCGATCTTGAGACCCGAGGGCCGAGGCCGGGTCGTGACCTGCTTGCCAGGTGCAACTAAAGACTGCTTCATAACGAAGACAAAAAGAGAACATCGACTTCTTGCATACTCCGTGTCTACGGTTTTAAAAATGGAAGTTCTTTTTTAAAAAATCTCCAAGAGCAGGGGTGGAAAAACTCAAGAAAGTGAATAAAACCAGGTTTTTTTACCCAAGATAGACTTTATGGTTCATCATTAATTCATCAGTCTATTTGTTACACTTCGAAGTACCAATTTAACATTTAAATTGGACACTAAAATGTTAGGAAAGCACTTCGCATTCATTAGACAATGTTTATACCCTGTTCTACAAATCGCAAGAACAAAACTAAACTTAAGTATTCTTTAAAAGTCGACAAATCTTATATTATTTCTTTTAATATCGGTTAACAAAGGATTCTTTCACGTTGGTCCGAACTCGCATAATGACTATGTAAGAAAATTGTGAACGCTTGAATAGACAACAATGAGATTATTAGCTAATTATTCAAAGTCGTGTCGCGTCGTATGTCGCGCATAACGTGAGTGTGTCGACAGCCTTAGCTGGACCACCCGAACACCGCGAGCTCGACGCCAATCTAAACCAACACTTTATTATTTTATTTTACGAGCCACGGGTGCCACTGATGTTTTTGGCAATATTCAAATTACAACATTTTAATTTTTATTCTCAAAATTCGGTAATTTTCAAAAGTACAAATTACAAACGATCCCATTAAATTTGAACCTTCACATAATTTCTGTTTTCTTTTTTAATTATTTATTTTCTTAAAATTTTTAATGAATGATTGTTACTTTTTAACTAATGCAAAGTTTTTTTTTATTTTTATTACCGACCTTCAATATTAAAATGCTTAAGTGACCATTAATTTCACGTTTACGAAAAAACATTTTGAAACAGAAAATAATAGTTACAGCCAACATCACAAAAAAAAGCCACCCCTCGATCTTTTACAAAGAGCACCTGCACTTCTAAAACTACGATAAAGTAATTGAAAATTGCTAATACGTACGTAAACAACACTGCAGCCGCTGTGTTACGACATTTTAATGTTTTATGCACAACGCTACTACGTGTTAATGGCCACGATGAGCCCCCAACATAAATTTTAGGGCTTTTATCCCATTTTTGTGGCGTTTTGTTGAGCAATTTCCTCCACGATCAACCCGTATGTTTAATGACAACGCCCCGTACTCTCAAGATTGTCGTAAAAAAGCTATAATACACGAAATTTGCTGTAAAATGAGCAAAATGGCAGATGGTGAGATCGGAATAACATTTAAGAAAAAAAGAACTGAAAATTATATGATTAGCCTGATATTAAAGTAACGAATTGTTTTAGCAGGTGTAATATTTTCTTGTATTTATTTACTTAGCTTAAAGTCTAAACTTCTAGGACACATGATGCAAAGGAAACATGTTGAAAAAAAAATGTTTAGCAAACATACTCCCAGATGAACTTGAATTGCAAGGTGCAACGCCAGCAGTCAATATTTTACTACCCCAGAATGGATGTCTCACGACGCCCTGTAAAGTTTAGATTGATATGGCTTTCTGTTAAGCCCACAGAGATATTAAGACTCCACTTTTACGATCTAAAAGTCAAGGAGAAAATAAATATCTAAGGCCACAATTTACCTAGTTTATGGCCGATCAATCCGCAGCACACGGAGACTCACGGAGGTAAGTTTTCAATTTTGAAAACCCTGAAATGCCTAACAAAACGTACATCCGATTCCTATACAAGAGGGCGTATAAAATTTACTACGTGTTTTGCCGAAACGATGTGTTAGTCTGTTTTTAGTGTCGATTTTACGATAAATAGCACCATTTGTTGTTGCCCATTAAGCCTTGACGACGTAGAGAATGGGCACTTGAGATTGCGTGCGTCGTTCTATGTGGATAAACTGCAGTTCCTAGCGGTCTCAGTCGCTGTAGCCGTGATACATTAGAGGCAAACAAACAAACAGCTTTACTGTGACTGCACAAACGGCCACACGTAAAATGCGTGTAATTAGACACATATTCGAGAAGGTTCCCGACTGCTTTAAGTGTTCTTGCTTTCAGATATTGCACACATTTCACGGCTTTTACTCGGATAATTCAGCGAACTGTCGACTAAATGAAGAATGTCATACTTGTTTTAGTGGTCTTTAGGCTCGTATTCATGTAATTAATTTCAAGCTAAATATGGATGTAATTACTACTACGTATTCTCTTTGCATAAACGAATATCGCTTTAATATTGGTGGTATTTGAACGATTTGATTTTCTGCAAATTAAACTGAACCACCGTAGTGCAAGGTTTGCCCAAATAATTAGTATAAAAACGGTGACAAAGTTAATCATTAACTTACGAGACAGTAATGTTGAGCAATTTATCACTGACGGTATTTATTTTTAGATCGTAGTTTTAGTTAGTTTCATATAAGATACACTATTTTGTATGAAACGAGCTGAAAATAATCAAGCTAACAGTTGACGCCCGTCTACAATCATATTTCCTTTTATTTACGGTTAGTATGCAAGTGCCTCAGTCGCAATTGTTTGAAGATTTATCGTTCATAAACATTTGGCTGAGAAGTAAGCGAACAGGTACTGTGAACATAAAATGCATTTCAAGCGCATTATTGTCTTCAAAGGTTGCCGTGCAAGTGCTTTAAATTAAAATAATTGCTTTATCGTACCGGGTATACATTTTACTAGTGTTAATTTGTACTGTGGGATAAAACAAGCTGCTACAGTTTTCAGAAGAGAGCTTTCCTTTCAAGAATTCTGTTTAAAACTGTGAAGGGTTCCAAAAGATCAATCCACAAAACATTTTCAAAGAAGTATCCTGTTAGAATGCAAAACAAATATGCAAAGCAAAGTCGACGCCAACTTTCAAGAAAAATGTTTGGAAAACGAAACTGATGTAAACAATTCTTTGGGCGTAACTACTCAGCAGAATTTGCGTTCCATAACTCAAGGGCGTTATTTACTTTTTTCATTAGCCAGATGGTGAACTTTGGTATTTCGGTGTCGATTATTTCCATGACGTGATTTCAGCTCTATCAGTGAATTGTCGTTAGGTACAAAATTGTCAGCAATTTATTCCCTGTCGCGTTTATCAAAATTTTCTGTGTTAATTGAGACATTTGCACAGAAATTGCTAACTGTAAGAGTGAATGAAAGGTCGGGGAAGCGCGATAACGGTCTGGTCTGAAAGAGGAAAAATTGTAACCGCGAACACCTGACGTTAAGGTCTATGCTTTGTAAACATGCGACGTTTATTTTATAGTTGTGCGACACGATTTTATGTAGTAGGAAAAGAGCGGGATTTGATGGCTTTGAACCCAGCTTGAAATAGCATTATTACAATCGAGCTGTAATGTACTTACGGTAACAGTTTTGTAACTGTTTTGCTGTACCTATTATTATTGAGTGAAGTCCTGATTCTCACGGCAAGAAAATTAGCTTGACACGGGAATTGATCAGGAACCCGTAGCGTAAAATTCAAACACTCAACCATTTTACAAATTAAATTATTTCTCAACGTATAAAGAAAGACATTACAACAGATTTGCAGAACTGATATACACAAATTACGTGTCCGTGGATATGCTAAACGCTCGTTTTGCATACACATGACGGATTGCGCCATTGACATATTATGCATATTGCATTCCATTTTGTCAATCGCCGTTTGATCGGGCCGTTTATTGTTTTGTACTTGTAGTGGTACAATTATATAATTGCTCGATTGTTTAATTTAATAGATATAGATAAAAGAAAGATAGACTTTTGTTGTATTCTGCAAAAAATATCGTTATCGAATAACAAAACTTACTATTAAACAATGTCATGATGTAGCCCAGTACACAACCAAAAGATATGGATTATGTAGTCACAATCAAGCATGTAACAACGACCATTTCTTGGAAATTAACGGTTATAATTATAGCCAATCAACTATCAAAACCAATATTTGAATATAATAGAAGAGTAGCAACAGTAAATAAAAGAAATAAAGAAAGGATTTGCAAAATAGATTTGAAATAAAATATACAAACATAAAACCTAAAAAATATATTATTTTCGTGCAATTTTAGAACATGCATTTAACATAGCTAGTGACATGATGTTTAAAAACACAAAAGTTAATGCGTAAATATGATCGACGATTTTTTCAAGATCAGTTTTCATTTAAAATTGCAGAGGCGATTTTCATAAAACATTTATGGAAAATATTTACATAGAAAATAACGTTAATATCCACTTTCATTTTAATTAGACCGAACATAATTATTATCTAAATGAGTGTTATTATTGGAGATGTAATTACCGTCCTTTGTTCTTCTGTCTTTCTCATTTTTATTACAAAAAATGTTCAATCTTTTTTTAATCTATCTAAATGATGAATATTTAATCTGATTTCTTGGCACAAAATTATTTTTATTTTCTTTGGAGCGAGTCGTCAATCCGTTTAGTACCTATAAAGCTTTTGTTCACAAATATATTATTGTATTGTTTTTAAATACCCTGTGGGGTATGTAAATATTCATTTAAAGCGATTAAGGCAATATTAATGTTTTATTTCGACCTATTCTCAAATTTATGTAGTAAATGCTGAGAGAAGAAGAACACGGGCTTAAAAATAAACCACTTCAGCCTTTTTCAACCGATATGCAAAGCAAAGCACTGCTTGAAGCGGTAACGTTTAGGATGGGTGACTTTTACATCCCCATCGAGACCCCTCTGTTACTCACATAGAATACGAACGTCCCAACCCTAGGTTAAAAGACATACATGAGTACCGAAGCAATTGGAAAGCCGGTGCTAGTTCATAGGAAGCTAGTATCACTTACTTAGTACTGAGCCTTAGTAGTAGTTTGTACCCTTATTACTTAGCAAGTTCAGATGGGTGTCGCTCAACAGAAAAGTCCATGGAATTTTCCGTCTATTTAGACTAAAAATCGAAAAAAAAAGGCTAAGCTTACAATGGGTAACAACCCTAACGAGCACATAGCTGAAATTCCTCTACATAAAATGAACTGGCAACAAGCCTAAAAATCTAGGACGTAGAAAATTGCTATTTTCGTAATAGATGTTTAGTCCCTCTACGTAATTACATAGGTATTTCACACAAGCTCCTTTGTTTCGGCCGTCAGTTCAAACTGAGGGGTCTAAGTGATCGTTCAACGTTTATTTTCGTTCCGGAGTCAGCCCTTTTGCACCCTTGTCTTGTCTTGATACATTGTGAGGGGTAAATGAAATACATTCTACTTTTGCTTTTTATTAAAAACTACAGCTGACGTAGTGCGAGGTATACTGAGGTGGATTTTCTGAATAGGAAAAGGGGAATGAACTAATATAGAGATGAACTAAAGGATTGGACAACCCTGTGCTTCTACCTACACTATTTGCGCTGTAGCATGGTGCGGGTGACAGTTTCAGTAACATTTCGTTTCACTCTTGAAAGTTGCCGCGATTTACAATTTATGACTTAATATTTCAGTTGTACCACATTCGTAATATATTAAATAATTAATAACTGTAGTAAATTAAATTAAACCCAACCAGAATGTTCTAATCAAGAAATAAAATCAAATTGAATGAAAAATTAAGCAAAGTGTTATGCGTATAACGTAACGCCATAGACGTATTTAGTGATGGGATGTACTGCTACGATGGATAGTCGATATTTTTTATAATAAAAAACGTATATTGTGCGTAGGTCAATTTTTATTTTTAAAAGGTCTAATTATACAACAGAACATTTATAGGGTAAGGTTGCTTAAAAGGTTGCTAAAAAAAAATACATGTTATTCGTCTAAACTCATATCAGAGTCAGGAACATCTGAATTGTCACTCAATTCATCATCTGAATCTGTGACGGATATTATTAACGATGACTCAATTATGTTGTCAATATGTATGTCACGATCCCAATCAGACATAATGTCCCTTTTTGTTTTATTCACGACCTTCGACCAGTCTTCAGGTTGAACATTGTTGATGGCCTCTTGTAATAGGGCCAACATCTTATTTGCCGTAAATGGCGGCGAAGTATTATTTCTTGCGGCGTAACCTAAAAATAAACGAACTTATAAAAAAAAGTATTCAAATAATCATCAATCAGCCTAATCTAGTATCTGGTAATGTTTTTAAACTAGGTACATGCTACGATCGGAAAGCTGATTTTTTTATAAAGCTTCAAAATGGGAATTGAAATTAAAAGCATACCTTTTATTTGGGCCCAAATCAGCTCAATAGCGTTATACTGGCAATGGTAGGGTGGTAGTCGAAGGACCTGGTGGCCTTTTTCTTTTGCCATCTCGTCCAGAGCATAGGTAGGAGTTGGTGGCTTATGGCGTCGGACTAAGGCAATAAGCTCCGTCTTTAACATTTTTATATCTGCTGTAACTCCGTTTTCACTCAGCCACTTCACCAACTCGCTTTTGCGGTTGGATTGGTTTGGGGGTTTATTAACTTGCACCGAATGGTAGGGTGCGTTGTCCATTATTATGGTCATAGGCTCTTTTAAATTGTTTAATAGACCTATGAACCAATCTTTAAATTTTTCGTAATTCATCTCCTCATGATACTCCGTAGTTTTTTTTGACTTAAAAGCCAGCAAACAATCAGGGACGAATCCACTTGCTGTACCTGCGTGACAAATAATAAGGCGTTCGCCTTTGCCTTCCGGCACTTTGGTACACGATTGTGCCGTATCGTCGGTCCAACTTTTACCCACTGTGTGGTTGGCGTTTAGCCACGTTTCATCCAAAAAGACAACTTTGCTCCAATCACTTATGTTTTTGGCCTTCCTTAAAAATCTACATCTTGCTAGGGCAATGTCAGTCCTATCCATAATAATCTTTCTTTTGTTAACTTTTTTGTAAACAAAGCCAATATCTTTTATAACTTGCCGTAGCGAAGTAATACCTCCTTTGAACAAGTCAGCTTCTTTTAATGATTTTAGAAGCTTGAGCAATGTGGGTAGCTCCATTCTTCTATAATAATCATAAATATGATTTCTAATAGCAACCTTAGCAAAATCATCCAAATCTGTGATTGGCTTCACCTTGGTCCGCTTTTTGTTGGGTGTCGATAATTTATTTTCAAACATCCCATCTTGGCCAATTTTCTCACGTGTTATACGCGAAACAGTATTGCGGCCAATATCAAGAGCTTCGGCTACTCGTTCTACAATATGATTCAATGGTAACAACGGTCCATTATTTTGTTGTTCTCTTTCAAAGTAGTCTCGGAGGCGAACAACAAGCTCCCTGGCCTGACTACCCAAAACAGTTTTTTTTGTATGCTTAGGCATGGTAATAACAACAAACTCAACAAACTTATAACAAATAACAATTTAACAAAAATGAAAACAAACAATGAAATCGTACATCGTCATACGTGTCACATTAAGTCACAATATAACGCGCTTGCACTCGTACTCGCACTCACAGCATCGCACGGGTAAACAACATGGCCGCCGCGCCGATGCACCATAGAGCAAAAATGTTGTCACGAAAAAAAAAACATAAACCCGATTTTGATTATTTTATATAAGTACAAAGATAATTATGTAGCCATAAAACATTTATATTGACAAGTTTATACACGTAGCACACACGTAGTTACACTGCACAACTGAATAATACACTAATTTTCATAACAATATTAAAGAGAACTAGATTCACGCTGCGAGTATCGTTAGCGATAAAAATGAATTGCATAACCTCACATCCCTACGTGGTACTGACAAATGTCAACGTCATACGGGCAACTGTCACCCGCACCATGCTACAGCGCAAATAGTGTACATATATATAAAAATGCTTAACGTACTGGATCTAAGATAGCTATTTACATAACATAGCATCACGCCTGTACCTAATCTCCAACGGGTTAGGCAGAGGAAGGAGATAGCTACTTGTAAAATACAAACTATATCTTTCTCTTTTCCATAATAATTAAATAAGATATAAACATGTTTACGTGTCAAGGGAATTATTTAAATTAAAAGAAACAAATTACTTGAATTGGAAAGGGTTATGAAGCACCAAGATCAGATCCTGTTAGAACCTACCATCATACTACCTATCATCTTACTTCACTATTTACTTATTTTGTATATTAATTTAATATATTATTATTTAAAATCTGTCATTTAACGTCAAATGTCATGCACATGTCATGTCAATTGTTACTCAGAGGTCAAAAATTAAATATGCCTCTATAATACTAGCTGTTTCCAGACTTTCATACAAACACAACGAAAACTTCAGTAACAAATCGCTAATTGTACTTTCCAACTCTCAATAAACCGCAACACCTTGTTTCACATTCCACGAAAATAACTTGGCAGCTAATAAAATGCCCCCAAAATGCTCCATCACGATTTTAGGCAACGAAGACTTAAATATATTTGAGCACCCTGCAACTGGATTCAATTTAAATCCTCCTAGAGATCCTATTATAACAGTGAGGTGTCGAGAGCTAAGTAACCGTAGCATCTCTCTGTTTCGAGACGAAGTAATAAATTAAACAAATCCGATTTTCACGTACGAAAGGAAACGAAGCTCGTTTACTGAGAACGGTGATCGCACTGTATTTGATGACAAAAGACGGTGAAAATAAATATAGAATCGTTGATGGAGAAATTATGAGAAAGGGTTGAGTTAAGATTTTGTTTATTAATAAACGTTTTCGTTCAGATATGAAAGAGATTTTCATGAACATCGAAGTAACAGTAGCTAGATAAAGTTAGAAATGAAAAGAATAAAAAATAATATTTTTAATGATGGTATTTTCGTGTGAAATATTTATAATTGAAAAGCGTAGGTTCACCCGATTAGGGCGAACTTATCTCGTGCAAATCAACTAAGTACTATGCCAAAATTATGCATTTTTCCCTTGTCTAATGGCATTAATCAAACATTTGTGTACCTAACAAAATTATCGTTTTCACGGATCTTTAACCATGCCAGATTAAATATTTCCCTTATTTCATTTACATACTTATAAATTATATTTTAAAATATTAGAACATATAAATAATAAAAACTTTTAAAAATATAAAAAAATAGTAGCCCACCGCTATCGGGAACAGTGTCCAAGCTACTGGCGGTTAGGGCTTCAGAGAGAGGAACCTCCTGACAATGCGAGCCGTGTCCAGGAGTACCGCTTTCAGAGTCAAGCCCTTGATCCAGCTGCCCAACGAGAGCCTCCTTAGGTGTTGGACGAGGCCCTTGGCGATTAAGCCATTGGCTGTCATGACTATCGGCACAATGATCGCTGAGTCCACATCCTACATCCAAGTCAAGATACTTGATTTGTTTATCTTTCTCGGCTTTCACGAGGTTCCTATCATGCGGGACCATTATGTCAATAATCATTGTGCGCCACTCTACTCGATCTACCTGTGCGATCTACCACCACTATATCAGGTTTATTGGCAACAATAGTCCTGTCAGTAATGATAGATCGAACCCAGTACAATTGTTAAATATAATATTATGTAAGAAAAATAGTTATGTTAAACCTACTTACATTCCACGACGTCGTTCTACAAGCCAATGTAGGTAAGTGATACATTGCACTTATGATCCTAATATATTTAAAATATATCACATTTTATGTTTGCACTATATGCAACAGAGTAGCACTACATTACTGGAAGCTCTCGGAGACACGTGTAGAGTTAATAAATTAATTTCGTAGGTTGCAAGCGTTTATGTGATAACTTTCCTTTCACAGCTTTGATATAGCAAACTATGCTTGGGTAGTGACTTTTTTTGCCAATGTGGAGGTGGAAACCAATAGTTAAATATCGATACATATAATAAATTTTACTGATATTGAATATGACTCTAATCTCAATACTCTAAAACGTAGAGTTAACAGAATATGCCAGATAGAGAACGTTAATCTAGTAACTGCGTTAATCTATAACAAAATTAATGAAAAATTTATACTAATATAATAATACTTTCGTTACGACAGTGTATACTGAAAATTGAAAAATGGCTCCAAGACCTGACTTATGAAAAAAGAGAGAGCCTCATACAAACTTAAAGTATATTAATATCATATCCTCCGAATACACATACACGCACCCTTCCCACGCACAAAAACGCACGCACCTCCACACCCTCCCTCACACATTCACTCACTCACACGCACACTCACACACACCCACGTATACTGTTACAACTATTATTAATAATTGTCTAGTTCTAGTTTTGTTGTTATTAAATGTTTATGTCTAGTTTCTACCTATAAGAATAACCAAAATTGTTGTTATGGAACTTAATTGTTTTTCGCTCCTGGGGTGGGCGCTAATAACTGTGACACAATTACTAAACTAACGCAGTATTAACTTACACAAAAAAATTAAGATGTTTTTGCTCCAATAAAATATTTGTATTTTGTATTTGTTCATAACTGTTTTGTAAAACTGTTATGTTAGCGAACGTTGTAGACGTTTTGAAATTAAATTAACTATTCAATTTAAGGAGTAGGTGATAAATAAGTAACTACTGCACGTTACTTAGTTATCAGCTCCTTTGCATAATAAAATGTAAAGAATAATGTTATAGCGAAAGTATATCCCTCCTTTCAGGACTAAACTAAGCCTTTTTCTTAGTCTTAGAAGCCTTTAGGTGCGTGGAGTAGAGTCCACACCGGTTCAGCCAATACAAAACATCAAAAACATAAATAGTCAGCGAGAACCTGAAAAGAAAATCGCTACTAAAATCATCAAATCGTAAATTTATGGAGTCATGCCTTAATAGAGGAGCAAAGAGGTAAGAACAGGAGAAAGCCAAAAGAAAATAAAAGAGAAAAACCGTAAGTAAGCTATGCCGAACACGTCCATAAGAGTCGGTTGATTTCTGCGTCACGTATCTACACAGAAAAAAGAACTTTTATTACTTCCGAGTAGCGTAATTGTTATGGAGAACTGGTATCCCTTATTACTCAAGTTTTTCCATATGTAGTAACATTACTACCACACTAGTTGAATGTTTTTGTTTTTCCTCTCATCTTGGTTTCAATTTCATGGTAATCTGGGCCCAATGTTTGCGGCCAATATGCCCAAATCAATGTAATGGTGAACCAAATCCACTTTCTGCAATGGTAAAAATAATAATTTCGCTAAGTTCTAACCCTTCCCTATACGTGATTTTATAATTTAAAAATCGGCCAAGTGCGTGTCAGACCACGCACAATGAAGGGTTCTGCACTTGGGTCGAATTTATCAGAAATACAATCTTAAACATTGCGGTTAAAAAACATGTTTTCCTATATATTCCAACTGAACATGTAAGTGTTTCGCACAATATTGAGAGATTTACCATGTTATTTTAAGACCACACTTCAAGTTTTCCAGTAATCTATGGGTAAAAAACGATTCTCTGTATTTTTTTCAAAATTTTAGGCTCATTAGTTTCGGAGATAAGGGGAGTATGGTAAATTTTCATCTATTTTCTTAAATATCATTAAATGTATTTATTTTAAAATTATAAGTAAAACTTATTTGAGATCCTCGCAACAAGCCCTTTTATTTGATATATCACATGATAAAGTTTGCAAAACTTTTTTTTAATTTTCTTTTTTGCCCTCAAAAGTAACCTCCATATTCAAAATTCATTTATTTACGTTACACGTCCATTTTTGGGTCATAAAAATCCATGAGACTCGAAGCAAATTGGCTGTGACAGATGGACAGACAGACACACGAGAGATCCTATAAGGGTTCCGTTTTTCCTTTTGAGGTACGGAACCCTAAAAAACTCCGATATAAACCAAATATATATATATATATTAAAATATACGAGTGTCTATCTATACACACGCGTATTTCCAATAATAACATATTACGATAAGATTCGAACAAACAAAATCCAAAATAACCTACCGTTAAACACACGTCAAGATATAAAGCCACAGAATAGCCAATCAAACAGTCTTAAGTCCTCGTAACATTAGGAGATAAGACAACGATCCTATCTATTTTGTTAGGCTGTGTCTGGGCAAACAAATGTGCGATTACGTTTTACTCCTGCGACCATTATCTGGTACTCACTACAGACATCATTACTTATGTTATTCTTGTCACTGATAGTAACAAATTGCTTTCGTTTACATTTATACAACTAAATTACATTGGAAGAAGAAAACGTTGAAAGGTACAGTTGGACAAGAAAACTTTAGAAAAAATAATTAGTCTGTGGACTTTGATATTTAAGTTTACTGAACTTTCTGACCTTTGACGCTTTAAAATTTTAGTGAAAAATCTTTAGTTTAAAGCTCTTTCTGTAAATTGAGCAAGTTGAATCTGCTCGAGTGATTTGTATTCTTTCGTGTCGCTAACTCTGAAAAGATCACTTTTTTATAATATATTTAAATTTTAATACAACGATATATAGATCCAACTATTTTCTTTCTCAATAAATTGAGTAACATCAAGAAAAAAACCGGCCAAGTGATAAATTTATCCCAAATTCAAACTTAGCATTGTTCAAAGCAAAAACATGTTTTCTCATACAATCCAACTGCAAATGTAAGTTTGCACGCACAATATTGAAAAATTTACCATGTTATTTTAAGACCATAAACTTCTTATAGGTTTTCCTTTACCTAATCTATGAGTAAAAACCATTCTCTGTATTTTATATTTTTTCTAAATTTTAGGCTCAGTAGTTTCGGAGATAAGGGGGAAATGGTCAATTTTTCATTTATTTTTTAAATATCTTAAAATTGATTTAAAAAATGAAATCCTCGCAATAAGCCCTTTTATTTGATATGTCACAAGGTCAGTTTGCAAAACTTTTTTTAAAATCTTTTTGTTTTCCTCCAAAAGTGACTCCCATATTCAAAATTCAGTTATTTACTTAACACATCCGTGTTTGGGTCACAGGTATACAAATGTGTGCTAAATTTCAACTTAATCGGTCCATTAGATTCGGAGCAAATTGCCTGTGACAGACAGACAGACGAGTGATCCTAATAAGGGTTCCGTTTTTTGCTTTTGAGGTACGGAATCCTAAAAAGTACCGTTGTTTTCAGTAACCTCAACCTCGAACCTAAGCATCCAACTCTCAATCAACCAACTCAGACTATCGCAGTCCCCTGCTGGACATAGGCCTCTCCCAAGCTGAGCCATAACACCCTGTCCTCCACCTTCCGTATCCAGTCTGTTTTAGCCACAGTCGTCGATCCATTTAGCTGGGGGGCGTCCCACACTACGCTTGCTGCTCGCCATCTACTTCAACTAATTACTAAACTGGGTGTTTACATGCTTCAAGCTAGGAAAAGTATGCCAGTTGCACTCAACTATGAAAGAAATTGGTCTTTATTTTTCCTCCCCCTCAAAATCTCGACTCAAACAGTATTCCATTTTCTTTAAAAATATGAAAGAATACTTACAATACAAGCTCACATAATGCATATAGCCACTGCGGCAGTGTAGTCAGGTGTTCTTTCATATAAACATTGTTGTACCGCCAGCACAGCCGTGGGGAGCTGAGACTAAGTAAACTTTCCCGTATTCATTATGACTCCGAAGAAACCAGCTGGAATAATACTCAGATATTATGTTATATTGTGGACTTTTGCTAGGAATGTAGTCGAGAAAATTCATTGTTTATCAAATTGCCACATTACGTCAATTTGCCGAGTTATAAATTTCATAAAAATGTCACAGAATAACAGTTGTGATTCGATAATACGGACAATTAAAGGCGGTAATACATTTGCAAAAAATATAGCTTTCCTGACTTTACGTACTTACCTATTGCTTTATTAGTTCAGTATTTGGTGCACCACTTTAGAGTCCTCGTAGATCCTTGACTTCAAATAATTGTCTGACTTCGATGAATCAATTGTTTTCAAGATTGTTTGTCAAACAAGTTCCGTAACTTGTTTAACACACAATCTTGAAAACAATTACCAACAAAACTCCGTAGTTTGATAGGCCATTTTATGGATGGCACCTTAGACTGTGATCGCAAAGACTTTATTGGCTTGACCTCTGCGTATCACTCTACGCTTATGTTAGGGTGATCGGTCGAAAGCTCAAGCAGTAAATAACATTGCATTTACGTACATTTTAGTACTTGGCAATATAAGTAAGTTAAGTATTTTTCGGTAAAACAACCTATCACGCTATAAATTCACGTTTCATGATCCAGTTTGTGGAAAACTAATTTCAAACTGCGGCGACCGGCAAAAATAAAGCTAAATAATTTCGGTCACAATATTTGCCTACTTCCTGTAAAATATTTTGTACGACAACCAACTAAAAATAACGTCAAACTAACAACCTGTATAATTACAAGCGAGCACTTTCAACTGTTATCAGTGGCTATAAATATTCAAGTAGTGAAAAGCTAATAGGTCAATAAGCTGTTCGTCGACCGGTTATTACATTGTTATGAGTTAAGTCACGCTTGACCTGACCAGGCCTTTGATTGAGCAATTTTCTTCGACGGCAAACTCACACGATAGCAGTATGATTAACACGTTGCTCTACATAACACGACGTTATGTTATGTAATTATTTTTGCGGGAATTAATCGGTGGGGACGCGCGAAGTAGAGTAGTTAAGCGTTTGTGAGTTGGCAGGCTAATAGAGCAATTTTATTGTTACATTGAATTTCGCCCTTCATACTTAGGTATTGTCTAAACCAGCGCAATATCCAACGCCGAAACTCAGCAAGTCGAAACAGGTACCAGGCTACCATAACACTACAAATAGTTATCTATTTCGATCTCGCATGCAAACTCCCAAAAACATTTAGATTTCAGAACTTTGTAACATGAGGCGCGTTCCTGATGGTGAACCTATCCCATGCATGTAAATTATGCTCTTTAAACCTAAACTTTTATACGTTCGGAATCCAATCACATGCAGTTGGGCTATGGCGTTCGTACTGGAAACTCTTGGAGTTCAAACCGACCGAATGCGCCACTAGTCAATTCCCTCTGCGAATAACGGAATTTCCGATCAGACAGGACGCTTCTTCCGACGCTTCGTCACTGTTTGTTTATTTTCTTTTATGTATTCCACAAGGTACGAATTTATTTTGACGTCGCAGCTAGTTGGAAAAGTATGTGTTTGAACGTAGTGGAGTACGTGCAATTTTATGGAACTACGTCAAAGGATAGAGTCTACGAATATTATATCAGTTCAGGACTTGCGGGTCACTTTTTGACTTGATAATGTCGGCCTTTTAAATGGAAAGCATCTAATAGCTATACCTACAGAGGTGCTGCATTTCCATATTATCCCTTACAATTTTTTAACGGACTTTAATGGAACTATTTAGTGCTATTTATGTTTAAGCATAAAAATATTGCCAACGCAGCTGCTGGAGCGCATTTTCCCAATTGTTCCCAGCATTCGTTACTCGTAATTAAAATTTTTAGCAATTATTCTTAGCAAAAACCTTAAATTTTCAACTCGCACCATCAAAGTGATGGTGTCAAAGCATCGTTATGCATTTTTTTCGGCGCGGCTCGGAGCGACGTCGCCTCGCTCTTCAGACATCTTTCGAAAGGTTTTTTTTTTCTGCAAAAAGTAAAGTCGTCATATCCTCCTTGCGCAGGCTTCAGATATGATCTGACGGCATGTCTCAAGTGGCCAGTGACCTGTCGCCTGCACACATATCAGTTACTTTGTAAAAAGTAATTAACATTGATCGATAAGTCGATTACCGATACAATATTAAAAAGAATATAGAAATACTGGTACCTAATGAAGTTAATTTTAAAATGTATTGGATATCGTCTGTCGTCTTTAGTTTTATTTTAAGAGTAGTCAGGTAATAAACGTTGCCGACAGGAAACGCAGTAAATTAATACTGTGCATAGTTTTAAAATTTTGGCATTAAATATTTATATGATGCACGTTTTGTTTTGGTGTAGATACCTCGGTAGGTACTGCTCGTATGCTTGGTTCACAATCTCGTATTCAAAAAAGATGAAGCGAAAAGAGATGTGATGCTTTCGTCATCTCTTTCATCACAGCTTTTTTCGTTTTTGAAGGAAAGAGATGACGTCGCACTTTCCTCAACTCTTTCAGTTTCAATTTTTATTCGCTTTTTCAGGATTCGCTTTGTCTAAGTATAAAAAGCAGCCGTGCATTTGTTAGTAAGTGCAAAAACCGTTACTATAAATTACTTAATGATAAATTTAAAATCTTTGAAATTACTGCAGACTTATTTCACCCTATTGACAACGTTTAGTCCGCAAAAAGACTTTATATTCATCTTTTATTTTGATTAAAAGATAAAATTAATCTCCCAAGCAATACAGTCGTTCAAAGATGTTTTAACTTTTATTTTTTCAATTTGCAAAAGGAAATTAAAGCCTGTTTGTTTCCCAAGCCGGCGCTTAAAGTATTTGTTGTAAGCCTTATTGAGCTTACTTCATCTTATCTAACGATGCTTATGACGAACTCGCTTTTGCAAACGACAGTTTGGTAAATATTTTGACTTTTGAATTTTGTTATTTATATTTTCTGGTTATAAAATCTGGCTTATTGGATTATGTTCGTCATTTCTCTTTAAGTTAGTGTTTCTCAACATTGACTTATTAGAACTTTAGGCTAGTTAACCGTATAACACTGGTTTGGATATTATTTTGTTGTTGAAAACCACATAGGGTGATCCGCATCTTACTTCGATCGGTTATAAAATTATTCATGCGAATTTCAGTGGATAAATGTATACCTTAACGTGGTACATTTCAAAACGTTTACGCTGCCTTTAGACGGGAAAACCACTTATTGATTTTTTACAAGAACATTACATTTTTTTATGTTAGATAACAAAAACTTTGCCGCCAACGGCGCCATTGCTGTCTTCAGAATAACGAACGCAACTTACACAAAAATAATAAACCAAAATTGTTTATGAGTTTAGAAATGAAGTTAGCAACTAACACTCGAGAGCTTTCTTGGCTTCAACAATAAAAGTTTATTAATTCTAAAGAAAATCCAGCCTTATAACTCCACTAGAAACTTGCTTAAGACGTTGAAAAGAAAGCTTACTTTAAATTATACCTATCGGGAGATTTATAAGTATTTTCAGAAATAAAAAACAACCTCTTATTTTTATATAAGAACTAGCTGCGCCCAGCGGTTTCACCAGCATAAGTCTTGATCCCGTAAAGGCTCTTTCAAACAGGCGCGACACGCGACGCGACACAAAGACACCGCTCGTCGCGCGACGAGCGGTGTCTTTGTGTCGCGTCGCGTGTCGCGCCTGTTTGAAAGAGCCTTAAGAATATCAGGATAAAAAGTATTATATGTCCTAATCCAGGTCATGGTCTACCGATGTGCTAAATTTGGTCTAAATTTATTCAGCCATTTTGGCGTGAAAGCGTAACAAACACTTCGGACACTTCACTTTCGGATTTGTAATATTAGTTAGGATTAAGAAATCGAGGTGTTTTTAAATGAAATTTAAAGTGCTTGTGTTGGTATATGATAGATAAATAGGATCGACTTACATGTGACCAAGTACCATACCTAATTAACAGAACACACCACAGAGTACCTACCTAAATCTAAACTGAAGCAAATAAGAGCATATCGTAATCATTACACCTCATTATTACTATTTATTCTACAAAATCAAATATTAAGTGGCTAACAGCCTATTTTTACATCACTTTTGCTTGCTAATTAATAATGCTATTCATATAATTCTTCAAATCTCTTTTTTCTTTGGCTGTACCGTAACGGACAAGTCAGGCCAAAATTTACACACTGGTAACTGCCCCCGCCTCCGCTATTTAAAAATCCGCAACCTAATTTATAACAATTTTATTCAAAGTAATCACTACCAAGATTCATTATCTTGTAAAAAAAATACGCACAGGGCCCAAGATAGATCCTTGCGGCAACTCATCGCCCACAGATTGGTTCCTGATATTTCAAACAGTCAGAAAAGTAATTTACCAAAAAATTATTCCTTGTTCAACAACGACCAGTCGACCTTTTATTTCTTAAAGGAATCCTCTTAAGACTCTTATAGTGGATAAGGGATCCTGATCTGCCGATTTCTACCTGTTTAATAATCGATTATTGCCCGAGGGTTGGGACGGATTACCATATCAAAAGAATGCATGATCTCATGTCGAACGTCAATTTGGTAAAACATTCGGCTCAAAAGGCGTGAGCCGTGAGCATTTATATTGCGTTCGGGAAATTCTTAGGAATATTACGCCTTTCTATATGTAATTTTGTTACGGACATCTTTTCTTTTTCTTTACTTACGTCACGTACCAAAGTTTCCTTTCGAAAAGTTTGTGTGCGGTGCTCGATGACATCGTTAAACTTTGGTGCTAGCGCTTTCCTTCGTTTAACGGTTTTTCAAACAATAGACTATTCGTCTACTCTATGTGACTTGACATTTATTGTCTATGAAACGTAGGGTTATTTCTGCAGCTTAGTGTCATTATCTGCCACCGGCATTCAATTATACATTTTCTTTATAGAAACTTACACCTTAATATTTTTGCAGCCCTATTCCGTATTACATAAAATATTTTAACCCCAATATCGTCCTAATAAAAATAAAACACGAGCTAGCGCCTAAAAGCCTCATTGGGCTTACATCCAGCCGTCTGAAGAAGACAGATTGCCTGAAATGGATCGGATGATTAACCAATAAAAAAATAGGCAACTTTTATCTAAACAAGCATAAACGAATTATATAAATAGGCCACTTTCAGCATACTAAGTAGGAAACTTCTCTTGAAACACGATACGTAGTCATTCTGACGCATCTCAGTTTTATCTACAACGTATACATCTCCAAATATAATTACTAACGACCCGCTCCTGCTTTGCACGGTTTTTAC
The DNA here is from genome assembly GCA_916610215.1 of Omphaloscelis lunosa. Lineage (NCBI taxonomy): Eukaryota > Metazoa > Arthropoda > Insecta > Lepidoptera > Noctuidae > Omphaloscelis > Omphaloscelis lunosa. Next base: position 12,410,124 of record OU744258.1, read on the forward strand.
AATTTAACAAAAAATCGAGATTTCTATATTATGTGTATTTTTAATATTAATCTAGTATACACACACGTAAACCTTCTGAAGTAAAATAAATCTCAAAATGATGGTAAAATAAAGTCGCTCTTCGTCTCCGTCTGTGTGACAGCGTTAGGACACACAGACAGAGACGAAAAGCGACTTTATAATATTATGATATTAAGATATACATATTATGCGCACTTCACCCCATTGACACTTCGTCCCACGTTCGCAATTGGTCCCATTCGCGATTGATCCCATTAGCTGTTGTTCCCATTCGCTGTTGGTCCCATTCGCGGTTGGTCCCATTCGTACTTGGTCCCATTCGCGGTTAGTCATATTCGCAGTTAGTCCCATTCGCAGTTCGTTCCATTCACACTTCGTCTCGCGTTCGCAATTGGTTCCATTCGCGATCGGTCCCATTCGCAGTTGACCAAGTGCACATTCGCGATTAGTCCCATTTGCACTTGGTCCCAGATGCTTTGCTTTTCTGTGAATAAAATGACGAATACATAACTCTTTATTAAATTCTAATTTCAATAATAACCCTCCTATCCTACATACATTGGGTACTCTTGCTGTCAGATCTTGTAGGTATTATTTGCTTAGTCTCATATTTATCTAACTCAATCTTTCAACTATATTGTATATTAATTTACATGACAGACTGGACTTTTATATTTAAAAATTATTTATAACGGCACAGAATTATAATACAAAACTTATTTATTACTTCAAAGACGCTATAGATCATCACAAATTAGTCATTAGTGTCAACTTGTAATTTGTAGTTGTTTTCTTACTATACTGTATCTGAACTGAAACTCAATTTGTAAAAATAAATGTTACAGAAGTTACAATTTATGGGTATTTTGACAGTCAAATTATTTCAAGACGGTTATATTGTTGAATTGAAAAATAAATTGCTATGTGTTTAGTTAGTAGATAGTACGATCAATATTGGTTAATGGTAATTATACATCAGTAGTTTTGAACTCCACAACTGTATTTATGCTGTCTCGCATAAAAATATACAATTTAGAAGACCTGAAAAACAACAACAGGGTCTTGCGCATCCAATCGAAACAATTCTGCAGTTTCTTTTAACGACTCCCTCTAGATAAGGTGAGGTGACCTATTTTTACACACGCCTAAAGCTAATGTTTCCTAGAAGAGTGGCGACCGTCAAATAGCGTTTGCAATTTACCGGCGAATGACATAACTGAAACGTTATTTATGAAAGTAAGTTTTTGTGTTTTCCTAGAGCGCGTTTTTTGACACCGTAATGTCAAACCCCACTGCCATCATTTCCATGACAGCCGATGCGGCCGTTATATGGCAGCCACCGCTCTTCTAGGAAACCGTAGCTTTAGAGCTATTCACTTCAAAATACAGGGTGGCAGGGACATCGACACGAAAACGGTTACCATGGATTCAGTACATGATACTGAACCCCCTTTTTGGGTGGGAAGTTATCAAATAACTTCTCCTGCTCCGGGTGATACTGAACCCCCCTGCGTTGAAATTTTTCGTCTGTTTTTTTTTTTTTAAATCATCTTTGCCTTATATTTTGACCGCATAGGTAGCTATACCTACGCGATCAAAATATATGGAACAGCAATCTTTTCTGTGAAATAGCAGATTTTTTTTAATAACCGACGAAAAATTTCAACGCGCGGGTGTTCAAAATCATATACTGAATCCATGGTAACAGTTTTCGCATGGCTGTCCCTGCCACCTATACTTAATACTTCACTGCAGTTTTATTTAACGAAAATGCTTCCAGGATTCGAAGCATTTAACGCAAATTGCTTGCATATGCTGTTTGTCTTTATACGTGAGTTGAAAAACACAATTGGAACGTTGGAAGATACGACTTACAAGGACCACTTGCTACTGACTGGAGAGGTACGTACGAATTTTAAACCACTTTTAGTCATATTTTACTTTTAATAGGCGGGGATATTTCTTCCTCTAAGACACCTGTCCCACTGCCGGCGAATAACAAGAAGCGAGTGAAGCTAGCAACTTAAATCGAGTTGCCGAGCAAGGAGCAGCGAGTGCGCAATAGCGACGAGTGATTTCTTGGGTTGGTAAGACTCCGTATGGAACCTGTCCCACCGCCGCCGGCGAGTAAGCGACTAAGTATCGGCTATTTTCTCGCTCAAGAAACGATAGATATACATTCCGTGTAAACAAAAGAGATGTATATATTTAAGTTGGCACGAAGATTTTCTCGGTGTACTGACCAAGTTAAGATTACGCTTTTTAAAGCTTATTGTCAGAGTTTTTACACCGGTAATCTTTGGGTCAACTACTCGAAAAGGTAGCTGGATGTTCTACGCGTCCAATACAACAATGTTTTTAGGATGCTGTTGCGACTGCCTCATTTTTGCAGTGCATCAGAAATGTTCGCGGTAACCCATACCGATGGATTTCATGCCATGATCCGCAAAAAAACGGCCTCACTCTGGAGCAGAATAAGAGGCAGTCACAATAGTATCCTCAAGGCTCTGGTGGCAGATACTTCCTCCGCCATAATTAGGCTATTTGTGCGAAGACCATCATAGATTACCATAGTTAGACCATTACCATTTCTCATTGTGTCTAGATATTGGGTGGTCTTCTCACAAATTCGTCTTTAGGTTTAAGTTACTAGCAATAGTGATTTAAGTGCAAACATGTTACTTACAATTTATTAATATTTTTGTTATCCGAAATAAAATGATTTTATTATTTATTTATCATTAATAGTTCAGATCGCTGACTGTTCACACCGCCAGCGAGGACTCGCTTCACTAGTATCAAAGATAATAATCGCTCAGCGATAGTTATTCAACGATCAACGATACTCGCTTGGTTGTCAGGACTCACGCCGAGAGACCAAACAGCCATCATTTAACTGCCCCGAGCGAGTGGTGCGAGCAAGACTCGCTGATAGCCCAGCGACAAAAATATTGGAACTACACACTCGCTGCTCACCAAATCGTTTTCAGTTGCTAGCTCTACTCGCTGCTCGTCAATCGCCGGTGGTGGGACAACTGCCTAACAGTATATACCAAACGTGAGTCTCTCAGTGAGAATTCTGCCCGCTGAGCGAATATCCTCTAATAGCTGTTGTCGCTGCGACAGACGAGTGTTGCCGGCGATGTAACAGTCAGCGATCAACTATAAATATCTGTAACTCTTTTACTTACACGAAACCTACAAAATGTTGTCCGTTTTTTGAGCGAGACAATCGTTGATAGCGAATCGTTTCTTCGTCGGCGGTAGGACAGGTGCCTATGGTATAAGATCATTGTAATGCGAAAAACAGAAAATAATAATAAAAATATTGTTGGAGTTTTATTTATTCAAGAGAGTTAAGTTCCACAATAGTAACCTTCTCTGAATTCAAATGTGCCTATACAAGTTTCCGCGTTCTTCCAACGTGCGACACGTGCTTGTCAGTAAATTGACAACCTAATCAAAGGTTTAGTTAGGCACTTCTTGTTTATCTGCCCCTCTTATCACAGAAACGGCACGGTAACCGTTTCAAGAATAATATTTTTGAAGGGCAAAAATGGTCAGTATGTTCCAAGGTTCCGGTATTTCCACTCACATACGCACGATAAATCCTTTTCGTACTCGCACGATAAATCCTTCCATCTTTTGTACCTTCATCTATTTTTGCCAAAATGATACCCTAAGCGGATTTCTCTTCCACCAACAATAGAAAAGGCAAAAGTATTATCTGTATTGCGTCATTTGCGTGGTGATTCCAGACGCGTCTGGTGAGCTCGAAGTGTTCAGTTACAGATCTTTAAAACGAAACATCAGAGATTTGAAACGTGTTCTACGAAGGTATATATATATATATATATATATATACATATATATATATATACCTATATATATTCTTTTTCATATAAGGGTGTGCAAAAATATTAGGTATTTAATTATTTTTTTGTGTTGTGCAATCTAAATTATTTTGCATACTATTATATAGAATCAAGTTCTTCTAACTGAACAGACAGCTGTGTTGCTGGGGAGTTTGTTGCGCCACTTTTTCTTCCCAGTTAAAGCACTAGGAAGTGGTGAAGGGTGGGCGTTTTTGGGGGACTGTCTTACGTAATTTTGACGGTCGAAAAGTGCTGATTCTCTGCCTAGTTTAAAAAAATGACTTTTGTATTTGAATTTATAGCTACTAATCCTAATATCTATTATCAGTAACTCACCTTTAATGCATGCGGCATCCGTATTTCATAATTGATTTAATTATCTTTATTCGCCTACGATTTTTCCCAACAATCAAGTAAGTGTCAACTACCAATGTATTATGATCAGCTTAGGTTGCAAGTCGGTCACTGAAAACATGGGTTACATTTTTAGGGTTCCGTAACCAAAGGGTGCCAATGAGATCCTATCATTATTACTAGGGCTCCGCTGTCCGTCCGCCCGCCCATCTGTCACAGGGCTGTATATTTTGAACCGTAATAGGTACAACTAACAACAACCAACAACGTACAACATGGTACAACGTACATATGGTTATGGTTATTGTTAACCATATTTAATACTACATAATATGTAGTGTTAAATATGGTGATTTCTTTCCCACTTTTCTTGCATGGGGATCTTATTTTTAATTTAATTTAATTTTTATTATTTTTTTGTTGTAACAGCCATAGTTGTCACTAACTCTCTGTGAAAATTTCAAGTGTCTACCTATTACCGGTCAAAATACACAGACTTGCCACTGACTTTGAATAAATTTAAATCATTGATTTTTGTTACAAATATTTTTTTATGTTTCGATATTCATAACATAGAACAGCAAATTAAATATTCTTTATCCTCATATTGTTTAGTTAATATAAAACTTATTAACAAGAAAAACATCTTAACTTTTATTAAATGACAGTTTCTTAACGTTTCAATTCATACCTTTGACAAATATTCAATATTCTATAGTATTTTATAATTTTATAGGTAAATACATTTTTTTTAGTCAGCGTACTCGATCGAGCCCCGCTTGGCGGGGCTCTTATATCTGTGTGGTTTAAAAAAAACCACGACTTTGATTCGACAATTTTCGACGTTCAAATATATACCCTTTTAAATTTCAGATAGCATAACGTCTATTTTTTCATTTTCGTTGAAATAAAATACAATGGAAAAATACACCCAACAAACAATATTCTTTAAAAAATAATTCTACTGTTTGATAAGTTTGTTAAATAAAAAAATGTGATTATAAAATTCATTGAATTGTGTTTCTGTGACATATGTTCCATTCAAGTAAATAGTCGTTAAAACAATCATTTTCGAAATATTAATACACAGACGAAATATTATATGAAACATTTTCTGCGAAACGATATTCTATGAAATTTCTGTCTGCAAAATAAGGGGACACCATTAAATATTGTACAGGGGAATTTTTGTGAAAAAGAACCATTCGTGTGAGAGTCCAACTCGGTCTTGGCCTCTTTTTAGGGTTCCGTACCTGAAAAGGAAAAACGGAACCCTTATAGGATCACTTGTGTGTCTATCTGTCTGTCCGTCTGTCACAACCAATTTGCTCCGAATCTAATGGACCGATTAAATTGAAATTTGGTACACATATGTATTTCTGTGACCCAAACACGAAAGTGTAACGTAAATAAATTAATTTTGAATATAGGGGTCTTTTGGGGGAAAACAAGAAATTAAAAAAAAAAGTTTTGATAACAGTACCGTGTGATAAATCAAATGAAAAGGCTGTTGCGAGGATCTTAAAAATATTTTTTATATAATTTAAAATAAATACTTTTAAAGATATTTAAGAAATTCGATGAAAATCTGCCATTCCCCCTTTATCTCCGAAACTACTTACCTTAAAATTTTGAAAAAAAAAAAATACGTAGTATGGGTCTTTACTCATAGATTACAGGAAAATCTATAAGAAGTCTATGGTCTTAAAATAACATGATCAATCTCTCAATATTGTGCGTACAAACTTACATTTGCAGTTGGAATGTATGGGAGAACATTTATTTCAACTACAATGTTAAATTTGTATTTGAGCTAAATTCGTCCCAACTACGGTTATTTAAAAATCCATATTTAAATAAAATAGACTATGAGGTACCTATACTAAATCGTAAACTGATGTACCCTACAGATTCAAACCAGTGAACCCTCTCAGCAAACTATAGCACAACAATTTTATGTATTTATGAAAATTTCAGTTTCCATCCTCCCCTGATACTCTCAACGGCGCTTGTCTTCCGTTCGGGCTTGCCACATCCTTTGCGAGTTCGAAATTTTGGATGTTCGCCCTCAAAGCGGTGTCGTTGTCCGGATGCCGCCACCAGTAGGTAACTATTATGGTGCCGAAGTGTTAATCCATAGAGATAGTGATAGTAGATAATATACATTTTCAAAGAGTAAGATGCCTTAAGCCATGACTTTTTAAATTGACGAGGTAAGTTCATGAAACTTTAGGAAAATATTAAAAGTATATGAGATATAGTTTATAGATACGTGCAGCTAGCTACACGATAACTCTTATAGAACTAATTTTAGGCATACCAAAGAAAATCTACAGTTTCTTCGTTCTAGAATATCTGAATTCTACCTCTATAAATATTGTAATGCAAACATTGGAAAATTGTTATTTCTGCAAAGAAAATCCAACATACTCCTGACATTGAATCCAGTCTAAAAATCCATTTCATAAATACACAGACAGACGTAAGGTTAATTAAACAAATATTGAACGAACAACCTTTTGAATTTAAAACATTGAATTTTATACTAGGACCTCCGTTCAGGTGCACCGAAGCTCTAAAGAAAATATCAGCGTTATTTAAATAGCAAAGGGAACCACTCGAACATGAAATCCCCGGGGTATTCGATGGAGGAACTTAAAGACAAGCTTACACTATAACGAGTATTGTTAGCGTACCTCTGGAACGCTTTGACCCACCACCGGCCTCTTAACAATTCCTTTCCTATTAAAATTCTTTCCCCAACTCGGGAAAACTTTATCTCGAAATATAACGGGCCCATCTAAATACGAAATAATGGGAAAGAACGCCGCTGCTTATAATTAAACGAATTCTGAACATTTTCGGTGTGTGAACTTCATTTTTTGTGAAAGTAAAAGGGAATTTGTTAGATTTTTTGAGGATACTTTTTACTTTCGTAGTTGGGAACGAGCGACTGAAAGTCAGTGATAGCAATTTGGGAACCCGTGTTCAGCTTTTACAACATCCCTGATAACAAAGAGAAAAACTAGCTCAAATAAATCATGCTCTCATTTCTATAACTTTTATTCTGAAACTATGAGTGCAGAATATTCAGAAAAATCTTTCTGAATAAATTTGTTTAACTTCTAAATTGCACGTCAAAAAATAATAGAGAAATACCACATACATTTACACTTATCTTTTATCTAACAATAATAAACAAAAAGTTGCAACAGCGATAACAAAATTTATATTCATAAGCATAATAAGATGTTTCAGGAGTTCGAAATTGTTTTTTTTTTAGGGGGCACTCCCCTCTCACCCCTCAGGTAATCGTTTGAAAAATGTCTAAGATATTTTACCAACTTCATTTCGTGGATGCTCCGAATTGTGATGGGTGAAGCATATATGAACCATCCTACACTTTTCCCCTTAAATTGAAATTGAAAAAAGCACTTCTTTTTTTTTTCGTAAAATTCGATAATGGTTTGAAAAAGCTTTTAAAAATTTTGCTTGTCTGCACGTGGTTGTAACAGGTTGTATTTTTTACTGGTACCTACCTTCCTTTATTTCGAAACTACTACAACATATGTACACACGGCTACACATCAAGTTATATATTTCCAGTATAAGCTGACCTTGCACTGTACGGAAATCCTACACAATGCGAGATCAGCATAAACTGGGAATGTATAGCTTGATGTGTAGCCGTGTGTACTAGGCAACTTGACTTATTTATTTATTTAATACTTTAAGCACACAAATGTACAGAGGCGGACTAGTATTATGTCTGAAATAAATTAATTAATTAAGTTTTAATTTAATTAATGGTATATTTAATAGGTCGTAACCACGTACGTTTACGTCATATAATATAATTTGATTTAGAATATTCGGTATTGAATAAATGCACCATTATCAATAAATATTAGGCCATTTTTTATATTATTTTTGTCCTAAAGCCGTACAATAAGTTCATGAAACGGAACCAACCAAGAATTTACCAAACAACTTATTTTTAGAACCCAATCTCTTCTTATTCAACGTACGCCAACGCAAAACTCACCCAGCTAGTTCTAGTCTATTATAACGTAATAATATTACGAACAAAATATAAGGGTAATAAAAGTTCATAGACCTGTAAGCGTGGTGTTGAATTTATACCAAAAAATACCCATTTTCTTACCACCCGCCAACAATAAGGTGCGAAATTAGGAGAAGAATTAGGCTCCCCCGATGTGGCGCGTGCCTCGAATGGTGATGCAGCGACTGCAGAACAAGAGAGGATAAAATACCAGGGAGCCACCAGCCACCCCTTCCACGATAACAATATATCACACGTCTATTGATTTATGCGACGAAAGGTATTTCTTAATTCGGTCCTGTAGATAAACGCTGTAGGCACCATTAATATAGGTGACAGAGGTACCATTATGAAACTTTATAGAGTTTTGCGGGTACGTAAATGGAATAACAATGTATTGAATTACTTTTGTACGCACAATGGACTATTTGAGGGAGGCGGGAACCTATATTGGATGGTATTTATGGCCGGTTTTTCTATGTTATCGTGGGATCCGAGGAAGGAAAAGGAAAATTACGTATACTTGACGTAGTAACTATGAGTCCCTATATACTTTTAGTTATTCTTAATTGTAACAATTTTTTTTTGTATTTAATTTAATACACAACAATTGACTAAATGCAATTGAATCACTTTAATTGCATTTGGTAGACGATCAATTTGTGCATGAATGTGTATAACTCACATAAAAATTTACAATTTTAATTGATCGTTTCGGGAATCCTTTAAAAGCAAACCTATTTTCTACAAAGGCAGTCTTCTAAAACTCATAAATTAAACTTTAACTATATTTACTTTTCTTCTTGCATGTATTATAACTTAATGCAGTCATTGTAAAGTTTAATATGAGGTTGTCGCAACGTTGGCTGTTATGATTAGGCAAGCTTTTTGCGGACAAAACGCGGTGAACCGCTAGCTACATTACAATAACTATTTAAATACTTGTTCTTGGGAAAAAAAAAGAATTTCGAAGCTCTGTTTTAACTAACAAATTAAGCCTAGCACATAAGTCCAAGACTTTACTACTGCGAAATTTCAAAGGAATGCTGGTAACCAAATTTCTCCAGGGACAAGCGTACCTAATTTTATTTTACAAATGCTTATCTTACAACCTTTCAAGTCACTCCGAATATCGTCACACTACCAAGAAAATTCAACTTAGATAAGCCATCATAAAACAAGAACTTTGTTAGCTTACATAACTTGAGACTGACAGAAAAATCCGAGAGGCATATTTTTCTTATTTTATGCGCGAAAAATTTAAAAGCTCTCTTTGACAAAAGCGGGCTCCAAGATAGCGGCCGGCGAAGGAAAAACGTCACTCATATATAAAAGTAAAAAATAGTGTAGCGAAACAAAACACTACTGTCTATGTATGTCATATGTCATTACAAAGTTATGTCAGTACATAAGAAAAGCCTTGGAAAACAAAAACATTTTTCTTACTGTTGTAACCTCGTGTTTACTGCCAAGTGTTTGCCGTCCTCGGGGCCCAGATGTTATTCGCCATAAGCCTCCCTTATTAGGGATTCCGTATGTTCAGCTGTAAGAACAAGCTGAACTATGTATTTTTATTTTAGCGACATTATTAATATTTCCTTCTTATAAAAATGCGGAGGAAGTAAAAGAAAGGTTCATGTTTGAGTAACGCAAAGAAAATTAGGTAAACAGAAGTAACCTTGGGACAGAGGTTATGTTAGCTATTCGTAATCGTTTATAAGGGAATACGTTGAGTACTTTAGTCTTCCGTTATTGCTAGCTGTTGTGTAACAAAAAATAGTAGTTAAACGTTTTGTAGGATTTACATTAGTTTGAATTGACACAAAATAACACTGTTTGATAATTAAATTCTATGATGATATTAACAATCACGAACCAGATTCATTATTTCAATATAAATGAGGTCCGGAATATTTTACAGTAAGTAAATCGGGGAATTCTAGAATCTTAACGTAAAAACAAGTACACAGTTCCACTTCAATACAATTTGTATTTTAAACAAAATATACACGTTAACTTTTAAAAAGAACAACATGAATATTTAAAGTTCAAACAATTTTTTTCCTCCCGTAAAAGTTAGCTATAAGAAACGACTTCTTTAGGAGTTCCTCCCCATCATGGCGGGGTTGAACAAAGATCCTAGCTTGAAGGCAGTAAACTTCAAGTAGAAGTATAAAAATACGATTATAAGAGTTCCGCTTTACCTTGTTAAAATACTAGCTTTATAAAAAGTATATTTTTAGACATTTGAAATGCCTTGTACAGGGGTTGTTTTGAAGTTTTCCAAGTATTTATTTTAGCTTTGGTTTTTCAGTGTTTTTGTGTTTACTTTTCTCGGGTTTCTTTATTGTTTATTTTAGGTTACTTGTTGTTAGACTCAGTAGAGTGTGTTAAAAATCACGTCAATTTGTACCCGACTACGGCGAAGGAAAAAGGAGGGTTGATTTTGACCGGTATGTATGTATGTTCATCTGTTACCTCATAACTTCATAATTTGACAAATGAGGTATCGTTGGAAGCGTCGTGATCGTCCGCTGGCTATGTTATGTCGAAGACATAAAGCAAAAAACAAAAAAATAATGTTTTTAATTATGCCAGCACATTTAAAAAAATACGTATTATAACCCCAAAACAATTTAAATAAAAATAAAAGATATAAAAACTAAAATGAATAAACGTCTTGTTTATACATTTTTGATCATCATCATCATCTTGTTGACTTTTTTGTCGTAGTTGGTAGAAGTTTATGTTTATTATTCTGGAACAAGATATAGATCTTGCTACAGAATATTAGTGCCTCAGTCCTCTACATCATTATATTTATTTTAAAGTCCTGTAAAACTACGTAGTTACGCGTATGTTTGGTCTAGTAGGTACTGATACTTCAAATAAAGAAAAATCTATCGCATGTCATACCAACAGAAGTCTACACAAAGTAATCGTTCTCGCGACTCAACAGTATCATCATATTTCATCGTAAACCTGTTTTCTAAAGCATGAAACATCGCGTATATAGTCCTAATCCATCATTTCGGGAGTGGGAAAAAATTGAGAATATATTTTACGTTCGGTCAGGTGTCGTGGGAGTCCTGAGGGAAATCTAACTTTCCCGGAGGCGCAGACACCAATCGATTCTATTCAAATTTATGACAGAGAGAAACGGTTTGTGTTATATTGATCTAAAGCTGATAATACCATGAGACCTTTTTTTTTTAATTTTGAGGAATATCTGAATGTGTGAGTCTTGCTTTTCAGGTAATGGTTTTCGATTTCGTAATTTTTAAGACACATAATTTACTAGGTTTAACGTTTGGCAGTGAATCATTTAAGAGTTTAAATCATTTGCAATTGTGCCAAACTTTTCATTATTTCGAGATTTTAGCGTTTAAGATTTAAGGTTGATCCTCACAATCACAACATTATAGTTCATTGCCAAACATTGATACAAATAACAAAATCTTTCAAAATAGGAAAAACCAACGACGTTATAAAAAATATATTTCATTACATGTATTTCTATTCAGGTATTTTCCACTCTATGCAGGTGCCATTACATTCAGAACCCTATCGATGACTGTCTGCAACTGGCAGGCTTGGCGCCGACTTCTCACAAAATTCCCGCCCTTATTTTATTGCCTTCTGTCCAAGATTAAACTTTCCTTCACCGTTTTTTAACAATCCATTCACTCAAATACACTCCATAATAAAACTTGGTTCAGAACGAGAGAATAAAAATAGAATACGTGGAAATAAAATAAAATTACCGTTCATAGAAGACTGATGCATACGAGAATTGTATTTGTGGGTTCGACAAGATACTTTATCGTGCGAATAGACGTTTGCAACATGCAATGTAACTAATGGCGTAACGCAACGTCGAATTCGAGTGACAGTGCAATTACTATTGCATTCCATTGGTCGATTGGCTCAGTACCCGATCGGTTAACAAACTAAATCAGTGAATACTGTTACATTACGTCATTAATTACATTGCATGTTGCACTTATATGTACCTAAGACGAAACACAAAAGTGTTTTGATTGAATTCAACTTCGCATGAATCACTGACATCATCATCTGCTAACCAATGTCTTTGCTTAGCAAACGCATTTATTTATAGGTGACTTCCGTGATTACAATGATAGGTATCAGAATTACGAAACAAATGTATTTTTAACACTTTCGACTCCACCCACTTTTTATAGAACTCATACGCCATGCCGCCCTATATATATTGAAATTGAACCCTCCGGGAGGGTTACGCATTACGTTTGCGGTAAAGGTAACTATCGTGGACGGTCAACGGCACTAGGCTTAAAACCGTGTTATAAAACACTGTAAAACGAAGTAAAATCGTATTTTTAGTGAATCTTGTCGCTATAAGTAGTTTCCAACCTTTTAAATTTTTTGTGAATATTTGTAACCGTGAACAAAAAAGAATTTAAAAAAATGCTTGGATTTTAAACCCAACGCATATACTAATAAATTTTGTTAAAATATACGTCGGATTATATTTTCACGGTTTATAATGCTTTATTCGCTAAGAAAAATCTACATTTAAAACGAGCACTCCGCGGGGGCTCCTGGCATCCCATATGCGACTAGGTGAACCCTCCAGGAGGGCTCCCGGCACTGAACGTGTTAAAGATACGGTTTTGTTAGCAGAACTAGTACTCTGTAACGAGAAAGTGCAATTTTATCGTTTTGATTTAGCACTCTGGTTGCTGGTATTTGAAACAAGTGATCCGGAATAATCACTCTTATTTACGATTTTATTACCGTTATAGGAATAAATCAATCAAATTTCATTCAAATTTTCGTTTTAGCGTAACAGCGACATTTCTTTTTATTAATTCTCTCCTAACAACAGGACTGACACCATTTGTGAAATTAAAGAAACTTATTGAAATTCCCAGTTCATTAGAAAAGACAGATTTCATTCAGTAAGACTCGACAAATAAATTAAGACACAATATTCATAAACTTATTTGTTTGAAAAAGTCTTAGAGATTAATATTCCATTTGCCTTCAACTTACAAAGGAATCAGAATAGTAATTAAAGATGAAGGAAACAACTGTAGGTACATTTTTTTATAAGTTTGGTTCTATTTGCTAGGGAATGGAATTTTTCTAGAGGTTACTAACATTAAAAATCGCACTGCAAACTACTTTTTTATCTTAGCTTTTTAGTTTTTAGAGTTCCGTACCTCAAAAGGAAAAAACGGAACCCTTATAGGACCCTCGTTTGTCACAGCCAATTTGCTCCGAATCTAATGGACCGATTAAGTTGAAATTTGGTATACATTTGTATTTCTGTGACCAAAACATGGAAGTGTAACGTAAATAAATAAGAACATTAAAAATTAAAAAGCTTTTCACACTGTATCGTCTGATATACTTATCAAATGAAAAGGCTTGTTGCGAGGATCTTAATTTTTATTTTTTTATTATTTTAAAATAAATAAATTTAAAGATATTTAAGAAAATAGATGAAAATTGACCATTCCCCCCTTATCTCCGAAACTATTAAGCCTAAAATTTTGGAAAAAAAATACAGGGAATGGTTCTTCACTCATAGATTACAGGAAAACCTATAAAAAGTCTATGGTCTTAAAATAACATGGTAAATCTTTCAATATTGTGCGTACAAATTTACATTTACCGTTGGAATGTATGAGAGTATTTCAACTACAATGTTAAGTTTGTATTAGGGATAAATTCATCCCAACTATGAAACCCTTCATTGTGCGTAGTCCGATACGCACTTGGCCGGTTTTTTTTATAATTTCTCATTCCAAATTACATTTAAACATATTTTTGTAATCACCTTTCAAAACCCTTCATTTTGGTTCTCTACTCGATAGGGTAGGGAAATTTATTTTGAAAACTTACATTTTAGCGCCAAAAATCCGCCATATCCGCCATATTTTTTTATAATTTTAATGTACCCAGTGAGACGCGCAATAAAGATGAATCTAACGACATATCATTCATCTAAACCGGTTCAGTCCTTTAGTAGTTACCAGGGAACATAGAGACGGACACACATACATACAGGTCAAACACATAACCCTCCTTTTTTGGCTTCACCGCAGTCAGGTAATAAAGAAAGAAGTAACTGGGTGCCGTGAGCAACAAATCTCCATTTTGTCGGATTAAAGCACCTCTCTGTTTTTATAATAATAAGAGGTGGTGTGAAGCACCCTGAATATATTATTAAAGTCAACTTCCAAGTTTAAGATTGTTATTACCCATCCTTTTCTGGCAAAAGCATCGCTGCTTGGTGCAACAAGGAAGTACAACAAATTCGGAACATTTGCTACGTGTTGACTTCTACACAGTTCCACATTATGTACGTTAATTCAGTTTAAGTACGTAAATACTGGCTTACAGAATCTTTGAAATTACATTACTTGTTTGTTCATACATATTTATACGGAGTGGGGGAATGAAATTAGTGATACGTTCAGTTTGTATTGTATCCTCCCTCATTTGCATTTTAGGGTTGGGATTTGGGATCGTTTTTAACATCACGGAATCAACGATATCAACACGAACATGTTTACTAAAATGTTGAAAACTACAATATCATTATTTTGAATACTAATCTCAATAAATTAAAGAAAAATCACATCAATCTGCCTAGAATTTTCCGAAGTATATTGGGGTCGGCTTAGTCTAACAGAATGCAGCTGAATACCAGAATTTTACATGGAGCGACTGCCTATCTGACCTCGACAATACAGTTACTGAGTATTACGATACCCCTTGGTAAGACTGTTTGTCAAACTTTCAGGCTTCTGACGACCCGTAAGGGCTGTCAAAGATCCACGAATGACAGCCGGGACCAACGGCTTAACTTGCTTTCCGAGGCACGGAGGAGTCTCGGAATGTAAAGATGATCACCCGTCCACGGACCAACCCCGGCAACCCTAACCTGTTAGATCTACCCTTGCAGCTGTTAATACTTAGCCAAGAGCCCCATCTCCTCTCTTAAAAAAAAATCACATCTTTTTCAATAAATCAAGCGGTATCGACTTCCATTATTTCTAAAGTACAAATTAGGTATCATTTTCTGTATAACATATCTGTTTCTCCCCAAAAGAACTTCAACCAATTACGTTTCACCCGGGGATCGGTAAGCAAAACAATCCTTGTTATGATATTAAATATTATCTCTTTGATACGTACCTAACTATGTACACAGTTTTAAAAGAGAAAAAATACGAGCTCTCGATAAATTGAACGATTTCTAAGAAAGCATCACTGTTAATTTTTAATTTTGGTTAGGGGAATAGCGAGCCTGGCGATGTTGTCTTTATTTTTTCATGTAATCTTCATTTGTTATGGGAAAGCGAATTACTTTCAAGTTTTTTAACTGCTTTTGGGAACAATGTCTACGATGAATAAATGATTGTAAAGCATTGCTCACATTAGGGCACATTTTATGTTGTTCTGAGGCAATAAAAGAGCTTTCAAGAGTCTGACTACATCCAGCGTAAATGACTCTCTACCCGCTCAAAATTGAGCTGACTGGCTTACTTTTTCTACATTTGGATCAATAGGAGAATATCCTTTAGTTTGCGCCAAATCGAGATGGTTCCGTACCCGAAGGGTGCCAAACAACCCTATTACTAAGCCTCCGCTGTCCGTACGTCTGTGTGTCATGGACACAACCGTAATAGGTAGACAGATGAAATTTTCACATTTTGTGTATTTCTATTGCCGCTATAAGAAAAAAATAGTTAAAAAAAAATAAGTTAAAGATTAAAGGGGGTAAATATACAAGAAACGTGTTTCTTTTTAACTATATTTTTTTTAAATGGAATGTTAAATATTGTACGGTGGTACGAAAGCCTTCGTCTGCGACTCGCACTTGCCCGGTTTTTACCAAAACTAATATTTTTACCCAAAAAAAAATATTCCTGATGTACTTACCGTTGGTTATGCAGCTTTTTATACGAAAGAAAGAAAAAAACGTTTATTTGCGGTAAACATGACGCAAAAAAAAAAAAGTTTAAAATACATAAATGAGAAAAGGTTGGAGAAGCATGCGTCACATCCACGCAAATCGGCTATCGCTCAGCATTATGCTACGACCCTATGCAAGACAGAGCCCCAGCGCTGGTTTTCAGCGACAGCCGGCGCCGACGTAATGACGTCGACCGGTGCAGCAAACAAATATTTAGACGGTGTACCAGTGCAGCGTACTTAAAGAAAAATAATTTATTAAAATTAAAATGTGATTCAATATATTAAATAGATGTAAAAAACAAAATTATAGACATACTTTATTTTAAGTAGTATATGTATTAGTGTTCAACAGTAGGCGTTTATTGTACAGAAAAGGCAGTTACGAGTTTTGGGACATGAATCGCAATTTGTGCGCCAATATGGACGAGGCTTAACACCGACACAAAAGAAACTTTATTGGACTGGATTTTATTGATACCATGTCGACATGTGGCAAGCAGCTTGATATTAGAATTTGATATTGCCGAAAATCCAACATTGTGATGGAAAATATTAAAGACATTGAGCCTTATTCGAGATTATTTTGGTACGTTCTCATTATTTATACACGACATATTATTTCAGATCGTGTTTTAACGACATTGAACAAATATTTAACGCTTGATATTTTTATATTTCTGGGAACAAAAATTGGAATTTGGTTTTTAGTATTTCGGGACTTTGACTTTTCCTTTTCGTGTGGTTAGTGACGAACCTGGTGTCAGAGATTTTTAAAGCCGCCCATGGGCCTCTGACTTGGCTTCACATGCCATCGAGAAATATCTCTCAGACATACCGGTTTCCTCACGATGCTTTCCTTCACCGTTTTTAAAGCAACTGATAATTATACAATACGCACATGAATCTTTATAGTCAGAGGTGCGTGCCTTGGGTTCGAACTTGAGAACTGTGACTTGGCTGTCCGACGGTCACACCTATCACTACTTAATACTTTGATCCTATATAAAAACGAATGTAAGTCGACTTCCTAATTTTTGATGATTCTCCTTTGCTCCGAATACTGCAGTTAATAATTTATTAAAGAGATTTGGCTATTGTAGTTAAGGCCGTTTTTCTATTAGGCCAACTGAGTTGACTGTTGCAACTGCAAGAAGCCTGAAACGTAAAAAATACAGGAAATTAGCAATACGAATTACAGTACTTGTAAGAACTACTTACATAACTTCTGAATTACAGTACTTATAAGAACTACTTAAATAACATAACACAACATCTGTATTTCCCGAAGGGTTAGGCAAAGGTTTACCTTAGTAGGTACACGCACATTTCGCCAGTTATGTTTAAGCCCCATGTTATAGGGGCCGAGCCTATTGCCATCAACCGGACACAAATTGAGACTCCGGGCTGAGTCTCGGCTAATTTACTGAGAAATTCCAGATGGAAAAACCCAATAGCACTTTGTCCTATCCGGGATTCGAATTAAAGACCTCATGCTCAGCGGTAACGCTTGCGACCACAAAACGAACGCAGCAGTCTTAGTCTAAGAACTACTTATTCTATAATATTCATCACAAATATATCTACGACTACTAAACACGTTTTATCTCTGGCATAATTATTACCTCTGGCATAATTAAGTTGAAGTCATCTGTTTCCGAAGCCGATATTCACAAGTGGACGTTTGACATGTAAATGTTTACATGTAGACAAAGAGCTGAGTAATTAAAGCGAACTAAATTAATATTCTCATAAAGGCTCGTTTACACTAGGAGAGCTTCTCGCCATTAAGAGGTGATTAGTGAAAGGAGATTCAAAGTTGACTCGTGTAAACAGTAGGTAAGTATGTACCTATATCTATCGAAAGAAGATAAAATATTGACTCGTGTAAACAGCCTTACAATACTCGCAAGTCGAAAGCGAGAATCGTCTTTCAAATTGGAAGTGTTTTTCAGTTTTCGAATGACAGCTTGACGCGCCTCGTGATGACATAATCGTAGACGAGTTTTAATTTCTCGCTGATGCGTAAATCAATGTGCGCTGCATTCGCCGGGCCAGCCGCGCCAGCAAGACTCGCATGGAGATTGTCGCCTCTTGACGGGCGAGTAACCCTCGTCGTGTAAATGTTAATAATGCCGTAGGTAAGCGAACAACGGACACACAGTATCTGAGCAAGTTTACCAACAAACTGATGAACTTTAAGTAACAAACTTCTTCCATAATTCCTTTTGAAGCTGCATCCTTTGTATTTATGGTTGAAATTAAAAAACTGTACACGTTGTGGTTGGAAAAAACAAAAGAATCGACTCAGGGTTGCTGCATTTTACAACGTTTTCACAATTTCGCAACAAAATTACTTTACGCAAAATGTAATTACGGTTCTGATAACCCGCAATAAGAAGATATACATGAAAACTATTTTATTCAATACACTGATTCTACTTTTTGTTTTCTAGTGATTGAAAAATTGTGAAAGGCTTTTCATAAAAAGATTACGGCGATTCGATCGGCTCCAACAGGCTCTGTATGTATTTAATTGAAAAACACACGTGTATCGGATTTACGAACACATGTTTTATAACTAAAAGCCTCGTACCTACGTAGAATTTTTTAATTAATTTCTTTTATAACGAAAACTTTTGGTGTTCATGTTTTTTTCTCTGTGGTTTGATTTAAAAGTGACTTAATAGGCTGTTAATAAAGGTTTATTGACTTTGAATTTACTAAAGTTAATTACTGAAACAGAAATTAAATTTTATCTAAGTACATAAGCGTGGTGATAGCCTATTAAAAGTTTTATCGAATACTTAAAACAGACACAACCAAACATCAATATTTTTCTCTAACTGCAAAATCGAAATTCAAATACGGTTTAGAAACTTTGAACCAATATTGGACTAACCCAAAATTGGCACGAAACGTAACGAAATACTGTAACAGAATCAGTGTGGGTCCAATTCCCCCATTTACTTTTAACTTACATCATAACATACGAACGGCTGGCAAACACTGATATTAGTTTTCTGTATAAGCAATTTTCGTAAGTGTCCCCTGTTATTTGTACGTAATACCGCCCTATATTGCCCATAGTTGCCCCTGTTCAAATAACGTGTTACACAGTTATTGAAATGTAATAAAAAGGCGACAGAGCGTTGGTTACAATGTTTTTGTTATTTCTGGTTGTTCTGATTTTTGTGATTTAATGGAAATGTCTAGATTTCTTTAGACCTTTGTTCTCGAAATATAATAAAAAATAATTTCTAACATTTTAACTTACAGACAATTCTTCAAAAGGCTAAACACAATGAACAGAAAACAAAAAAATATATAAATAAATGAAAACGTTACAGAAAATTTAAGTTTCCCGCGGGAAATATAAGTGCGTGTAACACCAACGGCCGGCTCCTTAAATAAAATTCTTCATTTTCAACACAAAAAGGACGAAAATGTCACAGAGCCAGAATATTTTCTAATTTATTTTTACGTCGAGATAAACAAAACAAGAGAAAACATAATCATAGATTGTAGAAAAGAGTAGCTTACTTTCGTACATTTTGTGAGTTGGGCGAAATTTTATGAACTAATTTCCCAGAGACAACATTCCTTATATGCGGGGGAGGCGCCTCGGGCTGTGTAGGCATTTTTTGGACAAAAACCGAGCTCTGTGTTTAATGAAAACTCTGTACCACAATATGCCTCAGGGGGCCGCTTTCACTGATTGTAGGAATTTTTCCATACTTCATATGAATATTTTTATGGCACGAAATGGTGCTTCGTGCGGGCCCAGTGACGTTAACTTTGACGGGCCTATGATGAAAAGGTTTAGAGGCAGTTTATTTTTCATTTAAAGCGCACATGAAAGGCTTTTCAGGAATATTACTGACTGACGTATTAACTGTTGAACCAATATGTGCGTATTTGAGCTGTATTGTTTCAGCGGGTATTTTGAATTATGCTCTGCTATTAATTAAGGCTTCATTAATAGCTTATAATAATTATGTACACGAGATATTTGAGTATACACCTGCCTATTACTGCATGCTCTAATTATGTTCGAATATCTAGGTACATGACGTCTTCATTAATATACCTATAGATCACAACGTCATTTTACGTAGGAAGGTTATAATAACGAATTGTGTTTGCATATTGGTTACTGGTATGAATTGTCTATCATCAAAATGTTTTCAGAATAAAATGACAAACGAAAGTACGAAAAATAAGACTATAGTAACACTTAGCATTATTTTCTTGCCTCTGGACACTTTAATAAAATAATAACATAAACAAGGTAACGACTTAACACGACAAAGGAGATTGATTAGACAAAACGAACGTGCCCCTCCAACGTGTCGCTACTGAAGAGATTTACAAACATTATATTGCAGTATCGCAAAGGTGGTTTAATAGCAACGCAAGGTGAGCGTAGGAATTTGCAATAAGCTTCACCTTTGTCTCGCAAGCAGCCCCTTTATTTCCCAAGTTCCGTAAATTTCATCCACTATGTACATAGTGTAGCAACACCGAATTGTTCAAACACATTTTTCTTCTAGTCGTGACATTTTCGCGTTTTGTCGCCAGAAGTTCTAGATACAATAAAACCGACATAGGTACTATACTTTTAGCTATTTTATGTACCTGGACGATTTATTGTTATTTGTTTATCAGTAGCCTTAACGAAATCGGTTAAAACTAAATTTAAAATTCTCACCGACTCGAAGTAAGTGCTACTGCTGAACACGAGGCCCTGAGTTCGATTCCCAGGTCGGGCAAAGTGTCATTGGGTTTCTCTATCTGGAATTTCTCAGTAGTAGCCTCAGGATTTGTGCCCGGTTGATGGCAATAGGCTCGTCCCCTATTACATGGGACTTAAATATAACTGGCGAAATGTGGGTGTACTATAGGTAAATGAAACAAGGGGTAATGTTATGTTATGTTAAAATTCTAATTGAATTAATATAGAATCTAAAATTCATTGTTTACGATTTCGTAACGTACTTAAAACGTACCTAATTATTTGAAACCAAACCACAAAGAAACAAGTTTACTTACAGCTCTGGAAATTAAACTTTAACTGTTACAACCCGAAACAACTTTTATTTGTTTATTATACGAAGGCGTTATTTCGTTAGCCAATCGTACATTTATTACATTCGACTTTGATTAGTTTCAAGTTAAATTGCTTTGTCATTGTTCAGCAACTAGTCATCGCTTAGAGAGGGGCTGATTCATTGCTCCCCAAACGCTTTCATGGTTCGTTAGAAATGTAAAAACTTCACCTCTTCTGGATCAATATTAGAAGGAGGATTAAACTTTGACGCAGTCCACGGGTCCTATTCAAATTAGCCACACCGAATTGGGGAAACAAACGTTCCGAATCCACTGAAGTTTGTGGTCAAAGTTACAATTCGCGTCAGCCTAGAATACTGATCACATTCCTAAAAACTTTATTCCGAAAAACCAATAAGTTTTTCATTTACCTGGAAGTGATAACAAGCCACAAGTAGGTCAAGCTTGCCGGCGACTTTCCTGACGATCATATCGCTCACAATGCAAAGAGTTGGACCGTAAAAAATGTAATTATAACTCCCAGTACTGGGGACGGCAATGATATTTTATAGCGACTGCGGAAAATATTTTCACGCCAACGTTTCCGTTGCTCACTGCTTTAACCAAAATATTAGCAAGACGTCTCACGTGACAAAACTCTATATTTTTCAGGAGGTTTCGTTCGTTCCTCGAGAAAAGGGTTTTATGTGCCTACGTATTTAATAAGCTACAATAATTTCTCAGTATTGTACAGCGGTTGTTAAACCCCTACTGCTCTCCCATGGTCGGCCAAGCTACGTACATCCAATATCGTTTTCCGATAAGAAGGGAAACTTTGGTCGATATTACTCGGGTAAATCTTTTCAGGGTTTAGAAAAATAATTGAATTGCTACATTGAAGGAAAGCAATTACATTCGGCAAGAGAAGCAATTTCGATTTACTCAACAACGACGATTTAGGTAAACTTCCCGTATTAAATTGTGCTACCCCATTTTATATATTTGCTTCTTAAATCCAGTTTAAGGGTTCGATTACGATTTTCCCTATACTTATTTAAATGAGATAGGAATGGGTACATTACCGGGTCCTTCACCACAGGCTGAAATAAAGACCGCTTTAAATAGGTCGGTACTTGAATACAGGTGACTTGAAATAGATTTCATTGTGCAAACGTTCTATTCGGTCAGATTACGGGTTGAATTACAAATTATTTTATTATATTTATAACTAGTACCTATCAGATTTCATGTTCTTTTCCTATTTATCAGTTTTTTCCTGTAGTGAAAATCAGTCACAAAATTCCTTAACCTTGATCACACCTTAAATTACTTCTAACCTTTCTCAATTCAAATAATAAGATTCAGTCAGAATCAATTCTAATTTTTCGTAAATATTTATCTTTCCAATATTGTCAGATAAAGTTACCCTCAATTCCAATCAAGCCCGGGGCATAGACAACGAAATCAAAGACAAGTTACTTGAAATACTCTTCGTGCTAAGTTTAGTAACATGTTGACTGATAACTTTGGGTGGAGACGCACTCCTTATAAACTTCTTATCGTATATCAAAATTGCTATATCTATCTTCTTAGTGCCATAACATGCATTGAAGTTAACACTTTTGGACTGAATACTACCAGCAATACCAAACTTATGATTTGAATAGATACTACAAAATTCCCATTCCCATCTTCAGAAAGACTAACGCTTCATTCATAAACAGTTTTGCTCCTGCTTTCTTGGTTTCATCACCCAAGTTACAGTTTTACCTCTTTAGATTGTAGTTTCCTGACTTTGCTACATGAGAGTGCAGCGGTATTACGAAAATTAAGATAGTTGAGTTTGGCTCTCTCCGAGAACTCCCTCTTTCTCGTTGTGAAACGTAATATTGCCTTACATACATTATATCTATTACATTATTTCTGCATAACTTTTGTAAAATGAACTGTTTTTCCTCTTCCAACATTAGGTTATACGGGCTGGGGCAACTCCATGTCTTAACGCATATTTTGCTTACGCCTGTTCCAACAACAAAGTCTTCAATTTGTAATTAGATAATAAGTACGAAAGCCTTAAGTAAAAGGGGCTAAAGGATATCATTCCGTCATTTCAGTAACAAGTACTAAAGTCTAGACTACTAAACTTTTTATGGCAACATTTGTCAAATGAGAATCCTCTCAAAAATTTTAACGAGTCTCTTGAAACAAGGCGGACATAAAGGGGATTTTACTTTCGCCTGCTGGAGAACTAAAATTGTAAAGATAATGCCATACTAAGCGAACATTAAAGAGCGGCCCGAAATTGTATTTGAAGCTTTTCAGAAACTTAGGCATTAGGAGCAAGTTTTTCCTGTAACGCACATGGTTGGGTAGCCTCTAATGGCAAACGGTCTTACGAACTTTTAGCCGAGACGATGGTATAAAAAGTTTTCTTTGACTGAAAATTGCTAAAGACCGGTCTCATCCTTGCTCTGAACTTTTTTTGGCAAGGAAAAATTATATCTAAAGTTGCACATACAAAACTTTTTGTTGGTACAGCTGCTGGAAAACCCAAAACAAGCTTGCGTTTTTTTCGATACCTACTACGAAATTGATGATTATTTTTAGACAAATATTAAGTACCACATGACTCGATTACATTCATGGAAGATTCATACAGAACTGGACATTCACGCAGACCACATTGTCTCCAGTGAACAACGGCATAAATTGTACCTATCTTACCCCCATTGATTTTAACAATTCAGCTGCCGTTTGTAAGATACAACAAACGTATCCTCACATGCCGAGTCAGGGGTGGCGCAGGGTAGAAACGAGACAAGGTTCAGCCAATATTAACTTGCCGACGCTAGTTTGAGAACGATGGTGGAATAAGAATGGCATGGTGTTGGCTTTCCCTGACTTACAATTCAGCGACTGTGTGTGGTGGAGTGCATTAATTTTGGAACTTGGGGTAACGTTGCTCAGCTTAACGTTTGTTTTCACGAAAGCGCTACTCGTAAATATGGTTTCTGTTACTGGAACTTTTACTTACACAGTCTGTATCAATAACAATTGAAGGTATTCTGTTTATGAAGCTTCATTAGCTAGTAATTAATCAATTATTGACTGATCGCCTTAATGATATTTATTATTTACTAGCTGTGCGCCGTGGTTTCACCTGCATAAGTCTCGGTCCTGTGGGAATATCGGGATAAAAAAGTACTCTATATCCATCCAAATTTGTTCAGCCGTTTTAGCGTGAAAGCGTAACAAACAAACCAACAAACAAACTCAGTTTCGCATTTATAATGTTAGTTAGGATTTACCAAAAACATAGCCGATGTAACTTCTATGGATGGCTATTGCAGATACCCGTACCCTTCAAATTAAGTAAATCCTGTAACTTGAGGGACAGTGTTCTTTAATGGGATTGAGACGTTTTACAAAATATTTATAATAATGTAATAATTCTGATGTTAACATATTTTTTGAGTGGGCTTAATGGTTGATTGTGAGGAGTGTTTGTCTGTCAAGGAAGTGAAAAATTTGTCAAGACATTTTATTGCAATACGGACATTCCTGAGTAAACTGACCCTAACTTAAATAATGAAGAAGAAAATCCTGTAGATGGTGATGATCATAATTGCTTTATAAGTATGTGAAACAATTACAAAGCATGAAGATACAAACTATTCTACTAATCGAGAGAAAAAAAATGAAAATATAACATCAAATTTCCCCAAAGCTTAAACGTCAGAAAATAAAAGCAACACAATGATACACTATAAAAGATTGTAGCACTAGCAACACTAAAGGCTGCTCCTACAAGGTCGATAGACGCACAGACTGGGATCAGATGGCACGTTTACGAACATCGTCTGAAATACCAACAAGCTGTTAGTTAACACAATGTATTTATATGCTTGTCGTGTGCTTATTGTTTTCATATTTGTACTGTTTTGTTGTCTGCGCCATTTTGCTTTTTTGGCAGAATATTTTCTGTTTTTTCGTTGGGAATTTTGTTGGGTGAAAATTACAGTGACATGACATGTAGAATTTTTGTAGTTTTCTTTTTAGGGAGTGCCGAGTGTTGAGATTGTTATTTTAATGTTCTCTACATTCAGTCTTGTGCATCCATCTGAGTTTAATAAGAAAAACATGTGAGCCGTCTCTAATAAATTTTCTTTATCATTAATTTAAAAAATAATGATTAAGAAAATGTACCAGATGAAAAGCCAGATGACAAATGAGGGTAAGATAGATACAACCCTCGTACGACGCATTAAGGCGGTTCCTACAAGTCATCTTGCAGCCGCGTAGGGTTAATTCCGCTAACTCAATTATCGCATTGTGTACACACGAAGATTGAGTTGTGACAGGTAACGAGATAACTAGCTAATAGTCACGAGTTCGCGACCTGATTAGAAACACAAAGGTTTACATTATTAGGAAGACAATCCTTTATTTCAAAGATTGTCTCCTTTCTTATAAAAATAAAAGGAATAGTAAGGTAATATGATTTATTGTTTAACAGGATTTCTTCACAGAACTATCTCAAAACGTAATAGTAAAAATAAACATTGATTTGGGGTTTCAAACATTTTTATTAGCGACTATGATTGCTTAGTCATAATTTTTTTAAACATTACATTAATTATCAAAAAACATGATAAGGCATTCCACTGTACATTAATAATTAAGTATAAGTAAATCTTCTAAAAAATACAACAAATTCAATGAATTGCAACTTTAAATAACTTCACCCAACCCAGCTTTCCAGAAAAAATAAAACCGCATGCGTTCTTGAGGGTATTAAGTAATTCGAAGGGTTGAACTCAACCCCTGAGAGTTTCATCCATCACCGGTGGTGCTCAATTGACATTGACGTCAACGCTTAACCTCTGGATGCTTCAACTTGTCTCACATGGAGGAGATTTTCTTATAATATTGATGCATTATCGGGACCGTGTCGTTGGACTAGTGGTCGCAAACGCAACTGCTGTGCATGAGGGCGAAGGAAGTGTGTTTTTTCTTTCCATCAGCACCCTAATTGCGTAATACACGATCAATCACAATCTGAATCGTTTTGAAACAGATTGGTTCACAAGTTCGAAAAAAAATCTGCTCAACAACGAAAATAACGTATTGAATGTTGTTGAACTGTCAAAATGAAACAGATTAGTCTTCATCGTTTACGAAAATGTGTTACGCAATTAAATAGCAGGAGTTTTCTCAGTAGCAGCAACTGGGAGTCTGAATTTGTGCCTGGTCTATGGTAAACTCTCGCCCCTATACTATGATAAACATAACTGGCTAAATGAGGGTTTAAACCTACAACTGTGCCTATCCCTTCGGAGCAAACAGGCGTGATGTAAAGTAATGTCATCGAGACCGCGCATCGATATTGTAAGATTTACGCTACATTTGCAAGTGCCACGTGATATTTCCCGTATGATCTGTTTTGCCGTCCGATCGCATCGGATATAGGCGCTTTGTGGGCGGCTCATGTTCAGTTTAAGACATTTATAGGCTAACTTGACTGACTGGACCGATTTTGAAATAAATTCCTTCTAAGAAATACATGGGAAGATGTTCTTTTTGAGTTAAAATGTTAAAATAAAATAATATTACTCAGATACTGAATACCAGGAGCATTTTTTGTCATAAAAAATACCCTTTTTTATGAGAAAGGAATAAAATAAAGAGGCTCTTACTCTAAATATATAACTGTTATTATATTTATAAATAAATTACATAGTTTTGTCTATTGTTATTTAAAGACCTCATTCCTTGCTTTAAATATGATTTACTGCCATACGCCACACAAAGCTTTAACAAATCCCTAAAAAATAAAGAACGTTACGAACAAACAGTTGGATACATGAAGATTCATTTTTAATGCGATCATAAATAACACAGCTTATTTTCCAACATTTACTTAAGTCGTAAAAGTAATGCAAGTTATACTGAAACTCTTTCAACATACGGCACCATGGAAGCCGAGGCTATACTAAGATTTATGAGAGCATTCTTGCTACTACGTATTCGTACGTCAAGCGTGATGACTCCTGTCAATCAATCTTGAAATAGGGATGATGGCTAAAAATTTTGTTGGTCCATCAGGTAGATTATTGAAAAATATTGGACACGTATTTTTTCGTTTTTGACGTAATCAGAAGATTACGGCGATACTTTGAATTAAAATGTGGCATGACGTCACTCCTATGTAGATTTTATACGTGTTTGTGACGTAGCAAGCCCCCACTCCCTAACTTTAATGCGTTTTATCTAAGTATTTTTTTATTTTATTAATATGATAAAGAAAAAAGTACGTGCCTAATATTTTTTTTTCATATCTGACTGACGGACTAAATAGAATTTATTTCTTATCACCCGCCTGGGTGATAAAAAATAAATTCTAAACCCATTATCGTGCACAACAACATCTTATGACATTTGTGATCCTGGCCAAATTGCATTTGTATTTATGGGTAGTACTAGGGTGCAAGTTCAAAAATAGATTCTACCAACATACAAAAATCAAGCAGAATGCTTAGGAGTTATGCAACAGCACAGAAATACCCTTACAAAGATAAAATTAATAAATAAAGATTTGCAATAGATTCCCAAGAAGCTAGATCCGCTATTCATTCGGAAAGTAAACCCCAAGTTGCACTCTCGAAACTCATTAAAAGTTAATCCGGGTACATTTTCTAAAGACGTTGAATTAAAGCTTCTTTAAAGAAATTTTCTTAAAACTGCAAGCGGTGAGCGTGCCTGATTTGCCACTATTGAGGCATTTCCTCATAGTTCAATGCTCTGCCTTCCGTTTAAATGAAGCTAAAGATTGAATCGTTCCGGAGTCTCTTTGAAAAAACCCGGTTTCATCCTCGTCGACTGTGCATTTCACATAACTTAAGAATCCATAATCTGGCTGTGTCAGACGAATTATCTGCTGTAAGAACTAGCACAGCTCATTAGTATTTTTATTTTATTAAAGAGTTTTGAAACGTGACATTACATCAAAATTACATGAATTTACTTTTGTCTTCAAATCAAATCTAATGTATCTCTAACACCAAACCCAAACTGCCAAGATGCAAAACCTTTCAAAGGCATCGAGAGATTAAATTACGAATAATACCAGTGACAGCTGTAACAACACCAACTGTCATACCCTTGAATACCTATCAATCAATACAATCAAACCAAAATATAATATCAACAACTCTATTAATTATATTACTCGACGACAAAGCGCCGCAATCCTTGCAACATCTGCAGGAGCGATCGACAAGTTTGGATTTCAATAATTTACCGACGACGCTCCTACTGCTTCGTCCGCAGATAGTGATACAGCCTCGTACGAGTTGTCTGTTTATTTAATAACGTTGCGCTTGCGACGTCCCGATAAGAGGGTATTGTGTGAACCTTGTAGGAGTAGAATTCACTGACGGTAGACGCGCTGTGATTTGAATTTCGATTTTATAACGTCTTGGTGGATTAGATTGAGTGTGGAGTGGATTGATTTCAATCATCGTAGATAAAACTATGTCTGCATGTTTGTATTGTGCCTAATATTTGAATTTGTGTTGTAAGATTAGGAATGTGTGCTTTCAATTCGGCTATTAGTCTCGTTACTGGTACGCTTGTTACCTGTTGAATCTACTTGATCAGCACAGGTTTCAAACTAGTATCTAGCTAGATCAAACACAATGTCTAACTTTTAGTGCTACCTTGGGTGAAAATAGTACCTATGTCTTGCTTTAAAGCCTTTACAGTTGCAATAATAACTTTAGACATAGCTACGTCTTCATTGTAGTCATTTCATATCCTTTTCAGTCTAGTAGCCAGACAATTAATGCCCTTATTCTCTGTCAACTCTTTCATCTTTCTCTTTTATCACAACGCAGCAATATTTGGATTGAAGATAATCCTATTCCAAATATTATTTTCTGTCTGCTCTATTAGTTAAATTGTCTATGCTGTCACCCCAATTCTCCAAATACGAACTGCTTGGCAAACACTGATATTAGTTTTCTGCAAAAGTACTCTTCTTAAGTGTTTCCTTCTATATATCATTTAGAACATAACATTGTAATAACTTACACAGCTTTATTTACATTCTGCTCGTTATTTCTCCCATAATGTATGTGGAATAAAAATTGCGTCTTAGAATTGAGTGTGAATTCGTTTTTCTTGACACCCCTTTTGATTAAGGAAAAGGCTTGTATTGTTTGTTTACATAACAACTTACATTTTCAGAACGTTTCAGTTTTACTGGTGAAAGCTGATAACAAAAATATATTAACACAACTTCCCTACCTTATTTCAGACATTGACGCAACAATAATAAAACGACTTTCCTCAGAAGTTGACTTCTATCCAATTTTTCTCAAGGTAAAATAACTTAAACGAAAGTAAGATGAAGACGCGAAATTTACCTTTCCAAGTGAAAAGTTGCCCTCGGAATCTAACGTCTTGTGCTCAGCCCACCAGAAAATGGCCATCTTCAAAATTAATGGATATTTTATTGCGTTACAAGTTAAATTATGCGTGAATGCGTAAAATCCCTCAAATATATTCAGAAAACCTTTTATATCGACGTGTCCATTTGGCGACGTTAGCTAAATAATATTGGTGGAGCGATCGCATCTTATGGATTCAATAAGCTAAAGCATTTGCTAAAGGATTTTCCAGCGTATTTTTCAAGATCGAAATTGTCTCTGACGTTTTGTTTTACAGATACAATTGAAATGCTTTTTAAGTCTACGTACCTTTCTTTGACGATGACAGTCAAATCAAATATACTGAGTTTATTCAGTTTGCTTCTGTACGCAAATTAAATTTTATATCTGGATTTTTCCATTTTGAAAAAATTATAACCTACAGCCTATTGAAAAATAACGTTATCCACGTAAAATTGATTTAGTAGTGAGTTTCGTAGTACTAAACAGCATTTCGAAAATGTTAATGATACTTAATAATGGTTGGTAATGGCACCTATAACGTTCAATATCACATTAAATATTTATATTGCTGAAATAAAACTTGAAACGGTTGGAACTAAAATTGCCTCACTTCGCCAGCATTTCGCTTCAGTATAAAGGGTAATGAAAAGAAAAGTTGGGATTTCACGACACATAGATTATCCTTAACGCTCTCTTTTGTCCACAATGTATGTGAAGTTTTCATATAAAATTTTATGAAAGTAACTTTCGAGTGAGGTCCGAATTCAATTTGATTCCACATAACGACTGATTTTTTATTAAAATTCTTTTTTTTTAATAATCGCTGATACTTTATTTTTAGTAGACTGCTATCTTTGTAAAAAAAATCTATTCAAATATCGCGCTTTGCCAGGTGTTTTAAGAATATGGTCTGTGATTTTCCCAGGAGTAACTGTTTTAATTCGTATAGGTTTATTTTTGTTCTTATTATGTTTCTCAAATTCTGGAGCTATTTTAACAAGGAAAGATTAATTACCTTAAAGATTCACTTCACACGATTATCACAGATTCATAGCCTTATCTTTCTGAATCCAAAGACCTCATAAAATCAAACAGTATTCCATATTTTCTTCCTCACAGTTAACGTGTTCAAAATCTAAATCACAATGAGCGTTAATCCACAATTCGTCTCATTGTCATCGCATTTGCCAGCTAAACCGTTCAAACAAAATTAAATCTCCTCCACTTCATGTTTACTCAAGCAAAATTCAAATGCCATTATTCGCAACACCATTACGATTCCATAGCACTTTTCCAGCTGAACGGGACGAAATCGTCCGCCCGTCTCTGTAATGGTCTCCCTGGTTCAAATTTGTGCAAGTAAGTGCACTTTACATAAGAGCAGATAAATGGAACCAACAGAACATTTCATAACTAGTACAACTTGGCTCAAACTCAACCAAGTTTAGGCTGACTGCGAGTGCACGCCATTGTAACACCACCTGATTGGTAATTTATTGCCGCACTTCCCCTTTGGGGATACAGTAATATATTTCCCCCGGTTATCTATACAGAGTGGATACGGTATCTTCCGGATGTTGGTGACAAATATTTTGGCATGAGGTTTGTCGAACACGAACAATTTGTACCGTCTGTTTTCATGAGTTGACTTTGACTTGTTTCCCTAATGACCTAGTCAGACTCCATTTACAAAATCTGGATCGTTTTTTCTACAACACAAGACGTTTAAACCCAAGACTTGATAATATTATGGCTAGGCATAAGTTACCTAAGCCAAATTGCAGAACAAAATATTAGAAATGTAATCAGACCCTCAGAGACCTTAATATCCTTAGGGACCTCTAACTACGTTCAAAACTCTCTCGCGCCGACAATACATCGGTGAATTGTCCGCAGATATATTAGCAATCTGTTTACTCGGCGGGGCGTTACACGAACTCGTTAATATACGTCGTGATGCCGACAAAATATTGCCACAGAAATATAATAAAGGCGATAGCTGCTTCTCCGTTTGTTTAGCTCCTTTTACGACAATCCGTGTTGACGGGGCGCCACAAATTGGACGACCGATACTTTTGGTAAAGAAGTTTTTAGTGCGGGAACTTGATTAACTTGAAGCTAACTTGATGAAGAGCTCTGCGTAACCTATAAAATAAAATGTAACATAACCACCTTCCTTTTTGATGGACTGCTGAAAATCTGTCTGTGAAAATAGTTGCTCAATATTTTTGAGATGTTGTTGACACAGGGGGAGCTAAAACGTGAATTTGTTATATTTAACCAAATCTATGGAAAATCGATAGAGTCCTAGCGAAGATTTCAGAAGTGGGTAAGAATTATTGTCAGAAATTTGTCTATGCGTGATTTTTTTTTTAAATGTAACAAGAAAAAGCAGGTCTGCGGCAAGTAAATACATGGACTAAAAGATATAACTGCAAATAGAAAGTCTATGAAAATTACGTACCACGTTCATAATTATTATACCTTTTCATACAATTAATGCGCATGCTCATGTTCAGATAAAATTTTATAGGCACTTATTACTTACTAATAAAGGTAAGAGCAATTTTCAAATAAAGCTGTTTTTATTCACACATATCAACCGTTTATTGCAAAGTTTTATAAGTCTTACGTAAATAAAGGTACCTGGAGCTATAATAATATTACTTAGTGTTCATAATCCTACCTTCGAAGTTCAACGTGCTACACCGTTCTACGTAAATGAAGCCAGTGAAAGTCTGTCTTTAAATTCTAAGACTTTTGCTCTCAAACTTTGTCCAGCTTTTCCATTTGACATTCAAGCGGTTTAATTGTTCCACGAGCTCTGAATTTGTTACAGAATTATCACTTCCACCTCTTTGAAATTCGAACTCTGGACTAAAAGTACTAAAAGAGCAATTAACTTTTAAATAAGACGAGATTTTTTATTACTTTTTTTGCGCACCCTACCACAGGACCTCTTTTGTTATTTATTCGCTACCTACGTCATACCTACCTACCTCTGTTAGTCCATTATCCGAACGAGGAGAATTCCGCTAGGCGGACAAAGAAAAAAAAGTCACGTTAATTAGGATGTCAGCTACGCAAATAATAATCCCAGTGTGGCTCATTTCGTATGCAGCCCCGGCTCGCGGCCAAAAAATTTATCTTCGCATTTTTTAGACAACGCAATTACAGGAATATTTACTTAATGTGGGCCCACAGCCCGACAGAAAACAAGTACGACGGGATTTTTTATTCGGCGTGGTCATGCCCAGGTCGACATTATTAAAGCGATAAATATATCGTCTACGGAGACATGTGAAGGTTTTCTGCCCTGCATGTTTATATGGGTACCTTTACACTTGGTGCAAGCAATGACTTCATAAAATTCATAAAAATGTCGGCGCCGATTATGTACGGTATTATTTAAGTACCCCGTACCCGCGTACCGGTAAGTCATTTACTGCGCATAATTTCTGTCATTGTAAATACTCGCTCTGCTTGTACTTAAATATTTACCCAAATGACAAAAGAGAGTCGACGATTAAAAGGTTCGTTGAATTTGAATAGGTAAGGTAATCCTTGGGCCCTGAAATTACCCTTACATAAAATTCGTATAAAATGGATTATACGTCTGACCCGATTTTGCAAAAAGCCAATATGAAAATGTGAAATTCTAGGGCGCGTTTTCTTCGCTTTCCTATGCATTGGACGTAAACAAGATAATGTAGTAACAGAATAGATATTCTATTTTTGTATCACATACTTGGTAGCTCATTCATATTCGCAGGTTCACTGAACATAAACTGCACGTTCCTTGTGGATCAATAGAAAAGCTCATTTTGTTTTATTCCACCACTCTAAGGGAACGCCCGAACCCTTTCAAGGGTGCTGTGTTTACTTACATTTCGCTATAGAACAGCAGTTCTCAAACTTCTGACTTTAACTACTCTTTTTGCAACTGTTTTTCCAACCACCCAAATTGTTTTTTTTTAACTTTCTGAAAGCTAAAAGTTTTGTTTTTCTTAATGGCTGCGAGAGCTTAATTATAAACATTTTTACTTTCTGAGTAAGAAAGTGGGTTTCAAGAATTTAAGCCTCAACAATAATTTAATTCCACCATTTCCAAAAGTTTTTCTTAGACCTTTCAGCGAATTTTCTTGAAAGTTTTACGAGCATTGCCACTGCGTATGAAAGTTTGAAAACCACAGTTGCAGATAGTGGGAGTGAAGATGCGGGAACGTAGGCAATTATCGTGGTTGAAACAAACAATCCGAGTGGTTGGTGAAGAATGGATTTTGGCAGAGTATCTATTTGGTGTTTAGAGATCTAAAGATTCACACTTAATACGAGGGTGGCGACTATTTAAACATCCCTTTGCCCTTTGTGTTGAACTGATATGGTAGGTGTTACTTTTTAATGGGTCTATAAATAACACAAAAGATAAGATTTGTAATATCAGAGGAATACAACAAAGACAAAGTTTATACAGGGTTACTATGTGAAGGCAAAGAAAAGAACCCTCTTTGCCTAGGGAGTCGTAAAAGACGACTGGTTCATTATATTAGGAGGTGTTATCAGCATCCTAAGACATCCCTCCCTTGATCATGACGGCCATGCACCAACCTCTTCGGTCTGTTCTTTGTAACTGCCATTGGGATCCTTATCCTCTGTAGTTGTGGATGGTAAACCGGGCGGTGGTAGAATCGGTGTCATATTATAGCTGAGGATAGATACTTCTTACCCAATGATAACACAGATAAACAAAATTTAACTTTTTTTTTAGTTTTATGACATTTCTAAACTATTTCTTAATCATTTGAGTTCGCTGATTTCATATCAACCCTCAGTTTTTTTTTCTAGCAGCTCTAGTTTTTGTGATACTTCTTAAAATTTCGTAATACGGCTTACTAATATTTTTTTTAGTGCAAAAAGTTATTAAATTCCATAAATAAATCAATATGTCTACATTAAGAAGAACTTGCTTAAACGATCCAAATAGTTTTTGTGCTGTTTGTGGCGAATATATGTTTCGAGAATGTCGTTTAAGTGCGTCTGACTTTATAAAAAAGCCTACTTGGACTTCTTTGGGACGCCATTACAAGTGTTCAGTAAGCCATGGATCCCAAATTTTGTATGTGGTAGTTGCGTAACATCATTGCGTTTATGGGCTAGTAAAAAATACCTACTTTGAAGTTCAAAAGTCCTATGATTTGGCATGAACCGACTAATCATCACGATAACTGTTATTTTTGTGTTGTGAATATTACCGGAATATACCGCAAAAAACGTTCCAAATGGACTTACCCGAATTTAAAATCAGCTATTTGACCAATTCTAAATACCAGCGAAGAACATGTGGCTGATACACAACCTAGTACTGCTAATGTAACACTACAAGTTCTTTCAGAAGCCAGTGATGATGAGGACAGTGACTTTTCTTTCCCGAGTAATTCGGAACCTAAACCATTCAACCAAAATGACCTAGATGAGTTGATTAAAGATCT
Organism: Omphaloscelis lunosa; assembly: GCA_916610215.1. Classification (NCBI taxonomy): domain Eukaryota; kingdom Metazoa; phylum Arthropoda; class Insecta; order Lepidoptera; family Noctuidae; genus Omphaloscelis; species Omphaloscelis lunosa. The sequence goes on from OU744258.1 coordinate 12,445,399, forward strand.
TGGTCTATCAAAAGTAGGATGAGAACTTGTAGCTTCACGGCTTAAAGAATGAAATCTGATAAACCCAGAGATTAATGTATCAGTTTACCGTACAAGAGAAAAACATTTGATCCCTTTCTTTTCTGAAGAAAATGATTTTGTTTTTTGCAATAATATTCCCGGTTTGATGGCTGAAATGGAATTAACAAACTATGATCCAAGAGATTGGCGTTTATTTGTTCATTCATCGAAACGTAGTCATAAATGTGTGCTCTTACATAGTGGCAATAAAGTGGGTTGCTTACTTGCACATTCAACAAAAGTTAAAGAGGAATAACCTACAATAGCCTTAGTTATGGAGAAAATAAAATACATAGAACATAACTGGCTGATATGCGTTGATCTTAAAATGGTAAATTTTCTTTTGGGTGGATATACCAAATACCCCTGTTTTAAGTGCTTGTGGGATAGCCGCTAGTTTACATAGCCGAGCCAAAACAGTACGCTGGACTAAAAAAGTTTGGCCTTTGAGAGTGGATCTAGTGCTGGGTAGTATGAATGTGATACATGTACCTTTAGTAGCCAGAGACCGCATCATATTAGCCCCTCTCCATATAAAATTAGGTCTGATAAAACAATTTGTAAAAGCTGTCAACAAGTTTGGGGAATGTTTTAAATATATCAGTAAATATTCCTGAAATTGAGCACAGAAAAAATAAAAGCTTTTATTTTTGACGGTCCTCAAATCAGGGAACTAATAAAGGATCAATATTTTACTGACTGTAAGACAGATAAAGAGAAATCTGCATGGATTGAATTTGTTTGGGTTGTGCAAAATTTTCTTAGGAAATAAAAAGTCTAAAGACTATATTCAACACATTGAGCAGTTCATGTTGCACTTTCAAAGACTAGGATGTAACATGAGCATCAAGATGCATTTCCTCTTCAGTCATTTAGACCGCTTCCCAGAAAATTTAGGCAATTTAAGCGAAGAACAAGGAGAACGCATTCTACATTCGCATGATGGAAGAGCGATACCAGGGTCGTTGGAATGCCAATATGATGGCTGATTACTGCTGGAGCATTCAAAACAAAGCTAAAGTTTCGATTCATGCAAGAAAATCTTATAAAAGAAAGTTTTTTTCATGTTAGGTTAGAAAAACATTTTTTTTTTTATTCATTTTATAATTCGAGGATTTTTCGCTAAAATGTATTATGTTAATATTTAAAAAAAACTAGAGCTGCTAGAGAAAATCTGACAACAGATTTGGAATCAGCCTGGCAGAATCATACATAATCAGGTATGAAACTTCATAAAACAAAACTACTGCTTACCAGTGTAATGAGGAAGAGTCTAAATAACGTTCCATTTGCTATCACATCAAAGACACTATATTTCCTTCTGCCATGTGGCACACTCACACCGCATACCAATAAAAAAATATCACAGCCAGGCAGATGTTCGAAAGAACAAAGTTTCAAACTATTCACTTTGGAAATTCCCATGTTGGGCCGAGAGACTTTCTTCCACACTTGAGCGTCGAAAGATTCCGCTATAATAAAGTACTCGTAGATTTTTGGCGATATGACGCGACAGGCAAAAACGTGTAAACAAGGCAACGCTCGTAAATTCTTTTGACATTGTAATTTTGCTACTTGCTTAGTGAAACGACAGTGTTTTGTCATATATGGGCAATGTTTGTACTGGCACGTGTTTGGGAGTGACAACGAGTGCCAGAGTCACTCAAATAGGTAAGTAGGTACCTAGGTAATTGCATGACGATTTCTTGGGATTTATCTAGGTATTTGGGAGAAGTGCCATACTAGTAACCTCGAAACTCATTTTGAGATTACTAGTATAAGTAGGTGGTAACCAACGATTTTTTTTTGCGATTTAGGTATTTAGGCGAGGACCCATGCTTAGAATATTTCGAAGTTACTGATATCTAAGTAAGTCAGCAATGTTTTTGAAAGTTTAGCTACGAGTATTAGGTCTAGGTATTGTATCCCTGCCCAAGTAGGTACAGCAATTTTATCTGACGCTTTACTTGTGGTAACCAAGTGTATAAAGACTTGGTTACCACAACTACAGCGCGTCAACAGTTATCTATCACACACACACAAGTCCGACTTCGCCATTGTCTCGGACGGTACCGGTACCGAGAGCTTCTGCCCTTAAGCATCGTGCAGACTGGCGCGATTCAACAGCGCGATGCGACTTTAACAAAACAATGTCTAAGAAAACTATTGCGTTTCTGCTGAGCTATAGCTACTGAACTATGATTTAAAAACAATTTTTTAATTAATGTTTTTTTTCTTGTTTCAATAAAACATGGTTGTAGTCGGTGCTTTTAATTTCCTCACCGCGTGTGTTTCAAAACAGCGCCATCTATAAGTATGTAGCTAAAGTTTTTCGTCGAACAAAACATATATAAGTAACAACTCGCAGTTCACTTACTGCTTAATGCACATTAGAACACCTTAGAATTATACAAGATTATCCTCGTTGAAAGCAAGCTGTTAATTTCTGTTTCTGTAGTTTTAGAAATAATGACAATGGGCAACGTAAGTATTTAAATGTTTTTAAAACAAAGTTTTACTTTTGAATTTGATTGAATATATACCTTTCGTTATAGATTTTTACAATAGGCTAGACTCATATCGTAATGTAGAAAAAATACTGCGGAACCCTGATTTCTATTTTGAATACATCTCTTGAAATTCAGTCATTTTCGAACGCACCTGATAGACCTGATAATAATGATTTGTCAAAATTTGACTAGTTTGTTCTCATTTCGAAAAATAAAGATTCTAATTGGTCGATGTATAAAGTATAAGGAAACGTTCCATTGAACGCAATATGTTCTATAAACAATCATTATTTTAACGCCATTTGAAAATAATAATTGACTTTTTATACTCAATTAAATACAAAATAATTAAGTTAATTATGTTTATAAATTAGTTGCAATTTTACTAACAATCTAAGCAATATTTAATGGACTTGCTTCTTATGCACTAATGAAAATCAGAACGCAATTTTCTGCATTTTTGTTCCGATGTGTAATAGAAAACATATCAATGACAAAGTAAACCGATTGAATTGCTTGTCATCGCCGCCGCAAACTAAAAATATTGCTAGAAATTAGAAGTAAAAGTGCTAAATCGAGGTTTTATCAAGCATTTCATTTTATAAACTATCACAAACATGAGTTCTATTGGTACAGGTGTAAGTATTTATCTTAGAATTGCAATTTAACGTTTAGGTTATAATCTCTTTTTGTTAAACTCTTAAACTATTTTAGTATAATATGTTCTTGGAATTCACTACAGTATAACGATTTATGTACTTTTAAACGATATTTAACTGCCTTACTTGGCAGATCTAATCAGCATACTAATTACCTTATTATGCATGTAATTACAGTACGATCTTTCTGCCTCACAATTCTCGCCCGATGGCAGGGTTTTCCAAGTTGAGTATGCTGCGAAGGCCGTGGAGAACTCCGGCACAGTGATCGGCCTCCGAGGGAAAGACGGAGTGGTGCTTGCTGTGGAAAAACTGGTAACATCGAAGCTGTATGAACCTGGCGCAAACAAGAGGATATTCCATGTTGATGAACATGTTGGCATGGTAAGTGTTCCCCATCTTTTGGAGTTCAACTCTTCATGTTAGTGATTGAACTTAAAGTTATATTACTTATGAATGTCCATCAGACCTTTGGCTGACATTGTGTCTCTTAAGAAATCTCTAGAGCAAGCAGTGGCTATATTTCCCACGGAAACAGTGAGTAAATTCATAGATTTGTTGCCAGACAAAGTAAAGGCCTATATCAAAGCCAAAGGTGGCTATTTCGAATAGAATTATTTTTTATTTTTTCTTGAGAATTCAATAAATATGTACACAAGTTTTATTAAGATTACATTACTACATCAAAAAAAAATCATTTTCATTTGTAACAGAATTTATAGCCAGACTAGTTATACTTTTTTTAACAATTATACTAACTTGAATTCACTTCTCAATTTCAGGCAGTAGCAGGTCTCATCTCGGATGCAAGACAGATTGTAGAAACAGCTCGTTCCGAAGCATCAAACTACAGATCTCAGTATGGCGCCCAAGTACCACTGAAGTACTTAAACGAGCGCGTGTCAATGTACATGCATGCATACACACTGTACAGTGCTGTCCGTCCCTATGGTTGTTCCGTTGTCATGGGAACATGGAATGACTATGAAGGCCCTCAGATGTACATGCTTGATCCTAGTGGAGTGACCTTCGTAAGTATTTGTTTGATTGATTGTATCCTGTTTGTTGGTTTTAAAGTCAATCAATTAACTAGGCCTTTAGCAGTCTACTGCTGAATATAGACATACACCACTCCCGAGTTGTGCCACAAAACAGTGGTTTTGATAAAAGTATAATAGAAATACAGTGTCAATCTTTTAACCATGGATTTTCTCTGAATAAAGAATTGTAAGTAGGTAGTCAAGTGTGGAAAATTTTCAGTCAAGGATGAAGGATGGAAGGATGTTTAATCATGATTTTTGGTTTTAGGCCCAATCTAATATTGCCCAAATTGGGCATGGGCAGTTCGTGAAATTTAAGTTTAAATGGTTCTTACCGAAAAGAATGATACACTGTATTTTTTTTTATATACTTTTACTAAACAATTTATGAAACAAAAACGTGTGGGGTTGGTGGACCCTCGTCAGACAAGAAGTTCCTTTTTTCACGTACTAATGATTTAAAACAAAAACTTTTGAAACTTGAGTACTTGAAACTTTTTATTTTTTTATTATATTAAATCTTGCAATCAGTCCTTCTGACTATGAGCAGATGTGTTGAATGAACGGCCATTATTCATGAGGAGATGTACCCCACTAGGAACATCCTCCATATTAGTATATTGGCTTAGTCAACACCGCCAAGATCCAAGGACTGTCTAAATGGCCTGAAATGGCACAGATGCCGTTTCAGGCCATTTAGACAGTCGGGTAACACATTTCCTGACTGTCTAAGTTGCCTGAAATGGCACGCTCTAATCAGCTGCGAGCTGCTTAGCTTGCTTGCAACAGCGAGCTGATTAGGATGGTTGTCAACTGAGGTATTTTCTGCTTCTTTTATAGTTTGTTTCAGAACTTTTCTGTAATGGTTTAATACCCTTTTATTATGGGGATGCCGGCTTGAGTGCCAGACTCTGCATAGTCTCCTTTTCTCCAGAATCATTTCTTTGATTTCTTGTGGTACATAAGCCTGCCTTACATTCTCACGATTTACCTCTTCTGTGCCATTCCAGCAAACTTTTTGGACCGCGACTGTGAACGCTAAGAATGCATCAACAATTTCATCCTCGTTCTTTAAGGAAACTCGTAACTGTAAGGAATCCTCATCAAGGCAACGAAAGAGTTTCCAGTTGGTCTGATTATTATACAGTCTTGGTTTTCTCTGGTTCTTCAAGACATTGCCACTGATTGTTAGTATAACATGGATGTGGTTTGAGGTTCCATCTAGGCAAGATTCAATTTGGTAAAAGAGTCTAGATAGTCCCATCATTAAGAAGAAGTCCGTCTTGGACTTCTTCTTAATGCAGGGACTATCTTAAGAAGACAGGACTGGACTGGACTTGGACTTCATTAAGAAGAAGTCCAAGACATCAGGCAATTTATTTGGGTCAGTTGGTCAGTGGGTAGGCTCAGGTGTACCAATTGTTGTATGGTGGTTTTTATCAACACATTTTTTAAGTTCCCTGGCTCACGTGGTAATAAGTCTCGAGCCCCAGTGCAGATGCTTAAAGTTCCAGTCTCTTCCCGCCACGAAGCGGGGTCCCAGGCTTTAAATGTATGCAGTGAACTGTTCCTCTGGTTGAGGGTTGGAAGATTGATCTGGTTGTTTGTTTTTGAGGACTTTGCTATACCTTTTTGATGTTTGAGTATTGTTAGGGCTATGGTTTGTGTTCACTTCTATTCCTTTGAAAGGAACAGAAGGAAGGCTTGGTGCACTTATTTTTTACTTTGAAACTGACTTTTTTTTTCGAAGTTTAGCTTGCATAGACTGTTTTACCCACTCACAAGTGTATAGTAACTTTATGAGAGCTTCTAAAAACTTGATACTCGATGACTCTATATTAAAAACGCGTATTAAATTCACAATTTCTCTCAGAAAGTCGCATGGAGGGGGCATATCGCTTTTTCCTAAAGCGCCTTATTCACCATCCATCTTGCTGTACGTCCCGCCAAAACCGCGGTGCTGTACTTAGTTTACACTATTGTGCGCGCATCCAGCGCAAATCTATCAAGATGGTCTGAATTTTTTTCGAAAATAATGACTGATCTTATTCATCAGAATATAGACATAATAAATATAGCGTTCCACAAGGTAGCGTACTAGGCCCAATACTATTCCTCATCTACATAAATGAAATTATAAAAATAACTAACCATAAATGCATATTATCTGCCGATGATATATCTATTATAGTCACATCTAACAAAAAACATAATACAATTTTAGACCTTGAGCCTAATATTAATAATACAATTGACAAATTACTGCATTGGCTTGATATTAACCATTTAAAGATAAATTTAGACAAATCTGTTTATATCCAATTCAATCAATCAAACAATTATAAAAATGACAAACTCAATATTAATAAAATCAAAGAATACAAGATTCTTAGGCGTAATAATCGATAAAGACACTAATTGGAAAGAACACGTAGGCAATGTTAGCACTAAAATTAATAAATTTGTATATATGCACTAAAACAAGTTAAAAATATAACTAACATAAAAACTGCTGTAATGTCATACCACACGTTTGTCGAATCGCTACTACGATATGGCCTTGTAATTTGGGGTAATAGTACCGATTTCTCTAGAGCATTCATCGCTCAAAAAAAGTGCATGAGGTCAATTTGTGGTCTTAAGGCTCTTTCAAACAGGCGCGACACGCGATGCGACACAAAGACACCGCTCGTCGCGCGACGAGCGGTGTCTTTGTGTCGCGTCGCGTGTCGCGCCTGTTTGAAAGAGCCTTTAAACCTGCCAACCAATATTTAAGAAACTTGGTTCGTTACCGTTACCGTCACTTTATATTTACGAAATATGTGTGTTTGTAATTTAAAATAAATTATTAAAGACTGCAAATGATATTAATCCTAGAAACAGACGAGATCCTCATAAACTAGTATTGAATGATTTACCTAGATTAGCTAAATACAATAATAACGGCTTAGCAATGTGTGTGCGCATCTATAACAAAATACCAAGGCACTTCAAAGGGTTGTTTAAAAATTAAGTTTTATAAATGGAGTAACCATTTATTATTACACATTTATTATTACATTAACGCAGTTTTTATAGTCTAAAAGAATTTTTTGATAAAAAATGTTAATGTTTTTAAAAATGTTGATGGTTGATGCCTCCTTCACCTAACTTTATAATTTTGCATGCTATGTTTTTATCCTAACTAAACATGTTTGTGCCATATGAATTTGTATTTAACACCATTGTATACCATGTCTTACGCAAATAAATATTTTGATTTGCAAATCCAGCAAACAATAATAATTATCGACGTGCGTCGACACTATTCAATGTCGTTTTTCGTCGTGCATCGTGTGTGTCCTCGGCGGGACGTACAGCAAGATGGATGCAATATTTAATTTTATTTGTCCAACTCTTATAGGCTCAATTTTGAGCCAAGAAATCTTTTGTGGACCAGTAAACTATAGAACTTAGCCCTCCCCCAAGCCGAACTCCATGATTATTTTACTATGTAAGTGTGCTAATTCTGTAAACTATTTCTATTTCAGTCATACTTTGGATGTGCAGTAGGCAAAGCAAAACAGGCCGCCAAGACTGAAATTGAAAAACTAAAGCTGGCTGACCTCACTGTCAAGGAACTTATCAAGGAGGCCGCTAGGATGTAAGTACACCCTTTTCACCTAATATCATCATCATTACTAAACTTTTTGTGGAATGTCAAATTAATAAAAGTAATACTCAGGCTTGGCTAGGCTTGATATCTCAAACAACAACAAACAAGGAAAGATGTCTGAAACTTGGAACAACCACTAAGTTTACATTTTTTCCATATCTTTCTTCGTAGCTGCAAGGCAATAGCGGTTGTTTTAAAAGATATTTAATATTATGAAATAAATAACTTAAATACCATCCTTAATATATTATAAAACAAAGTCCCCCGCCGCGTTTGTCTGTCTGTCATAACGCGATAAACTCAAAAACTACTGAACGGATTTTCAAACAGTTTTCACCAATTGACGGAGTGTTTCATGCGGAAGGTTTTAGTGTTTAATTCGTTAATGTTTTCCGTAAATTGGCTGAAATTTGACGATTATTGTTGAAGATGTCGGAAAAAATCATGCCGACTAGGAACTTTATTGGCGTGCGCCGCGGAAATCGTAAAAGTTACATAAAATTTATGTTCTACAGTATTGTTCATCTTAAAACTTCAACGAAAAAGTCCGCGATGGCATATGTCTATCTTCTAAGGATGACCCACAATAACCATTTTTATCATTCAGAATTTGATTAAAATTACATTGTTATTTCTGAAGGTATTTTTTCCGGTATTATATTAATCCTTATCCAATAAACTATGTTACTAAAATTCAGCATTTAATTTAGATTAAAATATGCCTTGACATCATTTCATTTAAATGAATAGTATAAAAGATATGACAGATTAAAAATTACGTGTGACAAAATAATTATGGCTGACCGTAATGCGGACGCAGCGATAGGAGTCAATGACCTTTTCCTCGGCTTTTAGGTATGTAATCCCGGTATCATCGGTAGTACGTCCCGTGGGATATTTTCCGACATCCACGAGGGCGAAGCCGCGGGCAAAAGCTAATATGAATATAATTACGAATACTCAGAATGCACTAATCCAGCAGATAATCATCTGCTGGATTAGTGCATTCTGAGTATTCGTAATTATGTAAATATGTATAACATGTTGTTAAAAGAAGCACTGAGAAACCAAATTACTTCAGTCTTAGAACAGTCAGTCTTAGTCTTAGAAGAATCCATTATTTAGGACTGACATTCACATTGACATTCACTGACATTCTGCTAGAAAAGGGGACAAAGGAAATGGGACAGATAAAAAAAACTCAATTTTGTGATTGCCATTACAACTATAAAAAAGTAGGTTGGAGTTTCTTTCCTATGAAATGTATTGAACAAAATATTTGCAATTTCTGGCTTTTCTTGTACTTGAGTATACCTCAGTTGGTCCAATATAGTTTTTTTTCCTATGAGAAACAGAATCGACTGGCACCATTTTTTTTTTTTTTGTGAAAATTGGCCATTTCCTTGCTGATTATGGTTTTTTAAAATATGTGTCAAATGATTCATCATCGAAATGTCTCAAAAAGTCAAAGACAGTCTCCTAAGACTGTTTTCCTGTACCTGCAATGGTTAAGGTACTCCTCTTACTGCCCCATCTTAAAAAGCGACTCTGTTTAGTAGCCCGCTTCACTGTAACTGGCAACAGCAACCCAGATTCATTTTCTTTCGTTTCTTTCAGTATCTACCTCGTGCACGATGAGCTAAAAGACAAGCAGTTCGAGTTAGAACTCTCATGGGTTTCCAAGGACACGAAAGGATGTCACCAGCTGGTACCCAAGGAACTGGCCAGCGAAGCTGAGAACTTGGCCAAACAGGCCCTGGCTGATATTGAGGACTCTGACGAGGGAGATATGTGAATGTATGTTTAGATAATAAATTTTATAATACTACTTTTGCTTGTTTCATTCTACGTAGCATCTGAAAGTAAAAATAATAAAATGAAATTCAGAAAATTTGTTTATTGAGTCATTTACTAACTCCTGTGCATAACATTATTTTATTGAATGCGAATGGCCTTGTCACTTTAGTTAGGTGATAAGACCCTTTGGCGCAAGATAGCAGCACACACGCAGGAATATATACGTAAATCATATCATTTTTTTATTGTTTCGTCATTATTTTCTTGTATTAGAGAGACTACACGAGCCGCCGCTAAGCCCCGCGCGGCGCTTTCTGTTCTATATATATATTTTTTTAAATATTACACATAAGGTTTATAATGCCTGTCATTAAAACTGCTCGCCGCGCGCTGCTATTTCAGTGTAAATTGAGCCTTATACTGAAGCACCAGTCCACACTTCAACGCAATTCCTGCGCAACATGGTACTGTTTTTGGTGTGACCGTGTGTGTTTAGATTGGGGGAAAAATTAAATTCAAAAAGTCACTAAATTATTTAATCAATCTTCATCAACCAAATTACTGATTATTGAAGTAAGTTAAAAACAAATATGAAAAATCAATTAATAAAATACAACGTTCAATTTGAATTAATCAAAACTCTGTGTTTAAAAATTTGTTGAATTAAATCCCCATCTATTATCATTATCACTGTATCATCTTCGTCCGGCGTGGTGAAAGTAGACGGTTGCTCTGTAGTTCCAGTGGAAGTCGAAGCTTGCGGTTGTATTAAGGAAGTAGATGTCACAGTGTTCTTATTTATGTTTAAAACAAAACGATAAACTAGTTTCACTCAGAAACTCAGTGGCGTGCCTAGGGGTCAAAATTAGGGCAAGCCGCCAGACTTTTTACGAAAAAAAAAAACAGCCAAGTGAGGGATTGACTGATTTTCATATGTTGCTCATGGTACAACATTATTATAATTTTGGTTAGAAAACCTTTAAAATTCGAAGAGGTCTGGCATTAGTATGTAATTGTCATAAGCGCCATCTACATTAATGAATGCGCGTAATCACACCGCTTAGCCGAACCTTTTTACCATAATTCATATTCGCTTGTCACATGCAAAATTTTTCAATCAGAAGCCACTAGATGGCTCCCACATTATCGATTTGTTGTTCTATTGCCGTACACATAATTTTACGAGTTTAAAATTTAATGTCGATTGAAAACGTTAACATGAGATATTACCTACTTAAATATTTTTTTATAATTTATTTTAATGACAATAGCCAACTCTAATATTTATTTCAAAACACCTATGAAGAATTTCTTCGATGCTAACATTATTGTGTTTTATGATCTCAAGATGTAGTACATAAGATGGTTTATTTTTCAGTGGTTTACTAAAACTACGAATTCCATAAAAACAACCCTAGTCATGTGCTTTCATGGCACCAGCTATTCACCTACATAAATTTGTATAATAGACAATCGAATGCCTACGAGTATTTCAATATATTCTTCGACTAACAAAGATACTGTTTTTTATTTCCGAGAAATAGTTACAGTAATTTGAGGTTGGTTACGGTGAAGTAAAGAGTTACTTATTGTCAGAAAACTCAATATGCCCAAACTCAAAATACCTTTACGAACACAGTCTCCGAATTTGATGATAAAAATAACACTATACTTAATCACTTACAAAATCGCGGAATGACATCGCCGCAATAACTATCACATCATTTTAAACAATAAAACTAATTCATTACTTCAGCACGTGGAAAATAAAATTCTAGTCTCAAAATATTAATTTCAAAACATAACAAACAAACAAACAAAAACAAACAAACAACAAACAACAAAACAAACAAACAAAACAAACAACAAACACAAACACAAACACAAAACACAACAACAAACAAATTCGTCGTCGCGTTTCAAAATAAAAAGTACTCTGTGCACTCAAAAGCCGGGCTTTTCATTTCATACAAATCTGCGTATATGTACTTACCAATATATCACCTAATGTAAATGTTTCTATAGCAATTTGTAGGCGAAAACTGCGAGACAAAGAAAGGTAAGGCAAGCCAGATAAGAAGCCCACGAGTGTGAGCGAGAAGGCGCAATTGAATGCATTGTATTGGCGCGCAACAAAGCGCGCGGAATTTAAATTTTATTCATTATGATTACTAAATGAATGATTCGAGTTCAATGAGTGCGTAGATCTGGCAACCTAGCTCAGTGCGCGCGGCAGAAAAAACGGGGATTTCGAAATTTGATTATTCCTATGACATGCATGATTGAGTTCGAGTTCATTGACTGTTTCTTTTTTTATTTCTTTTTATTGGAAGGCCTAGGTTTGTTCTTGAGAATTATGATTTTATTAGGGCAAGCCGGGCTTTTTGGCTTCTATGAAGGTACCGCCACTGCAGAAACTATGAATCAAATAAGAGTATGGCCGCCAAAAATTGTACAATAACAGTCGTGAATTGGTAACACGCGGTATCATACGTGAATGAAGGTAACACACGTGAATTTGTAAAGCCTGGGGTTCATGTGAGAGAAATTACTAATTATTTTGATGCAATGGATATTTCGACAATTCGAAAACATTGTCAAATTGCGAAAATAAAGTGCTATGTAGGTGTTATTTATATTTTGTTTAACAAGCGATTTTCAAGGTTTTTTTTATTTTTATTAAAAACAAAATGTTTTTCATGGGGAAGTTTTTTAGTTATATGAAAAAATTAAATAAAAATTTTATTGCTAACTACTTATGGTAGGTACTAATCTAATATTATATTATTAATCAGTTCCAGAGAAGCCTACCTACTTTAAAAAATAAATTTCAAACATTAACACTTAAAAGTATTCAAAATTTGATAAAAATATTGAAATATAAAAAAAATAATTCAAATATACGTAGATCGTCTTCCCTGGTATCATAAAAAATATTTGTAAATGAATTTTGACACTAATAAATTAATCACTAAGTTTCTATAGTATACACTCAGCTTAATAACAGATCAGTAACACACGGTATCATTCGTGAATCAAATACACTGTCAAAAGCCAAAAAAAAAAAAAAATGATGTGAGTTTTGAAGTTAAAAGGCACCGTACAGCGTTATTTGGTAATCAAATAGTCTATCAACACGTACTATTTAAAATAATATAGTAAACTTACGATCTTACCTTAATTATCAGCTCTTAAAATTATGAGAATTTCCCTAGACAAATTTACCGACTGACTCGATGTTCACTTATATTCAAAAATAAATGGCGCCTTTTTTCCGGCGGTTGGCCAACTGTAGTGTGGTATTGCCATGACCCAAAAATGGTTTTAAAGCACTTGGATTATCGTTAGTTTCACTGATAAATAGTAACATACGGGAACGAAACGTGAGACACATTTTCAAAATTGTTTTTTAATACTTTAAAACGTTATCAGTATTACAATAAAATAAAAATAAACATAAAACATATTGGAAAAGTTAGCCATTTCAAAATGTAAGTGGTTACTTATCAATTATGTACATATTTTTGACTTCAATGTGCAACATGTCGTAGAGAGACACACGAGTTTTGTATGGAAGTAAAAAGAAGCCAATTAAAAAAAAAAACCGAAAATTCCGGAAACCAAAATATACATCGAATAAAAATTATATATGATTCTATATAATTTTACTAACCCGATCCAGTTAAAACATACCATAAAAATTGAATATAAATATGTTTTTTTTTTACATAAATGAGAAGAACACAAACTTTTCTTCAAATGTACAATTTTTGGCGGCTAGACTCATAAACTATATAATACATAACCATTCTTTAGTAGATAAGGTTTCAATATATTTTAGTGAAATGCAAATCATGTGTATAATCGAACGAAATGCTGCAACGTGGAACGTTAATTATAGGGAAATACCCGGTTAGTCAAATGAACATTTTTAATGCATGTTTACATCAAGCCACGTTCCCTCAAAGGTGGAAGACCACGCGCGTTGTTCCGGTCCCTAAAGGAAAACCAAGTTCAGATACCTGTAATTATAGACCGGTGGCTGTACTCTCCACGCCTGCTAAAGTACTCGAGTCGGCTATTCAGCGCTCCGTTCAGGAACAAATGCGTGCGCGTCTGTCAGATGCGCAACATGGGTTCCGACCTGGACGCAGCACTGCTACAAACCTTATTAACTTTATGGTACAGGTGGTGCCGGCAGTAGACTCAGGGGTACAGGTAGATGCTGCGTACTTCGATTTTAAAAAGGCGTTCGATACGGTGGATAATGACATCTTGTTAAGGAAGCTCGCGAAAATTGGATGTACACTACCTCTGCTACAGTTCTTCGCTAGTTATATGAAGGATCGCCAGCAGTATGTCGACTACAATGGCTGTGTATCTCAACCGTATTACACGAGATCGGGCGTGAGCCAGGGCAGCAATGTAGGGCCTCTCGAGTTTATTGTAATGATAAATGACTTGCCGGAAGTCGTCAGACATGGGACTTGTTTATTGTTTGCGGATGACCTGAAATTGCTGCTCGAGGTTCGGGATCACTCGGATTGTGAACGCCTACAGGAAGACATTGACAGAGTGGTCGAATGGAGTAATGACAACAAACTGCATTTTAATGTTGCTAAATGTTCGGTGATGTCGTTCACTCGCGCGCGAACTCCCTTGAGTTATCAGTACAAGGTTGAGGATGTGCCGATGCAACGAGTGTCTCAGGTACGAGACTTAGGGGTAGTCTTCTCTCAGGAACTAACATTCCGTGAGCATATCAATAAGATATGTAAGAAGGCATACAGAAACCTAGGTTTCGTACTCAGGCAGTCCCAAGGATTCACCAACATCACGACACTAAGGATACTATATGACGCACTAGTCAGAAGTCACCTCGAACATAGCGCATTCATTTGGGTTCCTCATGAGGCGAAATATAGTGTTATGTTGGAACGTATCCAAAATAAGTTCACGCGACACTTGTATTACAAGCTGTATGGGGTATATCCATTATACCCATTGATGTACCCTACACTATTTGTTCTGGGTATGGTAGGGTATAACACTCTAAGAGTACGACGGGAGTTTTCGCTCGTAGCGTATGTAGTGAAACTGCTACGTGGCGTGGCGCATAACCCGGGAGTGCTGCGACACCTACAACTGTACGTGCCCGACCGGTACGTGTGGAACGCCCGCCCCTGCTCGCTGTGCCTGCGGCCAGGACCAACCTACTGGCGAGAACTCCTCTTACTAGAGCCATACGCGTGGTAAATGAGGTTCACGGGAGGGTTGATGTATTGTGGTGCAACTTGAGTGAATTCGCAAAAGTTACACTATATGTAATAAGTTATTTAGATTAAGATATTTTTTAACTAGGTATAAGGTGTAGATTTAGGATTTAGTTAGTAAGGCCACTCTATCGCATTGGATCATAGATCTGTAATGATAGGGTAGGTAAGATTGTTGTAAATAAAATAAATAAATAAATAAAACATTTCGTGTTGCCAGTGCACTTAATAACTACACAACTTTCAAACTTTTCTGGCTAATTAAAAACGGATTTACGAACGATTTTATATTTTGCACCAACAAATTAAATAATATATAATTGCTGTGTTAATCATGAAAAAGTCGCTAAAAGTCACCAGAGATTTATGTGTCACTAAATCATAAAAAAAATGTCACCATGAACAGCAAAAACTCACTGGATCTAGTGACAAACTCACTAAAACGGCAACACTGCGGAGCATTTTTTGGTTGAATGGAATGGTTTTAAGGTTACTAGCAATAGATGGCCCTGCTGGCCGTGCCAACAGCCAGGACCAACTTACTCGCCAAAACACCACATAGCTATCTTCACATCAAAATTATTTATTCATAAGTATTTGAGTGAATTCGCAAGGTTATTATTTGGTATTTATTTTATGCTATACCTAATGTACATCATTGTAGTATGTTATTATAATACAGATAGGGTTACCATCCCCCCGGATTTGTCCCCACATATCTGGCTTTTTGCCCCCCCCCCTCCGGACCATGCCCGACCTTCTCATTTGTCCGGACTTTTCGATTTAAGGGGATTTTCTTTAAAAAAGAGATAAATAATTACAGAAAAAAATTAAATTAAAGGCTTGTATAGACTGGCGCGACGTGACACCGATAATTATTCTACCGTAAAGTTTTCTTAGAAATTGTTTTGTTAGAGTTGCATCGCGCTGTCGCGTCGCACCAGCACGCGTAGCATGACCACCGTAGAAACGGGTTTTGTCGACGGAAGAATAGACAAACTGACAGATTGTGATTGTTCGTTTTGTCTGTTCTTCCGTCGACAAAACCCGTGCAGTCTGCACGAGGCTTGAAAAATTAAATATCTGGACTTTTTTGCAAATGTCAGGCTTTTTGTCAGGACTTTTCAAATTCGAAATGGTAACCCTAGGTACTGATGTATTTTGATAGTAGATATTAAACCAACACTATCATTGTTGTAGGTTCAATTAGATACTTATTGAATGAAAGGTTGTTGTTATTGTTAAAGTTTCTCATACTTATTTTTGTTTTTCGGGTTATATTAAGGTTATCTAAGTTACTAACAGATCCTGACCCGACGTTCGTTCAACACTGCTTAGCGTCGAGAGTTGAAATTGTTCTCTATATTCATCAGAGCAGAGCTCGGTCGACCAGGTATTAATGTTATAAGACCGCACTATCGTATTAGGTGATGAACCTGTAATGATCGTTAAAAGAGAGTGATAAATAAATAGCAGTGACTTAGCATTCATCATTATCATTCTCCACCATTATCCTCTCTTTTTTCTACTCACTGGATCCGTGAAAGCAAGAGACATTAGAATCACAAATCTGTGACAGCTTCAAACCAACTCCGACCCAAAGTAGGCATCGTAGGTACTTAGTTGAGGGGGAGGGGGCCCCGGCTGAAAGTTCCCTACATGAGAAATTCAAGCACACTAGCGCCATCAAGAGTTGACAGACTGCCAAAAAAGTTTAAAGTTTGTATAATTGCATATTAAACAACAAGATGGTACTGGTATCGAAATCTGCTCACCGTCAATCTAATAGAGGGTGGCCCGTGAGACGACGTCCAAAGAAAAAAAAATCTTGCTTGGATGGTTACCTCCATATCATTGGCATATTAAAATTCAAAGGCGGGGTTTGCCTCAGGGCTCCTGTAGACGGCTCCGCAGCCGGTCGACACCGCTTCGCGTAACCATGTAGACCACAGACTAAGTAGTACTATGTAGACTGAGCCGCCGCCGCTTGATTTTGCCATATCACTCTATAATCCGCAGCGGCGGTGCTGCAGCGGGCTGGCAACGTTGCATATACACAGCTTAAGAGACGCGGCGACGGCGTCGTGTCCCTGAGCACTGACTACATTCAATGAGGCCCGTTGTACATACACGTTTTTGTGCCGTGAAAAACTATGGTTGATTCGCCGTGTGAAGGCACGGTCGTCAGTGTTATATTGTATGGATCACTATGGAAGTTTGTTGACAGACACGGCGGCACTACACCACGGCGCCGCCGCCGTATGCGCCGTGTCTGTCAACAAAGTAATAAGGTAAATAAAACTCCAGCCTTAATTCTTCATAATTATTTGTATTGTCAGTTTATGTGTAATAGTTCACAACATTTGCAGAACTAAGATATACAAATTTTATGACCAATAATATCAGTGATGACTCAAAATATTTATAAAATGTACAATATAATCTCATTCATTTGACTTACACAGTTAAATATTTACAAAATATTAGATTTGATAAAATTGTATACAGCGTCGTTACTTTTAGATTATAGTGATATAAATACATAAAAAATAAAAGTAACTAATAGATATTTACAAATTAATCAGGTCATAATTCAAGACTTTAATCTTGCTGTGTGGTTACTCGTGGATATAACTGAAACAAACAAATTCACAATTAATTACATCACTAAAAACAAGGTTGCACACTTTGACATTACTACAAAGATTGTGAGCTTATGCTGTGTAAACCTAAACCTTTAGAGATCTCGCGCACTAGACGGCCATGACTCCGGCCAGTCGTGGCCGTTTAGTGATATTATATGGTGACCGGCTCCGTGGCCGTTGCGACTAAGTCCGCGATTCGTATCGGTTTCTATAGTTTACCTGATCGCGGTCGTGGTCGTAGCCGTCTAGTGCGCGAGATCCCAGGGTATATCAGAAAATTGTGGTCATATTTAAGGATATGGGACCAACATCGTAATCGCGAAAAAATAATCAGTTCTCCCTTACATTATTTGGGTCGAGTAGGTATTGACGTTTTGAATATAAGTATGATGTATTGTATGAAGTGCTACACCCTTAAATATGACCACACGTTTCTGATACACACTGTATAAATAAATACACCCATTCATCTTTTATTTAGTTTTTCCGTGAACTCTCTTTCTCACCTACGGTTCTTGTAACAGGCGACATGGAGCATCTCAAACCTAGTAAGTATAGTCATAACTCCCTAATCCATACATAAGACTGGTGATTGGAGTTGGATGTGACAGTCTCGTTGGTCTAGTCGGTGCAAGTTCGATCCCCAGGTCGGGCTATTTATTGGCTTTTCCGTTACGAATTTCTCAATAGGAACCCAGAGTCAAGATTTATGGTGTGTTTCAAAAGTATCTAATGAAAATGTAAACAAATGGATCAGAAAATACCCCTGTAGATGCTAATGGATCTGCAATGCCACTTACAAGTTAAATGCGTCGATTGGAATATGTGAATACTTAATAAACCCGAAATTTTAATTTTATATAACCTTACAATGTGTTTTTCATTTGACAATGAAGGTTAATTTTATAACCTACATTTTTGTCGATGATTTTGCAATAACAATATGTTATTCGAAAAATAATTGTTGGGAAAAGTTGTGAGATGTAAAGTTGAAACCTTCTAAATACAGACGAATGTGTTACTAATTCCCTTTAGTGAGTGATTGCGTAAGATTTTATCCGGAACCGGGTTTGTTTACACTTTCATCAGACAGTTTTGGAACAGACATTAAATACATTTTAAATTACGTAAACGAGGCAAAAGGAGTATGTAAGGATAATAGCAGGTGGCGTTCTGTAGTTTCTGCCTACCCCCATGGGAAGAAGCGTGAATTTATGTATGGATTACATTACAGGATGGATACTCGAAGTTTTAGGTCATGCCAACACGAAAAAAAGAAGTTTGATAATGTTTCAACTCACCCCAAGCAAGTTCCTAGGCACATAGCCCTCGTTGCCCTGGTCGTCACGGCACCACCACCACTCCCTCTCGTTGTCGTCGCCCTTCCTCAACACTTGCATCCGCGCGCCCGTGTCGAACGATAGCTCGTCATTACGCGCCGCGTTGTATGAGAACACGGAGTAGACTAGACCGTTGTTCATGATGCCAAGTTTCTCTTGTACACCTGGAAAGAATATTTGGATGATTAGTGATTACCCCAAGCATTGTTATTGTCATTGTGCTCCACGATTACTGACAGATGCGTGCGCCGATTGGACAGGTCGACTCAAATCTATGCAATTCTTTCCTCAAAAGACCGTCTCAGACACTAATCTGCATAGTCCCCATATTCCCTTACATGATTATGTCTAGACTTTAAAAGAGACCGTGACTTCTGCATTTGTTTCGGTCTTTCTCCTCAGATTAGACAAATAGGAGACAACGAACTCATCTAGTTTTAAGACACGTTCGTACCGTTGCTAAATTGAAGAGTACAACTATGACGTAGCATGACAACTGAAGTGACAGGTATTACATTTAGTCACGTGTTTTTTTTTTGTATACCTTTAATTAATTATTTAAACCAACGGAGTATAGTTGGTTCTCTTTTCAATATTTATAGTTCGGTACTATTAAAACAAGCGCCATCTACCGACAGCTGCCAGAAACTGTTTATAACAAGAATAGGTAAGGTACCCACTGTAAAGATATTCGGAGCATCCGTCGAACCCCTCCTCGTCTTCTTCGCACTTCTCGGCCGCCGTCTCATGGTCAGACAGCGTGGTTGCGAATATACACGCGCCTGAAACAGTTCATAGATGAAACGTTAGATGGCGTTAGGTGGAGGGAAATAAGAAGGGTATATTGTGATGACGAACAGCGCTGGTCTTCGTCTATACATGTAAGAGGAGCAATGCAATCATTTTTAGGATTAAAAAAATGTCCTAAAACAATTTCACGAACAAATCCTGAGAGTTAGGTGCTCGTTGCAGCCTACCGCTTTCCCTGGGCCATAAAAAAGATGACGTTTTAGTCGAATCGACTTGAGTAAATAACGAAATTTAAAAATAGGTTGGATTGCAGTTTCTTTCTAACAACTTCCTCGTATGGTAATAACGGCAAAATCTTATCGATATCGTGTCGATAGCACTTAGAAGCACTCATATTTTGTCAGTACAGTATTCCACCACGGAATGGTTTATTGTTCAGCTCAGAAATATTAGCAATCTGATATTCATATAATATTGATTTGTCAGTCAGACTTGACGCCTCATTTTTTTACATAAGATTGATGATGGTGGTGAAATAATGGTAGCAGTACACATACCGTTATCGACGAGGAAGCGCACCATGGCTAGGTTGTTACACGAGGCAGCGCAGTGCAATGGCGTCCACCCGTCAGAGTCCTGCGCGTTCACGTCGCAACCTAGCTCCACTAGGAATCTGGAAATATACAATAATGATCTTTTTAGTATGCTCTTACATTCAAATTATAATATTACTAGCTTTTGCCCGCGGCTTCGCCCGTGTTGATGTTTGAAAATATCCCACGGGAACGTACTACCGATACCGGGATTACATACCTAAAAGCCGAGGAAAAGGTCATTGACTCCTACCTTTGCGCCCGCGTTAAGGCTCTTTGAAAGAGCCTTTACGGTCAACCATAATTATTTTGACACGCGTAATATTGAATCTGTGATATATTTTAAACTATTCATTTAAATGAAATGATTTCAAGGCATATTTTAATCTAAATTAAATGCTCAATTTTAGTAACATAGTTTATTGCATAAGGATTAATATAATGCCGGTCAAAATAGCTTCGGAAATTAAAATGAAATTTTAATCAAATTCTGAATGATAAAAATGGTTATTGTGGTTCATCCTTAGAAGATAGACATATGCCATCGAAGACTTTTTTGTTGAACTTTTTAAGATGAAAAATACTGTAGAACATAAATTTTATGTAACTTTTACGATTTCCGCGGCGCACGCCAATAAAGTTCCCAATCGTCATGATTTTTACCGACACCATTAATTGTCAAATTTCAGCCAATTTACACAAAACGCTAATGAATTATACACTAAAACCATCCGCATGAATCACTACGTCCATTGGTGAAAACTGTTTGAAAATCCGTTCAGCAGTTTTTGAGTTTATCAAATCGTTCAGACAGACAGACAGACTCGGCGGGGGACTTTGTTTTATAATATATAAGGATTTTCTTTGCGGATCCATAAAAAAAAAAATTGAAGATGTAAATTGAATTCATCTGGAGAAATCATCATCTGATTAGCCTTTTCACAACTATGTTGGGGTCAGCTTCCAGTCTAACCGGATGCAGCTGAATACCAGTATTTTACATGGAGCGACTGCCTATCTGACCTCCATAACCCAGTAACTGGGTGGGGTAATATGATACCCCTGGAATAATCAACTAGCGAAATGTGGGTTTGAAACCCACATTTCGCTAGTTGAATCAAACGTCATTTATTCAAACTAGGCTGAGAATCACCACTTTTCGAATGACAAAATTACATAAGAAAGTCCCCCAAAACGCCCGTCCTAGTGCTTTAGTGGGAAGAAGAAGTGGCACAAGAAACTCCCCGACAGCACTGCTGTCTGTTTAGTTAGAAAAAAATTGATTCATACAATAGTATAGTAAACAAAGTAATTAATCCTTAGAGGAAAACTTGTTGTGTTATGAAAATTAATCGTGAAAATAACATAGTAAATTACGCAATTACTTTTCGGTCATGTATTTCGTTTCAGCCCTCAGGGCTATAGATATATGGTCTAGAAATTCTAAGAAGAAATATTTTCATAATTAATTTCCAGTCGGAATTTTGGACCTCTAATTCTTTTACTTGCCAGTCGCTGCCTAAATATAATAAATAGGCATTTTTTTGAAGTTTGTATAGTTAATTATCTTATTAAATTACATAATATTTTATGCTTACTTGACGATTTCGAAGTGCCCTGCGCAAATCGCGTTGTGTAGAGCAGTGATCCCTTCGTCATTTGCAGCGCTTGCATTCTGCACCTGAAATCAAATTCAAATATATTAACTCAAGTAAATATAGTGGAGCAGTGAGTTCGAACCCAGGCAGGCGCTTTACTTTGAGTAAATAATTTAATCACCACTGCTCTCAAATTGGTGAAGAAAAACATCGTGAGGAAATCGGCATGTCTTCTCTACCAACCCGCACTGGGCCTGCGTGGAAGTTTACAGCCCACTCCCTCTCGAAGAGAGGAGGCCTGTGTCCCAACTTGTACAGTATCAACCAAAAGTCCATAGGCAAACTCACAAACCAATAGACTGACGCTGCGGTTTGACTTACGACCTTCTTCTATAAGTTGTTACACACACGCAAACTTACTTTGTCTGCAACTCATACTAGTTCATAATTTCGAGCAATACTGTATATAGCATGCTAGCGCAGTGGATAACCTGCTTTGGTATATGCGAAATAATCATTTCTTTTTTGGTTCATTCGTCTTGTTCACATAAATATTAAAGTTTAGCAGGTAGACCTCAGAAAACTAAGTAAATTATTTCGATTTCTGTAGGGTAGACAGATGCCGTTCGTTACGAGTATTAATTTAATAGAACTTTGTTGGTTCGTGGTTATTGTTGGTGACAAGTAAAAGCGGCGTTGTGGTTATTATTTTCAAAATGCAGTCAAATATAAATATTGAAGGGAGATCAAATATTATTGCGCTGCGTAAAAGTGAATGTAATTTACACAAATATCTAATGAGACCGGAATAAGTGTGAGTGTTATCATTTAAATATTTCATATTTGACTAAACATAAATCTTAATCAAAGGTATTGTTGATCGAACAGAGGTATTGTTGAGACAGAAGATGCCTTTAAAGTTTTTAAATTTATTATGAGGTTTAATTCGATTAGTGAATGATAAATAATTAGTATGTGTAATAAATACGATGTTATTCTTTGTTCTAGAGAAATACTGTGAAGGTTAAGAGATATTAGGAAGAGGCTTGTTATCGAGAAGCAGCGACGTCAAATGGTGAATAAATATGAAATAAATGGTTGCATATCAACGAGATATTTTGCTGAATTATTAAACACGGTATTAAGAACCGTTCTCCGTGCACTCTGAAGGCTTGCATCACTGAAGACCAGCTAGGAAACCATTTTTGACAGAAAGGCATAAACAAGAACGTTTAAGTTTCGCACGATAATATTAAGACTTCAAGAGGGACACTGCTATATTTTAACCTTAAAATATTTACCGTTCTAACTTAATAAACAACACATTCATTATTGCATGAATTTGTGGTAACGATTTTTTTAAGTATGTAAGAAATACGACAAAAACCATATTGAAATATGGTGTTTGTCGTATTTCTTGCAAATTGACCGAAAATGTTTAAGATTATTTTAGTAATATTATTATTTTAGAATTAAAATCTGTGGTTTAGTTTCAATCTTCTTTTCGTAAAGAAAATGAATACTTAAGCTATAACCTCAATACCAACCAATATTTATTAAAGCCAAATAAAATGTAAAATAATTAATGTAAACAAACTGCCCATATTTAACCTTAAAATCACCTATTTTGTAAGTAGTTTTTTTTTACATTTTGAGTAGTCTAATATTCTTATTTATTGCTTAATTACTTCGACCATGATCAAAGCTTAATATTTATGGCGAAAAAATCCATTTAAAATTTAAAACATTTCATAATTTAAATATGTCAAAATAATACAAATTGCTTCTAAGTTTCTCGAGATCTATATCTAATAAATATTGTTTAATTTTGTTATCACATATCTTTTATTCTAAACCCTTTATTGCAATATCAAAATTAATAAAAAAGGCAGCAATATTAAAAAAATATTATTTTTGAAAACAAAAATAATAAATTTCGAAAAGAAAAAAACCGTGCTGTTCTTTACGAGATCAGAACCTAAGCCAGCTCGAATCTCAGACCAACTCTTTAAAGCCTTCTGCTATCTGCACACATAAGATTAATTTGAATTTTAGCAATGACATAAACTGGCCAATGTCACGCGCATGATGCGTGTGTGTTATCGTGTCTAACAAAAGCGACGGAGATATATTTTTGTTTCGCGAGTACGTGACGACAGTGTGTAAAGCGTTCTCTGTGGTGTTTGTGCCGTGTTATTTACACATACAGATATACGGACTATACCGCGTGTTCACAGCAAAACGACTCTTAACGTGCCTATCCACTTTTGAACGCTTACTGTACATAAATGGTAAATAAATATAACATACCTGTGTTGCCGTTTTCTTTACGAGTTCTAACTCGCCTTCTAAACTAGCATCCAACAGCAGCGCGAGGGGATCGAAGCTCACCCGCCTGGCCAGCGGAGCCTTGCCGCCCTGTTTCAAGTTGCCTTTCTTCCGCCTCAGAACATTCTCAGGGCCCTGAGAATCCTGACCGTTCAAGTCTACAGAGCTGATCTGCTCCGTTATATCAGACACTACAATATCCTTACTATCTTCTTGTCCTATTGATATGTTATTATTATTCAATGCTCTATCAACCTCATCCTTTTGTTTCTTTTCTTTTAGGCCATTTTCATTAGGCATGGAATCAACTAAATGATCCATTTCAGGGAATAAGAAAGCTGGGGGCATTTCTATACGCCTGTTTATACTGACACTTATTCCGTTCTTTGCATTACTAACGTTTCTAAGTTTGGGCTGTTCGCTCATCGGTGGTTTTCTTATAGTTAGTGGGCGTGCTTTGATGATCATTTCATTGCTACTTGTACTGCTGGCTGACTCTTTCTGGTTTTGTTCACTGTCATTTGACAGGTCTGTAGGCAAGGGTATGGTGGGCATAGGGGTGATGTCAGCAGACTGATTGTAGCCAACATCAGTGTTCACTGACTGTCTCGGTGGAGTCTGAAATGAGAAGTGATAGAGTAAAAGTATAGGTTACTTATTTAATTTATTTTGTGGACATAAAGGTTGAGAGGACTGATAAGCACAGGAGTTACAAATGAGCAGTTAACAACTTTGGAAATGACTATGAATCTAATGCAAATCACAAGTTATACTAGCAATGAGCGCAGTGACTACATACCTTGATAGTTGGCTTTGGAGGTAGGGCTGGTTTGGGAGATTTGTCTGTACCGCTAACATCAGGCGTTGAGAGTGGCGTGCTGGCACTCTGTGGCGGTGACAACAGGATACTCTGTGACGATGCATTCTGCCCGGCGAACGAACCACCACCACTTGACAGTCCTGATGCCGTGTTCCTAACGATCTGGGGTTGGGAGTTCACCACATTACTAGCTACATGATTTGATGATGAAACAGTGATGCTTTGGGTCTGAACGGTCTGTGGCTGGACCGGTTGGATCTTTGTGGAGGATGTCTGGTATATAGGTGATGGTTTCCCACTTGAGACCTGAACTGATGTGGGTGCTACACTCGATACGGGCTTCTGGAATGAATGAATGATGATGATATTTACAGGTGATGTGTGATGGTGTGCAGCAACTGATATAAGCTTTGTGTGGTAAAATAATTGGTTATTGGTGATGAAAAACCAGATATGTGTTGTAGGTGTATACTAAAAAATGCTTGAAAATTTAGCTCTATGACAAACTATCTATTTGACTCCATGGCAAACAACACCTAAGTTTTTTAATTTTTTTTAATTGGAGTTTTAACCATGTCATTGTGCATAGATTTTGCATCCCAAGCAATTTTTTATTTATGATTTATGTGAATTATAATGTATTCTTAAGACAATAAACACAACATTGCACATTTTTCATTTCAATACAAAGCCTGCACCTGCACATTGAACTAACTTTGATTGATTTTGAATAAAGCAACATTGAGAAAATTTCCCCCTCAGTTAGTGGTTCTTAAATTTAGGCAAAAAAGTTGTTATTGTATGTATGGAAACTCACCCCAAATCCAATAGAACTGCTGGCAGATGTTGTACTGGAACCCAAACTTGGTGAGCTGCCCTTTAACACCTGCTGGCCTTTACCATTGCCTTTCGAAGCTTCATTGCTCTGACTATTACTTTGACTTAGCCTACTCTGTGGATATGCGTGGTTCTCCTTCCCTTCTTGATTACATCTACTTGAAGAGTCGGATTTTTGCAACTGATATGTGTTTTCTTGCTGATATGTAGTTTCCGTTTGACTTAGAGGTGTCGCTAGACTTTTATTCACAACCGAAAGTGGTGTAGAATGAACAGTCATGTGATTTACGTTAATCGCGTTTTTTGCGTCTTGGCTTTCGTTGTTCTTACCATTGACTTCAGGTTTTAATTTCCCGTTCGTACTCTGAGGGAATTTAGTGTTGTAAGGCAACGTTTGATACTTAGGATCTGACTTGCTGGCAGCAAATTCTGGAAGGAATTCTTGTTCGTTTATTTTCAGATCTTTGTTAGTTTGATTGCTGTTAGAACTGCTCGTACTGTTTGGACTGTATTGCGGTTGTTTTAAGTAGTCCATATATTTGTTCTGATCAAGCATTGGCTTCTGATCGTACGCGTTCCCAATGCCTTGCTGAACATGACTAAAGTTCTCATGTTTGTTGGGATATTGCCCTTGATATTGATTCTCTTGTAGCCCTTGCGAATGAGTGTAGCCGTTGAATAAGGGATTGATCATTTGTTTCTGTTGCAAATAATGCGCTTCCTGCGTTATATGACTCTGAATGTTGTCACTTTGTGTGTGTTGTTTTAATGGCACGTTGTTTTGTATTACATTCTGCTTCATCGCCTGAAAGTTATGATTAAAATTCACATTAATATATACTAAAACATTAAAAACTTTTAACAATGAAATTGAATAAACTTTTTTCCCGCCGGGATATGTTGAGACATTTTGGATGGTTTGGTTTGGTTTTGACAATTAATTTTTTGTGTCACTGTCAATGTCCCAACTAAACAAATTCAAAATAAAAAAACAATGTTAACAGCTATAAAAACTGAAACCGTTCGTATGAGACATTTGATTTGAGATGTTAGTGCAGAAGTGATAAAGTTACCTGGAAATTGGTATTATGGCTAACGCTCTGAGCATGGGGTACGTGATTATAAGGTTCGACAGCAGCAATATTTCCTCGGGCTTGTTGGTTCTTTGGTTGACTGTTTACCCCAGTGTTACCAGCAGAATAGCTGGGCAACTGTTGCAAGGGGGTGGGATTCGTCGTTCTGAAAATAAAAATCATAATAAAAGTCATATTTAAATCAGTCTGACTTTTTTAATTTAGTCATTGTCCTGACCTCCTGACTTACGTAATGAATAACGAAGGCAACTTTCATAATTTATTAAAATTCAACTGTTCCTAGGGTCTATTGTGCTTCCAGACTCTATTGTCCGTACCGACAGCGACGGAACCACATTCACCGAGGAGCGACGATTTTATGAACTTGTGACGTTATTGAAGTAGGTAATTCGCTAGCACAATAGGCCTAATTATTTTGAGTTTTTTTTTTCGTAGCTTGGTACTTTTTTAATTTTTAAAGTAAAGTTAATGACCCAATAGATATAATAGGGAATATGCACGTAATTTAAAACTCAATCATTATTTAAACATTGTCTAGGAGGCGAGAAAAGAAATAATTACTAATTTTTTATACAAACACAAAACGCGTCATCTTCTGCAATGACGGAAGTGACATGAAAACTATGAGATTAAAAATCTATTTTTTGCACAGTGCTTGACTTAAGTTGATAAGCAAGGAACCTTACTGGATCAGAAAAATGTGATCGCAAGTTGATTCGTGAACTTAAATAAGTATTAAAATATTTAATATGAAATCTCATTATGAGTCGAAAAACCAAGATCATCGTCAGCTTCAGCTTTCAGACGTGAATCTAAACTATATTGCTCGATACACACAGGCCAGCTCAATCTGGCTTGGAAGTAGTATCCTCAGTAAATAGGTCAAAGTCTGGTATGCACAAACCTCTGCTGCTGCGGCTGTCGATGCGCAGCCGCCAGCTGCCTGTTCAAGGCCCTCTTCCTGAGAAGTCGCGCCTGCAGTTCGGAAACGCGCCGGTCGATGCTACGCATCTCCTCCTGCCGCGCGCCGAGCGCTGCCCGCTGCGCCGACAGCCTGCCGTTCTGTTGCTCGTTCAGCTTGTTGCGGTACTGGAATATGAAAAGAGGTTGGTAAGCAAAAGATTTATAGTGTTACGTTATCTTTTGGCGCCTGATCATTCAATTTCACTAATGCTTATCAATAACACCCTCAATGCATTATTGAGGGCGTTGTTGGTAAGTATTATTTTGTGAAATTGTCATAGAAATTGTATTGAAAAATATCAAGATATCGGCGTTAGTTCCGATTTTGGCCACCCACCAAAAGATCCAAGTACCGTTGCAGTTTGAACAAATGCGAGCACAAAAGATACTACAAAGTTGAGAACGCATTAAAATACGACTCAACAACAAGGATCGAGGGTCGATGTCAAGGTTTGTTTTCAAACCTTCAAAATACAATATACGAAGTTGCCAAGCTGGCAACCCTAAGTTTCTGTTATGGCGCCAAAACGATAAAAGCGGCAGAATTGAAACCTTTACAGTAAAATTATCATCGAAGGGCGCCAAGGTTAAATAATGTTAATCAAAATATTGTACGCTTAATCGGTTTATTAAAAGAATATAGGTGAAGCTCCCAACTAGTAACTTTAAATGGCACCCTAAGGCTGACTGTCCACTGGAGTGGTGAGGAAAGCCGCGGAGCTGTCCCAATATTAACCAATGAAATTGCATAAAATATCCGCTCCGTTTCAGTGGACAGGGATTTGCGTATTCCAGTAGACAGGTAGCCTATGCACGAAGCAGCAGCTGAGACGAGTATTTCCCACAGTAGACTTTAATAATTACTGTGATGAACTTTGATGATAGTGGAACAATCTGTCATTATAGTTCGCTTTGTCACGGTCTTATTATTAACAATAATTATTTTGTTTTCTGTAGGTGGTGTACCTATCGTTTAGCAGTGCAGTGGGATTAACATTGCAAATACAATAAGTATGTGTAGTTAAGTAAATGTAGATAGCCACACATTTCTCCTTCTGCTTTTATTTACTAATGGCCGATGCGTAATTTACGGACCATTATTAGTTAAAATGAAGACTCTTGAATCTTTACCAATAATAAAGCAAACACCTAATAGCTTCTGGATCACCCAACCACCCTTCTTCCCATAACGAAATAGCTATCATAAGTAAAATTAGCTTTCGAATCTATTTAAATACCCAGTTTGGCAATAAAAAAGCTACCATTGGTAAGCAAAATGATTAGTTTTTGTTTATAGAAACCGAGCATAAGAAAATGAAACTAAAGCAGGTACTTGTCTTAAACATTTTGGAGATATTCCTATGATAAAGCTGAAATGTTCGTAGTAAGTAGGTAAAGTTGTGCCAGCATATTATTTTACATACATCACGAATAGTGGTTAAATCATTCCTAAAGAAAATTAAATATAAAAACTATACATAAAAATATAAAAGCTATACATAAAATTAACCTAAATTATTTCAAAGAAATTTATGTTGTCTGGCTCATTTTAAATGCGGGTAAATTGCACTGCAGTCGACTCGACAGACTCTTGGGATAACTGGCATAAGGTTTGATATATCTAGGCTAAAATAGAATATAGAAAGCAGATTCTACTTCATTGTGTTAGAAACTCTTTCTTCGATAGTCGGATTTCCGGAATCGATTAAACATTTTTAGATATTTAATTTGATCTATCATAGACATTTATTGTGTTTAAATCATTATCTGTATTTAAACTTAAATACTGTTTATATTAATAATAAAATTAATTGTTATCGCACACACTACTTCCGAGTGTACCACCACGTTTTATTAAAAATGTCAACCTAGGCTGCTTCCGGTAAAAGAATAACACGTGGTGGGAAGTAGTGCGCACGACCGTTGGGCAGTCGACGTCGAATCATCGAAGTGTACACAAGTGTAAAGTGATTTCTTAGAAACTTAATAAATATTGTGCGTGATATCGTGATAAAATTGTTTAATTTTCCTGGACTTTCATAGTTCAGAAGTGGGATATAATCGGGGTAGCGATCAATTTTCGCCCTCGGTGAAGGACTGAACGCCCATAAAAGGTACGTACAATGTTAAAAGCTAAAATTAGGTATATCAAAAATTATTCAGCTGGTGAATGAGTGATTAATAGCATTTTAGCTGAACTGGTGATATATTTACTTAGTATTATTATTTTTTTTCTCTTTTCTTTCTTTATTTTCTCTATCTTCCCTTTTGTCTAATATTTAAAGATAATTAAAAGATTGATAAGATTATCTTAGGTGAACATTAAATTAAAGAACATTAACTTTTTGTAATATATGTATTTCTAGCGACCATGACTCGCAAAAGAAAGTCTCGACAACATACAAGGGAGTCATACGACTCTTCACCAAGTGGCTCTGAGTCCGCTGTGCGGAAACGTCTCAAAACTCACCGCAACCGTGACGAGTCGAGTAAATCGAGAACTAGCGAGTCGAGAGATCGCAATTAACCTTGCAGCAGTCGTGGTTCAAGGCGCCATGGTGCGACGCGTGATGCAGCGCGTGATGCGTCGCGAGTGCGTGATACGGCGCATGCTGAGGCGCATGGCGCGTCGCGATCGCGCGATGCGCCGCGATCGCGCCATGCTTCGCGGAAGCGTGATGCGACGCGAGCTGCGGCGCGTGATGGGGTGCCTGATGGGGTACATGGCGCGTCGCAGTCGCGTGATGCGTCGCGGGTTCGCGATGCGGCGCGTGCTGAGGCACATGACGCGTCGCGGTCGCGTGATGCTTCGCGGATGCGTGATGCGACGCGAGCTGCGGCGCGTGATGGGGTGCCTGATGGGGCGCATGGCGCGTCGCAGTCGCGTGATGCGTCGCGGGTTCGTGATGCGGCGCGTGCTGAGGCACATGACGCGTCGCGGTCGCGTGATGCTTCGCGGATGCGTGATGCGTCGCAGTTGTGCGATGCGTCGCCCGGTCGGGAGGTGGATCATGGTCGCGACATATCGTACAATCGTGACATGCAGCGAAGACATAGTCAAGATATAGCGAGAGCATCGCGTTCGGACACTCCACCAGCAGCAGTAGTGAGTTCTTTTGATTCTACAAAAGACGCAGATACTAATACTAACATTTTAGTTTCGGTTTTTAAAGAGTTCATGCAGACCATGAAAGCAGACGGGGGCAGTGAACGTTTTCCGGTTTTGAATGTGATACCAGAATTTGATCCCAGTAAACGAACTCAAACAATAGAAAAATGGATAAGTAAAGTTAACGAATGTGCTCAGATTTATAATTGGACCGAAAGGCAGACTGTTCACTATGCTCTTCCTAAATTAGCGGGATTGGCTCAGAAATGGTATCAGGGCCTACCTAGCCTTCTGTTTTCATGGGCTGAATGGCAGAGCAAATTAAAATTGGCATTTCCAAGTGACCAGAACTATGGTCAGCTATTAACGGAAATGCTTGCTTGTAGGGCTGATTTTGGCGAGTCTTTAGAAGAATATTTTTACCAAAAGGTTGTTTTATTGAATCGCTGTAATATACATGGTAAAAATGCAATAGATTGTATCTTGTATGGAATTGAGGACAGGTCTGTCAGAACAAGTGCAGAAGCCACACAGTTCACAGAACCTGATAAATTATTAGTTTATCTCAGAAATATAAGAATTACAAAAAGATTTAACAAGCCAAATTCATCCCTGCGGGCAGGGAACACTGATAGCAAACAATCTAAGACATTAAAAGGAGCTCAAAATGATCATGATAATAGGAACAATAGGAACTATAGGCTTACAAAATGCTATAATTGTGGTGAAGAGGGGCACCCATATTTCAAATGCAAACTACCAATCAAGCGTTGTGATAAATGTCATCAAGTAGGGCACTTAACTGATGGTTGTCAAGGCACCAAAGAATCTACTAATAAAAAAACAGTTTTAAGAATTTCAAAAGAAACGGATAGTGACTCCAAATATTTTAAAACTGCCGTCGTGAATGGTCTGAATTTTGATTGTTTCATAGACTTCGGGAGTCAATGTTCTATGCTGCAAGAATCTGCGGCTAAGAAATTGGTTAACTCGTGGTCGGTATCAGAACTACCTGTATTGAGAGGCTTTGGGGACAGCGTTGTCAATTGCTTAGGTAAATGCAGTGTTGAAATAAAAGTAGATTCAGTCACTACTACGGTAGAAACTCTTATCGTTCCTGATAAATTATTACAAGTTCCTTTATTACTAGGACAGACATTCACAGAACAAGAACATATTGTGGTTCTTAAAACTAATAACCAGCTTAAGATAACCACGAATATAACTGAAAACGTATTGGTGTACGTCGATAACTCACTTATTATACATGGGTATACCCCAGTCAGTATTTATACTAAACCAAGATATTCAGGTGACTTATTTGTTGAACTTAGTTTTTGTCAGGATGCTCAGAAACAATATGAGATTATTCAAAGTGTGGTACAAGTGAGTAACGGACAGGGAACGATTATTCTTAAAGGCTTAAACTCTGGGTTTGAATTGCTGAAAGACACTTTATTGCTCCGGGCCATTCCTTTAAGTGAATTAAAGACATTAAATATTTACAGAATAGAACACTGTCCAAATAATACAGTAACACCCCAAATTAAAGCTTGCATGATACAGGTGGATGATAATATTGAATCTGATCATAGAACCAAATTAACCGAGTTGTTAAACGAGTTTAGGGACTGTTTCGCCTTTTCGGTTAAAGAGTTAGGGTGTATAAGTGATACAGAAATGAACATAAACCTAAGTGATACCACGCCTGTAGTGTACAGACCTTATCGATTATCCCATCCAGAAAGGCAGGTAGTTCGCGAAATGATAAAAGACTTGACTGACTCGGGAATAATTAGACAGTCGTCATCAAATTACGCATCCCCAATCGTATTAGTACGCAAAAAGACCGGTGACTATCGTCTTTGCATTGACTTTAGGGCACTAAACAAAAAGACCGTCAAAGAACACTATCCTCTACCCCGTATAGATGATCAGTTAGATAATCTGTCAGGTCATAAATATTTTACTTCCCTCGATCTCGCATCCGGTTACTATCAGATTCCAATGGCAGAATCGGCAAAGCATTTGACAGCTTTTGTGACCCCAGACGGTCATTATGAATTTAACCGCATGCCATTTGGGTTAGTTAATGCGCCGTCAACATTTCAAAGAGCTGTTAATAGTGTTTTGGGGAACGCAAGATTCAAGGAGGCGTTTGCTTACATGGATGACGTAATTATACCATCCAGAACAATAGAAGAAGGGCTGCAAAGGCTACATGATATATTGAGCCTTTTCCGATCTTCCGGCATCACACTAAATTTATCAAAATGTAATTTTCTGAAACAATCCATAGATTATTTAGGTTTTGAAGTTAGTGAGTCTGGAGTGAAACCAGGCAAAAAGAAAACCGAAGCCGTGGACCGATTTCCCAGACCAACAGACCAACATAAGATTAGGCAGTTTGTAGGATTAGCGAGTTTCTTTAGAAAATTTATAAGAGGTTTTTCAATTATTGCGAAACCACTAACACAACTTTTGAAAAAGGACTCTAAATGGCGTTGGGGAGACGCAGAAGAATCTGCATTTTTAAACCTGAAAACAGAACTTGTTAAACGACCCATTCTCTCATTTTATAATCCCGAATTCGAAACACAGTTGCACACAGACGCGTCTAAAGTCGGGGTTGCCGGAATCTTGATGCAGAGACCAGATAAAGTGGTTCCTTTTAGTGCCGTAGCATTTTACAGTAGACAGACATCCCCTGAAGAAGCCAAATTCACATCTTACGACTTAGAAACGCTGGCTGTAGTAACGTCGCTTCAGAGATTTAGAGTATATTTGTTAGGGATTCATTTCACAATTGTTACCGATTGCAATTCTCTTCGTGCAACCTTTGAAAAGAGGGACATACTGCCAAGAGTTGCAAGATGGTGGAGCATCATACAAGAATTCGACTTTCAAATAATTTATAAACCAGGCACAGGAATGGTTCATGTAGATGCGCTGAGCCGAAATCCCATTTCATCAGAAATACTAGAGTTACAAGTAAAACGAATTGATACAGATTGGGTAGCCACGGTACAACAAAACGATCCTGATTTACAAAGAATTATTGCTATTTTAAATGATAAAGAAAATGACAATATTATAGAAATTAAAAATAATTTTGTTGTTAAAAAGGGACTATTATACAGGAAAACAGATACTGGTGATCGTTGGGTTGTACCGAAAGGCGTTCGATGGCAAATTTTGAAGTCAAATCATGATGAAATTGGACATTTCGGTCTTGATAAAACGTTAGAGATAATTAAAAATAATTACTGGTTTGCTAAGATGAGACGATTCACTAAAAAGTATGTTCAGTCGTGTTTAGAATGTGCCCACTCTAAAATACCAACTGGGAAAAAGTCAGGCAAATTGCATCCCATTGAGAAGGTTGAACAACCATTCCATACTGTACATATTGATCATTTAGGTCCTTTTGTTCGAAGTAAACACAAAAATGCATACCTGTTATTAATTATTGACGCTTTTACGAAGTTTGTGATAATTGTTCCCGTTAAAAGTACTAAGTCTGTCCATTCCATCAAAGCAATGAAAAACTATTTTCACACATTTAGTGTTCCAAAACGTGTTATTTCCGATAGAGGTACGTCATTCACTTCTAAAAGTTTTCAAGATTACTTAAGTTCATTAGGTATTAAACATGTAATGAACGCTGTAGCGACTCCGCGGGCCAATGGCCAAGTTGAGCGATACAATCGAACCGTTTTAACTGCATTGACAGCTACTAATTACGGCAAATCCGAAAATGAATGGGATGAACATATTTCAGAAATTCAGTGGGGACTTAATAACACACTAAACAAAGGTACCGGGAAAAGCCCTGCTCAGGCACTGTTTGGTCTTAATTTAGTGAGTACCTCAAATGCGTTATTACAACTTAACGTTACAAACGACACACAAAGTTCGGCAACTTCATTAGAGGACACTAGAAAAGAAATTTCAGAACATATTAAAGAAAATCAGGACATACAAAAAGAACGTTTCGATAAAGCTAGGAAAGAAGTCAATTATAAGATAGGAGAACTTGTAAGGGTAGAAAGAGATGTTCCATCAATAGGAAAAAGTAGGAAATTAGTTCCTAAACTTAGAGGACCGTATCGTATTGCAGAAGTTCTTGATAACGACCGATACGTAATTGAAGATACACCACTATCTAAAAAAGGAAATCGAAAGTTTAGCGGTATCTTTTCAGTAGATAAAATTCACCCCTGGGTAGTTTTTAATAGATCGGATTCCGAGTCTGAGGTGCCAGAAAATGACAACACAGACTAATAATTTATGATTGATTGGTAATGATGCAATTATATTAAAGTTTAGTCTAATACCTTATCTGAGAATATGTCTGAGGTCTCGGCTAATAGAGATATTAAGGATGTGTATGAGGCCTTGATATCTCAAGTTAAGTATGTATGTGGTATGTGTGGCTTATCTGAGAATATGTCTGAGGTCTCAGCTAAGACAGGTGTTAAGAATATGTTTGAGGTCTTAACATCTTAAGTTAAGTGGCTTATCTGGGAATATGTCTGAGGTCTCAGTTAAGACAGGTGTTAAGGATATGTCTGAGGCCTTAACATCTTAAATTAAGTGGCTTAACTGAGAATGTGTCTGAGGTCTCAGCTAAGACAGATGTTAAGAATATGTTTGAGGTCTTAACATCTTAAGTTAAGTGGCTTATCTGAGAATAGGTCTGAGGTCTCAGTTAAGACAGGTATTAAGGATATGTCTGAGGCCTTAACACCTTAAGTTAAGTAGCTTATCTAAGAATAAGTATCAGGTCTCAACTAAATGATATGTTGAGGCCTTAATATCTCAATTGTAGTCTAAAGTTGGGGTATATTTAAAGAAAATACCCAAATAAGCTGCGTATATTTTACTATCTTAATTACGTTCATAATATATATATATATATTTTTTTATCAGAATTAATTTTCCCGGGACGGGAAATGTATCAGGAAAGGCCGACTGTTAGAAACTCTTTCTTCGATAGTCGGATTTCCGGAATCGATTAAACATTTTTAGATATTTAATTTGATCTATCATAGACATTTATTGTGTTTAAATCATTATCTGTATTTAAACTTAAATACTGTTTATATTAATAATAAAATTAATTGTTATCGCACACACTACTTCCGAGTGTACCACCACGTTTTATTAAAAATGTCAACCTAGGCTGCTTCCGGTAAAAGAATAACACGTGGTGGGAAGTAGTGCGCACGACCGTTGGGCAGTCGACGTCGAATCATCGAAGTGTACACAAGTGTAAAGTGATTTCTTAGAAACTTAATAAATATTGTGCGTGATATCGTGATAAAATTGTTTAATTTTCCTGGACTTTCATAATTGATTACCCTTGTTTTTATGGTATAAACTATTTGGGACTGCAATGGACATGGCGACCTAATTTCCGATACTGTTGCCGATATGTAATTCTACGAAAGTAAGTTTGTTTGTATTTCGGATTTGGATGAAATTGGCACATGGGTAGACTATATTCTGGATTAGCACATAAGATAAGATTAAGAAGATTTTTATCCCGATTTTTCTTCGGGATCAAAACTTATGCGGGTGTAACCGGTGGGCGCAGCTACTTATAATAAATTGCAAAAATGTAAGACTCACTCAATTCAGTTTAGGCGGATATATTCCTATGTAGTAAAGCTCCCAATTTCTGTACTTAATAGATTTTCTCCGTAAATGTAAGGTAACTTATTAAGGTGATACCTTAATTACCCTTCGGTACCTACCTACTTAAATTATGAAGATCAGATGGACTTACTTAATCTGTATAAAATTCAAAAAAATCACATCAATTTTTTTAATCGACTTCAGCTAAAAAAAGCTAAGGAAAACTTGATGATGATCAGCATTGTTCAAACAGAAATGCGTCTCGTACCTACCTATATTATACTTGACCCAAAAAGAAAATCAGTGAAACAAAATGTCTTTCAATAGTCACTCTAATCTTTTCACACTGATTCCAAATCATTATACCCCTGATTTATCTAACCACGAATCCCTTCTTGGGCTGAATCAGTTCCATGTGAATGACTTTTTCCATGTCAATGGATTTTCTGGTCAACATTAAGAGCAATTTGTATTTTTCGTTTCATATAGAGTTAAACGAAGAGAAAAAACCGGCCAAGTGCGAGTCGCACTCGCACACGAAGGGTTCTACCGTACAATATTTAACACTACATATCTTTTTAAATACTTTCGTAAACTACTTTTCTTGTATGCCCATTTATTTTTTAGCTTAATTTTATTTATATTTGTTGTTATAGCGGCCATAGTAGTACACACTGAAAATTTCGAGACAAGTGTCTACGGATCAAAAGACTGCCAGCCTTGTGATAGACGGATGGACGGACAGTAGAGCCTTAGTTATATGGTCCCATTGGCACTCTTTGGTTACGGAACCCTAAAAGTAAACTAACTAATTAAAAAAGTAAACACTATCACGGTTTATTATTTTCATTTGTTATATATATTTTTGTCCATTGCGTTTTCAGTTATGCGGTTGGGTAGGCACCAAATCACCGATTTGCTCAGTTGTTCTGGGCTTTAGCGTTTGCGCACATGAGTGGACACCAACTCTGTGGCTTGAGCTCACAAAGTTATGTCTCGCACAAACTAGGAATAAGGTATGTTCCAAATATTGTACCTAGGTACTATTTAGGTAGATGTTATTCATTTTCGTTAACTCTAATTCTCAATACAATCCAGTTGTTTTATTTAATGTTTTCTTATGACTTGCGTGTCGGTGTAGTTTGTAAGGTCAGTCGCTCCATGTAAATTACTGGTATTCAGCTGCATCCGGTTATGGAAGCCGACCCCAAAATAGTTGGAAAAAGGCTAGGCAGATGATGTGTATCTGCGTGGTGTACTAGATATTCAACCAATTCATTTTGATTTGATGTCTTGTACCTAATTGAGTACACTGAGTCATATTCAGAGGTACACACAGCTACACATCAAGCTATACAACTCCAGTTTATGCTGATCTCGCATTGTATAGGATTTCCGTACAATTCGAGGTCAGTTTATACTGGAAATGTATAGCTTGATGTGTAGCCGTGTGTACTAAGCACCTAGCTGGAAACACTGTTACCAAAAAAAATAATTGGAGAACAACTTAGTGCCTATGCACTAAGTTGTTCTCCAATTTTTTTTTTTTTATCTACCCTATGGTACATAACTAAGCCATGATATTTTGTTACGTGTGTGTATTTTCCGCGTCTCGTCTCGCGATCAACAATTAAACCCGCGTGGGAAAATAAACAGCTGATTCATAATGCTTCATTTTTTATTAGTTCGGCTTACCGGGTAGGGTAAGGCGAACTAATAAAAAAGCAACAAAAAAAAATAGCATTATGGGTGATTTTTTGTACGATGTAATGAAGTACAATACCTGCATAATGGGAAGATGCAACCCAAAAGCAAAGACGCAGTTTTTGGAACGAAGTTCTTTAACGCGGCTTGTAAACTTTCAGAAATCGTCACGCTAAAAAGTGTTAATACTTGCGACTGTCTTCTTCTAATTTAAAGAAAAGAAAGAGAGAGAGAGAGAGAGAACGCCGGCAAAAAAAACAAAGAAGAGAATAACATTATTACAATGTCATGGGATAAAATTGTACACATCGGCCCAAATACACTGCATGCCGGAGAGAGAAAGTGTGAATTTGGTCAAAATGAAAATCCAAGATAGCGGCTCTGAAAATTTTCAAATTTTTATCATGGGTATCGTTTTCATGGTTTTCAAGGGTGCAAAAGCCGATAGTGGGGTCGAAATGTTAATCAAAATGGCGGCTCAGAAAATTTTCAAATTTTCATCATGGGTATCGTTTTCAAAGTTTTAGAGGGTGTTAAAGCCGATAATGGGGTCTAAATGTAAATTCAAGATAGCGGCTGCGATTTTTTTTTTTTTTTGTCATGTGTGGCAGAACTTTTGTTTTAAATCATTCGTGAGAAAGTACTTCGTTACTGACGGGGGTCCCCCGACCGCACACGTTTTTTGAAGTGGAAACTTAGTACTATTTTAGGCGCGTTGGGCATTTTTCAGATGGGAGTAAACCATTGATTTCGCGACACCATGACGACAACTCATTTTTGTAAACGCGATTGTGCTCTTTATTTATATTTGCTTACGAAGCAATGTTCTATGCAAGTATTTTTACTTTAAGCGTTTGTAAACGCGATTGTACTTTTTATTTATATTAAGTTACGGATCAATCATTCTATATAAGTATTTTTCTCCCACCAAGCTGATCTTGTTTAAGTTTTCACTTCTGTCGGCACTCCCGGAGTGCCACCACTATTTTTTTTCTTCAAGCATGTGATATAATAAGTAGGTCGAATTGAGTGTAAGGTTGTGTATTAAAGCTTAAGTAAAGAAGCTTTTATTCGTTGAAAACACATAATTCGTCACAGACTTGATGCGGAAGGCGGAGGACAGGTTGTTGTGG
The DNA here is from genome assembly GCA_916610215.1 of Omphaloscelis lunosa. Classification (NCBI taxonomy): domain Eukaryota; kingdom Metazoa; phylum Arthropoda; class Insecta; order Lepidoptera; family Noctuidae; genus Omphaloscelis; species Omphaloscelis lunosa. Next base: position 12,484,947 of record OU744258.1, read on the forward strand.
CGCAGCCTGGGAGAGGCCTATGTGCAGCAGTGGACTGCGATAGACTGAGTTGATTGAGCTATTTCGTAAGCTTTGACAACTTATCTAGGTAACTTTTTCAACTGAAATCCTTCACCACATTTGAATACTTAAAGCAGGTATAAAATCTGTAATTAGTGTGTGTGTAGGTATAATATCCGTTATTACTAAAGAGCCTCTCCAGTTCTAAATAGAATGACTTATGAAAAGTAAGGTCTCAGGCTCTCCGTTGAGACTCCTTGGGGACTTAATAGCAAATCTGGGTGGCGAGGCTCCTATATTTCGTTTAAAATGGTACTTAGACGAGACTGGCTGTAATTTTAAACAATTAAAACTCAGTAATAGATCTTTACTTTTGCGTATAACCATTGTGTGTGAGTAAGAACCCTAATTTAAACTTATTTTAATTACTTAGTAAGTTACCTAGAATATGATCCACAAATGGATAAGTAGCTAGTAAGTTCTTATACCTAAATTCAAATACTTAATTTTTATTCAAACTAAAACAGCTTATTTACAAAACACTTAAAAACATCATGTTATTTAAATAATATTTAAGTAATAGGAACAAGAAAGAACTTTCCTGACTTCAATTATTCAATATTGCAATTTAATTATATTTTTAATTTAATATATTAAGAATGAAGGTGTCTACCGGACCTAAATCGAGGCACCTAGTATTTTATTGTATAAAGGTCTGTAACTTTTTAGATGGTCGTGAATTCATCTTTGGAACAATTTAACACCAAAACTATCGGCTTCAAAACTGCATGAAGAAAAATTTTTACCCGTCATTATTTTGGTGTTCTAGACCTACAAGTGAATAAACATGGTGGCTCGATTTAGGAGACCGGGAGTGTATTTTTAATCCTGAAAGTTAAATTAAAACTTACCTACGTATTCGAAAAAGACAGTGGTTTTCTATAGAATCAAAATTAAATGACAATCCCTTACGATTCACGTCGCGAGCTCTATTGACTCAACGAAGAAAATGTCGACTCGATTTTCCTTTTCAATTCCACTTTTTCAGTAAACAAGTTAAATTCCTTCCTTATTCATTTAATTTAAAGGGTAGATAGGTACTGTTCTTTCAGGTGTTACTGCTACAAGTCTCATCAGCTAGGTAATTCTGTAGACTGACAACGTAAATTCAGACATAGAGGGAATTAAATAGGTAAGATCCTAAGTGCGGATATTAATCCGAATATCCAATGTAGGGATATCGCCTAGAGCAGTGGTTCCCAATCTATGGGTCGCGAGCGAATATTGGGTGGACTTTGAAAAATTGATTTTCAGCTATTATTAATATTGAAACTAAATACCGAAATAAATTGGACGTGTGAAATTCATTGCGATTAAAAGTATTTAAAATTGAAGTTGATGCCTAAGCTAATGATAAAAAAGAAAGCAAATAAATCCTTATCCTTGTATTTAATTAAGCATAAAAAAGTCGATTGTAACTGAACGTTTTTTTTTTCGTATTTGAACAGTCCTTCATTCATATAGTTAACTATACCCCTTTTTTCACCATGACAGCCAAGAGGTGGGTCCCGAATTTGGAAGTTTTTGTTAGGTGGGTTGCGGTCCAGTCAACTTTGGGAACTACTGGCCTAGAGGGAGTCCACTGTAATTACTTCTAAGGGGATATCGGTAATTATACGTTTCTACGTAGAATTTAATTTTATGACTGTTTGAATCGTTGTTTCTTAGTTTTATAGATCATAAACTAAGTATCGTAAAGCTTTGTAAAGCAAGTGAAATTATTAATTACAATAATTAGATACTTATGATGTTTATTTCCAATGTTTAATCTGTAATAATCCTGAAACTACACAATAAAATTATAATTATTATCTAAAATTAAAACGGGCCTCGTGAAACTCAAACAAATCCTAGTCAATAAACTGAATAGTTTTATTGGTGGTTTAAGATAATACCTAAGTGTAAAACATCTACTTAGATACTTTCATGAACCTTAAAAATCATAACCAAGTTAAAGATTACGTATTTATCACAACAAACGTCTCATTGAAATCCGATCCACCTTGCATAAATAACCTAGAACTCGAAAAAGGACAGAAAAAGGTCCAGTTTACGAAATAAATGACACAAATTGAAACGGGTCCTAGCAGACTAACTTGATTTACTCTAATACCGACCTTTCGCCCTCGACCCACTTGTTGTATTAAAAGTATTTCAGTCACTTCACAACACTTAATTTTACGTTCACTGGTCCATTATTAATGCACTACACTGTAAGTTTTTATTTTTCTAAGGTCAACGGATAAACACTCGGTCGGTTGAATGCCGCGTCGGTAACTAAATTGTCAAATTGGACTGAATCAAAATGTTGGCATTAGACTCACTAGCGAAATTAGTCCAATGACGTGGGCATAGTTACCTGTAGGGTTGGTGAGTTTATCGAACGAACTTATGTAATAAAAATGTTCCCGAAAAGCGTTCTGGAAACTTCTTCTATAGAGTAGGTATTTAATTCTGCAAGGAGCTAGTCATTCGATCTTTCTAATCAAAATGACGGCAACATTTCTAGAATTTACGATAATATTAATAGTTAAACACATAAAAAGCACCTATGGTGTCACTAAATTCAGAAATAGGTGCGTACCTCGCAAAAACACATAAAAAAAACATAAGCTGTTCAGTTATTTTTACACAAACATTTTTAGTCGAAACCCTTTTTTGCAGCTGCAATATTTAAGTTTCAAATAGACTACTCTAGGAAAATGCAGGAACCATTTTATAAAGTTCAGTAATTGAAAAACTTTCAGTAGCTTGATCCGACACGAGACACGCTGGTCCGGCCATATCTCTTGTCGGATCACCTTGCAGTTACCTACGTGCAGCCCGCGGAGACAATATATCATTGGATAATTAACTAGCTTCCCAGAGATTAAAGTTCCTTAAAGACTGTACTAATTATGATGAGAAATTAGGAGAAAAGCAAGTCTTTATATCTAATTTAGGAACTATCAAAATGGAAATCTCAAATCGGAACTAAATCCTAATCCTAACAAATATTACAAATACGAAAGTGACTTTGTTTGTTATGCTTTCACGTTAAAACGGCTGAACAGATTTGGATGAAAGTTGGCACTTGGGTAGACCATGACCTGGGTTAGGACATAGGGTACTTTTTATCCCGATATTACCACGGGATCCAGACTTATGCGGGTGAAATCACGGTGCGCAGCTAGTAAAAATATTGGTTTATCTACCGATTTAAGTTCTCGGTTGGACTGTGAATTTCTCAACATTACCTTCATCTGAAATGGGTAGTCGAGTTTACTTGTCCGACTATTCCGAATTCCGGGGCTTTTGGTAAAAGGAAAACTCGCCTTTTCTTAGTTTAACAACTGCGCGAATTTCTCGAAGCCCTTTTATCCTTCCTAACATCGTAAACTAATGTAACCCCCGCAACACATATCGCCTACCTAATTACGTGTTGTATAAACGTTCCCACTCTATCCCTAACAGAGATTAGCATCACGGTCAAAATATTAGCGCTCGTTATTTAGTTGTCCACTAAATTAATTTACAAGCAATTTATCATCTATGTGTTGATAGACTGCGTATGCTATGCATCTGTTATTGCAGCTTCGAGTTCGCTTAGCACAAAATTTATAGTTGCATGTTTCTCTAATTCGTAATAATTTGAATTAATTGTCGTTCTATTAGCGTGAATTATTGCTTGGTGTTTAATCTACTATCTAATCCATAAATTATCAGACTACCTCGTTGGTCTAGTGGTCGCAAGCGCAACTGTTGAGCATGAGGTCCTGGGTTCAATTCCCAGGTCGGGCAGTGTTATTGGGTTTTTCTATCTGAAATTTCTCAGTAGCCGCCTGGAATCTGGATTTGTGCCCGGTTGATGGCAATAGGCTCGCCCCCTATTACATGGGACTTAAAACATAACTGGCGAAATGTGGGTGAACCTGCTATAGGGACACCTCTGCCCAACCCTTCGGGGAAACAAGGCGTGATGTTATGTAAATTATCAGGCTTGTGTTGACTGACTGTTGTGTCTTGTATGCAGTGTCACATTCAATGAAATCCTTTCATTTTCTACTTGAACAAACAAAGTCTGTTGACAAACTCAAAGCATTTATTTCAATTAAACCGTTTACAGGCACTTTTGAATTGTCAAGGAGTCGGTCAGTCAGAATTATGAAGCTAATTGCCCATTCCAAAGCGTAGTAGGTAGGTACCTATGGAGAAGAACGGGCAAGAAACTCTACGGACACTCTTTTTTAATAAAACAATTTTTACAAAATATTGGTTACATCATTCATGTTGAAATTATACATGTGAGAACAATGTAGAAAGACGTGCACGTTAAAATCGTCCGTAATAAAAACTGATGACGACGACGACTGACGGCGCCTGTTCACAATCATAACACATGGATCAGCACCATTCAGCTCAACCATTTTGAAGGGAGCTAAATGATCCAACACACGCGCCACCATCAGCGAGACATTACCCTATCCATACAGCTGTCACGGCGTACCGACTGTCAATTCAACTCGTTTATGAGATCAACTAGTGGTACAAGGAGATATTTTCACCAATATTACCTTTTATTTTTCCTGATATCCCGATAGAACATATTTTATTATTTCTCTCAGTAATATGGTAGGCCTCGGATGTTTTTATACATCGTCTTCGGAAAATATACGGAGACCAAGAGTCTTGTTAGACGCATGTCTCATTATTCCAGTACGACGAATTCAATATTGTTTCTTTGGCAATACACCCGAGCCGGTCGCGCGAGTTTTATGTCGTCTCATATACAGGGACTATTCTCGAATCTCGGTTTCATATAAATAGCTGCATTAGTGTTCAATTTTTTTTTTGTTCTGAACCTATGATTACGTTTTCCTTCGTAGAATATCAATTGCTAGAGAAATCTATTTGCGTCCGATTTGTCTCAGTTACGAGAAGTGTGATTGTTTTCTAGCAGGAAAATACTTCAAATAATTTAGATATAGGACTACACGTTTTCAAATAACATTTTTTTCTGTAAAAGTTAGAAGTTCCATAAAAAAATCCTTAACATTTTCCTAAAGTCTACAAATAGTACGTTATATGAAGAACCTACGTCAGATAGTACCAAACAAAACTCTAGCCAATATCTTCATCAGCGATCGATAAATACGAAAAAAAAAAGACACGTTCAAAAATGATGATCAGAATAGCCCCCCAACTATCAAGTCCAAGATGCGGGTTCAAGCGGCCGAATGCCCGCAACCTAGTTGGCTGGTCACTCTCTCTACAAATATTACTGTGTCCCGTCACCCGCGAGTTTAGTGGTCTCGTTAGCTATCCGAGGCATCTCCCAGGTGAATGGGATCATCGCCTTTATTATATTGTTAGAACAGCCGCTATGGCGCTATTGACATCAAGGAGTATTTGTTTGACATGTCAATGTGAAAATAAAAAAAATACATAGGTAGGGTAAACCTGACTACGAAAAAATAAAGTAATGTTGTGTGTGAAAAAGCTTTGCACGTTGATACCTTAGATTTTGAGTTGATTAAAAATGGCATATAATTCAAAAATGTCCTTAGGCGTATTTTTATTATTATGAGCCTATTTGTGTCTCACTGCAGGAGCCTTTCCTTCTTTTTTGATTATATTTATATGGCGTAAACAATGCACAAAACAATGGAGTCATTCCACCTGATGCTAGGTATAGACACTATTCACACAGCTCACTTCAAGTTCACTTCACTTAAGTTACTATGGTGAGATTTTTACAGAATAGACCGGCTGGTGGAATGACAGCTCACTTCACCTTTGATTTTACTGTGAGTGTTTTACAGAATAGACCGGCTGGTGGAATGACAGCTCACTTCACCTTTGATTTTACTGTGAGTGTTTTACAGAATAGACCGGCTGGTGGAATGACAGCTCACTTCACCTTTGATTTTACTATGAGTGTTTCACAGAATAGACTGACTCGTCGAATGACAGCACACTTCACCTTTGATTTTAGTGTGAGTGTTTTACAGAATAGACCGGCTGGTCGAATGACAGCGGATTTCACCTTTGATTTTACTGTGAGTGTTTTACAGAATAGACCGGCTGGTCGAATGACAGCTCACTTCACCTTTGTTTTTATTTTACTGTGAGTGTTTTACAGAATAGACCGGCTGGTCGAATGACAGCTCACTTCACCTTTGATTTTACAGTGAGTGTTTTACAGAATAGAACAGCTCGTCGAATGACAGCGCATTTCACCTAAGATTTCACGGTAAGATTTTTTCAGTATTTCTATTTTCTTAATGTCCCTCGGGTATCATCGGATTTCCGAATACAAACGAATGCTAATTTCCATGTCCATCAATTACTAGATTTATCGTGTATAAATAATTTGAATTCAGAATTAACTACTTTATTTTTGTTTTGTTTTGATTTCCGGATGAACTATTTATAGCTGTAAAACTATTTTCCTATCTGTCGTGCCTGCGACTTTAACGACTTTCCTTCCATTTTTTAAATAAATTACATTAAGTTAAAAGAGTAATAAAAAATCTATATGTATACTTCCAAGTCGATTGAGAGCGTTCGGTCTGCACCAAGTGCAAAGGGCAACTGATAGAAATCCAACAACAGATGAAACACGAAGTTTGCCGAAGGAAATTAAGAAAATCGCGGGTGATACGAAAAGTTGTTTACAAACAATATCTGGAAGGTGATAACTAGGGCGCGTTATCGAATTTAGGTTATACTTAAGATCACTCAATGAAGAAATAATAAATCAATCACTATAACCTTTTTGAAAAAGTCGGCCTCTATTCTATTCTCGTGCTCGATTGATTGATTCGATATAGGTACTAACGTCCACATAGATAGCCATCTATCAATGTACGAAGAAAATGCTTTATCACTTGCCATTGTATACGAGAGCCCTTAATAAGGCATAATATATTTAAAGGCATTTCTTCATAATAATTGGTTTGTAGATAATGCGTTCAGAATCTCAGTACAAAGGCTTTTCGCGTTTTTCTGTATGTCCGCGTTATTCTTCTAAAACACGCAACAGTTTTTGATGAGGTTTTCACCATCGTTTAGAGAATTTATTTCGGAAGGTTTATGTGTATAATACGTTAATATTAAAGTTACGTTTACCTAAGGAATCTCGATGTTTTGTCAAGTCGTAAAACCATGCGAAGCAGGAGAGTGTCGCTAGTTATCTATATAATGAAAAATATTCACTTGTCTTTACCTACTTAGGTAGACACGCTCAGGATGCAATAAAAGTAACATCAAAGTAACTAACTCATTTCATAATTCCACATTGGATTTCCTGAAGACCACAATGATTTCAAATCGTCCACCTTTAAAAGCACAATGTTCAAAATCGTCAAATATCGACCGGTGGGCCACAAAAAACCGTGGCCTGATTGATTTTGACATTGCCCTAATTACAATTATCGGCCTTCACGTGCAGTAACTGACATGGGCCAGAATTGTGACGAGGGATCTTCTGAAAGTTTATTTTCAACTAGCTGCTTCAGTTTGGATGGTTTTATCTAGCTAGAGGATACTATTCCTGAACAAGGCATACTTAATAATTCTAAATAAAAGATAAAAAGCATATTTTCAGTCTAGTTTTTAACCGAGTTCCAAAAGGAGGAGGTTTTCATTTCAACAGTTAAAAAAAAATGTTTGTATGTTTGTTACGCGATTACTCCGCCAATTATGAATTGATTTTGGTGATTCTTTTTTTGTTTGGCAGGTCATATTTCAGAGGTGGCCCAAATACGTTTTATTAACTTTGCTTGGGTAGTTTTTGAGTTAGCTTCAATAATATCTACGTATTTTTTTCCACTTAGTATGTGGATGATATTACTATGATATGTTCCTGGCACTGTTATTTACTATTGCTATCACACCACGAAAAGGTGCTTTAATTTTTTTTATAAATATGACGTATCTTTTGCGTGCTCAACCATTACTCTAGCATTAGCAGTTATTATCGAATGAAATCTTACAAGTTTTTGACGGTCAGAAATATTGAACTTACTACAAGTACTCCGAGCGAAAAGACGTTTTCACGTCAAAAAGTCATTGAATTTTTTTTATTTTGATATTTAGCTTTATTTAGCACGACCCATGCTGGTCTATTCTAAAGACCAACTCCGTAATTGTTTATTTGTGGGTATTTTAATGACTTGATAATTTCCTCCAACAATAACAGGACAACCAAGGGAACATTTTAAGATTCATTGCTTATTTTCTCTTATCCAGAACTCAGACATGCGGTTATTATCTTCATTTATTAATTAAGATAAAATAAACCGCTGCTGGAACTTTGCGTCCTTCCCCTTCAAAGAAAAGGAAGCAATAAGTCAAGTTTATAAAGCGTTTATATAATAGATAATAATTGTTCTCAATAATTTAGAGACTAAATTGTTTTGAGTTGTTACTAAGTTGAATGAACTGGTAAAGCTTAGCAGACATGGTGTACCTTACACCTGTTTAATATTACATTTATGGAAAATTGGCCAATTTAAATAATCAAGGAACACGGAAGAGTCGCCCTGCTGGTTGAGATCTTGTTCATAAATCGTGTTCTTTGAGAATATTATTAAACTTTAAGTAGATAGCTCGATTGATGCAGTGACTTAGTAATTGGCATGCGATGACTGCGTTACGGCGTGCAAGTTAAATTCACGCATGGGAAAAAATATTTGCATGATCCATGAGTACGTTTACAGACACATATTTCACGTACATGATACAAGAAAAATCCTAGAGTAGGAACAATACCTTTTAAAATACAAGAACCGATACTTTGTATATACCTCTTAAGAAAGTTTAGGTAGGTACAAAGCCCCTCAACAACCGTGTTACCGTGTTCTCGGCGACATACGAGAATATCACATCAACCCTTCTCACGGATGTCGTAAAAGCTGTCTGGATAATAATAATAGCCCAATACAAATGTAAAGATAGTTGTGACGATCCCTATTTGCCTGTCAACCTAGCAGCTATCTTGATATGACATTATTACGATCAGGGACACATTTGCTCGTTACACCTTAAGATAAGCCTGGTAATCTTAAGTTTGTAAATGTATCTTCACGTAACCTAATTCAAATTGATTATTAATCAAATACTAATGAAAAATAATAGTTTCATTATCACAGCATTGGCAAGAGTCGCAACGTTTATCATTTCAGTAGTAGATGCACAAGGATTAAAATGCCGATAAGAGCGGCAATTCCGTATTTTTGAGAACAAACGCATTCTAATCTCAGCGCATTCGCATCTGTCTCCCTACATTTTTGTCAAGTTTTTGACATTGATTGTCGCTGAGGTGGGATTGAGACTAGAACGTTTTTGATTACGGGAATTGGTCTTCAGCTCAAACAGAAAAGCGGTTAACAAAACAAGCAAATAATAAAAAATAATGTCCAGCTTACTTCAGAACTCACCATTAACTCCCGACGCAGCTTGTCCAGCTCGTGCGCAGAGGGGGGCGCGGGCTGGACTCTTCCTCTCCTCAACTCCTCAAGCTGCCTCGTCAGCTCCTCCACTTTGGCCACCGCCACTGACAACTCCTTCTCCTTTTCATTGAAGAGCGCTCGTATTGACTCTAGGTCGCTCGCTGTGGACAAGAGAAAAAATGGTTAGGTATCTAATGTTTGGAAGTAGGAAGGAGCAATCACTGCTCCTACCATTTTCGATTAAATTGACATTTTATAATTTAAAGTGTATGAAATAAAAATATAAAATGTCAAATTACGCGATTCATTTGACATTTGGTTAATAGTCAATCGGCGTCATTTGTAAATGACGCCTCTTACATCCTCTTAATGTATTGCCGACGTCTAACCATTAACCCTGTATATCAGGGTTATTGGTGACATTGGCATAGGGGTCTTCAGGGGTAATTTGGTTGAAAATGACCTTTCCTGCATCCCCTTAATGGATTGCCGACGTATAACCAATAACCCCGTATATTTCCTAGTTAAACGTAAAATGAACCTAAATGCTTGATAATTTGGTTGATTATAAAATATGAAACTACTTGAACTTCTTAAAAGCCTGAAAGGCGTGTCAGAGCAGGCGGCAGACGGACGAGCTGACGTAATGGGGGTGTGGTAAGTATTCCATCGTATCTTCCAAATAATGCGATATCGACTTTACTTAAAAATACTCGGTCTATTTTTGGATTACGTATGCATAGAAAAATATGTGTATATTTTTGTCTCAAAATTATTTTTAGCTCAAGTAAAGGTTAGGCAATTATTCCTAAAAATAAGGAGAAAAAGGAAATCCCAGGAGACAAAAGGTTAATCAGGATGAGATGATAAAAATATGAATGTATTTTGGTTGATGAAGAAGACATATGAGAAAATATGACCTCTTACATCTCTAAGATTTCATTTTGTGTCAGCCTATTTTACTGAAATTTTAAGGACTACCCACGTAATTTTGCCTTATTTGCTTCAATGAATGGGTGTCTAGTTTAATTATTTGTTAAAACAATTTTGTTATTAAATATCTCAAAAAATCCTAACAGTTATTTACGTGTATGTTCTTCCCGATAATAATTATAATTATTCCTGTATTCAAGTTACCTTATTCATTACACATAGCGTTGTTAACGTAAAATTAACAACTTCTGATATTATAACACGTAATGACGATAGGTACTATCCTTTGATTTCATTCCTCGCAATAGAAAAGCGATACTTACGACTACCCAAGTAAAAATCAGTTACCTTTCAAAAGAAGCGACTTGAAAAATACAAAAGTTGGAATTTATTTCAAGCTGTCAAGTAAACGAAGTGAACATTAGCATCATTTGAAGAACAACTGAATCTGTCTACAAGTGCTTTTTCAACCCAAGAAAAAGATTTTTATCGTCCATAAAATAGGCTCGAATAAGAGAAAATTTTGAGGAATTAATAAAAACGGCTAAAGGTCGAAAATGTGGTTATCACCTGACAAGTTGAAACAATAAAAAGATACTTAAACGTGGCTGGGTACGGATGTTAAAACGTTTAACGTAACCCAGCGACTGTTGACATTTACAGGTAGGTAAATCTACTTTGTGAAAAATGTTTTGAAATATTGTCCGGAATATGAGACGCCGAGACTCCCAAGAATTCAGAATGAACGTTATGAAAAATCCTTTGATAATGGTTTGACGTTTAGTACCTACCTATGCGTGGGAGTCAAACGGTGATCTTGAAGATTTCTGCTTACGTAATTATGATATAAATAATCCGAGTATATATTTTTAGAGGCATAATTTGGATGATCTGGCAACAGTTCAGGTAAGCAAAGCAGTTGCTGGTATAATGGAAGAAGAAATTAAAAGCCAACCTGCTGAAGAGTACACAAACAGCAACTCTTTCAAGTACAAGTACAGTGTAAGTACTTGGAAACAAGCCAGAAACTCTTCACAACAAACTAAAAGATACGGACCAACTAATACTGAGTCCTTAACTCCCGATTTTAGTGCTCAACTTTACGAATTGTTCACTCAAATTTATAGGCAAATAAACATTGATTTCGCTTAATAGTTGCCATTAGAAGAACAATAAAACTAATTTGGACCGAAATAAACGGAATAAAGTTAACAATTGCGAAGTTCTAAAGTATTGAGGGGCAAAAATGCTATTTTACGTAGCGCGGACCCAGCTGAGACACATTTAAGAGCTCCGAGAGGGAAATACCTCCGACCTTTCAATTACAGAAGACAATAAAGAGGGCTTTATCTGTATGAAGAGTCCCTCCGTTGGTACACGACACGATGGAGCAACAATTTTTTGGTAGGTATACGGTTTAAATGCTAAAGATATCTTTAGGTGTAGGTATTTAGTTGAAAATTATGCTTTTGGGGACGCCCTTTAGCCGTGTAGTTTTTGGTTAAGAATAGGCGACTCCCTTTTTCCCATGAGTGTCGTTTAAACGGAAAAGTTCCCAAACTGAGCAGCAGTTTTCTTCAGCAACCCATTAGATTATAACAAGTACGGTGTTGATATGATTATTTTCCCTTTGCCCGTTGCATTAGCAGTAGCCGAGTCTATTATGTGGCAATTGACACACATTGCGTATACAAAAGCAAATTACACCCTACAGCTGAATATACGCTAATGAATTTCACACTGAATGGATGCTAAGTAAGGCATTCAATGATCTAGCTTTAAGTTACCATATTAAGACTAAAGTTAGCTAGTACTTTATAGCTTGCTTAGATAAGATGATATAGCTTATATTAGTAAGCCAATATTTAACGAGAAATGTAATTAACATCATTATCATTATATTATAGCCAGTCAAGTCTAAGAAAGTTGGGGATGGTTTTCAGTCTATCTTGAATCGTTTGAATATCATTACAATCTAGTCTCTAGTGATTATAGATTCCGATATGGACTTTTGCTCTAACATGATTATTTGATTAGTACCTACACTAAATTATAACTTGACGTGTGACGTGATTGGTTGCAATGAATTTTGCAGTCCAAAATGGCGACTGACAAGAACAGTACCAATCACATGACTGCAAAATTCGGCGCTACCAATCGTGTCACGCGTCAAGTTATAATAAACGCACTGTAGGTAAGTATTGTATCAATTTTTAATGTAGAAGTAGGTAACTGTTCAACCGTCGTAAATAGCTAAATCGATTTCACTTTAATCGGCAGTCTCTTTCTATCTCATTACCCAAGTGTTTACAAAAACATTTGAATGTTTTCCAATATCAAACCGTTCTTTTTTCAAAACGTTTTCAACCACGATCCATTCCCTTTACAACCCAACTGGGAACAAAATGGATCTCATAATGGTCAGTCGGTATGACTGATTTGCTTAACACGTCACTACACATCAATGGTTGATTTGCCCCGTCAAAGGGCCGTATCCAACCGTGAAATAAAAAGTGCAAATAATGTTATCAGTGCCCACACACAAGCTTTTTCGGAATACAATAGGACGTTCCTGGATTTTCATGAAGCTCCAAGGAAATTGAATTCTGTGTTAAAAAAAATTGACCTAGTCTTGCTGAGGTATTGAAGTTAGGTTATTCGTTGTTTTCTAGGTGGAAATAGATAATATAATTATTGACAGTTCATGTAGGTTACAGGATAAGGGCGAGTTTCACCAGTGAAACAAAACCCGATCAGCAGATCAAAACCGCGTTCAAGACCTGTCAGTGTCATCATTGTTGTGGAATATTGACACTGACAGCGACAACGACACGTTCAGTTTAATTGGTGAAATTCACCATAACAGTAGGTAATAGCGTTTGAAAGGACTACAATCATCGAATTTTTCAAATAATGCATTTGTTTGGTTTCCCGACACAATCCTGAAAAAGAACGAGTAATTTCGAAGATAATAATCGTACACCTACAAGTAAGCTATTATTCACATATAAGTTTAAAATCTCGTAACACGATCTAAGAAGCCACATCCCTGGAAGGACAGCGATCGAAAACAAAAGCTCTGAAGGTCAGGCGTCGAATAAACAAATATTTTTCCGGAGCGAATGTATCGCGACCCTCCCAAATTGATTTAACTACGCCCCTCTAAGAACGTATTCCACTTTTAGTATCTAATGTAGGAGAGAACCTTTTTCCCCTTTTTTTCTTGAGTAACAATTTACGCCCAAAGGGTTGTTTTACTCGTTATCTCACATCAAATATAATGTGCTCAGCTTAGGAAACAGTTCCTTCGCTATTCGTGAGTGTAGGACTTCCGTATAAGTTTACATAAGAAGAATGACCTGTTCACTGAATTTACATTTATTTTATTGCTAAGACTTGCCGTATAGCTTTTGTAGGGTTTGTTAGAACTCCTTTTATGCGTGTGCACGCTAGGTTACTCAGCAATAAAGATGTTATCGTGTTTTTAGAAAAAGTTTTATAGTATTAAGAATTTTTTTAAAGCTGATAGAAAAGTTTCAGCAATTTTATTTAGGGCTAGAAAGAATATTTTCCGTTCAACTGAGATTTAAAATCGATTCCGCAAAGGCCGTATTCGAGTGGCTCAAACTCGATTGCCTACATACAGAACTATGAACTGGAGCGGGTCACAATCAGCTTAATGAGGCGAAACTTGTAAAGTGATTAGCCGCAACAGAGTGTTGAACGGCTCCACTAAAACCCACATTTGTAGGCCGGGAGCTAATGTAAGTGTGACCACAAAAACCTCCTTGCTGACGCAGACTGATGTCTAGGGGCGAAAACAAATGGAACATTCAACTTTAACAACGATTAGGTTGCATGAAAAATAACAACATGTAAATATGGGGTACGTTTTTTGCTCGCATTTATTTGCCGTCCGAGTTTTAACGTTTGGCAATGTGATAAAAATGTATAGGTGCGTTATTCAAAATTACCAATTGCGAAGCATTTTAATTACAAGGTAATCGCGATGTGAAATGAACAAAAAGATTTGACTCGTTAATGTTCTTGATTTACAAAAAAAAACACGTCATGAACAATGAATTTTCACTAAGGTAAGTATCAAATGATTTTAATTCCCCGACCTTAATCAAAAAGCTGTGTAAAAAAGTTTAACTAGCCCCTTCTAAAAGGTTTAATATGTCATATTTTTTGACACATTTACTACAACTACTTTCCGCCCTAGTTACCATGTTTAGTATTGATTTTTCCTAGGTTTAGTCGATGGGTCACCGTCGGTGTCATTCGAAGGCTGGTACTACGCCATATATAGTAACATTAAAGGTATAGTTACGTAACCAAACGATATTTCACTTTTATAGACGTCGTAAGACTGATAACATGAAATATTCTTGTCGATAAATAAAAACCGTAAAAAGACCGGTTTTTCTTGAACATTGCTTTATGAATTTTTAATGTGTAGGTACCTGAAAGTTTTCGTTTGTGGTTTTATCGGAAAATTTCTGCAACGATCGGGAAATAATGAAAGCAAAGAATTGTTTTCGATGTGCAAGTTTCACAAAAGTTTTAATAGTTTTCTTAGTTTGTTTTCCTAGATCTTGTGCTTGATTTAAATATTTAATGAACACTTTTATAAAGTTTAACTTAACACAAGATTAATTTAACTTCATGAACACAACTTTGTGTCTCATCGAATGGCATCGCATGTCATTTGTTTTTTATTTTTAGGGTTCCGTACCTCGAAAGGAAAAAACGGAACCCTTATAGAATCACTTTGTTGTCCGTTCGTCCATCTGTCTGTCTGTCAAGACCCTTTATCTCAGGAACGCGTGGAGGTTTCAAGCTGAAATTTATATCAAATAATCAAATCTACTGTCCCTTGGAGCTGTGAAAAAAACTCAAAGCTCAAACTTTTAAGCCAACGCAATCCAAAGGTACAGTCATTTATGCCGCAAATTTCCGCAAATTTTCGACACTCGTAAGGGAATCAAAACCTACAGGGTATTTTCCGTGAACTCAGAATCTTGAAATTTGGTACGAAGCAACGTCTTATGGCACAGATAAACGAAAAATTGCGAAAACCGTAAATTTGTAGTTACATCATATAACAAAAATATTTTTAATAATTTTAAACTTACTACCCCCTTCATTTTGCAATAAAAATACCATAACTATACCTAGATTGTCATGATGGGTGAACTTTTACTTATATACCTACAGGTTTGTACGGAACCCTCGGTGCGCGAGTCCGCCTCGCACTTAGCTGTTTTTTTTTAAATTCATAATGCTGGGCTTTGTCGCATATGCGATTATGCCGCCCTGGTCGGCTTAACAAAACCATACCAATTTCCATTTAACAAAACCTTAGCATAGCTAATTTGTAAAGTACTTTAACTGTATCAGACAATAGCACAGCTACAGCACTATTACAGTAACCTACCTCTCTAATTCTACCATCCAAGCTATTTCTATATTCCTCGTTGCGGATACACTCAGTTAATACGTAATAAACATCATCAACGGAATTACTACAAAAATCACAATTAGTCGATGTTGATTTTGCCATTAGGAATAAGAACTTATTACACGGGATGTGTCCGGCACGAAGTCTTAGTGCGATAACAGTATCACATCTGTTCAACAGCTGATTATCTATCCACGGTGAGTTCAAGGGGTGCGGTTGGATCGTTTTGTACCAGATTCCTTTTTAAAAATGTCAATATTATAAATTAAAAATATATTTTAATAAGCATGACTCATCAAAAAAAGTTGAGACACTAACACATTCATCAATTTCTTTCGTATTTCTCATCAATATTTTGTTCGATAAAAATTCTAGGCTATGTATAGATAGATACAACTGAACATAGTCCACAGTACCTACCAGGCAGTTAAAATATTTAATAAATTACCGCTTCAATTAAGAAGTAAACTGTACACAGGCTCATTCAAGGCATGGCTCAAGGCATTCCTGATGGAAAGATGTATCTACTCATTAGATGATTTGTAAAAATACAGTGATATCCATAACATAAATACTAGGAACAAACACAAATTTGTTGTACCTACAACAAGGCTCAAGAAAATAGGTAGCTCCTTTAGATGTCAATGTATACGCTTTTATAATAAACTTCCAAGCCACGTACAAGATCTAAGCCTTAATAAATTCAAATCATTTACTAAACGCAAGTTGTGCCAGAAGGCTTTTTATGCCGTTAAAGATTACATTGAGGACAAAAAGGCATGGGATTGAGCTGGTCCAATTTTATAATTTTTTATGTTTTACTTTCGGAACTTTATTTTTTTTTTTGCTAACTTTAAAATTATATACACAATGACATGAATATTTACTTTGTGAAGTATAATATTTTTTTATTATTTTTTATTATTGTGAATGTGAGGACTATGTGGGTCATATATATATATTTATTTTTCTCAGTTACTTTTAATGATCATCTGGCAGTTGTGAGTACTTTATGCGGCCTACCCAAATGTCCTTTCTTTGGTATTGTTCGTCGAATCATTGAGCTCCTTTTAAGTTCTGAGTTGAGCTACACGATTACTGACAAATGCGTGCGTGGAATGGACAGGTCCACTCACATCTGTATGGTTCTTTCCTCAAAAGACCATTTCAGACACAAATCTACATGGTCCTCAAATAAAATGCTCTGACCAAGATTATTTCCTGGTTTTTATATACACATTGACATTAATGAATTTTATATACTTTTAAAGTATTATATTATTTAAATTATTGTGAATGTGAAGACTATGTGGGTCATTCCTTTTTCTTTTTGTTTTTAATTTTTTCTCACTTAGTTCTAATTATAGTCTGACAGTTTTGAGTAATTTATGCGGCCTACCCAAATGTCCTTTCTTTGGTATTGTTCGTCGAATCGTTGAGCTCCTTAATTCTGAGTTGAGCTGCACGATAACTGACAAATGCGTGCACTGACTGGACAGGCCCTCTCAATCTGTGTGATGCTTTCCTCAAAAGACCACTCCAGACACCAATCTACATGGTCTTCACATGATCTGACCAAGATTATGTCTGGACTTTAAAAGAGACTGTGACCTCTGAGTTTGTTTCGGCCTTTCTTCTCAGAGTAGTCAGTTAGGAAACGCCGACCTCATCTAGTTTTTAAAATATGATTGACGTGTAAAAGTGTTTGTACAAACCTATTTACAGAAATAAAATCATTTATCATTTATCATTTTATCATAATAGTTTTTTCTTAAACATGCTTGGAAATTCCTACATTATTTTGACATCCTTCTTCGAGATTAATCGAAATTGCTGTACTGGTCAAAAACAAGCGAGTAGGCGGCCGGCAATTTTACTATGAAAACTCATATCTGTCGTGTTATTTAAACATGGAACTAACTTTTTACTTCAACACATGGCAACCAAGAAGGTAACTTATCAAAGATTTTATTTAAATTTCGAACTGGCTTAGCAAATAGAGCTGTTCAAAGTAAAGAAGAAACAAATGAATTTAGTAGAGCGTGAAAATTTTTCTTTGTTCGTCATTGATTCTGGAATTTATAATTAATTTACTTAGTTTGAATTTCCGCGCATTGTTTGAGAAAAGTACTAAACAAGCCTTGGCCGCAATAAGACATTGATGGACTCACGATGTTTTCATAGTATTTTAATATTTTTTTAATCTTCATAATATTTTCAGCTCTTAATTGAATTGCATGTTTATTCTTATTGATTTGTACGTCTAAGTAATACTTATTTATGTTTCTTGGGTATTCGAACGCAAAGTAAATTGTTACTGAATAAATAAATTTAATTTAATTGAACAGCTTGTATCGGAAATGTGTGGTCATATTTAAGGGTGTGGTACAAAGTTTCAAACAAGGCACTCTGCGCCCGGCACCGGTGGCGGACGGTTGTGTTGCGCTGCGCTGCTGTGTACAAGAGTTCCCGATTTTCCGGCTCAAGCGTTCCTTGGTGGTTCCCGAGTCGTCTCCGTAGTCACCCGACTACCATCACGTCTATTAATTGGGGTCTTTTTCAAGACACAATTAATATCGACTTTCTTTAAGATTGTCGTTCAAAACGTTCGTCGAGGCAATTTTGGCCCCTTCCGGGCAAAACCACAGTTTCGTGGTCCTCGGTGGATACCTTACGGTGCCAACGAAACCGAGGGGGTGTTGACCCAATCACACCCGCCGATCCCCTTCAGGGTTAGGCAGTCAATTGGCCGGGTCCCAGTGTTCGGCCTTGGGGGGTCTCCTAGTCGGCACTGGTGACAGTTTTGCCTCCACAGCGACTCACCTAGCGTGGTCGGGTATATCGATACCCTTCACACTAGACTGGATAGGACCCCGTTGCACAATAAGATAGGCAACGGGCCAAAGCAAGCTTAGGGCTCACCCATTGGCACACATCCTCCCTGTCTACACCCGACAGGGAGGGATTACACATCCCCGGCATACCCACCGGGGAGTTAGGATATTAGGAAGTTAGTTAGGGAAAAATTCACGCGTAAAGTCTCTCTTCCCCCGTCATTATGAAGAACCCGGTAAAGTGCCTAGCGCTCTTTATCAAGTTCTTCCAGGGTGTACTCGAAGAAGAGCCCGCCCTGAAGACGAAGTACGGAGCTCGGTTCGCCAGGCTCCAAGCTGAGTCAGAGTCCCAGTCATGTCCCTGTGACAATAGCATCGCTAGCTTTAGCGATGCTCTAGAATCCCCCCCGGCTACTGAGCCATCTAGACCCCTTAGTCCGTCAGAGTCCATGGACACTGACGCTCCCATCAGCGCCGCTTCCTCAAAGCGGCCCACCACCCCGTACCCTTATGGTTCGGACGACGACGAAGCAGAGTCCGCCGCTTCTTCTTCTTCCTCATCCTCCTCCCAATCCGACGATGGTTTTACAACCGTCCAAGGAAAGGGCAAGAAGAGGAAGAACAAGAAGCAAAGCTCGTCCCAGGCCAGCAAGGTCGTTGCACTTGAGGACTTAGACTTTGCTCCCTCGTCGCCCGCACCACCGGTACCGTCCTCAAAAATCTCTCCCGCTACCCCCGCGACTTGCGCTATAGTAGCTTCCCCCACCACCCCTCTTCCGATTACGTCATCCGCTAGCTGCGCTACAGTAGCTTCCCCCTCCACCGTTCGTCCGATTGCGTCATCCTCCGCGAAGGATACCCCCGCGCCTAACGCTAACGCTAAAAAGATCCCTCTCCCGCCTCCCTTGTTCATCCAGGACAAGGGAAAGTGGACCGACATATCCAAATGGTGTGTCGACCACAAAATAAATTTCTCCAGCGCCCGAAACACCCAGCAGGGTATTAAAGTCAATGTCCCCACGTCGCGCGACTATAGGGACCTAACCCGTCTTCTGAGAATGAGAGGTGTGTCATACCACACCTACTCACTCCCAGAGGAAAAACAGATCCGCGTAGTGATTAAGCGTATCCCTCGCGAAATCCTCCAATCCGACATTCTAGAGGACCTTCAGTCACAGAAAGTCCCCGTAGATGAGGTCCATCGCATGCACCGCTCTAGAGGCGGAGAGTCATACGACATGGTCCTCGTCATCTGCCCGCCCGTAGAGGGCCATCACCCGATCTTTCAAATTCGTTCCCTGTGCAAGCTCACAGGGTTCGAAATTGAAAAACCCCACAAGAGTGGCATTGTCGGCCAATGCCACCGCTGCCAGTTATATGGTCACTCGCAGAGGAACTGCCATGCTACACCTAGATGCGTCAAGTGCCTAGGTGAGCACGGCACTTCCGACTGCCCCCGTCCAAAGGATCGTTCCCTTTATACCGACCTTCCCAGCTGCGTCCTATGCGGCAAACAAGGCCACCCGGCCAACTACCGCGGTTGCCCCAAAGCCCCTAAGGCCTCTTCTCCCAAACTGGCCAAGCGTTTCGACGCCCGCCAGCAAAGGGAAGCTCCCTCCTCTTATAGGATTCCCTCATCCCATTTGCCCCAACGACTAAGCCCTCAGAGGCCTAGTCCGTGGAGTTATCTCCATCACCAGCAGTCTTTCCCTGCCATGGTGCCCTCTCAATTCAGTAACTTCCCTCCCCCTCCCCCCGCTCCCCTCCCCCGCCTTATGGATCCCCGTATTCGCGCCGCCGCGCCACGTTGAAAAGGCAGAATGCCTGGCCGACGCCCTCTGCACCCCCTGCGCCCTCTGCGCCTCCGGCGCCCGCCGCGCCCCCCGCGAAAACCACGTCCGCTCCTAAAGCTACGCGTCCCTCTCAATCTTCTCCCGTGGCTAGCCTCAACGTCTCCGTTGACTCGTTCAACGTAATTACGTCAACCTTCTTGGCCTTCGTCTCCCCTCGCGCAAAGACAATGGCCAACGAAATCCTTGCGGCCCATGGCAATCTCCTCCAGATCCAGGCCATCTACAACGCGTATCCGGACATTACGCAAGCCCTAACCTCCCTCGCTACTAAACCCCATTATGGATAACACGGTCTTAGCTAGGTTCAAACCGCGATCCCTAATAATAGGTTATTTCAATGCAAACGGCATTAAAAATCAACGCGAAGAGATTGCGGCTTTCCTCCGCGATCATCAAATAGACGTTCTCTTAGTCCAAGAGACTTTTCTAAAACCTTGCAACCGTAACCCATCAATAGCTAACTACCGGATAGTTCGCAACGATAGGTCACGTTGCCATAGAGGAGGTACCCTGATATACTATAAAAAGCAGCTTCACTGCATCCCAATCGACCCTCGTCCCCTCTCACGATTAGAAGTTTCGGCCTGCCGCCTAGGCATGTCAGGCCACGAGCCGATCACTCTCGTGTCGGTCTATCTCCCCCCCGTTACT
This sequence comes from Omphaloscelis lunosa, assembly GCA_916610215.1. Classification (NCBI taxonomy): domain Eukaryota; kingdom Metazoa; phylum Arthropoda; class Insecta; order Lepidoptera; family Noctuidae; genus Omphaloscelis; species Omphaloscelis lunosa. The sequence continues at coordinate 12,506,176 of OU744258.1, forward strand.
ACTTCGGAGAATTTCCAACTCCTCTCCGACGACCTCTCGATCCTACTCACTATGAGTAACTCGCTCATTTTAGCGGGCGATTTCAATGCCAAACATCCCTCCTGGAATAGTTCGGTAACTACTACAAGAGGCCGACACTTGTTCGACCTCTCCCACTCTCTGACCTTTGACGTCATCGCTCCAATGACTCCCACCCACTTTCCGGTTAACGTAAATCATGCCCCTGATATCTTAGATGTGGCGCTCCTTAAGAACGTCAACCTAAGACTAGACTCCATAGAAACTATTAACGAGCTCGACTCTGATCACCGTCCGGTAGTCATGAGATTAGACCCCCGCATAGGTCTCCGCGACCCAAACTCTCCTCCTATCACTAAGAGGATCACGGACTGGAAGAAAGTAAGCACTCAGCTGAAATCCAACACGTCCCCTCAGTTAGACTCTATTCCCGACCTTTTCAACTCTATCGCAGACACGACGTCCGCGATCGACTCACTCACTAATCACGTACAAACCGTCCTGAACGAATGTTCAAGGGAGGTTCCAGTGACGGACGACCGTCACTGGAGCTTACCGGACGATGTGCGTGCATTACTGACTGAGAAGAACGCGGCCGTCCGTGCCTACAGCAGCTTCCCCTGCCCCGCAAACAAAGCCCATATGCGCTATTTACAGAGATCTGTAAAGACACGCATACAGGAGCTGCGTGACGCGGGCTGGGACAAGATGCTCGGCGAACTAGAGCCCAATCATCTGGCATTTTGGGAACTTCAGAGGAAACTCAGATCCCCTCAATCTTCCTCCATGCCCCCCCTGACCCGTCCCGACAAGACCATAGCCTTCGAGGACGTTGAAAAGGCAGAATGCCTGGCCGACACCCTCGAGGCCCAATGCTCACCCAGCTCCCTGCCAGTAGACCAAGCTCACGCTGTGTCGACGCTGAAGTCGAACGTAGAGCCTCTCTCCCTCCTGTCGATAACCCTGATTGTCCACTGCCTCCCGTCGCTCCAGACGAAGTGCATGACATTATCAAAGGTCTTAAAGCTCGTAAAGCTCCCGGTTCAGATGGACTCACCAATAGGGTGATCCAATTATTCCCTGCCCACCTGATAATGCTTTTGACTACCATCTTCAATGGTGCCTTAAGCAACAACTTCTTTCCCCAGTCGTGGAAAGAAGCCACAGTCATAGGTATCAGAAAGCCCGGTAAACCCAGTACCGAGCCCTCTAGCTACCGTCCCATCAGTTTGCTCAAGGTTCTCGGAAAAATCTATGAGAGGCTTATTTACAAGCGTCTCAGAGACTTCGCCGAGACCAAGGGCCTCATCCCCAACGAACAGTTCGGCTTTCGAACTGAGCACTCTAGCGTGCATCAGGCCCACCGCATCATTGAGTTCATAAGCGATGGTTTCCAACGCGGCTCTTTGACGGGTGCAGTTTTCTTCGACATTGCGAAAGCATTCGATAAAGTCTGGCACAACGGCTTATTATACAAGCTGTACCAACTCGGCGTGCCGGATCGTCTCGTACTCATCTTACGGGACTATCTATCGAATCGCGTATTCCGCTATCGCATTGAAGGAGCACTTTCCTCTCCCCGCCCCATTCGTGCAGGAGTCCCTCAGGGCTCCGTGCTAGCTCCCCTCATGTTCACGCTATTCACTAGCGATATTCCAAACCCAGGTAGAAGGACGCATTTCGCTCTGTTCGCAGACGATACGGCCATCTACTTTAGGTCTAGATACCCCGACAATATCGCCCACACTCTCCAAGGCGCAGTCAATCGACTCGCTGCCTGGTTTCGAAAATGGCGCATAGAAGTCAATCCCGAAAAAAGCCAAGCGGTTCTCTTCTCGAAACCGCGCACAAGGCTTAGAGACCCCCTCCCCCGACCTCTCACTATGTTCGGTAAGCAGATCCCTTGGGAGAAGCGAGCCAAATACCTAGGTGTTTTCCTCGACCACCATCTCACTTTCGCTGAGCACATAAAGAAGGTTCGTTCGCGAGCCGCTTTCGCTCTCGGTAGGCTCCATTCCGTCCTAAACGCACGCAGCAAGATGTCACTTAAGTGCAAATTGCGAATCTACACAGCGTGTATTCGTCCCATCATGACTTATGCGGGTGCCGTCTTTGCTCATGCAAAACCCCGTCATATCCATAGGTTGCAAACGCTCCAAAACCGATTCCTCCGCAGGGCCACAGGCTCCCCCTGGTATGTTAGGAACGAGAGTCTCCATCTCGACCTTAGAATTCCCACGATCCACCAATTGCTAAAACGCCTTGCAAAGCGTTACTTCGATTCCGCGGTCAAACATCGCAACCCTCTGGTTGTCGAGGCCGCCAGTTATGTCCCAAGTAGGATCAGCCGTACCCGCCGACCTAGGCACATTCTCACCGACCCTGATGACCCCATAACCCTCCTCCAGGAGAGCAATAGGGCCACTAGTACTATACACAGACACAGACGCCTCCCGTCATTCCGACCTCGCCGTCGAGGTCCTTTGCGATCGCGACCGCGCCCCCGAGTAAATTATACTCCTCCCCGACCCTTGCTCGATAACGAGGTGCCAGCAGTGGTTTCAGCTGTGCACGTAGCTTTAAATTCCCCGATTAATAATAATGATCAAAACTTTGATCCAGCCCGTCCCGTCTTTGATGTCCTCCCTCCGGTGACGCCCTAAGCCGAGGCTCGTACCCCACAGGGGGTGCCCTTAGCGAGCGTTCACCTAGCTTTTTAGCTTAGTTTTGTATGCCCCTGGCTGGAGGCTTTGAGTGTAGCAGCTTAAGGCAACCACAGGATTGACCGGTTAAGTAGTCATGACCTCAGAGGTCAGCTACGAGATGCCCTACAGAAAAAAAAAAAAAAAAAAAAAAAAAAAAGTTTCAAACAATTTTCTCCATGGGACCAACGTCGTAATCGCGAAAAAATTATCAGTTGTCCCATACAATTGGGTCGAGTAGGTTTTGAAGTTTTTTATGGGACAGCTGATAATTTAGAGAACAGAATGCTAACCAAAAATAAATGTAAAAAAAGATTGAGTGGAGCAACTCAACCAAATAGAAAAATTGAAATCAAAATATGCATCTCAAAACTAATACAGGCTAATCAAAACACGTTACCAGTGTGCAGAGTACGTGTAAGGTTTGCTTAATTATATTTTGCTTTAGCTAACCTTGTTAGTTTAACAGTCTCTGGTTACTTTGAACCCGTTGCTAGCCCACCTTTGTCATAATTACGGATATCAGGTAAGGTAGTCAACTGTGGTTTTAATTATGAACCTTTTGTATTAAGAACTTCTCTTACTTGTGAGCGAAAAATAAGTGCTTTTTGAAAGAAAGAGAGAAAAAATACATTTATTTAGCACAAATTAAAAGGCACATAATAAATATAGATATAGTAAACAATACGTAAACAGCAGATAAAGAAATAAAAATAAAAGTTTACGTTTTACGGAAAGTTACGTAAAAATCATTTTATCAATATGTTTTCTGGCAACAGGAAAAAGTTTCTCAAAAATGTTCTAATCTGATTTGAACATCATAAGTCACAACACAAAAAGCGATTTGATTAAAATTAATTTTACCCTGGAAACTATTTTGTTATTCTACTAAGAGCAGATTTTTCAATGGTGAGATAACTACTATCTGAAGAACAAATATCGCGGTTAAACATAATTTCTATACAGAAGCTGTCAAATTGCCTTATTTCTAACTTGGATAAAAAAATCTGACCATTGAAAAATCGGCCCTAAGTACATTGAACTCGAGGAAATGGTATTAAAAAATAAAACAGTGGTACTCTGGGAGTGCCGACAGAAGTGAAAACTTGAAAATAAATCGGCTCCGCGGTAATCAACGCGTTAATGTCTTTTTAATGGTCAAAAGCTGGTGTCATCACGGTGTCACGAAATCAATGGTTTAATCCCATCTAAAAATGCCCAACGCGCCAAAAGAAGTTTTCACTTCAAAAACAAAAAGACCGAATAATTTTAGTTGGATACAATACATTGTTTTACAATTAATGACGGAAAATCAACACTTTCCTAATAGTAGTATTCACCGACGGATAGCATTTTATTATCATCCTAACGACGCCGGCGTTCATCTTCTTAGAAAAAGCTTGCCTCTAAGTAATTGGATATTTGCTAGTATGTGAGATAAAATCGAATGCCTACTCGTATAGACCCTCTAAATCGAACAATCTGTGCGAATAGCAACGTTACCTAGCAATCGTGAGTGAATAGCCCAATACTCAATACCGATTCGTTTTTATCGATGAGTGGGTCCGACATAATTATTGTCTATATTGTTCGTATGTATCTGTTGCTTCATCAGTTTGGATAAACTACCTAAGCGGTAGCCGTCGATCATATTTAACGCGATCAGAGCTTCGATTGCGTCAATACATTTGGTTTTGAATTCGGAATGAGTTCTTGATCGCTTTTCGAAGTTTTGTTTCCCCAAAGTTCTGTTTATGAAGACAATCTTTAATTAGTACAAATACATACTACGTTTGAAGACTGTAATAGCTGCAAATGTATATTAGTTTATTGTCTCTGGCATAGTGGTAACCTATTTTCCTGAGTTATCCTTCGTAACTTGTGCGAGTTATGTGCAGTTAGAGTATGTTAGCAGTACAGTGCCAATACTATCTCACCCTGGAAGATTTTTGCTCCAATACAATTATTGCTATAAATGTTAGTTTGATGAATACTAATTGCTTTTATTCAATTCATTGCTGGGTGATTTTAGTAAGGTACATTTTTCTCCGAGCTGAGGGGCTTGTGGCTAAGTAATAACAGTCGCACGGATAATCGATCAAGTTAAGCCGTGGATGGGCGACGATCTTTACATACCAAGACCCCCCCGTGCCGCGGAAAGCACGTTAAGCAGTTGGTCCCGGCTGTCATTTGTAAACCTTTGACAGTCGTTACGAGTAGTTAGAAACCCAAAAGTCTGACAACCAGTCTTACCAAGGGGTACCGTGTTACCCAGTAACTGGGTTGTGAAGGTCCGAGAGGCAGTCGCTCCATGTAAAATATTGGTGTTCAGCTGCATCCGGTTAGACTGGAAGCCGACCCCAACATAGTTGGGAAATGGCTAGGCTGATGATGATTTTTCTCCGAGCTCTAATGTGTCCATTTACCCCACCAAGCAGAGTTCAGAGTTCACAAAATATATGGTTACTATAACCGTAAATAAAATAAACCAAAGGCTAAAGAAAACCGTGTACTCAATCACTTGATTTTCGCTCGTAAACCACAATCTATCTTTATCACGTCAGTAAAGGTACGCAGGAGTGAAGAAAATTGCCTCAACGGACATTTATAACCCGACAAAATTCAGACGCCCCCCATTTTATCCTCACAAGTGATCTTAATATGAACTTTATCTATTTTGAGGACAACACAAATTGTGGTTACAACACAAATTTTACGATCCATCGGCGAATCAATGGCCCATAAAATGTTGACGTTATTTATTTAGGAGCTCGCACTTCCAATCCTATTTTATCTTATAGCTCTAGACTTGGAGGGAACTCGTTTGTCCTAAAAGGTTTATGAAATTGAATTAACAAATTAATTTAAGAGTAAGCGATACGTCTCGAATAAGACCTTGTGCTACAAAAGAAGAAATTTTCTTAAAAAGCTGATACTTTTTTTCTTTAAGGCATTTTAATGAAGTGTTTGAATAGAATTCCAAGTATTTTTAATCAAAATTTTGTTATTTTTGTGTTGTAAATTTTGATAAGATATTGAATTCGAAAATTATTTAAATCTGAAACAAATCATCTGGATTTTACTACTTTCATAATATAGTCGTCAAACGTTTTTAAAAGTGGAACACATTGATAAACAATGATACGAAGAAATAAAAACGTCACGATAAATTCACTCGGCAAACGAGTTATTTAATTTCAACTCCATTTTCGGCTCGAGCCTATATTTTACTATTCTAAAAATAACTGTCCAACGAGATATTAATATCAGATTTTTAATTATGCAATAAAACACTTATATAAAACTTTACAACGTCGCGAAAGGTTCCTGATTTTGAGAGTAATAAAAGATTTATGACCAATAAGAAAATCGGAATGAACTTTTTTATTCTATGTGTTTCCATTATTGATATATTTTGAGGCTGAATGCGACCTTAAATTATTCATAAAATTTCCAAATTTTCATAATACCGAAATTGGGTGAACAGGTTTAAAAATTTAAAGGGTGATCTAGACCCGGGCGGGTATAAAACACACCTGGGCCACTGTAGTGTGCCCTAGCCCTGACAAATCAGGATGAACATTAAACCGTCTTATTTACGCAATGGGGCGGCTGACTGAACCGTACGAATAAAACAAGAAACTTAATTAAACTTTGTCGTGATAAAATACTTTTGACAGAAAACCAATTTGTGTATAATGTGGATATTCTTAAAAATTAGGAAATATGAATTGAATTTTATCAAGGAGGTTATATTAAATTAATAATTGTCTGAAGTTAGACTAAGTAACAAAAGCAAAGCGAAATATTTGGTTCTTTTTACCGACTTCATTATTTCAAAGAAAGAATGATACAGTTTTAGTGCTGTAATGATCTATAAAACTACTAAAGGGACGGGCCCGTTTATAGGGCATTCACATAATTTTATTTTAATACGCGAAATCAGGAAGACATAAAATCTATTTTTTGCTTACGACGTATTTTTATTATGAAAGAAAGTAGAGCAAGATCAATATTTTCCTTCGAAGACAAAGTCATAAACACGGTGACATGAAAAATATTTGAAACAAAAAACACACCTCATCAAAAATTCTAAAACATGAAAAATTGAAAATTATAAAACTTATAAACCCACTTGCTATAAACCAAACATTTGACCCCAATTATTGAAACATTAATTGGCATACAAATGCAAGCCGCATTGCAGTGCGGTTATGATTACCTAGTGAACCAAACTGGATTTAACTGGAATGGTTTTAATTAACGGCAATCGAAATTCGAATCCAGGATGCTTCTAGAACATTCTACGATTGGTAGACGTCACTTGAGTACCAAGTATCTGGATTATCCGTGTTATGTCTAGCTGGGGGACTCGGGAGTACTCGGCATATTTCGGCAGATAGGATGAATAGTTTGTATTGGTAAGCATGGAGCTACAGTGTGTATAGAAGTGGATGTTTGCTAGACTCATACTAGATGCTGGAGTGAAATATTTATTTGTTTACATTTTGGTATGTAACACCGCGTTTCTTTTCAACGTTATAGCAGGTAACTATTAGTTTTACGCTGTGTAATGTGTATGTGAAACTTTTGGTCTACAACTTTGGAAAAGAAACACGTTTTCTTCTTTCTGTTTTCAATTCTATTGCTTAATTTATTTAACACGTGTTTTTTCATGTGGGTAGGTAGAAAATAATGTGTTGAATAATCAGCCTTAAAAGGAGAAAGCAAAACAAAACAAACAAATAGAAAAAGTGCGCGTATTTGAGTTCATAATTAAAACTAAAATATTGTGCAAAATTTTTGCAAAGAACTATTCAAAATGCTGGAAATGTTATGTAAATAAAACTCCTTTTTTATTTCAGTGAGGTTATGAAAAAGAAAAAAATACAACCGCTGAACAGATTGTACACCACAAAACGTTTAATATTCCTCATTCGATATTTTTACATGAACATCTTTACATAGGGTCGTTCAACTTGCATTACAAATGTACTTCCCCAACCAAATAGTATTAGGGAGGCAAAGGAAATCCATTTAGACCTTATAAACGGCGACCCAATAAGTACCTACATGTGTATTGATATTTATCGGGCTGTGGCATATTCCGGAGTGCCGTGCTTATGAAATACCCTTAGATAATATCTAAATGTATGAGCAAAGGAACCAGATTCGTGCATTCTTTGTTATGAATTATTTGGAGACCCTGTTTTACATGAAATTTTAGCCATCCATATATTATATATCCACATATTTTGAGTCAACATAGAAAAAACGTTTGGTTACAATCACGTATAATATTCCCACTGCTGGGACACAGGCCTCCTCAATTCGAGAGGGATTGGGCCGTAATCCACCACGCGGGCCCAGTGCGGGTTGGTAGATGTCACATGTCTTCGAATTTATTGGTTCTAGGACATGCCGGTTTCCTCACGATTTTTTCCTTCACCGTTTTGAGAGCAGCGGTGATAAAATTATTTACACAAAGTAAAGCGCCTGCCTGGGTTCGAACCCACAACCTACAACTCGAGTCGGGGCCTTTCAAAATTCAAAATATTTTATTTCACATAAACCTACATGGGCACTTATGAAACGTCAGAAGCTAGGTGCACCGTTCCAATTGGTCGTTTCCTATGGAGAAAAGCCGGCAAGAAACTCCACAGTTACCACTCACACGTTACTACTGGGCCACCAGTGCTCTCGCTCTCACTCTCACACAATCACGGATGGATAGGTTTCACGAAACACTTCGTTAGTCCATTGTTTTTGCACACTCACTTACACTAAAATCACGTAAACCGCGGATTATGCTGAAGGAAGTAAGTTTATAATCAGCGCAGGTGTTATAACTAATTCATTAACGTATGTTTAGATCGCAGGTCTATATATTCAAATTATATGATGTTAGATAGATAGATGTATTTAATTAAAAACCCGACAATCTATTCTTCCCATTAAATTATATTTCTGAAACACCACAAACATTTCAACTCAACCCAGAACTTGAAGGGTTGAATACATTCATCTTTACTTCCAACTCCCAAGTCCCAACAGATAAGCGTCCGAAGATCGCATTACGTAATACAAAGCTGTTGAGTTAACCCTGTTGATTCAGACGGGACAATCGACCCATCGCCTGGTCACTAAGCGATACGACTAGTCCCACTTGGACTGTGAAGCCGCGATACGAACGGATTGACATTTCTATTAACGGTTATGATTTTTGAAAATAGAATATTGTGCTGTGACGCCATGTTACGGATAATTGAGTTTGTGTTTATGTTCCGAATACATTCGAGTTTTGTAATGTTATTTCAGTGTTTTGTTTATGATAGCTGGCTTTATTTTGTTTTAAATTATTCTTAACACAATATTCAATTGTTCTATCAATTGGGAATTTATTAAAATTATCCATGGTGAAGCGTAATTTAATATGTTTTTGTTTGTTTTATATTCTCATATTGAAATTGGATTATTAGTTAGAAATACTTATTAGTTTTTTGTTTTGAAATTATTTTCACTTCCCTTATGCATGTGTACTAGACTAGATAATTAAGTCGGAGTAACTCGGACTCAAGACGGAGTCTCCTAATACAGGCATTTTTTGCTTAAAAGGAGACTCCAATCACCAACCTGTTGTAAAGATTTTTTTTCAAATTTAATTTAACTTGGAATTTACATCTAAGAATTAAAGTATATTTTTATACTACAAAACACGTACTTTAAAAACTGCTTAATGCACAAACTCTATCCTTCCATGAAGTCAAACAATCAAATTACTGTTTTCTCATTAGACCTAGCAATGAACCGCGTGTGGACAATTAGGCCGCACCTAGTAACGGATACTTTTACTAATTCTAGGCGTGTGGTTTCATTCGTTCAGCTTTGTTTTCCGACAAACATATTCTTTTTTTCTTGTTTTGTACATGAATAGCACAAGTTTAAATGTAGAATAATCTGGTATTATTTAAAAAGTTACTGAAAGAAACTATGATATCATAAATAAAAAAGGTAGGTAGGTTATCTACCCAACATTAGAAGACACGTGGAAGTACGAAAACGAGACAAGACGAAGAAAACTTGGGTAGCTAGCCTAGTTTTGCTATACTATATTATAACCTATTTAAGTACCACTTTTTACTTATATTATCATTGAAAACAAAGGAGGAAAATTGAACTGTATTGAAACCCGTCAAACCATTCATGAATGAAATACAACCAATTATGTTTAACGGAAAATAATCAATAAAATCTACCATTCAATCGATGATCCTCTTTGTAACGGGGCATTAAAGGATTCCGAACATTAAATAATTCGACTTCCTCATCGCAAGACGAGATTATTAATTCAATATTCGTGAATCCGATTTTTCCGTGTTTGCTTAATTTACATGTCACATCAACCAATATTATCATATTTTTGCTTTTTTCGGAACCGTTTGGTTTTTCCTTTCCCTTAAAAATGGGTTTTTATTAAAAACTCTCTTCGTGGCCCGGATTTTTGTATGCCACACCAATTACGTTTGACTGATTTTTTAAACCAATTTCATGAAAGTGATCCTGATCCACATTTTTTAATCAGGCTTTTCGGATCGACAGTCAAAACAAACAACACTAGTCTATATTTACGGGATGCCATAAATTATAATTTGCATCGTTTGAAATAGCGCATCGTATCATTTCATTCAATGCTGCAAGTCCAATGTCAGAGTGCCCGTCTGCACTCCAAATAGAATGCTCTTGAGCCAATAATATGACCCATTTACACAGGTCTGCTGACGTGAATTCATAATTACTCTAAATATAAGTACTTCTATTTTTATGTTTTACCCATATTTTACTTACGATCTTTCTTTTGTTGCAGATCGATCCATATAAATGCTCATATTTTGTTGAGAATGTTTTTGAAGATTCTCTTTACACATCAAAGGCATCAGGGGAACGTCAAGCCTTTTTTTTTTGGGTGGGGAATTATCAAATAACTTCTCCCGCTCTGGGCGGAGCGGGAGGGCGTGTTAGGCTTACTGACTAAAACCCACCCGTGTTCCTTCAGTTGCCCTGTTGCTGGGGGCCGCGATCTCTCTTTCGGTTTTCTTCGCAACCCCGGCAGGCATCGGCCCTAGCGGACCTCGTCAATTCTGCTGACATCTCTTTGAGGCGCGCGTGGAACACAACGCGTCGTCGACCCGGGCCTGGTCCCTATCGGACGGCGAGCTACCCATTGATCACCGTTCGCAAGCCCACGCCTACGGTGGCCGGAAATCGGCTCGCGATTCCCGACGCCCAGGGCGCCTCCTCCTGCGGCAGTTAGGGGCGTGAGGGCGCGAATTTTGCCTCTCCCTCACGCCTTCCGCCTCCTCCTTCGCGAGCATCACTGCTTCAAAGAAGGAGGTGACGGCCTCCCATTTCCTCTCGCTCCGTACCATGGCCCGAATCAGTGCCGGACGCGAGAGATCACCGCCGCTGATCGCCTCCACGAGGACACGGCGATGCTCCGCCCAAGCCGGGCAGACCTCCACCGTATGCTCCACCATGTCCTCCGGGCGATCCATACAATGGTGATACCCGGGAGGGGAACGTTAAGCCTACAAGATTTACGTATGAATACCATCCGAATACCTATCACAGTGGAAATAGCTAGAAGCCTAAAGCTTGACAGCTGGACTACCCGTGGGTAAGTTATAATAATGGAATATAGAGGTTAGTTATCAGTCGATCGGCCAAAATATTGACATACAAAACTATGAGTCAGTTACAGCAAGAATCTACTTGAGCACCAGTTTTACACTGTCAAAATAAATCAATTTTTGTTACTGAAGAGAAATTAAAATATCTGGCTGGGTAGGTAGGTAGGTAAAAGTGGAAAAAGTCAATCAATTCTTGGCAACTGGCAAGCGTATTACAATGTAAATTGCAATGTAGACATGCACATGTAATGTGAATCGGAACATGGTTCATTTAACTTCTTTCTGTTTCAAGACCTACATGAAACCACAGATTTAGAGTCTGTGCATGAAACTCATTCCGATGTTGATGTTGTTCTCATTCGAATATTGTCAAACTTTTTTGTTTGATTACGAGGCTTTTGGCTACTTTTGTTGTGTGTGTATTTTCTCTAGTTTTTAAAAATGTGCTTTTGGTTTGTGGAGAATAAACAAGTTTTCTTTCTTTCTTTCTTTTTCTTTATGTTCAATGAAATTATAAAAAACAACGATGAAAACAATTCCGTTTTGTTTAAAGCCGAGTTTTTCTTGTAAATGGATCATAATTCTTCTGCCCTTATTCCAATTTATTTGTGGTCGGCGCAACATTTCTTGTCTTCCATACTTATCTATTAGTCGTCATCCCGGCTGTCACCCCCTTTCTAGCCATATTATATGTTTTTTTTATTTTTATTGAAAACTTCTTTAGGCGCGTTGGGCATTTTTGAGATTGGACTAAACCATTGATTTCGCGACACCATGACGACACCTCATTTTTGTGACGCGATTGTGCTCTTTATTTATATTGTGTTACGGATCAATGTTCTATGCAAGTATTTTTACTTTAAAGAAGTTTTTGTTTTTGTAAATGCTATTGTGCTCTTTAGCGAGCCTCTAAGGCGATCTTGTTCAAGTTTTCACTTCTGTTGACACTGCAGGAGCGCCACCACTTTTTTTTATGAGCATTTTCTTTAAATTGATACCTACACAATTACTTTTTATAAAAATGTTTAGTTTCATTTAATTTAAGCTAAAACTCCCCTCAACCTACAAAAAACAGAAGAATTCAAAACCTCTCGAGAGGGAAACCCTTTAAAAAAGTTTTTCTACTAATCCAAATTCACTTCTCTCCTCATTTAAACTCGGTCTACGGACTCCTTCGTAAATCACGTTGCTTTTAATTCCTTTCTTATTTCATCAAGCAACAATCTACCCTTTAATGGAACATTGTTGAACAGTTTGCATGGAAGTTTTCTAGTTAACCCTAACAAACAAGTCTTTGGCAAATTGCAGAACATCGATCGCTGCCCCTCTCATAATGAATGAACGGTTATTGATTACGTTCCACGAACGCTGTTTGTAGTAATGTAGTGCATCGGTACTTTTGACCTCGTCACAGTTGGAGGGTTAAGTTTTCAGTGGAATTTGTAGAATTGAAAATGTCAGAATGTTTGAACAAAGCACACATTACATTACACAGTATTATGTGGGAGAAATCCGATCCAAGCGTGTCACCATTATTATTTGTTGTTTTGTTTGTTTAAAATAGTTTATAAGAGTGGTACCCTTTTTTTCCGGGGTGGAAAATCCTCATGGATGTCCTCCACCCTGGAGCGGGCGAAGGAGTCTGTCAGACTCCTACTGACTAAAAACCACCCCGGTGTTACCTTCCCACACTTGGACCGGAGATCATGAGATCTAGTGCGCCTTTCATAATCCCCGACTGGTGCCGGCCCGCTTTTGCAGGAGTGGTACCCAACCCAACCCATAGGCAAAATAGAAAAGTTTAGCTAACCACAAATTCTTTATTAAACTTTGAAATTCATATTTAGAGGTATATGGAACAGGGTGTAAAGTTCACTCATCCTCTATAGAAAAGAGGGGATCCTCCGACCAGACGGGTGTTTTTCCGATTGATGTCAGAGGAGTTATGGTGTTCGCGCGGTAAACTAATGGCGCGATGCAGGATTTGCGTGACGTCAGAATTTTTGTGTGACGTCAAGTCTTTGATGCGTGGTTCGCATGTGGCGATGTAGATGCCGGCCACACATATGTACTTTATTAGTTTATCTTGGATCACATACATCGGTGAAGGAAAATATCGTGAGGAAACCTGGACTTAATACTTAATATAAGTCCGCATTCGCCAACCCGCCTTGAGCAAGCCTGTTGAGCTTTTACCCGGCAATGAGACTGGCAGGCTAGTAATATTAATTAAAAACAGAGCTCTATCTATAACCACTGACAGCGTCTATTCTCCACACTACAAAATTGAAGTATTTCAAACAACATAAACAAAGAGCTTATAACCTTTATCGATGAAAAGCTATTGTGTCCGTAAAACAAAGTGGCCACGCGAATTGTCCATACGTTTTGCGGAACATAAAAAACGTTTTAGCTTATTGAAACGGCTCTGCGAACTGCAAATAGAAATGTGTGTGACAAAAACCAATTTAAAAAATATTTTGTTGGTGTTGATTGTTGGCTTTTATTATTTGAACAAGAGTTACTATAAAATGCGTTTGATCAATTGCCATCAATTTCAATTGTAGTTATATTGTCAATCGCTTCAATTGCATTTGGTAGACGTACAATTTGCACATCAATGTGTATCAATCACGTAACAAAAATTGACAATTGCAATTCATCCTTTCAGGGATCTTTAATTGTTTGGTAACTACCTGAGTTCTGCGAAAAAGTAATATTCTGGTCTATCTCACAGTACATCAATAATTATTAAAGGCCCACGTAATAATGAGGGAGCTTATTGCCAATTTGCCACTAAGCGGCCTCATTTCCACCCGACAGTAATCGATATTTTTCAGACAGGATACTCACTACTGCCTGAGCTTGAAATAGAAATATTCACTATGTCTTGAAAAAGAGGAGTTATTGTTACAAATATGCCTGAGTCGTAATATCGCCAAAAACACCGCGTTTAGCGTAACGTCTGCAGATATTAGTAGTTTTTATTAGCAGTCAGAAGAATACTTTCAATCCTTTGACAATCTTTTACTTGCCTTGTTCTAAACGACGGCGACGGAGAGTTAAAACGATGATAACGAAGATGTACCTATACTCCATTTGAAATAGACATTTAATCTTATTTCAAATGGAGTATAGTGGTTGCTTTCTTTGGAAGTTAAGCAATTAATTAAATCTAATTTATCATCAACTCAAATCAAAATTAAGTACAGATATAAATATTAACTGGGTTTAAAGACCCGTTAATACGTCAATATTATTCAATGGCTCTGATTAACCGGCTGATAATGGAGTATCGCGCGGTTGTTGACACTATCTCCTCGTATTAATCCCCAATAAGACACATTAGTATACAGTTAGGGAAACAGGGTAAATCGACATTACTTACGGTACATTTTAATACCATAAAATATGGTACAGAATATTAGGTGCCTACTGATTTAAGTTTGATAAATGTTGTTTTCGCAAAAAGTAACCCTACTTCGCGTATGCCTCATTTGTAAGGATTGTGAGCCGCAATTCGTGGAAAAAGGGACTTAAGTATGAGGAAACCCAGAACAGTTTTCTCCGACCAATAATAAGAATTATTTGTGAAGGAAATCTGTACATAATAACCGCTGTTAAGACCATTTGTAGCATATTTACGACTGTAGGTAAAGTAACTTCTACGTAGGAATCAATAGAAACACCAATTCAAAATAACTGGAGAAAATTGTAAGGCAAAATGGACTATAAAAGTACTTACTAAGTGCAATATTCGCTTGCTTGTTTCTGTCGAGCTGTCCTCGTAGCGCTCGTAGCCGGCGTAGCTTCAACTCTTGCGCCTCTACGCGCTCTCGTAGCCGCCGTAGCCGCTCGCCTTCGACCGCCACCTATCAACAAATGCATGAAATTATAACTTTGAAACAGTTATTCAAACTACACTTTAGATCAAAAACCCATTTATGAAGTGCGTTTCCGACATTCGCCGGTTTTTTACGTTTTTTGCCGATCTTATAGTTACTTAGTTTAGCTTATTGTTCAAAACGAGGGCTGCTGAGAGCGTGTGGAAAAGTTCTGAAATTTATTTTAATATCGCTGTTGATTTATATTAATAGCCAGTTGGTTCCCTATTCAAATTAATGTTTCATTAATTCAGCGTGATTAAACTTAAATATCCGTAAAGTAAATCGATGAAGACGACAACGGCGTATTAAATTCAAAGGGAGTATTATAATGAATGTAAAATAAGATCTGTATAATGGCTCGGCGTCGGGCAATTTTGTTTATTTTATAGGCGTACTTATTGCGTGAGAAGAGTTTATTTTTAAGGCGGCGATAAATATCGCATTAGGCTAACGCGCGTCCGGCCCGCCCCGGAGAGATTTATTAAGAACGGGGAAAATTTAATTTTTTCTCCCCTATCTGTTCACAATTTCTCCAAAAGATTCCGGGACGTCTTTATCCGTGATAACTCAGTTGGTCTTTAATGTCACAATAAATATGCTAAAGAGACAGGATTATTTGCCAAAATATTAACTGAAGCTAATGGCTAAGCAGAATGGATAACGGTTGCGATAAGGCATCCAACTTTATGCTTTAAATAATTATTTATTCTTTGCGTTACTTAAAAATAAATGAGTTTTTTATAAATTGAAAATTACGGTCTGCAAAGTAGTAGGTCTGAGCTTCTTACCAAATGTAGGTACCTACCTAACGCGCTCCGTATATATAAAGGTAGAGTATCTTTCATTTTAGTGTACCGATAAAATACTTCCAAGTAATAAATATACGTACACAACGTATATTTATTACTTGGAAGTATTTTATCGGTATCATTTATTATTACTTGGAAGTATTTTATCAGAAAAATATTTAATAAAATTTAAATATTTTGTAAAAAATATTTTTATGGATTTTTTAAACAAAACGGTGTAACTTTTAAACTAAATGATCTATCGCGATGAAACAAACTCCATAATGATTAGAGTAATTAGGTGTCCTTATAAAATGGGAATTGTGGAAAAAGAACTACCCTCAATTGAAAACAAAAATTTTGGTTTTTTTTTTTGTTATAATAATAATAATATACCTTTAAAAAAAAAATTGATTTTTTAAATATTTTTTCCGTCGATAAAATTAAGCATAGATTCCCTCATTTCGAGATGTGCACATTATAAAGACTCACAGTGCTCACACTGTATAAAAAAGAGAAAAAAAAACATAGGGCATCAAAAAATTCATCCGCATCCCTGTCAACAGGAAAAGTGCCCAAAAGGCATTGCCACATGGTATGGCGATGTTGATTCTTTGACCAAATAATAGGCTAGCTATCTGGTCACTTGAATTGAATTGAATCATTTTTCGGTTGTAATGAATGCCTCGTTTGATTTTATCAATATGACACTTTATCAATATAAAATACTTTATTTATCCCTGGAACTGACAGAATATCGGTTTACCTCTAGAATTGTAGGTTTATTAGAAATAGATATGATATTATAATAGTATTTCTCGTAATAGATTATCCCACAATGCTCAGAAAATGTTATTCCACTTTATCGTGGGAATTCACTTAAATGATTCGACAAGATTGTTAATCTTCGCAGTAAAGTAAACAATTGTATCTCGAACTTAGTGATATTCAATGTTAAACTGTCAGAGTCAATTACGGAACGAAAACAAGACGGACTTAAATAATAACACAGTTATGATTATACAAAAGCAATCTAAAAACTTTTGCGTAGAAACTCGTAACTGAGAACAAAGATTTTTCGTTCCATTTACTTTTCGTGTTTCTCTTACTTCATTAAAAATGCTTTGTTTTATACCACGGATTTCTGAAACCCTTTTTAAAAATTCACACCTTCCCTTTGCATACGTGTCACCCTTCGTCGACTCCAATTATAAATAAAATCTGAGCTTATTTTATTGTCTTTCATAAAGAATAATAGTGAGAACCATTCACATATAAATGCAGTACCTACCTACTGGCTTTATTAAAAATAAAGTAGAAGCAAGGGGAACAAAACTTCAAAGAATTCGGAACAAAGTAATTGGGAGGAATTTTTCAACGGCCCTGGAATCTTTATTACTGCATTAAAATTACGCCTAGATAAAAGCGAATTCAACCTACCTATTGAGCTTAAATATCAAGTATCCTTATAAAAGTTAACTACATACCTACATAGTAAAAATTTGAGAAGGCGTTTACAAGTCAAGTTTTAAACTCCAAATAAAATATAAGATCAAACGAAACTTTGCGTAAGAAACCACATAAAGTGTGTGAAGCTTAAACGTAATAGGGTGATGCCTGGGTCAAAAAAAGGAAATTCTATTTAGTCTGTTAGTCAGACAATAAAAAAATATTAGACACGTATTTTTTGCTTTATCATATTAATAAAAAATGACTTAGATAAAACGCATTAAAGTTGGGGAGTCGGGGTCGCTACGTCACAAGTAAGTATTAAATCTACATACTTGTCACGTCATGGCATATTTTGACTCAACATATCGCCGTAACCTAATTATGTGAAAAAAGAAATAATACGTGACCAATATTTTTAAATAATCTAACCGATGGAAAAAAAATGTTGTCGTCATCCCTATTCTCTTCGAATTTTTCCGAAGTTATGAAAGCGTTTTGCCAAAACATTTGGTGAATTTACTGGGTATTTAAGGCATATATTTCTGAAACAAATAATAAACGTACGTCTATTATTACCAGATGCCCCGCGGAGGTCGCTAGTGGGTCGAGGACTCTGCCCTGAGTGGATTATTTGCAAACCCTGTCGATACGCATCTGCGCCTTGTTGTCTGAACTAAGCTTCCTATAACTCGCATTATTTGTTATTTACGATTTATATTTTTTGTAAAGCTTTACAAATAACGTAAAGTCCTTAAATAGCAGTATATTTTTAAGGAATTATAAATAAGGTAGAGAGGACTTTTATTCTTCGCCAACATTTTTACTCTGAGAGACTACATAATGAAAAGAATAATGAAAAATATACAAAAAGCAGAGATTTAGTACACCTATAACTCCATTTATTAAGGCATTAGAAGAATTAAAACAGTTACTGTATATAATATTGTTGAAATAACTGCATTTTAGAGTTATTTTTTAAAATGTAAATGGTGAATAGATTATATTACTTTATATTTATCGTTAAATAAAGGCAATTGGTATACGTTTATATCGAAATAACGGGTATAACCGTTATTTATCTAATCTTATACTATTAAATGAGCAATATTTGTATGTATGTATATATATTTGTAATCATGTTCTCGAAAACGGCTCTAACGATTTCGATGAAAGTTGCAATATAGGGGTTTACGGGGGCGAAAAATCGATTTAGCTAGGTGTTGAATAAGAGCTCGGTCGCCCAGGTACTGTATAATAAATTGAGTACTCGTATAGAGTTGTTAAGTAGCAACATCTTATGTATAAATAGACATTTTGAGATATTAATAAAAGTAAACCACAAAAGTCAGGGAATTTTTTGGTACCAAGTAAACCGCATACATTCTACCAAATTAGAGTCACGCATAACAGCAAAATAAATCATACACACATGTTTAATAATGTTACAGAAGAAACATGAATTCCCGATGTCGTGTCGTGAACGATATAAAAAACAAAATAAAAAGACAATAAGCGATTTATGATTTCCAAAGTCAATGTTTGACTGAATAACACCAAAAAGAAAATGAAAGGTGGAGTAAACTAGATAGAATGGGACTTCACAAAGAGGATAAAAATCTTTTGATCCGTCGGGGCTGATTAATCACACCGAGTATTCATCTTTTACGTAAATCCTTAAAATAATTTGATACTTTTTGGGCTTCAGAAAATCTGGAAATCTGAGTGAAAAGAAAAGCTTAATTGAATGAACGTTCGGCAGAGCTATTGGTGAAACAATGAGGAGTTTACTGCGTTGTTCGGAGCGTAAAGTTCAAACGAGGAATGGAACGGTACATCAGTTCCATTTAAAGAAACTGAAAGGGTGTGATGTGTTCAATATTCTATCTTCAAACAAAATAAACTTCGCTGTTTTTTTTTTAAGTTTGCCTTTTCCGTGATAACCAACTAAAATAAACTTCGCATTTCTAGTTTTTTTTTTTAAGTTTGCCTTTTCCGTGATTACCAACTAAAATAAACTTCGCATTTCTAGTTTTTTTTGTGTGTTTTTTTTTTTTTAAGTTTGCCTTTTCCGTGATTACCAACTAAAACAGTTTGTATTTTATCACAGGAATGTCATTTAAATATCCTGAATCTATGTTACCTAGTAGGTTTTCCGTTTATTACAGCTTCCATACAACTAGCACCCATTTTTATCCACTGTAGTAACTAAAGCAATAGACAAAAAGTACCAAAACCTGTGACACAATTTCGTAATTTATTCTATCAACTACTGAACTCAATGTCATCTCAGCGATCTAGTAACGATTCCCGGTGAGACGGGAGACTATTAAGTTCCTCTAGAACCGAGTCTTACTTACAAATTGAATCTGTCACTATATCTCAAAAGAAATAGATATTCTTTTTGAAGAAAGTTAAGTTACATACTTACTTGTATCACTGGTAACCAACTTAACTTTCTTCTAAAAGGGCTGTTTTATGTGAACTTTTCAGTTGGAAACTCAGTAAATAGTAGCCTTTTTTTCTAGAGACGAGACTTTATTTTCGGGAATTAACTTTACTCCACTACTTCTATAATCCATTAGTGATCAAATTGAAATAACATTTGGTTACGTATGGATACAATAATGTAATAATAAAAATCTCAGTAGCTGATACCTATATTGACGGGAATTACTGTACAACCTTCTGCGCTACCATAATTTAATAAAAGTAGGTGCCTACCGACTTACCTACTAATATGACCTTGCATAGCTTATTTAGTATCCTCTCCCCCACTACCTATACCTTAGTAATTAATCTAAGTTCCGTGGCTTTCTGTGATATTTACGACTACATACTCGTTCGGAATTAACAGCATTTTTAGTGGAAATTTCATTAGCGTGTATTTGCACGATGCATCATAATTTTAACAGTCATACGTACATATATAGGCGGACAACTACTTTTTATCCATGTTTTATTTGTACTGAGTACTTAAGTCGTTGTAGCTTTTTAGTGTATCTTACGTTTAAAAAGTTATTATTGACGGAATTACAATGAACGGGGAAAGCACTAATGCTTTCCCTGTTCATTGTAATTCTTAGGCAAAAAATAGACATCTTTGCATTAGTGCAAGGATGTCTATTTTTTGCCTAAGAATTACAATGAACAGTTATTTCTTTTGTTATCTGTACATTCGTATATAATTCTGTATATGTGTTTGTCAGTGGTACTGTAGGTTTATGTATGTGCCCGTAACGACATCATTGCTACAGGGAATCGCGTCATAAAAGGCTTGCTAGTAAGTACTAAGTACACTCAGTCACTCCCCCAGTCCCGTGGGAAGTCAACTTAGTCACTCTCCCAGTCCCGTGGGAGGTCAACTTAGTTACTGCTTCACCTTATGTTTTAGATTTATTACCGAACTCAGAGACATAATTGAAGAAGAAAAGCATAAATTGTGACTTCGGGACTAATTTTAAATGGCTGTCTGTAAATTTTCTAAAACACGTATCCATTATTAACATATTTTATAATGATGCAAAGGAGTATTAGTGTATTACATTTATTTGGTTGATTCTGTACTCCCTAAGACAGTTTTTATATGTCAAAGGCATCACACAATGAGAAGCCCTGACTAGAGACAGATAGTAGTATCAATAATGGTCCGAACAGCCTGACTCTTTGTGGGAAGTAAAGTGCTAATTAGATAATATTCATATTTTTACGAAGTCCGTGACTAGCAGAGCAATCTGGGTTTTTAATTGATCTGACCGAGTTTTGGTTAGCATCTTGGTACAGTACAATTTTTTTTGCTCTTTACATTAGACATAACATAACATCACGCCCGTATTCCCCAAAGTGTTAGACAGAAGTGTACCTGTAGTACACTCACATTTCGCCAGCTATGTTAAAGTTAATCAGAAAGGGGTGACGTAATTTTAAACCTGTTGCTTTTGTACTAACCTGATGTTGTCTAGCCTCCTGCTGCTTGAGGTACCGCAGTCGCTGCTCCTTGGCACAGAGCAGCTGATGCTGCGTGTCGATCTGCTGCTGTTGGCGCAGCGCCATTGCGCGCAGCTCGCCCAAAGTCAGCTCCACCCCTTCCCCCAACTGAGGACAACATGAAATATACTATTAATATCGTCATCGTCACCATACAGATAAACGTTCAATGCTGAGCGTAGCCCTCCCCCAAACATCACGACAACGACCGCTCCTGTGCTTTCCACTTCCTGCTGATTACTGCGACCGGGTCGTCAATCCATCTTGGCACAATGATATGATCGTTTATGCTATTAATTACGTAAGACAACTTATATATATGAAAACTTTGTTAGAGTCATCCAAACGAGAAATCAAATAGAAAATTAACTGAAGAATGAAGAGCCGGGCAGTAAACGAAAAATAATTTTAAAAGTTTCGCCATCATAATCTAGGCTACGTCTGACGAAGTCACGAACCAGTTATAATAATTTTGCAGTAGTTAATAAATTAGTCTTGTGAAGCTCAAGATAGAAGATACCTCACATCCTGTCTACGTACCTTCCGCCAGTTCATTGTACTATTTGCACTAGCGGAAACCGAAATGAAAAACTCTCGATCACTTTTCAAAGAGGTCTTAATTATAGCAACTCAGATTGCAGCGCGACATTGCCAGAAAGAAAAAAGGAAAAAAAAGCTGTCCTGTGTTGTGTGGTTGCGACGGATTGCATTTCGTGGCTTTTTGCAGCTTTTAGATGGTGGATCTCGTCGGGGTTAAATGTGTGGATCTCATCGGGGTCAAATGTGTTGACTCTTGGAGTTTGGTTACAAGGGATTTTATTTGAAGTAGGATTCGATGCAGTTTGGGACTACGAGAATAGTGGGACTTATTGGTTTTAACTTTACAGGTTTCAATATCTTCACTTAGTACCTACGGAAATTTTATTACGGTTGTGTAGTCTGTCCGCGGAGCTTATAGAACTTGTAACTTGTCATTATGATGATGGTGATTGTAATGTTTAATGTTCATGATTCTCGTGATTACTATGACCCTGGTTTTGGAGCTCACGGATAGTTCGATACGCTGTGTGAATTATTAAGGATTACGGATCGTTAAAGTAGGTACCTCATAAGTGGATTTAGTAGTTTTGATCTACAACAACTATGGATATTTTTGAAGTGAAAACTTCTTTAGGCGCGTTGGGCATTTTTGAGATGAGACTAAACCATTGATTTCGCAATACCATGACGACACCTCATTTTTGTGAACGCGATTGTGCTCTTTATTCATATGAGGTTACGGATCAATGTTCTATGCAAGTATTTTTACTTTAAAGGTTTCGGAAGTATTTTTTTTTTTTTGTAAATGCGATTGTGCTCTTTATTTAGATAAGGTTATGGACTAATGTTCTATACAAGTACTTTTCTTCCACCTTTCTTCCACCAAGGTGATCTTATTCAAGTTTTACACTTCTGTCGGCACTCCCGGAGTGCCACCATTTTTTTTTTTTAATTTGCGTATAATTCGCATAGTATATTAAATAGGTAAATCTCTACAAAGACCCAAGAAGCCGTAGTTACAAAGAATGTTATAATAAAGCTAATCTTCATAATAGCAATTTAATGACACAGGATTATAGGAGAAAAATCTCTCGCAAAAGTTCTTTCGTACTTTATTATCATGAAAGAGACATCGTGAGTTCACCTCGATATTGTTAAACTTTGTCAATTTTTCTTTAGAACATGTACAATTGAAAGTTTTTCTTGGCTTATGTAAATTAGGACGACCTCATATTGAAGTAAGTAGAATTATTATGAGAATACTATTCGCTTATGCCTAATTTGACCAAAGTCTATATCTTTTATCCGTGGGATGAAATTATATTGAAAAACTGACAAAATTTCAAAATTTATTCGCAGGATATCACAAAAACTGGTTGTAAATCGGGTCGAATTCGCCCTTAACTATTTTGTGTGTGTAGTTTATTTTAGAATAAAGTCTGAGAATGGTCTATTCTTTTTTCTATTTAAACCCTTGTTTATTCAGGCGTTGTTTCTTCGAGCAGTTGAAGGTTCCATTTTAGGAGAGACGTATAGACGAGGTCAGTACTTCAATCGAAAATAACCTACGTCGTCGCGTCGACGCTTTTGACCGAAATATGGAGCGGATACTGACAAGTTAATTACTCTATCATAAGAATATGTTGCGGGTTTCTGTATTGTTTCGAATAAAGATTTGGCCATTCGTTTGCTTCTTATAGCGGCGTCCTAAACAAAACGATCGTTCGCGCGAATACGCGATTATCGCGTTCATATATGTCACCTAACCTAACCTAACCTAACCAAGATATTCGTTCGCGAGAATACGCGATTGTCATGTTCATATGTGTCACTTTTGTTCGGAAAACCGGAAGGCGCCCTCCGTCGCTGCGACCACGAGTTCCGGTTCACAGGGTATGGGTGTTGTAATTGGTGAGTTAGAGATCATTTTAAGAGGATGTCGGGTTATGTCATTAATCACATGGACCGACGAGCGAGCAGTTCAACAGTAGAAGGAGGCGGTTGACATTCTACTGATATGATGAAAAATGAATGTGTCACAGCAATATCTTCCTGCTGAAGTGGACATTGGATGCTCAAAACATTTAAGAGCTCATTTGAAAAAATTAAATATAACCATATTATGCAGAATTTAGGAATATACCTATTTGTATTTAAATTCAGGCTTCTAGCTTTATCCACAACGAAGTTACAGGGGGTCGAAAATGTCCTGAGTGGCTTCGAAAAAAGGATTGTACGGCTGTGCCTTTGTTTGTTTGTTTTTGCTCGACTTCGAGACAACCTACTGCAAAATACTTTATCAGTGACCTATGATTTTGTGTATTGTATAGTGGTTGCTCTGAATTAGTGCTGCATCTATCTATTTGCATACAAAATCTATCAAGCTACCGTCCACCGCTGTGTGGTTATAACAAGTTAATCAACCACACTTTATCCCGTCGTCCATCGTGGCTAAAGCTCGCTGCTCACTGCGTCACTGCGATAGTTAATGTCTACTGACATACGACCTTAGCTAACGCCATCACACACATTAACTCTGAATTATTAGCATACGGGTTTTCTTCAGTATTTTCCTGGCTGTCAATGGGTGGGTTTATGTACTGTGGATACGTTTATTTATGTTTTGTTCCTGTTGCTTATCGACAAAACTGAACAATGCATTATTAGGTAGTAACTAAAACAAGAAAGAAAGTAAATTAGAATTATCGAAAGAGCATCTTGAGTGGAAAATCTAAAAAAATTCTAATTAAAACACGTTGAAGTGATTATTCTAGTTGACGTCTGTTAGAAAAAGACCAGTAGAAATATTTTCAGTTCAGTTTTAGGTATTAAAAAAACATTGCATGAAATGTATGAGTGAAGCACAAAACAAAAGATAGGGAAGGATTGTAGTTCATGACATTATGTAGTTTCTACGAAACCCCACGGGGTTCGCGTGAATACATTCAATTACGACGTGACATGCGCCTGGATCGGCGAATAGTTTTATTGTCATGTCCTATATTATATTATTGATGAAACGTTAAGAATGACGGCCGTATTTTTTTTTTGTGGACTCCTGGCCTATAACTCAGAAGTTTCGGCTTTATTATGGACATATGGTCATTACATTGTTGCTCTTTGCAAAAGATATCGCAAGCTTTGAGGTTGAATGATGTTAGATTTATACTACATACATAAAAAAAGTCAAATTTCTCGAAAATGGTTGACATTGGCATAGAGGTCATCAGGGGTAATTTGGTTGCAAATAACCTCTCCTACATCCCTTAACGGATTTCCGACGTATAACCAATAACCCTGTATAGCTTATTCGTCTTGAATTCTGAATGCTAAATGGCCTTACTCACACAATTAGGTACTGTTAGTATCAAAATGTATCTAAGTTTAAGTTCTACGACTGCGCACAAACATGCTACGAATTAATTTATTTTACAAAATATGATTGAAATCTTCTTTTAACTCCTAAGCAATTTAAGCATTACAACTAGAAATGAAAACACGTACGAAACGTTAAAACAGCTTATATGAGAAAAGCTCCCGAGCTACGCAGTAAGATTGGTGCAGGTGCAGGAACGAATCGAAGTGGCATTAGATATACACTAGCTACTTGTTCACGAGACGGGGAATAATGCACTTAGGGGGCTTACATGTTGCGAGTGGCTCAAATAAAACGTACGTGACGTAATAAGGAGAGTATTAAGCTTGGTAGTAACTTGGCCTTTTTTCTTTCTCGTTATGAACGAACGGAGGGGGGGACACTGCATGTAGGTACATGCAGTGTCACTCCCTTGTATATTTCGGGTTTGCCTGATTAATTTTCAACTCGACCGGTGCTCTTATACATCGCAATGCTAGATTGTCCATCTTTGGTTATTTGGGATTGCCAAACTTAAAAGATATATTACATAAACAGCTTACTAACACTTACTAAGTATGCACTAGCAAGGAGAAATGGTCGATAACAATACATTTGTTTTATATTGCATAGTGCCATTTCATTGACTTTAAACCATAGTGCTTTTATGCAGCGCCTTAACAACCATTTTACAATGTATCTTAAAAAGCGTAAAGCACTTTTCAGCAGTTTGAATCTTTCTTAGAAAACCTTGTGATACCTATCTATCTTCTAAGCTTCGGCGATTAAAATGAACAACTATGCATTGAACAGAGCACTGTTCACAATACAAAAGACTTCACTCACGTTCAGTAATTGCATTTTTGTGTACACTAGAAACACCGACCGACCCACCACCTGGGATTAGCGAGAGTGCTCAAATATGAGTGTCTCTCAAAGATAGCTGTAGGTCAACGGATGAAGAGGTCCGCCCAGTGGGCTTTTAATACCACATTAGTGGCCCACGATTGTTTGAAATTGTCTTCATAATTCAGTTGGGTCGCCCTTTTCCATAACTCAGGGGTAATGTATTGCCGTGGCGGCCGCGCCTCGGATATCTGGCATTTATTATTTTTATCATCGGCTGTTATAGCTGTTAAAGTTATAACTGGTCTTGTTGGTAAAGAGTTTTGTTGTTTACGTCACTATTTCAGTATGTACGAGCAATTTTATGAATCTTAATTACCATGAAATTGCCGCATCTAATGATCGCTCCACAGTTAAAGGTCAAAGAGGATATGAATTAAATCATCATGCTTATAATAAGTTAGATAGAATGGTAATAATTTTATGAATAAGTAGTCGATTTAAAAACAATTCGATAACTTTTTCAATATTAGTGATTATTGAAACTTATTGAAACCGTTTGTCAATATAAATTTTATCAGCGACAATTTTGAAATACTATAAATTATTAGCAACTTTACGAGACGATTCAATCTTGACAATTAGTTATTATTAGTCTAGATTACATTTTGATTGTATATAGTCCTCCTACAGACTATTAACTAATTTCAACATTTTAATTTGTCTTATCATATAAAATAAACATTACGTAAATGGAACCATAACAAATGAACTACTTATATTATTTAGTCGCATTATCTATTTAGCAGGTACTTTAATGTCATTTTTCAAACAGAAAACACGTGAATAAGAATTTAAAAAGACATATAAACTATCAAACAACCGTCAAAAGATAACACAACAACATCCTATTGTACGTTTTCATACTCGTATGTTGCGGTCGAACGAAATTCTTGGATTTAGTCCCTTTTCGCGTATCGTCGGAATTAAGGGCGCCTGTGGGCGCGATTTATATATATCTTGACACTTGTTGATAGCCGGGCCTGTCTGAGCTCTGATGTATTGGCAGAAAGATAAATTGTATTACTGTCAGACCGTGAAAGAGTATAATGATGCTGACCTGCGCTTGTATTCAGATTTGGAATGAATGGAGAAGGATAGCGCGATAAAAATGAAACATAAAGCCACAGTATTTATCTTTCATTCATTTTTGGATGTGAAAGAGTGAAAAGGTTGACGTGATAATATTGATTTAAAATATTTTCTTTTCCATATTCAATTTTTTTTAATCCTGGAAGCGTCCTTACGTGGGCAGATTTTAATAACAAATAGGTTGGTTTTCAGACATTACGACAATATTTTCTATTCATGTTTTAACATCGTTACTTACATAGTACTAAATAGAACGCTCATATTCTACAGTACAGCGCAAATAGTCGTAAATGTAAGACGGTGGTAATAAAAACACAGTCTCCCTCTGCCTTTTTACTTAATTGCACTAAGCGACAATATTTTTCTCTTCCGTATTAGTTTACACAAGAAGACACAATTATAAAAATGCGCTTGTTGAATGTTTGTTAAAGAAAAATCAAGAGAGAGATTTTAAATGAAATTCAGTCTCTCACAGACGTATAATTTAAATAATATTATTAACTGTAACTGAAACGTCAGATTTCCGTTAAAGTTAATAGATTTAAATGCTGACCATTTCTAATTATAAAAGTGCGTGGAAAAATCAAAAGAAAATAATGAAATAGAAAAGTTTTCATAAGTCATAATTTAAAAAAAACAAAGCTTACAAAAATAATCCAGGAGACTGGAGAATAAAAAACATTTGATGTTTTGCAGACTCCCAAAATGGCTCTTTTACTCCATAGTTATTTCCCATTGTACCCTCGTTACGGTATGGAGGTTACACAAATATTAGGTCTCATAACATAGAGAACTCCGCGTATAATAACGGGTGAATAGTTTAGTAGCATATAAACGTAAGTGAATTTCTGTGTCGGTCCATTGTAAAAATGTGGATGGCAGGCCTCAGCTCCCATACCCGTGAATAATGTATTAACTGACGGGATCACTAATGGTTGCCACCAATCGGTTTGTTTTTTACGGACCGACAGTTGTTATATTTGAATGACGGATTGTAACTTTTTTTGTAAAGAAACATGGAAAGGGGGTCCAAATTACCTACGCTATTATTATTACGTACTATACAGGGTGGCAGGGACATCGACGCGAAAACTGTTACCACGGATTCAGCACATGATTCTGATCCTTTGAAATTTTTCGTCGGTTAATTGAAAAAAAATCTGCTGTTCCATACATTTTGACCGTAGGTGTTGCACTTTTCTCTGAAACAGCTGTTTTTTAGTAACAGACAAAAAACTTCAACGCAGGGGTGTTCAGAATGCCGTCCGATAAGGATCAGGCTCGGGTCGACGGCGCGTTGTGTTCCACGCGCGCCTCAAAGAGATGTCAGCAGAATTGACGGGATCCGTTAGGGCCGATGCCTGCCGGGGTTGCGAAGAAAACCGAAAGGGAGATCGTGGCCCCCGGCAACAGGGCACCTGAAGGAACACGGGTGTGTTTTAGTCAGTAAGAGTCTGACACACCCTCTCGCTCCACCCAGAGCGGGAGAAGTTATTTGATAATTTCCCACAAAAAAAAAGGGGGTGTTCAGAATCATGTTCTGAATCCATGGTAAAATAAGACGTTATAACGTATAAGAATTGAATCATTTGGTAAATACAAAAATAAATAAACCTTAACATAAACGGCATCGTTGGTTTAGTGGTCGTTAGCGCTACTGCTGAGCATGAGGTCCTGGGTTCGATTCCCGAAGTGTTATTCGATCTTTGGTAAGATCGAATAACACTTCGGGAATCGAACCAAAAATTTACCAGTAGCAGCCCAGAGTCTGAATTTGTATCCGGTTGATGGCAATAGGCTAGCCGCCACTAAAAATGTGGGTGTACTATTGTACACCCACATTACTACTATTACTACTATTGTACGCTCGAAGTGCACACACTTCGGGTATTACAGGCGTGGTGTTATGTAAAGATGGGTACTGACCGGTGTTACGGGGTGAAATGTAGCATGTTACAAAGCGAGCATGTGTGCAGTCAGTACGTGGAAACTGCAACGTACGTGAAACACTGTTGGTTTTTCGGCGAATCCCTTTAAATGTTAGAATTAGGAGCGCGGGCGAGCAAAGAGTTCGAAACGAGCATATTACACAGACAACGGACACGACGTAACGTAAAATGCTCGCTGCGAATGGTACATCACGGCCCGTAACACCGGTCAGAACCCACTTTTATAGATCTCTTTATAGAAATCATGACTATAGGAATCAACTCCCCTGCCTCACCAGTCATAACAAGCAATCCTAAGGGGATTACAGCATAATCAACGCGCTTGGCTAGCGGATTTACTTCTGCCATTTTTACATCCAACAAAATAAAAAACGACAAGGTTTTTTATGAACATTTACCTACATTTCAGCAAATAACGTGGGTAAATAAATGCTAAGCTAATGTTAAGTATGCCTTAGTAAAACATCCATCTAAAATATTTAACATAGCCAACTTTTCCTGTCTCCTGACCTCGGTGTTTCCACCTATTTATTTTAAAGAAAGATGTTCTCAGCTTCATAAGATCTGGTATGCAAGATATGGTAATAGACGATAAAAAGCTCAAATCTGCGCCATTTTTCTCGACGACAGAATTATCTTGGATACGGAGTAAGATAAAAATAAATCCGTCCATAAAGTCCAAGCAAGTGCAATCTTTCGTAGGAACTTTTCACTTTACGCTGTGTTAGAATCGATAGAGATTTCTCAAATGGTCGATTATCGCATTTACTGTGAATCGATTCTTTCTGTGGGTCGTAATGAATCGAGTGAAAAGTCACGAGGTATGCCTTTGAATGGGAACGTACGCATTGTACCGTATTAACATGTTCACGTGCATGAAATAACGATCAACTTCAAACAATTTGAATCCCCTTTTTCATCAAGTCACGGAACGTTTTTGTCGCTGCGAGATAAAAGTTTCGCTGTTTACGTGATTTGACAGCGTTGATTTTATTTTGTGTCAGCTGTATGAAAGCCATTTTTATTTTCAGACAAAATACATAATAATAATTTTGTGGGATAAAATTGGAAACTATTTTAACGTAGAAATAGGGTCAAAACCTTATGGGATTTGTATTTATTGGTGTGATTTTATACCTTATACCCACACACGCACAGAATCAGGCTCGAATTCCACAGAGAAATCGTCCGTATTTCAGTACGTTTTCTTTACGATTACGACTTCATTAGCGATTCAAAGACACTGAAACTTAATTTGTTAAACTTTGCGTGTTAATTCTGAGCTTCTGGCTTTTAAGTTGAAATTAAACATGCGAATAAGCGTAAAGTCACAAACGTAATCTGACTTCGGACTGTGAGAGATAATCCGGCGTCAACTGGGACAACGAGCGGCACTGTATGAAAACAAACTGACGTTATTACATGAACTTAAATAAACTGTATTTTGAAATCAGTACGCCGAAATCCTTGTTTATAAATATTTAAAGTGTACAAAGATTCTGAAGAGAGTTTGTTCTGTTAAGCTTTGTTTTACTTTGATCAATGTTGAGAGAAAGCAATGTTGAATATAGGATCAATTTTCCCTTTTAATGAGTGCAATGTCACAGTTTATTTCGAGTTTCTCTCTCAGTAACGATATCATTTATGTTCCCGGGGGAAGTAAATTGGCATTATTATTCTACGGCACATTTCATTCACTTCATCACAAAGCTTCGTATAACTTGACTTGTGTACAAGTTATGTAAAAGCTATTAACAAGTAACAATTTACGTGCAAATACACCACTCAATACACCTCTTTTATTTCTCTAGTCATTAAATGATTGCATGTTAAGAGGAAAACTGGCAAATGCAGCTGTTGCGAAAACCAACGTCAAAGCTAATGACGGTGATAAAGCAAAGAACGCTTACAAAGTTCTAACAGCTGATAGAACAAGGGTTTTAATAATAATAATTCTAAGAGCATTCTAAATAGGTTTCGCGTTATAGTTCAGAAATGGTTAACAGCTTTCTGAGCGTCACGAGAGTCGTTTCAAAGGCAGGGCTAGTCTCACAAATTAATTACTCGCTTAGAGCAAAACTACTGCTTCATACAGTCTAATTCAGTTGAGAATGGAATCGTGGGGTGGTTTTCCGTTGCGCTCGACCACCACTTAGTTGATTTTTTACACGTGTTTTAATTCCGAAATGTAATTAAAAATGAAAAGAAATGTTCACTTAACATTATCCTGAATTAATGTCAACATAATTTTCTCTACTGCTTTTAAAATTATCCTACGAATAAAGTGAGCATTATTTTTTGACGTAAAGTCTCGCAGATGGTGAAGATTTTTTTGCGGACTACCGCATAGAAAATCTTCTGTCTGTTCGGATAATTTCCGCAAGGGATTTAGGTGCATATTAGAGGAATGCATAAAAAGTCTCAATCTGATGGGTAATGATCATATTAACCTCTTTGCACTTTCCTATTGGATATGTTACAATGTGCAGATATTGTTTCATCCTTATATTAGATGAAATCACATTACGTAGCCTACAGATAAATTTAGCGTTGTAAGGAGTCGTAAAGACGGGTTTGTTGGATCCTAAATCTATATTTAATTACTAACATAAAACTATGTAGTGAAAACGGTTTCCTGATAACGTATATAAACTAATTTTAATTAAATGGAATCGATTCTGGATAATCATTAAGTTAGTTTTCATGTTTATGTTAATTAGTTGATGCTTTAATGACTAAACATAATTAAAGAACAGAAAATAATTAAATAATAATAATAAAACTTCTTACGCTGTTCTGACAATTCTGTCTCTACCACACACGTTTGCCGAAGGCGCTTTTTTGATACAAGACAAACAAAAAAGTCATATACAATAATTTTCAATGCATGAATATTCAGAAACCGCAATTTTCATATTTTTTACACTTGACTGCGTTATCTTAAAAGTAAATATGTAGGTACACGTCTCTATTTGTTTATCAAAGTGAACGATTCTAAAACTGAAAATATAAAATGGCACGAACCCAGAATACTTGGTCTTCAACAAAAAAATACTTAATTAATTTTATGTTAAACACATTCCTATTGACTAATAAAGGAGAATTTAATAAAGTTAAAATCACGAACAAAAACCTCTGTTCAGAAGGTAATTAAATCTATTGAGTGGACGTGTAAGTGTAGGAGGTAAAGAACCTTCTATCAGCTGATGAATAATACATAGAACCGTGTGAGCCCACCCTTAGGCTTTTTGCACGTGTACACACGTTTTTCTTGCTGTGAAAGTACGGTTTATTCGCCGTGTGTAGGCACGGTTGTCAGTATTGTATGGACGACACGGTGACACTACGGCACGGCGCCGTATGCCTACCATAGAACCGCATCATATACAAGGTCACACGATTTTTCATATAAATAAAGAAAATAATAATAAAGAAAGAAAAGCAAGAAAAATATTTTATTTGGGACACGCACAGGAAATACAAACCGTTAACAAAATGAGCATTTGAAAGTAACAAAATTAACAAAAAAAAAAAAACAATAATCGTATGAGTTAGTATGTATATGCGCATACGGCGACGGCACTGTGCCGTAGTGCCACCTTGTCTGTCAACAAGCTTCCATAGTGATTCATAAAACACTGACGAATGACGATCGTGCCTACACACGGCGAATCAATCATAGGTTTTCACGGCAAGAAAAACGGGTGTGCACAATATTGGACACACAAGATTTTTCGTTTTACGGGCCTTAGACGGAAAGAAGTATGGCGCAATCTATAAACTTTAATTGATCTAATAAATATTAGTGTGAAGTGTTATTATACGGCGATGTAATGTCGCATAAAAATAAACAGTCTACAAAAAAACGCGGTCATTAACAAGAATTATTATAGACATCTTTCTTGAAATGTGCTAAAGAATTTATAACTTTGTTTATTTTAGGGTGCTATTTTGTAACTTAATGGGCTGTAGTCGATCATAATAAAATTAAATGGACACCTTAGACAATTTTTTTTTTTTTTTTTTTGAAACGGGCATCTCGCAGTTTTGACCACTAAGGTCTTGGCTGCTTAACCGGACTTTCCTGTGGGTGCCTTAAGCTGCTACACTCAAAGCCTCCAGCCAGGGGCAAAAAACTAAACTAAATTAAAACTAGGCGAACGCTCGCTAAGGGCACCCCCTGTGGGGTACGAGCCTCGGCTTAGGGCGTCGCTGAGGGGAGGACAGCAAGAAGGGACAGGCTGGATCAAAATTGGTTTAAATCATGATTATTATGCGGGGTAGTTTAAAGCTACGTGCTCAGCGGCAACAACTTGCTGGCACCTCGTTTTCGAGCAAGGGTCGGGGAGGAGTATAATTTACTCAGGGACACGGTCGCGGTCGCAAAGGACCTCGGCGGCGAGGTCGGAATGACGGGAGGCGTCTGTTCTTGTGTATTGTGCTGGTGGCCCTATTCTGCTCTTGGAGGAGAGTGATGGGATCATCAGGGTCGGAAAGGACATGCCTCGGGCGGCGGATCTGACTAATTCGGGAAGGGACATAGTTGGCTGCTTCGACAACCAAGGGGTTGCGATGTCTAGGAGCGGAGTCAAAGTAACGCTTGGACATGCGTTTAAGGAACTGGTGGATCGTAGGGATTTTACAGTCGAGATGGAGGATCTCGTTTCTGACATAGAAGGGAGCTCCCGTGGCTTTACGGAGGAAACGGTTCTGTAAGGCTTGCAACCTATGGATGGAATGGGACTTGGCGTGGGCGAATACTGCACCCGCATAGGTCATAATGGGTCGGATACATGATGTATAGATGCGCAGTTTGCACTTAAGTGACAATTTGCTGCGTGCATTTAGAACGAAATGGAGTCTACCTAGAGCGAAAGCGGCTCGCGAACGAACCGTCTTTATGTGCTCAGAAAAGGAGAGATGATGATCTAGGATAACACCTAGGTATTTGGCGCGCCTAGCCCAAGGGATTGGTTTGCCGAACATGGTGATAGGTCGGGGGAAAGGGGGGGGTCTAGTTCTCGGTTTAGAAAAGCTAACCGCTTGACTTTTGTCGGGATTTACTTCTATTCGCCATTTTCTAAACCAGGCGCCAAGGTTATTGACAGCCCTTTGGAGGTTTAGCAGCATCGTAGCTGAATTTCCCTTACAGATGATCGCTGTATCGTCTGCGAACAGAGCCAACTGCGTCGATCTGTGTTTGGGGATGTCGCTGGTGAATAGCGTGAAAATGAGGGGGGCTAATACTGAGCCCTGAGGGACTCCTGCCCTTATGGGGCGGGGGGAGGAAAGGTCTCCTTCGATGCGGAAGCGAAAGGTGCGATTCGACAAATAGTCTCGTAAGATGAGCACGAGACGATCCGGCACACCGAGTTTGTAAAGCTTATAAATTAAGCCGTTGTGCCAGACTTTGTCAAACGCCTTTGCTATGTCGAAGAATACTACGCTCGTTTGTCGGCCATGGGTGAGAGCACCGCTGATTAGCTCGACAATACGATGGACCTGATGCACGCTAGAGTGCTGAGTTCGAAAGC
The DNA here is from genome assembly GCA_916610215.1 of Omphaloscelis lunosa. Taxonomy (NCBI): domain Eukaryota; kingdom Metazoa; phylum Arthropoda; class Insecta; order Lepidoptera; family Noctuidae; genus Omphaloscelis; species Omphaloscelis lunosa. Next base: position 12,541,070 of record OU744258.1, read on the forward strand.
CGAACTGTTCGTTGGGGATGAGGCCCTTGGTCTCTGCATAGTCTCTGAGACGCTTATAAATAAGCCTCTCATAGATCTTGCCTAGAACCTTGAGCAGACTGATGGGCCTATAACTGGATGGCTCGTTTTTGGGTTTTCCGGGTTTAGGGATACCTATGACAGTGGCCTCTTTCCACGTCTGGGGAAAAATGTTGTTGCTTAACGCACCATTGAAGATGGTGGTCAAAAGCATGATTAGATGGGCTGGGAATAGTTGGACCACCCTATTGGTGAGTCCGTCTGAGCCGGGGGCTTTACGATTTTTCAGACCTTTGATAATCTCATGTACCTCATCTGGTTCGATGGGGGGCAGGGGAAAATCAGGGTCTTCAATGGGAGGGATAGAGGCTCTACGTTCGACTTCGGCGTCGACCTCATCGAGGTGAGCTTTGTCTACTGGTAGGGTACTGGGAGAGCATTGGGCTTCAAGACTGTCGGCTAGGCACTCGGCTTTGTCGATGTCATCGAAGGCTAATGTTTTGTCCGGGCGGACTAAGGGGGGCATATGGCCTGAGTGAGGGGATCTAAGTTTTCTCTGGAGTTCCCAGAAGGCAAGGTGGGTAGGCTCAAGGTCGCTCAGCATCTTGTCCCAGCCCGTTTCACGCAGCTCCGCCATACGTGTCCTCACAGTTCTCTGTAAGTAGCGCATGTGGGCTTTGTTAGCGGCACAGGGAAAGCTGCTGTAGGCACGGACAGCTGCGTTCTTCTCAGTCAGCAGGGCGCGCGCATCGTCCGGGAGTTTCAGGTAACAGGGATCTGTTGCCGGAACCTCCCTTGAGCAATCGCTCAGGACGGTTTGCACGTGCTCCGTGAGTGAGTCGATCGCAGCTGTCGTGTTAGCGACTGAGTCAAACTGGTCCGGAATAGAGTCTAGTAAGGGGGACGTGTTGGATTTCAGCTTTTCGCTTACTTTCTTCCAGTCCGTCACCTTTCTAGTGGGTAGAGGGTGGTTAGGGTCAGAGGGACCTATGCGGGATACAAGATGGAAGATTACTGGGCGGTGGTCAGAGGTAAGCTCGTGCACCGTTTCTATCGAGTCAAGTCGTAAGTTAACGTTCTTAAGGAGCGTTATGTCAAGGACGTCAGGGGTGTAATTTAACATATGGGGATAATACGTGGGATTCATCGGAGCGATGATGTCGAAGTTAAGAATGGAAGAGAGGTCGAACAAGTGTCGGCCCCTGGGGTTAGTGATATTACTGTTCCAAGAAGGATGTTTGGCGTTGAAGTCCCCTGCCATAATGACAGAGTCGCTCATGCCGAAAAGTAGCTGTAGGTCATCAGAAATAAGTTGGTAGTTTTCTGAGGCCTGAGCTGGGATGGGAGGGATATAGACCGACACTAGAGTGATCGGCGAGTGACCAGTCATGCCTAGGCGACAGACTGATACTTCTAGTCGGGAGAGAGGTGGAGGGTCCATAGGGATGCAATACAGATCCTTTTTATAGTAAATGAGAGTGCCACCCGCGTGACAGCGCGTCCTATCATTTCGAATTAAACGATAGTTAGCAATGGAGGGGTTTCGTTTATGGGGCTTTAGGAAAGTTTCCTGTATGAGGAGAAGATCTAACTGATGATCGCGGAGAAATTCCGCGATTTCATCTTTCTGATTAAATAAGCCATTGGCATTGAAAGTTCCTATCTTTAGGGATCGGGGTTTAAACCTTTCATAAGAGGCGTTATACATTATGAGGGTCTAGTGAAGGATGTGAGGGCGGAGGTGATATCCTCGTATGCCAGGAATACATTCTGGATTTGCTCGAAGCAACCTGATTTCCTGGCTTCTACAATGTCTAGGGCCATTTGTTGAGCCCTGGGGGTACAGAAGGTCATGAAGGTGGAACTAATTATGCTGAATGCATTTTTAGCGGGGTCCGAGTAAATGTTATTTTTGTTAGCCACGGGAGTGGGAACGGGACGCGGGGTAACCGGGTTTACGTTGGGTTTAGCGGAGGTCGCGGGGGGAGCGCTACGCTGTGTAGGCGCATGGGGAGCAGGGAAGCCGGGGGGAGGAGGAGGGCGGACTCGCGGGTCCATTAGGGAGTATAGCGGGGTGTGAGGGGGAGGGGGGCGCGGGGTAACCAGAGCCGGGAAGGTCTGCTGGTGGTTGTAGTTGAGTTGAGACCACGGGCTAGGTCTCTGAGGGCTAAGCCTCTGAGGCATCTGGGCTGAGGGGAAAGGTTGTTGTACCTGTTGACGTTGCTGCCTAGCGTCTAGACGCTTAGACAGCTTTGCTGTGTTAGCCTTAGGGGCTTTTGGACATCCGCGGTAATTAGCCGTGTGGCCTTCGAGGCCGCACAGCACGCAACTTGGCGGGGTGGCGCACAAGTTGCGATCCTTTGGTCGAGTGCAGTCTGCCGTGCCATGGTCTCCCAGGCACTTGACGCACCTGGGTTTCGCATGGCAATGCTTCTGACTATGGCCGTAAAGTTGGCAACGGTGACATTGCCCTATGACGCTGTTTTTCCAAGGCTTCTCTATGGAGAAGCCCACTAATTGACATATCGTCTTGACATTGAAAATGGGGTGATGCCCCTCGGTAGGGGAGCACACGACGATGACCATGTCGTATGCTTCCCTGCCACGCGAGCGGTGCATACGGTGCACTTCATCCACGGGGATGTTCTGCGACTGAAGGTCGGCAAGGATATCCGAGGAGGGAATTTCTTTAGGGATCTTCTTAATGACGACCCTAATCTGTTTTTCTTCTGGGAGGGAGTAGGTGTGGAATGACACACCTCTCTCTCTCAGGACCCTGGTTAAGTCCCTGTAGTCTTTCGACGTAGGGACGAGTACTTTAATACCCTGTTGGGTGGAACGGGCGCTAGTGTAGCCTATTTTAAGGTCTACACACCACTTTGATACTGCCGTCCACTTGTCCTTGTCTTGGATGAAGACAGGGGGTGGCGGCGCGACCTTTTTAGGGCCGGAGTTTTGCGCGGATCGCGGTGCGTCATTCTGCGAGGATGACGCAATCGGGCGGGGGGCGGTGGAGGGGGAAGCTACGGGGGTGCAAGTAGCGGCGGGAGTGACGGTGGGGGTTGCCTGAGGGGCGACTATGATTGAGTCGTCGATGACGACTACTTTGCTCGCTTGGGACGAGCTCTGCTTCTTCTTCTTCCTCTTGTTCCCTTTCCCGGTGACTGGCGTGAAGCCTTCGTCATCCGAGTGGGAAGAGGAAGAAGAATGAGCAGAGGCTAGGGCCTCTGAGTCGGGGGTATAAAATGGATGGGGGGTCGGGGCGCGGGCTACGGCGGTCGCGACTTCTACTATGTCCATGCTGTCGGAGGGACAGGGACTAAATTGAGCCTCGATTACATCGCTGAAGTCAGCGATGGATTGGGACCTAGTTATGGTCTGCTGTGAAGCAGCGAGACCTTCGAGTTCGTTACCGAACTCATTGATGAGGGTCGGGTCCTTTTTAAGGACTCTATTGAGAAGATCTAATAACTTGGAGTTTTCACTCCTGAGGGAAATGAGGTCGTTACGGAGTGACTGAATGTCACTCTGTGCGGCCTCCATTATGATTAATTAAAATTGGGACCTAATTTTCCCTAATTAAAATCCTAACAACCTAATTCCCCGGGCGGACTACCGGGGATGTGTAAACCCTCCCTGTCGGGTATAGACAGGGAGGTTGTGTGCCTAATGGTGAGCCCTAAGCTTGCTTTTGCCCGTTGCCTATCTTATTGTGCAACGGGGTCCTGACCAGTCTAGTGCGCCGGGTGTAGACACACCCGACCGACACTAGGTGAGTAGCTGTGAAAGGAAAACTGTCACCAATGCCGACTAGGAGACCCCCCAAGGCCGAACACTGGGACCCGGCCAATTGACTGCCTAACCCTGAAGGGGCTCGGCGGGTGTGATTGGGTCAACACCCCCTCGGTTTCGTTGGCACCGTATGGTTTCCACCGAGGACCACGAAACTGTGGTTTTTCCCTGAAGGGGCAAAATGACTTGAAGAGTCAGTTGACGATACTCTGATAAAGAAACAGATAATTAATCGTATCTTGAAAAAGACTCCGATTAATTGGTCGACGATAGTCGATCAATAATAATCGACTATGAAGAGCGTCGCAGTACGCGACGAAACGATGACTCAGGAACAGGATCGCTTGAGTCACTATCGGTAACCACAATCAGCAGCGCAGCACGTCCGTCCGCGTCCGATGCCAGGCGCAGAGTGAAACCCCCTTAGACAAGATTAAATTTTATTTATATAAATTACTAATAAAGCTTTAGATAGTCATACTTTATCTATAGAACTGTAATGATTAGTAAAAAGGAGTTTAGGTCACTTATCAGCTTCGAGCTTCATTTTAGGCCCTCAATACGCTCAAAACTTAAACCACCTTCCAAACGAATGAATCACAATATGGACTCGGCAAGGATCATTGGCTTCATGAATTTATTTGTTATCTGACTCTGCGTGAAAGATTACACAAACATTCAATTGTAACATTTTTTACGATGAAAAAAACCAAAGTTTTCACTTGAAATCATACGTAAAAAGTGGTAAAAAGGAGTAAAAATTTAAAAAAGGAGTAAAAAGTTGTTATCGATCTCCATGCCAACCACGTAGGTAACTCGAGCGTTAGAAAGTTTTTCCTTGAATGACGTACGCATTTTTTTCCTCTACGTGTCCATTCATGTGAGAATTTCATTTATGTGGTTTAATACGTAATGTGTTTGGAATATAGGGTATTTTGTCATGTTGCTATGTAAATATTCAATTGAGCGATGAAAATAGACTGCTTGGTGGGTCCCAATGGTGTGGTGATGTAATAACACGATAAGTACTTCTATAATATTTTTACAATATCATTGTCTTTAACGACACTGTGGCGGCATCTCCAACGCGACATACGAACTACGCATCAAAGTCGTGCATCGCGCAAGTAAAGTTATCCGCGCCACTAGCATATACAATATCCTGACGTCAACCGTCGCGTAGTTGCCCAGTGCCCACCAAACACAATATCCATGTAGTCAGAACATCCTCCGTTTTCTATGGAAAATGAGGAACTTTACACCCTCATTCCTCTATATCACTAGTACCTACTGTCTAAAACATACGGGGTAAATAACACCGATCACCAATATTCTACAAATCATCATCTGATTTTTTTTTAACAAATAACCTATTCGTCTTTTCGCGTTGTTGCTTGGGGTAGGTCCCATCGAGGTAACACTTATCTAAGCATTTTGAAAACAAAATCCCGTGCACACGACCCTTTTCTTTCGAAGGTAAGCGATACTATAGCGGCCGAGCGCTGCAAGCAAGAATAGTCCTTACAGTGTACAGATATTCGTATCTTCGATTGTACAGTATCGACCAAAAGTCCATAGGCAAACTCACAAACCAATAGACTGACGCTGCGGTTTGACTTACGACCTTCTTCTATAAGTTGTTACACACACACATACTTACTTTGTCTGCAACTCATACTAGTTCATAATTTCGAGCAATATTGTATATAGCATGCTAGCTCAGTGGATAACCTGCTTTGGTATATGCGATTATGGCGAGCCGAGAGGGTTCGAATCTCACGTGCGGTTAGCTCGTCATTTTTTAATTCGTAGTTTTTGTTATTTTTTAAACAAAGACTAGTTCAATAATCATTTCTTTTTTGTTTCATTCGTCTTGTTCACATAAATATTAAAGTTTAGCAGGTAGACCTCAGAAAACTAAGTAAATTATTTCGATTTCTGTGGGGTAGACAGATGCCGTTCGTTACGAGTATTAATTTAATAGAACTTTGTTGGTTCGTGGTTATTGTTGGTGACAAGTAAAAGCGGTGTTGTGGTTATTATTTTCAAAATGCAGTCAAATATAAATATTGAACGGAGATCAAATATTGTTGCGCTGCGTAAAAGTGAATGTAATTTACACAAATATCGTATGAAACTAGACTAAGTGTGAGTGTTATCATTTATATATTTCATATTTGACTAAACATAAATGTTAATCAAAGGTATTGTTGATCGAACAGAGGTATTGTTGAGACAGAAGATGCCTTTAAAGTTTTTAAATTTATTATGAGGTTTAATTCGATTAGTGAATAATAAATAATTAGTATGTGTAATAAATACGATGTTATTCTTTGTTCTAGAGAAATACTGTGAAGGTTAAGAGATATTAGGAAGATGCTTGTTATCGAGAAGCAGCGACGTCAAATGGTGAATAAATATGAAATAAATGGTTGCATATCAACGGGATATTTTGCTGAATTATTAAACACGGTATTATGAACCGTTCTCCGTGCACTCTGAAGGCTTGCATTACTGAAGACCAGCTAGGAAACCATTTTTGACAGAAAGGCATAAACAAGAACGTTTAAGTTTCGCACGATAATATTAAGACTTCAAGAGGGACACTGCTATATTTTAACCTTAAAATATTTACCGTTCTAACTTAATAAACAACACATTCGTTATTGCATGAATTTGTGGTAACGATTTTTTTAAGTATGTAAGAAATACGACAAAAACCATATTGAAATATGGTGTTTGTCGTATTTCTTGCAAATTGACCGAAAATGTTTAAGATTATTTTAGTAATATTATTATTTTAGAATTAAAATCTGTGGTTTAGTTTCAATCTTCTTTTCGTAAAGAAAATGAATACTTAAGCTATAACCTCAATACCAACCAATATTTATTAAAGCCAAATAAAATGTAAAATAATTAATGTAAACAAACTGCCAATATTTAACCTTAAAATCACCTATTTTGTAAGTAGTTTTTTTTTACATTTTGAGTAGTCTTATTTATTGCTTAATTACTTCGACCATGATCAAAGCTTAATATTTATGGCGAAAAAATCCATTTAAAATTTAAAACATTTCATAATTTAAATATGTCAAAATAATACAAATTGCTTCTAAGTTTCTTGAGATCTATATCTAATAAATATTGTTTAATTTTGTTATCACATATCTTTTATTCTAAACCCTTTATTGCAATATCAAAATTAATAAAAAAGGCAGCAATATTAAAAAAATATTATTTTTGAAAACAAAAATAATAAATTTCGAAAAGAAAAAAACCGCGCTGTTCTTTACGAGATCAGAACCTAAGCCAGCTCGAATCTCAGACCAACTCTTTAAAGCCTTCTGCTATCTGCACACACAAGATTAATTTGAATTTTAGCAATGACATAAACTGGCCAATGTCACGCGCATGATGCGTGTGTGTTATCGTGTCTAACAAAAGCGACGGAGATATATTTTTGTTTCGCGAGTACGTGACGACAGTGTGTAAAGCGTTCTCTGTGGTGTTTGTGCCGTGTTATTTACACATACAGATATACGGACTATACCGCGTGTTCACAGCAAAACGACTCTTAACGTGCCTATCCACTTTTGAACGCTTACTGTACCTACATAATGATCTAATATTTCTTTATTTTATAATTTAACAAAAAACTTAACTGCCAGAATTTAATTCAAACAAAAGAAACAACGTCGTATAATATAATTACGTACAGCAGCTTGTGGAATTAAACCGTACGGAAACTTAGGCGGTACAAAATGGCTTTATGTTTCAGTAGGTGCGTACATTAAATTCTGATTAATATTTATGGCGCGGCTCTACGTGTGGACGGGAACTTTATCAATTAATTTTCTCACCACCCCTTACAAATATGCAAAAACTCTTGTGTGTGTTCTAATTACACACTTTGGTAGTTGTGACAGGCTCTCGAGAGTTTGTGCAGTTTTTCTCTGGAGTATGGTGTAATGTCCTGAACAAGATTATGCACAGACTTTAAGTTTGATTTTGAGTTTGTTTCGGCCTTTCTTCTCAGAGAAGTCAGATACACTTTCATTTAAATTTCAATTCATTTCAATTTCATTTCAATTTCATTTCAATTTCATTTCAATTTCATTTCAATTTCATTTCAATTTCATTTCAATTTCATTTCAATTTCATTTCAATTTCATTTCAATTTCATTTCAATTTCATTTCAATTTCATTTCAATTTCATTTCAATTTCATTTCAATTTCATTTCAATTTCATTTCAATTTCATTTCAATTTCATTTCAATTTCATTTCAATTTCATTTCAATTTCATTTCAATTTCATTTCAATGCTTTGAACTTGACGAGGCAGTCTAACTCAAAATCAACTTCGTTGTCTAGGGAATGATTTTATCATTGAGGGGTTTTTTATTTAACCACTACCTGCGCCCCGCGGTTTCACCCGCATAAGTTTCAATCCCATGGGAATATCGGGGTCAAAAGTATCCTATTAACCCAGGTAGCGTACCATTGTAGCGTAAAAGCGTAACAAACAAAAAAATAAACAGACAGTGAGTGTCTGTTTATTTTTCGCATTTATAATATTAGTTAGAGATTTTTTTACACCCTGAAAGAACACGAAGAAATAATTCACAGAATAGTAAAGTACTTACCTACAGAAGTAATTTCTCACGAAATCTTTTACAGATATATAAATTATTCTCAAACAGCTTGTGCAGGAATTGATAAATTAGTTCATACTCGTTTAGTGCTTATAAACATTATAGTACCTTGTTCATTTATAAAATATTTAAAACAACGGATCATAACTAACTTCGAAGAAAATACGTAGGTAGTCTAGTTCCGGACAAATCGATTCGAACAAGGACGTCTCACGTCGCGCGTCCGTTCTATATGGAAGTAGTGACATCGGAACTACACGAATGTAGTTGTAGTTAAGTTGTTGAAGTTTAAGTAACACTTAGGACACTCCAGTTTAAAATCACAACGCGCAGAATGGTGTAAAAGCTTTTTGGTACAGTTGACAAAAGAGATTGGTATGCAGGCACGAAGAAGAACTTAATCACTTTTTGAAGATAAGCCATATTTGGGCGAGTAGTCTTGACTTATCAGCACACACATATGAATTAAAAAGTCATTGTACTTAGCTGCTTGTACACTTATATCATCCATATACACTAATATTATAAAGAGGTAAGACTTGTAAGTATTGATGTAGGAGGTAATCTCCGAAACTAATCATCCGTTTTTTTTTTTACAGTTACGTAGGTTGCCGAGAACCATATAATATATTTTATGTCAATGTGTATAGAGTCGCGGGTATAAGCTAGTTGATGATACTAACTTGTGAAAGGTCCGGAGAAGCTATACAAATACATCTTAATCCTCTTTTATCTTGAAGCATTATATCCATATTAATGATCATAATAGTGCTGGATGGGTGATCTTCTCTCCATTCACGTTAGTAACCAAATTTTCCAAGAAAACTTATAACCAAGCTTCGTAGAAACGGTATAGGAAATAGAAGGTATCGCTTTTTTATAGGGCATCTCGCAGTTTTGACCACTAAGGTCTTGGCTGCTTAACCAGACTTTCCTGTGGGTGTCTTAAGCTTCTACACTTAAAGCCTCCAGTCAGGGGCAAAAACTATTCTAAATTAAAATTACGCGAAGGCTCACTAAGGGGGTACGAACCTCGGCTTAAGGTGTCGCTGGAAGGAGGATAACAAGAAGGGACAGGCTGGATCAAACTTAGATTTTCATCATGATTATTATGCGGGATATTTAAAGCTACGTGCTCAGCTGCAACAACTACTGGCACCTCGTTTTCGAGCAAGGGTCGGGGGGGAGTCTTATTTACTCGGGGGGGTGGTTGCGACCGCAAAGGACCTCGAGCAGGTATCGCTTCGCTTCGTCCACCATTTAAACGGAAGGGACGTTTGGCTACAAAACATTTGCAGTACAAATAGACTCGCCCACGTATCAAGAATAAGTCAACAAGAAATACATTCACTTTAGACGTATTTAGATATGGCATCAAAGCAATTAGTAAGTTGCTAAGCTTGAGTGATCTATACTTTTGACTCGTGCCTTATTGAAAAATGCCAAATCTATACATACGCTTCTAAAATTACCTTCTTAGTTTATCTCTAAAAAAAGCACGTGGTGTAATCTCACTATTACAATAAATCTCATTGAAACTTCGCTCTTCCGCGAATAAATCTTTCCAACTCCATTGAAAAGTAATACGAAAAATATTCCAGAATTTATCTTTGGTCCAAGATTTTGGGGTGGAAACTCGCTAATAATTAACTCTACAATATCTATACACAGAATTTAATTCAATTAGAGGTGGCCCTACCTATTTATACTGACCTCTACGTATAGGGTACGATTGACAGAGGAACTATATATTAACATTATCATGCGCGTCATTAATCATACGCCACCTGACATTGAGCTAACTTGATTTACGTGATAAATAGAGCACACATTATACTACACAAACTATTCACGTACCTAGGTATCTACTGAATAATTAACACACTGCTAAAGTAGAGCAAGTCATTCGGTGAAGGTAAACATTGTATTTTCCAGAGAATTTGAATTAAGAAATTATTCAAACACCCTTGGTTTTAACTAAAAACAAACGAGGGTCTTTATTTAAGCGGCAGTAAATTTAAAATTCGAATCTTTCTTATTTGGAACGCAGAAGAAGCAGTAGGATATTTGAATGTAAAAACAAAAGAACGACGGCGACGCATTAAAATCAAATTAATGGAAGTGATAATATCGATTTAACAGTCAGACGACGTTCACATACAATCATGAAATTAAACAGGTACACAAGTATGCTTCAAAAGTCGGTCAAGGTGACATTTATAGGGGTTATAACTTATAACATGAAAGGTCGACGTAGCGTGCGGTAAAATAGCTTACATTATTACTTTCCATTTTTTCTACCACAATAATAATAATATGAGAAATTTATATGGACGTTTGTGGCCCGAGCCTCTGGCTACGGTCTGTCATTTCCATAAACAAAATAAATCTCTGCAGGGTTTTCATACGGTTAAAACTAGGTTTAACTAAATACCTACTTACATAATTTATGATCATTCAAAGTTTGCCGAAGTAATTAGTGAACTAATAAAGTGGAAAAAAAAACATGGGAATTGCACTAAAAGCTGTTTAATTAAATAATGAGAGAATTCGAATTATTTGTAATTAAGAACTACCTCAGTGTTAAAATAAATGGCAGTTTCATCGACCATTTTTTTGTGTGTTATGACCGAAGCCACGCCAACCAGTAAACTGCTGGAATAAGGACCAGTCGAAGAAATCTATACATCTATAATAAAGCTTAAGCTTTGCTTTGCAAAGTTTGTCTAAAGGAGCTAATCTCTGGTTCTACCAGTCGGATTTGAAAAATTCTGTTAGCATTTGATAGCGCAATTCTTAAGGAAAGTTATAGGCTAACAACACGCTACGACTCTTAGCCGACGTTCGCACGGACGTAATAAAATCGCGGCGTTTTTTTTTTTCGTGCACTGGATTTTCAATGCTCTGCTTAGCACCGAGAGTTGGAAATGCAGCAGTGTGTTTTTTCAAGGCGCTGAGACGAGAGTGCATCCCAGCGCCTTGGATTCTCAACGCTAGGCTTTACACCGATAGTTGAAAATCCAGTGCGCGTAAAATCCCGCTGCGATTTTATTACGTCTGTATGAACGTCGGCTTAGAAGCCAAGCAAAAAGAAAAAAGTCAGCAAGAACGCTACGCGAAAACGATATAATAGCGCGATTCGATGCGACGCGGTAGGTCGGGTTAGAGGGGGGTTTATAAAAATGTGGCTGTTATTTTAGTATTAGGGTTCCATACCTCAAAAGGGAAAAAACGGAACCCTTATTTTCTCACATATCATTCGTGTGTCTGTGTGTCCGTCTGTCACAGCCAATTTGTTCCAAATCTAATGGACCGATTATGTTGAAATTTGGTACACATATGTATTTCTGGGACCCAAACACGGACGCGTAACGTAAATAAATGAATTTTGAATATGGGGGTCACTTTTGGAGGCAAACAAGAAAATTAAAAAAAAAAGTATTGCGAACTATACTGTGACATATCAAATGTAAGGACTTATTGCGAGGGTCTCAAATACATTTTTCCCATAAAAATAAATCAATTTAAAGATATTTAAGAAAATAGACGAAAATTGACCAGTGGGCCTTATCTCGAACTATCTACTGAACCTAAAATTTTGAAAAAAAAAATACATAAAATGTTTCTTTACCCATAGATCACAGAAAAACCTATAAGAAGTCTATGGTTTTAAAATAACACGATAAATCTCTCAATATTATGAGTACAAACTTACATTTGCAGTTGGAATGTAAGGGAGAACATGTTTTTCAACTACAATGTTAAGTTTGTATTTGGGATAAATTTATCTCAACTACTGAACCCTTCATTGTGCGTAGTCCCGCGCACTTGGCCGGTTTTTTTTTGTGTATCTTATGACTGCCACGCAAACGAAGTCGCAGGCAGAAGCTAGTTGTTAATTAAAGCAAAGCAGAACCTGCTGTCTATCCTAGCAATTGCGATCCTTAGCTTTACGAGATAATTGACTGGACCTACAGACCTACCGCTCAACTGAGACGTTTCTTGAGGTAGCGGCGCGGTGCGGGCGGGGTGTGATGCGAGAGCTCAGTGATTCGTCAACTAGTCACCCCTCCCGCAGCGCGCAGCTACCTCGGGAAACGTCTCAGTTAAGCGGTAGGCCTATAGTCTCAGTAATAAAACAACTAAAGAAGGTCAGTAGGTAACTATGCAACAGAGAGATCACAAAAACACTTTGAACGTGAACTCCACACAATGTGAACAAGTTGCGTATTTTTACCCGATTGCCCAAAAAAAGAATCGTTATATTTTCAAGGTTAATTATTATTTTTTTGTACTACGTCTTTGTGAGTTACCAGTTCGTAAAAAATCAAATTTAGAACTCATTTCCTGCAAATGACACTTCCAGTAAAATGATAGTCTATCTTTTTTTTTTTGTTCGCATTCATTTTGTTTGTACACTCGAACATAAAACACAAGTTGTAATTGAATTGGTATTGTTTTAGAGCGGTTAAATCGAGCCGACATTGATTTACTGTGGCGACCGCACCTGTATCCCTGTCGTGCATAATAAACTTGTTTTATTTCTACAAAAATCAATATGAGAATGTTTACATTTTTGCTCGATGTTTTAGATTATAAATGAGGATGCTGGAGCAATATTGGATAGAACAAAGACATGGTAACAACCGATCAATCTGCCTAGCCTTTTCCCAACTATGTTGGGGTCGGCTTCCAGTCTAACCGGATGCAGCAGAATACCTGTATTTTACATGGAGCGACTACCTATCTAACCTCCACAACCCAAGTAACTGGGTAATACGATGCCTCTCTGTAAGACTGGTTGTCAAACTTTTGGGCTTCTGAGTACCCGTAACGACTGTCAAAGCTTAATTACAGACAACGGCTGAACGTGCTTTCCAAGGCACGGAGCCGCGGAGAGGTCTCGATATGTATTTTTATATAAAAAAAAAAAATACCCATTGGATGAAATGTAATGGATCCACGATCCGACCACGGCAAGCATTTTTTTTTTTTTTTTGTTCGGCAAGCTTAACCTTCAACCGATACATGCTCACAACCATGCATCATTTTTACATGGGTGCTTGTCTTCGCTCGCGTTTTCACAATTGTAAAAGTTGTTATAGTGTTCTAGCGGTGCAAAGTTCTTTAGGGGACTATAACCACTGATCATTTGAACCCTATTCCCGCTGCTGGTCAGCTGGAATAGGTTTAAATTTTTTCTCTTCCTTTATTTTATTTAACAATAAACTCAACATAACATCAAGTCTTGTTCCCCGAAGGGTTAGGCAGAGGTGCACTTATTACACCCACATTTCGCCAGTTATATTTAAGTGTGTGTTTGTGTGTGTCTGTTTATTTATATTTAAAAATGTAGGCATAATAGCCTATATTGTTAAATATTTCTGACATGACAAACATTTAGCTGTGAACGTAAATATATCAAAATAATCTGACACAAAAATCTGTGCCTAAATCATGCAAAATGTTCAACATAGCACTGGCCAACTCATGCCAAGTTAACCCAAGAGAATTGAGAATCTATGTCAGTGGAAACCGTCCACTACTGACCTTAAGCGAGCAGTGCACTACCTACACGAATATCCTTGGGGGATATTGCTATAATCATCCCCCCAACCGGATTAATGATAGTACGTATGTTCGCAGGATGCTGACCATCCTCAGGGTAATAACCCTTTAGTAGCCTTTTACGATACCCCAGGGAAGTAACCTGACAGTATCAGAATATTAGTGACCGCAAAAAAATAATTCTCTATGCTTTTGTTATGTTTTTACCAACCCAACTGAAAGACTGCTTGTCGTAAACGCAGGAATGTGATGACACTAAAATGGTATGCAGTTAGTACTTAAAATAAACGGCATGTCATGACCCGTTTGTTTACGTCGCCAGAAATACTTCAGAGATAATGTTACAAAGAACAGCATTCGTCTATCCGTATTGTAAGTTGTTCTGTTTATTCGTTTCCTTTTCTTCTTGAAAAATTTTTGCTGAAAAGATGGTAAATTGATACCGAAAAATAAGAGTAATTTATCTGGAAGGAAAATTCAAAACTACTCGAGTGATCGCACCCCTAGCATTATCGAATAAAAGATCGAACTGAAAGAGAACTAAGCCACTTCATAGACACAAACGGTTTCATTCAATATCGTGACAGAAAACCCTTCATTAACAATGGTAGAATGAGATAAAATATCAATGCGAGTGCCAATAGCCCACATCTGTAGTCCCCCGAGCTTGTCCCGCGCCATTTGCTGGGCCCATAACTTTGCTCGCACCACTGCCCCCGAACTTACTGCTTCAAGAAATAAGTTCTAAGGTGAATGAACTTATGTAATGTCTTTTGGTAAAACGTTCGGGATGGAAATCGGAATTTATGTTTCTTTGATGTGCCTGTAAAACTCGTAAGAGTGGTGCTAATAAAGTTAACATTGTGAAAATTCTCATTTTGTATCATAAACTTATGCTACTTAGTAATGGTATAACATTTCTACTTTTAAAAGGCATAATTAAATGAATTTTATATCTCTTTTTACTCTACTGATATCTATGCTTTATAAGCAATTTCGTTGTAAAAAAATTTTTTGAAGAACGTTGTGTTTTCAGTGAAAACTCAATTTCATTTATACTATCTCTGCAATATTTTGCTGTTGTTATTAATACGTGTCCAATCACGCTATCAGGAAAATGTAAACCTGCAGCTTCAGTAATTACGGGCGTATTCTTTACCATACATAACACATGTGTGGCTTGAGCTGCAATATCTCGAGCAACAATAGCCCGACCCTGGCTCGCCACTTCAGCCTGTTTTGTTCCACTCTCATTCTTCTGGTTGACGTTATTACTTGCTCTATTGTCTTCCACGGCCTTTGCTACATGTGAAAAATAAAGCATTGTATACTTCAAGAATGTTTCGGAGACCCGCTTAAGAGCCCACCCATAAAGCGTCCGCCTTTTTCATTAAACCCGAAAAGAGTGAATGTTATTTTCCTTACAATCTAACGTCATCTTAAGTGTATAGTTTAAGACTACTAAAGTTTACAAGGTCCATCGCGAAAGCCAAGTAGCGTTCAATAAAAAGCGACATCTAAAAGCCCTATTGCGGACATTCTCTGGCCGCAAGCGCCGACTCGCCGAGGCATTCTGACACTTTTCTGCACTTAGCCTCGGATACATACATCTCAGTATGGCGGACCACTATGTGACCGCAATTCGTTGCTCGAAAAATGAGAACGCTTTTATTGTCAAGAAAATAAATTGCGATAAAAGCGCGTCTCGCGTCTAGCAGTTTGCGGCAGACGGAACAAAGCCTGCGAAGCCCTCGTTGGTTACAATTACGGAAACCTTAATACGCGGACGACTGCCTACGAATTTATGGGCGCCTTGTTTTTTTCGCAATCATTAACGGTCTTCTCGTTTAGAATAAGATTTCCCGCAGTAATGGGACGACAATTCCATGATGTAACGATGCAATAAATATATCTGAACATAAATGAATGCTACACTAGTTTTTCCAAGACTAAACAAGGTTATGTAACTCGGTTATCTCAGCCGCCGAGCTGTGGCGGTGGTTTTAATAAATTAAGTTGCCAGAGTGATGCAAGTTTGAAACTTCTTCTATAGCTCTGCGTTATCTTCGTCATGGCTAAGATCTACTATCTTTTTAGTAAGTAATTGCTCGTCCTGGGACATTACTTTACTCAATTTATTGAGGCTCAGCTGGAAATTTTCTGAAGTCTGGAGATATTTAAATTGAAACTGAGTACCTGCCCACTGAAAATTACGTAAATAGCTACTTATTTTAGGAACAATTTTTAGTACAACAATTTTATATAAAGTAAATGTACCTTTAATGAAAGAAAGACTTAATATTCAAATGGTGAAAGTAGATATGAATATTTTATGATATTTCGTCGACCCTTGTTTCGTTTTCGACAAATAAGGTATTTTGATGGATTACTCTTACCAACTCAACCATGAAATTGGAATGAGGTACGTGAAAAAATTCAACCATTTTTCGAAAATTTACTAAATGTTCATTCAATTAAGGTCTACATAGGTAGAAAGGCCAGATCTTTTTAAAACTCTGACACCAGGTTAATCAACCTGGTGCCAGTGTTTAAAATCCACCCGTGGCTGTGCGTGTTTGACTTGGCTTCACATGCCGTCGAGAAATATCTCTTAGGCATGCCGGTTTCCTCCCGATGTTTTCCTTCACCCTTTTTGAAGCAAGTAATAATTATATAATACGCACATGAATCCAAAAAGTCAGAGGTGCGTGACTTGGGTTCGAACTGGAGACCTATGACTTGGCAATCTGACGGTCATACCACTAGGCTATCACTGCTCACAGAGGCCAAGTGGTTTCACATTCTCTAGAACCAAAGCAAATTGCACTTATTCGGCCCAATTTATCATAGAAACGTGAACTAAGCGACTACACTGTCCCTGTGTAAGCTGCTACTACAAAATTTATCGACTGTTGAACGAAACCCACTTGGTATGTCTTGGGCAAATAAATACACGCATGAGTTCTATTTAACAAATTATTCTACTTGAAACAACTAGAAAAGTTTGTGTCCGCTGTTATAATGGATGGTTATTTGCTTCGACATATAATGTGACGATTGGCTACTGGAATAGTTACTTTTTCTTTTAGAAGTAATAGGAAATAGCTTTTAGCGACCAACGAGCAATGGAATACGTGCTCATGTAAGCTAGTGACACTGATAAATCAAGATATTATCGAGAAAATAAATAAGATATTATCAATTTTCACTATTAAAGTTTTCCATATTATTCACCATGGATTTAGAAATCATCAAAACTCTCATCTTGACATAGATGTACTTAAAAGCACATTCTTTACAAATGTTGCATTAATTTAACAATTAATACCAAATAATAATGGAGAAACAGAAAAGCCTCGTTGGTCTAGTGGTCGCAAAGCGCTGCCGCTGAGTATGAGGTCCTGGGTTCGATTCCCGGGTCGGGCAAAGTGTTATTGGGTTTTTCATCTGGAATTACTTATTAGCAGCCCGGAGTCTGAATTTGTGCCCGGTTGATGGCAATAGGCTCGCCCCCTATTACATGGGACTTAAACATAACTGGCGAAATTTGGGTGTACTATAGGTACACCTCAGACTAACCCTTTGGGGATTACAAGCGTGTTGTTATGTGTTATGTTAAACAGAAAAGCGAAATTCTGTTCCTATTCCAATCGCAGACAAATCTATTAAGTCTACCACCAGTCAGTCAATTGAGTTAGTCTGTATTTAAACATACAATACACGTCAAACTTCATACAGATTTCAATGTATGATGCCATCACATCCATATACGGTACTAGGATACCATACAAACCCGAGCGGTGTCGAATTAGAACTCACGATCGCCGGCCCGGAGTTTACATTCTCTATCATGTTTTCCTTAACGAGCTAACAGAGAGTTTTGCTCATGGGATATCAATTTATGTAAAAGGAGTTAAAATTATTAAGACTAATGATGAATTTAGAGGCATCCTCTTTAGAAAAGGGACGATCCTCCGACCAGACGGGTGTCGTATCTGGCGGACAACTGCCCAACGATCGATGTCAGGGAAGTTATTATATGCTGTTCGCTCTGTAAACTTTAAAGCTAAACGTACGCTGAGACGCAGGTGACGCAGGTTTACGCAGCGCAGGGCAGAGCAGATTTTGTAATGCATGAACGTACTGACAGCTGCGTACGCTGCGTCTCAGGCACGAGCGACGCAGACATGTATCGGACCTACTCTGCGTCTCGGTATAGAGCCGGCACAGATTTTTGCGCGACGCGTGCAGATCGTTACTTGTTTTTTTTTTTTTTTTTAACTCTAATTCCTAATTTTGTTTCAATAACAGATTTTGTATACATTCGCGTCCTAGCTATAGGACGTGAATGTATCTGTGTAGCTGCGTCGCAGCATGCGTTCGCGGCCTATGTCTACCTCGCCTGCCCTACCCTGCAAAATCTGTACTGTGCTGTACTGCGTCACCTGCGTCTTAGCATGTGCGATGCAGGATTTGTGTGACGTCAGGATTTAGTGCGAAATTGATGCCGCTACAGATTCATTTGTTTTTCGGTTGTTTCGCTATACAAGTAATATTTGATCTTATTTCACATTCATAATTTTATCGTGGGATCTCTCGACACTTTGAATTTCTACAGGAGCTATCGTAGTTATATCCCGCTAGGGACATACCTACCCAAAAAGATACTTCTTTCAACCCAATTTTGATAATAAAGTTAATTCTTTTCTTAAGGGTGTAAATAAACGAAATCCGTAGTACGATAACTAGTCGACAAGTTACGTACTATAGTCCCTTAGGAACGAACTGAACTGAAGATGGTGCCTATATTCACGAATCGGGAATTCGGGAAACTCTCAACTTCCAAGCGTACAACAACAGAAACTTTTGCCGAAATAGAATATTCTTGGAGTTAGCGTTTAGCATGACTAAGCTATATAAATTGGTTTTGAACGGTGCCTCGTGAAAGTTAATATCGGAGCCAATAATCTGAGCATCAAATGCACCAATATCGAGGCAGATAAAACTAGAGACATAGTCTGATTGATTGTACATAAAACCTCCTCACCAAGTCCAATCCATCCAGCAAGTGTTCTTAACTCAAATTTAACAGCCTATAGACGCAGGTTATGAAAAGAAAATCACAAAAAACGAGGGCAATAATTGTTCAATCATCTATATTAATAACAGTGTGAAGAATTGCTTCCATGATTATGACCAAAAAATGCGGAAGCTACTCTACCAAAAAAATGTTGCTTGATAAACATCGATAACTTTCTACGATAAAACGAAAATTGGTCAGAATTAAACATACCAACGTCATAAATTTTAAAAATACATAGGAAGTAACTGGGTTTGTTGTTCGGAAATAAACGAATCAAAACGAAATGAAATCCGAAAGTTTTTACAGAAAACCCACAGTTGTTCAATATTATGAGCGCAAAACAAAATTGTATTCAGTTTCTCGTTAGTATTAATCTTTGGAAGCTTCCATTCGTTTTTGGTTACATGGCATTGGTTAAATTTATATTTACAGAGGCTATTAATTACTGTGGAAAGATTAATATTGGATGAAGAATAATTTAGTAGATTAATTTATTGAGATATAAATAATGGTTTGAATTAACAAGAATTCTAAAACTTTTGCCGCGACACCATCAGATTTGATTGAAAAATAAACTTTGAAAAATGTTTATGGTTTCGATTTAATGAATGCGGCTCGCAGTGAATCATGAAAAACATTCGTAAACATCTTTTAAAAATGACTAAGATAAAATATTGTTCCTAAAGCTATCTCTTGACATTATTAAATCAAAATCTTCATTTATGTGCACATCTACTCCTCACACATTTTCAAATCAAATATTCATTCTTGATTTTCTTACGGGCACGATTTACTGGAAATCTCGCATGCTCCAAATATTTTAATAACCTTTGGCAGTAATTATCAAATATTGCCTTTCGTACATTCCCAGTAAAGGTTGAGCCTCATATTAATTTTGGCTGCCGATTTGTATTTACGATTTCGCAAATATGTGCTAGATTCCATTTTGTACATTTTCAATATTAAATTATTTATTTACTTCAGGATGGTTCATTGAACTTTCGTTACTTAATTAGGATCAAGTTTTGACTAAGTTAAGAATGAAAATAACCTTTTATAATAATAAAGATAAAAACCATGGAACTCTAGAAGTTCTCCAATTCCCAGTGACTATAAAACAAAGTAAAGACCTCCATATACCTAATTTGTAACGCTCAAGCAATTGCAGCATAGACATAAGTGGAAAGCATTTATTTCCCGATAAAACGAGCGATTAGCTGACGATCTAAAAACCAATCGTTAAAAGGCAATGAAGTGCTTATCTGAAAGGACATTAGTATGCTGTCCTGCTCTCTAGTGGCGTCCCTTTCAGTAGCACTGACATAAAATTTTACACCATGCAATTACCAGAGTTACGTGTTATAAACGTAGTGATCATTCTGTATTAATATTAAAAGGCTCCCTGTCATTGGGTTTGAAACAAAAATTGATAAGGATAACGAGCGCTTTTGTACTAAAGTAAATCTAACACATGACAGCGGGAGTTTGATTAAAATTTTAATGGATTCCTAGTTAGCTCGAGCTAACTATCCCAAAACGAACATATCGTAGGTAAGTAAGAAGGTCGTCTTCACATATAATTAATGTATACAAAATATTGTTAAACATTTTAAAAGAGTAACGGTGGAGTTTCTTGCCCATTCTTCTCCATACGAAAACTACCTTTTGGAAGTGGCGACTACAATCAATTCTATTTTTTGTAAATTTTGACATTCAAAAGTGCCTTTTATGTATTTTTGAAATAAATTACTTGACTTTTGACTTTGTAGGCTGTTGTATATGTTCGTGATGAAATTCAGAAGGCACCGTCACGAGCAAAAATATGCATAAACTTAGCAAAATTCAAAATGATTTTCTCATGGAATAACGATTGCAACTTGACATAAGCCCTATGTAATGTGGGACTGTGGGTTCCAAAATACATAGGGCTTATGTCAAATATTTCTAACAACATACAATTACAAACCATACAGTAGGAGAAAATAACTCAAAAAAGTCGATAATTGTACATACACATATGAGTGCTCGTGACTGTACACGGAAGGTATACGTGGAAAATGGACGTGTGTATGTAAATACACACGTCCATTTTCAAGTCCGTAAGAAGTAAGTTTTAATGTATGTAGAGTGCTACAATCATCTTTTGACGGCTGAATGACATTGACAGGGGGCATTGTTGGCAAAAATGTATGAAATTGTATTGGCAAAACAAGATTGCGGTGTTACTTCTGATTTTGAAAATGTTTATGTTTTTGTCCTTAGAAAGAATACATTCCAAAAACAAACTGCGACCACCACACAAAAAGGTTGAATAAGAACAAGTTTAAAAACTACAACCTTCCTCAACCATAAGCGCCAAGCTACTACTTTCCCTACTCAGCAATGGATTAGCCACCTGACGTAGCACTGAACTGCACGTTACAATCTCAGGACTTACCGTCAGTTCAAGCACCGCTTTGTAATTTGCGGTAGGCAAAGCTGTAAAGGCTGAAAGCCAGGTAATAAGGTAAGGAAGTCATATGTGTTCGTACTTATCTACTTATCTTGTGCGGAACATTTCGAAGATATGCTTTTGTACGGCTGGGTAGGTTTTAGTAGGAATGTTACTCATGTGCGTGCAGGTTTTGTATGTTCGGTTGATTTTGGTTCTTCGTAACAAGGTGGTATTGCTCAACAGCCGTCCTTGAGATGGTTTTGTTCAACTGGTCCTTTGACCTAGACATTTCCATTTTCGCATCTTAATTGTGTAACACACTTTCAATCATAATTCGAAGGATTTTGAAGGAAGGAAATCTATTGCTTAATATGTTTGAAAAAGTCGTCTGCGCGACAACGCAAATAACGCAATGAATATTGTTGAATTTTCAAACTGAATGATTTTGTGATTGTGAGTATGTTACTCAATTACCATGCAGGATAACATCAATGGTTCACGTTAACTAATTATATTTCAGGGTGATGGCAGACCATGTTGTTAAAATACAAAAAGTTCGTGTTGACATGAAACTCAAAAAATAGTAGGAAATTGATTAAAAAAAAGCAGTGGCACTCCGGGAGTGCCGATAGAAGTGAAAACTTGAAAAAAAATCGGCACCGCGGTAATCATCGCGTTGATGTCTTTTACTCGACGCACCGCGGTAATCAACGCGTTGATGTCTTTTTAATGGTCAAAAGCTGGTGTCATCATGGTGTCGCGAAATCAATTATTTAGTCCCATTTCAAAAATGCCCAACGCGCCTAAAGAAGTTTTTAGTTCAAAAATTGGCCATTCTTACTTATTCTCACATCGCTATTCATGGAATAAAGAATGAAAAGATGTCAAAATCATTTTATCGTAGCGGTTTTTAGATAGCCCGTGTTCATTCATTTGTTGAATCATATCTTTTCTTCTATTTTCAGATACCTACGTGAAGAGGGACATCTCGTGAAAGCTGTCTCGGCGAGTCGTTAGTCATTGTAAAAATGACAACTTTAGATACTGACATGACGTTTTACACTTTACACAAACGGGTAGACCTTATCGTGAATTTTGCTTTTTCTTTGCTATATCTATTTCCAAGACTTAGATGAGTTGAGGTTCAAAATTAAATGGTTGCTGAATGTCCTCGCACAAAGAAACAATGGACTGTGTGAAAGATGACGTGGCTAAAGATGACGACTAATAGATAAGTATGGAAGAAAAATTACTTAAATTGGGATAAGGGGAGGTGAATGATGATAATGAATGTCCTCGCACAGTATTGATAATAATTATCAGACATCGGCCCTAACGGACCCCGTTAGACCTAATTCCACCTGAGGTACTTATACAAGCAAATTCATGTAGGTACTTTAGAGGATTACATATACACCGTGACATTTTAGTAGTCTTACAAAACCAGCCCACTTTATGTATCCAATGACTAAACATTCATTTAAAAAAATAAAAAATATCGTAAGAATTTTTTAATTGCTCCTAGAGGTATTTTATGTCGTCTACATTGAGTGGCCCTTTGTAAGATGACTAAAATGTCACGGTGTATATCACTTTTTTTTTAATGAATGTTTAGTAGTCATTGGATACATGAAGTGGGCTGCTTTTGTTGGTGTAGAAAAACTGACCTTATTTTTTAATCGATGCGCCATTTAATTCAACCGATAATAAAACTTCCAGTAACTCCATGAAAATACAAAGCAATTTCCTCAGCAAAACATTATGTATGTAACTATTTCTGACAAGCCGCGTGGGCGCCGACCAAGTGATAAATTATTAACTTCGAGGTCACTAAGTAGATCCCAAAAAATCATACCGAAATAGTGGGCTTACAATATGTATAATATGACCGATACATCATTTTCAACCCTTACTGGATTTTCTACAAGGTTTTATTATCAATATACTAAATATTTTATGAAAAAATAATGCTTTTTTCGTGTACATATTAGATGAATTAGTTCGGTACCAATTTTTTTTTTTTTTTTTTTATTGTGGTGTAGTTCAGCTCGTGACCTCAATCTCACCTGATGGAAAGCGATGGATGAGGTATAAATAATATTACGTTTCATCATAGGATGGAACCTAATATTATTTTCGCCTTAGAAAAAACTAATCATTATCACCTGTATCGACCATTGTATGGAAATCCTATGCTTACCGGGACTAATGCCTTACTTTTTATTTAGGTATAACTGCGCTTAACTTAATCTAACCGATTCATCAAGTCATAACAAGAATTTACTCCACTGCAATTCATACTTCCCAAAGTTATCCATAGTCTAAGTAAATACTAATCCAGTTTCATAAACAAGTTTATTTATGGTCCCTAAACTTCAGTCTAAAACTTCACCGATTGCAATTCAATGGAATTATCTGAAACAGCGCGCTCTTCCTAGGCAAACAAGAAGGAACTTAGTTTTTGATATATAGCTAGTTCCAGCTGGTCAGCTGGTCAACGAGTTCCTCGTGGTTCATAGATTAAACGGACTTTGTGGAAACGACTACAATATTGAACTACAGCGCAATAGCGTACTATGCGCGTTGCGCGTGCTATGTGCGCTGTGCGCTTTAATCGCTAGCTTTATGTGTACTTAAGGCTAAGTTCAGATGAAGCGATTAAAGCGCTGTTTTTAGTTGAATTTTTACAATAAGAGAATAACAATGCTGGACTTTCTGTATTGGTCAACAATCGCTAGAGCATCCACATAGAGTGTTTATTATGAGAATTAAGCTTTATTACACGAATAAGTTCCAAAAGGTATGGGAAATAAACCTAACTGGCGAAATGTGGGTGCACTATTAGGTACAATATTAATGTAGTTGCAAAATGTATAATTTGTAATGACGCTAAAATCCATTCTAAACGCCATGTCGAACAGAAATAGTATATTCATTAGTCCAGTATTTATGAAATGACCTCCAAATACCCACATTATTAACAAGGTTTAAACGAAGCGAAGGAAATAATAATGAGGATAGTCACGCAAAGATACACGATAATGTCGATAATAGTGCTAGGTACTATAGTCGATATTACGATAAAGGTCGTATTCGGAATTACCCGTATATCGGTCTACCGATCGGTCCTGGGAAGCTAATCCACCGACCGTCTGTTAGTTTGGGCGTAATCCCTTCGAAGCATACATTGAATAGATTGACCACGATTTGACTATTCCCAGGAATATATCAATCTGTTTTAGTAAAACTCAGCCGACCGGTTTGATATTCTCGTGTAAAATATACATTCCTTGTCCTTGGTAAACGACATAAATTGGAACCGTTAACCACAACCGTCTAAGTTCTGACGTTTCTTAAAATAGGATTTTGTGTTAATGGAAAATGTTTTTTTAAACATTTTTCCCTACAATCAATTAGTTTTTCCAATTTGAATCAACCATGCATACAACAAAAAGTAGGTATGTCAGCGGTTTATCTCAGTGCGATATTAGTTTAAGTTCCTAGAACCCATTTACACAGGTTTGCTTAGCTGGTGTGTATATTGGTTTTCAAAGTAATTGCAAGCCTTCGGCTCTAAAACATTTATATAGAGAGGAACATAGAACATCAATAGCTATATTATCATGATGTCACTATTGCTAAGGAAAATATATCTGTCTCACGCGAAAACTCGCATTTCATGGATAAATAAATTTCCCTTTTAAAGGCCCCGCTATTTCTTCAGCAAAGCTAACAAATATTTCAGAATAAATTCTATGGGTAAGAAAATTATCATAGCCCATAACAATAAATCTTCATGACCACTCCCACCCCATTCCACAGAGTGACGAAATGAATAATACGAATTCTCGCATAAAGTAATCCTATTTGCAAGGGACGGCGGCAAGGGCGCGGCGACCGGCCTCTTCTTATTATACAAACGAGCCGTGCGTGTTAATCCTTATAATTATTTGTATATCTTGACGGCTGATTATTTTGTGTGCCTTTAATATTATAACATAGGGTAAAGGTTCTTGACGAGTTTGTCAGTTTTAGGTTTACGTACTGCGAATATTGTTGTTTCGCTAAGAAGCCACAAAACATATTTGTGGTTGTAAAATACATATTTTAGCTAAATAATGGAACGTGTTACCAACATTTTATCCATGATAAACGGTTTTACACGCTATTGTGAAATAGAGCACACAAGTCGCGGGAATTAGATTAATGTGCTAGAGTAAACTTTGCAGCGCGCTTCCTTCCATAATGCACCGCAATATCGCTTCCAAGCAAATATACTTCCTTAACCTAAAATATGTGAACAAAACTACGTACGAACCCACCTTTTTTTAGCCACCTAAAGCCACATCCATACCTCGCGTTTCAATTAAGAATTCTCCTATTAACATTAACTTCAAGTTGTTTAGGCTGTGGTTCACGTGTGTAAGGTTCGGACTTCAGACAATTGTTTTCGGTAACATTGTACTATCTATCTACAACCGGCCTAATGCCGTGAATAAGTAAGTAGACTGGGCAAGCCTGTTAATGCCGGGACCCTCACAATCGCGGTACAGGATACGCCTTTAGCCTTTATAGCAAGAGATAAACACTTATCTACATAAGCGTAAATAGTGATTTTGTTTCGGGTCGGATTTGTTTTCGTCTTTGCACCGGTTTACGGAATTAACTTGGATGTTAGTGGGGATTAAGTGTTTGAGGTTGGGTTTGGGTGAGTTGAGAAAATTGAATTCGTAATTACACTAATAGTAGTGGTGCCTAGCTACTAAGCGGCTTTCCTTTAGTTTTATGGACACGCTTTGAAAACAGTGCGTAGCTTTTTACGACACCAATGTCTCTTCTATGATTTCTAACGTGACGATATTGTCGCGGACGTCACATCCACGTCCATAAAATGTATGGAAATACGTGCACGTTACAACATTATCGTGGATGGAAATTTAAAAGCGTCTTCATAATATATTTCCATACATTTTACTTTCCTGTGTTATCGTGATGCCGTGATGTGGACGAGGACGTCCATGATAATATCATCACGTTAGAAATTATAAAAACGCACAATAGGTATAGACAGCCTAAATGGTTATTTATCGGAAAACCCACGGACGTCGAGGAATTTTCTCTATAAAATCTTAATGAACATGTTTACGATAAACAAGAATTAAAGTAAATCCGCCTACACCGAAAGAAACATGAATTTTCAAATTTGCTTGATAATCTAATTTTCTATTTTGCGTGTAGTTCTCGGATAAATCCGATGCTATCTCTTTCCGTGGGCGTCAATCGAAGCACAAGTAATAAGTATCTAGTGCTATATAAGGCATCTGTTTACGCAGATTATTATGTAAATGGTTCGATGTCTGCCCTATCCGTAACTCGTTAAGTCGTGATGCTGTATCTACTGGACTTGATAGATACTGGTAGCCAGGCACTTGTTATCAGCGCTGTGTTATCTAGGCGGCTGTTCTGACAGAATTGCTACATGTAAGCTGCCATTAACATTATAGAAACGATTTTTACTTATTAGTAAGCGCCTTTTAACTTAATCAGTGTTTAAGTGACTTACTTAACTAAGTAAAAGGGGCAAAATTAAATTGTTTAGCTAAAGAAATGCTAAATTAATAAATAAAAATGGGATAAAGTAGGTGGCTACCAAGGAATCCTTAACAAATACGTTTTCTGATTAATTGCGTTACACTTCGAGCTAAAATAATTAACTTGCCTATACGTATATACATAGTATATGAATCTAAATTGTACAAAAATAACTAAAACGTAGATTTTCAGCTCACTGAAAGCCAAAATAATATTTTAGTGGATTACTGGCTAACGAATTTGTGTTTAACTAACAACGTAGTTTGGAGAGTAGCCGAGTAAATTTCAACTCAGTAAGCTGAACGAACCCAAGCAGCGATGCACTGGCTAATAATGTTTGCAGATTAACTTTTTCGTTCCAACGGCTAAGATGATAAATTGAATGAATTGCAGACAGTTACTTCTTGTGGATGAAGATAACATAACATAACATTACGCCTTGTTTCCCCGAAGGGTTGGGCAGAGGTGTACCTGTAACAGGTACACCCACATTTCGCCAGTTATGTTTAAGTCTCATGTAATAGGGGGTGAGCTTATTACCATCCACCGGGCACAAACTCTGGGCTCCTACTGAAAAATTCCGGATAGAAAAACCCAATAACACTTTGACCGACCCGTCTTCGTTTTGACTACAAAATCTTTTCTACTAATGGTTTCCTGATATAATCTACGATCAATCGGATAGCCTGATAACCCGTTTTTGTTTCCATCCCAAACACACAACTTTGACCTGTTAATTTTACCTAATAGAGAAGAGGGTTGTCTAATTTATACGTTCGCCGCTTACCAGAAGTTAGAACAAATATTTGTAAGGCATACAATTTTCTGCTTTGTTTAAGTTTGTTCTTAACTTCCTAAGGAAATATAACGGATAACGCGACGGGCAGTTGTATCACCTACGTCAATTATTAATTATGACGTCAAGTCAGCATGAAGTGATTGGCGCATATAAGCGTTTTGAGTTACTTATATAGTCCTTAAAATCGCATTAATGTTCACATGACTAATTTTATTGTAACTCCACTGTGCCCAGAGATAGTCCTAAAATAGGTTCTCTTTCAACCGTCTTTGTAAGGCCACTTAAATATTTTACAAGGTTCTTTTAATCAATTATATTCTCATAATTTTTGTAAGGATAGTTTAAGATTCCCAAGTAACCTAGATATTTCCATTAAAATTTGTTATTAAAGAGGTCTGTTCAAAACAGAAACGTTATGATGAAATGGCCGCCTCACTGGTTACTCAACTTTCGAAAGAATCGCGTAAACTTCGGAAGCAAAAAAATAAACTTCATTTGCCAAACAAATAGAAAGTTTTAATTGAAAAACAAAATTTCTAAGAGAAAGGCTTCATTTTCCAGGTTTCTTAATAAAAGTGGCGAAGTTGATGTCTAATTGAGTGATGTTTTTTATTTAAATTCTTTAAACCATGGTATTATTTTTTTCGAAAAGGAAATGTAAGGGAAAGAAATGTAAAAGTATTAATTTTACTTTTGTTTTGTTTCATTAATTTCTGAATGAGGAAAATATGAAATCGAAACACGATATTTTTCTTAGTAGGTACCCTATATTGGTTGCTTAAAAGCCGTCCCAAAAGTATCAAAGCAAGAAAGCACTTAAACCGGCGACAACTCAAACCAAGTCTCAATGGAGCATCCGTCTTTCATTTCGCGTCTAAAAGTCCACACTGCGCCAACCTTTGACCAACTGTAAATAGACAAGGCCACGACCCACAAACAACGTGAACAACACTCGCGCTCATCACGGCCTGTTTTCTTTTCACATTAAAAAAAAGAACCAAGTGACAGCGCGTTTTCCTTAAAAAGCGGATTGTATTTAAAAAAAAAAAAATAGGTACTCTTTACACGTCTGACGTCCCTTATTGAAACAGGTTCTCAATGTCGCCCTATTTCTATAGAACTTCCATAAAGGGAACGCACCATAATGTTTGAAGTTTTACGTAAACAATGAATAAGCAAGGATAATGTAACACTTTGGCTGCGTTCATAATTTGTACCGTTTGGCTCTTTATAACTCGGAGTAAATGGGACTTACCTACTAACTCAGTCTACAAACTCAGTCTCGCGAGTGAGGTAAAACATTTTTCCGTTTCAAAATTGCAAGTACTTATGAGCATTGGCGGTTCGATGCAACATGCTTGTTCGTAGGTTTACTGGTTGCATGTGTGAAGTGAAAGTGACGCTTTTTAAAGCATATTGTCAGATATTTTACACGTGTAGCCTCTGGACAAGTTTTACGCAGAAAGCCATCAATGTTCTTCGAGTTCAATACAACAATGCATTCAGGATGCTGCTGGGGCTGACACACTTCTGCAGTGCGTCGGGAATGTTTGCTGATGCGCACACTGATGGCTTCGCAGCGATCAGACGTAAGCGCGCCGCGTCGCTGCTGCAGAGGGTCCGAGGCAGCTTGAACAGTCTCCTGATTGTCATTGCGGGGAAATGTGATTGCCCGTTCGTCCCTTATTTTTCGAACCTGCATGTTTACTAACATAGTTATTAAGGTTAATGATTACTAACAAATTATGGAAATTTTCTTTTGAAATAAAATGATTATTATTATATTATTATTATGTAGTTGAGAAGTGATGGATGGCAACACCGTCTACAATTAATATAAACGTAACTAAGTACGGGAAAAATCCTTTGAATTTAAAAACGTTTCCAGTTTCTTCCTAATTCCTTTAATCAACTTAGCCTTTCTCCGTTTACTTAATATAGCTATCTTCAAAGTTCCGCTCGGTCCTCGGCTTCTAATTACTCAGTAGTAGGTTAGAAACAAATCAAACAATGAGAGAGATTAACAAACTGGGAATAATAGTCATTTGAGTTATAAATGTAGCGTAACGATTGTGCCACAGCCCACAACAAACAGGTGTAAACAGTCATAGTGGCCATTTTACGGTGAAAACTAAGTTTATGAAACTCACCGCACGCTAACTTCATTATTCCACCTACAGTGAACACGGGGTATTTTTGCAACGTGTATTCGTCAAACAACCCCTACTAAATTCAGCTTTTGTGCCAAAATAATTAACCTCGAAAACTTTAGTGGACTGATAACTCCTTCGAAAATTAACGTTCTGTTTAGAAGTCGAGGTCTGCCTTTTTCTTTTTAATTTCAATTTGTGTAGTTTGTTGCTGCGAAGAAGATTGTTTGAATTATTTTAGGGAGATGAGAACAATAAGTTTGTGTAGGTAACGAAATTATGTCGGTATCATTTTCATTTGTTTACTTTTTCCGTGTCGTTCAGTGTGTAAAATGACTACGTATAAATTTTTAAAAACAAACGTGCACAAATATACCCACCTAATACACACAGATAATAAAATATCCAAAATATAATAAGAACCAGTGTACGTGTTTCTATGTTAGGCGAGAAGTGGATTTAATTAAATACCTTTTACACGGCGCGTACTCTCGGGTGCCATTATTTAAACTCTTACCTGAAACAAATAAACGGAAACATTTAATTTATTTTTCAAGTTCAAGAGTCTGGGTATTTTTCTGGATGAATATAAATTTACAGAAGTAACTATGCGTAAACATTTCCATAGAATAAGATCTCCTCCGTTGTATTTTTGTTAAGTACGGAAACATCGTATAAAAACCTTAGCTGAAATAAAAACATCACTAATTTGCTCAAGAGTAAATTTGCACAAAAAAGCTTATAGTCAGCAGAATGACAATAGTAATAACAAGATACACATCGATTTAAGTGACACAGTATCATTAAGTTACTAATCAAAACTCATTTAAACATTGTTGCTGCACTGAATTTTAATTCAAAATTAGTTATTCGGTTTGAAATATTTATTCACAGCAATGCTGAACACAAATATATTTATTATGTAACTAGATATAGTGGAACAGTGCTCCAGTGCTCAGTGCCAGTGTTTCTGTTGGCTCTACCGCCACAGTCGGATACCGTACAAGAGGCTTTATCATTTCTGAGGCTTCCATAAATCGAGCTCCTAGCGAAACATTTGCAATGACTGGAACATCTGTTGCTCCAATAGTGTCTGATAAAAGATGCAACTTGAAAACAATGCCTTTCAACACTAACCCCTTTTATTTATAAACGTTGGTAGTTAAAAGACGGTTAAACGTCAAAAAATTATATTTTACAGTCGCTAATCATTACTTAACTTTAAGCAACGTTTATAAATAAAGTCCTTACAGGACTGGCAAACATAGGACAGTACCTATTTAGGTGTAATTGTGGTGGCACAAGTTATAGACTACCCTTATTTGTATTGTTAAACATTTCGCCAATAACATCAATAAACGGATTAAAACCAAAATTGATTCAGTTAAAGCGTTTGCCAAACGTGCTGCAAACAAAAACAAACTCAGCCTCATCACATTTAAAGCATCTAATTTTAAGCGTTTAATATTTATGCAAATGTCAATTTTAAAATCATTCCGGGCACGAGCCAGAATATCAATGAAGCATCAAATACGGCCGAGAGAACCTTTCGGTACGCAATCGACACAGAATCGATTCGCAATGAAGTTTAAGCGAAGCCACAATGAAATTATCCGGGCTTTGGGCACCGGATATTAAACACAGATGGGCAGAGACAATCACACAGCTAATAATTCCAATAACGCAGCGAAATACACAGTTTTGTCCAACACTTCAATTAATTAAGAATTAATTTGTGCTGACTGTATTCACGAGTGCCCATACTGTCAATTCACCTACATTTGAAGTAGAGCGGGTGATAATAACGTCGAATTTGTTACTAATATATTCAATTTACATACAAATATTGTAAAATTATTCGATTATACGATTTAAAGCGATTGATGCGGCACAACGTACTATAATAAATAATGGTAGAACTCCAAATCTCCAATTGCACTAAAATGCTCGATAACGTAGTTTTTATAGTGAATATTATCACAGGTCCATTGAGAGGAACGGTAATGAAAGGGAGAAGAGATGAGTGCAATCCGAGAATGTTCCAGCTTGTCATTAGCATACAGATTGATCCACATGCCGAGACGACCGAAATGCTGGTAATGAACCCAATTCAATATACAACACTGAATGATTGTCTTTCAAGTTGTGCTAGTGTGCTTTTGAAGCGCTGGGAATGCAATTAAATTATTGTTTGCGCCACTTTCCGTTGACTATTGATTTTATCTTTTTGTGAAACGGGATATTAAGATCTTTTGATTTACGCTAGCAAAGTCTAACTACTTGCTTACCTTCATTTCCTTAACTGCTATAGTATCAGTCTTTCCCGTCTCCAATTGGTCATTTCTTAACATCGTCTCATCGGTCATTGTTCCTTCGTCTATTAAAATTTCTCTGCTACTTTTCCTGGAATGGTTAATTATATCGGGTTTCTCGGCGCTCATCAGATTACTCGAATTTTCATTTGTACAGTTCTCTTTTCCAGATTTTCTGTCTTCGACTGAACGTGATTTATCTTCAGAACTTTTTATTTTGAAACAAGATATCGATTTCTTATCTTCTTTACCATCGGTTCTACTAATTGGATAATTTTTATCACGTTTGCGTTCGTCTTTCTTGTGGTTCTTCGCGGCGTTTTCTAACTTAAGACGTTTTTTCTTTCCATTCCACTTGGAGGTGACGTTTTTGGATCGATTGCTATCATCGCTTGTACCGACGCTGTCGGAGCAGACGGGGTTAACTAGGATTTTCGTTGATTTAGCTTTTCGTTCTATTTTTCTTAAGTTCAGTAAGTTTCCAGTTGAGTTGATGAGAGTTGGTGATGAATTGTGTGATGGAGAACTGTCTTTTGCGTCATCGCTGGAGCGTCGAACTGTTGCGGGTATCAGTTTCATGGCTTTCACGGCATCAACAGGATTATGACGTATTTTGTGTGTACCAAGTGGCCCCATAGCAACTGGTGGTCCTCCTTTAAATAATAGCGCCGTCTCCGTTGGTTGACACACACAAGCTAACATTTTCAATATTCATTTATTTTACTTATCACTATTATCACTCACATATTTGGTGTATTATTATGGTGTAACGACACAACTAAACTAAAAATATTTGAGTGTAGGCGTGAAGTATGGCTGGAAACCCTATTGATTAACAAAACAATTAAACAAATCAAAGCTTAAGATTAAACTCGGTTATGCAAACTGCAGCGTAAACTGAGTTAAATGCGACAGTGTACGTGGGGTGTTTACGTAAGTACCTACATACGAATGTAACATATTGTCTTATAATGCATCACTCACATATGACGCATACATTAAACTTCCCGCCTGCCGCGGAGACATGTTATTTCTAACTGAATAGCGTAATCATTACTATCATTCGGATGCTCAATGTGACTTTACACAGAACTGACTTCCTCATTTCCATAAAAAACACGAGTTTAGGTAACGAACACATTGTGTACAGACCAATTGGGAATAATCCAGACAGTGCGGAAAACAACTTTTGCATCGAAGCTTTTAAACCAACAAATCCCCCAAAAAAAGTATTTGCATCTGAAAATATTCAGAGTCATTTATAGAGTTTACTGAACAAAATAAGCTAAAAGTGAACCGCAAACATTTTGTCTCCGAATCCTTTCTCTGGGGAGGAAAAAGTTCAAAAGCCAGTTACTGCTTTATTCCGCGTACAACCGTATACGTACTCATGCCACGAGTGAAAAGTTGGCGTTATCGGATTTTCTGCTCGAGCATGTCACAATGTTTCACAGAGGTTTGTATTTATCGTGGTATAGATCTTTTGCGGTTCTGATACACTATTTTCTTGCTGAGGCTGTCCTCTTTTTCACTTAACAAAACCTGAAGAACATTGTCCTTTATCATAAATTTCAAACGGTAATATGGCTGCCCTTCCTAAAAGCGACCACCAAAGCCTCCCCACTTGCATAATTATATGAATAATCAATCAGGTAAGAGCAATAAACGTGAGTCATTTGAATGCCAAGCGTTTGCTTTGGTCCAATTTTGAGACTTTGAGTACCCGTAAAAATACAACAATTGGACCTATTTCCCTCAATCATTTACATTACGAACGATTCCTATACGATGACGAACGGTTACTCATGAAATATAGTCACGCAAGAATGAAAATGAACACAGCGAATAGGTTCGATACAAAATGAAACAATTTATAGGCAGAATAATTTACGTTGTCAATACTGTAAAGTTTTTATTTCGCTAGGTATATTTAACCAACCGAAAAGACGTTTGCTGAAATAAACTGACGTGTTTCAGTATAAAATCTTTTTATTAAAAAATGGAGAATTAATTATTACGCCCCAAATAAACTACGCGTAAGTATAATATAAATGGTTATTGTAACGAAATTCCATATTTTTCAGAAAACCCATTTAAATATTATTCGTAATATCATTATAATTCGAAGTAAATGTTAAAGTCAACACAAAATATAAACCATTTTCTACCGTGTGTAAAATGTAAATTATAAACCAAAAAGGTGTTTTCGAGTAAGATGAAGCAAACACACCTCGGTGTGTCCACTTCTTAAGTTAAAAGCACATGAAACTTTTTACTCTCCTCGTGTGCTCTTCAAGCTAAGTATTATATGTGTCTAAGCGCATTACATCATCCTTTTACCAGTTAACTCTCCCTTAAATAGAGAAAAACTTTTCTAGACAAGCACGAGTGATGTAAGTGGATGGCGCTATGCAAAATTTGCACGTAGGGAATTCAGTCCTCGCCGAAATATCTAGGTATGGTCAGGTGTAGTGGACGGAATGCTTAATATTGAATCTACGAAGACCGTGAGCTATGTAGGCATTCAAGGGTTTTTTTCTCTTATTTGATCTAGCTTGAATTCGCAAGATAAACTATGGTCATTGTTTTTTTCTTATATCAAATGGCCCAAATATGGATTGTATATCTAAGAACAAGAACGGCTTATTGTTTATGATTAATTTATTTTAGTGTACTAAACAATACGGTTATTATAATTATTATTTGAAGTAAATTTATTAATATAATAATGGTCAATATTTTATGTATTAATCCTCTGGGAAAGAGGTACCCATATTTCAGCGAACGGAAGATATAATCGTTGTTGACAATGAAAATAATAACGCATAAAATGCAGGCACGTCACCAAGAAATGTAATTTCAGGTTCCACAATATTGAAAAATTTAATTTGAAGTTCCTGAAAATCGTTTTAAGGCATTCATGTTACAGAGGGAATCACGTTGGAATATTTGAGAGCCGCTTTAATTTTGTACAACATTTCAATGTAAATAAAATATTGAATGGACGTCGTCGGCGAATTGAAACCGTTACAAATAAGATGCAGAGGACATAAATATATTTTAATTAAAAACCATTACATTTTATACTTTGAAAGTCATACGTGACAAAAAGTGATATACGCTGGAAAGGACTCTTAAAGTCAGTTTAAATTAAATTAGCAAAAGTATGCTTAACATTAAATTATAACCAAGCATGAGCAAACATTTTTGTAGACAGTTTCCGCGTCGATTTTTTTTTTTAATTGACGAAGCAGCAACTTATTATTTCCTGTTTATTTAGAGATACCGGCTTAAAATGTCATCCCGGGAAAACTTAATTATAAAATGACAGTTTTGGTTTCTTCGTTTGCGACTCGTGTCGCTTGCATGTCAAAAATAATCTACTTATGTAGATAGCGAAGGACGAATAATAACAAATAATAATTTAATTAACAATAAATTATGTTAAAAAATATTAATAACAATTTAATTCCCAGCCCCATTTTATGTCCAGGCAAATCAATGTCCATTCCAAGATTGCCTGAAGAGATCGCAAAAAGCGATAAGGCCGCCCTTTGTATATTTTTAGTGTTTGATTAATTTTTTGTTATATGTTTTTGTGGTGTACAATAAAGTATATATAAATTAATTTATTTTATTTATAATTAATTCATAGGACCATAAATGATAAAAATATATATTTTTAAGTAAAACAAACTTTCAACTGACTGTACAAAGTACAAAGGGTCGTTAACCTCGCCCAAAGCCAGTGACGTTACAGATATTGTTGAGAGTAAGTGTGCACATTCAGGGCACACAACACTGCCACATCGGAAGTAGGCTCGGAAGCCAAAGCGAACCGACTCTCCCACCTCCACCCACAGCTTCCTATCCTCCCCTATCACCTTCATACAACGTCAACTAGCTCGCAGCTAGACAAGTTACAGTTTTGGAAATAGGAAATTACCTACTTTGTGTTCGTGAAGAGACATGCTACTAACAACGGAACAAGACATATCTTTTAAATAAATCTCATCAGTTTCTCACTATTCATTCGTGTTTGGAATACTAATGCGTTGAAACGTTGAAAGTTCCATTTAAAAGTCCATTCTCGAAAATCTCATTGATTCACTCACAGAAACACTTCACTCTCGAAATAAAGGACCAGGAAAAGCCCATTAAAAGAGCGTTATTATTCAACCCGACGCTCTAGCGGAAAATTAAGAAGAATTCCTCACACAATGGTTAGTGAAATTGCTTTGTAACTTCGCAGAACCGTTTTTCCACTGTGGCATCAATCACAAAAAAGTTGGTCCTCGGCGCAACGCCTGTTAATTGAAAGTTATTGCACGGAAAAATGTAACAGTTTTTATACGCAGACATTTAAAATTTATATCCAGTTATACACAGTGTTTCTCCTTTTTGTTAGAAAAATAAAGAAATTGCAGAGCACTTTGAGGCACCGTAAATTCAATTTTATAATAATTGCGTATAGACGAGAGGAGCTGCGGTAGGTAAGGTTAACTTAAAAGGTAAGATTAGCTTACACAATTTCTTTAAAAAAAAAAACTAAAAATTATGACGTACTTTCATAAGACGTGTTCGTACGTACGTGACGTATTTTCTTAAGTAATTAAAAATCAATCCTAACACGCTAGTCACGAGACATACCTACCTTTCTACTTTATTAATTCAAACGCCAAAGTTTGTGTTCACCCAGTCTTTGAAAAACGAGTCACGATTCTTTTATCATAATATTTAAATTCTTTATAATCATCATTAAACTTAATTTGCGTAAGATAAGATTCCAATTAAGCAGAATGATGTAATATTAATTGAATTAGAAATAAGTTTTAATTAAAAACGTACTTGTAACGGACCAAAAAGGTACTTATCTGTAGAAAAGACAGTTTTATAATTAATTAGGAAAGATGTCATCGTATTAACGGTACTAATAATGTACTGAAGAGCCCACTTCAGTTCTCAATGATCAAGTTTTGTTAATAACTTCACTTTGTCTTTTGTTTATAAGGCAGCCCGACTCACGTGCGAATGGCACTGAAATGTGTTCATGAAGGATGGGTACAGCTATGGATCCTTGCTCAATTACAGTGAGATTTAATTATCACGCCCGCATTGAGTAGTCGCCCAAATGTGAATCTGCCTTAATGGGAGGACGTATAATTTATTAATTTTCCTGAGACTATATGACATTATTAATGGGAGCTTCTCAGTATCACTTGGGAGAGACTGTTTTAGTCTAGTCGTAAGCTCTAGAGACTTAGTTCCATGAGTAATGTCTCTTTTGGGCTTGAAACAATGTTTTCTCAACAAGTTGAAATTTTTATCACACCGTTTCACAGAACGAGTCAGTGTAATTGGAATATTTCATAAATTAATCAGATTGAAAAAGTTTTCAAGTGAACAAGTTCAGTTGGCGACACCAGAGGATTTCGTCAAGTTTGGTTTCGTACGGGGTTGAATTTTCATTGAGTTTCTGTCAGGATACCATCCAATGGGTACCTTGAATTAATAATAGAGGACGTTGGCCGTCTTTTGACGGCACTCTTATTAATTTAACGAATTATGTAGCACTTACAAATTAGACTCGACGATAGTAACTTTCGTAATAAAGAGCTGTTGTTTTGTACCTACTCAGTGGTTTTCCTTAAACGTCTACGAACAAGCTATTTCAATTTAAGTTAATTTGAAATACTAGTTTTTTTTGTATTTATACGAAGCGACCATTAGTAGTGATGAGAGGGGTAGGTAAGGATTACGCGGGTAAAATTTGATTACTTTCTTGTTTTATACTCCCTCTTAAACTATTAGAAGAAAGTAGAAGACTATTGAAACTACTAGCTTTTTAATCCACCTATTTTCCTAGGAAAACAGATTGCAATCCCATAACTCTGCTTCCACACTGCACTAACATCCTTTTTAGGCGAGTTTACATAGTTATCTCAGCCATTCTCGGATTAATATAACCACGTAATGAAACCTCATTGTTCCGTCCTCATATGAAACAATAGTAATTTATTATTAAACTCTAATCCCGACAGCCACTTCCACCGTAATGAGATAAATCTACATCAAGCTGCGCACTCATCTTAATAATTCGTTTATTACTTATGGCAACCTTTAACTGAATTATGTGTGGAAACCAAACTTCATTGGCTCTGTGAATAGTTTCATAAGTTTACGCCCGAAAAATCTGCAACCTTTCCGGAATACACGGAAGACGAAATTGTCATAAGCGAACCTGGTCAGATTGTGTGCAAAAAATATTTAATTTACATAAGGAATGGATACAATTTATGTTCAGAGTCTGTTGAGTGCGCAACATATAAAACAGGTTAACTTGTTCCGAGTTAGAAAACTTTGAAAAAGTTTTTCTTTTCAAGTTCCAAAGGCTATGTGACATTCAGTTTTTTTTGTAACTAAGTTGTGTGTTAATAAAACTTCTGCTGTAAAAGGGAGCATAAGAATCACTTACTCTGGCAGAGAGAGTCTATAGAGACCTATTTTTCAGTAGTGGGATATTGCGAGGTTAGATTTAATTCTAGATCGGTTGATACCAAATACAAGACGAAGAGAAAAAAAAAATCTCAATTCAGAGCAATTGTGTGATATTAAACCACTCCCTTCAATTGCCAATAATTCTCAGACATAATAAATTACGTATCCTTTACAGTCGTTAAACAATTCCATGGGGCACACACACCTATTGATAACTCCACGTCTCTCTAATAGGCTCAATAAATAATTCGCTTTGCATAGTGTGCGGGCGGGCCGATGGATAATCTAACGACTATTAAACCCAAATAATCTAATAGAAAACGAGCTTAGTTTTAAACAGCCGTAAATCAATTTCGGCTCAAACCTCTAATTGAGTTGAGAGAACAATTCAGATGGAAGATATCCGTTAAAGGTAATTTCCCTTAATTCTAAATTGAATTTTTGCTACATGCAAGATTTACTCGTGCCGAAACGTTGGCTATGAAATAATGCACAAAACGGAAGGCCGTGAAATCTGCTTTGATTCATTATGGAATATTAATTACCCTGAGTCTGAATTGTCCAAAGGAGCGTGATTTATTTTATAAAGATTATTATCTACAGAAGATTGCCCATCAGAAAATGCGGAACTTAAGGGTATTCATTGTTTGTTCTGACATCCGGGATACTTAGATTTACGACTTTTTGTGTTTCTTTTGTTTCCTGAATTTTTGTTTTACGAATTCTACCTTCAGTAAAAAGTTATTTCTGATGGGTACAAGCCTACGTCAAAGTTTAACACATAACATCATGCCTGTAATCCCCGACCAGTTAAGCAGAGGTATAGAACATCCACATTTTGTCAGTTACGTTACGGGGACGACCCTATTGCCATCAACCGGACACTAATCTAGACTCCGAGCTGCTACTGAGAAATTAAAAGTTAACTTGCTTTACAAATAATTATTTAATAATTGAGTCTTAAAACAAGTCAATACTTAAAACCAAAGTACTAAGACAACAGAACCTCACAGTAAGGCAACAATGTAAAGTATTCCTTAGTAGAAGTTTCAACTCATATCATCTGTAGAAGGAATTAGCTCAGTGAGCTTTACTTCAATGTTCCGCTCCATTGGCGCTCATAAAGACTTAAAGGTTGCTGAGAAATTATATCATACCAGTGTTTAACTTTCAAAAGTTCTGTATATAGTTGAAACAGTTTTCCAATTGAAGTTTCAAAGATATGTTAGGAACTGCTTTAATAAAGACGCTTGGTGCTTTGTAGAGATGTTGATTTTAGTATTTTTATTAAAACTTGGTAAATACAGCTTCGGAACAAAAGATTGGGATCAAAACTTATCGAACCAGAAAATTCTTCACATTTTCCCTTATAAATAATGTACCCGTAAAATTGTGTGCACTCACGAATAAACTTTATACGTAAAACAAAGAGAAATCTACAAAAGCCAGAATTAATTTTAAATCAGTAATTTGTAAAAGAATAATACATTCAACCCTGGCCTTTGCCGATGAGGCAAATTCTATGGAGCCGCCCGTGGCTCCCACGAGCACGTCTCCTTCCAACGCTTATGAGACATCGATACTGATAAAATCGCGTTGTCAGTATCTTTCATTTGTTACCTTCAAGGAAAAACGGCCATTATTCATCAGTTCCTTCAAATTATCTACTTGTCAAGTTCGTTTACACAACATTTTGGTCTTTCTTCATCAAAATTCGTGAAACTTTTACGTAAACGTTGTTTACTTGTTAAAGTTAGATGGAATATTTGATAAACTAAGGCACATAACCAACAAAATAAAGCTTTGGCGTTATACTAAAAACATCATTTTGACAATCTTCCTGGAACCTTTGTGAAGACTAATTTAATATGTAATTTAGAAAGCTTTTAAGACTTCTTTGTTGCTTTAAAAAACAAAATTCTAGCTAGACTTTTGAAGATATAATCAAGCTAAACCATACGTCAAAGAATTTTATGAAAATGTGAACATTTTCTTACAAAGTTATACAACTTTACGACACGATGCTCATACTCAAACAGATTCCAAAATGTAAATCTGCAAAGCATGAATGAAATACGAAGCTTAACAATACGCTTTTTGCCATTCAGAATAAATCACTTAACAAAAGTAGAGCAAATGTTTGTACTCCGCCCTCTGTTTACGAGTTCTAAGAGAGAAAGGGCATTCATTCATCTGAACGATCATACAAATGTACGTAAATACAGCTATGTATTACAAACGACTTTTATCCATTGACACGGTTAACGGACGACAATGCAATGATCTGATCCTGACCTAAATAACAGGCATCCCAGATATTTGTAACTTTTAAGTCGCAAGACGTAGTCGAGATGTGATCGCAAAACCGTTGTAGCGAAGTTTTGATGTGGATATAGCAAGTTTACGCGACATCTGCTACTTTTGGGAGTATATAGTGGCTTACGTTATTCGCGAGCCTAATATGCGGAAGGATTTACTATCATTTTGTATTTAGATTTACATTTTGGACGCATGATGAGCCACGCAGTATGTAATGATCGTAACAGGTGGTGTTCTGTAGTTTCTGCAATGAGAAAAAGGCGAGAATTTTAGAATATAACACAAATCTACGAAAAACATAACCGACAAGACTGTACTAGTCCACAATTTATTAACAACTATTTTCCCTCAGCTGCTTTGCCCGCGTACGTAAATTATAGCCTATATTAGTCAGTTATAATATAGCACTCTACTGGTGAAAGAATTTTTTAAATCGTTCCAGTAGTTTTTGAGTTTATTCATTACAAACAAAAATACAAATACACATAACATCACGCCTTGTTTCCCGAAGGGTTGGGCAGAGGTCTCCCTGTAGTAGGTTCACCCACATTTCGCCAGTTATGTTTTAAGTCCCATGTAATAGGGGGCGAGCCT